>OZ005737.1:73798559-75246764 GCA_963930755.1 Eudasyphora cyanicolor | reverse complement strand
AGATATGCACACAAACACTGTTAACACTGTATTAATCGTGCTGCTCGTGTGCTAGCGACCTTTTATAGAAAATTTGACGGAGCAACGTGCGACTTAAGGGTGTGTGTTACTAAAATATTGGAATTTAGTGTTCGGCATTTGGTCCAACACACACGAAGTGAACACGAGTGGATACGAATGTTGTATTAGTGGTTGAAATATGTGCAGCATTTTGTATAAATACGAGCGTTTTAGTTAAACGGATATTAGTTCTTGTGCATCGTTTGTGAAGTGTTTAAGTGAAATAATAAAAGTGAAAAATGACTGGTCGTGGTAAAGGTGGCAAAGGCTTGGGAAAAGGTGGCGCTAAACGTCATCGTAAAGTGTTGCGTGATAACATCCAAGGTATCACCAAGCCCGCTATTAGACGTTTGGCTCGTCGTGGTGGTGTAAAACGTATTTCTGGTCTGATCTACGAAGAAACCCGTGGTGTCCTGAAGGTGTTCTTGGAAAACGTTATTCGTGATGCTGTCACCTACACCGAACACGCTAAGCGTAAAACCGTCACCGCTATGGATGTCGTCTACGCTTTGAAGAGACAAGGCCGCACTTTGTACGGTTTCGGCGGTTAAACAACAATTTCTTGACTTTATTTGGAGAAATATTACTTTAAAACTAAAACAATCGGTCCTTTTCAGGACCACAACAAATATTAAAAGAGAGATTTTTTCTTGTTGAAAATGTACTATTTGCTGAAAAATAAATAAAGATTAGTATTTAGTATTAGGATGAGGTCGAACTTTAGTTGATAATAAATAAACGAGACCGACACAATGAATGTATGCCGACGGCAAAATAACTGTATATAGAGAAAAAACACGAAGCACACACGACGAAGCAAAGGGCTATACACGAACTTCAACACGCAGATACATGTGTATCTACCATGAATACATACTTGAATCGGTGACGAAGTCGGCATATGTATTAACGATGGACGAACATTCGTTTGGGCGGACGATAGAGAGTGATTTGTTAAGTATTTACACTGCATTTTCGATATAAAAAATCGACATAATTAACGTTTTAGCGCGAATTTTGTGACATTTCGCACATCAAAATTCTTCTTTCCGCGAGTAGAATCGATTGGCGTAAATTTTTTTTAATTTTTTTTAATTTTTTGATTTTTGTTTTTATCCTGTGGTACCCCCTTTGCTCGAAAATGACAAAAAAAATCCAAAGTTGTAGAACGTCCATGAGATTTTGCTAGATAATAGTAGAAGATTCGCGGTTTAATAAAATGTATAAATATCCCTCAATAGTTGAATCTTTGAAGAAATATTGCATTTTTCATTAGCTGTCCATAGCAAAAATTTGTTAAAAGTTGTTATTTTTTATATTCTGATTGGTCAATATTATTGCAAGTATTTCGATATTATTGGCATGTTTCCATTGCATATATACACCAAAACATTCCTTAAAGAACTCATTTATTTATAGGAACAAGCTGTATTTACTAAGCAGTATCCTTTTAATATAAAGATATGAAAATTCATTTGGGAGACTGAATTAAGAATTTATTGTGCATTTTTGACGTAGAAAAGTTCCCATAACTGACGTTTTATCGAGAGTTAAGAGACATAACATGTATCAAACATTTTGTTTTCGCGAGTAGAATCGATTGGTGCATGCAAATTTTTTTTTGCGAAAATTTTTTTTTTTTGGTTTTTTTCATGTTTGATTTTATCATGTGCTACCACACTACCCAATATTATGAAAAAAATCGAAAGTTGTACAATTTGCATGGATTTGTGGTATATGATAGTATAAGCATCGCTGATAAATATAATACGTAAGTTTTCCTCAATAGTTCAATTATTAAGGAAATATTGAATTTTTCATTAACTCTCCGTAGCAACTTTTTTTGTAAAGTAATTATTCCTCAAAATACGGATTGGGTAATATAATACCAAGAATTTCGATATTATTGGCTCGTTTCATTGCCTATATATCTAAACATTCCTTAAAGAACGTATTTACGTATCCAAACACGCGGTATTTAGTAACCAGTATCCGGTAAAAAAAAATACCTCCACTGAATTCACATACTTATACAGCACTGTCATCCCTCTATAGTCGTTACATGTACTAACACATATAACAACTGTGGCAAATAGCTTAACTGTACTTTCCATGCGTCTAATTACCACATACAACACATATGCGCGCCGCGATACCCAAACCACTAACCAGGGTTGATGTCACTGGTATGCATAAGGAAGGTACATATGTGTAACACACGAAAGAAAGAAAAAGTCAAGCATCTGCACACATGGCAATTTTTCATTCATATAGCAAAGAAATGCTACATTTACGCGCCAAATTTCGATAGTGGCTTATTTTTCGTGCTAAATTGTCATAGTGGATATATTTTATTATATT
The DNA here is from genome assembly GCA_963930755.1 of Eudasyphora cyanicolor. Lineage (NCBI taxonomy): Eukaryota > Metazoa > Arthropoda > Insecta > Diptera > Muscidae > Eudasyphora > Eudasyphora cyanicolor. Next base: position 75,244,343 of record OZ005737.1, on the reverse strand, counting down.
GTAAGAATAATTGAGTAAAAAATAAAATGTTTGATAAGGTTTTTTCTCTTTTTCAAATCTTTTTGTCGTCCTGAAAAGGACGGATTGTTGAATTTTGAATGTATAACGGTGGTCTGTATTTACATTTTTCCATGTTGGTTGTAGAGAATTTAAGCTTTCTTCTCGGTCTTCTTGGGCAAAAGAACGGCTTGGATGTTTGGCAAGACACCACCTTGAGCAATGGTGACACCAGACAACAATTTGTTCAATTCTTCGTCGTTGCGGATGGCCAATTGCAAATGACGGGGAATAATTCTCGTCTTCTTGTTGTCACGAGCAGCGTTGCCAGCCAACTCGAGAACTTCAGCGGCCAAGTATTCCATGACGGCAGCTAAGTACACAGGGGCACCGGCACCAACACGTTCAGCATAGTTGCCTTTACGCAACAGACGATGGATACGACCAACGGGGAATTGAAGACCAGCACGATTGGAACGGGACTTTGCCTTTCCCTTAACTTTGCCACCTTTACCACGACCAGACATTTTCACTTATTTTTTATTTGAACACTTCACTTAGCACTGAAAAACACAAATGATAACGGTTAGCCATCAAAACCAGTGCTTATATACTTTTCGTGTGTGCGTTTAAACGCTATGAGGGTTGTTTTTACACATCGCGCAGCATGTTCCTAATGTATCTGACGATTTCGTGCATCGAATTGTACATAACTTCGTGTGCGCGCGCTGACTTCATCATTTGTGAACAGTGTTAAAAGTGTTTGTGTGATTAAAAAAAATTCTAAGTGAAAATGCCCCCTAAAGCCAGTGGTAAAGCAGCAAAGAAGGCCGGCAAAGCCCAGAAGAACATTACTAAGGGCGATAAGACCAAGAGACGTGCCAAGCGCAAGGAATCTTATGCCATCTACATTTACAAAGTGTTGAAGCAAGTCCATCCCGACACTGGTATCTCCTCGAAGGCCATGAGCATCATGAACAGTTTTGTGAATGATATCTTCGAACGTATTGCCGCCGAAGCCTCTCGTTTGGCTCACTACAACAAGCGTTCCACCATCACCAGTCGGGAAATCCAGACCGCCGTCCGTCTCTTGTTGCCCGGTGAATTGGCTAAGCACGCTGTCAGTGAAGGTACCAAGGCTGTTACTAAATACACTAGCTCCAAGTAAATGCCTTACAATTTTTTCGTCGAAAATATTTCCTCCAAAACAAAGGCCCTTTTCAGGGCCACAAAAATTATTATAAAAGAGATTCAACTTGTTAAATACTAATAAAAATAAATTTGGGTGAATGCATTTGGGAAATAATGTTGAAAATAAAGTATACATATTGTTATACTTTGATATAATAAAAAATTTAATATAAGTCGTCCAACATATCTGATTGCAGATAAATCGTTCACATTTGATGTGCAGTCACAATTGCATACTTGAGAATTCGTCCGTCAGAGGGATGCGGTTTTATGACGACGGCAATTTGACGCATCTCCGTCTTAGGTATGTGTGTGAATTAATTGGCGGGAAAATGAACATTGTTGTATTTGGGTGAAATCCCTTTATGATATGTATGAAATATGACAATGATGTTCTCATAAAATGTGGATTCGTTGTAAAGTTTTACTATTTTCGGATTTCATATGATGGTGGTGTCTGTCGTTGTGCGTTTATGACCTGGCCTAAAAAACTAATCTTGTCGTAATGTCGACATCATTGGAAAATTGCAAATTCCCATAAACAGGCTCACAACATACGTATCGGAATTTTACCTATTGGACATGGAGACGGAGTGTGAGGCGTGTGGCAATTTTTCCTGAAAATTAATGTAAATGACATGAATATGATTTTTTTTATTTATGTGGGTAATAAATGATGTTTGGTTTGATTTGGGTTTTGTCTCTTTTTGCAAAAATGATTTGTAGCCCTGAAAAGGGCTGTTAGATATAATGTTTTCGAATATCGAAAATAATCATGCTGCTGCCTTCGGTAATTTTCCAGGGTGGTGGAAAAATTACTTCTTGGCGGCGGTCTTCTTGGCAGCTGGCTTCTTTGCTGCTGCGGCGGCCTTTTTGGGCTTGGCTGCGGCTGCAGTTTTGGCTTTGGGTGCCTTTGGTTTTGTGGCTGAAGCCTTGGCGGCTGTCTTGGCTGGTTTAGCCTTAACGGTGCCGGTCTTTTTGGCAGTTTTGGCCTTTGCCTTCTCGGTCTTCTTCTTTTCGGCAGTCTTTTTGGCGGCCGATGGCTTCTTGGCAGCGGTTTTCTTCTCACCAGCAGCCTTCTTGGGTGTGGCAGCCTTCTTCTTCTTTTCGGCGGCGGGCTTCTTCTTCTTTTCAGCTGTCTTGGCCTTGGGCTCCTTGGAAGCCGATGGCGACAATTTGAATGAACCAGAAGCACCCTTACCCTTGGTCTGGATCAATTTACCGCTGGCAACGGCACCCTTCAAATACTTCTTGATGAATGGAGCCAATTTCTGGGCATCTACTTTGTAGGTGCTGGCCAAATATTTCTTGATGGCAGGCAATGAGGAACCACCACGCTCTTTCAATGTCTTGATGGCGGCATCGACCATTTGTTGGGTTGGTGGATGAGTTGGAGCGGCTGAGGGTTTCTTTGCCTTGGCAGCAGCGGGCTTCTTGGGTGCCTTCTTCTCAACGGCGGCAACGGGGGAGGCGGTGGCTTCAACAACGGCGGCGTCAGACATGTTTGCACTTTTGTTTCTTTCACTTAATAACACTGGTAAGTTATACACTTAAATTGTTTTGTGTACGTTTTGTTGTTGCTGCCGCCGCCGAATAATGTGGATACATCGAAAAGATGAGAAGTGCATAGTAGTCAATTGGGATATTTTGCGAAAGGTTGTGTGGAAGCTTATTTAATTTTTTACAAAAGTTTTCGTGGAAATGCTTAAATTGTGATGAGATTGTAAAAAAAATTGTAAATTTTCCTCAAGACACTGCTTTAGTGGATTTTCAGCTGTGTAGAAGTGAAAATCCGATGAAAATAGCATGCGTAGTTAATGAGATATGAGTGTTTCAGATGACAGATTATAAAAATGTTGCGATAAAATTGTAACTAAATTATGAAAATTTAAGAATTTTTATGGAAAATTTCGTGAAAATTGATTTTGTGATGTAAACTACATATGTTTTCTTTTGATAACTTGCAGTAGTTGATTGAAATGTGTCCATTTTCATGTGTAAAAATCGTATTTGATTATGTGGTCTATGACGGTGGAATCGCTTGTATTGGCATATTTTCCATGAATAAAAGTTTTTCTGCAATTGAATTTGAAAGCTCAATTGCGATATAGTTTTAGGAAAATTTCTTTAAAAATGTATTGCAATTCATATAATCGTAGCAAATCCTGGCATAATTGATAAAAAGTTATTAATTGCAGTGAAATGTGTAAAATATGGAAATGCCAAGAGTCAAGAGCCATACCCCACCATCAGTGGGTGAATACAAGTGATGCGAGTATGTGGGAACTTTTTATGCTTTTGAAATGTATTTTTTGTTAAAATTGAATGAAAACTATAATTAAAAATGAATATATTGGAAACAATTCTACACAAATTGTGGAATTTTATAAAATTTTGACAAAAATTGTCGAAAAATAGTTGTAAAGTGCCATATGACATTGAGAGTAGTGTGTGTGAAATGAACTCGACTCGACTTCAGAGGTAAATGCAATGAAATGCAATTGTTTGAAATTGATTATTTAAATGAACTATATATGTATATATAATTGAATTAAGAATAGTTTTTAACAATATTTGTCTGGCTGGCTGACTTAGAAATATAATTGTTGAATTGCGTACCGGACTCGGGGGGCGCAAAAGGCAAAAAGTGGTTAAGTTTGTGGGTGTTTTATAGTGAAATAATGAAAATGTAAATAAATAATTGTGAAATAGATAAATTGAGGAAATTTTGGAAAAAATTGTAAAATTTGTAGTGAATTTGTTGGTGGAAAAGTGAATTGTAAGTGTTGTGCAGAAAAAAAGAATAATAATAAAATGAGTGTAAATTGAAATGGTAGTTATAGATTTTTTGGGAAATTTTGTTCCTTTTAAAGTGAAAAAATAATGATTTTTGTGGAAATGTGTTAATTATATGTGCGTTAGAAAATGTAAATGAAGTTGCAAATTTGAAAAATGAAGATAGATAATGCGGTGTTTTGTGGTAATGTGCGTGCGCCACTTAAGATTTGCCATAATGGTTTTCGAGCAAATATGGTTTGTGAACTGGGTTTTTATGACAGTTTTATGGCAATTTGTAACAATTATGGAGATAATAAAATCGTGAAGAAGAAGAAAATGGCGATGATAAAAACGATAAGAAGAAGAAAATGGCGACGATAAAAACGATAAGAAGAAGAAAATGGTGGTATAATATAAATTTGCTGCAAGGGGGAGGGAAAAAAGAGAAGAAAGCGATATTGGCAAATATTCTAGGACTATGACGTATGCAAATTAAAGAAATTGACGCTAGATGGCAAAATGGAAAATATGAGCTAATTGTTGTGGGAAGACACGTGGGAATACTTTTATGTGCATAGTTGACGATAGGTGGCAAAAAATAGAACATTTTAGCTTTTATATAAATTTTTGAACAGAAAATGAAGAAGAAAATTGGGAACATTTATGTATGTACATTTTGACGACAGATGGCATAAAATAGTAACTAAAACCATTTTTGAGCAATAATGGAGAAGTTTTGTGACAAAGTGATATAAAATGAATCTAAAAGAAGAAATTTAGAAAATTTTGTCTAAATTTTAATTAAATAGAATAAATTAAGAAATTTTGTTTAACTTTTAATTAGTTTTGGTTTAAGAATAAAATGTTTATAAATTATAACTTTTTTTGTATGAATGTGACTTTGTAAACAATTTTGGTCGTAAATAAGAGAAAAATATAAAATTTCTGAAAAAATCTTAAAATTTTTGAAATAATTCGCTGAAACATGAGATCATAGACATAGAAACATAGCTGAAAAAAATTGTTTTAAAATCGTTGAAATGAAAAACTCCAAAAAATTTTAAATTTATTGATGATTACTACTATAAATGATAAGTACTAAAAAGTTTGGAAAATATAATCTCTTTTTCTTAAAAAATTTGTGGTCCTGAAAAGGACCGATTGTTTTTTTTGAAAAAAGTTGGCTTCTTAAAATGTCAATAATTTAAGCACGTTCTCCACGAATACGTCTGGCCAATTGGATATCCTTTGGCATGATGGTGACACGCTTAGCATGGATGGCGCACAAGTTGGTATCTTCGAAGAGACCGACCAAGTAGGCTTCGCTAGCTTCTTGCAAGGCCATGACGGCAGAGCTCTGGAAACGCAAATCAGTTTTGAAATCTTGAGCGATTTCACGAACCAAACGTTGGAAGGGCAATTTGCGGATCAACAATTCGGTACTCTTTTGGTAACGACGGATTTCACGCAAAGCGACGGTACCAGGGCGGAAACGATGAGGTTTCTTCACACCACCAGTGGCTGGTGCACTCTTACGGGCAGCCTTAGTAGCCAATTGTTTGCGAGGAGCTTTGCCACCAGTCGATTTACGGGCAGTTTGCTTAGTACGAGCCATTTTTCACTTTAGATTTTTTCACTTCACAAGATATGCACACAAACACTGTTAACACTGTATTAATCGTGCTGCTCGTGTGCTAGCGACCTTTTATAGAAAATTTGACGGAGCAACGTGCGACTTAAGGGTGTGTGTTACTAAAATATTGGAATTTAGTGTTCGGCATTTGGTCCAACACACACGAAGTGAACACGAGTGGATACGAATGTTGTATTAGTGGTTGAAATATGTGCAGCATTTTGTATAAATACGAGCGTTTTAGTTAAACGGATATTAGTTCTTGTGCATCGTTTGTGAAGTGTTTAAGTGAAATAATAAAAGTGAAAAATGACTGGTCGTGGTAAAGGTGGCAAAGGCTTGGGAAAAGGTGGCGCTAAACGTCATCGTAAAGTGTTGCGTGATAACATCCAAGGTATCACCAAGCCCGCTATTAGACGTTTGGCTCGTCGTGGTGGTGTAAAACGTATTTCTGGTCTGATCTACGAAGAAACCCGTGGTGTCCTGAAGGTGTTCTTGGAAAACGTTATTCGTGATGCTGTCACCTACACCGAACACGCTAAGCGTAAAACCGTCACCGCTATGGATGTCGTCTACGCTTTGAAGAGACAAGGCCGCACTTTGTACGGTTTCGGCGGTTAAACAACAATTTCTTGACTTTATTTGGAGAAATATTACTTTAAAACTAAAACAATCGGTCCTTTTCAGGACCACAACAAATATTAAAAGAGAGATTTTTTCTTGTTGAAAATGTACTATTTGCTGAAAAATAAATAAAGATTAGTATTTAGTATTAGGATGAGGTCGAACTTTAGTTGATAATAAATAAACGAGACCGACACAATGAATGTATGCCGACGGCAAAATAACTGTATATAGAGAAAAAACACGAAGCACACACGACGAAGCAAAGGGCTATACACGAACTTCAACACGCAGATACATGTGTATCTACCATGAATACATACTTGAATCGGTGACGAAGTCGGCATATGTATTAACGATGGACGAACATTCGTTTGGGCGGACGATAGAGAGTGATTTGTTAAGTATTTACACTGCATTTTCGATATAAAAAATCGACATAATTAACGTTTTAGCGCGAATTTTGTGACATTTCGCACATCAAAATTCTTCTTTCCGCGAGTAGAATCGATTGGCGTAAATTTTTTTTAATTTTTTTTAATTTTTTGATTTTTGTTTTTATCCTGTGGTACCCCCTTTGCTCGAAAATGACAAAAAAAATCCAAAGTTGTAGAACGTCCATGAGATTTTGCTAGATAATAGTAGAAGATTCGCGGTTTAATAAAATGTATAAATATCCCTCAATAGTTGAATCTTTGAAGAAATATTGCATTTTTCATTAGCTGTCCATAGCAAAAATTTGTTAAAAGTTGTTATTTTTTATATTCTGATTGGTCAATATTATTGCAAGTATTTCGATATTATTGGCATGTTTCCATTGCATATATACACCAAAACATTCCTTAAAGAACTCATTTATTTATAGGAACAAGCTGTATTTACTAAGCAGTATCCTTTTAATATAAAGATATGAAAATTCATTTGGGAGACTGAATTAAGAATTTATTGTGCATTTTTGACGTAGAAAAGTTCCCATAACTGACGTTTTATCGAGAGTTAAGAGACATAACATGTATCAAACATTTTGTTTTCGCGAGTAGAATCGATTGGTGCATGCAAATTTTTTTTTGCGAAAATTTTTTTTTTTTGGTTTTTTTCATGTTTGATTTTATCATGTGCTACCACACTACCCAATATTATGAAAAAAATCGAAAGTTGTACAATTTGCATGGATTTGTGGTATATGATAGTATAAGCATCGCTGATAAATATAATACGTAAGTTTTCCTCAATAGTTCAATTATTAAGGAAATATTGAATTTTTCATTAACTCTCCGTAGCAACTTTTTTTGTAAAGTAATTATTCCTCAAAATACGGATTGGGTAATATAATACCAAGAATTTCGATATTATTGGCTCGTTTCATTGCCTATATATCTAAACATTCCTTAAAGAACGTATTTACGTATCCAAACACGCGGTATTTAGTAACCAGTATCCGGTAAAAAAAAATACCTCCACTGAATTCACATACTTATACAGCACTGTCATCCCTCTATAGTCGTTACATGTACTAACACATATAACAACTGTGGCAAATAGCTTAACTGTACTTTCCATGCGTCTAATTACCACATACAACACATATGCGCGCCGCGATACCCAAACCACTAACCAGGGTTGATGTCACTGGTATGCATAAGGAAGGTACATATGTGTAACACACGAAAGAAAGAAAAAGTCAAGCATCTGCACACATGGCAATTTTTCATTCATATAGCAAAGAAATGCTACATTTACGCGCCAAATTTCGATAGTGGCTTATTTTTCGTGCTAAATTGTCATAGTGGATATATTTTATTATATTGTAAGAATAATTGAGTAAAAAATAAAATGTTTGATAAGGTTTTTTCTCTTTTTCAAATCTTTTTGTCGTCCTGAAAAGGACGGATTGTTGAATTTTGAATGTATAACGGTGGTCTGTATTTACATTTTTCCATGTTGGTTGTAGAGAATTTAAGCTTTCTTCTCGGTCTTCTTGGGCAAAAGAACGGCTTGGATGTTTGGCAAGACACCACCTTGAGCAATGGTGACACCAGACAACAATTTGTTCAATTCTTCGTCGTTGCGGATGGCCAATTGCAAATGACGGGGAATAATTCTCGTCTTCTTGTTGTCACGAGCAGCGTTGCCAGCCAACTCGAGAACTTCAGCGGCCAAGTATTCCATGACGGCAGCTAAGTACACAGGGGCACCGGCACCAACACGTTCAGCATAGTTGCCTTTACGCAACAGACGATGGATACGACCAACGGGGAATTGAAGACCAGCACGATTGGAACGGGACTTTGCCTTTCCCTTAACTTTGCCACCTTTACCACGACCAGACATTTTCACTTATTTTTTATTTGAACACTTCACTTAGCACTGAAAAACACAAATGATAACGGTTAGCCAGTTTCAGTTTCAAATTAGCCATTTATTTATCCAAAAATTCTTAAAATTACTTACAAAATAGGCTTATTGTATATCCTTATCATTAATATGCCCAGTAACAATTCTCTCTGGGCTTTCAAAACTAAATCTAAATTGTGTTGTGACTAAGGCGTCAACATACATTAAATCAAGCAAGAGTAAAAACTATCATACAAAATGTCAGAAAAACAGGATTATCAAAACTGACCAGTCTCTAAAAAACTTAAAACTAGAGGGGGTAATGATATAGCTTATGAACTAAATACTAAAACTAAGATTAAAACTAACATATATGTATATACAAGGAGGAATACAAATTCCACACAAACAAACCCGACTATTGAGCCGTAATGTATACCGAGTTCTCGATATCAAATGTGTCATATCTCCTGTGGTAGAAGAGGAGCCGATCACCATCGTATACCAACCCCGCGTCTCTTAAAACAATGAGGTCGTAAGGCCTTAAGTGCCGCCTGGTAAACACAAACCGCAGGTCCCTTTCGAGGTTGAGGAATCCACGAACAATTCCGTTTTCCATGCCACTACCTCCTTCCAGAAAACGAATGGCCCTCACGACCATGTGGCCATCAATCCTCCCAATCGCAGCACGGTCATAGACTACCCTACTCGCAGGTCTCCTCACAGTGCCATCATCTCTCCACACACATCGCAGACCCAAACATGAGACAAGAATCTTTCTCTCCCACTTACGGATCCTGTCCATCTGGGCAGAAGATAAACCCAGCCATGCCGGGAAAGCATAGGTCAGGGTGGGCCTAATCACCTGTTTGTAGATCAACAGCCTAACGTCTACCGGAAGACCTCCCCTCATGCGCAACAGGCGATGGTAGGCAAAATACATCCGCCTGGCCTTCTCCAGCACAAAATCGACATGTCGGCAGAAATCAAATCTGGAATGGAAGATCACACCCAGGTACCTCATCCTGTCAGACACTCCGATAAACTCTTCGCCAACTTTCAGTGTCGGGACATATGACCTAAAATTAGGATATACCGTCCTTGGTCTACCCTTAAACACGACAACGACACATTTTCGAACGTTTAGTCGAAGTTTCCAAGAGGTGAAGTACCCATTGAGTCGATCCAGGTATTCATTTAACCGCCGGTTTAAATTGCTAGCTCTAGGGCCAGAACAGGCTAGCAAAACATCATCCGCATAGGTTAGTAGCAGACCCCCTGAAGGAGGACCCGGTATGTCGCAGATGAAGAGGTTGTATAGGATTGGTCCTAGCAGGGAGCCTTGCGGTACCCCTGCTAAGATCAATCGCTGTGCAGACATCTCTTCACCAACTTTAACCTGAAAGTATCGCTCCTTCAGGAAGGCTGCTACCAACCTATACGTCTGAGTATCAAAACCAAACGATTGCAATTTGTATAATAGACCCTGGTGCCAGACAGAGTCGAAGGCCTTGGCGAAGTCCAGGCTGACTGCAATAGTGCCCCATCTTCTGTCAAAGCCACTGACGACATAATCCGTCAGGGCGGTGAGTGCATGGGTCGTTGAAAGGCCCTGCCGAAAACCAAATTGACAGTCTCTTAAAATGAGTCTGTCATCAATAAATTGTTTGAGTCTCTCCATAATGAAGGACTCGAATAATTTCCCAAAAGGGGAAAGTAAGGATATGGGCCTGTAACTGCCAGCGAGAGAGGCATCAGAGCCAGGTTTGCGAATCGGAACAACTAATGCCGTCTTCCATGCCTTGGGGAAATAACCAATGTTTAGGCATTGGTTAAAGAGTATCGTCAGAAAGGACAATGCTACTTCACCAGACTTTTTCAGCGCAACGTCTGGGACCCCGTCTACACCAGAAGACCTCTTCGAGGGACGGCCGGCGATCGCGCTCGCCACATTCCGAGGGTTCACAAAACCACACTCCCGCCAGTGAACTGGATCATGGATAAGTGAAGCGTCAGCAGCTAATCCGCCACCAAAGCTCACCAATGGATCACCGTTGGCAATTCCTTCCACAGACTGTATTACGAGTCTGTGAAAAGAATCACCATCTTGATTTTGATCCGTATGGGGGGCATTCAGCAACGTATCAGCTAGTAACTCTGCCTTGCCAAGATCTCCAGTAGTATGCACTCCATTCGGGGCAACCAACTCACCAACGGGTTCCCTGACCATCAGACCAGCGGCCCGCTTAACTCGACTGTACACCTTCGAGTCCACCCTGATATTCTCGAGGTACTCCTTCCTCCTATCCCTCTCAAACATGAATATAAGACCTTCAATGATCCTACTAAGGTTCCTAAGATCCGCCCTAAGGATTGGAATCCTATCCGGGTCACGGGATCGGTGAAGTGCCCTGCACAGTCTTCTACGTTCACGAATGAACCGGCGAATCGATGGCGGTAAATCGCCCAACATTCCACCCCTGTTGGTCGAAACCGGCACAGAGGCCGCTATGGCATCCCGGAATACTGAGCTCAACCCATCAACGCAGTCGTCAATCTCATCCACCGTGGAGTTCCTATCAGCAGGGAGAATGTGTTCCTGGAGGCCCTCCGCCAGGCGCCCCCTAAAACGGCGAACATTCATCCGGTCGTAATCGTACCGCGGACGATTCACAGAGACCTGCACATCACGCACATGCAATACCAACTCCACGGCCCTGTGATCTGACTCATACGGATGGGTCTTCAGTAAACCGTTTCCGGTACCCACGGTTCCAGGCGAACAAAGAAAAAAGTCAATGTATGAACCAGACATACCATTCGGCCTGGTCGGGCCATCTGTAGGGCTAATACTCAGGTTAGGACATCCAATCAAAATATCTGACAGAGTCATGCCGTTAAGGTTAGAGTCGGAGCCACCCCATGACGGGTTCTTGGCGTTCCAGTCCGCACCAATAATCACCTCATCAGAGGCACAGAGATCAGAAAAAATCTCAAAGTCCGACGGACGAAGAATGTCCGAAGGACGCAAATAGGAGGCAATGAAAACCATCCTAGAACCATCAGTTCTAAAAATCCTGACGGCGCACGATTCAATAACGCCAGAGTCAAGCGGAACACGCTGTGACCTGATTCTGTTCCTAACCAACACGGCAGTCCCTCCGCCGCGACCTGCCTCCCTATTCTGCCTATATATAGTGTAATCTGGCAATGAAAATACATGGTTTGGTGAGAGTTTATGCTCAGCCAACAATAAAATATCGGGATCATGCTCCCGTATAAAGTTACATAAAAAATGCCTCTTTGTTAAAGAGACAATTGAATTTGCATTAAGGAAAATGCATTTCAACATAATTATAGGCCCGAAATATGAAGAAGTAAGCCCAATATGGCGTTACCTCTGCCCTCACTGTCGCGAATCCTTGCGAATTCAGAGCTGAAAGTGCGGATATCAGCCAACACTTCAACCAAGCCCTTGCCGAAATAAGTCCTGCAGTCCTGACCTAACTCACCTCCACGACCGAGAGCCCTCTCAACAAAAGAAGCACCCTGGGCGCTACCCACAACAGGAGCCACCGTAGGTGAGGGATGTTGCGAGCGGGATGCAACCGCTGCATAAGATACCCCCGCTCTGGTCATGGCAATCCTCTCCGATCGAGCCGCCTGCCTCACCGCAGCCGCCTTCTTCAACTCAGCCCTCTTCTCAACAACCCTCTTGCGCTTTGGACAATCCGGGGAACTAGCGGGATGACCTTCAACATCACAATTCACGCAGAAGAGTCCAAGCTCCTCACCTGTGGCCGGGTCCAAAACCGGTGCGTCCTCACCCCCCTTGGGCTGTATTGGGCAATTGCCAGGGCCATGTGAGCGTCCACACTTAACGCACCTGTACTGCATGCCACAATTGGATGACACGTGCCCAAACCTCTGGCAATTAAAGCATTGCGTCGGTTTCAGACGCCTATCCTTACGAAAGTGAACCTTACACTGGAGGACCTTATCCAAATCGTAAAGAGCCTTTATGTCTGTAGACCGTGTAAGTCGGAGGAGCCACTTGTCCTCAGAAAGGCATATGGCGCTAAGTAGACCAACCTCAAAGGAGACCTTTGTCTCAAAAAATTCTCTGACCTCTTCGGTTGTGTATTCATGGGACAACCCGTCCACCACCACAATATACGGAATCAAGGGTTTAGGTGTATGTGTATGGAACTTGTACTTCCTCTCTACTAAAATACCCTTAATGGTAAGAAAGTTATCTAAACCTCTGACCCTAAGAGATATAACCGATTTCCTAACCATTTGTATAGCATACTTATCACTAGAGAGGACATGTCCAACCATGTCTGAGATCTGCTTTACTCCGACATCATATATGGTGATTGCAGGTGTTGACTTCTCTTTGGCAGGGGAAATTGCACCATTCGATGTACTTGGTGTATTCTTGCCATGCATTGATTTGCCGTCGGCACTTGGACGGGTGGTTGACTTTGCTGCCTGGGATTTTGTACCAGTGTTCTTCGGGATGGTACCAGTGTTAAAGGTGGATGCCGCTGGCGGTGCAGCACCGGGCTTGCCAGCCCCCGTTTTCTTCGCCACGTTGGGTACGACCGGCGTTGCCGCACCTTTCATCTTATGCATGGCCCCTTTGCCACACGGAAGATTGGGCGCCACTGAAGATATGGCGCTAACAGCCTCAGCAGCAGCTGCTTCAGCTGCCCAGCTAGCAGTATGTTCATCGACTGGGGTGGTGTCCATGCAGTCTACCACCTGGCTACCTTGGCGCGGAGGAGGAGCCGACACTTGTAGAGTGGCCATCTTGGACATTAGAGCTTTATTCGCGCTCTCAAGCACGCGATTCTTCTCCTCGAGGAGCTTCAAGGCTTTCTTCATCTCCACCAACATCGCTTCCATTTTTAAATGGTCGTAAGATGAGGTCTTACGCCTCTTTCGGCGTTTGCGTTCAGCACCGTCATTAGCTGTGCTGTCGGATAATTTGGAATCACCCTCCAGGGTCGACTCACCGGAGTTATTGGCGGTCTCCATGTCGCCAGTTCTCTTAACAAGCCCTTTTTTAGCAAACTTGTCAGAAATACTTAATGAATTAGGTGTATAACAACAACCCTCAGCACCATTGGCTGGAAATTCTACGACAGTAGTTTTCAATTTATCAGTCCCTTGAACGAAACTTTCAGGTGTAACACCCTCAGCACCATTAGCTGGAAAATCCACTTGTTGTAAGTTGACAGTGGTTTTATACAATGTTCTTGAGCAATCAGGCCCTTGAACGAAACTTTCAGGTATGGGTGTACCAAAAACAGGCTCGTGAACGAAACCTTCAGGTTTCGTATTTCGCGGTTTTGACGCTCCTACGCGCCTTCCAACTTCGCCAGATGACTCCTCCGGCACCTCCAGACCGCCAAATCGGTTGACGAAACCTTCAGGTTTGGTGACCGAAACTTTCAGGTTGCCACTTTTCCCGGCAAACTCGCTGTTTTTCGGCGTAGTGGTTATGACGCCGCTATGGGGATCCACTATGCTCACTTTTTTAGCTTTCACAATTATTTCGCGGTTCAATATTTCGGTATTTTTTCCGATATTTTCCTTGAACACTTATCACAAGCACTTGAAAACACACAATAATGTATAATAACCTAACGGTTAGCCATCAAAACCAGTGCTTATATACTTTTCGTGTGTGCGTTTAAACGCTATGAGGGTTGTTTTTACACATCGCGCAGCATGTTCCTAATGTATCTGACGATTTCGTGCATCGAATTGTACATAACTTCGTGTGCGCGCGCTGACTTCATCATTTGTGAACAGTGTTAAAAGTGTTTGTGTGATTAAAAAAAATTCTAAGTGAAAATGCCCCCTAAAGCCAGTGGTAAAGCAGCAAAGAAGGCCGGCAAAGCCCAGAAGAACATTACTAAGGGCGATAAGACCAAGAGACGTGCCAAGCGCAAGGAATCTTATGCCATCTACATTTACAAAGTGTTGAAGCAAGTCCATCCCGACACTGGTATCTCCTCGAAGGCCATGAGCATCATGAACAGTTTTGTGAATGATATCTTCGAACGTATTGCCGCCGAAGCCTCTCGTTTGGCTCACTACAACAAGCGTTCCACCATCACCAGTCGGGAAATCCAGACCGCCGTCCGTCTCTTGTTGCCCGGTGAATTGGCTAAGCACGCTGTCAGTGAAGGTACCAAGGCTGTTACTAAATACACTAGCTCCAAGTAAATGCCTTACAATTTTTTCGTCGAAAATATTTCCTCCAAAACAAAGGCCCTTTTCAGGGCCACAAAAATTATTATAAAAGAGATTCAACTTGTTAAATACTAATAAAAATAAATTTGGGTGAATGCATTTGGGAAATAATGTTGAAAATAAAGTATACATATTGTTATACTTTGATATAATAAAAAATTTAATATAAGTCGTCCAACATATCTGATTGCAGATAAATCGTTCACATTTGATGTGCAGTCACAATTGCATACTTGAGAATTCGTCCGTCAGAGGGATGCGGTTTTATGACGACGGCAATTTGACGCATCTCCGTCTTAGGTATGTGTGTGAATTAATTGGCGGGAAAATGAACATTGTTGTATTTGGGTGAAATCCCTTTATGATATGTATGAAATATGACAATGATGTTCTCATAAAATGTGGATTCGTTGTAAAGTTTTACTATTTTCGGATTTCATATGATGGTGGTGTCTGTCGTTGTGCGTTTATGACCTGGCCTAAAAAACTAATCTTGTCGTAATGTCGACATCATTGGAAAATTGCAAATTCCCATAAACAGGCTCACAACATACGTATCGGAATTTTACCTATTGGACATGGAGACGGAGTGTGAGGCGTGTGGCAATTTTTCCTGAAAATTAATGTAAATGACATGAATATGATTTTTTTTATTTATGTGGGTAATAAATGATGTTTGGTTTGATTTGGGTTTTGTCTCTTTTTGCAAAAATGATTTGTAGCCCTGAAAAGGGCTGTTAGATATAATGTTTTCGAATATCGAAAATAATCATGCTGCTGCCTTCGGTAATTTTCCAGGGTGGTGGAAAAATTACTTCTTGGCGGCGGTCTTCTTGGCAGCTGGCTTCTTTGCTGCTGCGGCGGCCTTTTTGGGCTTGGCTGCGGCTGCAGTTTTGGCTTTGGGTGCCTTTGGTTTTGTGGCTGAAGCCTTGGCGGCTGTCTTGGCTGGTTTAGCCTTAACGGTGCCGGTCTTTTTGGCAGTTTTGGCCTTTGCCTTCTCGGTCTTCTTCTTTTCGGCAGTCTTTTTGGCGGCCGATGGCTTCTTGGCAGCGGTTTTCTTCTCACCAGCAGCCTTCTTGGGTGTGGCAGCCTTCTTCTTCTTTTCGGCGGCGGGCTTCTTCTTCTTTTCAGCTGTCTTGGCCTTGGGCTCCTTGGAAGCCGATGGCGACAATTTGAATGAACCAGAAGCACCCTTACCCTTGGTCTGGATCAATTTACCGCTGGCAACGGCACCCTTCAAATACTTCTTGATGAATGGAGCCAATTTCTGGGCATCTACTTTGTAGGTGCTGGCCAAATATTTCTTGATGGCAGGCAATGAGGAACCACCACGCTCTTTCAATGTCTTGATGGCGGCATCGACCATTTGTTGGGTTGGTGGATGAGTTGGAGCGGCTGAGGGTTTCTTTGCCTTGGCAGCAGCGGGCTTCTTGGGTGCCTTCTTCTCAACGGCGGCAACGGGGGAGGCGGTGGCTTCAACAACGGCGGCGTCAGACATGTTTGCACTTTTGTTTCTTTCACTTAATAACACTGGTAAGTTATACACTTAAATTGTTTTGTGTACGTTTTGTTGTTGCTGCCGCCGCCGAATAATGTGGATACATCGAAAAGATGAGAAGTGCATAGTAGTCAATTGGGATATTTTGCGAAAGGTTGTGTGGAAGCTTATTTAATTTTTTACAAAAGTTTTCGTGGAAATGCTTAAATTGTGATGAGATTGTAAAAAAAATTGTAAATTTTCCTCAAGACACTGCTTTAGTGGATTTTCAGCTGTGTAGAAGTGAAAATCCGATGAAAATAGCATGCGTAGTTAATGAGATATGAGTGTTTCAGATGACAGATTATAAAAATGTTGCGATAAAATTGTAACTAAATTATGAAAATTTAAGAATTTTTATGGAAAATTTCGTGAAAATTGATTTTGTGATGTAAACTACATATGTTTTCTTTTGATAACTTGCAGTAGTTGATTGAAATGTGTCCATTTTCATGTGTAAAAATCGTATTTGATTATGTGGTCTATGACGGTGGAATCGCTTGTATTGGCATATTTTCCATGAATAAAAGTTTTTCTGCAATTGAATTTGAAAGCTCAATTGCGATATAGTTTTAGGAAAATTTCTTTAAAAATGTATTGCAATTCATATAATCGTAGCAAATCCTGGCATAATTGATAAAAAGTTATTAATTGCAGTGAAATGTGTAAAATATGGAAATGCCAAGAGTCAAGAGCCATACCCCACCATCAGTGGGTGAATACAAGTGATGCGAGTATGTGGGAACTTTTTATGCTTTTGAAATGTATTTTTTGTTAAAATTGAATGAAAACTATAATTAAAAATGAATATATTGGAAACAATTCTACACAAATTGTGGAATTTTATAAAATTTTGACAAAAATTGTCGAAAAATAGTTGTAAAGTGCCATATGACATTGAGAGTAGTGTGTGTGAAATGAACTCGACTCGACTTCAGAGGTAAATGCAATGAAATGCAATTGTTTGAAATTGATTATTTAAATGAACTATATATGTATATATAATTGAATTAAGAATAGTTTTTAACAATATTTGTCTGGCTGGCTGACTTAGAAATATAATTGTTGAATTGCGTACCGGACTCGGGGGGCGCAAAAGGCAAAAAGTGGTTAAGTTTGTGGGTGTTTTATAGTGAAATAATGAAAATGTAAATAAATAATTGTGAAATAGATAAATTGAGGAAATTTTGGAAAAAATTGTAAAATTTGTAGTGAATTTGTTGGTGGAAAAGTGAATTGTAAGTGTTGTGCAGAAAAAAAGAATAATAATAAAATGAGTGTAAATTGAAATGGTAGTTATAGATTTTTTGGGAAATTTTGTTCCTTTTAAAGTGAAAAAATAATGATTTTTGTGGAAATGTGTTAATTATATGTGCGTTAGAAAATGTAAATGAAGTTGCAAATTTGAAAAATGAAGATAGATAATGCGGTGTTTTGTGGTAATGTGCGTGCGCCACTTAAGATTTGCCATAATGGTTTTCGAGCAAATATGGTTTGTGAACTGGGTTTTTATGACAGTTTTATGGCAATTTGTAACAATTATGGAGATAATAAAATCGTGAAGAAGAAGAAAATGGCGATGATAAAAACGATAAGAAGAAGAAAATGGCGACGATAAAAACGATAAGAAGAAGAAAATGGTGGTATAATATAAATTTGCTGCAAGGGGGAGGGAAAAAAGAGAAGAAAGCGATATTGGCAAATATTCTAGGACTATGACGTATGCAAATTAAAGAAATTGACGCTAGATGGCAAAATGGAAAATATGAGCTAATTGTTGTGGGAAGACACGTGGGAATACTTTTATGTGCATAGTTGACGATAGGTGGCAAAAAATAGAACATTTTAGCTTTTATATAAATTTTTGAACAGAAAATGAAGAAGAAAATTGGGAACATTTATGTATGTACATTTTGACGACAGATGGCATAAAATAGTAACTAAAACCATTTTTGAGCAATAATGGAGAAGTTTTGTGACAAAGTGATATAAAATGAATCTAAAAGAAGAAATTTAGAAAATTTTGTCTAAATTTTAATTAAATAGAATAAATTAAGAAATTTTGTTTAACTTTTAATTAGTTTTGGTTTAAGAATAAAATGTTTATAAATTATAACTTTTTTTGTATGAATGTGACTTTGTAAACAATTTTGGTCGTAAATAAGAGAAAAATATAAAATTTCTGAAAAAATCTTAAAATTTTTGAAATAATTCGCTGAAACATGAGATCATAGACATAGAAACATAGCTGAAAAAAATTGTTTTAAAATCGTTGAAATGAAAAACTCCAAAAAATTTTAAATTTATTGATGATTACTACTATAAATGATAAGTACTAAAAAGTTTGGAAAATATAATCTCTTTTTCTTAAAAAATTTGTGGTCCTGAAAAGGACCGATTGTTTTTTTTGAAAAAAGTTGGCTTCTTAAAATGTCAATAATTTAAGCACGTTCTCCACGAATACGTCTGGCCAATTGGATATCCTTTGGCATGATGGTGACACGCTTAGCATGGATGGCGCACAAGTTGGTATCTTCGAAGAGACCGACCAAGTAGGCTTCGCTAGCTTCTTGCAAGGCCATGACGGCAGAGCTCTGGAAACGCAAATCAGTTTTGAAATCTTGAGCGATTTCACGAACCAAACGTTGGAAGGGCAATTTGCGGATCAACAATTCGGTACTCTTTTGGTAACGACGGATTTCACGCAAAGCGACGGTACCAGGGCGGAAACGATGAGGTTTCTTCACACCACCAGTGGCTGGTGCACTCTTACGGGCAGCCTTAGTAGCCAATTGTTTGCGAGGAGCTTTGCCACCAGTCGATTTACGGGCAGTTTGCTTAGTACGAGCCATTTTTCACTTTAGATTTTTTCACTTCACAAGATATGCACACAAACACTGTTAACACTGTATTAATCGTGCTGCTCGTGTGCTAGCGACCTTTTATAGAAAATTTGACGGAGCAACGTGCGACTTAAGGGTGTGTGTTACTAAAATATTGGAATTTAGTGTTCGGCATTTGGTCCAACACACACGAAGTGAACACGAGTGGATACGAATGTTGTATTAGTGGTTGAAATATGTGCAGCATTTTGTATAAATACGAGCGTTTTAGTTAAACGGATATTAGTTCTTGTGCATCGTTTGTGAAGTGTTTAAGTGAAATAATAAAAGTGAAAAATGACTGGTCGTGGTAAAGGTGGCAAAGGCTTGGGAAAAGGTGGCGCTAAACGTCATCGTAAAGTGTTGCGTGATAACATCCAAGGTATCACCAAGCCCGCTATTAGACGTTTGGCTCGTCGTGGTGGTGTAAAACGTATTTCTGGTCTGATCTACGAAGAAACCCGTGGTGTCCTGAAGGTGTTCTTGGAAAACGTTATTCGTGATGCTGTCACCTACACCGAACACGCTAAGCGTAAAACCGTCACCGCTATGGATGTCGTCTACGCTTTGAAGAGACAAGGCCGCACTTTGTACGGTTTCGGCGGTTAAACAACAATTTCTTGACTTTATTTGGAGAAATATTACTTTAAAACTAAAACAATCGGTCCTTTTCAGGACCACAACAAATATTAAAAGAGAGATTTTTTCTTGTTGAAAATGTACTATTTGCTGAAAAATAAATAAAGATTAGTATTTAGTATTAGGATGAGGTCGAACTTTAGTTGATAATAAATAAACGAGACCGACACAATGAATGTATGCCGACGGCAAAATAACTGTATATAGAGAAAAAACACGAAGCACACACGACGAAGCAAAGGGCTATACACGAACTTCAACACGCAGATACATGTGTATCTACCATGAATACATACTTGAATCGGTGACGAAGTCGGCATATGTATTAACGATGGACGAACATTCGTTTGGGCGGACGATAGAGAGTGATTTGTTAAGTATTTACACTGCATTTTCGATATAAAAAATCGACATAATTAACGTTTTAGCGCGAATTTTGTGACATTTCGCACATCAAAATTCTTCTTTCCGCGAGTAGAATCGATTGGCGTAAATTTTTTTTAATTTTTTTTAATTTTTTGATTTTTGTTTTTATCCTGTGGTACCCCCTTTGCTCGAAAATGACAAAAAAAATCCAAAGTTGTAGAACGTCCATGAGATTTTGCTAGATAATAGTAGAAGATTCGCGGTTTAATAAAATGTATAAATATCCCTCAATAGTTGAATCTTTGAAGAAATATTGCATTTTTCATTAGCTGTCCATAGCAAAAATTTGTTAAAAGTTGTTATTTTTTATATTCTGATTGGTCAATATTATTGCAAGTATTTCGATATTATTGGCATGTTTCCATTGCATATATACACCAAAACATTCCTTAAAGAACTCATTTATTTATAGGAACAAGCTGTATTTACTAAGCAGTATCCTTTTAATATAAAGATATGAAAATTCATTTGGGAGACTGAATTAAGAATTTATTGTGCATTTTTGACGTAGAAAAGTTCCCATAACTGACGTTTTATCGAGAGTTAAGAGACATAACATGTATCAAACATTTTGTTTTCGCGAGTAGAATCGATTGGTGCATGCAAATTTTTTTTTGCGAAAATTTTTTTTTTTTGGTTTTTTTCATGTTTGATTTTATCATGTGCTACCACACTACCCAATATTATGAAAAAAATCGAAAGTTGTACAATTTGCATGGATTTGTGGTATATGATAGTATAAGCATCGCTGATAAATATAATACGTAAGTTTTCCTCAATAGTTCAATTATTAAGGAAATATTGAATTTTTCATTAACTCTCCGTAGCAACTTTTTTTGTAAAGTAATTATTCCTCAAAATACGGATTGGGTAATATAATACCAAGAATTTCGATATTATTGGCTCGTTTCATTGCCTATATATCTAAACATTCCTTAAAGAACGTATTTACGTATCCAAACACGCGGTATTTAGTAACCAGTATCCGGTAAAAAAAAATACCTCCACTGAATTCACATACTTATACAGCACTGTCATCCCTCTATAGTCGTTACATGTACTAACACATATAACAACTGTGGCAAATAGCTTAACTGTACTTTCCATGCGTCTAATTACCACATACAACACATATGCGCGCCGCGATACCCAAACCACTAACCAGGGTTGATGTCACTGGTATGCATAAGGAAGGTACATATGTGTAACACACGAAAGAAAGAAAAAGTCAAGCATCTGCACACATGGCAATTTTTCATTCATATAGCAAAGAAATGCTACATTTACGCGCCAAATTTCGATAGTGGCTTATTTTTCGTGCTAAATTGTCATAGTGGATATATTTTATTATATTGTAAGAATAATTGAGTAAAAAATAAAATGTTTGATAAGGTTTTTTCTCTTTTTCAAATCTTTTTGTCGTCCTGAAAAGGACGGATTGTTGAATTTTGAATGTATAACGGTGGTCTGTATTTACATTTTTCCATGTTGGTTGTAGAGAATTTAAGCTTTCTTCTCGGTCTTCTTGGGCAAAAGAACGGCTTGGATGTTTGGCAAGACACCACCTTGAGCAATGGTGACACCAGACAACAATTTGTTCAATTCTTCGTCGTTGCGGATGGCCAATTGCAAATGACGGGGAATAATTCTCGTCTTCTTGTTGTCACGAGCAGCGTTGCCAGCCAACTCGAGAACTTCAGCGGCCAAGTATTCCATGACGGCAGCTAAGTACACAGGGGCACCGGCACCAACACGTTCAGCATAGTTGCCTTTACGCAACAGACGATGGATACGACCAACGGGGAATTGAAGACCAGCACGATTGGAACGGGACTTTGCCTTTCCCTTAACTTTGCCACCTTTACCACGACCAGACATTTTCACTTATTTTTTATTTGAACACTTCACTTAGCACTGAAAAACACAAATGATAACGGTTAGCCAGTTTCAGTTTCAGTTTTCAAATAGCCATTTTTATTAATCCAAAACACTTAAAAACTAATTACAAAATAGGCTTATCGTAAATATTCTACAATGAAATGCCCAGTAATGATAGAGCGTACAAAAATTAAAAAATTAAAAAGTGTCGCGGATGATCCGCGGACATGCACTCGCACCAAAAAACTAATGCTATCTTACAATTAATGTCCGGAAAAATTGGGATTACTAAAAAACGGACCAATCTCACAAAACTTAAAACTAAAGAGATAAAACTTATATACTATGAACTTAAAGACTAAGGTTAAAAACTAACATACGTATACATATATATGACTGAGTGCACAAATATGCATACACACGTGTATGCACACACACTCATGCACGCGCACATACAGAAATATATATATACCTAGATATATATAAATATGTACTGCATTCACATGTATATGTGTGCAGACACGTACGCACACACATGAGCGCACAGGCAAGCATATATACATGCATATGTATATGGGCACATGAACACTAATGTTCATAAGCAAGAAAAAACGTATTAGTACACGCATCAAGGTTCACACACAGAATTTTAATGTCTAAGTTCCACACAGAGCACAAGGCCTCAGATCACACAGCTACTGCGCTGTGATGTATACTGTATCATCGATATCAAAACGGTCATATCTTCTGTGGTAGAAGAGGAGCCTCTCACCACTGAAAACGAGGCCCGCGTCCCTCAACGCAATCAGGTCATAAGGCCGCAAATGACGCCTAGATCTAATGAATTCAAGGTCTCTTTCAAGGCCGAAGAACCCGCAAACAATTTCGTTGCTCGAGTCACCACACCTCTCCAAGAAGCGAATGGCTCCTTCCACCATACGCACATCAATCCTCACAATCGCAGCACTATCGTAGATCACCCTACTAGCCGGCCTCCTCACAGTGCCATCATCCCTCCACACCCATCGCAGACCCAAACACGCGACAAGGATCTTCCTCTCCCACCTACGAATCCTGTCCATCTGGGCAGAAGATAAACCCAGCCACGCCGGGAAAGCATACGTCAGGACAGGCCTGATCACTTGCTTGTAAATTAGGAGCCTAACATCTACCGAGAGACCTCCCCTCATGCGCAATAAGTGCTGATATGCAAAGAACAGCCGCCTGGCCTTCTCCAAGACATAATCTACGTGTCGGCAAAAGTCAAACCGAGCGTGGAACACCACTCCCAGGTACTTCATCCTATCGGAGACCCCAATTAACTCGTGGCCAACCCTTAGCGTCGGGATGTACGTCCTGAAGTTTGGATAGACTGTCCTGGGCCTACCCTTGAAAACAACAGAAACGCATTTCCTAACATTTAATTGGAGTCTCCAAGAGGTGAAATACCTGTTAAGTCGCTCCAAATACTCATTCAACTTCCGGTTCAGGTTACTTGCCCTGGGTCCAGAACAGGCCAGCAAAACATCATCCGCATAGGTCAGTAGCAGGCCCCCTGAAGGAGGACCCGGTATGTCGCAGATGAAGAGGTTGTACAGGATCGGTCCAAGCAGAGAGCCTTGCGGGACCCCTGCTTGAATCGATCGCTGCGCAGACACCTCTTCGCCTACTCTCACCTTGAAGCATCGATCCTTCAGGAAGGCTGCTACTAACCTACACGTCTGTGCGTCAAAACCAAAGGATTGAATTTTGTACACTATACCGTCTTGCCAGACGGAGTCAAAAGCCTTAGCGAAGTCCAGGCTGACCGCGATGGTACCCCATCTCCTATCAAAACCACCGACAACGTAGTCAGTGAAAGCTGTCAAAGCATGGGTGGTAGAGAGGCCCTGCCTAAATCCAAACTGACAGTCTCTCAGCACATGTCTATCCTCTATCGTACGCTTCAGCCTCTCCAGTATGAAGGATTCAAAAATCTTCCCAAAAGGGGAAAGGAGTGATATAGGCCTATAGCTTCCACAAGCGGAAGCATCAGTACCCGGCTTCCTGATCGGCACAACCAGAGCGACCTTCCATGCAGTGGGGAAATAGCCAATATTTAAACACTGATTAAATAATACAGTGAGGAAAGGTGAAACAACCTCCTCTGACCTCTTCACAGCAACATCAGGGACGCCATCTATGCCCGACGATCTCTTGGCGGGACGGGATGAAATCGCCCTCGCTACAGAGTGTGGCCTAGCAAACCCACAATCATCCCAACGTTGCACATCTCCAATGACAGAGCCATCAGCAGTGAAATCTGTGTTGAAACCCACCAGAGGATCCCCGGTGATGATTCCACCCACAGCCTCTGTGACGAGACTGTGGATGGAATCATCATCCGGGTTATGACCCGTCCGATGAGCATTTGCAAGGCTATCGGCCAAAATTTCCGCCTTTCCAACGTCATCACTTACAACCGCGCCATCAGGAGCAGAGAGGTCACCAATGGGATCCCTGGCCAGTAGGCCCGCGGCACGCTTGACCTGGCTATACACCCTAGGGCCCGGACGAATGTTCTCTAGCAGATCTCTCCTGCGATCACGCTCAAAAATGACAATCAGGCCCTCAATGATCCTGTCTAGATTCCTGATATCTGCCCTGAGGATCGGATAGCGATCTGGGTCACGAGACCTGTGCAGCGTCCTGCAGAGCCTACGTCGCTCGCGAATGAACCTCCGGACAGAGGGGGGGAGCTCGCCTAACATGCCACCTCCAGGTCTGGAGACAGGTACTGAGGCCTGTATGGCATCGCGAAAAACCTCGCTGAGACCGCTGACACAGCTATCAATTTCCTCCACGGTGGCGTTCCTGTCCGCAGGCAACGTGTGCTCCTGAAGGCCCTCACTCAACCGCCTCCTAAAGCGGCGAACGTTCATCCTGTCGAAATTGTATCTTGGCTGATTGACACGAATTTGAACATCAGTCACACGGAGCTCCAACTCGACCGCCCTGTGGTCTGACTCATAATCGAGTGTCTGCAAAAGACCGCCAAATCGAGGCCAGCTAACCCCCGGCGTGCAGAGGAAGAAATCAATATATGAGCCAGACCCGCCAGAGGGTCTCGTTGGCTCATCCGTGGGACAAATGCTCAAATTCGGACAATCAACCAGGATACTCGACAGAGTCCTGCCATTAATATTACTGTCGGAACCGCCCCAGGACGGATCCTTGGCGTTCCAATCAGCACCAATCACCACCTCATTAGAGGAACATAGTCTGAGGAATGTATCAAAGTCTGAAGAGCGGAGGGTATCTGCGGGACGAAGATATGAGGCCACAAAGACAATGGACGAGCCATCAACCTTAAACAATCTGGCTGCGCAGGATTCAATTTGCCCTGACATCAAAGGAACACGCTGAGATCTATATTCATTCCTAATTAACACGGCAGTTCCACCGCCACCGCCTCTCTCCCTATCCTGCCTATAAACGGTGTAACCTGGGCACACAAATCTGTAATTCGGTGAGAGCTTGTGCTCAGCCAACAGAAGCACATCGGGATTGTGGTCGCAGATGAAATTAAGCAAATAGTGCCTCTTGGTTAGAGAGACAACTGAGTTAACATTTATAAAAATGCATTTAAACATCCTACAATCCCTGCATGTGCAACAGAAGGCCCAAAATGGCACTGGCCCTGCCGTCTGCTTCACGAATCCTAGAGAATTCCGGACTAAACGATCGTATATCAGCCATGACCTCCATCAGGCCCTTGCCAAAATACGCCCTACAATCATCCGAAATCTCCCCTCCACGGCCGAGAGCCCTATCGACAAGACCCGTCCCGCGGGCGCTACCTACCTTCGGCAACGGTGCAGAGCGAGCAGCAGCTGCATATGAGACCCCCGCGCTAGTCACAGCGAGCCTCTCAGAACGAGCAGTCGACCTGGCAACCGCGGCCTGCTTCAGTTCATCTTTCTTCTCCAAGATTCTCTTGCGTTTGGGGCAATCAGGGGAGCTGGCGACATGACCCTCAATCTCACAGTTAATGCAGAAAATCCTACATTCCTCACCTGTAGCCGGGTCCATAACCGGTGTAGAAGCCTCTCCCTTAGGTGGTATAGGGCACTTGGCTGGGCCATGTGACTTACCGCACTTAACGCAGCGATAAGGCATGCCGCAATTGCTTGAGACATGGCCAAATCGCTGGCAGTTAAAGCACTGTGTTGCCCTAACTCGCTTATCCTTGCGACAGCGAACCTTGCACTGGAGGATCTTATCCAAGTCGTAAACCGCCTTAATATCGGTTGACCGAGCTAGTCGAAGGAGCCATTTGTCGTCAGAGACACAAAAGGCACTCAATAACTCCACCCTGAAAGAGACCTTATTCTCAAAAAATGACCTAACCTCATCAGTGGTGTACTCCTTAGAAAGACCATCCACTACCACAGTGTATGGTACCAAAGTCTTCGGCGTGTGTGTGTGGAACCTATACTTCCTTTCAACAAGCATATTCTTAACCGACAAGAAATTATCCAAACCCTTGATGCGTATACTAATAACGGATTTTCTTACCATTTGTATCACAAATTTCTCAGGCGATAGTGCACGGCCTAATATGTTAGAGATCTCCTTAATTCCTACATCATAAATGGTTATTGCGGGAGCTGTCTTCTCCTTAGCAGTTGCAGTTGAAGCTGAATTGGCCTGGTTGTTGGCCCCTTGCAATACATCAGCGTTTGCACGGGGTGATGGATTCATCTTGGTACTACGTTGAACATTTGATGGGTTCTCCACATTTTTCTTGGCAGCATCAGTACTGCGCTGCACGTTGGATGCGACCGGCGTTGCCGCACCTTTCGTCTTATGCATGGCCCCTTTGCCACACGGAAGATTGGGCGCCACCGGAGGTTCGGCACTAACAGCCTCAGCAGCAGCTACTTCAGCTGCCCAGTTAGCAGAATGTTGATCGACAGGAGACGTGTCCATAGAGTCTACCATCAGGCTACCTTGGCGCGAAGGAGGAGCCGACATTTGCAGAGTGGCCATCTTGGCCATTAGAGCTTTATTCGCGCTCTCAAGCGCGCGATTTTTCTCCTCAAGGAGCTTCAAGGCTTTCTTCATCTCAGTCAACATCGCTTCCATTTTTAAATGGTCGTAAGAAGAGGTCTTGCGCCTCTTGCGGCGCTTGCGTTCAGCACTGTCATTGGCTGTGCTATCAGACATCTTCGAATCACCCTCCAGGGTCGACTCGCCGGAGAGATTAGCGGCTTCCATAATACCACCTCTCTTGACAAGCCCTTTACAAGCAGACTTGTCAGAAAAATTCGGTAAAAAAGGCCTGTGAGGAAGACCCTCAGCACAATTGGCTGGAAAATCTACTTGTTGTATGTTGACAGTAGATTTCTTCGAAGTTACAGGGCAATCAGGCCTCTGAACGAAACATTCAGGTAAGGGCGTGTTTCGAGTGGGTTCGTTAACGAAACCTTCAGGTTCGCGGTTTTGCGTTTCTGGCGCCTTTACGCGCCTCACAGCTTCGCCAGATGGATTTTCCAGTACCTCCAGCCCGCCAAATTGGTCGACGAAAGTTTCAGCTTTGGTGACCGAAACTTTCAGGTTGCCACTTTTCCCGGCAAACTCGCTGTTTTTCGGCGTAGTGGTTATGACGCCGCTATGGGGATCCACAGTGCTCACTTTTTTAGCTTTCACAATTATTTCGCGGTTCAATATTTCGGTATTTTTTCCGATATTTTCCTTGAACACTTATCACAAGCACTTGAAAACACACAATCCGATAATAATAACGGTTAGCCATCAAAACCAGTGCTTATATACTTTTCGTGTGTGCGTTTAAACGCTATGAGGGTTGTTTTTACACATCGCGCAGCATGTTCCTAATGTATCTGACGATTTCGTGCATCGAATTGTACATAACTTCGTGTGCGCGCGCTGACTTCATCATTTGTGAACAGTGTTAAAAGTGTTTGTGTGATTAAAAAAAATTCTAAGTGAAAATGCCCCCTAAAGCCAGTGGTAAAGCAGCAAAGAAGGCCGGCAAAGCCCAGAAGAACATTACTAAGGGCGATAAGACCAAGAGACGTGCCAAGCGCAAGGAATCTTATGCCATCTACATTTACAAAGTGTTGAAGCAAGTCCATCCCGACACTGGTATCTCCTCGAAGGCCATGAGCATCATGAACAGTTTTGTGAATGATATCTTCGAACGTATTGCCGCCGAAGCCTCTCGTTTGGCTCACTACAACAAGCGTTCCACCATCACCAGTCGGGAAATCCAGACCGCCGTCCGTCTCTTGTTGCCCGGTGAATTGGCTAAGCACGCTGTCAGTGAAGGTACCAAGGCTGTTACTAAATACACTAGCTCCAAGTAAATGCCTTACAATTTTTTCGTCGAAAATATTTCCTCCAAAACAAAGGCCCTTTTCAGGGCCACAAAAATTATTATAAAAGAGATTCAACTTGTTAAATACTAATAAAAATAAATTTGGGTGAATGCATTTGGGAAATAATGTTGAAAATAAAGTATACATATTGTTATACTTTGATATAATAAAAAATTTAATATAAGTCGTCCAACATATCTGATTGCAGATAAATCGTTCACATTTGATGTGCAGTCACAATTGCATACTTGAGAATTCGTCCGTCAGAGGGATGCGGTTTTATGACGACGGCAATTTGACGCATCTCCGTCTTAGGTATGTGTGTGAATTAATTGGCGGGAAAATGAACATTGTTGTATTTGGGTGAAATCCCTTTATGATATGTATGAAATATGACAATGATGTTCTCATAAAATGTGGATTCGTTGTAAAGTTTTACTATTTTCGGATTTCATATGATGGTGGTGTCTGTCGTTGTGCGTTTATGACCTGGCCTAAAAAACTAATCTTGTCGTAATGTCGACATCATTGGAAAATTGCAAATTCCCATAAACAGGCTCACAACATACGTATCGGAATTTTACCTATTGGACATGGAGACGGAGTGTGAGGCGTGTGGCAATTTTTCCTGAAAATTAATGTAAATGACATGAATATGATTTTTTTTATTTATGTGGGTAATAAATGATGTTTGGTTTGATTTGGGTTTTGTCTCTTTTTGCAAAAATGATTTGTAGCCCTGAAAAGGGCTGTTAGATATAATGTTTTCGAATATCGAAAATAATCATGCTGCTGCCTTCGGTAATTTTCCAGGGTGGTGGAAAAATTACTTCTTGGCGGCGGTCTTCTTGGCAGCTGGCTTCTTTGCTGCTGCGGCGGCCTTTTTGGGCTTGGCTGCGGCTGCAGTTTTGGCTTTGGGTGCCTTTGGTTTTGTGGCTGAAGCCTTGGCGGCTGTCTTGGCTGGTTTAGCCTTAACGGTGCCGGTCTTTTTGGCAGTTTTGGCCTTTGCCTTCTCGGTCTTCTTCTTTTCGGCAGTCTTTTTGGCGGCCGATGGCTTCTTGGCAGCGGTTTTCTTCTCACCAGCAGCCTTCTTGGGTGTGGCAGCCTTCTTCTTCTTTTCGGCGGCGGGCTTCTTCTTCTTTTCAGCTGTCTTGGCCTTGGGCTCCTTGGAAGCCGATGGCGACAATTTGAATGAACCAGAAGCACCCTTACCCTTGGTCTGGATCAATTTACCGCTGGCAACGGCACCCTTCAAATACTTCTTGATGAATGGAGCCAATTTCTGGGCATCTACTTTGTAGGTGCTGGCCAAATATTTCTTGATGGCAGGCAATGAGGAACCACCACGCTCTTTCAATGTCTTGATGGCGGCATCGACCATTTGTTGGGTTGGTGGATGAGTTGGAGCGGCTGAGGGTTTCTTTGCCTTGGCAGCAGCGGGCTTCTTGGGTGCCTTCTTCTCAACGGCGGCAACGGGGGAGGCGGTGGCTTCAACAACGGCGGCGTCAGACATGTTTGCACTTTTGTTTCTTTCACTTAATAACACTGGTAAGTTATACACTTAAATTGTTTTGTGTACGTTTTGTTGTTGCTGCCGCCGCCGAATAATGTGGATACATCGAAAAGATGAGAAGTGCATAGTAGTCAATTGGGATATTTTGCGAAAGGTTGTGTGGAAGCTTATTTAATTTTTTACAAAAGTTTTCGTGGAAATGCTTAAATTGTGATGAGATTGTAAAAAAAATTGTAAATTTTCCTCAAGACACTGCTTTAGTGGATTTTCAGCTGTGTAGAAGTGAAAATCCGATGAAAATAGCATGCGTAGTTAATGAGATATGAGTGTTTCAGATGACAGATTATAAAAATGTTGCGATAAAATTGTAACTAAATTATGAAAATTTAAGAATTTTTATGGAAAATTTCGTGAAAATTGATTTTGTGATGTAAACTACATATGTTTTCTTTTGATAACTTGCAGTAGTTGATTGAAATGTGTCCATTTTCATGTGTAAAAATCGTATTTGATTATGTGGTCTATGACGGTGGAATCGCTTGTATTGGCATATTTTCCATGAATAAAAGTTTTTCTGCAATTGAATTTGAAAGCTCAATTGCGATATAGTTTTAGGAAAATTTCTTTAAAAATGTATTGCAATTCATATAATCGTAGCAAATCCTGGCATAATTGATAAAAAGTTATTAATTGCAGTGAAATGTGTAAAATATGGAAATGCCAAGAGTCAAGAGCCATACCCCACCATCAGTGGGTGAATACAAGTGATGCGAGTATGTGGGAACTTTTTATGCTTTTGAAATGTATTTTTTGTTAAAATTGAATGAAAACTATAATTAAAAATGAATATATTGGAAACAATTCTACACAAATTGTGGAATTTTATAAAATTTTGACAAAAATTGTCGAAAAATAGTTGTAAAGTGCCATATGACATTGAGAGTAGTGTGTGTGAAATGAACTCGACTCGACTTCAGAGGTAAATGCAATGAAATGCAATTGTTTGAAATTGATTATTTAAATGAACTATATATGTATATATAATTGAATTAAGAATAGTTTTTAACAATATTTGTCTGGCTGGCTGACTTAGAAATATAATTGTTGAATTGCGTACCGGACTCGGGGGGCGCAAAAGGCAAAAAGTGGTTAAGTTTGTGGGTGTTTTATAGTGAAATAATGAAAATGTAAATAAATAATTGTGAAATAGATAAATTGAGGAAATTTTGGAAAAAATTGTAAAATTTGTAGTGAATTTGTTGGTGGAAAAGTGAATTGTAAGTGTTGTGCAGAAAAAAAGAATAATAATAAAATGAGTGTAAATTGAAATGGTAGTTATAGATTTTTTGGGAAATTTTGTTCCTTTTAAAGTGAAAAAATAATGATTTTTGTGGAAATGTGTTAATTATATGTGCGTTAGAAAATGTAAATGAAGTTGCAAATTTGAAAAATGAAGATAGATAATGCGGTGTTTTGTGGTAATGTGCGTGCGCCACTTAAGATTTGCCATAATGGTTTTCGAGCAAATATGGTTTGTGAACTGGGTTTTTATGACAGTTTTATGGCAATTTGTAACAATTATGGAGATAATAAAATCGTGAAGAAGAAGAAAATGGCGATGATAAAAACGATAAGAAGAAGAAAATGGCGACGATAAAAACGATAAGAAGAAGAAAATGGTGGTATAATATAAATTTGCTGCAAGGGGGAGGGAAAAAAGAGAAGAAAGCGATATTGGCAAATATTCTAGGACTATGACGTATGCAAATTAAAGAAATTGACGCTAGATGGCAAAATGGAAAATATGAGCTAATTGTTGTGGGAAGACACGTGGGAATACTTTTATGTGCATAGTTGACGATAGGTGGCAAAAAATAGAACATTTTAGCTTTTATATAAATTTTTGAACAGAAAATGAAGAAGAAAATTGGGAACATTTATGTATGTACATTTTGACGACAGATGGCATAAAATAGTAACTAAAACCATTTTTGAGCAATAATGGAGAAGTTTTGTGACAAAGTGATATAAAATGAATCTAAAAGAAGAAATTTAGAAAATTTTGTCTAAATTTTAATTAAATAGAATAAATTAAGAAATTTTGTTTAACTTTTAATTAGTTTTGGTTTAAGAATAAAATGTTTATAAATTATAACTTTTTTTGTATGAATGTGACTTTGTAAACAATTTTGGTCGTAAATAAGAGAAAAATATAAAATTTCTGAAAAAATCTTAAAATTTTTGAAATAATTCGCTGAAACATGAGATCATAGACATAGAAACATAGCTGAAAAAAATTGTTTTAAAATCGTTGAAATGAAAAACTCCAAAAAATTTTAAATTTATTGATGATTACTACTATAAATGATAAGTACTAAAAAGTTTGGAAAATATAATCTCTTTTTCTTAAAAAATTTGTGGTCCTGAAAAGGACCGATTGTTTTTTTTGAAAAAAGTTGGCTTCTTAAAATGTCAATAATTTAAGCACGTTCTCCACGAATACGTCTGGCCAATTGGATATCCTTTGGCATGATGGTGACACGCTTAGCATGGATGGCGCACAAGTTGGTATCTTCGAAGAGACCGACCAAGTAGGCTTCGCTAGCTTCTTGCAAGGCCATGACGGCAGAGCTCTGGAAACGCAAATCAGTTTTGAAATCTTGAGCGATTTCACGAACCAAACGTTGGAAGGGCAATTTGCGGATCAACAATTCGGTACTCTTTTGGTAACGACGGATTTCACGCAAAGCGACGGTACCAGGGCGGAAACGATGAGGTTTCTTCACACCACCAGTGGCTGGTGCACTCTTACGGGCAGCCTTAGTAGCCAATTGTTTGCGAGGAGCTTTGCCACCAGTCGATTTACGGGCAGTTTGCTTAGTACGAGCCATTTTTCACTTTAGATTTTTTCACTTCACAAGATATGCACACAAACACTGTTAACACTGTATTAATCGTGCTGCTCGTGTGCTAGCGACCTTTTATAGAAAATTTGACGGAGCAACGTGCGACTTAAGGGTGTGTGTTACTAAAATATTGGAATTTAGTGTTCGGCATTTGGTCCAACACACACGAAGTGAACACGAGTGGATACGAATGTTGTATTAGTGGTTGAAATATGTGCAGCATTTTGTATAAATACGAGCGTTTTAGTTAAACGGATATTGGATCGAATACAGTGTTAACAGTGTTTGTGTGCATTTCGTGAAGTGAACAAAATATCTAAAGTGAAAAAAAGTTACAAAAGTGGAAACTCCCAAGAATTTTCTTGAAGTGGTTTTGCCGACGGCTTTTCAAGTCGTTCAGACCAAGTCGGACGACAAGTTGGTCAGACCTGACGGCCAATTTTCTTGCTGTGACGGTCCCGTGAACGGGAATTTTGAGAGGAAGGTTCCGACTGACAACTACGTCAACCGGGAATTTGGACCCACCGGACCCCCGGAGGGTCTTGAAAATTTGTTGGACCAACCACCCAACGATTTGGCGCCAAATCACAAACCTGAAGGTTTCGTCGACCGGGCCGAAAAAACGACCCCTACACCTGAAGGTTTCGTGCATAGACGACTATCGGCCTGCAAACGGGCTGAATTGAGTGCTATTGAGCACATCGACGATATGTCGGACACCGGCGGCACCACCGACGGTTTCCAGACTGTGTGCGACCGTAAGCAACGGAAGCGCAGAAAGAAGAGTGGCTGCAACTGCAATGGGGGCGGTTACGATGAGATGAAATTCGAACTAGCGAAGGAACGTCTTAATGAGACGATTCTCCTTTTGCGGAAAGATAACCAGGCCCTCAGTGCGAAGTTGACGGCATTGGAGCAGGAGAAGGCTGCCGGTGTTTGGACACAACCGAACACTGCTGATGTTCCCGCAGGACCCCCTGCGGATGAGGCGATGTCGACCGAGGCAGCCGAAGTCCTCGGGTCGATGGTGGAGGAGGAGATGTCAGAGATCGCACCGCCAGCGACATCTCGAGATGATGAGAAGCCATCAACTTCTGCTAAGGCTGGAGGAGACAGGGGGGCCATGCCGGGGCCTCATGGAGGAAAGGCGCGGAAGGTGGTAGCGGCACAACCGGCGAAGGCTGTTAAAACTGCACCACCGGCGAAGGACAACGGTGGCGCCGCTGTCGACGTTGGAGGACGATCGGCTGGCAAGTCCTTGCCGGCCATGACCGTATATGATGTGGGAGTGCGGGAGATGACCACCCTACTGCAGCAGGTCCTGGCTAAGGGTGAGTTTTCATTGACTATGGTACGTAGGTCGGTTCTTTCTGTCAGGGTGAAGGGTTTGGAGAACTTTTCGAAGATTAGGGATATTTTCTCCCAGAGGAAGTTTAGATTCCACACCCACACGCCTAAGGCTTTACTGCCTTACGCTGTGGTTGTCGAGGGTTTGTCTGCTGAGTTCTCTGTCGGTGAGATTAGGGAATTCTTTGAGGGCCTCGCTTTTAAGGTGGAGTTTATTTCGGCTGTTAGTGTTGCTGGCGACAAATGGCTGATCCGTCTTGGCAAGGGGACGGAGGTTGAGAGGATCTACAAGGTGGACCTGATGCTGCACTGCAAAGTGAAATTCCGGAAGGAGAGACCCCGCAAGTTGACGCAGTGCTTCAACTGCCAGAGGTACGGCCACGTGTCCTCGAACTGTGGCATGCCTTATCGGTGCGTGAAGTGTGGCCTCTCGCATGGACCCGCGAAATGCGCCATACCACCGAAGGAATCGGAGGATTTGGAGGTGAAAGACCCGACGACTGGAGTCGTCACGGTAAGACCAGCTGCAACGGTCAGTTGCGCTAACTGTGCGGTGGAGGGACATGCTGCCAACTCCCCCAACTGTCCGAAGAGGATCGCGTACCTGGAGAGACGCGCGACGTTGAAGGCGGAGGCTGCTGCCAAGGCGGCTTCTAGGGTGGGAAGACTGTCGCAGGTTCGCACTGGATTATCTTACGCTGAGGCATCGGGTAGTCGTGGCGTACCGGCTTTACCTCCAGCTGGACGGGCTGGCGGTCCTGCGGCGCCTGTTCCTGTTAGGGGCGCTACTGCTGGGGGTGGTGTCTTCGATGTTTGTGAGAGGACCTTTGGGTCGGATTTTCTTGGGGTGATAGGTCGTATTAGGGCTTACGCTCCGGAATTTAGGCGTTTATTGTCTGAGGGCGGCGAGTCTTCCGCTGTGCTGGGCTTGGCACTTAGAATCTGTGATGTCTAGGGTCATTAGCTGTGTCTTTATTAATGTCAACTCCTGCGTTTCGCTCAGTAGGAGGCACTTTTTGCGACTTTTCGTTGAGGGGAATGGTACCGATGTGCTTTTGCTGGCGGAGCATAAGCTTTCGGTGTCGCACAGGTTTAGCTTATCGGGATATAAGGTCTTTCGGTGTGATAGGGTAGGTCGGGGTGGTGGTACTGCTGTCTTGGTTAGGGAGGACTTCCGCTGCGATAGGGTTTTTGTTGATACGGGTGGTATCGAGAGTTGTGCTGTTAGGGTGTGGAAGGGCGATGGTTCTTCTGTGACTTTTGTCTCTTTATATCTTCGTCCGGGTGGTCCTTTTCGTCCTGCTGACTTGGATGCTGTGTTTTCTCTCGCCGGCTATGGCGAGGTTGTAGTTGGGGCTGACCTCAACGCCAGACACCCGTCCTGGGGTGGTTCTGACGTTGACACTAGGGGTCGGTTATTGGCTGGTTGTTTGCTTGCCTGTCCCACTTTTGTACCGGTTGCTGCTGATAGACCGACGAGGCCGGGCGGGTCTTCGGGCTCGTATATCGATCTGTTTCTGCGTACACCGGGGATAGATCTCGTTGATGCGGGGGGCTTGTCTAGGGCGCTTGACTATGAGTCGGATCATAGGGCGATTCAGATTTCTCTTAGGATAGGTAGCGTTGATACTTGCGATGTGCAGGGGTTCCTTGATTTCGGTCGGATGGATGTTCGGCGCTTCAGGGGGCGATTGCGCGGTGGACTGGACGGCTGCATGCTGCCTGTGGATCGGAATGCTGCTGTTGCTGATATTGACGTCTGCGTTGACGGGTTAGGCTCCGCTTTTCGTGATGCTGTAGAGGCTTCTGTGCCGAGGGTTCGTGCTAGGAATCGTGCTTTGGGTGATTTGCCGCCCCGGATATTGGGCTTCATCCGGGAGCGTAAGAGGCTCTGTAGGACTCTGCATAGGTCCGGGGATCCGGACCGACATAGGGCTTTGAGGGCGGATATTCGCAATCTAGGTCGCATCATTCATGATTCTATTCGGATTTTCGAGAGGGATCGGATGAGGGATTATCTTGAGGGCATTAGGGTGAATTGCAGGACATTTGGCAAGGTTAAGAGGGCAGCTGGTCTGTCACATAGGGAGCCCGTCGGGGGCCTTGTCGATTCTAACGGGTCTCGTATTCCTGATGATACACGTAAGGCCGAGGTTCTTGCGGATGACATGGAGGAGGTGTACCGGTCTGGCGGTGGTGCTATTGACGACTCCTTTCGCAGTCTTGTTTCACAAGCTGTGGAGGGGATCGATGATGGCGCCCCATTGGTGTCCTTCTCCACGAGTTTTTCGGCTGATGGTGTTGCTGTTGGCGATGCAGACCTGTGGGAGGATGGCGGATTTGTGCGCCCTGCTGAGGTGGCGACGGCGCTGGCTGGGCGTCCCTCGCGCAAATCCTGCGGTCTTGATGGTATTCCGGATGTCGCTTTGAAGAGGGCTGGTGAGGTCGTTCTACTTTTTCTGACTGTTCTTTTCAATCAGTGTTTGAACCTGGGCTACTTTCCTTCGGCTTGGAAGGAGGCTATGTTGATACCGATACACAAACGAGGTTCTGATCCTAGTTTGTGCGGCAGCTACAGGCCGATTTCCCTTTTGTCTGCTTTTGGGAAGTTATTCGAGTCATTTATTCTTGCTAGGATTAGGAGAATTGTTGAGGAGAGGCATATTCTTAGGGACTGCCAGTTCGGCTTTAGGAGGGGGCACTCCACTTCTCATGCTCTGGTAGCTTTTGCTGATTTCGTTGTTTCGGGCCTCAATAGGCGAGGAGGTACAATTGCGGTAGGGCTAGATTTTGCTAGGGCGTTTGACACCGTCTGGCATGACGGTATTTTATACAAGTTGCAGTCTTTCGGTTTCGATAGGCAGACTTGTAGGTTGGTGGCGGGCTTCCTGAGGGGCCGCTTTTTTAGGGTGAAGGTTGGCGACCGGCTTTCTAGTCGGAGACCGGTTCTGGCGGGTGTGCCTCAGGGCTCACTCCTGGGACCCATGCTCTACAATATCTTCGCCAGCGACATACCCGGGCCCCCTCCTGGTGGCCTTCTGCTGACCTATGCTGATGATGTTCTGGTTGCATTCTCTGGGATTAGGGCTTCCACTCTTAACAGGAGGATGAATTTGTTTTTGGTCGAGCTTCACCGGTACTTCACTACGTGGGGTCTTCGGCTCAATGTAGCCAAGTGTAGTGCGGTCGTCCTTAAGGGCGCACCGGGGCTTGCGTACCCGAACTTCAGGGCCTTCGTGCCGACACTGAAGATTGGGGACGATTTGGTCGGGGTATCCGACAGGATTAGATACTTGGGCGTTGTCTTTCATGATAGGTTCGATTTCTGTAGACATGTGGATTATGTTCTCGATAGGGCGAGGGGGCTTTACTTCGGGTATCATCGTTTGCTCCGTATGAGAGGGGGTTTGCCTCCTGATGTTAGGCTCCTGATCTACCGGCAGGTGATTAGGCCGATCATCTCCTACGCCTTTCCTGTCTGGTTTGCGATTTCGGCACATCAGATGGAAAGGCTTAGGATATGGGAGAGACGCGTTCTTTCTGCTTGCTTGGGTTTGAGGCCCAGGGTCTTGGCTGATGGGACTGTTAGGAATGTTTCCTGCAGGGAGGTTTATGCTAGGACGGGCTTCGATAGGATCGATGTTTTTATGACTAAGGGCGCGGTTAGTTTCCTGGGGAGGAGCCAGGACCTGCGAAATGATGTCGTTGCTGGGTCGCTGCGATGTGACGACACGGTGGATATGCTGCGGACAAGGAGGCACTTACCACCTGCTTCCTTGCTTAGGCTGAGAGATGCTGGTCTGCTGACGGTAGATGACAACCTCCTGTTCTACCACAGGAGGTTCGGTACACTCGTGGTCACCGACACGGTGTACAACACCGCTCAATGAGCATTGTACATATGTAAATAGTCCTTAGTTTTATGTTTGTTTTTTAGTTTTTTAGTTTTATGTTTGTTTTTAGTTTTTAAGTTTGTTATTAGTTTTAAGAAAACACCGTTCTAGTTTTAAGAATACACCAACCTAGTTTTAAGTACCTGATATTTAGTTTTAAGTTTTTATTGGCCCCTTTTGGATGATCCTTGTTTTTTGGGCATATGGATTTTTGTATAATTTGTATTATTTTGTATGATGATGTGTTTGCGGCAATGCTGCAACACCCTTAAATGTAGGATTTGTGAAGGCCCCGATGTACATTGTACTGGGCACGTTTATTTATAGTATTATTATTAGTAGTAAGCTGTCTACATATTGTTTAGTCTTAAGTGTTTTGGATAAATAAAACAGCCTTTGGCAAATACAAATACAAATTAAACGGATATTAGTTCTTGTGCATCGTTTGTGAAGTGTTTAAGTGAAATAATAAAAGTGAAAAATGACTGGTCGTGGTAAAGGTGGCAAAGGCTTGGGAAAAGGTGGCGCTAAACGTCATCGTAAAGTGTTGCGTGATAACATCCAAGGTATCACCAAGCCCGCTATTAGACGTTTGGCTCGTCGTGGTGGTGTAAAACGTATTTCTGGTCTGATCTACGAAGAAACCCGTGGTGTCCTGAAGGTGTTCTTGGAAAACGTTATTCGTGATGCTGTCACCTACACCGAACACGCTAAGCGTAAAACCGTCACCGCTATGGATGTCGTCTACGCTTTGAAGAGACAAGGCCGCACTTTGTACGGTTTCGGCGGTTAAACAACAATTTCTTGACTTTATTTGGAGAAATATTACTTTAAAACTAAAACAATCGGTCCTTTTCAGGACCACAACAAATATTAAAAGAGAGATTTTTTCTTGTTGAAAATGTACTATTTGCTGAAAAATAAATAAAGATTAGTATTTAGTATTAGGATGAGGTCGAACTTTAGTTGATAATAAATAAACGAGACCGACACAATGAATGTATGCCGACGGCAAAATAACTGTATATAGAGAAAAAACACGAAGCACACACGACGAAGCAAAGGGCTATACACGAACTTCAACACGCAGATACATGTGTATCTACCATGAATACATACTTGAATCGGTGACGAAGTCGGCATATGTATTAACGATGGACGAACATTCGTTTGGGCGGACGATAGAGAGTGATTTGTTAAGTATTTACACTGCATTTTCGATATAAAAAATCGACATAATTAACGTTTTAGCGCGAATTTTGTGACATTTCGCACATCAAAATTCTTCTTTCCGCGAGTAGAATCGATTGGCGTAAATTTTTTTTAATTTTTTTTAATTTTTTGATTTTTGTTTTTATCCTGTGGTACCCCCTTTGCTCGAAAATGACAAAAAAAATCCAAAGTTGTAGAACGTCCATGAGATTTTGCTAGATAATAGTAGAAGATTCGCGGTTTAATAAAATGTATAAATATCCCTCAATAGTTGAATCTTTGAAGAAATATTGCATTTTTCATTAGCTGTCCATAGCAAAAATTTGTTAAAAGTTGTTATTTTTTATATTCTGATTGGTCAATATTATTGCAAGTATTTCGATATTATTGGCATGTTTCCATTGCATATATACACCAAAACATTCCTTAAAGAACTCATTTATTTATAGGAACAAGCTGTATTTACTAAGCAGTATCCTTTTAATATAAAGATATGAAAATTCATTTGGGAGACTGAATTAAGAATTTATTGTGCATTTTTGACGTAGAAAAGTTCCCATAACTGACGTTTTATCGAGAGTTAAGAGACATAACATGTATCAAACATTTTGTTTTCGCGAGTAGAATCGATTGGTGCATGCAAATTTTTTTTTGCGAAAATTTTTTTTTTTTGGTTTTTTTCATGTTTGATTTTATCATGTGCTACCACACTACCCAATATTATGAAAAAAATCGAAAGTTGTACAATTTGCATGGATTTGTGGTATATGATAGTATAAGCATCGCTGATAAATATAATACGTAAGTTTTCCTCAATAGTTCAATTATTAAGGAAATATTGAATTTTTCATTAACTCTCCGTAGCAACTTTTTTTGTAAAGTAATTATTCCTCAAAATACGGATTGGGTAATATAATACCAAGAATTTCGATATTATTGGCTCGTTTCATTGCCTATATATCTAAACATTCCTTAAAGAACGTATTTACGTATCCAAACACGCGGTATTTAGTAACCAGTATCCGGTAAAAAAAAATACCTCCACTGAATTCACATACTTATACAGCACTGTCATCCCTCTATAGTCGTTACATGTACTAACACATATAACAACTGTGGCAAATAGCTTAACTGTACTTTCCATGCGTCTAATTACCACATACAACACATATGCGCGCCGCGATACCCAAACCACTAACCAGGGTTGATGTCACTGGTATGCATAAGGAAGGTACATATGTGTAACACACGAAAGAAAGAAAAAGTCAAGCATCTGCACACATGGCAATTTTTCATTCATATAGCAAAGAAATGCTACATTTACGCGCCAAATTTCGATAGTGGCTTATTTTTCGTGCTAAATTGTCATAGTGGATATATTTTATTATATTGTAAGAATAATTGAGTAAAAAATAAAATGTTTGATAAGGTTTTTTCTCTTTTTCAAATCTTTTTGTCGTCCTGAAAAGGACGGATTGTTGAATTTTGAATGTATAACGGTGGTCTGTATTTACATTTTTCCATGTTGGTTGTAGAGAATTTAAGCTTTCTTCTCGGTCTTCTTGGGCAAAAGAACGGCTTGGATGTTTGGCAAGACACCACCTTGAGCAATGGTGACACCAGACAACAATTTGTTCAATTCTTCGTCGTTGCGGATGGCCAATTGCAAATGACGGGGAATAATTCTCGTCTTCTTGTTGTCACGAGCAGCGTTGCCAGCCAACTCGAGAACTTCAGCGGCCAAGTATTCCATGACGGCAGCTAAGTACACAGGGGCACCGGCACCAACACGTTCAGCATAGTTGCCTTTACGCAACAGACGATGGATACGACCAACGGGGAATTGAAGACCAGCACGATTGGAACGGGACTTTGCCTTTCCCTTAACTTTGCCACCTTTACCACGACCAGACATTTTCACTTATTTTTTATTTGAACACTTCACTTAGCACTGAAAAACACAAATGATAACGGTTAGCCATCAAAACCAGTGCTTATATACTTTTCGTGTGTGCGTTTAAACGCTATGAGGGTTGTTTTTACACATCGCGCAGCATGTTCCTAATGTATCTGACGATTTCGTGCATCGAATTGTACATAACTTCGTGTGCGCGCGCTGACTTCATCATTTGTGAACAGTGTTAAAAGTGTTTGTGTGATTAAAAAAAATTCTAAGTGAAAATGCCCCCTAAAGCCAGTGGTAAAGCAGCAAAGAAGGCCGGCAAAGCCCAGAAGAACATTACTAAGGGCGATAAGACCAAGAGACGTGCCAAGCGCAAGGAATCTTATGCCATCTACATTTACAAAGTGTTGAAGCAAGTCCATCCCGACACTGGTATCTCCTCGAAGGCCATGAGCATCATGAACAGTTTTGTGAATGATATCTTCGAACGTATTGCCGCCGAAGCCTCTCGTTTGGCTCACTACAACAAGCGTTCCACCATCACCAGTCGGGAAATCCAGACCGCCGTCCGTCTCTTGTTGCCCGGTGAATTGGCTAAGCACGCTGTCAGTGAAGGTACCAAGGCTGTTACTAAATACACTAGCTCCAAGTAAATGCCTTACAATTTTTTCGTCGAAAATATTTCCTCCAAAACAAAGGCCCTTTTCAGGGCCACAAAAATTATTATAAAAGAGATTCAACTTGTTAAATACTAATAAAAATAAATTTGGGTGAATGCATTTGGGAAATAATGTTGAAAATAAAGTATACATATTGTTATACTTTGATATAATAAAAAATTTAATATAAGTCGTCCAACATATCTGATTGCAGATAAATCGTTCACATTTGATGTGCAGTCACAATTGCATACTTGAGAATTCGTCCGTCAGAGGGATGCGGTTTTATGACGACGGCAATTTGACGCATCTCCGTCTTAGGTATGTGTGTGAATTAATTGGCGGGAAAATGAACATTGTTGTATTTGGGTGAAATCCCTTTATGATATGTATGAAATATGACAATGATGTTCTCATAAAATGTGGATTCGTTGTAAAGTTTTACTATTTTCGGATTTCATATGATGGTGGTGTCTGTCGTTGTGCGTTTATGACCTGGCCTAAAAAACTAATCTTGTCGTAATGTCGACATCATTGGAAAATTGCAAATTCCCATAAACAGGCTCACAACATACGTATCGGAATTTTACCTATTGGACATGGAGACGGAGTGTGAGGCGTGTGGCAATTTTTCCTGAAAATTAATGTAAATGACATGAATATGATTTTTTTTATTTATGTGGGTAATAAATGATGTTTGGTTTGATTTGGGTTTTGTCTCTTTTTGCAAAAATGATTTGTAGCCCTGAAAAGGGCTGTTAGATATAATGTTTTCGAATATCGAAAATAATCATGCTGCTGCCTTCGGTAATTTTCCAGGGTGGTGGAAAAATTACTTCTTGGCGGCGGTCTTCTTGGCAGCTGGCTTCTTTGCTGCTGCGGCGGCCTTTTTGGGCTTGGCTGCGGCTGCAGTTTTGGCTTTGGGTGCCTTTGGTTTTGTGGCTGAAGCCTTGGCGGCTGTCTTGGCTGGTTTAGCCTTAACGGTGCCGGTCTTTTTGGCAGTTTTGGCCTTTGCCTTCTCGGTCTTCTTCTTTTCGGCAGTCTTTTTGGCGGCCGATGGCTTCTTGGCAGCGGTTTTCTTCTCACCAGCAGCCTTCTTGGGTGTGGCAGCCTTCTTCTTCTTTTCGGCGGCGGGCTTCTTCTTCTTTTCAGCTGTCTTGGCCTTGGGCTCCTTGGAAGCCGATGGCGACAATTTGAATGAACCAGAAGCACCCTTACCCTTGGTCTGGATCAATTTACCGCTGGCAACGGCACCCTTCAAATACTTCTTGATGAATGGAGCCAATTTCTGGGCATCTACTTTGTAGGTGCTGGCCAAATATTTCTTGATGGCAGGCAATGAGGAACCACCACGCTCTTTCAATGTCTTGATGGCGGCATCGACCATTTGTTGGGTTGGTGGATGAGTTGGAGCGGCTGAGGGTTTCTTTGCCTTGGCAGCAGCGGGCTTCTTGGGTGCCTTCTTCTCAACGGCGGCAACGGGGGAGGCGGTGGCTTCAACAACGGCG
This sequence comes from Eudasyphora cyanicolor, assembly GCA_963930755.1. NCBI lineage: Eukaryota > Metazoa > Arthropoda > Insecta > Diptera > Muscidae > Eudasyphora > Eudasyphora cyanicolor. The sequence goes on along the minus strand of OZ005737.1, from coordinate 75,200,833 downwards.
GCGTCAGACATGTTTGCACTTTTGTTTCTTTCACTTAATAACACTGGTAAGTTATACACTTAAATTGTTTTGTGTACGTTTTGTTGTTGCTGCCGCCGAATTCAAATTCAATTCAATTCAATTTTATTTAATCCTAAGAACTTAAACAATTTTATCAATAACTTATTACTAACAAGATAAATCACTTAAACTATTTATCATATATCATATATAACTAAATCTACATAAATAATACATACATATGTTGCAGCGGAGCTGCAACTTCAATAATACAAAAGGAAATCTATATACTTAAAACTCCCAAAAAAGGACCTGAAAAGGGGAGACTCTAACATATGGTGTGTACTTAAAACTAAAATAACTAGATACTTAAAACTACTTAATAACTAGATGTACTACGACTACTTAAGAATATTACAAACTACTATTTACATATATATACATATTTACAAATGAAGAAGCGTACCCGCGCTAGCGTTGGTACGTATTATAGACGGTGTCGTCGATCCCCATCGTGCGATATCTGCGGTGGTAGAATAGTAGTCTATCATCCCTAAAGAGGAGACCCTGTTCATTCAAGAGTAGAAGAGAACTAGGCGGGCGGTAGTTCATATCTAACAGACTAGCCAAACTAAAATCCCGACGGAGACAATCCCTAACAAGAACATTATCCAGAGTAGACGCCCTATCAAGGAACCTCAGAGCACATCCAACGAGAAAGACATCTATCCTGTCCAGGTCGACCGAGTCGTAGATGGACCTGTTTGACGGGCGTCGCCAGGTACCATCACTCCTCTGAGTCGTCCTCAAACCCAAGCATGAAGCGAGGATCCGCCTCTCCCATATCCTAAGCCTTTCCATCTGGTGAGAGGAAATCCCAAACCACACGGGAAAGGCATTAAAGATGATGGGCCTAATGATCTGTTTGTAGATCAAGAGTCTCACCTCAGTACTAAGGCCACCCGTACATCGTAAGATGTGGAGGTAGGACCAAAATACCTTCTTCACCTTGGCCAGAATATAGTCAATGTGCCTGACAAATTCAAAGTCCTCGTGGAAGATAACCCCCAAGTACTTCATGCGATCCGAAACGCGGATGGCCTGTCCTCCAATAGCAAGAGTGGGAATGTACTGCCTAGAACGGCGGAACAAAAACCGTCTCCTGCCCTTGATGATCATGCCCTCGCATTTATCGACATTCAGTCTCATCTTCCACATGCTAAAATACCTAGATAGCTCCTCCAGGTAACCATTCAGTCTAACATTCACGACCTCCGCATCTGCCCCTGACGCAGCGATGAGAACATCATCTGCGTATATTAGAAGCAGATCACCCACCGGTGGCTGCGGTATGTCGCTAATGAAGATGTTATAAAGAACGGGTCCCAGGAGTGAGCCCTGGGGTACTCCAGCCAACACCGTCCTAATATCAGAAAACGATTCTCCTACCTTAACAGAGAAGGTCCTATCCCTAAGGAAATCTGCGACGACCCTACACAAGTTTCTATCAAATCCTAAGACCCGCATCTTGTAAACAATAGCGCCCTGCCAAACACTGTCAAAAGCCCTAGCGAAATCTAAACCAACCGCTATCGTAACGCGGCGCCTATTCAAACCCCTTGTCACATGATCCCCCAGGACCATGAGGGCATGTGACGTCGACAATCCCTGCCTAAAGCCGAACTGGCTAGCCGAGAGGATATCACCGTCCTCCAACGTGCACCTAATCCTAGAGAGAAGGAAGTATTCGAACAACTTGCCGAAAGGAGAGAGCAAGCTGATGGGCCTGTAACTCCCACACCTAGACGGATCCTTACCCGGCTTCAGGATGGGGACGGTTATCGCCCTCTTCCATACAGTCGGGAAGTAGCCGATATTCAGGCAGTGGTTGTACAGTACAGCCAAGAACTCCCAAGTGGTGTTATCCGTCGCCCTCAACACAATGTCGGGGATACGGTCAACACCACTCGATTTGCGGTTGGGTCTCGCCCTCAAGGCCGAGCCGACCTCCGCGGGGGTGATGAACCCAGAAGTTCGCCACCTAGCCTGCTCCCTACCCACTGCGCCATCCGCAGTGAACCCAGCTTCAAAGCTGGTCATAGGATCCCTGTCATCAAGACCGGATACCTCACTTATGACCCTGGCGTCGAGGGGAATCGTCCCGCGGACGTCATCGGACGGTCCACAGCGAATGGCCTCAGCCAGAATCTCCGCCTTCAAGCGGTCATCCTCAACCATGGCACCACCGCCATCAACGAGGTCAGGGATGGGAGCCCTATTACGGACACCCGCAGCCGCCTTCACCCTCCTATAAACCTTGTCATCGACCCTAATACCACTGAGATAGTCGGCCCATCTGACACGCTCGAACTCATCAATCGCCTCCCTAATAAGTCCGCCTAAAACACGAATATCAGCCCTAAGTCCATCGTACCGTCCGGGGTCACCCGTCCGATGAAGTGTCCGTCGCAGTCTCTTCCTACGTCGTATCAAGTCCAGTACGTCAGGGGGAAGCCGCCTAGGGCCCCTATGCCCAGGGGGTACCCTGGGTATAGTGGCGTCCATGGCGTCACGAAATGCTGTGCTCAAAGATTCGACACAAGCGTCGATCTCCGAGCACGTGACATTCCGATCCGCAGGAAGTCGGCACCCCGCAAGTCCCGGGCCCAACGCCCCACGAAACCGTCGCTTGTCCATCCTAGCAAAGTCGTAAAACAAATCCCGCGCACAAAAAGCAGGTCCGTCCCCAACCAACACTACCTCAAGAGCCCTATGGTCCGAGTCGTAGTCCAACGTCCTAACCAACCCGTCACCAGATACCGTGAGTCCAGGTGATGCCAAGCAGATGTCGATGTAAGAGCGAGACTCTCTACCGAACCTGGTTGGACCATCCGTAGGCACAATATCTAGATCAGGACAACCCAAAAGGAAATCAAAGACCACCCTACCCCTAGAACACGTCGCGGCCCCACCCCAGCTAGAGTGTCTAGCGTTGAGGTCAGCCCCCACCAAAACCTCGCCAGCCGAAGCCAACGAGCCCAACCAGCCGAAATCAACAACCTCGAGCGTGCCGCCGGGCCGACCATAGAGAGAAACAACATGAAGAGGAGACCCACCAGCACGGTGAATCCTAACACAAACGCCCTCAATCCTCCCAAAATCGAGAAAAACCCTATCACACCTAATGTTATCCCTAACCAAAATAGCCGTGCCACCGCCCAAACGGTCGCGCCTACATTGAGTGAAGATCCTATACCCATTCATCTCGAACCTATGCGTCGGATTAAGTTTATGTTCCGCCAACATCATGACCTCTGGTCGATGCTCGTCCAAGAACACCTTAAGAAAATGCCTCTTGTGCCTCGACACGACAGAGTTCACATTGGCAAAAATAAACTTAATTCGAGTCATCATCGAATGCTAACGAACTAAGGATAGAGATAATCGCCCTATCCTTCTCTGCCTGACTCAACGCGCCACGGAATTCGCCAGTACACTGGCGAACTTTGGCAATACATGCCAGAAAATCTTTCCCGAAGATCTTCTGGCACGTAGTGTCAAATTCGGTGACCCCCCCTAAGGACCCACGAGCAGCCCCGCTCAAACGGCCGGCGACCGAAGAACCCGCGGTAGCAACTCTGGGAGCAGTAGCCGCGGCATACGAGACACCTGCCCGTACACCACCTCCCCCGCGTGCCGGGGGCAACTTAGGCGCAGCCTGCTTCTCCGCCTTCCTCTCCTCCTGTTGAATTAGGAGCGACCGTCTTTTCGGACAGTCGCGAGAGTTGGCCGAGTGACCTACAGCCCCGCAAACCACGCATTTAAGCGTGAATTCGGGCTGCATGACCACTTCGCCAGTGGCGGGGTCAGCAACTGGTACCTCGCGAACCTCTGTCGTTCCAGGCGGAATGACACACTTACCAGGACCATGTGATCCTCCGCATTTGACACACCGATATGGCATGCCACAATTGGCGGACACATGGCCGTATCGCTGGCAGTTATAGCACTGCGTCAGGCCCTTACGACGATCCTTGCGGATCGACACCCTACTTCTAAGAAAAAGGCGAACCCTATAAAATCCGACAATGTCGGAACCTCTGGCGAGCTGGATCATCCACTTGTCGCCTCCCAGCCGAACCACCTTCTTCACTATAAGCACTAGCTTAAGTGCAGCCAGTCCGGCCAACACGTCGTCTGCGTCGAATGTCGACGACAGCCCCTCCATAATGGCCGTGTAGGGGGCCTGGCCCTTAGGGGTGTGCGTGAAGAAATGCACACCCTCTTCCTTGAACAGCGCCTGAATGGCCGCGTGGTCCTCCAAAGAAAAGACCTTAAAATTTGTCACATTGCGACCTAGCAAGGAAACCATGTACCTATTCTGACCTATACGAATGTCTACCTTGTCCACCAAAGCCTTCACATTCACACCGTAAGCAGATATAATAGGGATCGACTTACCAGTTCCTCCGGGTGCCGGGGCAGGATCGCCAGCCGCCGTCTTCGTATCGGGAGCCACCGCAGGGGTCCCTTTCTTCAATCCAGTGTCCTTGGGCACCTTCTTCGTTGACTTAGCCGCTGCTGCCGCTGCCGCTGAAGTCGATGGCTTCTCAGTCCGCTTGGTGACCTGCTTCGAGGCATCGGCCGCACTCGAAATCTTCACCCGTGGCACCGGCGGTGTGTCCACGGACTGTCGGACCGGCGGTGTCGCGACAGTGTCCATCTTCTCTACTGTAGTCTCCCCCTTAGAGGAGCACACCTTCATGTGCTCGTCATAAGCCGAGCACTTCGCCTGCATGGCATTCACCAATGCCTGGAGCTGCTCAATCTGCCGCTGCAGTTGAGCCACCGTAGCCTCGAGTTTCAGGGACTCGTAAGGCGAATCGTCGTCGCCGTGTCCCTTCTTCTTTTTGCGCTTGCGCTGCTTGCGCTCGACGGTTTGATAGCCGTCGGTAAGAGCACTGGTGTCGGACATGCCGCCTACACCGCGTTCAGCAGCAGTCTCGGCTGGTGCCTTATAAGTCGTCGTGCCGGCTGGATCGCAGGCAGTAAACATGGCCCCATCAGCCATGATCTCGCTATTCAATACAGCAATAGCCCCACCTTCCACCCTTTGAGTCAGAGTGTCCGGTGTAGGCCACGAAATACCGTCGTTCTGGGCAGAAAATATATCTACTGCTGTCCTTTGGGTCGGACCACCAAGGTGGTCAAGTAAGCCGTCGGATGTCGGCCTTGAATCCTCTTCAAAAAGCAAATTTTCCACGAGATTATGTGGTCTCGTGCACAAATTCGCCCTCAATTTCTCCTCGCAATCGTTAGTTAGCACTTTGCCGCCTCCTATTCACTTCTCACTTTCGCTAGTAAGAACTCCTCCAAAATCTTCACTCAACTCGTCCTCCTATTGGCTGGATTTTTTGACCAATCACAAACAAGCACTTAATGACACTGGTAAGTTATACACTTAAATTGTTTTGTGTACGTTTTGTTGTTGCTGCCGCCGCCGAATAATGTGGATACATCGAAAAGATGAGAAGTGCATAGTAGTCAATTGGGATATTTTGCGAAAGGTTGTGTGGAAGCTTATTTAATTTTTTACAAAAGTTTTCGTGGAAATGCTTAAATTGTGATGAGATTGTAAAAAAAATTGTAAATTTTCCTCAAGACACTGCTTTAGTGGATTTTCAGCTGTGTAGAAGTGAAAATCCGATGAAAATAGCATGCGTAGTTAATGAGATATGAGTGTTTCAGATGACAGATTATAAAAATGTTGCGATAAAATTGTAACTAAATTATGAAAATTTAAGAATTTTTATGGAAAATTTCGTGAAAATTGATTTTGTGATGTAAACTACATATGTTTTCTTTTGATAACTTGCAGTAGTTGATTGAAATGTGTCCATTTTCATGTGTAAAAATCGTATTTGATTATGTGGTCTATGACGGTGGAATCGCTTGTATTGGCATATTTTCCATGAATAAAAGTTTTTCTGCAATTGAATTTGAAAGCTCAATTGCGATATAGTTTTAGGAAAATTTCTTTAAAAATGTATTGCAATTCATATAATCGTAGCAAATCCTGGCATAATTGATAAAAAGTTATTAATTGCAGTGAAATGTGTAAAATATGGAAATGCCAAGAGTCAAGAGCCATACCCCACCATCAGTGGGTGAATACAAGTGATGCGAGTATGTGGGAACTTTTTATGCTTTTGAAATGTATTTTTTGTTAAAATTGAATGAAAACTATAATTAAAAATGAATATATTGGAAACAATTCTACACAAATTGTGGAATTTTATAAAATTTTGACAAAAATTGTCGAAAAATAGTTGTAAAGTGCCATATGACATTGAGAGTAGTGTGTGTGAAATGAACTCGACTCGACTTCAGAGGTAAATGCAATGAAATGCAATTGTTTGAAATTGATTATTTAAATGAACTATATATGTATATATAATTGAATTAAGAATAGTTTTTAACAATATTTGTCTGGCTGGCTGACTTAGAAATATAATTGTTGAATTGCGTACCGGACTCGGGGGGCGCAAAAGGCAAAAAGTGGTTAAGTTTGTGGGTGTTTTATAGTGAAATAATGAAAATGTAAATAAATAATTGTGAAATAGATAAATTGAGGAAATTTTGGAAAAAATTGTAAAATTTGTAGTGAATTTGTTGGTGGAAAAGTGAATTGTAAGTGTTGTGCAGAAAAAAAGAATAATAATAAAATGAGTGTAAATTGAAATGGTAGTTATAGATTTTTTGGGAAATTTTGTTCCTTTTAAAGTGAAAAAATAATGATTTTTGTGGAAATGTGTTAATTATATGTGCGTTAGAAAATGTAAATGAAGTTGCAAATTTGAAAAATGAAGATAGATAATGCGGTGTTTTGTGGTAATGTGCGTGCGCCACTTAAGATTTGCCATAATGGTTTTCGAGCAAATATGGTTTGTGAACTGGGTTTTTATGACAGTTTTATGGCAATTTGTAACAATTATGGAGATAATAAAATCGTGAAGAAGAAGAAAATGGCGATGATAAAAACGATAAGAAGAAGAAAATGGCGACGATAAAAACGATAAGAAGAAGAAAATGGTGGTATAATATAAATTTGCTGCAAGGGGGAGGGAAAAAAGAGAAGAAAGCGATATTGGCAAATATTCTAGGACTATGACGTATGCAAATTAAAGAAATTGACGCTAGATGGCAAAATGGAAAATATGAGCTAATTGTTGTGGGAAGACACGTGGGAATACTTTTATGTGCATAGTTGACGATAGGTGGCAAAAAATAGAACATTTTAGCTTTTATATAAATTTTTGAACAGAAAATGAAGAAGAAAATTGGGAACATTTATGTATGTACATTTTGACGACAGATGGCATAAAATAGTAACTAAAACCATTTTTGAGCAATAATGGAGAAGTTTTGTGACAAAGTGATATAAAATGAATCTAAAAGAAGAAATTTAGAAAATTTTGTCTAAATTTTAATTAAATAGAATAAATTAAGAAATTTTGTTTAACTTTTAATTAGTTTTGGTTTAAGAATAAAATGTTTATAAATTATAACTTTTTTTGTATGAATGTGACTTTGTAAACAATTTTGGTCGTAAATAAGAGAAAAATATAAAATTTCTGAAAAAATCTTAAAATTTTTGAAATAATTCGCTGAAACATGAGATCATAGACATAGAAACATAGCTGAAAAAAATTGTTTTAAAATCGTTGAAATGAAAAACTCCAAAAAATTTTAAATTTATTGATGATTACTACTATAAATGATAAGTACTAAAAAGTTTGGAAAATATAATCTCTTTTTCTTAAAAAATTTGTGGTCCTGAAAAGGACCGATTGTTTTTTTTGAAAAAAGTTGGCTTCTTAAAATGTCAATAATTTAAGCACGTTCTCCACGAATACGTCTGGCCAATTGGATATCCTTTGGCATGATGGTGACACGCTTAGCATGGATGGCGCACAAGTTGGTATCTTCGAAGAGACCGACCAAGTAGGCTTCGCTAGCTTCTTGCAAGGCCATGACGGCAGAGCTCTGGAAACGCAAATCAGTTTTGAAATCTTGAGCGATTTCACGAACCAAACGTTGGAAGGGCAATTTGCGGATCAACAATTCGGTACTCTTTTGGTAACGACGGATTTCACGCAAAGCGACGGTACCAGGGCGGAAACGATGAGGTTTCTTCACACCACCAGTGGCTGGTGCACTCTTACGGGCAGCCTTAGTAGCCAATTGTTTGCGAGGAGCTTTGCCACCAGTCGATTTACGGGCAGTTTGCTTAGTACGAGCCATTTTTCACTTTAGATTTTTTCACTTCACAAGATATGCACACAAACACTGTTAACACTGTATTAATCGTGCTGCTCGTGTGCTAGCGACCTTTTATAGAAAATTTGACGGAGCAACGTGCGACTTAAGGGTGTGTGTTACTAAAATATTGGAATTTAGTGTTCGGCATTTGGTCCAACACACACGAAGTGAACACGAGTGGATACGAATGTTGTATTAGTGGTTGAAATATGTGCAGCATTTTGTATAAATACGAGCGTTTTAGTTAAACGGATATTAGTTCTTGTGCATCGTTTGTGAAGTGTTTAAGTGAAATAATAAAAGTGAAAAATGACTGGTCGTGGTAAAGGTGGCAAAGGCTTGGGAAAAGGTGGCGCTAAACGTCATCGTAAAGTGTTGCGTGATAACATCCAAGGTATCACCAAGCCCGCTATTAGACGTTTGGCTCGTCGTGGTGGTGTAAAACGTATTTCTGGTCTGATCTACGAAGAAACCCGTGGTGTCCTGAAGGTGTTCTTGGAAAACGTTATTCGTGATGCTGTCACCTACACCGAACACGCTAAGCGTAAAACCGTCACCGCTATGGATGTCGTCTACGCTTTGAAGAGACAAGGCCGCACTTTGTACGGTTTCGGCGGTTAAACAACAATTTCTTGACTTTATTTGGAGAAATATTACTTTAAAACTAAAACAATCGGTCCTTTTCAGGACCACAACAAATATTAAAAGAGAGATTTTTTCTTGTTGAAAATGTACTATTTGCTGAAAAATAAATAAAGATTAGTATTTAGTATTAGGATGAGGTCGAACTTTAGTTGATAATAAATAAACGAGACCGACACAATGAATGTATGCCGACGGCAAAATAACTGTATATAGAGAAAAAACACGAAGCACACACGACGAAGCAAAGGGCTATACACGAACTTCAACACGCAGATACATGTGTATCTACCATGAATACATACTTGAATCGGTGACGAAGTCGGCATATGTATTAACGATGGACGAACATTCGTTTGGGCGGACGATAGAGAGTGATTTGTTAAGTATTTACACTGCATTTTCGATATAAAAAATCGACATAATTAACGTTTTAGCGCGAATTTTGTGACATTTCGCACATCAAAATTCTTCTTTCCGCGAGTAGAATCGATTGGCGTAAATTTTTTTTAATTTTTTTTAATTTTTTGATTTTTGTTTTTATCCTGTGGTACCCCCTTTGCTCGAAAATGACAAAAAAAATCCAAAGTTGTAGAACGTCCATGAGATTTTGCTAGATAATAGTAGAAGATTCGCGGTTTAATAAAATGTATAAATATCCCTCAATAGTTGAATCTTTGAAGAAATATTGCATTTTTCATTAGCTGTCCATAGCAAAAATTTGTTAAAAGTTGTTATTTTTTATATTCTGATTGGTCAATATTATTGCAAGTATTTCGATATTATTGGCATGTTTCCATTGCATATATACACCAAAACATTCCTTAAAGAACTCATTTATTTATAGGAACAAGCTGTATTTACTAAGCAGTATCCTTTTAATATAAAGATATGAAAATTCATTTGGGAGACTGAATTAAGAATTTATTGTGCATTTTTGACGTAGAAAAGTTCCCATAACTGACGTTTTATCGAGAGTTAAGAGACATAACATGTATCAAACATTTTGTTTTCGCGAGTAGAATCGATTGGTGCATGCAAATTTTTTTTTGCGAAAATTTTTTTTTTTTGGTTTTTTTCATGTTTGATTTTATCATGTGCTACCACACTACCCAATATTATGAAAAAAATCGAAAGTTGTACAATTTGCATGGATTTGTGGTATATGATAGTATAAGCATCGCTGATAAATATAATACGTAAGTTTTCCTCAATAGTTCAATTATTAAGGAAATATTGAATTTTTCATTAACTCTCCGTAGCAACTTTTTTTGTAAAGTAATTATTCCTCAAAATACGGATTGGGTAATATAATACCAAGAATTTCGATATTATTGGCTCGTTTCATTGCCTATATATCTAAACATTCCTTAAAGAACGTATTTACGTATCCAAACACGCGGTATTTAGTAACCAGTATCCGGTAAAAAAAAATACCTCCACTGAATTCACATACTTATACAGCACTGTCATCCCTCTATAGTCGTTACATGTACTAACACATATAACAACTGTGGCAAATAGCTTAACTGTACTTTCCATGCGTCTAATTACCACATACAACACATATGCGCGCCGCGATACCCAAACCACTAACCAGGGTTGATGTCACTGGTATGCATAAGGAAGGTACATATGTGTAACACACGAAAGAAAGAAAAAGTCAAGCATCTGCACACATGGCAATTTTTCATTCATATAGCAAAGAAATGCTACATTTACGCGCCAAATTTCGATAGTGGCTTATTTTTCGTGCTAAATTGTCATAGTGGATATATTTTATTATATTGTAAGAATAATTGAGTAAAAAATAAAATGTTTGATAAGGTTTTTTCTCTTTTTCAAATCTTTTTGTCGTCCTGAAAAGGACGGATTGTTGAATTTTGAATGTATAACGGTGGTCTGTATTTACATTTTTCCATGTTGGTTGTAGAGAATTTAAGCTTTCTTCTCGGTCTTCTTGGGCAAAAGAACGGCTTGGATGTTTGGCAAGACACCACCTTGAGCAATGGTGACACCAGACAACAATTTGTTCAATTCTTCGTCGTTGCGGATGGCCAATTGCAAATGACGGGGAATAATTCTCGTCTTCTTGTTGTCACGAGCAGCGTTGCCAGCCAACTCGAGAACTTCAGCGGCCAAGTATTCCATGACGGCAGCTAAGTACACAGGGGCACCGGCACCAACACGTTCAGCATAGTTGCCTTTACGCAACAGACGATGGATACGACCAACGGGGAATTGAAGACCAGCACGATTGGAACGGGACTTTGCCTTTCCCTTAACTTTGCCACCTTTACCACGACCAGACATTTTCACTTATTTTTTATTTGAACACTTCACTTAGCACTGAAAAACACAAATGATAACGGTTAGCCATCAAAACCAGTGCTTATATACTTTTCGTGTGTGCGTTTAAACGCTATGAGGGTTGTTTTTACACATCGCGCAGCATGTTCCTAATGTATCTGACGATTTCGTGCATCGAATTGTACATAACTTCGTGTGCGCGCGCTGACTTCATCATTTGTGAACAGTGTTAAAAGTGTTTGTGTGATTAAAAAAAATTCTAAGTGAAAATGCCCCCTAAAGCCAGTGGTAAAGCAGCAAAGAAGGCCGGCAAAGCCCAGAAGAACATTACTAAGGGCGATAAGACCAAGAGACGTGCCAAGCGCAAGGAATCTTATGCCATCTACATTTACAAAGTGTTGAAGCAAGTCCATCCCGACACTGGTATCTCCTCGAAGGCCATGAGCATCATGAACAGTTTTGTGAATGATATCTTCGAACGTATTGCCGCCGAAGCCTCTCGTTTGGCTCACTACAACAAGCGTTCCACCATCACCAGTCGGGAAATCCAGACCGCCGTCCGTCTCTTGTTGCCCGGTGAATTGGCTAAGCACGCTGTCAGTGAAGGTACCAAGGCTGTTACTAAATACACTAGCTCCAAGTAAATGCCTTACAATTTTTTCGTCGAAAATATTTCCTCCAAAACAAAGGCCCTTTTCAGGGCCACAAAAATTATTATAAAAGAGATTCAACTTGTTAAATACTAATAAAAATAAATTTGGGTGAATGCATTTGGGAAATAATGTTGAAAATAAAGTATACATATTGTTATACTTTGATATAATAAAAAATTTAATATAAGTCGTCCAACATATCTGATTGCAGATAAATCGTTCACATTTGATGTGCAGTCACAATTGCATACTTGAGAATTCGTCCGTCAGAGGGATGCGGTTTTATGACGACGGCAATTTGACGCATCTCCGTCTTAGGTATGTGTGTGAATTAATTGGCGGGAAAATGAACATTGTTGTATTTGGGTGAAATCCCTTTATGATATGTATGAAATATGACAATGATGTTCTCATAAAATGTGGATTCGTTGTAAAGTTTTACTATTTTCGGATTTCATATGATGGTGGTGTCTGTCGTTGTGCGTTTATGACCTGGCCTAAAAAACTAATCTTGTCGTAATGTCGACATCATTGGAAAATTGCAAATTCCCATAAACAGGCTCACAACATACGTATCGGAATTTTACCTATTGGACATGGAGACGGAGTGTGAGGCGTGTGGCAATTTTTCCTGAAAATTAATGTAAATGACATGAATATGATTTTTTTTATTTATGTGGGTAATAAATGATGTTTGGTTTGATTTGGGTTTTGTCTCTTTTTGCAAAAATGATTTGTAGCCCTGAAAAGGGCTGTTAGATATAATGTTTTCGAATATCGAAAATAATCATGCTGCTGCCTTCGGTAATTTTCCAGGGTGGTGGAAAAATTACTTCTTGGCGGCGGTCTTCTTGGCAGCTGGCTTCTTTGCTGCTGCGGCGGCCTTTTTGGGCTTGGCTGCGGCTGCAGTTTTGGCTTTGGGTGCCTTTGGTTTTGTGGCTGAAGCCTTGGCGGCTGTCTTGGCTGGTTTAGCCTTAACGGTGCCGGTCTTTTTGGCAGTTTTGGCCTTTGCCTTCTCGGTCTTCTTCTTTTCGGCAGTCTTTTTGGCGGCCGATGGCTTCTTGGCAGCGGTTTTCTTCTCACCAGCAGCCTTCTTGGGTGTGGCAGCCTTCTTCTTCTTTTCGGCGGCGGGCTTCTTCTTCTTTTCAGCTGTCTTGGCCTTGGGCTCCTTGGAAGCCGATGGCGACAATTTGAATGAACCAGAAGCACCCTTACCCTTGGTCTGGATCAATTTACCGCTGGCAACGGCACCCTTCAAATACTTCTTGATGAATGGAGCCAATTTCTGGGCATCTACTTTGTAGGTGCTGGCCAAATATTTCTTGATGGCAGGCAATGAGGAACCACCACGCTCTTTCAATGTCTTGATGGCGGCATCGACCATTTGTTGGGTTGGTGGATGAGTTGGAGCGGCTGAGGGTTTCTTTGCCTTGGCAGCAGCGGGCTTCTTGGGTGCCTTCTTCTCAACGGCGGCAACGGGGGAGGCGGTGGCTTCAACAACGGCGGCGTCAGACATGTTTGCACTTTTGTTTCTTTCACTTAATAACACTGGTAAGTTATACACTTAAATTGTTTTGTGTACGTTTTGTTGTTGCTGCCGCCGCCGAATAATGTGGATACATCGAAAAGATGAGAAGTGCATAGTAGTCAATTGGGATATTTTGCGAAAGGTTGTGTGGAAGCTTATTTAATTTTTTACAAAAGTTTTCGTGGAAATGCTTAAATTGTGATGAGATTGTAAAAAAAATTGTAAATTTTCCTCAAGACACTGCTTTAGTGGATTTTCAGCTGTGTAGAAGTGAAAATCCGATGAAAATAGCATGCGTAGTTAATGAGATATGAGTGTTTCAGATGACAGATTATAAAAATGTTGCGATAAAATTGTAACTAAATTATGAAAATTTAAGAATTTTTATGGAAAATTTCGTGAAAATTGATTTTGTGATGTAAACTACATATGTTTTCTTTTGATAACTTGCAGTAGTTGATTGAAATGTGTCCATTTTCATGTGTAAAAATCGTATTTGATTATGTGGTCTATGACGGTGGAATCGCTTGTATTGGCATATTTTCCATGAATAAAAGTTTTTCTGCAATTGAATTTGAAAGCTCAATTGCGATATAGTTTTAGGAAAATTTCTTTAAAAATGTATTGCAATTCATATAATCGTAGCAAATCCTGGCATAATTGATAAAAAGTTATTAATTGCAGTGAAATGTGTAAAATATGGAAATGCCAAGAGTCAAGAGCCATACCCCACCATCAGTGGGTGAATACAAGTGATGCGAGTATGTGGGAACTTTTTATGCTTTTGAAATGTATTTTTTGTTAAAATTGAATGAAAACTATAATTAAAAATGAATATATTGGAAACAATTCTACACAAATTGTGGAATTTTATAAAATTTTGACAAAAATTGTCGAAAAATAGTTGTAAAGTGCCATATGACATTGAGAGTAGTGTGTGTGAAATGAACTCGACTCGACTTCAGAGGTAAATGCAATGAAATGCAATTGTTTGAAATTGATTATTTAAATGAACTATATATGTATATATAATTGAATTAAGAATAGTTTTTAACAATATTTGTCTGGCTGGCTGACTTAGAAATATAATTGTTGAATTGCGTACCGGACTCGGGGGGCGCAAAAGGCAAAAAGTGGTTAAGTTTGTGGGTGTTTTATAGTGAAATAATGAAAATGTAAATAAATAATTGTGAAATAGATAAATTGAGGAAATTTTGGAAAAAATTGTAAAATTTGTAGTGAATTTGTTGGTGGAAAAGTGAATTGTAAGTGTTGTGCAGAAAAAAAGAATAATAATAAAATGAGTGTAAATTGAAATGGTAGTTATAGATTTTTTGGGAAATTTTGTTCCTTTTAAAGTGAAAAAATAATGATTTTTGTGGAAATGTGTTAATTATATGTGCGTTAGAAAATGTAAATGAAGTTGCAAATTTGAAAAATGAAGATAGATAATGCGGTGTTTTGTGGTAATGTGCGTGCGCCACTTAAGATTTGCCATAATGGTTTTCGAGCAAATATGGTTTGTGAACTGGGTTTTTATGACAGTTTTATGGCAATTTGTAACAATTATGGAGATAATAAAATCGTGAAGAAGAAGAAAATGGCGATGATAAAAACGATAAGAAGAAGAAAATGGCGACGATAAAAACGATAAGAAGAAGAAAATGGTGGTATAATATAAATTTGCTGCAAGGGGGAGGGAAAAAAGAGAAGAAAGCGATATTGGCAAATATTCTAGGACTATGACGTATGCAAATTAAAGAAATTGACGCTAGATGGCAAAATGGAAAATATGAGCTAATTGTTGTGGGAAGACACGTGGGAATACTTTTATGTGCATAGTTGACGATAGGTGGCAAAAAATAGAACATTTTAGCTTTTATATAAATTTTTGAACAGAAAATGAAGAAGAAAATTGGGAACATTTATGTATGTACATTTTGACGACAGATGGCATAAAATAGTAACTAAAACCATTTTTGAGCAATAATGGAGAAGTTTTGTGACAAAGTGATATAAAATGAATCTAAAAGAAGAAATTTAGAAAATTTTGTCTAAATTTTAATTAAATAGAATAAATTAAGAAATTTTGTTTAACTTTTAATTAGTTTTGGTTTAAGAATAAAATGTTTATAAATTATAACTTTTTTTGTATGAATGTGACTTTGTAAACAATTTTGGTCGTAAATAAGAGAAAAATATAAAATTTCTGAAAAAATCTTAAAATTTTTGAAATAATTCGCTGAAACATGAGATCATAGACATAGAAACATAGCTGAAAAAAATTGTTTTAAAATCGTTGAAATGAAAAACTCCAAAAAATTTTAAATTTATTGATGATTACTACTATAAATGATAAGTACTAAAAAGTTTGGAAAATATAATCTCTTTTTCTTAAAAAATTTGTGGTCCTGAAAAGGACCGATTGTTTTTTTTGAAAAAAGTTGGCTTCTTAAAATGTCAATAATTTAAGCACGTTCTCCACGAATACGTCTGGCCAATTGGATATCCTTTGGCATGATGGTGACACGCTTAGCATGGATGGCGCACAAGTTGGTATCTTCGAAGAGACCGACCAAGTAGGCTTCGCTAGCTTCTTGCAAGGCCATGACGGCAGAGCTCTGGAAACGCAAATCAGTTTTGAAATCTTGAGCGATTTCACGAACCAAACGTTGGAAGGGCAATTTGCGGATCAACAATTCGGTACTCTTTTGGTAACGACGGATTTCACGCAAAGCGACGGTACCAGGGCGGAAACGATGAGGTTTCTTCACACCACCAGTGGCTGGTGCACTCTTACGGGCAGCCTTAGTAGCCAATTGTTTGCGAGGAGCTTTGCCACCAGTCGATTTACGGGCAGTTTGCTTAGTACGAGCCATTTTTCACTTTAGATTTTTTCACTTCACAAGATATGCACACAAACACTGTTAACACTGTATTAATCGTGCTGCTCGTGTGCTAGCGACCTTTTATAGAAAATTTGACGGAGCAACGTGCGACTTAAGGGTGTGTGTTACTAAAATATTGGAATTTAGTGTTCGGCATTTGGTCCAACACACACGAAGTGAACACGAGTGGATACGAATGTTGTATTAGTGGTTGAAATATGTGCAGCATTTTGTATAAATACGAGCGTTTTAGTTAAACGGATATTAGTTCTTGTGCATCGTTTGTGAAGTGTTTAAGTGAAATAATAAAAGTGAAAAATGACTGGTCGTGGTAAAGGTGGCAAAGGCTTGGGAAAAGGTGGCGCTAAACGTCATCGTAAAGTGTTGCGTGATAACATCCAAGGTATCACCAAGCCCGCTATTAGACGTTTGGCTCGTCGTGGTGGTGTAAAACGTATTTCTGGTCTGATCTACGAAGAAACCCGTGGTGTCCTGAAGGTGTTCTTGGAAAACGTTATTCGTGATGCTGTCACCTACACCGAACACGCTAAGCGTAAAACCGTCACCGCTATGGATGTCGTCTACGCTTTGAAGAGACAAGGCCGCACTTTGTACGGTTTCGGCGGTTAAACAACAATTTCTTGACTTTATTTGGAGAAATATTACTTTAAAACTAAAACAATCGGTCCTTTTCAGGACCACAACAAATATTAAAAGAGAGATTTTTTCTTGTTGAAAATGTACTATTTGCTGAAAAATAAATAAAGATTAGTATTTAGTATTAGGATGAGGTCGAACTTTAGTTGATAATAAATAAACGAGACCGACACAATGAATGTATGCCGACGGCAAAATAACTGTATATAGAGAAAAAACACGAAGCACACACGACGAAGCAAAGGGCTATACACGAACTTCAACACGCAGATACATGTGTATCTACCATGAATACATACTTGAATCGGTGACGAAGTCGGCATATGTATTAACGATGGACGAACATTCGTTTGGGCGGACGATAGAGAGTGATTTGTTAAGTATTTACACTGCATTTTCGATATAAAAAATCGACATAATTAACGTTTTAGCGCGAATTTTGTGACATTTCGCACATCAAAATTCTTCTTTCCGCGAGTAGAATCGATTGGCGTAAATTTTTTTTAATTTTTTTTAATTTTTTGATTTTTGTTTTTATCCTGTGGTACCCCCTTTGCTCGAAAATGACAAAAAAAATCCAAAGTTGTAGAACGTCCATGAGATTTTGCTAGATAATAGTAGAAGATTCGCGGTTTAATAAAATGTATAAATATCCCTCAATAGTTGAATCTTTGAAGAAATATTGCATTTTTCATTAGCTGTCCATAGCAAAAATTTGTTAAAAGTTGTTATTTTTTATATTCTGATTGGTCAATATTATTGCAAGTATTTCGATATTATTGGCATGTTTCCATTGCATATATACACCAAAACATTCCTTAAAGAACTCATTTATTTATAGGAACAAGCTGTATTTACTAAGCAGTATCCTTTTAATATAAAGATATGAAAATTCATTTGGGAGACTGAATTAAGAATTTATTGTGCATTTTTGACGTAGAAAAGTTCCCATAACTGACGTTTTATCGAGAGTTAAGAGACATAACATGTATCAAACATTTTGTTTTCGCGAGTAGAATCGATTGGTGCATGCAAATTTTTTTTTGCGAAAATTTTTTTTTTTTGGTTTTTTTCATGTTTGATTTTATCATGTGCTACCACACTACCCAATATTATGAAAAAAATCGAAAGTTGTACAATTTGCATGGATTTGTGGTATATGATAGTATAAGCATCGCTGATAAATATAATACGTAAGTTTTCCTCAATAGTTCAATTATTAAGGAAATATTGAATTTTTCATTAACTCTCCGTAGCAACTTTTTTTGTAAAGTAATTATTCCTCAAAATACGGATTGGGTAATATAATACCAAGAATTTCGATATTATTGGCTCGTTTCATTGCCTATATATCTAAACATTCCTTAAAGAACGTATTTACGTATCCAAACACGCGGTATTTAGTAACCAGTATCCGGTAAAAAAAAATACCTCCACTGAATTCACATACTTATACAGCACTGTCATCCCTCTATAGTCGTTACATGTACTAACACATATAACAACTGTGGCAAATAGCTTAACTGTACTTTCCATGCGTCTAATTACCACATACAACACATATGCGCGCCGCGATACCCAAACCACTAACCAGGGTTGATGTCACTGGTATGCATAAGGAAGGTACATATGTGTAACACACGAAAGAAAGAAAAAGTCAAGCATCTGCACACATGGCAATTTTTCATTCATATAGCAAAGAAATGCTACATTTACGCGCCAAATTTCGATAGTGGCTTATTTTTCGTGCTAAATTGTCATAGTGGATATATTTTATTATATTGTAAGAATAATTGAGTAAAAAATAAAATGTTTGATAAGGTTTTTTCTCTTTTTCAAATCTTTTTGTCGTCCTGAAAAGGACGGATTGTTGAATTTTGAATGTATAACGGTGGTCTGTATTTACATTTTTCCATGTTGGTTGTAGAGAATTTAAGCTTTCTTCTCGGTCTTCTTGGGCAAAAGAACGGCTTGGATGTTTGGCAAGACACCACCTTGAGCAATGGTGACACCAGACAACAATTTGTTCAATTCTTCGTCGTTGCGGATGGCCAATTGCAAATGACGGGGAATAATTCTCGTCTTCTTGTTGTCACGAGCAGCGTTGCCAGCCAACTCGAGAACTTCAGCGGCCAAGTATTCCATGACGGCAGCTAAGTACACAGGGGCACCGGCACCAACACGTTCAGCATAGTTGCCTTTACGCAACAGACGATGGATACGACCAACGGGGAATTGAAGACCAGCACGATTGGAACGGGACTTTGCCTTTCCCTTAACTTTGCCACCTTTACCACGACCAGACATTTTCACTTATTTTTTATTTGAACACTTCACTTAGCACTGAAAAACACAAATGATAACGGTTAGCCATCAAAACCAGTGCTTATATACTTTTCGTGTGTGCGTTTAAACGCTATGAGGGTTGTTTTTACACATCGCGCAGCATGTTCCTAATGTATCTGACGATTTCGTGCATCGAATTGTACATAACTTCGTGTGCGCGCGCTGACTTCATCATTTGTGAACAGTGTTAAAAGTGTTTGTGTGATTAAAAAAAATTCTAAGTGAAAATGCCCCCTAAAGCCAGTGGTAAAGCAGCAAAGAAGGCCGGCAAAGCCCAGAAGAACATTACTAAGGGCGATAAGACCAAGAGACGTGCCAAGCGCAAGGAATCTTATGCCATCTACATTTACAAAGTGTTGAAGCAAGTCCATCCCGACACTGGTATCTCCTCGAAGGCCATGAGCATCATGAACAGTTTTGTGAATGATATCTTCGAACGTATTGCCGCCGAAGCCTCTCGTTTGGCTCACTACAACAAGCGTTCCACCATCACCAGTCGGGAAATCCAGACCGCCGTCCGTCTCTTGTTGCCCGGTGAATTGGCTAAGCACGCTGTCAGTGAAGGTACCAAGGCTGTTACTAAATACACTAGCTCCAAGTAAATGCCTTACAATTTTTTCGTCGAAAATATTTCCTCCAAAACAAAGGCCCTTTTCAGGGCCACAAAAATTATTATAAAAGAGATTCAACTTGTTAAATACTAATAAAAATAAATTTGGGTGAATGCATTTGGGAAATAATGTTGAAAATAAAGTATACATATTGTTATACTTTGATATAATAAAAAATTTAATATAAGTCGTCCAACATATCTGATTGCAGATAAATCGTTCACATTTGATGTGCAGTCACAATTGCATACTTGAGAATTCGTCCGTCAGAGGGATGCGGTTTTATGACGACGGCAATTTGACGCATCTCCGTCTTAGGTATGTGTGTGAATTAATTGGCGGGAAAATGAACATTGTTGTATTTGGGTGAAATCCCTTTATGATATGTATGAAATATGACAATGATGTTCTCATAAAATGTGGATTCGTTGTAAAGTTTTACTATTTTCGGATTTCATATGATGGTGGTGTCTGTCGTTGTGCGTTTATGACCTGGCCTAAAAAACTAATCTTGTCGTAATGTCGACATCATTGGAAAATTGCAAATTCCCATAAACAGGCTCACAACATACGTATCGGAATTTTACCTATTGGACATGGAGACGGAGTGTGAGGCGTGTGGCAATTTTTCCTGAAAATTAATGTAAATGACATGAATATGATTTTTTTTATTTATGTGGGTAATAAATGATGTTTGGTTTGATTTGGGTTTTGTCTCTTTTTGCAAAAATGATTTGTAGCCCTGAAAAGGGCTGTTAGATATAATGTTTTCGAATATCGAAAATAATCATGCTGCTGCCTTCGGTAATTTTCCAGGGTGGTGGAAAAATTACTTCTTGGCGGCGGTCTTCTTGGCAGCTGGCTTCTTTGCTGCTGCGGCGGCCTTTTTGGGCTTGGCTGCGGCTGCAGTTTTGGCTTTGGGTGCCTTTGGTTTTGTGGCTGAAGCCTTGGCGGCTGTCTTGGCTGGTTTAGCCTTAACGGTGCCGGTCTTTTTGGCAGTTTTGGCCTTTGCCTTCTCGGTCTTCTTCTTTTCGGCAGTCTTTTTGGCGGCCGATGGCTTCTTGGCAGCGGTTTTCTTCTCACCAGCAGCCTTCTTGGGTGTGGCAGCCTTCTTCTTCTTTTCGGCGGCGGGCTTCTTCTTCTTTTCAGCTGTCTTGGCCTTGGGCTCCTTGGAAGCCGATGGCGACAATTTGAATGAACCAGAAGCACCCTTACCCTTGGTCTGGATCAATTTACCGCTGGCAACGGCACCCTTCAAATACTTCTTGATGAATGGAGCCAATTTCTGGGCATCTACTTTGTAGGTGCTGGCCAAATATTTCTTGATGGCAGGCAATGAGGAACCACCACGCTCTTTCAATGTCTTGATGGCGGCATCGACCATTTGTTGGGTTGGTGGATGAGTTGGAGCGGCTGAGGGTTTCTTTGCCTTGGCAGCAGCGGGCTTCTTGGGTGCCTTCTTCTCAACGGCGGCAACGGGGGAGGCGGTGGCTTCAACAACGGCGGCGTCAGACATGTTTGCACTTTTGTTTCTTTCACTTAATAACACTGGTAAGTTATACACTTAAATTGTTTTGTGTACGTTTTGTTGTTGCTGCCGCCGGTTCAAGGTTCAAGGTTCAAATACAGATTTTATTTATCCATCAAAAGCCTTAAACAATATTATCGATATCTTACATCTAACAGAGGATTCTTACAAATACTTAGCAGGTCATCTAAATCTATGTATCTAATACAGAAAAGAGTGACGTTAAGGAACAGTCGCATCAATAAAACATTAAAATCATTTATTACAAAAAAATCCCCTAAAAAAGGATAAGCAAAAAAGGGGTCTCTAACAGTTGGGTATAGGAATTACAAACTAGAAATTACAGACTAAAAACTACTAATACTATTTACAACTATTTACATATTTACAAAGAATACGACGACTGCACTCCGGTCACTCGTCGAACGATAACGCCGCTAAGACCTTGATGACCATCGCATCCCTCTCGGCCTCGCTCATATCCCTACGGTATCCGCCAGTACATTGGCGGGCTTTGATGACACATGTCAGAAAATCTTTACCAAAGATTTTCTTACATGTGTCATCAAACACCGTAGAGCCCCCCAGAAGCTCACGCCATTCTACATCCGCACGCCCGGATGAGGCAGGAGCCGGTAACGTGACTCTAGTTGAAGCCGCGGCAGCATACGACCTAGGTCGAGCACTACCACCACCACGTGCCAGAGACACTTTTGGCGCGGGAACATCCCCCGCCACTTTCTCGTCCTTTCGAATTTGGAGCAACTGTCGTTTAGGACAGTCACGAGAATTAGCAGAGTGACCAGCAGTATCGCAGTTTGCACACCTAAGTACATACTCCGGCTGCTTGGTCACCTCACCAGTGACGGGGTCAGTTACCGCCACCTCATTAACAACCCTCATGCCAGTGGGTATAACGCACGCACCCGGGCCATGTGATCCACCGCATTTGACACACCTGTAAGGCATGCCACAATTGGTGGACACATGGCCGTAGCGCTGACAGTTATAACACTGTGTGAGGCCCTTGCGCTTATCTTTCCTCACGAGCACACGGCAGTGGAGGAAGAGTCTCGTCTTGTATAATTCTCCAATTCGCGAATTCCTCGCAATGTGGAGCAGCCATTTGTTGTTGCTCATATAGGTGACTCGACGGACATCTGAGAAACCCAGCTTCGCCAAACCACCACGAACATCGGTGACGTCATAGGTCCCTGGAAGACCTTCCATTACGACGGAGTGCGGTGTCATACCTTTTGGCGTGTACGTATGGTACCGCACTCCCTCTTTCACCAAGAAGTCTCTCAGCTTCTGGTGTTCTTGTAGTGACGTCACCTTGAAATTGGCGGCGTCACGTCCAGCAACGGCCACGGTAAATTTATCGTGACCCAATAGTTTCTTCACCTCGTCAACCATAGTCTTCAGGTTGGCT
The DNA here is from genome assembly GCA_963930755.1 of Eudasyphora cyanicolor. Classification (NCBI taxonomy): domain Eukaryota; kingdom Metazoa; phylum Arthropoda; class Insecta; order Diptera; family Muscidae; genus Eudasyphora; species Eudasyphora cyanicolor. Next base: position 75,177,916 of record OZ005737.1, on the reverse strand, counting down.
CCATACACCGTCACTAAGGGAACGGCTCTTTTCGGGACGGTCTCTCCCGCGCCACCATTACCAGCGGGTGTCGCTGCAGAGGTTGTACGTCCTCCACTGGCGTCTCTTCGGGCATTGGCCCTCATCTTTGCAGCAGCAGCTGAAGTCGTCGGCTTCTCACTAACGTTGGGCCGTTTCGGCGTCTTGCCGGCCTTACCGGGGCAATTTCGAGCCCCGATGTCCTCTCCCTGTGTCGCTGGCGGTGCGTCCACAGAATGCTGCGCTGTAGTTGCACAAGCAGAATCTACCTCCATAGCTGCCCTGTTTTCGGCATTCTTCTTCGTTTGTACAGGCCGATAATCGACCTCTTTTGAGTTATTTGCACTCAAAACTCTAGTTCGAACTGTGGGTTCGCTCCGATCAATGTCGCTGAAGTCGAGATTGCAACCACATTTGCAACTCTCCATCTTTTTCACTATGAAATCTTGTAGAACGGTATTTTGTTCTACAAGTTCATCTATCTTTTTACGGAATTCTTCCTCCATTATCTCCATTCGGAGGCTTTCATACGAATCGCAATCAGCGATTCCCTTCCTCTTCTTTCTCTTATTCTTACGGTGCCTCTTATCGGCAGCCTGACTTTCCTCCAAGGGCGCACCCTCATCAGGTAAAGCCGTGTTGGCAGCCTCAGACATCATCACTAAACACTTTCTCTTTTTTTCAAAACACTTTTAAACTGGGGAGGCGGTGGCTTCAACAACGGCGGCGTCTGACATTTTCACTTTTTTTACACGTTTAACTTGTATGTGTGTTGTTGTTGCTGCCGCCGCCGAATAATGTGGATACATCGAAAAGATGAGAAGTGCATAGTAGTCAATTGGGATATTTTGCGAAAGGTTGTGTGGAAGCTTATTTAATTTTTTACAAAAGTTTTCGTGGAAATGCTTAAATTGTGATGAGATTGTAAAAAAAATTGTAAATTTTCCTCAAGACACTGCTTTAGTGGATTTTCAGCTGTGTAGAAGTGAAAATCCGATGAAAATAGCATGCGTAGTTAATGAGATATGAGTGTTTCAGATGACAGATTATAAAAATGTTGCGATAAAATTGTAACTAAATTATGAAAATTTAAGAATTTTTATGGAAAATTTCGTGAAAATTGATTTTGTGATGTAAACTACATATGTTTTCTTTTGATAACTTGCAGTAGTTGATTGAAATGTGTCCATTTTCATGTGTAAAAATCGTATTTGATTATGTGGTCTATGACGGTGGAATCGCTTGTATTGGCATATTTTCCATGAATAAAAGTTTTTCTGCAATTGAATTTGAAAGCTCAATTGCGATATAGTTTTAGGAAAATTTCTTTAAAAATGTATTGCAATTCATATAATCGTAGCAAATCCTGGCATAATTGATAAAAAGTTATTAATTGCAGTGAAATGTGTAAAATATGGAAATGCCAAGAGTCAAGAGCCATACCCCACCATCAGTGGGTGAATACAAGTGATGCGAGTATGTGGGAACTTTTTATGCTTTTGAAATGTATTTTTTGTTAAAATTGAATGAAAACTATAATTAAAAATGAATATATTGGAAACAATTCTACACAAATTGTGGAATTTTATAAAATTTTGACAAAAATTGTCGAAAAATAGTTGTAAAGTGCCATATGACATTGAGAGTAGTGTGTGTGAAATGAACTCGACTCGACTTCAGAGGTAAATGCAATGAAATGCAATTGTTTGAAATTGATTATTTAAATGAACTATATATGTATATATAATTGAATTAAGAATAGTTTTTAACAATATTTGTCTGGCTGGCTGACTTAGAAATATAATTGTTGAATTGCGTACCGGACTCGGGGGGCGCAAAAGGCAAAAAGTGGTTAAGTTTGTGGGTGTTTTATAGTGAAATAATGAAAATGTAAATAAATAATTGTGAAATAGATAAATTGAGGAAATTTTGGAAAAAATTGTAAAATTTGTAGTGAATTTGTTGGTGGAAAAGTGAATTGTAAGTGTTGTGCAGAAAAAAAGAATAATAATAAAATGAGTGTAAATTGAAATGGTAGTTATAGATTTTTTGGGAAATTTTGTTCCTTTTAAAGTGAAAAAATAATGATTTTTGTGGAAATGTGTTAATTATATGTGCGTTAGAAAATGTAAATGAAGTTGCAAATTTGAAAAATGAAGATAGATAATGCGGTGTTTTGTGGTAATGTGCGTGCGCCACTTAAGATTTGCCATAATGGTTTTCGAGCAAATATGGTTTGTGAACTGGGTTTTTATGACAGTTTTATGGCAATTTGTAACAATTATGGAGATAATAAAATCGTGAAGAAGAAGAAAATGGCGATGATAAAAACGATAAGAAGAAGAAAATGGCGACGATAAAAACGATAAGAAGAAGAAAATGGTGGTATAATATAAATTTGCTGCAAGGGGGAGGGAAAAAAGAGAAGAAAGCGATATTGGCAAATATTCTAGGACTATGACGTATGCAAATTAAAGAAATTGACGCTAGATGGCAAAATGGAAAATATGAGCTAATTGTTGTGGGAAGACACGTGGGAATACTTTTATGTGCATAGTTGACGATAGGTGGCAAAAAATAGAACATTTTAGCTTTTATATAAATTTTTGAACAGAAAATGAAGAAGAAAATTGGGAACATTTATGTATGTACATTTTGACGACAGATGGCATAAAATAGTAACTAAAACCATTTTTGAGCAATAATGGAGAAGTTTTGTGACAAAGTGATATAAAATGAATCTAAAAGAAGAAATTTAGAAAATTTTGTCTAAATTTTAATTAAATAGAATAAATTAAGAAATTTTGTTTAACTTTTAATTAGTTTTGGTTTAAGAATAAAATGTTTATAAATTATAACTTTTTTTGTATGAATGTGACTTTGTAAACAATTTTGGTCGTAAATAAGAGAAAAATATAAAATTTCTGAAAAAATCTTAAAATTTTTGAAATAATTCGCTGAAACATGAGATCATAGACATAGAAACATAGCTGAAAAAAATTGTTTTAAAATCGTTGAAATGAAAAACTCCAAAAAATTTTAAATTTATTGATGATTACTACTATAAATGATAAGTACTAAAAAGTTTGGAAAATATAATCTCTTTTTCTTAAAAAATTTGTGGTCCTGAAAAGGACCGATTGTTTTTTTTGAAAAAAGTTGGCTTCTTAAAATGTCAATAATTTAAGCACGTTCTCCACGAATACGTCTGGCCAATTGGATATCCTTTGGCATGATGGTGACACGCTTAGCATGGATGGCGCACAAGTTGGTATCTTCGAAGAGACCGACCAAGTAGGCTTCGCTAGCTTCTTGCAAGGCCATGACGGCAGAGCTCTGGAAACGCAAATCAGTTTTGAAATCTTGAGCGATTTCACGAACCAAACGTTGGAAGGGCAATTTGCGGATCAACAATTCGGTACTCTTTTGGTAACGACGGATTTCACGCAAAGCGACGGTACCAGGGCGGAAACGATGAGGTTTCTTCACACCACCAGTGGCTGGTGCACTCTTACGGGCAGCCTTAGTAGCCAATTGTTTGCGAGGAGCTTTGCCACCAGTCGATTTACGGGCAGTTTGCTTAGTACGAGCCATTTTTCACTTTAGATTTTTTCACTTCACAAGATATGCACACAAACACTGTTAACACTGTATTAATCGTGCTGCTCGTGTGCTAGCGACCTTTTATAGAAAATTTGACGGAGCAACGTGCGACTTAAGGGTGTGTGTTACTAAAATATTGGAATTTAGTGTTCGGCATTTGGTCCAACACACACGAAGTGAACACGAGTGGATACGAATGTTGTATTAGTGGTTGAAATATGTGCAGCATTTTGTATAAATACGAGCGTTTTAGTTAAACGGATATTAGTTCTTGTGCATCGTTTGTGAAGTGTTTAAGTGAAATAATAAAAGTGAAAAATGACTGGTCGTGGTAAAGGTGGCAAAGGCTTGGGAAAAGGTGGCGCTAAACGTCATCGTAAAGTGTTGCGTGATAACATCCAAGGTATCACCAAGCCCGCTATTAGACGTTTGGCTCGTCGTGGTGGTGTAAAACGTATTTCTGGTCTGATCTACGAAGAAACCCGTGGTGTCCTGAAGGTGTTCTTGGAAAACGTTATTCGTGATGCTGTCACCTACACCGAACACGCTAAGCGTAAAACCGTCACCGCTATGGATGTCGTCTACGCTTTGAAGAGACAAGGCCGCACTTTGTACGGTTTCGGCGGTTAAACAACAATTTCTTGACTTTATTTGGAGAAATATTACTTTAAAACTAAAACAATCGGTCCTTTTCAGGACCACAACAAATATTAAAAGAGAGATTTTTTCTTGTTGAAAATGTACTATTTGCTGAAAAATAAATAAAGATTAGTATTTAGTATTAGGATGAGGTCGAACTTTAGTTGATAATAAATAAACGAGACCGACACAATGAATGTATGCCGACGGCAAAATAACTGTATATAGAGAAAAAACACGAAGCACACACGACGAAGCAAAGGGCTATACACGAACTTCAACACGCAGATACATGTGTATCTACCATGAATACATACTTGAATCGGTGACGAAGTCGGCATATGTATTAACGATGGACGAACATTCGTTTGGGCGGACGATAGAGAGTGATTTGTTAAGTATTTACACTGCATTTTCGATATAAAAAATCGACATAATTAACGTTTTAGCGCGAATTTTGTGACATTTCGCACATCAAAATTCTTCTTTCCGCGAGTAGAATCGATTGGCGTAAATTTTTTTTAATTTTTTTTAATTTTTTGATTTTTGTTTTTATCCTGTGGTACCCCCTTTGCTCGAAAATGACAAAAAAAATCCAAAGTTGTAGAACGTCCATGAGATTTTGCTAGATAATAGTAGAAGATTCGCGGTTTAATAAAATGTATAAATATCCCTCAATAGTTGAATCTTTGAAGAAATATTGCATTTTTCATTAGCTGTCCATAGCAAAAATTTGTTAAAAGTTGTTATTTTTTATATTCTGATTGGTCAATATTATTGCAAGTATTTCGATATTATTGGCATGTTTCCATTGCATATATACACCAAAACATTCCTTAAAGAACTCATTTATTTATAGGAACAAGCTGTATTTACTAAGCAGTATCCTTTTAATATAAAGATATGAAAATTCATTTGGGAGACTGAATTAAGAATTTATTGTGCATTTTTGACGTAGAAAAGTTCCCATAACTGACGTTTTATCGAGAGTTAAGAGACATAACATGTATCAAACATTTTGTTTTCGCGAGTAGAATCGATTGGTGCATGCAAATTTTTTTTTGCGAAAATTTTTTTTTTTTGGTTTTTTTCATGTTTGATTTTATCATGTGCTACCACACTACCCAATATTATGAAAAAAATCGAAAGTTGTACAATTTGCATGGATTTGTGGTATATGATAGTATAAGCATCGCTGATAAATATAATACGTAAGTTTTCCTCAATAGTTCAATTATTAAGGAAATATTGAATTTTTCATTAACTCTCCGTAGCAACTTTTTTTGTAAAGTAATTATTCCTCAAAATACGGATTGGGTAATATAATACCAAGAATTTCGATATTATTGGCTCGTTTCATTGCCTATATATCTAAACATTCCTTAAAGAACGTATTTACGTATCCAAACACGCGGTATTTAGTAACCAGTATCCGGTAAAAAAAAATACCTCCACTGAATTCACATACTTATACAGCACTGTCATCCCTCTATAGTCGTTACATGTACTAACACATATAACAACTGTGGCAAATAGCTTAACTGTACTTTCCATGCGTCTAATTACCACATACAACACATATGCGCGCCGCGATACCCAAACCACTAACCAGGGTTGATGTCACTGGTATGCATAAGGAAGGTACATATGTGTAACACACGAAAGAAAGAAAAAGTCAAGCATCTGCACACATGGCAATTTTTCATTCATATAGCAAAGAAATGCTACATTTACGCGCCAAATTTCGATAGTGGCTTATTTTTCGTGCTAAATTGTCATAGTGGATATATTTTATTATATTGTAAGAATAATTGAGTAAAAAATAAAATGTTTGATAAGGTTTTTTCTCTTTTTCAAATCTTTTTGTCGTCCTGAAAAGGACGGATTGTTGAATTTTGAATGTATAACGGTGGTCTGTATTTACATTTTTCCATGTTGGTTGTAGAGAATTTAAGCTTTCTTCTCGGTCTTCTTGGGCAAAAGAACGGCTTGGATGTTTGGCAAGACACCACCTTGAGCAATGGTGACACCAGACAACAATTTGTTCAATTCTTCGTCGTTGCGGATGGCCAATTGCAAATGACGGGGAATAATTCTCGTCTTCTTGTTGTCACGAGCAGCGTTGCCAGCCAACTCGAGAACTTCAGCGGCCAAGTATTCCATGACGGCAGCTAAGTACACAGGGGCACCGGCACCAACACGTTCAGCATAGTTGCCTTTACGCAACAGACGATGGATACGACCAACGGGGAATTGAAGACCAGCACGATTGGAACGGGACTTTGCCTTTCCCTTAACTTTGCCACCTTTACCACGACCAGACATTTTCACTTATTTTTTATTTGAACACTTCACTTAGCACTGAAAAACACAAATGATAACGGTTAGCCATCAAAACCAGTGCTTATATACTTTTCGTGTGTGCGTTTAAACGCTATGAGGGTTGTTTTTACACATCGCGCAGCATGTTCCTAATGTATCTGACGATTTCGTGCATCGAATTGTACATAACTTCGTGTGCGCGCGCTGACTTCATCATTTGTGAACAGTGTTAAAAGTGTTTGTGTGATTAAAAAAAATTCTAAGTGAAAATGCCCCCTAAAGCCAGTGGTAAAGCAGCAAAGAAGGCCGGCAAAGCCCAGAAGAACATTACTAAGGGCGATAAGACCAAGAGACGTGCCAAGCGCAAGGAATCTTATGCCATCTACATTTACAAAGTGTTGAAGCAAGTCCATCCCGACACTGGTATCTCCTCGAAGGCCATGAGCATCATGAACAGTTTTGTGAATGATATCTTCGAACGTATTGCCGCCGAAGCCTCTCGTTTGGCTCACTACAACAAGCGTTCCACCATCACCAGTCGGGAAATCCAGACCGCCGTCCGTCTCTTGTTGCCCGGTGAATTGGCTAAGCACGCTGTCAGTGAAGGTACCAAGGCTGTTACTAAATACACTAGCTCCAAGTAAATGCCTTACAATTTTTTCGTCGAAAATATTTCCTCCAAAACAAAGGCCCTTTTCAGGGCCACAAAAATTATTATAAAAGAGATTCAACTTGTTAAATACTAATAAAAATAAATTTGGGTGAATGCATTTGGGAAATAATGTTGAAAATAAAGTATACATATTGTTATACTTTGATATAATAAAAAATTTAATATAAGTCGTCCAACATATCTGATTGCAGATAAATCGTTCACATTTGATGTGCAGTCACAATTGCATACTTGAGAATTCGTCCGTCAGAGGGATGCGGTTTTATGACGACGGCAATTTGACGCATCTCCGTCTTAGGTATGTGTGTGAATTAATTGGCGGGAAAATGAACATTGTTGTATTTGGGTGAAATCCCTTTATGATATGTATGAAATATGACAATGATGTTCTCATAAAATGTGGATTCGTTGTAAAGTTTTACTATTTTCGGATTTCATATGATGGTGGTGTCTGTCGTTGTGCGTTTATGACCTGGCCTAAAAAACTAATCTTGTCGTAATGTCGACATCATTGGAAAATTGCAAATTCCCATAAACAGGCTCACAACATACGTATCGGAATTTTACCTATTGGACATGGAGACGGAGTGTGAGGCGTGTGGCAATTTTTCCTGAAAATTAATGTAAATGACATGAATATGATTTTTTTTATTTATGTGGGTAATAAATGATGTTTGGTTTGATTTGGGTTTTGTCTCTTTTTGCAAAAATGATTTGTAGCCCTGAAAAGGGCTGTTAGATATAATGTTTTCGAATATCGAAAATAATCATGCTGCTGCCTTCGGTAATTTTCCAGGGTGGTGGAAAAATTACTTCTTGGCGGCGGTCTTCTTGGCAGCTGGCTTCTTTGCTGCTGCGGCGGCCTTTTTGGGCTTGGCTGCGGCTGCAGTTTTGGCTTTGGGTGCCTTTGGTTTTGTGGCTGAAGCCTTGGCGGCTGTCTTGGCTGGTTTAGCCTTAACGGTGCCGGTCTTTTTGGCAGTTTTGGCCTTTGCCTTCTCGGTCTTCTTCTTTTCGGCAGTCTTTTTGGCGGCCGATGGCTTCTTGGCAGCGGTTTTCTTCTCACCAGCAGCCTTCTTGGGTGTGGCAGCCTTCTTCTTCTTTTCGGCGGCGGGCTTCTTCTTCTTTTCAGCTGTCTTGGCCTTGGGCTCCTTGGAAGCCGATGGCGACAATTTGAATGAACCAGAAGCACCCTTACCCTTGGTCTGGATCAATTTACCGCTGGCAACGGCACCCTTCAAATACTTCTTGATGAATGGAGCCAATTTCTGGGCATCTACTTTGTAGGTGCTGGCCAAATATTTCTTGATGGCAGGCAATGAGGAACCACCACGCTCTTTCAATGTCTTGATGGCGGCATCGACCATTTGTTGGGTTGGTGGATGAGTTGGAGCGGCTGAGGGTTTCTTTGCCTTGGCAGCAGCGGGCTTCTTGGGTGCCTTCTTCTCAACGGCGGCAACGGGGGAGGCGGTGGCTTCAACAACGGCGGCGTCAGACATGTTTGCACTTTTGTTTCTTTCACTTAATAACACTGGTAAGTTATACACTTAAATTGTTTTGTGTACGTTTTGTTGTTGCTGCCGCCGCCGAATAATGTGGATACATCGAAAAGATGAGAAGTGCATAGTAGTCAATTGGGATATTTTGCGAAAGGTTGTGTGGAAGCTTATTTAATTTTTTACAAAAGTTTTCGTGGAAATGCTTAAATTGTGATGAGATTGTAAAAAAAATTGTAAATTTTCCTCAAGACACTGCTTTAGTGGATTTTCAGCTGTGTAGAAGTGAAAATCCGATGAAAATAGCATGCGTAGTTAATGAGATATGAGTGTTTCAGATGACAGATTATAAAAATGTTGCGATAAAATTGTAACTAAATTATGAAAATTTAAGAATTTTTATGGAAAATTTCGTGAAAATTGATTTTGTGATGTAAACTACATATGTTTTCTTTTGATAACTTGCAGTAGTTGATTGAAATGTGTCCATTTTCATGTGTAAAAATCGTATTTGATTATGTGGTCTATGACGGTGGAATCGCTTGTATTGGCATATTTTCCATGAATAAAAGTTTTTCTGCAATTGAATTTGAAAGCTCAATTGCGATATAGTTTTAGGAAAATTTCTTTAAAAATGTATTGCAATTCATATAATCGTAGCAAATCCTGGCATAATTGATAAAAAGTTATTAATTGCAGTGAAATGTGTAAAATATGGAAATGCCAAGAGTCAAGAGCCATACCCCACCATCAGTGGGTGAATACAAGTGATGCGAGTATGTGGGAACTTTTTATGCTTTTGAAATGTATTTTTTGTTAAAATTGAATGAAAACTATAATTAAAAATGAATATATTGGAAACAATTCTACACAAATTGTGGAATTTTATAAAATTTTGACAAAAATTGTCGAAAAATAGTTGTAAAGTGCCATATGACATTGAGAGTAGTGTGTGTGAAATGAACTCGACTCGACTTCAGAGGTAAATGCAATGAAATGCAATTGTTTGAAATTGATTATTTAAATGAACTATATATGTATATATAATTGAATTAAGAATAGTTTTTAACAATATTTGTCTGGCTGGCTGACTTAGAAATATAATTGTTGAATTGCGTACCGGACTCGGGGGGCGCAAAAGGCAAAAAGTGGTTAAGTTTGTGGGTGTTTTATAGTGAAATAATGAAAATGTAAATAAATAATTGTGAAATAGATAAATTGAGGAAATTTTGGAAAAAATTGTAAAATTTGTAGTGAATTTGTTGGTGGAAAAGTGAATTGTAAGTGTTGTGCAGAAAAAAAGAATAATAATAAAATGAGTGTAAATTGAAATGGTAGTTATAGATTTTTTGGGAAATTTTGTTCCTTTTAAAGTGAAAAAATAATGATTTTTGTGGAAATGTGTTAATTATATGTGCGTTAGAAAATGTAAATGAAGTTGCAAATTTGAAAAATGAAGATAGATAATGCGGTGTTTTGTGGTAATGTGCGTGCGCCACTTAAGATTTGCCATAATGGTTTTCGAGCAAATATGGTTTGTGAACTGGGTTTTTATGACAGTTTTATGGCAATTTGTAACAATTATGGAGATAATAAAATCGTGAAGAAGAAGAAAATGGCGATGATAAAAACGATAAGAAGAAGAAAATGGCGACGATAAAAACGATAAGAAGAAGAAAATGGTGGTATAATATAAATTTGCTGCAAGGGGGAGGGAAAAAAGAGAAGAAAGCGATATTGGCAAATATTCTAGGACTATGACGTATGCAAATTAAAGAAATTGACGCTAGATGGCAAAATGGAAAATATGAGCTAATTGTTGTGGGAAGACACGTGGGAATACTTTTATGTGCATAGTTGACGATAGGTGGCAAAAAATAGAACATTTTAGCTTTTATATAAATTTTTGAACAGAAAATGAAGAAGAAAATTGGGAACATTTATGTATGTACATTTTGACGACAGATGGCATAAAATAGTAACTAAAACCATTTTTGAGCAATAATGGAGAAGTTTTGTGACAAAGTGATATAAAATGAATCTAAAAGAAGAAATTTAGAAAATTTTGTCTAAATTTTAATTAAATAGAATAAATTAAGAAATTTTGTTTAACTTTTAATTAGTTTTGGTTTAAGAATAAAATGTTTATAAATTATAACTTTTTTTGTATGAATGTGACTTTGTAAACAATTTTGGTCGTAAATAAGAGAAAAATATAAAATTTCTGAAAAAATCTTAAAATTTTTGAAATAATTCGCTGAAACATGAGATCATAGACATAGAAACATAGCTGAAAAAAATTGTTTTAAAATCGTTGAAATGAAAAACTCCAAAAAATTTTAAATTTATTGATGATTACTACTATAAATGATAAGTACTAAAAAGTTTGGAAAATATAATCTCTTTTTCTTAAAAAATTTGTGGTCCTGAAAAGGACCGATTGTTTTTTTTGAAAAAAGTTGGCTTCTTAAAATGTCAATAATTTAAGCACGTTCTCCACGAATACGTCTGGCCAATTGGATATCCTTTGGCATGATGGTGACACGCTTAGCATGGATGGCGCACAAGTTGGTATCTTCGAAGAGACCGACCAAGTAGGCTTCGCTAGCTTCTTGCAAGGCCATGACGGCAGAGCTCTGGAAACGCAAATCAGTTTTGAAATCTTGAGCGATTTCACGAACCAAACGTTGGAAGGGCAATTTGCGGATCAACAATTCGGTACTCTTTTGGTAACGACGGATTTCACGCAAAGCGACGGTACCAGGGCGGAAACGATGAGGTTTCTTCACACCACCAGTGGCTGGTGCACTCTTACGGGCAGCCTTAGTAGCCAATTGTTTGCGAGGAGCTTTGCCACCAGTCGATTTACGGGCAGTTTGCTTAGTACGAGCCATTTTTCACTTTAGATTTTTTCACTTCACAAGATATGCACACAAACACTGTTAACACTGTATTAATCGTGCTGCTCGTGTGCTAGCGACCTTTTATAGAAAATTTGACGGAGCAACGTGCGACTTAAGGGTGTGTGTTACTAAAATATTGGAATTTAGTGTTCGGCATTTGGTCCAACACACACGAAGTGAACACGAGTGGATACGAATGTTGTATTAGTGGTTGAAATATGTGCAGCATTTTGTATAAATACGAGCGTTTTAGTTAAACGGATATTAGTTCTTGTGCATCGTTTGTGAAGTGTTTAAGTGAAATAATAAAAGTGAAAAATGACTGGTCGTGGTAAAGGTGGCAAAGGCTTGGGAAAAGGTGGCGCTAAACGTCATCGTAAAGTGTTGCGTGATAACATCCAAGGTATCACCAAGCCCGCTATTAGACGTTTGGCTCGTCGTGGTGGTGTAAAACGTATTTCTGGTCTGATCTACGAAGAAACCCGTGGTGTCCTGAAGGTGTTCTTGGAAAACGTTATTCGTGATGCTGTCACCTACACCGAACACGCTAAGCGTAAAACCGTCACCGCTATGGATGTCGTCTACGCTTTGAAGAGACAAGGCCGCACTTTGTACGGTTTCGGCGGTTAAACAACAATTTCTTGACTTTATTTGGAGAAATATTACTTTAAAACTAAAACAATCGGTCCTTTTCAGGACCACAACAAATATTAAAAGAGAGATTTTTTCTTGTTGAAAATGTACTATTTGCTGAAAAATAAATAAAGATTAGTATTTAGTATTAGGATGAGGTCGAACTTTAGTTGATAATAAATAAACGAGACCGACACAATGAATGTATGCCGACGGCAAAATAACTGTATATAGAGAAAAAACACGAAGCACACACGACGAAGCAAAGGGCTATACACGAACTTCAACACGCAGATACATGTGTATCTACCATGAATACATACTTGAATCGGTGACGAAGTCGGCATATGTATTAACGATGGACGAACATTCGTTTGGGCGGACGATAGAGAGTGATTTGTTAAGTATTTACACTGCATTTTCGATATAAAAAATCGACATAATTAACGTTTTAGCGCGAATTTTGTGACATTTCGCACATCAAAATTCTTCTTTCCGCGAGTAGAATCGATTGGCGTAAATTTTTTTTAATTTTTTTTAATTTTTTGATTTTTGTTTTTATCCTGTGGTACCCCCTTTGCTCGAAAATGACAAAAAAAATCCAAAGTTGTAGAACGTCCATGAGATTTTGCTAGATAATAGTAGAAGATTCGCGGTTTAATAAAATGTATAAATATCCCTCAATAGTTGAATCTTTGAAGAAATATTGCATTTTTCATTAGCTGTCCATAGCAAAAATTTGTTAAAAGTTGTTATTTTTTATATTCTGATTGGTCAATATTATTGCAAGTATTTCGATATTATTGGCATGTTTCCATTGCATATATACACCAAAACATTCCTTAAAGAACTCATTTATTTATAGGAACAAGCTGTATTTACTAAGCAGTATCCTTTTAATATAAAGATATGAAAATTCATTTGGGAGACTGAATTAAGAATTTATTGTGCATTTTTGACGTAGAAAAGTTCCCATAACTGACGTTTTATCGAGAGTTAAGAGACATAACATGTATCAAACATTTTGTTTTCGCGAGTAGAATCGATTGGTGCATGCAAATTTTTTTTTGCGAAAATTTTTTTTTTTTGGTTTTTTTCATGTTTGATTTTATCATGTGCTACCACACTACCCAATATTATGAAAAAAATCGAAAGTTGTACAATTTGCATGGATTTGTGGTATATGATAGTATAAGCATCGCTGATAAATATAATACGTAAGTTTTCCTCAATAGTTCAATTATTAAGGAAATATTGAATTTTTCATTAACTCTCCGTAGCAACTTTTTTTGTAAAGTAATTATTCCTCAAAATACGGATTGGGTAATATAATACCAAGAATTTCGATATTATTGGCTCGTTTCATTGCCTATATATCTAAACATTCCTTAAAGAACGTATTTACGTATCCAAACACGCGGTATTTAGTAACCAGTATCCGGTAAAAAAAAATACCTCCACTGAATTCACATACTTATACAGCACTGTCATCCCTCTATAGTCGTTACATGTACTAACACATATAACAACTGTGGCAAATAGCTTAACTGTACTTTCCATGCGTCTAATTACCACATACAACACATATGCGCGCCGCGATACCCAAACCACTAACCAGGGTTGATGTCACTGGTATGCATAAGGAAGGTACATATGTGTAACACACGAAAGAAAGAAAAAGTCAAGCATCTGCACACATGGCAATTTTTCATTCATATAGCAAAGAAATGCTACATTTACGCGCCAAATTTCGATAGTGGCTTATTTTTCGTGCTAAATTGTCATAGTGGATATATTTTATTATATTGTAAGAATAATTGAGTAAAAAATAAAATGTTTGATAAGGTTTTTTCTCTTTTTCAAATCTTTTTGTCGTCCTGAAAAGGACGGATTGTTGAATTTTGAATGTATAACGGTGGTCTGTATTTACATTTTTCCATGTTGGTTGTAGAGAATTTAAGCTTTCTTCTCGGTCTTCTTGGGCAAAAGAACGGCTTGGATGTTTGGCAAGACACCACCTTGAGCAATGGTGACACCAGACAACAATTTGTTCAATTCTTCGTCGTTGCGGATGGCCAATTGCAAATGACGGGGAATAATTCTCGTCTTCTTGTTGTCACGAGCAGCGTTGCCAGCCAACTCGAGAACTTCAGCGGCCAAGTATTCCATGACGGCAGCTAAGTACACAGGGGCACCGGCACCAACACGTTCAGCATAGTTGCCTTTACGCAACAGACGATGGATACGACCAACGGGGAATTGAAGACCAGCACGATTGGAACGGGACTTTGCCTTTCCCTTAACTTTGCCACCTTTACCACGACCAGACATTTTCACTTATTTTTTATTTGAACACTTCACTTAGCACTGAAAAACACAAATGATAACGGTTAGCCAGTTTTTTCAGTTTCAGTTTTCAAATAGCCATTTTTATTAATCCAAAACACTTAAAAACTAATTACAAAATAGGCTTATCGTAAATATTCTACAATGAAATGCCCAGTAATGATAGAGCGTACAAAAATTAAAAAATTAAAAAGTGTCGCGGATGATCCGCGGACATGCACTCGCACCAAAAAACTAATGCTATCTTACAATTAATGTCCGGAAAAATTGGGATTACTAAAAAACGGACCAATCTCACAAAACTTAAAACTAAAGAGATAAAACTTATATACTATGAACTTAAAGACTAAGGTTAAAAACTAACATACGTATACATATATATGACTGAGTGCACAAATATGCATACACACGTGTATGCACACACACTCATGCACGCGCACATACAGAAATATATATATACCTAGATATATATAAATATGTACTGCATTCACATGTATATGTGTGCAGACACGTACGCACACACATGAGCGCACAGGCAAGCATATATACATGCATATGTATATGGGCACATGAACACTAATGTTCATAAGCAAGAAAAAACGTATTAGTACACGCATCAAGGTTCACACACAGAATTTTAATGTCTAAGTTCCACACAGAGCACAAGGCCTCAGATCACACAGCTACTGCGCTGTGATGTATACTGTATCATCGATATCAAAACGGTCATATCTTCTGTGGTAGAAGAGGAGCCTCTCACCACTGAAAACGAGGCCCGCGTCCCTCAACGCAATCAGGTCATAAGGCCGCAAATGACGCCTAGATCTAATGAATTCAAGGTCTCTTTCAAGGCCGAAGAACCCGCAAACAATTTCGTTGCTCGAGTCACCACACCTCTCCAAGAAGCGAATGGCTCCTTCCACCATACGCACATCAATCCTCACAATCGCAGCACTATCGTAGATCACCCTACTAGCCGGCCTCCTCACAGTGCCATCATCCCTCCACACCCATCGCAGACCCAAACACGCGACAAGGATCTTCCTCTCCCACCTACGAATCCTGTCCATCTGGGCAGAAGATAAACCCAGCCACGCCGGGAAAGCATACGTCAGGACAGGCCTGATCACTTGCTTGTAAATTAGGAGCCTAACATCTACCGAGAGACCTCCCCTCATGCGCAATAAGTGCTGATATGCAAAGAACAGCCGCCTGGCCTTCTCCAAGACATAATCTACGTGTCGGCAAAAGTCAAACCGAGCGTGGAACACCACTCCCAGGTACTTCATCCTATCGGAGACCCCAATTAACTCGTGGCCAACCCTTAGCGTCGGGATGTACGTCCTGAAGTTTGGATAGACTGTCCTGGGCCTACCCTTGAAAACAACAGAAACGCATTTCCTAACATTTAATTGGAGTCTCCAAGAGGTGAAATACCTGTTAAGTCGCTCCAAATACTCATTCAACTTCCGGTTCAGGTTACTTGCCCTGGGTCCAGAACAGGCCAGCAAAACATCATCCGCATAGGTCAGTAGCAGGCCCCCTGAAGGAGGACCCGGTATGTCGCAGATGAAGAGGTTGTACAGGATCGGTCCAAGCAGAGAGCCTTGCGGGACCCCTGCTTGAATCGATCGCTGCGCAGACACCTCTTCGCCTACTCTCACCTTGAAGCATCGATCCTTCAGGAAGGCTGCTACTAACCTACACGTCTGTGCGTCAAAACCAAAGGATTGAATTTTGTACACTATACCGTCTTGCCAGACGGAGTCAAAAGCCTTAGCGAAGTCCAGGCTGACCGCGATGGTACCCCATCTCCTATCAAAACCACCGACAACGTAGTCAGTGAAAGCTGTCAAAGCATGGGTGGTAGAGAGGCCCTGCCTAAATCCAAACTGACAGTCTCTCAGCACATGTCTATCCTCTATCGTACGCTTCAGCCTCTCCAGTATGAAGGATTCAAAAATCTTCCCAAAAGGGGAAAGGAGTGATATAGGCCTATAGCTTCCACAAGCGGAAGCATCAGTACCCGGCTTCCTGATCGGCACAACCAGAGCGACCTTCCATGCAGTGGGGAAATAGCCAATATTTAAACACTGATTAAATAATACAGTGAGGAAAGGTGAAACAACCTCCTCTGACCCCTTCACAGCAACATCAGGGACGCCATCTATGCCCGACGATCTCTTGGCGGGACGGGATGAAATCGCCCTCGCTACAGAGTGTGGCCTAGCAAACCCACAATCATCCCAACGTTGCACATCTCCAATGACAGAGCCATCAGCAGTGAAATCTGTGTTGAAACCCACCAGAGGATCCCCGGTGATGATTCCACCCACAGCCTCTGTGACGAGACTGTGGATGGAATCATCATCCGGGTTATGACCCGTCCGATGAGCATTTGCAAGGCTATCGGCCAAAATTTCCGCCTTTCCAACGTCATCACTTACAACCGCGCCATCAGGAGCAGAGAGGTCACCAATGGGATCCCTGGCCAGTAGGCCCGCGGCACGCTTGACCTGGCTATACACCCTAGGGCCCGGACGAATGTTCTC
This sequence comes from Eudasyphora cyanicolor, assembly GCA_963930755.1. Lineage (NCBI taxonomy): Eukaryota > Metazoa > Arthropoda > Insecta > Diptera > Muscidae > Eudasyphora > Eudasyphora cyanicolor. Next base: position 75,160,734 of record OZ005737.1, on the reverse strand, counting down.
TAGCAGATCTCTCCTGCGATCACGCTCAAAAATGACAATCAGGCCCTCAATGATCCTGTCTAGATTCCTGATATCTGCCCTGAGGATCGGATAGCGATCTGGGTCACGAGACCTGTGCAGCGTCCTGCAGAGCCTACGTCGCTCGCGAATGAACCTCCGGACAGAGGGGGGGAGCTCGCCTAACATGCCACCTCCAGGTCTGGAGACAGGTACTGAGGCCTGTATGGCATCGCGAAAAACCTCGCTGAGACCGCTGACACAGCTATCAATTTCCTCCACGGTGGCGTTCCTGTCCGCAGGCAACGTGTGCTCCTGAAGGCCCTCACTCAACCGCCTCCTAAAGCGGCGAACGTTCATCCTGTCGAAATTGTATCTTGGCTGATTGACACGAATTTGAACATCAGTCACACGGAGCTCCAACTCGACCGCCCTGTGGTCTGACTCATAATCGAGTGTCTGCAAAAGACCGCCAAATCGAGGCCAGCTAACCCCCGGCGTGCAGAGGAAGAAATCAATATATGAGCCAGACCCGCCAGAGGGTCTCGTTGGCTCATCCGTGGGACAAATGCTCAAATTCGGACAATCAACCAGGATACTCGACAGAGTCCTGCCATTAATATTACTGTCGGAACCGCCCCAGGACGGATCCTTGGCGTTCCAATCAGCACCAATCACCACCTCATTAGAGGAACATAGTCTGAGGAATGTATCAAAGTCTGAAGAGCGGAGGGTATCTGCGGGACGAAGATATGAGGCCACAAAGACAATGGACGAGCCATCAACCTTAAACAATCTGGCTGCGCAGGATTCAATTTGCCCTGACATCAAAGGAACACGCTGAGATCTATATTCATTCCTAATTAACACGGCAGTTCCACCGCCACCGCCTCTCTCCCTATCCTGCCTATAAACGGTGTAACCTGGGCACACAAATCTGTAATTCGGTGAGAGCTTGTGCTCAGCCAACAGAAGCACATCGGGATTGTGGTCGCAGATGAAATTAAGCAAATAGTGCCTCTTGGTTAGAGAGACAACTGAGTTAACATTTATAAAAATGCATTTAAACATCCTACAATCCCTGCATGTGCAACAGAAGGCCCAAAATGGCACTGGCCCTGCCGTCTGCTTCACGAATCCTAGAGAATTCCGGACTAAACGATCGTATATCAGCCATGACCTCCATCAGGCCCTTGCCAAAATACGCCCTACAATCATCCGAAATCTCCCCTCCACGGCCGAGAGCCCTATCGACAAGACCCGTCCCGCGGGCGCTACCTACCTTCGGCAACGGTGCAGAGCGAGCAGCAGCTGCATATGAGACCCCCGCGCTAGTCACAGCGAGCCTCTCAGAACGAGCAGTCGACCTGGCAACCGCGGCCTGCTTCAGTTCATCTTTCTTCTCCAAGATTCTCTTGCGTTTGGGGCAATCAGGGGAGCTGGCGACATGACCCTCAATCTCACAGTTAATGCAGAAAATCCTACATTCCTCACCTGTAGCCGGGTCCATAACCGGTGTAGAAGCCTCTCCCTTAGGTGGTATAGGGCACTTGGCTGGGCCATGTGACTTACCGCACTTAACGCAGCGATAAGGCATGCCGCAATTGCTTGAGACATGGCCAAATCGCTGGCAGTTAAAGCACTGTGTTGCCCTAACTCGCTTATCCTTGCGACAGCGAACCTTGCACTGGAGGATCTTATCCAAGTCGTAAACCGCCTTAATATCGGTTGACCGAGCTAGTCGAAGGAGCCATTTGTCGTCAGAGACACAAAAGGCACTCAATAACTCCACCCTGAAAGAGACCTTATTCTCAAAAAATGACCTAACCTCATCAGTGGTGTACTCCTTAGAAAGACCATCCACTACCACAGTGTATGGTACCAAAGTCTTCGGCGTGTGTGTGTGGAACCTATACTTCCTTTCAACAAGCATATTCTTAACCGACAAGAAATTATCCAAACCCTTGATGCGTATACTAATAACGGATTTTCTTACCATTTGTATCACAAATTTCTCAGGCGATAGTGCACGGCCTAATATGTTAGAGATCTCCTTAATTCCTACATCATAAATGGTTATTGCGGGAGCTGTCTTCTCCTTAGCAGTTGCAGTTGAAGCTGAATTGGCCTGGTTGTTGGCCCCTTGCAATACATCAGCGTTTGCACGGGGTGATGGATTCATCTTGGTACTACGTTGAACATTTGATGGGTTCTCCACATTTTTCTTGGCAGCATCAGTACTGCGCTGCACGTTGGATGCGACCGGCGTTGCCGCACCTTTCGTCTTATGCATGGCCCCTTTGCCACACGGAAGATTGGGCGCCACCGGAGGTTCGGCACTAACAGCCTCAGCAGCAGCTACTTCAGCTGCCCAGTTAGCAGAATGTTGATCGACAGGAGACGTGTCCATAGAGTCTACCATCAGGCTACCTTGGCGCGAAGGAGGAGCCGACATTTGCAGAGTGGCCATCTTGGCCATTAGAGCTTTATTCGCGCTCTCAAGCGCGCGATTTTTCTCCTCAAGGAGCTTCAAGGCTTTCTTCATCTCAGTCAACATCGCTTCCATTTTTAAATGGTCGTAAGAAGAGGTCTTGCGCCTCTTGCGGCGCTTGCGTTCAGCACTGTCATTGGCTGTGCTATCAGACATCTTCGAATCACCCTCCAGGGTCGACTCGCCGGAGAGATTAGCGGCTTCCATAATACCACCTCTCTTGACAAGCCCTTTACAAGCAGACTTGTCAGAAAAATTCGGTAAAAAAGGCCTGTGAGGAAGACCCTCAGCACAATTGGCTGGAAAATCTACTTGTTGTATGTTGACAGTAGATTTCTTCGAAGTTACAGGGCAATCAGGCCTCTGAACGAAACATTCAGGTAAGGGCGTGTTTCGAGTGGGTTCGTTAACGAAACCTTCAGGTTCGCGGTTTTGCGTTTCTGGCGCCTTTACGCGCCTCACAGCTTCGCCAGATGGATTTTCCAGTACCTCCAGCCCGCCAAATTGGTCGACGAAAGTTTCAGCTTTGGTGACCGAAACTTTCAGGTTGCCACTTTTCCCGGCAAACTCGCTGTTTTTCGGCGTAGTGGTTATGACGCCGCTATGGGGATCCACAGTGCTCACTTTTTTAGCTTTCACAATTATTTCGCGGTTCAATATTTCGGTATTTTTTCCGATATTTTCCTTGAACACTTATCACAAGCACTTGAAAACACACAATCGTATAATCGATAATAATAACGGTTAGCCATCAAAACCAGTGCTTATATACTTTTCGTGTGTGCGTTTAAACGCTATGAGGGTTGTTTTTACACATCGCGCAGCATGTTCCTAATGTATCTGACGATTTCGTGCATCGAATTGTACATAACTTCGTGTGCGCGCGCTGACTTCATCATTTGTGAACAGTGTTAAAAGTGTTTGTGTGATTAAAAAAAATTCTAAGTGAAAATGCCCCCTAAAGCCAGTGGTAAAGCAGCAAAGAAGGCCGGCAAAGCCCAGAAGAACATTACTAAGGGCGATAAGACCAAGAGACGTGCCAAGCGCAAGGAATCTTATGCCATCTACATTTACAAAGTGTTGAAGCAAGTCCATCCCGACACTGGTATCTCCTCGAAGGCCATGAGCATCATGAACAGTTTTGTGAATGATATCTTCGAACGTATTGCCGCCGAAGCCTCTCGTTTGGCTCACTACAACAAGCGTTCCACCATCACCAGTCGGGAAATCCAGACCGCCGTCCGTCTCTTGTTGCCCGGTGAATTGGCTAAGCACGCTGTCAGTGAAGGTACCAAGGCTGTTACTAAATACACTAGCTCCAAGTAAATGCCTTACAATTTTTTCGTCGAAAATATTTCCTCCAAAACAAAGGCCCTTTTCAGGGCCACAAAAATTATTATAAAAGAGATTCAACTTGTTAAATACTAATAAAAATAAATTTGGGTGAATGCATTTGGGAAATAATGTTGAAAATAAAGTATACATATTGTTATACTTTGATATAATAAAAAATTTAATATAAGTCGTCCAACATATCTGATTGCAGATAAATCGTTCACATTTGATGTGCAGTCACAATTGCATACTTGAGAATTCGTCCGTCAGAGGGATGCGGTTTTATGACGACGGCAATTTGACGCATCTCCGTCTTAGGTATGTGTGTGAATTAATTGGCGGGAAAATGAACATTGTTGTATTTGGGTGAAATCCCTTTATGATATGTATGAAATATGACAATGATGTTCTCATAAAATGTGGATTCGTTGTAAAGTTTTACTATTTTCGGATTTCATATGATGGTGGTGTCTGTCGTTGTGCGTTTATGACCTGGCCTAAAAAACTAATCTTGTCGTAATGTCGACATCATTGGAAAATTGCAAATTCCCATAAACAGGCTCACAACATACGTATCGGAATTTTACCTATTGGACATGGAGACGGAGTGTGAGGCGTGTGGCAATTTTTCCTGAAAATTAATGTAAATGACATGAATATGATTTTTTTTATTTATGTGGGTAATAAATGATGTTTGGTTTGATTTGGGTTTTGTCTCTTTTTGCAAAAATGATTTGTAGCCCTGAAAAGGGCTGTTAGATATAATGTTTTCGAATATCGAAAATAATCATGCTGCTGCCTTCGGTAATTTTCCAGGGTGGTGGAAAAATTACTTCTTGGCGGCGGTCTTCTTGGCAGCTGGCTTCTTTGCTGCTGCGGCGGCCTTTTTGGGCTTGGCTGCGGCTGCAGTTTTGGCTTTGGGTGCCTTTGGTTTTGTGGCTGAAGCCTTGGCGGCTGTCTTGGCTGGTTTAGCCTTAACGGTGCCGGTCTTTTTGGCAGTTTTGGCCTTTGCCTTCTCGGTCTTCTTCTTTTCGGCAGTCTTTTTGGCGGCCGATGGCTTCTTGGCAGCGGTTTTCTTCTCACCAGCAGCCTTCTTGGGTGTGGCAGCCTTCTTCTTCTTTTCGGCGGCGGGCTTCTTCTTCTTTTCAGCTGTCTTGGCCTTGGGCTCCTTGGAAGCCGATGGCGACAATTTGAATGAACCAGAAGCACCCTTACCCTTGGTCTGGATCAATTTACCGCTGGCAACGGCACCCTTCAAATACTTCTTGATGAATGGAGCCAATTTCTGGGCATCTACTTTGTAGGTGCTGGCCAAATATTTCTTGATGGCAGGCAATGAGGAACCACCACGCTCTTTCAATGTCTTGATGGCGGCATCGACCATTTGTTGGGTTGGTGGATGAGTTGGAGCGGCTGAGGGTTTCTTTGCCTTGGCAGCAGCGGGCTTCTTGGGTGCCTTCTTCTCAACGGCGGCAACGGGGGAGGCGGTGGCTTCAACAACGGCGGCGTCAGACATGTTTGCACTTTTGTTTCTTTCACTTAATAACACTGGTAAGTTATACACTTAAATTGTTTTGTGTACGTTTTGTTGTTGCTGCCGCCGCCGAATAATGTGGATACATCGAAAAGATGAGAAGTGCATAGTAGTCAATTGGGATATTTTGCGAAAGGTTGTGTGGAAGCTTATTTAATTTTTTACAAAAGTTTTCGTGGAAATGCTTAAATTGTGATGAGATTGTAAAAAAAATTGTAAATTTTCCTCAAGACACTGCTTTAGTGGATTTTCAGCTGTGTAGAAGTGAAAATCCGATGAAAATAGCATGCGTAGTTAATGAGATATGAGTGTTTCAGATGACAGATTATAAAAATGTTGCGATAAAATTGTAACTAAATTATGAAAATTTAAGAATTTTTATGGAAAATTTCGTGAAAATTGATTTTGTGATGTAAACTACATATGTTTTCTTTTGATAACTTGCAGTAGTTGATTGAAATGTGTCCATTTTCATGTGTAAAAATCGTATTTGATTATGTGGTCTATGACGGTGGAATCGCTTGTATTGGCATATTTTCCATGAATAAAAGTTTTTCTGCAATTGAATTTGAAAGCTCAATTGCGATATAGTTTTAGGAAAATTTCTTTAAAAATGTATTGCAATTCATATAATCGTAGCAAATCCTGGCATAATTGATAAAAAGTTATTAATTGCAGTGAAATGTGTAAAATATGGAAATGCCAAGAGTCAAGAGCCATACCCCACCATCAGTGGGTGAATACAAGTGATGCGAGTATGTGGGAACTTTTTATGCTTTTGAAATGTATTTTTTGTTAAAATTGAATGAAAACTATAATTAAAAATGAATATATTGGAAACAATTCTACACAAATTGTGGAATTTTATAAAATTTTGACAAAAATTGTCGAAAAATAGTTGTAAAGTGCCATATGACATTGAGAGTAGTGTGTGTGAAATGAACTCGACTCGACTTCAGAGGTAAATGCAATGAAATGCAATTGTTTGAAATTGATTATTTAAATGAACTATATATGTATATATAATTGAATTAAGAATAGTTTTTAACAATATTTGTCTGGCTGGCTGACTTAGAAATATAATTGTTGAATTGCGTACCGGACTCGGGGGGCGCAAAAGGCAAAAAGTGGTTAAGTTTGTGGGTGTTTTATAGTGAAATAATGAAAATGTAAATAAATAATTGTGAAATAGATAAATTGAGGAAATTTTGGAAAAAATTGTAAAATTTGTAGTGAATTTGTTGGTGGAAAAGTGAATTGTAAGTGTTGTGCAGAAAAAAAGAATAATAATAAAATGAGTGTAAATTGAAATGGTAGTTATAGATTTTTTGGGAAATTTTGTTCCTTTTAAAGTGAAAAAATAATGATTTTTGTGGAAATGTGTTAATTATATGTGCGTTAGAAAATGTAAATGAAGTTGCAAATTTGAAAAATGAAGATAGATAATGCGGTGTTTTGTGGTAATGTGCGTGCGCCACTTAAGATTTGCCATAATGGTTTTCGAGCAAATATGGTTTGTGAACTGGGTTTTTATGACAGTTTTATGGCAATTTGTAACAATTATGGAGATAATAAAATCGTGAAGAAGAAGAAAATGGCGATGATAAAAACGATAAGAAGAAGAAAATGGCGACGATAAAAACGATAAGAAGAAGAAAATGGTGGTATAATATAAATTTGCTGCAAGGGGGAGGGAAAAAAGAGAAGAAAGCGATATTGGCAAATATTCTAGGACTATGACGTATGCAAATTAAAGAAATTGACGCTAGATGGCAAAATGGAAAATATGAGCTAATTGTTGTGGGAAGACACGTGGGAATACTTTTATGTGCATAGTTGACGATAGGTGGCAAAAAATAGAACATTTTAGCTTTTATATAAATTTTTGAACAGAAAATGAAGAAGAAAATTGGGAACATTTATGTATGTACATTTTGACGACAGATGGCATAAAATAGTAACTAAAACCATTTTTGAGCAATAATGGAGAAGTTTTGTGACAAAGTGATATAAAATGAATCTAAAAGAAGAAATTTAGAAAATTTTGTCTAAATTTTAATTAAATAGAATAAATTAAGAAATTTTGTTTAACTTTTAATTAGTTTTGGTTTAAGAATAAAATGTTTATAAATTATAACTTTTTTTGTATGAATGTGACTTTGTAAACAATTTTGGTCGTAAATAAGAGAAAAATATAAAATTTCTGAAAAAATCTTAAAATTTTTGAAATAATTCGCTGAAACATGAGATCATAGACATAGAAACATAGCTGAAAAAAATTGTTTTAAAATCGTTGAAATGAAAAACTCCAAAAAATTTTAAATTTATTGATGATTACTACTATAAATGATAAGTACTAAAAAGTTTGGAAAATATAATCTCTTTTTCTTAAAAAATTTGTGGTCCTGAAAAGGACCGATTGTTTTTTTTGAAAAAAGTTGGCTTCTTAAAATGTCAATAATTTAAGCACGTTCTCCACGAATACGTCTGGCCAATTGGATATCCTTTGGCATGATGGTGACACGCTTAGCATGGATGGCGCACAAGTTGGTATCTTCGAAGAGACCGACCAAGTAGGCTTCGCTAGCTTCTTGCAAGGCCATGACGGCAGAGCTCTGGAAACGCAAATCAGTTTTGAAATCTTGAGCGATTTCACGAACCAAACGTTGGAAGGGCAATTTGCGGATCAACAATTCGGTACTCTTTTGGTAACGACGGATTTCACGCAAAGCGACGGTACCAGGGCGGAAACGATGAGGTTTCTTCACACCACCAGTGGCTGGTGCACTCTTACGGGCAGCCTTAGTAGCCAATTGTTTGCGAGGAGCTTTGCCACCAGTCGATTTACGGGCAGTTTGCTTAGTACGAGCCATTTTTCACTTTAGATTTTTTCACTTCACAAGATATGCACACAAACACTGTTAACACTGTATTAATCGTGCTGCTCGTGTGCTAGCGACCTTTTATAGAAAATTTGACGGAGCAACGTGCGACTTAAGGGTGTGTGTTACTAAAATATTGGAATTTAGTGTTCGGCATTTGGTCCAACACACACGAAGTGAACACGAGTGGATACGAATGTTGTATTAGTGGTTGAAATATGTGCAGCATTTTGTATAAATACGAGCGTTTTAGTTAAACGGATATTAGTTCTTGTGCATCGTTTGTGAAGTGTTTAAGTGAAATAATAAAAGTGAAAAATGACTGGTCGTGGTAAAGGTGGCAAAGGCTTGGGAAAAGGTGGCGCTAAACGTCATCGTAAAGTGTTGCGTGATAACATCCAAGGTATCACCAAGCCCGCTATTAGACGTTTGGCTCGTCGTGGTGGTGTAAAACGTATTTCTGGTCTGATCTACGAAGAAACCCGTGGTGTCCTGAAGGTGTTCTTGGAAAACGTTATTCGTGATGCTGTCACCTACACCGAACACGCTAAGCGTAAAACCGTCACCGCTATGGATGTCGTCTACGCTTTGAAGAGACAAGGCCGCACTTTGTACGGTTTCGGCGGTTAAACAACAATTTCTTGACTTTATTTGGAGAAATATTACTTTAAAACTAAAACAATCGGTCCTTTTCAGGACCACAACAAATATTAAAAGAGAGATTTTTTCTTGTTGAAAATGTACTATTTGCTGAAAAATAAATAAAGATTAGTATTTAGTATTAGGATGAGGTCGAACTTTAGTTGATAATAAATAAACGAGACCGACACAATGAATGTATGCCGACGGCAAAATAACTGTATATAGAGAAAAAACACGAAGCACACACGACGAAGCAAAGGGCTATACACGAACTTCAACACGCAGATACATGTGTATCTACCATGAATACATACTTGAATCGGTGACGAAGTCGGCATATGTATTAACGATGGACGAACATTCGTTTGGGCGGACGATAGAGAGTGATTTGTTAAGTATTTACACTGCATTTTCGATATAAAAAATCGACATAATTAACGTTTTAGCGCGAATTTTGTGACATTTCGCACATCAAAATTCTTCTTTCCGCGAGTAGAATCGATTGGCGTAAATTTTTTTTAATTTTTTTTAATTTTTTGATTTTTGTTTTTATCCTGTGGTACCCCCTTTGCTCGAAAATGACAAAAAAAATCCAAAGTTGTAGAACGTCCATGAGATTTTGCTAGATAATAGTAGAAGATTCGCGGTTTAATAAAATGTATAAATATCCCTCAATAGTTGAATCTTTGAAGAAATATTGCATTTTTCATTAGCTGTCCATAGCAAAAATTTGTTAAAAGTTGTTATTTTTTATATTCTGATTGGTCAATATTATTGCAAGTATTTCGATATTATTGGCATGTTTCCATTGCATATATACACCAAAACATTCCTTAAAGAACTCATTTATTTATAGGAACAAGCTGTATTTACTAAGCAGTATCCTTTTAATATAAAGATATGAAAATTCATTTGGGAGACTGAATTAAGAATTTATTGTGCATTTTTGACGTAGAAAAGTTCCCATAACTGACGTTTTATCGAGAGTTAAGAGACATAACATGTATCAAACATTTTGTTTTCGCGAGTAGAATCGATTGGTGCATGCAAATTTTTTTTTGCGAAAATTTTTTTTTTTTGGTTTTTTTCATGTTTGATTTTATCATGTGCTACCACACTACCCAATATTATGAAAAAAATCGAAAGTTGTACAATTTGCATGGATTTGTGGTATATGATAGTATAAGCATCGCTGATAAATATAATACGTAAGTTTTCCTCAATAGTTCAATTATTAAGGAAATATTGAATTTTTCATTAACTCTCCGTAGCAACTTTTTTTGTAAAGTAATTATTCCTCAAAATACGGATTGGGTAATATAATACCAAGAATTTCGATATTATTGGCTCGTTTCATTGCCTATATATCTAAACATTCCTTAAAGAACGTATTTACGTATCCAAACACGCGGTATTTAGTAACCAGTATCCGGTAAAAAAAAATACCTCCACTGAATTCACATACTTATACAGCACTGTCATCCCTCTATAGTCGTTACATGTACTAACACATATAACAACTGTGGCAAATAGCTTAACTGTACTTTCCATGCGTCTAATTACCACATACAACACATATGCGCGCCGCGATACCCAAACCACTAACCAGGGTTGATGTCACTGGTATGCATAAGGAAGGTACATATGTGTAACACACGAAAGAAAGAAAAAGTCAAGCATCTGCACACATGGCAATTTTTCATTCATATAGCAAAGAAATGCTACATTTACGCGCCAAATTTCGATAGTGGCTTATTTTTCGTGCTAAATTGTCATAGTGGATATATTTTATTATATTGTAAGAATAATTGAGTAAAAAATAAAATGTTTGATAAGGTTTTTTCTCTTTTTCAAATCTTTTTGTCGTCCTGAAAAGGACGGATTGTTGAATTTTGAATGTATAACGGTGGTCTGTATTTACATTTTTCCATGTTGGTTGTAGAGAATTTAAGCTTTCTTCTCGGTCTTCTTGGGCAAAAGAACGGCTTGGATGTTTGGCAAGACACCACCTTGAGCAATGGTGACACCAGACAACAATTTGTTCAATTCTTCGTCGTTGCGGATGGCCAATTGCAAATGACGGGGAATAATTCTCGTCTTCTTGTTGTCACGAGCAGCGTTGCCAGCCAACTCGAGAACTTCAGCGGCCAAGTATTCCATGACGGCAGCTAAGTACACAGGGGCACCGGCACCAACACGTTCAGCATAGTTGCCTTTACGCAACAGACGATGGATACGACCAACGGGGAATTGAAGACCAGCACGATTGGAACGGGACTTTGCCTTTCCCTTAACTTTGCCACCTTTACCACGACCAGACATTTTCACTTATTTTTTATTTGAACACTTCACTTAGCACTGAAAAACACAAATGATAACGGTTAGCCAGTTTTTTTTTTTTTTCAGTTTTCAAATAGCCATTTTATTAATCCAAAACACTTAAAAACTAATTACAAAATAGGCTTATCGTAAATATTCTACAATGAAATGCCCAGTAATGATAGAGCGTACAAAAAATTAAAAAATTAAAAAGTGTCGCGGATGATCCGCGGACATGCACTCGCACCAAAAAACTAATGCTATCTTACAATTAATGTCCGGAAAAATTGGGATTACTAAAAAAACGGACCAATCTCTCAAAACTTAAAACTAAAGAGATAAAACTTATATACTATGAACTTAAAGACTAAGGTTAAAAACTAACATACGTATACATATATATGACTGAGTGCACAAATATGCATACACACGTGTATGCACACACACTCATGCACGCGCACATACAGAAATATATATATACCTAGATATATATAAATATGTACTGCATCCACATGTATATGTGTGCAGACACGTACGCACACACATGAGCGCACAGGCAAGCATACATACATGCATATGCATATGGGCACATGAACACTAGGTGTTCATAAGCAAGAAAAAACGTATTAGTACACGCATCAAGGTTCACACACAGAATTTTAATGTCTAAGTTCCACACAGAGCACAAGGCCTCAGATCACACAGCTACTGCGCTGTGATGTATACCGTATCATCGAAGTCAAAACGGTCATATCTTCTGTGGTAGAAGAGGAGCCTCTCACCACTGAAAACGAGGCCCGCGTCCCTTAACGCAATCAGGTCATAAGGCCGCAAATGACGCCTAGATCTAATGAATTCAAGGTCTCTTTCAAGGCCGAAGAAACCGCAAACAATTTCGTTGCTCGAGTCACCACACCTCTCCAAGAAACGAATGGCTCCTTCCACCATACGCACATCAATCCTCACAATCGCAGCACTATCGTAGATCACCCTACTAGCCGGCCTCCTCACAGTGCCATCATCCCTCCACACCCATCGCAGACCCAAACACGAAACAAGGACCTTCCTCTCCCACTTACGAATCCTGTCCATCTGGGCAGAAGATAAACCCAGCCAGGCCGGGAAAGCATACGTCAGGACAGGCCTGATCACCTGCTTGTAAATTAGCAGCCTAACGTCTACCGAGAGACCTCCCCTCATGCGCAATAAGTGCTGATATGCAAAGAACAGCCGCCTGGCCTTCTCCAAGACATAATCCACATGTCGGCAAAAGTCAAATCGAGCGTGGAAAACCACTCCCAGGTACTTCATCCTATCGGAGACCCCAATTAACTCGTGGCCAACCCTTAGCGTCGGGATGTACGTCCTGAAGTTTGGATAGACTGTCCTGGGCCTACCCTTGAAAACAACGGATACGCATTTCCTAACATTTAATTGGAGTCTCCAAGAGGTGAAATACCTGTTAAGTCGCTCCAAATACTCATTCAACTTCCGGTTCAGGTTACTCGCCCTGGGTCCAGAACAGGCCAGCAAAACATCATCCGCATAGGTCAGTAGCAGGCCCCCTGAAGGAGGACCCGGTATGTCGCAGATGAAGAGGTTGTACAGGATCGGTCCAAGCAGAGAGCCTTGCGGGACCCCTGCATGAATCGATCGCTGCACAGACACCTCTTCGCCTACTCTCACCTTGAAGCATCGATCCTTCAGGAAGGCTGCTACTAACCTACACGTCTGTGCGTCAAAACCAAAGGATTGTATCTTATACACTATACCGTCTTGCCAGACGGAGTCAAAAGCCTTAGCGAAGTCCAGGCTGACCGCGATGGTACCCCATCTCCTATCAAAACCACCGACAACGTAGTCAGTGAAAGCTGTCAAAGCATGGGTGGTAGAGAGGCCCTGCCTAAATCCAAACTGACAGTCTCTCAGCACATGTCTATCCTCTATGGTACGCTTCAGTCTCTCCAGTATGAAGGATTCAAAAATCTTCCCAAAAGGGGAAAGGAGTGATATAGGCCTATAGCTTCCACAAGCGGAAGCATCAGTACCCGGCTTCCTGATCGGCACAACCAGAGCGACCTTCCATGCAGTGGGGAAATAGCCAATATTTAAACACTGATTAAATAATACAGTGAGGAAAGGTGAAACAACCTCCTCTGACCTCTTCACAGCAACATCAGGGACGCCATCTATGCCCGACGATCTCTTGGCGGGACGGGATGAAATCGCCCTCGCTACAGAGTGTGGCCTAGCAAACCCACAATCATCCCAACGTTGCACATCTCCAATGACAGAGCCATCAGCAGTGAAATCTGTGTTGAAACCCACCAGAGGATCCCCAGTGATGATTCCACCCACAGCCTCTGTGACGAGACTGTGGATGGAATCATCATCCGGGTTATGACCCGTCCGATGAGCATTCGCAAGGCTATCGGCCAAAATTTCCGCCTTTCCAACGTCATCACTTACAACCGCGCCATCAGGAGCAGAGAGGTCACCAATGGGATCCCTGGCCAGTAGGCCCGCGGCACGCTTGACCTGGCTATACACCTTAGGGCCCGGTCGAATGCTCTCTAGCAGATCTCTCCTGCGATCACGCTCAAAAATGACAATCAGGCCCTCAATGATTCTGTCTAGGTTCCTGATATCTGCCCTGAGGATCGGATAGCGATCCGGGTCACGAGACCTATGCAGCGTCCTGCAGAGCCTACGCCGCTCGCGAATGAACCTCCTGACAGAGGGGGGGAGCTCGCCTAACATGCCACCTCCAGGTCTGGAGACAGGTACTGAGGCCTGTATGGCATCGCGAAAAACCTCGCTGAGACCGCTGACACAGCTATCAATTTCCTCCACGGTGGCGTTCCTGTCCGCAGGCAACGTGTGCTCCTGAAGGCCCTCACTCAACCGCCTCCTAAAGCGGCGAACGTTCATCCTGTCGAAATTGTATCTTGGCTGATTGACACGAATTTGAACATCAGTCACACGGAGCTCCAACTCGACCGCCCTGTGGTCTGACTCATAATCGAGTGTCTGCAAAAGACCGCCAAATCGAGGCCAGCTAACCCCCGGCGTGCAGAGGAAGAAATCGATATATGAGCCAGACCCGCCAGAGGGTCTCGTTGGCTCATCCGTGGGACAAATGCTCAAATTCGGACAATCAACCAGGATACTCGACAGAGTCCTGCCGTTGATATTACTATCGGAACCACCCCAGGACGGGTCCTTGGCGTTCCAATCCGCGCCAATCACTACTTCATCGGAGGCACATAACCTGAGAAAGACATTGAAGTCAGAAGAGCGGAGGGTATCTGCAGGTCGAAGATATGAGGCCACAAAGACAATGGACGAGCCATCAGCCTTAAACAATCTGGCTGCGCAGGATTCAATGTGCCCTGACACCAAAGGAACACGCTGAGACCTAAATTCATCCTTAACTAACACGGCAGTTCCACCGCCACCGCCTGTCTCCCTATCCTGCCTATAAACGGTGTAACCTGGGTATACAAATCTGTGATTCGGTGAGAGCTTGTGCTCAGCCAGCAGAAGCACATCGGGATTGTGGTCTCGGATGAAATTGAGCAAATAGTGCCTCTTGGTTAGAGAGACAACTGAGTTAACATTTATAAAAATGCATTTGAACATCCTACAATCCCTGCATGTGCAACAGAAGGCCCAAGATGGCACTGGCCCTACCGTCTGCCTCACGAATCCTAGTGAATTCAGGACTAAATGCCCGTATATCAGCCATGACATCCATCAGGCCCTTGCCAAAATATGCCCTGCAATCATCCGAAATCTCCCCGCCACGGCCGAGAGCTCTATCGACAAGACCCGTCCCGCGGGCGCTACCTACCTTCGGCAACGGTGCAGAGCGAGCAGCAGCTGCATATGAGACCCCCGCGCTAGTCACAGCGAGCCTCTCAGAACGAGCAGTCGACCTGGCAACCGCGGCCTGCTTCAGTTCATCTTTCTTCTCCAAGATTCTCTTGCGTTTGGGGCAATCAGGGGAGCTAGCGACATGACCCTCAATCTCACAGTTAATGCAGAAAATCCTACATTCCTCACCTGTAGCCGGGTCCATAACCGGTGTAGAAGCCTCTCCCTTAGGTGGTATAGGGCACTTGGCTGGGCCATGTGACTTACCGCACTTAACGCAGCGATAAGGCATGCCGCAATTGCTTGAGACATGGCCAAATCGCTGGCAGTTAAAGCACTGTGTTGCCCTAACTCGCTTATCCTTGCGACAGCGAACCTTGCACTGGAGGATCTTATCCAAGTCGTAAACCGCCTTAATATCGGTTGACCGAGCTAGTCGAAGGAGCCATTTGTCGTCAGAGACACAAAAGGCGCTCAATAACTCCACCCTGAAAGAGACCTTATTCTCGAAAAACGACCTAACCTCATCAGTAGTGTACTCCTTAGAAAGACCATCCACTACCACAGTGTATGGTACCAAAGTCTTCGGCGTGTGTGTGTGGAACCTATACTTCCTTTCAACAAGCAAATTCTTAATTGACAAGAAATTATCCAAACCCTTGATGCGTATACCAATAACGGATTTTCTTACCATTTGTATCACAAATTTTTCAGGCGAGAGTACACGGCCTAATATGTTAGAGATCTCCTTAATTCCTACATCATAAATGGTTATTGCGGGAGCTGTCTTCTCCTTAGCAGTTGCAGTTGAATCTGAATTGGCCTGGTTGTTGGCCCCTTGCAATACATCAGCGTTTGCACGGGGTGATGGATTCATCTTGGTACTACGTTGAACATTTGATGGGTTCTCCACATTTTTCTTGGCAGCATCAGTACTGCGCTGCACGTTGGATGCGACCGGCGTTGCCGCACCTTTCGTCTTATGCATGGCCCCTTTGCCACACGGAAGATTGGGCGCCACCGGAGGTTCGGCACTAACAGCCTCAGCAGCAGCTACTTCAGCTGCCCAGTTAGCAGAATGTTGATCGACAGGAGACGTGTCCATAGAGTCTACCATCAGGCTACCTTGGCGCGAAGGAGGAGCCGACATTTGCAGAGTGGCCATCTTGGCCATTAGAGCTTTATTCGCGCTCTCAAGCACGCGATTCTTCTCCTCGAGGAGCTTCAAGGCTTTCTTCATCTCCACCAACATCGCTTCCATTTTTAAATGGTCGTAAGATGAGGTCTTACGCCTCTTTCGGCGTTTGCGTTCAGCACCGTCATTAGCTGTGCTGTCGGATAATTTGGAATCACCCTCCAGGGTCGACTCACCGGAGTTATTGGCGGTCTCCATGTCGCCAGTTCTCTTAACAAGCCCTTTTTTAGCAAACTTGTCAGAAATACTTAATGAATTAGGTGTATAACAACAACCCTCAGCACCATTGGCTGGAAATTCTACGACAGTAGTTTTCAATTTATCAGTCCCTTGAACGAAACTTTCAGGTGTAACACCCTCAGCACCATTAGCTGGAAAATCCACTTGTTGTAAGTTGACAGTGGTTTTATACAATGTTCTTGAGCAATCAGGCCCTTGAACGAAACTTTCGGTATGGGTGTACCAAAAACAGGCTCGTGAACGAAACCTTCAGGTTTCGTATTTCGCGGTTTTGACGCTCCTACGCGCCTTCCAACTTCGCCAGATGACTCCTCCGGCACCTCCAGACCGCCAAATCGGTTGACGAAACCTTCAGGTTTGGTGACCGAAACTTTCAGGTTGCCACTTTTCCCGGCAAACTCGCTGTTTTTCGGCGTAGTGGTTATGACGCCGCTATGGGGATCCACTATGCTCACTTTTTTAGCTTTCACAATTATTTCGCGGTTCAATATTTCGGTATTTTTTCCGATATTTTCCTTGAACACTTATCACAAGCACTTGAAAACACACAATCGAATATATATAATAACGGTTAGCCATCAAAACCAGTGCTTATATACTTTTCGTGTGTGCGTTTAAACGCTATGAGGGTTGTTTTTACACATCGCGCAGCATGTTCCTAATGTATCTGACGATTTCGTGCATCGAATTGTACATAACTTCGTGTGCGCGCGCTGACTTCATCATTTGTGAACAGTGTTAAAAGTGTTTGTGTGATTAAAAAAAATTCTAAGTGAAAATGCCCCCTAAAGCCAGTGGTAAAGCAGCAAAGAAGGCCGGCAAAGCCCAGAAGAACATTACTAAGGGCGATAAGACCAAGAGACGTGCCAAGCGCAAGGAATCTTATGCCATCTACATTTACAAAGTGTTGAAGCAAGTCCATCCCGACACTGGTATCTCCTCGAAGGCCATGAGCATCATGAACAGTTTTGTGAATGATATCTTCGAACGTATTGCCGCCGAAGCCTCTCGTTTGGCTCACTACAACAAGCGTTCCACCATCACCAGTCGGGAAATCCAGACCGCCGTCCGTCTCTTGTTGCCCGGTGAATTGGCTAAGCACGCTGTCAGTGAAGGTACCAAGGCTGTTACTAAATACACTAGCTCCAAGTAAATGCCTTACAATTTTTTCGTCGAAAATATTTCCTCCAAAACAAAGGCCCTTTTCAGGGCCACAAAAATTATTATAAAAGAGATTCAACTTGTTAAATACTAATAAAAATAAATTTGGGTGAATGCATTTGGGAAATAATGTTGAAAATAAAGTATACATATTGTTATACTTTGATATAATAAAAAATTTAATATAAGTCGTCCAACATATCTGATTGCAGATAAATCGTTCACATTTGATGTGCAGTCACAATTGCATACTTGAGAATTCGTCCGTCAGAGGGATGCGGTTTTATGACGACGGCAATTTGACGCATCTCCGTCTTAGGTATGTGTGTGAATTAATTGGCGGGAAAATGAACATTGTTGTATTTGGGTGAAATCCCTTTATGATATGTATGAAATATGACAATGATGTTCTCATAAAATGTGGATTCGTTGTAAAGTTTTACTATTTTCGGATTTCATATGATGGTGGTGTCTGTCGTTGTGCGTTTATGACCTGGCCTAAAAAACTAATCTTGTCGTAATGTCGACATCATTGGAAAATTGCAAATTCCCATAAACAGGCTCACAACATACGTATCGGAATTTTACCTATTGGACATGGAGACGGAGTGTGAGGCGTGTGGCAATTTTTCCTGAAAATTAATGTAAATGACATGAATATGATTTTTTTTATTTATGTGGGTAATAAATGATGTTTGGTTTGATTTGGGTTTTGTCTCTTTTTGCAAAAATGATTTGTAGCCCTGAAAAGGGCTGTTAGATATAATGTTTTCGAATATCGAAAATAA
The DNA here is from genome assembly GCA_963930755.1 of Eudasyphora cyanicolor. Taxonomy (NCBI): domain Eukaryota; kingdom Metazoa; phylum Arthropoda; class Insecta; order Diptera; family Muscidae; genus Eudasyphora; species Eudasyphora cyanicolor. The sequence continues at coordinate 75,142,274 of OZ005737.1, read as the reverse complement.
TCATGCTGCTGCCTTCGGTAATTTTCCAGGGTGGTGGAAAAATTACTTCTTGGCGGCGGTCTTCTTGGCAGCTGGCTTCTTTGCTGCTGCGGCGGCCTTTTTGGGCTTGGCTGCGGCTGCAGTTTTGGCTTTGGGTGCCTTTGGTTTTGTGGCTGAAGCCTTGGCGGCTGTCTTGGCTGGTTTAGCCTTAACGGTGCCGGTCTTTTTGGCAGTTTTGGCCTTTGCCTTCTCGGTCTTCTTCTTTTCGGCAGTCTTTTTGGCGGCCGATGGCTTCTTGGCAGCGGTTTTCTTCTCACCAGCAGCCTTCTTGGGTGTGGCAGCCTTCTTCTTCTTTTCGGCGGCGGGCTTCTTCTTCTTTTCAGCTGTCTTGGCCTTGGGCTCCTTGGAAGCCGATGGCGACAATTTGAATGAACCAGAAGCACCCTTACCCTTGGTCTGGATCAATTTACCGCTGGCAACGGCACCCTTCAAATACTTCTTGATGAATGGAGCCAATTTCTGGGCATCTACTTTGTAGGTGCTGGCCAAATATTTCTTGATGGCAGGCAATGAGGAACCACCACGCTCTTTCAATGTCTTGATGGCGGCATCGACCATTTGTTGGGTTGGTGGATGAGTTGGAGCGGCTGAGGGTTTCTTTGCCTTGGCAGCAGCGGGCTTCTTGGGTGCCTTCTTCTCAACGGCGGCAACGGGGGAGGCGGTGGCTTCAACAACGGCGGCGTCAGACATGTTTGCACTTTTGTTTCTTTCACTTAATAACACTGGTAAGTTATACACTTAAATTGTTTTGTGTACGTTTTGTTGTTGCTGCCGCCGCCGAATAATGTGGATACATCGAAAAGATGAGAAGTGCATAGTAGTCAATTGGGATATTTTGCGAAAGGTTGTGTGGAAGCTTATTTAATTTTTTACAAAAGTTTTCGTGGAAATGCTTAAATTGTGATGAGATTGTAAAAAAAATTGTAAATTTTCCTCAAGACACTGCTTTAGTGGATTTTCAGCTGTGTAGAAGTGAAAATCCGATGAAAATAGCATGCGTAGTTAATGAGATATGAGTGTTTCAGATGACAGATTATAAAAATGTTGCGATAAAATTGTAACTAAATTATGAAAATTTAAGAATTTTTATGGAAAATTTCGTGAAAATTGATTTTGTGATGTAAACTACATATGTTTTCTTTTGATAACTTGCAGTAGTTGATTGAAATGTGTCCATTTTCATGTGTAAAAATCGTATTTGATTATGTGGTCTATGACGGTGGAATCGCTTGTATTGGCATATTTTCCATGAATAAAAGTTTTTCTGCAATTGAATTTGAAAGCTCAATTGCGATATAGTTTTAGGAAAATTTCTTTAAAAATGTATTGCAATTCATATAATCGTAGCAAATCCTGGCATAATTGATAAAAAGTTATTAATTGCAGTGAAATGTGTAAAATATGGAAATGCCAAGAGTCAAGAGCCATACCCCACCATCAGTGGGTGAATACAAGTGATGCGAGTATGTGGGAACTTTTTATGCTTTTGAAATGTATTTTTTGTTAAAATTGAATGAAAACTATAATTAAAAATGAATATATTGGAAACAATTCTACACAAATTGTGGAATTTTATAAAATTTTGACAAAAATTGTCGAAAAATAGTTGTAAAGTGCCATATGACATTGAGAGTAGTGTGTGTGAAATGAACTCGACTCGACTTCAGAGGTAAATGCAATGAAATGCAATTGTTTGAAATTGATTATTTAAATGAACTATATATGTATATATAATTGAATTAAGAATAGTTTTTAACAATATTTGTCTGGCTGGCTGACTTAGAAATATAATTGTTGAATTGCGTACCGGACTCGGGGGGCGCAAAAGGCAAAAAGTGGTTAAGTTTGTGGGTGTTTTATAGTGAAATAATGAAAATGTAAATAAATAATTGTGAAATAGATAAATTGAGGAAATTTTGGAAAAAATTGTAAAATTTGTAGTGAATTTGTTGGTGGAAAAGTGAATTGTAAGTGTTGTGCAGAAAAAAAGAATAATAATAAAATGAGTGTAAATTGAAATGGTAGTTATAGATTTTTTGGGAAATTTTGTTCCTTTTAAAGTGAAAAAATAATGATTTTTGTGGAAATGTGTTAATTATATGTGCGTTAGAAAATGTAAATGAAGTTGCAAATTTGAAAAATGAAGATAGATAATGCGGTGTTTTGTGGTAATGTGCGTGCGCCACTTAAGATTTGCCATAATGGTTTTCGAGCAAATATGGTTTGTGAACTGGGTTTTTATGACAGTTTTATGGCAATTTGTAACAATTATGGAGATAATAAAATCGTGAAGAAGAAGAAAATGGCGATGATAAAAACGATAAGAAGAAGAAAATGGCGACGATAAAAACGATAAGAAGAAGAAAATGGTGGTATAATATAAATTTGCTGCAAGGGGGAGGGAAAAAAGAGAAGAAAGCGATATTGGCAAATATTCTAGGACTATGACGTATGCAAATTAAAGAAATTGACGCTAGATGGCAAAATGGAAAATATGAGCTAATTGTTGTGGGAAGACACGTGGGAATACTTTTATGTGCATAGTTGACGATAGGTGGCAAAAAATAGAACATTTTAGCTTTTATATAAATTTTTGAACAGAAAATGAAGAAGAAAATTGGGAACATTTATGTATGTACATTTTGACGACAGATGGCATAAAATAGTAACTAAAACCATTTTTGAGCAATAATGGAGAAGTTTTGTGACAAAGTGATATAAAATGAATCTAAAAGAAGAAATTTAGAAAATTTTGTCTAAATTTTAATTAAATAGAATAAATTAAGAAATTTTGTTTAACTTTTAATTAGTTTTGGTTTAAGAATAAAATGTTTATAAATTATAACTTTTTTTGTATGAATGTGACTTTGTAAACAATTTTGGTCGTAAATAAGAGAAAAATATAAAATTTCTGAAAAAATCTTAAAATTTTTGAAATAATTCGCTGAAACATGAGATCATAGACATAGAAACATAGCTGAAAAAAATTGTTTTAAAATCGTTGAAATGAAAAACTCCAAAAAATTTTAAATTTATTGATGATTACTACTATAAATGATAAGTACTAAAAAGTTTGGAAAATATAATCTCTTTTTCTTAAAAAATTTGTGGTCCTGAAAAGGACCGATTGTTTTTTTTGAAAAAAGTTGGCTTCTTAAAATGTCAATAATTTAAGCACGTTCTCCACGAATACGTCTGGCCAATTGGATATCCTTTGGCATGATGGTGACACGCTTAGCATGGATGGCGCACAAGTTGGTATCTTCGAAGAGACCGACCAAGTAGGCTTCGCTAGCTTCTTGCAAGGCCATGACGGCAGAGCTCTGGAAACGCAAATCAGTTTTGAAATCTTGAGCGATTTCACGAACCAAACGTTGGAAGGGCAATTTGCGGATCAACAATTCGGTACTCTTTTGGTAACGACGGATTTCACGCAAAGCGACGGTACCAGGGCGGAAACGATGAGGTTTCTTCACACCACCAGTGGCTGGTGCACTCTTACGGGCAGCCTTAGTAGCCAATTGTTTGCGAGGAGCTTTGCCACCAGTCGATTTACGGGCAGTTTGCTTAGTACGAGCCATTTTTCACTTTAGATTTTTTCACTTCACAAGATATGCACACAAACACTGTTAACACTGTATTAATCGTGCTGCTCGTGTGCTAGCGACCTTTTATAGAAAATTTGACGGAGCAACGTGCGACTTAAGGGTGTGTGTTACTAAAATATTGGAATTTAGTGTTCGGCATTTGGTCCAACACACACGAAGTGAACACGAGTGGATACGAATGTTGTATTAGTGGTTGAAATATGTGCAGCATTTTGTATAAATACGAGCGTTTTAGTTAAACGGATATTAGTTCTTGTGCATCGTTTGTGAAGTGTTTAAGTGAAATAATAAAAGTGAAAAATGACTGGTCGTGGTAAAGGTGGCAAAGGCTTGGGAAAAGGTGGCGCTAAACGTCATCGTAAAGTGTTGCGTGATAACATCCAAGGTATCACCAAGCCCGCTATTAGACGTTTGGCTCGTCGTGGTGGTGTAAAACGTATTTCTGGTCTGATCTACGAAGAAACCCGTGGTGTCCTGAAGGTGTTCTTGGAAAACGTTATTCGTGATGCTGTCACCTACACCGAACACGCTAAGCGTAAAACCGTCACCGCTATGGATGTCGTCTACGCTTTGAAGAGACAAGGCCGCACTTTGTACGGTTTCGGCGGTTAAACAACAATTTCTTGACTTTATTTGGAGAAATATTACTTTAAAACTAAAACAATCGGTCCTTTTCAGGACCACAACAAATATTAAAAGAGAGATTTTTTCTTGTTGAAAATGTACTATTTGCTGAAAAATAAATAAAGATTAGTATTTAGTATTAGGATGAGGTCGAACTTTAGTTGATAATAAATAAACGAGACCGACACAATGAATGTATGCCGACGGCAAAATAACTGTATATAGAGAAAAAACACGAAGCACACACGACGAAGCAAAGGGCTATACACGAACTTCAACACGCAGATACATGTGTATCTACCATGAATACATACTTGAATCGGTGACGAAGTCGGCATATGTATTAACGATGGACGAACATTCGTTTGGGCGGACGATAGAGAGTGATTTGTTAAGTATTTACACTGCATTTTCGATATAAAAAATCGACATAATTAACGTTTTAGCGCGAATTTTGTGACATTTCGCACATCAAAATTCTTCTTTCCGCGAGTAGAATCGATTGGCGTAAATTTTTTTTAATTTTTTTTAATTTTTTGATTTTTGTTTTTATCCTGTGGTACCCCCTTTGCTCGAAAATGACAAAAAAAATCCAAAGTTGTAGAACGTCCATGAGATTTTGCTAGATAATAGTAGAAGATTCGCGGTTTAATAAAATGTATAAATATCCCTCAATAGTTGAATCTTTGAAGAAATATTGCATTTTTCATTAGCTGTCCATAGCAAAAATTTGTTAAAAGTTGTTATTTTTTATATTCTGATTGGTCAATATTATTGCAAGTATTTCGATATTATTGGCATGTTTCCATTGCATATATACACCAAAACATTCCTTAAAGAACTCATTTATTTATAGGAACAAGCTGTATTTACTAAGCAGTATCCTTTTAATATAAAGATATGAAAATTCATTTGGGAGACTGAATTAAGAATTTATTGTGCATTTTTGACGTAGAAAAGTTCCCATAACTGACGTTTTATCGAGAGTTAAGAGACATAACATGTATCAAACATTTTGTTTTCGCGAGTAGAATCGATTGGTGCATGCAAATTTTTTTTTGCGAAAATTTTTTTTTTTTGGTTTTTTTCATGTTTGATTTTATCATGTGCTACCACACTACCCAATATTATGAAAAAAATCGAAAGTTGTACAATTTGCATGGATTTGTGGTATATGATAGTATAAGCATCGCTGATAAATATAATACGTAAGTTTTCCTCAATAGTTCAATTATTAAGGAAATATTGAATTTTTCATTAACTCTCCGTAGCAACTTTTTTTGTAAAGTAATTATTCCTCAAAATACGGATTGGGTAATATAATACCAAGAATTTCGATATTATTGGCTCGTTTCATTGCCTATATATCTAAACATTCCTTAAAGAACGTATTTACGTATCCAAACACGCGGTATTTAGTAACCAGTATCCGGTAAAAAAAAATACCTCCACTGAATTCACATACTTATACAGCACTGTCATCCCTCTATAGTCGTTACATGTACTAACACATATAACAACTGTGGCAAATAGCTTAACTGTACTTTCCATGCGTCTAATTACCACATACAACACATATGCGCGCCGCGATACCCAAACCACTAACCAGGGTTGATGTCACTGGTATGCATAAGGAAGGTACATATGTGTAACACACGAAAGAAAGAAAAAGTCAAGCATCTGCACACATGGCAATTTTTCATTCATATAGCAAAGAAATGCTACATTTACGCGCCAAATTTCGATAGTGGCTTATTTTTCGTGCTAAATTGTCATAGTGGATATATTTTATTATATTGTAAGAATAATTGAGTAAAAAATAAAATGTTTGATAAGGTTTTTTCTCTTTTTCAAATCTTTTTGTCGTCCTGAAAAGGACGGATTGTTGAATTTTGAATGTATAACGGTGGTCTGTATTTACATTTTTCCATGTTGGTTGTAGAGAATTTAAGCTTTCTTCTCGGTCTTCTTGGGCAAAAGAACGGCTTGGATGTTTGGCAAGACACCACCTTGAGCAATGGTGACACCAGACAACAATTTGTTCAATTCTTCGTCGTTGCGGATGGCCAATTGCAAATGACGGGGAATAATTCTCGTCTTCTTGTTGTCACGAGCAGCGTTGCCAGCCAACTCGAGAACTTCAGCGGCCAAGTATTCCATGACGGCAGCTAAGTACACAGGGGCACCGGCACCAACACGTTCAGCATAGTTGCCTTTACGCAACAGACGATGGATACGACCAACGGGGAATTGAAGACCAGCACGATTGGAACGGGACTTTGCCTTTCCCTTAACTTTGCCACCTTTACCACGACCAGACATTTTCACTTATTTTTTATTTGAACACTTCACTTAGCACTGAAAAACACAAATGATAACGGTTAGCCATCAAAACCAGTGCTTATATACTTTTCGTGTGTGCGTTTAAACGCTATGAGGGTTGTTTTTACACATCGCGCAGCATGTTCCTAATGTATCTGACGATTTCGTGCATCGAATTGTACATAACTTCGTGTGCGCGCGCTGACTTCATCATTTGTGAACAGTGTTAAAAGTGTTTGTGTGATTAAAAAAAATTCTAAGTGAAAATGCCCCCTAAAGCCAGTGGTAAAGCAGCAAAGAAGGCCGGCAAAGCCCAGAAGAACATTACTAAGGGCGATAAGACCAAGAGACGTGCCAAGCGCAAGGAATCTTATGCCATCTACATTTACAAAGTGTTGAAGCAAGTCCATCCCGACACTGGTATCTCCTCGAAGGCCATGAGCATCATGAACAGTTTTGTGAATGATATCTTCGAACGTATTGCCGCCGAAGCCTCTCGTTTGGCTCACTACAACAAGCGTTCCACCATCACCAGTCGGGAAATCCAGACCGCCGTCCGTCTCTTGTTGCCCGGTGAATTGGCTAAGCACGCTGTCAGTGAAGGTACCAAGGCTGTTACTAAATACACTAGCTCCAAGTAAATGCCTTACAATTTTTTCGTCGAAAATATTTCCTCCAAAACAAAGGCCCTTTTCAGGGCCACAAAAATTATTATAAAAGAGATTCAACTTGTTAAATACTAATAAAAATAAATTTGGGTGAATGCATTTGGGAAATAATGTTGAAAATAAAGTATACATATTGTTATACTTTGATATAATAAAAAATTTAATATAAGTCGTCCAACATATCTGATTGCAGATAAATCGTTCACATTTGATGTGCAGTCACAATTGCATACTTGAGAATTCGTCCGTCAGAGGGATGCGGTTTTATGACGACGGCAATTTGACGCATCTCCGTCTTAGGTATGTGTGTGAATTAATTGGCGGGAAAATGAACATTGTTGTATTTGGGTGAAATCCCTTTATGATATGTATGAAATATGACAATGATGTTCTCATAAAATGTGGATTCGTTGTAAAGTTTTACTATTTTCGGATTTCATATGATGGTGGTGTCTGTCGTTGTGCGTTTATGACCTGGCCTAAAAAACTAATCTTGTCGTAATGTCGACATCATTGGAAAATTGCAAATTCCCATAAACAGGCTCACAACATACGTATCGGAATTTTACCTATTGGACATGGAGACGGAGTGTGAGGCGTGTGGCAATTTTTCCTGAAAATTAATGTAAATGACATGAATATGATTTTTTTTATTTATGTGGGTAATAAATGATGTTTGGTTTGATTTGGGTTTTGTCTCTTTTTGCAAAAATGATTTGTAGCCCTGAAAAGGGCTGTTAGATATAATGTTTTCGAATATCGAAAATAATCATGCTGCTGCCTTCGGTAATTTTCCAGGGTGGTGGAAAAATTACTTCTTGGCGGCGGTCTTCTTGGCAGCTGGCTTCTTTGCTGCTGCGGCGGCCTTTTTGGGCTTGGCTGCGGCTGCAGTTTTGGCTTTGGGTGCCTTTGGTTTTGTGGCTGAAGCCTTGGCGGCTGTCTTGGCTGGTTTAGCCTTAACGGTGCCGGTCTTTTTGGCAGTTTTGGCCTTTGCCTTCTCGGTCTTCTTCTTTTCGGCAGTCTTTTTGGCGGCCGATGGCTTCTTGGCAGCGGTTTTCTTCTCACCAGCAGCCTTCTTGGGTGTGGCAGCCTTCTTCTTCTTTTCGGCGGCGGGCTTCTTCTTCTTTTCAGCTGTCTTGGCCTTGGGCTCCTTGGAAGCCGATGGCGACAATTTGAATGAACCAGAAGCACCCTTACCCTTGGTCTGGATCAATTTACCGCTGGCAACGGCACCCTTCAAATACTTCTTGATGAATGGAGCCAATTTCTGGGCATCTACTTTGTAGGTGCTGGCCAAATATTTCTTGATGGCAGGCAATGAGGAACCACCACGCTCTTTCAATGTCTTGATGGCGGCATCGACCATTTGTTGGGTTGGTGGATGAGTTGGAGCGGCTGAGGGTTTCTTTGCCTTGGCAGCAGCGGGCTTCTTGGGTGCCTTCTTCTCAACGGCGGCAACGGGGGAGGCGGTGGCTTCAACAACGGCGGCGTCAGACATGTTTGCACTTTTGTTTCTTTCACTTAATAACACTGGTAAGTTATACACTTAAATTGTTTTGTGTACGTTTTGTTGTTGCTGCCGCCGCCGAATAATGTGGATACATCGAAAAGATGAGAAGTGCATAGTAGTCAATTGGGATATTTTGCGAAAGGTTGTGTGGAAGCTTATTTAATTTTTTACAAAAGTTTTCGTGGAAATGCTTAAATTGTGATGAGATTGTAAAAAAAATTGTAAATTTTCCTCAAGACACTGCTTTAGTGGATTTTCAGCTGTGTAGAAGTGAAAATCCGATGAAAATAGCATGCGTAGTTAATGAGATATGAGTGTTTCAGATGACAGATTATAAAAATGTTGCGATAAAATTGTAACTAAATTATGAAAATTTAAGAATTTTTATGGAAAATTTCGTGAAAATTGATTTTGTGATGTAAACTACATATGTTTTCTTTTGATAACTTGCAGTAGTTGATTGAAATGTGTCCATTTTCATGTGTAAAAATCGTATTTGATTATGTGGTCTATGACGGTGGAATCGCTTGTATTGGCATATTTTCCATGAATAAAAGTTTTTCTGCAATTGAATTTGAAAGCTCAATTGCGATATAGTTTTAGGAAAATTTCTTTAAAAATGTATTGCAATTCATATAATCGTAGCAAATCCTGGCATAATTGATAAAAAGTTATTAATTGCAGTGAAATGTGTAAAATATGGAAATGCCAAGAGTCAAGAGCCATACCCCACCATCAGTGGGTGAATACAAGTGATGCGAGTATGTGGGAACTTTTTATGCTTTTGAAATGTATTTTTTGTTAAAATTGAATGAAAACTATAATTAAAAATGAATATATTGGAAACAATTCTACACAAATTGTGGAATTTTATAAAATTTTGACAAAAATTGTCGAAAAATAGTTGTAAAGTGCCATATGACATTGAGAGTAGTGTGTGTGAAATGAACTCGACTCGACTTCAGAGGTAAATGCAATGAAATGCAATTGTTTGAAATTGATTATTTAAATGAACTATATATGTATATATAATTGAATTAAGAATAGTTTTTAACAATATTTGTCTGGCTGGCTGACTTAGAAATATAATTGTTGAATTGCGTACCGGACTCGGGGGGCGCAAAAGGCAAAAAGTGGTTAAGTTTGTGGGTGTTTTATAGTGAAATAATGAAAATGTAAATAAATAATTGTGAAATAGATAAATTGAGGAAATTTTGGAAAAAATTGTAAAATTTGTAGTGAATTTGTTGGTGGAAAAGTGAATTGTAAGTGTTGTGCAGAAAAAAAGAATAATAATAAAATGAGTGTAAATTGAAATGGTAGTTATAGATTTTTTGGGAAATTTTGTTCCTTTTAAAGTGAAAAAATAATGATTTTTGTGGAAATGTGTTAATTATATGTGCGTTAGAAAATGTAAATGAAGTTGCAAATTTGAAAAATGAAGATAGATAATGCGGTGTTTTGTGGTAATGTGCGTGCGCCACTTAAGATTTGCCATAATGGTTTTCGAGCAAATATGGTTTGTGAACTGGGTTTTTATGACAGTTTTATGGCAATTTGTAACAATTATGGAGATAATAAAATCGTGAAGAAGAAGAAAATGGCGATGATAAAAACGATAAGAAGAAGAAAATGGCGACGATAAAAACGATAAGAAGAAGAAAATGGTGGTATAATATAAATTTGCTGCAAGGGGGAGGGAAAAAAGAGAAGAAAGCGATATTGGCAAATATTCTAGGACTATGACGTATGCAAATTAAAGAAATTGACGCTAGATGGCAAAATGGAAAATATGAGCTAATTGTTGTGGGAAGACACGTGGGAATACTTTTATGTGCATAGTTGACGATAGGTGGCAAAAAATAGAACATTTTAGCTTTTATATAAATTTTTGAACAGAAAATGAAGAAGAAAATTGGGAACATTTATGTATGTACATTTTGACGACAGATGGCATAAAATAGTAACTAAAACCATTTTTGAGCAATAATGGAGAAGTTTTGTGACAAAGTGATATAAAATGAATCTAAAAGAAGAAATTTAGAAAATTTTGTCTAAATTTTAATTAAATAGAATAAATTAAGAAATTTTGTTTAACTTTTAATTAGTTTTGGTTTAAGAATAAAATGTTTATAAATTATAACTTTTTTTGTATGAATGTGACTTTGTAAACAATTTTGGTCGTAAATAAGAGAAAAATATAAAATTTCTGAAAAAATCTTAAAATTTTTGAAATAATTCGCTGAAACATGAGATCATAGACATAGAAACATAGCTGAAAAAAATTGTTTTAAAATCGTTGAAATGAAAAACTCCAAAAAATTTTAAATTTATTGATGATTACTACTATAAATGATAAGTACTAAAAAGTTTGGAAAATATAATCTCTTTTTCTTAAAAAATTTGTGGTCCTGAAAAGGACCGATTGTTTTTTTTGAAAAAAGTTGGCTTCTTAAAATGTCAATAATTTAAGCACGTTCTCCACGAATACGTCTGGCCAATTGGATATCCTTTGGCATGATGGTGACACGCTTAGCATGGATGGCGCACAAGTTGGTATCTTCGAAGAGACCGACCAAGTAGGCTTCGCTAGCTTCTTGCAAGGCCATGACGGCAGAGCTCTGGAAACGCAAATCAGTTTTGAAATCTTGAGCGATTTCACGAACCAAACGTTGGAAGGGCAATTTGCGGATCAACAATTCGGTACTCTTTTGGTAACGACGGATTTCACGCAAAGCGACGGTACCAGGGCGGAAACGATGAGGTTTCTTCACACCACCAGTGGCTGGTGCACTCTTACGGGCAGCCTTAGTAGCCAATTGTTTGCGAGGAGCTTTGCCACCAGTCGATTTACGGGCAGTTTGCTTAGTACGAGCCATTTTTCACTTTAGATTTTTTCACTTCACAAGATATGCACACAAACACTGTTAACACTGTATTAATCGTGCTGCTCGTGTGCTAGCGACCTTTTATAGAAAATTTGACGGAGCAACGTGCGACTTAAGGGTGTGTGTTACTAAAATATTGGAATTTAGTGTTCGGCATTTGGTCCAACACACACGAAGTGAACACGAGTGGATACGAATGTTGTATTAGTGGTTGAAATATGTGCAGCATTTTGTATAAATACGAGCGTTTTAGTTAAACGGATATTAGTTCTTGTGCATCGTTTGTGAAGTGTTTAAGTGAAATAATAAAAGTGAAAAATGACTGGTCGTGGTAAAGGTGGCAAAGGCTTGGGAAAAGGTGGCGCTAAACGTCATCGTAAAGTGTTGCGTGATAACATCCAAGGTATCACCAAGCCCGCTATTAGACGTTTGGCTCGTCGTGGTGGTGTAAAACGTATTTCTGGTCTGATCTACGAAGAAACCCGTGGTGTCCTGAAGGTGTTCTTGGAAAACGTTATTCGTGATGCTGTCACCTACACCGAACACGCTAAGCGTAAAACCGTCACCGCTATGGATGTCGTCTACGCTTTGAAGAGACAAGGCCGCACTTTGTACGGTTTCGGCGGTTAAACAACAATTTCTTGACTTTATTTGGAGAAATATTACTTTAAAACTAAAACAATCGGTCCTTTTCAGGACCACAACAAATATTAAAAGAGAGATTTTTTCTTGTTGAAAATGTACTATTTGCTGAAAAATAAATAAAGATTAGTATTTAGTATTAGGATGAGGTCGAACTTTAGTTGATAATAAATAAACGAGACCGACACAATGAATGTATGCCGACGGCAAAATAACTGTATATAGAGAAAAAACACGAAGCACACACGACGAAGCAAAGGGCTATACACGAACTTCAACACGCAGATACATGTGTATCTACCATGAATACATACTTGAATCGGTGACGAAGTCGGCATATGTATTAACGATGGACGAACATTCGTTTGGGCGGACGATAGAGAGTGATTTGTTAAGTATTTACACTGCATTTTCGATATAAAAAATCGACATAATTAACGTTTTAGCGCGAATTTTGTGACATTTCGCACATCAAAATTCTTCTTTCCGCGAGTAGAATCGATTGGCGTAAATTTTTTTTAATTTTTTTTAATTTTTTGATTTTTGTTTTTATCCTGTGGTACCCCCTTTGCTCGAAAATGACAAAAAAAATCCAAAGTTGTAGAACGTCCATGAGATTTTGCTAGATAATAGTAGAAGATTCGCGGTTTAATAAAATGTATAAATATCCCTCAATAGTTGAATCTTTGAAGAAATATTGCATTTTTCATTAGCTGTCCATAGCAAAAATTTGTTAAAAGTTGTTATTTTTTATATTCTGATTGGTCAATATTATTGCAAGTATTTCGATATTATTGGCATGTTTCCATTGCATATATACACCAAAACATTCCTTAAAGAACTCATTTATTTATAGGAACAAGCTGTATTTACTAAGCAGTATCCTTTTAATATAAAGATATGAAAATTCATTTGGGAGACTGAATTAAGAATTTATTGTGCATTTTTGACGTAGAAAAGTTCCCATAACTGACGTTTTATCGAGAGTTAAGAGACATAACATGTATCAAACATTTTGTTTTCGCGAGTAGAATCGATTGGTGCATGCAAATTTTTTTTTGCGAAAATTTTTTTTTTTTGGTTTTTTTCATGTTTGATTTTATCATGTGCTACCACACTACCCAATATTATGAAAAAAATCGAAAGTTGTACAATTTGCATGGATTTGTGGTATATGATAGTATAAGCATCGCTGATAAATATAATACGTAAGTTTTCCTCAATAGTTCAATTATTAAGGAAATATTGAATTTTTCATTAACTCTCCGTAGCAACTTTTTTTGTAAAGTAATTATTCCTCAAAATACGGATTGGGTAATATAATACCAAGAATTTCGATATTATTGGCTCGTTTCATTGCCTATATATCTAAACATTCCTTAAAGAACGTATTTACGTATCCAAACACGCGGTATTTAGTAACCAGTATCCGGTAAAAAAAAATACCTCCACTGAATTCACATACTTATACAGCACTGTCATCCCTCTATAGTCGTTACATGTACTAACACATATAACAACTGTGGCAAATAGCTTAACTGTACTTTCCATGCGTCTAATTACCACATACAACACATATGCGCGCCGCGATACCCAAACCACTAACCAGGGTTGATGTCACTGGTATGCATAAGGAAGGTACATATGTGTAACACACGAAAGAAAGAAAAAGTCAAGCATCTGCACACATGGCAATTTTTCATTCATATAGCAAAGAAATGCTACATTTACGCGCCAAATTTCGATAGTGGCTTATTTTTCGTGCTAAATTGTCATAGTGGATATATTTTATTATATTGTAAGAATAATTGAGTAAAAAATAAAATGTTTGATAAGGTTTTTTCTCTTTTTCAAATCTTTTTGTCGTCCTGAAAAGGACGGATTGTTGAATTTTGAATGTATAACGGTGGTCTGTATTTACATTTTTCCATGTTGGTTGTAGAGAATTTAAGCTTTCTTCTCGGTCTTCTTGGGCAAAAGAACGGCTTGGATGTTTGGCAAGACACCACCTTGAGCAATGGTGACACCAGACAACAATTTGTTCAATTCTTCGTCGTTGCGGATGGCCAATTGCAAATGACGGGGAATAATTCTCGTCTTCTTGTTGTCACGAGCAGCGTTGCCAGCCAACTCGAGAACTTCAGCGGCCAAGTATTCCATGACGGCAGCTAAGTACACAGGGGCACCGGCACCAACACGTTCAGCATAGTTGCCTTTACGCAACAGACGATGGATACGACCAACGGGGAATTGAAGACCAGCACGATTGGAACGGGACTTTGCCTTTCCCTTAACTTTGCCACCTTTACCACGACCAGACATTTTCACTTATTTTTTATTTGAACACTTCACTTAGCACTGAAAAACACAAATGATAACGGTTAGCCTTTTTTTGCTTTTTGCCAATGGCCATTTTTTATTCAAATCACTTAGAGCTAATACATAGTTGACCTACTAATAAACTTAACCTATAAATAAACATGCCCGGTAAATATCCATCAGGGCCTTCACCATCAATATAAAGGAGTTGTATGAGTTCTACAATCTCAGCATCCAACAAAAACAAACAAAACAAAAATCAAACAAAAACGCCCAAAAAATCTGAATAGTCCAAAAGGGGCAAGTTACTTAAAAACTAGGTAATGACTTAAACTAAATACTTAAAAACTACGAAAAACAAAAAACTATAAACTAAAAACTAAAAACTAAATATATACATATGTACAGGTCACTGAGACACTGGTATCTCCTCGAAGGCCATGAGCATCATGAACAGTTTTGTGAATGATATCTTCGAACGTATTGCCGCCGAAGCCTCTCGTTTGGCTCACTACAACAAGCGTTCCACCATCACCAGTCGGGAAATCCAGACCGCCGTCCGTCTCTTGTTGCCCGGTGAATTGGCTAAGCACGCTGTCAGTGAAGGTACCAAGGCTGTTACTAAATACACTAGCTCCAAGTAAATGCCTTACAATTTTTTCGTCGAAAATATTTCCTCCAAAACAAAGGCCCTTTTCAGGGCCACAAAAATTATTATAAAAGAGATTCAACTTGTTAAATACTAATAAAAATAAATTTGGGTGAATGCATTTGGGAAATAATGTTGAAAATAAAGTATACATATTGTTATACTTTGATATAATAAAAAATTTAATATAAGTCGTCCAACATATCTGATTGCAGATAAATCGTTCACATTTGATGTGCAGTCACAATTGCATACTTGAGAATTCGTCCGTCAGAGGGATGCGGTTTTATGACGACGGCAATTTGACGCATCTCCGTCTTAGGTATGTGTGTGAATTAATTGGCGGGAAAATGAACATTGTTGTATTTGGGTGAAATCCCTTTATGATATGTATGAAATATGACAATGATGTTCTCATAAAATGTGGATTCGTTGTAAAGTTTTACTATTTTCGGATTTCATATGATGGTGGTGTCTGTCGTTGTGCGTTTATGACCTGGCCTAAAAAACTAATCTTGTCGTAATGTCGACATCATTGGAAAATTGCAAATTCCCATAAACAGGCTCACAACATACGTATCGGAATTTTACCTATTGGACATGGAGACGGAGTGTGAGGCGTGTGGCAATTTTTCCTGAAAATTAATGTAAATGACATGAATATGATTTTTTTTATTTATGTGGGTAATAAATGATGTTTGGTTTGATTTGGGTTTTGTCTCTTTTTGCAAAAATGATTTGTAGCCCTGAAAAGGGCTGTTAGATATAATGTTTTCGAATATCGAAAATAATCATGCTGCTGCCTTCGGTAATTTTCCAGGGTGGTGGAAAAATTACTTCTTGGCGGCGGTCTTCTTGGCAGCTGGCTTCTTTGCTGCTGCGGCGGCCTTTTTGGGCTTGGCTGCGGCTGCAGTTTTGGCTTTGGGTGCCTTTGGTTTTGTGGCTGAAGCCTTGGCGGCTGTCTTGGCTGGTTTAGCCTTAACGGTGCCGGTCTTTTTGGCAGTTTTGGCCTTTGCCTTCTCGGTCTTCTTCTTTTCGGCAGTCTTTTTGGCGGCCGATGGCTTCTTGGCAGCGGTTTTCTTCTCACCAGCAGCCTTCTTGGGTGTGGCAGCCTTCTTCTTCTTTTCGGCGGCGGGCTTCTTCTTCTTTTCAGCTGTCTTGGCCTTGGGCTCCTTGGAAGCCGATGGCGACAATTTGAATGAACCAGAAGCACCCTTACCCTTGGTCTGGATCAATTTACCGCTGGCAACGGCACCCTTCAAATACTTCTTGATGAATGGAGCCAATTTCTGGGCATCTACTTTGTAGGTGCTGGCCAAATATTTCTTGATGGCAGGCAATGAGGAACCACCACGCTCTTTCAATGTCTTGATGGCGGCATCGACCATTTGTTGGGTTGGTGGATGAGTTGGAGCGGCTGAGGGTTTCTTTGCCTTGGCAGCAGCGGGCTTCTTGGGTGCCTTCTTCTCAACGGCGGCAACGGGGGAGGCGGTGGCTTCAACAACGGCGGCGTCAGACATGTTTGCACTTTTGTTTCTTTCACTTAATAACACTGGTAAGTTATACACTTAAATTGTTTTGTGTACGTTTTGTTGTTGCTGCCGCCGCCGAATAATGTGGATACATCGAAAAGATGAGAAGTGCATAGTAGTCAATTGGGATATTTTGCGAAAGGTTGTGTGGAAGCTTATTTAATTTTTTACAAAAGTTTTCGTGGAAATGCTTAAATTGTGATGAGATTGTAAAAAAAATTGTAAATTTTCCTCAAGACACTGCTTTAGTGGATTTTCAGCTGTGTAGAAGTGAAAATCCGATGAAAATAGCATGCGTAGTTAATGAGATATGAGTGTTTCAGATGACAGATTATAAAAATGTTGCGATAAAATTGTAACTAAATTATGAAAATTTAAGAATTTTTATGGAAAATTTCGTGAAAATTGATTTTGTGATGTAAACTACATATGTTTTCTTTTGATAACTTGCAGTAGTTGATTGAAATGTGTCCATTTTCATGTGTAAAAATCGTATTTGATTATGTGGTCTATGACGGTGGAATCGCTTGTATTGGCATATTTTCCATGAATAAAAGTTTTTCTGCAATTGAATTTGAAAGCTCAATTGCGATATAGTTTTAGGAAAATTTCTTTAAAAATGTATTGCAATTCATATAATCGTAGCAAATCCTGGCATAATTGATAAAAAGTTATTAATTGCAGTGAAATGTGTAAAATATGGAAATGCCAAGAGTCAAGAGCCATACCCCACCATCAGTGGGTGAATACAAGTGATGCGAGTATGTGGGAACTTTTTATGCTTTTGAAATGTATTTTTTGTTAAAATTGAATGAAAACTATAATTAAAAATGAATATATTGGAAACAATTCTACACAAATTGTGGAATTTTATAAAATTTTGACAAAAATTGTCGAAAAATAGTTGTAAAGTGCCATATGACATTGAGAGTAGTGTGTGTGAAATGAACTCGACTCGACTTCAGAGGTAAATGCAATGAAATGCAATTGTTTGAAATTGATTATTTAAATGAACTATATATGTATATATAATTGAATTAAGAATAGTTTTTAACAATATTTGTCTGGCTGGCTGACTTAGAAATATAATTGTTGAATTGCGTACCGGACTCGGGGGGCGCAAAAGGCAAAAAGTGGTTAAGTTTGTGGGTGTTTTATAGTGAAATAATGAAAATGTAAATAAATAATTGTGAAATAGATAAATTGAGGAAATTTTGGAAAAAATTGTAAAATTTGTAGTGAATTTGTTGGTGGAAAAGTGAATTGTAAGTGTTGTGCAGAAAAAAAGAATAATAATAAAATGAGTGTAAATTGAAATGGTAGTTATAGATTTTTTGGGAAATTTTGTTCCTTTTAAAGTGAAAAAATAATGATTTTTGTGGAAATGTGTTAATTATATGTGCGTTAGAAAATGTAAATGAAGTTGCAAATTTGAAAAATGAAGATAGATAATGCGGTGTTTTGTGGTAATGTGCGTGCGCCACTTAAGATTTGCCATAATGGTTTTCGAGCAAATATGGTTTGTGAACTGGGTTTTTATGACAGTTTTATGGCAATTTGTAACAATTATGGAGATAATAAAATCGTGAAGAAGAAGAAAATGGCGATGATAAAAACGATAAGAAGAAGAAAATGGCGACGATAAAAACGATAAGAAGAAGAAAATGGTGGTATAATATAAATTTGCTGCAAGGGGGAGGGAAAAAAGAGAAGAAAGCGATATTGGCAAATATTCTAGGACTATGACGTATGCAAATTAAAGAAATTGACGCTAGATGGCAAAATGGAAAATATGAGCTAATTGTTGTGGGAAGACACGTGGGAATACTTTTATGTGCATAGTTGACGATAGGTGGCAAAAAATAGAACATTTTAGCTTTTATATAAATTTTTGAACAGAAAATGAAGAAGAAAATTGGGAACATTTATGTATGTACATTTTGACGACAGATGGCATAAAATAGTAACTAAAACCATTTTTGAGCAATAATGGAGAAGTTTTGTGACAAAGTGATATAAAATGAATCTAAAAGAAGAAATTTAGAAAATTTTGTCTAAATTTTAATTAAATAGAATAAATTAAGAAATTTTGTTTAACTTTTAATTAGTTTTGGTTTAAGAATAAAATGTTTATAAATTATAACTTTTTTTGTATGAATGTGACTTTGTAAACAATTTTGGTCGTAAATAAGAGAAAAATATAAAATTTCTGAAAAAATCTTAAAATTTTTGAAATAATTCGCTGAAACATGAGATCATAGACATAGAAACATAGCTGAAAAAAATTGTTTTAAAATCGTTGAAATGAAAAACTCCAAAAAATTTTAAATTTATTGATGATTACTACTATAAATGATAAGTACTAAAAAGTTTGGAAAATATAATCTCTTTTTCTTAAAAAATTTGTGGTCCTGAAAAGGACCGATTGTTTTTTTTGAAAAAAGTTGGCTTCTTAAAATGTCAATAATTTAAGCACGTTCTCCACGAATACGTCTGGCCAATTGGATATCCTTTGGCATGATGGTGACACGCTTAGCATGGATGGCGCACAAGTTGGTATCTTCGAAGAGACCGACCAAGTAGGCTTCGCTAGCTTCTTGCAAGGCCATGACGGCAGAGCTCTGGAAACGCAAATCAGTTTTGAAATCTTGAGCGATTTCACGAACCAAACGTTGGAAGGGCAATTTGCGGATCAACAATTCGGTACTCTTTTGGTAACGACGGATTTCACGCAAAGCGACGGTACCAGGGCGGAAACGATGAGGTTTCTTCACACCACCAGTGGCTGGTGCACTCTTACGGGCAGCCTTAGTAGCCAATTGTTTGCGAGGAGCTTTGCCACCAGTCGATTTACGGGCAGTTTGCTTAGTACGAGCCATTTTTCACTTTAGATTTTTTCACTTCACAAGATATGCACACAAACACTGTTAACACTGTATTAATCGTGCTGCTCGTGTGCTAGCGACCTTTTATAGAAAATTTGACGGAGCAACGTGCGACTTAAGGGTGTGTGTTACTAAAATATTGGAATTTAGTGTTCGGCATTTGGTCCAACACACACGAAGTGAACACGAGTGGATACGAATGTTGTATTAGTGGTTGAAATATGTGCAGCATTTTGTATAAATACGAGCGTTTTAGTTAAACGGATATTAGTTCTTGTGCATCGTTTGTGAAGTGTTTAAGTGAAATAATAAAAGTGAAAAATGACTGGTCGTGGTAAAGGTGGCAAAGGCTTGGGAAAAGGTGGCGCTAAACGTCATCGTAAAGTGTTGCGTGATAACATCCAAGGTATCACCAAGCCCGCTATTAGACGTTTGGCTCGTCGTGGTGGTGTAAAACGTATTTCTGGTCTGATCTACGAAGAAACCCGTGGTGTCCTGAAGGTGTTCTTGGAAAACGTTATTCGTGATGCTGTCACCTACACCGAACACGCTAAGCGTAAAACCGTCACCGCTATGGATGTCGTCTACGCTTTGAAGAGACAAGGCCGCACTTTGTACGGTTTCGGCGGTTAAACAACAATTTCTTGACTTTATTTGGAGAAATATTACTTTAAAACTAAAACAATCGGTCCTTTTCAGGACCACAACAAATATTAAAAGAGAGATTTTTTCTTGTTGAAAATGTACTATTTGCTGAAAAATAAATAAAGATTAGTATTTAGTATTAGGATGAGGTCGAACTTTAGTTGATAATAAATAAACGAGACCGACACAATGAATGTATGCCGACGGCAAAATAACTGTATATAGAGAAAAAACACGAAGCACACACGACGAAGCAAAGGGCTATACACGAACTTCAACACGCAGATACATGTGTATCTACCATGAATACATACTTGAATCGGTGACGAAGTCGGCATATGTATTAACGATGGACGAACATTCGTTTGGGCGGACGATAGAGAGTGATTTGTTAAGTATTTACACTGCATTTTCGATATAAAAAATCGACATAATTAACGTTTTAGCGCGAATTTTGTGACATTTCGCACATCAAAATTCTTCTTTCCGCGAGTAGAATCGATTGGCGTAAATTTTTTTTAATTTTTTTTAATTTTTTGATTTTTGTTTTTATCCTGTGGTACCCCCTTTGCTCGAAAATGACAAAAAAAATCCAAAGTTGTAGAACGTCCATGAGATTTTGCTAGATAATAGTAGAAGATTCGCGGTTTAATAAAATGTATAAATATCCCTCAATAGTTGAATCTTTGAAGAAATATTGCATTTTTCATTAGCTGTCCATAGCAAAAATTTGTTAAAAGTTGTTATTTTTTATATTCTGATTGGTCAATATTATTGCAAGTATTTCGATATTATTGGCATGTTTCCATTGCATATATACACCAAAACATTCCTTAAAGAACTCATTTATTTATAGGAACAAGCTGTATTTACTAAGCAGTATCCTTTTAATATAAAGATATGAAAATTCATTTGGGAGACTGAATTAAGAATTTATTGTGCATTTTTGACGTAGAAAAGTTCCCATAACTGACGTTTTATCGAGAGTTAAGAGACATAACATGTATCAAACATTTTGTTTTCGCGAGTAGAATCGATTGGTGCATGCAAATTTTTTTTTGCGAAAATTTTTTTTTTTTGGTTTTTTTCATGTTTGATTTTATCATGTGCTACCACACTACCCAATATTATGAAAAAAATCGAAAGTTGTACAATTTGCATGGATTTGTGGTATATGATAGTATAAGCATCGCTGATAAATATAATACGTAAGTTTTCCTCAATAGTTCAATTATTAAGGAAATATTGAATTTTTCATTAACTCTCCGTAGCAACTTTTTTTGTAAAGTAATTATTCCTCAAAATACGGATTGGGTAATATAATACCAAGAATTTCGATATTATTGGCTCGTTTCATTGCCTATATATCTAAACATTCCTTAAAGAACGTATTTACGTATCCAAACACGCGGTATTTAGTAACCAGTATCCGGTAAAAAAAAATACCTCCACTGAATTCACATACTTATACAGCACTGTCATCCCTCTATAGTCGTTACATGTACTAACACATATAACAACTGTGGCAAATAGCTTAACTGTACTTTCCATGCGTCTAATTACCACATACAACACATATGCGCGCCGCGATACCCAAACCACTAACCAGGGTTGATGTCACTGGTATGCATAAGGAAGGTACATATGTGTAACACACGAAAGAAAGAAAAAGTCAAGCATCTGCACACATGGCAATTTTTCATTCATATAGCAAAGAAATGCTACATTTACGCGCCAAATTTCGATAGTGGCTTATTTTTCGTGCTAAATTGTCATAGTGGATATATTTTATTATATTGTAAGAATAATTGAGTAAAAAATAAAATGTTTGATAAGGTTTTTTCTCTTTTTCAAATCTTTTTGTCGTCCTGAAAAGGACGGATTGTTGAATTTTGAATGTATAACGGTGGTCTGTATTTACATTTTTCCATGTTGGTTGTAGAGAATTTAAGCTTTCTTCTCGGTCTTCTTGGGCAAAAGAACGGCTTGGATGTTTGGCAAGACACCACCTTGAGCAATGGTGACACCAGACAACAATTTGTTCAATTCTTCGTCGTTGCGGATGGCCAATTGCAAATGACGGGGAATAATTCTCGTCTTCTTGTTGTCACGAGCAGCGTTGCCAGCCAACTCGAGAACTTCAGCGGCCAAGTATTCCATGACGGCAGCTAAGTACACAGGGGCACCGGCACCAACACGTTCAGCATAGTTGCCTTTACGCAACAGACGATGGATACGACCAACGGGGAATTGAAGACCAGCACGATTGGAACGGGACTTTGCCTTTCCCTTAACTTTGCCACCTTTACCACGACCAGACATTTTCACTTATTTTTTATTTGAACACTTCACTTAGCACTGAAAAACACAAATGATAACGGTTAGCCAGTTTCAGTTCAGTTTCAAAATTAGCTATTTATTTTCCAAAATCACTTAAAACTAATACAAAAAGATAGCTTACTTCTAATCTTACTCACTAAATAAACATACCATATACTATTGTCCATCATGGCGCACAAAATCATATAAAAGGTGCCGTGGTCAGGCCACAGACACAAATCCAGCAAAAATAAAAGTAAAAAAACGAAAAGAAAAATGCCCAAAAAAATGGAATATTCAAAAAAAGGCAATCATACTTAATTTAACTTAAAACTAAAGGTGTCGCTTAAAACTAATAAAAACTAAAAACTACTATTTACAATTATTTACAAGTTCGACCTACTGAGCGGTGATGTACACCGTGTCAGTGAGGTCGAATGCGTCGTACCTCCTATGATAAAATAGGAGGTTATCTCCAACATGAAGCAGGCCCTCTTCGTGGAGCCTGCGAAATGCGGCGGGTGGCAGGTGCCTCAGCGTCCGCAGCAACTCCAAATCGTCCTCGTTCCTGAGGCATCCTTCGACGATACTGTTGTGCAGGTCCTGACTCCTCTCAAAAAATCTAACAGCACCCCTAACAAGGAAGACATCCAACCTATCGAAAGAAATGCCCTCGTAGATAACCCTACAAGCAACCGTCCTAACAGAACCATCCTCCAGAACACGGGGCCGAATGCCCAAACATCCCCTAAGAACTCGCCTCTCCCATATCCTCAACCTCTCCATCTGATGGGCGGAAATGCCGAACCACACCGGGAAGGCGTATGCGATGATCGGTCTGATCACCTGCCGGTAGATCAGTAGCCTCACATCGGGGGAGAGTCCACCCCTCATACGCAGAAGACTTTGGTATCCAAAGTACATCTTCCTCGCCCTATCGAGAACGTAGTCAATGTGCCTACAGAAGTCAAATCTATCGTGAAAGAGGACCCCTAGGTACCTGATCCCATCAGAATTGCCTATCAGCTCACCACCTATGCGCAACACAGGGATGTAGCGGCGAAAATTCGGGTACACGTGCCCCGGCCTACCTCCAAAGACGACCGCGCAGCATTTCCCCACGTTGAGCCGGAGGCCCCACCTGGAGAAATACTCGTGAAGATCGGTCAGGTAGGTGCTAACGCACCTCTCAACATTGCTGGCCCTAACCCCCGAAAAAGCCAGCAGGACATCATCGGCATACACAAGCAGCAACCCACCAGGAGGGGGTCCTGGTATGTCTCTGACAAATAAATTGTAGAGCATAGGCCCTAGCAAGGAACCCTGAGGCACCCCCGCCAGGACCGGTTTCCTGCCGGAAACCTGGTCGCCCACTTTCACCCTGAAGAAGCGACCCCTAAGGAAGCTAGCAACAAGCCTACAGGTCTGGAAATCAAAACCAACGCCCTGCAATTTGTGGAGGATCCCATCATGCCAAACAGAGTCGAACGCCCTAGAAAAATCGAGCCCAACTGCAATCGTACCTTGCCTCCTATTCAGTCCCCCTACGACATAGTCAGCAAAAGCACACAACGCATGAGTGGTAGAATGCCCCCTCCTAAAACCAAACTGGAAGTCCCTGAGAACACGCCTGTCCTCAACGAACCTCCAGATCCTAGCCAATATGACCGACTCAAAGACCTTACCGAAAGCCGAGAGAAGAGAAATCGGTCTATAGCTGCCACAACGCCCTGGGTCAGAACCCTGTTTCAACACTGGAACCATCATCGCCTCCTTCCACGCAGCAGGGAAATGGCCCAAGTTGAAACAATGATTGAAGAGAACCGTCAAGAAAACAAAAAGAACCTCACCAGCCCTCTTCAACGCCACGTCAGGAACGCCATCCACACCAGACGAGCGTCTAGCTGGGCGCCCCGCAAGAGCACCAGCCACCTCAGAAGAATGAACAAATCCGCCCTCTTCCCATCTGACCAGATCACCTACGACCGAACCATCAGCCAAAAACCCCTCAGAAAATTCCACCAGCGGGTCCCTACAGTCCAAAGCCGCAGTAGACTCCGCCACCTGGGCACGAAAAGAAGCATCGAGATTCTCCACACCTGCCCTGTAGACCCCCTGTAAGTCCTCCGCCAAAAGCTCAGCCTTACGCCTATCATCAGAAATACGCGTGCCATCCGCATCAAGGAGACTCCCCACAGGCTCCCTGTGCGACAAGCCGGCCGCCCTCTTCACACGCCCATACATCCTACTATCGACCCTAACTCCCTGAAGATAATCCCTAAATCGGTCACGCTCAAACAGGCGGATCGACTCATCAATAATCCTACTCAAATTCCTAATGTCCGCCCTCAACACAAGCCCACGATCCGGATCAGGAGTCCGGTGGAGCGCACGACACAACCTCCTACGCTCACGAATGAAACGCAAAATCCGTGGTGGGAGATCACCTAGGATACCATCCCTAGCCCGCGACATCGGCACAGCAGAGTCCAACGCCTCACTGAAAACCGAGCCCAAACTCTCCACACAGCCATCGACCTCCTCAACAGTGACATTCCTATCAACAGGCAAAGCACACCCCTCAAGACCGCGTCCTAGACAGCCCCTATAACGGCGGACGTCCATCCGACCGAAGTCCCTAAACCTACGACCCTCACAAGCATCAACCCTGCCAACATCAATCAAAATCTGTATCGCCCTATGATCCGACTCGAAATCAAATGTCCTAGACTCGTGGCCATCAGCCAAAACGATCCCAGGAGTCCTCAAGAAAAAGTCAATATAAGATCCCACCGATCTACCAGGCCTAGTAGGTGCATCGGCAGGAACAGCAGCAAAATCAGGGGAAGCAAGAAGATAGCCGTGAAGGCATGCACCCCTGGTATCAACCACAGCACCACCCCAAGACGGGTGCTTAGCGTTGAGATCGGCGCCTACAACCACCTCACCAGAGCCATACAACAAATAAATGGGATCAAGGTCAGAAGTGAGAAACGGGTCACCCGGCCGAAGATACAATGAAACAAAGGCTATAGAGGAGCCATCCCCCCTCCAAATCCTAACCGCACAACTCTCTATACCACCCGTATCGACACAAATCCTGTCACAGCGAAAATTCTCCCTAACCAGAACAGCCGTACCACCGCCCCTACGACCTATCCTATTCTGACGAAACACCTTGTAGCCCCTCAACTCAAACCTATGAGAATCAGACAGCTTGTGCTCAGCAAGCAGAAGAATATCGGGACCCCTCTCCCTAACAAACAAACTGAGGAAATGTCTCTTGGCCAAGGAAACGCAAGAGTTAATATTCAAAAAGACACAACTAAGCGATCTAGACATCGCAAATTCTAAGAGCAAGGCCTAACACCGCAAGAGAGTCAGCACCGCCAGACATCAACCGCCGAAACTCAGGAGCGTATCCCCTGACTCGACCTATCACACCGAGAAAATCGGTGCCGAAAGCCTTCTCACAAACGCCTAAGACCCCCGGAACACTAACCTGTCCGTTGCCACCAGCAGCACCACCGGCCCTAACAGCCGGAGGCAGCTTCGACGCCCCCCCTGAGGCAACAGGCCCTATACGAGGCGCGCGCGCAGCCCCAGCCGCCGCCGAATAGGAAACGCCGGGCCGAACACCCGACGCCACCGAAGCCCTAGCTCTATCCCTAGCCTCCTTATCAGCCTCTCTCCTAGCAAGGATAGCAATACGTCTAGGACACATACGTGAACCAGCAGTATGCCCCACCACACCGCAGTTCACGCAGCTAACCTCCTTCTCAGGCTTCCTAACAATGACCCCCGTAACCGGGTCAGAAACTTCAACGAAATTCTCTGCCTCCTTAGCAGGAATTGGGCAATCCGCCATAACGTGCGGTTGCCCGCACTTGACACATCTAATTGGCATCCCACAGTTGGCAGAGACGTGTCCAAATCTCTGGCATCTGAAGCACTGCGTGATGCCGTGCCGTTTGTCCCTAACAAACTTCACAGCTAATCTAAACATCCTCCTCAAGCGATAAACGCCCTCTATGTCCGAAGCCCTGGACAATCTCAACAACCACTTGCCGCCTGAGACGCAGACGGCACCAAGCACCTCTACCCTAACGCCAGACTCTACCTCTAGCCACGACTTGACCTCATCAGCAGAATATTCATCTGACAGACCCTCAAGGACAACGGGGTACGGCAGAAGCGACTTAGGAGTGTGGGTATGAAACTTATACCCACGCTCAACAAAAAGATCCCTGACTTTAGTAAAATCCTCAAGGCTCCTAACCCGAACCGACAATGCGGTCTTCCTAATTACGACCAAATGGAACTCACCCTTGTTCAGGACCCGCTGCAGCAGGTTGGTGATCTCCTTCACGCCAACTTCGTAAATAGTGATCGCGGGGAGGGATTTCCCCGCCGATCGTCCTCCATCCTTGCCTCCGTTGTCCTTCGCCGGGGCAGCGGCAGTTCCAACGGGGGCGCCCTTCTTCGCCGGGGCAGCGGCAGTTCCAACGGGGGCGCCCTTCTTCGCCGGGGCAGTGGTCTTCGGGGTGGCCCCCACGCTCGATTGGCCCGAAGTAGATGGGAGCTCCAATTTGGGGCTCCATTTTCCACGAGAGGTCGCTGGGGGCGCGACCCCTTTTCGCGGATCCCCCATGGTCTTCGGGGGGACCGCCATCCTAACATCCGTAGTAGCCGGCGGTGCTACTACCTCTTCCTTCCTTCCTTCCGCCGCGCTGAGGTGTTCGGCTACCTCAGCTGACGCTGGGACAATGTCCACCAGCATGTCAGTCAGCTCCTCAGGGGGCGTAACACCCGCCTGTGCCTTCTTAAGGGCCGAGAGTTCAGCCATAAGGGCACGGTTGTCCCGTTGGAGACTCTGGATAGTATCAGTAAGTCTATCCAGAGTCGCCTGGTACTTGAGGTCTTTGTACGAAGACTCTCCATCACTGCAGCTGCAACTGCAGTTCTTCTTCTTCTTCTTACGCTTCCGGTGGTGCCGGTCGGCCACCGCCTGGAAGCCATCCGTAGTGCCGCCGGTATCCGACATGCCCTCACGGGTGGCACTACGATCCATCAGCACGGGGGTCCCGCCTGCAACAGGCAGAGGGATTTCGCCGTCGCCACTCATTTTAACAATATCCCAGCCGTCAACTCTATCAAACAGAGTTTCGGGTCTGGGATGTACGATCTCTTTTAGAAAAGTTCCAAACAAAATTTTATCTCAATACAAGAAATACTATTCCTACAAGTAGGAATAGCCGTCGGCACTTCGCCTTTGTCAAAAGTCAGCAACTTCTAACAATTCGGCACTTTGCCGCCTCCTATGCACTTCTCACTTTTGCTAGTAAGAACACCAAAAAATTCCTAATACAACTCGTCCTCCTATTGGCCGGAATCTTTCGACCAATCAGAAACGAGCACTTATTGTCACTGCCAAAACTCACTTTTATTTTCTCAGAAGGAGCACAATTCACTATGTCTTGCCTTGTCGCTGGTCGCTGGCAAACTCCCTCCTCCCATAACGGTTAGCCATCAAAACCAGTGCTTATATACTTTTCGTGTGTGCGTTTAAACGCTATGAGGGTTGTTTTTACACATCGCGCAGCATGTTCCTAATGTATCTGACGATTTCGTGCATCGAATTGTACATAACTTCGTGTGCGCGCGCTGACTTCATCATTTGTGAACAGTGTTAAAAGTGTTTGTGTGATTAAAAAAAATTCTAAGTGAAAATGCCCCCTAAAGCCAGTGGTAAAGCAGCAAAGAAGGCCGGCAAAGCCCAGAAGAACATTACTAAGGGCGATAAGACCAAGAGACGTGCCAAGCGCAAGGAATCTTATGCCATCTACATTTACAAAGTGTTGAAGCAAGTCCATCCCGACACTGGTATCTCCTCGAAGGCCATGAGCATCATGAACAGTTTTGTGAATGATATCTTCGAACGTATTGCCGCCGAAGCCTCTCGTTTGGCTCACTACAACAAGCGTTCCACCATCACCAGTCGGGAAATCCAGACCGCCGTCCGTCTCTTGTTGCCCGGTGAATTGGCTAAGCACGCTGTCAGTGAAGGTACCAAGGCTGTTACTAAATACACTAGCTCCAAGTAAATGCCTTACAATTTTTTCGTCGAAAATATTTCCTCCAAAACAAAGGCCCTTTTCAGGGCCACAAAAATTATTATAAAAGAGATTCAACTTGTTAAATACTAATAAAAATAAATTTGGGTGAATGCATTTGGGAAATAATGTTGAAAATAAAGTATACATATTGTTATACTTTGATATAATAAAAAATTTAATATAAGTCGTCCAACATATCTGATTGCAGATAAATCGTTCACATTTGATGTGCAGTCACAATTGCATACTTGAGAATTCGTCCGTCAGAGGGATGCGGTTTTATGACGACGGCAATTTGACGCATCTCCGTCTTAGGTATGTGTGTGAATTAATTGGCGGGAAAATGAACATTGTTGTATTTGGGTGAAATCCCTTTATGATATGTATGAAATATGACAATGATGTTCTCATAAAATGTGGATTCGTTGTAAAGTTTTACTATTTTCGGATTTCATATGATGGTGGTGTCTGTCGTTGTGCGTTTATGACCTGGCCTAAAAAACTAATCTTGTCGTAATGTCGACATCATTGGAAAATTGCAAATTCCCATAAACAGGCTCACAACATACGTATCGGAATTTTACCTATTGGACATGGAGACGGAGTGTGAGGCGTGTGGCAATTTTTCCTGAAAATTAATGTAAATGACATGAATATGATTTTTTTTATTTATGTGGGTAATAAATGATGTTTGGTTTGATTTGGGTTTTGTCTCTTTTTGCAAAAATGATTTGTAGCCCTGAAAAGGGCTGTTAGATATAATGTTTTCGAATATCGAAAATAATCATGCTGCTGCCTTCGGTAATTTTCCAGGGTGGTGGAAAAATTACTTCTTGGCGGCGGTCTTCTTGGCAGCTGGCTTCTTTGCTGCTGCGGCGGCCTTTTTGGGCTTGGCTGCGGCTGCAGTTTTGGCTTTGGGTGCCTTTGGTTTTGTGGCTGAAGCCTTGGCGGCTGTCTTGGCTGGTTTAGCCTTAACGGTGCCGGTCTTTTTGGCAGTTTTGGCCTTTGCCTTCTCGGTCTTCTTCTTTTCGGCAGTCTTTTTGGCGGCCGATGGCTTCTTGGCAGCGGTTTTCTTCTCACCAGCAGCCTTCTTGGGTGTGGCAGCCTTCTTCTTCTTTTCGGCGGCGGGCTTCTTCTTCTTTTCAGCTGTCTTGGCCTTGGGCTCCTTGGAAGCCGATGGCGACAATTTGAATGAACCAGAAGCACCCTTACCCTTGGTCTGGATCAATTTACCGCTGGCAACGGCACCCTTCAAATACTTCTTGATGAATGGAGCCAATTTCTGGGCATCTACTTTGTAGGTGCTGGCCAAATATTTCTTGATGGCAGGCAATGAGGAACCACCACGCTCTTTCAATGTCTTGATGGCGGCATCGACCATTTGTTGGGTTGGTGGATGAGTTGGAGCGGCTGAGGGTTTCTTTGCCTTGGCAGCAGCGGGCTTCTTGGGTGCCTTCTTCTCAACGGCGGCAACGGGGGAGGCGGTGGCTTCAACAACGGCGGCGTCAGACATGTTTGCACTTTTGTTTCTTTCACTTAATAACACTGGTAAGTTATACACTTAAATTGTTTTGTGTACGTTTTGTTGTTGCTGCCGCCGCCGAATAATGTGGATACATCGAAAAGATGAGAAGTGCATAGTAGTCAATTGGGATATTTTGCGAAAGGTTGTGTGGAAGCTTATTTAATTTTTTACAAAAGTTTTCGTGGAAATGCTTAAATTGTGATGAGATTGTAAAAAAAATTGTAAATTTTCCTCAAGACACTGCTTTAGTGGATTTTCAGCTGTGTAGAAGTGAAAATCCGATGAAAATAGCATGCGTAGTTAATGAGATATGAGTGTTTCAGATGACAGATTATAAAAATGTTGCGATAAAATTGTAACTAAATTATGAAAATTTAAGAATTTTTATGGAAAATTTCGTGAAAATTGATTTTGTGATGTAAACTACATATGTTTTCTTTTGATAACTTGCAGTAGTTGATTGAAATGTGTCCATTTTCATGTGTAAAAATCGTATTTGATTATGTGGTCTATGACGGTGGAATCGCTTGTATTGGCATATTTTCCATGAATAAAAGTTTTTCTGCAATTGAATTTGAAAGCTCAATTGCGATATAGTTTTAGGAAAATTTCTTTAAAAATGTATTGCAATTCATATAATCGTAGCAAATCCTGGCATAATTGATAAAAAGTTATTAATTGCAGTGAAATGTGTAAAATATGGAAATGCCAAGAGTCAAGAGCCATACCCCACCATCAGTGGGTGAATACAAGTGATGCGAGTATGTGGGAACTTTTTATGCTTTTGAAATGTATTTTTTGTTAAAATTGAATGAAAACTATAATTAAAAATGAATATATTGGAAACAATTCTACACAAATTGTGGAATTTTATCAAATTTTGACAAAAATTGTCGAAAAATAGTTGTAAAGTGCCATATGACATTGAGAGTAGTGTGTGTGAAATGAACTCGACTCGACTTCAGAGGTAAATGCAATGAAATGCAATTGTTTGAAATTGATTATTTAAATGAACTATATATGTATATATAATTGAATTAAGAATAGTTTTTAACAATATTTGTCTGGCTGGCTGACTTAGAAATATAATTGTTGAATTGCGTACCGGACTCGGGGGGCGCAAAAGGCAAAAAGTGGTTAAGTTTGTGGGTGTTTTATAGTGAAATAATGAAAATGTAAATAAATAATTGTGAAATAGATAAATTGAGGAAATTTTGGAAAAAATTGTAAAATTTGTAGTGAATTTGTTGGTGGAAAAGTGAATTGTAAGTGTTGTGCAGAAAAAAAGAATAATAATAAAATGAGTGTAAATTGAAATGGTAGTTATAGATTTTTTGGGAAATTTTGTTCCTTTTAAAGTGAAAAAATAATGATTTTTGTGGAAATGTGTTAATTATATGTGCGTTAGAAAATGTAAATGAAGTTGCAAATTTGAAAAATGAAGATAGATAATGCGGTGTTTTGTGGTAATGTGCGTGCGCCACTTAAGATTTGCCATAATGGTTTTCGAGCAAATATGGTTTGTGAACTGGGTTTTTATGACAGTTTTATGGCAATTTGTAACAATTATGGAGATAATAAAATCGTGAAGAAGAAGAAAATGGCGATGATAAAAACGATAAGAAGAAGAAAATGGCGACGATAAAAACGATAAGAAGAAGAAAATGGTGGTATAATATAAATTTGCTGCAAGGGGGAGGGAAAAAAGAGAAGAAAGCGATATTGGCAAATATTCTAGGACTATGACGTATGCAAATTAAAGAAATTGACGCTAGATGGCAAAATGGAAAATATGAGCTAATTGTTGTGGGAAGACACGTGGGAATACTTTTATGTGCATAGTTGACGATAGGTGGCAAAAAATAGAACATTTTAGCTTTTATATAAATTTTTGAACAGAAAATGAAGAAGAAAATTGGGAACATTTATGTATGTACATTTTGACGACAGATGGCATAAAATAGTAACTAAAACCATTTTTGAGCAATAATGGAGAAGTTTTGTGACAAAGTGATATAAAATGAATCTAAAAGAAGAAATTTAGAAAATTTTGTCTAAATTTTAATTAAATAGAATAAATTAAGAAATTTTGTTTAACTTTTAATTAGTTTTGGTTTAAGAATAAAATGTTTATAAATTATAACTTTTTTTGTATGAATGTGACTTTGTAAACAATTTTGGTCGTAAATAAGAGAAAAATATAAAATTTCTGAAAAAATCTTAAAATTTTTGAAATAATTCGCTGAAACATGAGATCATAGACATAGAAACATAGCTGAAAAAAATTGTTTTAAAATCGTTGAAATGAAAAACTCCAAAAAATTTTAAATTTATTGATGATTACTACTATAAATGATAAGTACTAAAAAGTTTGGAAAATATAATCTCTTTTTCTTAAAAAATTTGTGGTCCTGAAAAGGACCGATTGTTTTTTTTGAAAAAAGTTGGCTTCTTAAAATGTCAATAATTTAAGCACGTTCTCCACGAATACGTCTGGCCAATTGGATATCCTTTGGCATGATGGTGACACGCTTAGCATGGATGGCGCACAAGTTGGTATCTTCGAAGAGACCGACCAAGTAGGCTTCGCTAGCTTCTTGCAAGGCCATGACGGCAGAGCTCTGGAAACGCAAATCAGTTTTGAAATCTTGAGCGATTTCACGAACCAAACGTTGGAAGGGCAATTTGCGGATCAACAATTCG
Organism: Eudasyphora cyanicolor; assembly: GCA_963930755.1. Classification (NCBI taxonomy): domain Eukaryota; kingdom Metazoa; phylum Arthropoda; class Insecta; order Diptera; family Muscidae; genus Eudasyphora; species Eudasyphora cyanicolor. Next base: position 75,109,280 of record OZ005737.1, on the reverse strand, counting down.
GTACTCTTTTGGTAACGACGGATTTCACGCAAAGCGACGGTACCAGGGCGGAAACGATGAGGTTTCTTCACACCACCAGTGGCTGGTGCACTCTTACGGGCAGCCTTAGTAGCCAATTGTTTGCGAGGAGCTTTGCCACCAGTCGATTTACGGGCAGTTTGCTTAGTACGAGCCATTTTTCACTTTAGATTTTTTCACTTCACAAGATATGCACACAAACACTGTTAACACTGTATTAATCGTGCTGCTCGTGTGCTAGCGACCTTTTATAGAAAATTTGACGGAGCAACGTGCGACTTAAGGGTGTGTGTTACTAAAATATTGGAATTTAGTGTTCGGCATTTGGTCCAACACACACGAAGTGAACACGAGTGGATACGAATGTTGTATTAGTGGTTGAAATATGTGCAGCATTTTGTATAAATACGAGCGTTTTAGTTAAACGGATATTAGTTCTTGTGCATCGTTTGTGAAGTGTTTAAGTGAAATAATAAAAGTGAAAAATGACTGGTCGTGGTAAAGGTGGCAAAGGCTTGGGAAAAGGTGGCGCTAAACGTCATCGTAAAGTGTTGCGTGATAACATCCAAGGTATCACCAAGCCCGCTATTAGACGTTTGGCTCGTCGTGGTGGTGTAAAACGTATTTCTGGTCTGATCTACGAAGAAACCCGTGGTGTCCTGAAGGTGTTCTTGGAAAACGTTATTCGTGATGCTGTCACCTACACCGAACACGCTAAGCGTAAAACCGTCACCGCTATGGATGTCGTCTACGCTTTGAAGAGACAAGGCCGCACTTTGTACGGTTTCGGCGGTTAAACAACAATTTCTTGACTTTATTTGGAGAAATATTACTTTAAAACTAAAACAATCGGTCCTTTTCAGGACCACAACAAATATTAAAAGAGAGATTTTTTCTTGTTGAAAATGTACTATTTGCTGAAAAATAAATAAAGATTAGTATTTAGTATTAGGATGAGGTCGAACTTTAGTTGATAATAAATAAACGAGACCGACACAATGAATGTATGCCGACGGCAAAATAACTGTATATAGAGAAAAAACACGAAGCACACACGACGAAGCAAAGGGCTATACACGAACTTCAACACGCAGATACATGTGTATCTACCATGAATACATACTTGAATCGGTGACGAAGTCGGCATATGTATTAACGATGGACGAACATTCGTTTGGGCGGACGATAGAGAGTGATTTGTTAAGTATTTACACTGCATTTTCGATATAAAAAATCGACATAATTAACGTTTTAGCGCGAATTTTGTGACATTTCGCACATCAAAATTCTTCTTTCCGCGAGTAGAATCGATTGGCGTAAATTTTTTTTAATTTTTTTTAATTTTTTGATTTTTGTTTTTATCCTGTGGTACCCCCTTTGCTCGAAAATGACAAAAAAAATCCAAAGTTGTAGAACGTCCATGAGATTTTGCTAGATAATAGTAGAAGATTCGCGGTTTAATAAAATGTATAAATATCCCTCAATAGTTGAATCTTTGAAGAAATATTGCATTTTTCATTAGCTGTCCATAGCAAAAATTTGTTAAAAGTTGTTATTTTTTATATTCTGATTGGTCAATATTATTGCAAGTATTTCGATATTATTGGCATGTTTCCATTGCATATATACACCAAAACATTCCTTAAAGAACTCATTTATTTATAGGAACAAGCTGTATTTACTAAGCAGTATCCTTTTAATATAAAGATATGAAAATTCATTTGGGAGACTGAATTAAGAATTTATTGTGCATTTTTGACGTAGAAAAGTTCCCATAACTGACGTTTTATCGAGAGTTAAGAGACATAACATGTATCAAACATTTTGTTTTCGCGAGTAGAATCGATTGGTGCATGCAAATTTTTTTTTGCGAAAATTTTTTTTTTTTGGTTTTTTTCATGTTTGATTTTATCATGTGCTACCACACTACCCAATATTATGAAAAAAATCGAAAGTTGTACAATTTGCATGGATTTGTGGTATATGATAGTATAAGCATCGCTGATAAATATAATACGTAAGTTTTCCTCAATAGTTCAATTATTAAGGAAATATTGAATTTTTCATTAACTCTCCGTAGCAACTTTTTTTGTAAAGTAATTATTCCTCAAAATACGGATTGGGTAATATAATACCAAGAATTTCGATATTATTGGCTCGTTTCATTGCCTATATATCTAAACATTCCTTAAAGAACGTATTTACGTATCCAAACACGCGGTATTTAGTAACCAGTATCCGGTAAAAAAAAATACCTCCACTGAATTCACATACTTATACAGCACTGTCATCCCTCTATAGTCGTTACATGTACTAACACATATAACAACTGTGGCAAATAGCTTAACTGTACTTTCCATGCGTCTAATTACCACATACAACACATATGCGCGCCGCGATACCCAAACCACTAACCAGGGTTGATGTCACTGGTATGCATAAGGAAGGTACATATGTGTAACACACGAAAGAAAGAAAAAGTCAAGCATCTGCACACATGGCAATTTTTCATTCATATAGCAAAGAAATGCTACATTTACGCGCCAAATTTCGATAGTGGCTTATTTTTCGTGCTAAATTGTCATAGTGGATATATTTTATTATATTGTAAGAATAATTGAGTAAAAAATAAAATGTTTGATAAGGTTTTTTCTCTTTTTCAAATCTTTTTGTCGTCCTGAAAAGGACGGATTGTTGAATTTTGAATGTATAACGGTGGTCTGTATTTACATTTTTCCATGTTGGTTGTAGAGAATTTAAGCTTTCTTCTCGGTCTTCTTGGGCAAAAGAACGGCTTGGATGTTTGGCAAGACACCACCTTGAGCAATGGTGACACCAGACAACAATTTGTTCAATTCTTCGTCGTTGCGGATGGCCAATTGCAAATGACGGGGAATAATTCTCGTCTTCTTGTTGTCACGAGCAGCGTTGCCAGCCAACTCGAGAACTTCAGCGGCCAAGTATTCCATGACGGCAGCTAAGTACACAGGGGCACCGGCACCAACACGTTCAGCATAGTTGCCTTTACGCAACAGACGATGGATACGACCAACGGGGAATTGAAGACCAGCACGATTGGAACGGGACTTTGCCTTTCCCTTAACTTTGCCACCTTTACCACGACCAGACATTTTCACTTATTTTTTATTTGAACACTTCACTTAGCACTGAAAAACACAAATGATAACGGTTAGCCATCAAAACCAGTGCTTATATACTTTTCGTGTGTGCGTTTAAACGCTATGAGGGTTGTTTTTACACATCGCGCAGCATGTTCCTAATGTATCTGACGATTTCGTGCATCGAATTGTACATAACTTCGTGTGCGCGCGCTGACTTCATCATTTGTGAACAGTGTTAAAAGTGTTTGTGTGATTAAAAAAAATTCTAAGTGAAAATGCCCCCTAAAGCCAGTGGTAAAGCAGCAAAGAAGGCCGGCAAAGCCCAGAAGAACATTACTAAGGGCGATAAGACCAAGAGACGTGCCAAGCGCAAGGAATCTTATGCCATCTACATTTACAAAGTGTTGAAGCAAGTCCATCCCGACACTGGTATCTCCTCGAAGGCCATGAGCATCATGAACAGTTTTGTGAATGATATCTTCGAACGTATTGCCGCCGAAGCCTCTCGTTTGGCTCACTACAACAAGCGTTCCACCATCACCAGTCGGGAAATCCAGACCGCCGTCCGTCTCTTGTTGCCCGGTGAATTGGCTAAGCACGCTGTCAGTGAAGGTACCAAGGCTGTTACTAAATACACTAGCTCCAAGTAAATGCCTTACAATTTTTTCGTCGAAAATATTTCCTCCAAAACAAAGGCCCTTTTCAGGGCCACAAAAATTATTATAAAAGAGATTCAACTTGTTAAATACTAATAAAAATAAATTTGGGTGAATGCATTTGGGAAATAATGTTGAAAATAAAGTATACATATTGTTATACTTTGATATAATAAAAAATTTAATATAAGTCGTCCAACATATCTGATTGCAGATAAATCGTTCACATTTGATGTGCAGTCACAATTGCATACTTGAGAATTCGTCCGTCAGAGGGATGCGGTTTTATGACGACGGCAATTTGACGCATCTCCGTCTTAGGTATGTGTGTGAATTAATTGGCGGGAAAATGAACATTGTTGTATTTGGGTGAAATCCCTTTATGATATGTATGAAATATGACAATGATGTTCTCATAAAATGTGGATTCGTTGTAAAGTTTTACTATTTTCGGATTTCATATGATGGTGGTGTCTGTCGTTGTGCGTTTATGACCTGGCCTAAAAAACTAATCTTGTCGTAATGTCGACATCATTGGAAAATTGCAAATTCCCATAAACAGGCTCACAACATACGTATCGGAATTTTACCTATTGGACATGGAGACGGAGTGTGAGGCGTGTGGCAATTTTTCCTGAAAATTAATGTAAATGACATGAATATGATTTTTTTTATTTATGTGGGTAATAAATGATGTTTGGTTTGATTTGGGTTTTGTCTCTTTTTGCAAAAATGATTTGTAGCCCTGAAAAGGGCTGTTAGATATAATGTTTTCGAATATCGAAAATAATCATGCTGCTGCCTTCGGTAATTTTCCAGGGTGGTGGAAAAATTACTTCTTGGCGGCGGTCTTCTTGGCAGCTGGCTTCTTTGCTGCTGCGGCGGCCTTTTTGGGCTTGGCTGCGGCTGCAGTTTTGGCTTTGGGTGCCTTTGGTTTTGTGGCTGAAGCCTTGGCGGCTGTCTTGGCTGGTTTAGCCTTAACGGTGCCGGTCTTTTTGGCAGTTTTGGCCTTTGCCTTCTCGGTCTTCTTCTTTTCGGCAGTCTTTTTGGCGGCCGATGGCTTCTTGGCAGCGGTTTTCTTCTCACCAGCAGCCTTCTTGGGTGTGGCAGCCTTCTTCTTCTTTTCGGCGGCGGGCTTCTTCTTCTTTTCAGCTGTCTTGGCCTTGGGCTCCTTGGAAGCCGATGGCGACAATTTGAATGAACCAGAAGCACCCTTACCCTTGGTCTGGATCAATTTACCGCTGGCAACGGCACCCTTCAAATACTTCTTGATGAATGGAGCCAATTTCTGGGCATCTACTTTGTAGGTGCTGGCCAAATATTTCTTGATGGCAGGCAATGAGGAACCACCACGCTCTTTCAATGTCTTGATGGCGGCATCGACCATTTGTTGGGTTGGTGGATGAGTTGGAGCGGCTGAGGGTTTCTTTGCCTTGGCAGCAGCGGGCTTCTTGGGTGCCTTCTTCTCAACGGCGGCAACGGGGGAGGCGGTGGCTTCAACAACGGCGGCGTCAGACATGTTTGCACTTTTGTTTCTTTCACTTAATAACACTGGTAAGTTATACACTTAAATTGTTTTGTGTACGTTTTGTTGTTGCTGCCGCCATGTGCAGAGTTTATTGATTCGAAAAATCCTTATTACAATGGGTAAATACGCTTATAGCTAACATTTTTTCATTCTTACGAGATAACTTACATACCTTAGGTATCTTACAAGTTATATATACTTAGTTTCTTAAAATTATGTATTTCTACATTTCACTTATACTAGTTACAATGCTTTGTCGATATATTTAATATTTTCCCACAAAATCGAATTACAAAAAGGGAATTACTCATCATTTTATTGTTTTTTACTTAATACTATGACTTAAAAATAACACTTAATAATAATATATACAAAAGGGTGGGAGTGCAAAGGCAGTCCCGATTATTGGCGCGTACTATATACGGTGTCGTCCAAATCGTAGCTATCTATCCGGCGATGATAGAATAGCAATTGGTCGCCACGGTATAGCCCGCCGTCTCTATTCAGAGTTAAAAGACCAGCAGGAGGCTGGTATTTTAATTCGGTTAGCCTGTCTAGGGTGGTGTCTAGATTTAGGCATGTCCTCATCAATTCATTATCTAGAGAGGATGAGCTCTCAAGGTGCCGAATTGCTGTTTTGGTTAAAAACACATCAATACGATCGAAGTCAATCGCGCCGTAGATAGACCGATTCGAAGGTTTCCGTACCGTACCGTCGTCCGCGATGGTGTTTCGAAGACCGAGGGATGTAACGAGAATTCGTCGTTCCCATCGCCTAAGTCTTTCCATTTGGCAGGAAGAGATTCCAAACCAGGATGGAAAGGCATAGGCCATGATGGGTCTGATGATCTGTTTATAGACCAAAAGTTTCACGTCCTTGCTGAGTCCTCCGCGTCGCCTCAGCAAGGGGACGTAAAGGGAAAATAAACGATTGACTTTTGCCAAAATGTGATCCATATGTCTCACAAATTTGAAGTCCATCGAAAAGACAACGCCAAGGTATTTTATACTGGCTGATGTCCGAATTATTTCATTTCCTATCTTAATGACAGGAATATATTTTTGCGCATTAGAATAAAGGAGCTTGCGCCTACCTTTAAATATAATGCTATCACATTTTGATATATTCAAACTGAGTCTCCATCTGTCGAAATAGTTCGATAACTCTAAAAGATAAGAATTTATCCTAGAGTTTACAGTTGAAGCTACTGGCCCGGAAGAGGCAATGAGTATATCATCTGCGTAGATCAAAAGCAAGTCACCAGAGGGTGGCTGCGGAATGTCACACAGAAGAATATTGTAGAGGACTGGACCGAGGAGAGAGCCCTGCGGAACCCCAGCCACTACATTTTTTCTCTCAGAGAGGTCGTTACCAACCTTAACTCTGTATGAGCGATCTCGTAGAAAGTTCGCTACCATCCGACAGGTGTTGCCACCAAAGCCGCGGGTCAACATCTTGAATAAGATGCCGGCGTGCCATGCAGTGTCAAACGCCTTGGAAAAATCAAGACTAACTGCAATGGTCACATGGCGCTTATTCAAGGCCCTGGCTACATGGTCGGATAGCACTGAGAGTGCATGGGAAGTGGAATGACCCTTGCGAAAACCGAATTGGTTGTCCGCAAGTATTCCGACATCTTCTATCGTGTCCCTTATTCTGTGCAACAGGAAGTGCTCCAGAAGTTTGCCAAAGGCTGAAAGTAGGGATATTGGTCGATAGTTGCTGCTTTGCTTGGGATCAGAACCAGGTTTTGGGATAGGAACCGTTAGTGATTCCTTCCAAGCCCTGGGGAAATATCCCAAGTTTAGGCAGTGATTGAAGATTATGGACAAAAATGTCCAAATCATTATATTGGTCTTTTTCAAGACAATATCCGGAATTCCGTCAACTCCGGCTGATCGACGGTTGCGTTTACCTCTCAAGGCCTCACCGACCTCTTGAGGTGTCACAAAACCAACGTTTCGCCAGATCGTTCCCTCACCGCGGATAGAAGCATCCGCAGTGAGTTCATCATCGAAGTTGAGGATTGGGCTCAAGTCGTTCAGTTCGGAGACTTCACTATCAATGAAGTCATTGAATGTGTTGTCTCCGGTCTGGTTCGAAGTCCCAGACGACTGAACGCTGTCAGCGAGAAGATTCGCTTTACCCATATCATCGGATATGAGAGTGCCATTAGCGTTAAGCAAGGCAGAAATAGGTGCTCGGGCTTTTAGCCCGGCTGCACCTTTTACTTGTCTGAATGTTGAGTTGTTTACTCGGATGGATTGCAGGAAGGCAGTCCAATGTGAGCGCTCGAATTCAGCAATTTGGCCCTGGATAATTCTATCCAGGTTTCGAATTTCAGCCTTTAAGGTGGGATATCGTCCAGGGTCTTCCGACCGATGAAGAATCCTTCGAAGGCGTTTCTTCTCCCGTATAAAATTAATTATATGGGGTGGAAGATTTCGAAGTCCTCTATGGTTGGAGTTCATTCGAGGAATGTTCTCTTCCATAGAGTCGCGGAAAGCGGTGGTCATGATGCCCACACACTCATCGATTTCGTCGGTCGTAACGTTCCGATTGATCGGAAGTTCGCGATTTTCAAGACGGGATTCGAGGCGTTGATTAAAACGATTTCGGTTAATTTTATCAAAGTCAAAGTATTCTTGTCTTCTGTTGTCAGAAGCAAGTCCACTTTGACTTAGCACGATCTCCACAGCTTTGTGGTCAGATTCGAAATCGAGAGTTCTGAGTCCAGAGGCCTCAGTCTCTCCCGCGAAGGATAATCCCGAGGAGACCATGAAGATATCTATGTACGAATTCGTACCGTATCTTGTAGGCCCCTCGGTGTTTGCTATCCTTAGTTCCGGACACTCCAAGAGGTAGTCATAGAGAGACTTGCCTTGAGGGTTGGTGACGTCACCTCCCCAGCTTGGGTGTTTCGCGTTAAGGTCGCCGCCGATAATAATATCGTCTTGACCGAACATGTCGAGTATCGGATCGAGTTGATTCGCGTATAGAGTATCTTGAGGCTTGTGGTATAAGGCGACAGTTGTCAGCCATGACCCATCAAGTTTTTTAACACGCACGCAAGTATTCTCGAAGCTCCCGAGGTTTAGAGTAACCCTCTGGGAGTGAACTTTTTCTTTGACAAGGATCGCAGTGCCGCCACCGCGTCCGAGTCTGTCTTGCCTATACATAGTATAGCCGCGAAAATTTACTCTATTTACCGGATTTAATTTATGTTCAGCGAGCAGAAGAACATCCGGTTTGTGTTTCCTTAGAAACAAATCGAGGTAATGTCTCCTGTGCATCGAAATGATGGAGTTGACATTAACGAAAATGCATTTAATATCTCTAGACATTAAAGGCTATAGATTGTGCCACAGCAAGCATGGCGTTGCGTTTAGCTTCCTTGGAGGGCAAGGAATTGTAATCGGCCGCGTGTTTTTTAATTTTCTCGATAATAGCGAAGAAGTCCATACCGAAGAACTCTTGGCTATCTTTATTAAAAACGTCCATGACGTTGAAATTGGTTGGTTTTACCCGAGGGCTGCTCACACTCGGTTTTATTGCCGTTGCAGCTGCGTACGAGACGCCGCTGCGGGCAGTGCTGGTAGCCTGAGGGGAAGGGATTTCCCGCGCAGGTACTGCACGTGCTACCTTGGCAGATGCCTTGGTAGCGGTGACGCGTTTAGCGATAAACGCTAGACGCTTCGGACAGTTCTTGGAACTGGCCGTATGTCCGTTGGTTTTGCAATTAATGCAGTGAACCTCGAACTCTGGTTTTTCAACCACAGCGCCCGTTGTAGGGTCCTTTGACATTACCTTTTTAGGGGTAAATTGCCCCTTGGCAGGTATTTTGCATTTTGCGGGGCCGTGATCGCCCCCGCATTTAACGCAACGGTATGGCATGCCGCAATTGGTAGCCACGTGGCCGAAGCGTTGGCAGTTGAAACACTGCGCGGTTTTCTTCTTTTTATCACGAGTGATCTTTACAATGCAGCCAAGGATGGCGTGAAGTTTGTAAAGACCGGTGATGTCAGATTTACGGGACAAATGGATTAACCATTTGCCCCATCCGAGTTTGGCAATCCTGAGGATTTCCAAAGAAAGTTTGGTCCCGGCGAGGTTAGCGCGTAGGTCTGCCTCGTCGTACGAGTCGGACAGACCTGTAATAATAGCCGCATGCGGCTTTTGGCCCTTCGGAGAGAAGGTGAAGAAATTGCGTTTCTGCTCTTGGAGCATACTCCGCAATTTCGAATAATCGTCGAGTGTGTAGACCACGACGTTCGTCACTGTTTGTGATGCAAGTTTGCACACAAAATTACTATGCCCGAGGATCCGCGCGATTTCGGACGATAGTTCCTTCACGTTTTGGTTGTACACGGTCAGTACCGGTACTGCCTTTGCACTTTTTTTAATGTTATCACTGTTCTTAATAGTAGGTGACTTACTCTTATTCTTATTGGCTGCTACTGTTGAGCTCGCCGTCTTCTTAGATACTGCAGCTGGGGTCGTCATGGCCTTGGCTGCTTTGTTTTCCTGTTTGGCGTTGGTCCGAGCTCTCTTGCTCTGGACCTGGTTCCATCGGGCTGCATCCGCTGATGTCGATGGTCCATCGGCGGGCGTCCTTCCTTCGCTTTGGGGTTGTACCGGCAATTGTTGTTGCTGCCGCCGCCGAATAATGTGGATACATCGAAAAGATGAGAAGTGCATAGTAGTCAATTGGGATATTTTGCGAAAGGTTGTGTGGAAGCTTATTTAATTTTTTACAAAAGTTTTCGTGGAAATGCTTAAATTGTGATGAGATTGTAAAAAAAATTGTAAATTTTCCTCAAGACACTGCTTTAGTGGATTTTCAGCTGTGTAGAAGTGAAAATCCGATGAAAATAGCATGCGTAGTTAATGAGATATGAGTGTTTCAGATGACAGATTATAAAAATGTTGCGATAAAATTGTAACTAAATTATGAAAATTTAAGAATTTTTATGGAAAATTTCGTGAAAATTGATTTTGTGATGTAAACTACATATGTTTTCTTTTGATAACTTGCAGTAGTTGATTGAAATGTGTCCATTTTCATGTGTAAAAATCGTATTTGATTATGTGGTCTATGACGGTGGAATCGCTTGTATTGGCATATTTTCCATGAATAAAAGTTTTTCTGCAATTGAATTTGAAAGCTCAATTGCGATATAGTTTTAGGAAAATTTCTTTAAAAATGTATTGCAATTCATATAATCGTAGCAAATCCTGGCATAATTGATAAAAAGTTATTAATTGCAGTGAAATGTGTAAAATATGGAAATGCCAAGAGTCAAGAGCCATACCCCACCATCAGTGGGTGAATACAAGTGATGCGAGTATGTGGGAACTTTTTATGCTTTTGAAATGTATTTTTTGTTAAAATTGAATGAAAACTATAATTAAAAATGAATATATTGGAAACAATTCTACACAAATTGTGGAATTTTATAAAATTTTGACAAAAATTGTCGAAAAATAGTTGTAAAGTGCCATATGACATTGAGAGTAGTGTGTGTGAAATGAACTCGACTCGACTTCAGAGGTAAATGCAATGAAATGCAATTGTTTGAAATTGATTATTTAAATGAACTATATATGTATATATAATTGAATTAAGAATAGTTTTTAACAATATTTGTCTGGCTGGCTGACTTAGAAATATAATTGTTGAATTGCGTACCGGACTCGGGGGGCGCAAAAGGCAAAAAGTGGTTAAGTTTGTGGGTGTTTTATAGTGAAATAATGAAAATGTAAATAAATAATTGTGAAATAGATAAATTGAGGAAATTTTGGAAAAAATTGTAAAATTTGTAGTGAATTTGTTGGTGGAAAAGTGAATTGTAAGTGTTGTGCAGAAAAAAAGAATAATAATAAAATGAGTGTAAATTGAAATGGTAGTTATAGATTTTTTGGGAAATTTTGTTCCTTTTAAAGTGAAAAAATAATGATTTTTGTGGAAATGTGTTAATTATATGTGCGTTAGAAAATGTAAATGAAGTTGCAAATTTGAAAAATGAAGATAGATAATGCGGTGTTTTGTGGTAATGTGCGTGCGCCACTTAAGATTTGCCATAATGGTTTTCGAGCAAATATGGTTTGTGAACTGGGTTTTTATGACAGTTTTATGGCAATTTGTAACAATTATGGAGATAATAAAATCGTGAAGAAGAAGAAAATGGCGATGATAAAAACGATAAGAAGAAGAAAATGGCGACGATAAAAACGATAAGAAGAAGAAAATGGTGGTATAATATAAATTTGCTGCAAGGGGGAGGGAAAAAAGAGAAGAAAGCGATATTGGCAAATATTCTAGGACTATGACGTATGCAAATTAAAGAAATTGACGCTAGATGGCAAAATGGAAAATATGAGCTAATTGTTGTGGGAAGACACGTGGGAATACTTTTATGTGCATAGTTGACGATAGGTGGCAAAAAATAGAACATTTTAGCTTTTATATAAATTTTTGAACAGAAAATGAAGAAGAAAATTGGGAACATTTATGTATGTACATTTTGACGACAGATGGCATAAAATAGTAACTAAAACCATTTTTGAGCAATAATGGAGAAGTTTTGTGACAAAGTGATATAAAATGAATCTAAAAGAAGAAATTTAGAAAATTTTGTCTAAATTTTAATTAAATAGAATAAATTAAGAAATTTTGTTTAACTTTTAATTAGTTTTGGTTTAAGAATAAAATGTTTATAAATTATAACTTTTTTTGTATGAATGTGACTTTGTAAACAATTTTGGTCGTAAATAAGAGAAAAATATAAAATTTCTGAAAAAATCTTAAAATTTTTGAAATAATTCGCTGAAACATGAGATCATAGACATAGAAACATAGCTGAAAAAAATTGTTTTAAAATCGTTGAAATGAAAAACTCCAAAAAATTTTAAATTTATTGATGATTACTACTATAAATGATAAGTACTAAAAAGTTTGGAAAATATAATCTCTTTTTCTTAAAAAATTTGTGGTCCTGAAAAGGACCGATTGTTTTTTTTGAAAAAAGTTGGCTTCTTAAAATGTCAATAATTTAAGCACGTTCTCCACGAATACGTCTGGCCAATTGGATATCCTTTGGCATGATGGTGACACGCTTAGCATGGATGGCGCACAAGTTGGTATCTTCGAAGAGACCGACCAAGTAGGCTTCGCTAGCTTCTTGCAAGGCCATGACGGCAGAGCTCTGGAAACGCAAATCAGTTTTGAAATCTTGAGCGATTTCACGAACCAAACGTTGGAAGGGCAATTTGCGGATCAACAATTCGGTACTCTTTTGGTAACGACGGATTTCACGCAAAGCGACGGTACCAGGGCGGAAACGATGAGGTTTCTTCACACCACCAGTGGCTGGTGCACTCTTACGGGCAGCCTTAGTAGCCAATTGTTTGCGAGGAGCTTTGCCACCAGTCGATTTACGGGCAGTTTGCTTAGTACGAGCCATTTTTCACTTTAGATTTTTTCACTTCACAAGATATGCACACAAACACTGTTAACACTGTATTAATCGTGCTGCTCGTGTGCTAGCGACCTTTTATAGAAAATTTGACGGAGCAACGTGCGACTTAAGGGTGTGTGTTACTAAAATATTGGAATTTAGTGTTCGGCATTTGGTCCAACACACACGAAGTGAACACGAGTGGATACGAATGTTGTATTAGTGGTTGAAATATGTGCAGCATTTTGTATAAATACGAGCGTTTTAGTTAAACGGATATTAGTTCTTGTGCATCGTTTGTGAAGTGTTTAAGTGAAATAATAAAAGTGAAAAATGACTGGTCGTGGTAAAGGTGGCAAAGGCTTGGGAAAAGGTGGCGCTAAACGTCATCGTAAAGTGTTGCGTGATAACATCCAAGGTATCACCAAGCCCGCTATTAGACGTTTGGCTCGTCGTGGTGGTGTAAAACGTATTTCTGGTCTGATCTACGAAGAAACCCGTGGTGTCCTGAAGGTGTTCTTGGAAAACGTTATTCGTGATGCTGTCACCTACACCGAACACGCTAAGCGTAAAACCGTCACCGCTATGGATGTCGTCTACGCTTTGAAGAGACAAGGCCGCACTTTGTACGGTTTCGGCGGTTAAACAACAATTTCTTGACTTTATTTGGAGAAATATTACTTTAAAACTAAAACAATCGGTCCTTTTCAGGACCACAACAAATATTAAAAGAGAGATTTTTTCTTGTTGAAAATGTACTATTTGCTGAAAAATAAATAAAGATTAGTATTTAGTATTAGGATGAGGTCGAACTTTAGTTGATAATAAATAAACGAGACCGACACAATGAATGTATGCCGACGGCAAAATAACTGTATATAGAGAAAAAACACGAAGCACACACGACGAAGCAAAGGGCTATACACGAACTTCAACACGCAGATACATGTGTATCTACCATGAATACATACTTGAATCGGTGACGAAGTCGGCATATGTATTAACGATGGACGAACATTCGTTTGGGCGGACGATAGAGAGTGATTTGTTAAGTATTTACACTGCATTTTCGATATAAAAAATCGACATAATTAACGTTTTAGCGCGAATTTTGTGACATTTCGCACATCAAAATTCTTCTTTCCGCGAGTAGAATCGATTGGCGTAAATTTTTTTTAATTTTTTTTAATTTTTTGATTTTTGTTTTTATCCTGTGGTACCCCCTTTGCTCGAAAATGACAAAAAAAATCCAAAGTTGTAGAACGTCCATGAGATTTTGCTAGATAATAGTAGAAGATTCGCGGTTTAATAAAATGTATAAATATCCCTCAATAGTTGAATCTTTGAAGAAATATTGCATTTTTCATTAGCTGTCCATAGCAAAAATTTGTTAAAAGTTGTTATTTTTTATATTCTGATTGGTCAATATTATTGCAAGTATTTCGATATTATTGGCATGTTTCCATTGCATATATACACCAAAACATTCCTTAAAGAACTCATTTATTTATAGGAACAAGCTGTATTTACTAAGCAGTATCCTTTTAATATAAAGATATGAAAATTCATTTGGGAGACTGAATTAAGAATTTATTGTGCATTTTTGACGTAGAAAAGTTCCCATAACTGACGTTTTATCGAGAGTTAAGAGACATAACATGTATCAAACATTTTGTTTTCGCGAGTAGAATCGATTGGTGCATGCAAATTTTTTTTTGCGAAAATTTTTTTTTTTTGGTTTTTTTCATGTTTGATTTTATCATGTGCTACCACACTACCCAATATTATGAAAAAAATCGAAAGTTGTACAATTTGCATGGATTTGTGGTATATGATAGTATAAGCATCGCTGATAAATATAATACGTAAGTTTTCCTCAATAGTTCAATTATTAAGGAAATATTGAATTTTTCATTAACTCTCCGTAGCAACTTTTTTTGTAAAGTAATTATTCCTCAAAATACGGATTGGGTAATATAATACCAAGAATTTCGATATTATTGGCTCGTTTCATTGCCTATATATCTAAACATTCCTTAAAGAACGTATTTACGTATCCAAACACGCGGTATTTAGTAACCAGTATCCGGTAAAAAAAAATACCTCCACTGAATTCACATACTTATACAGCACTGTCATCCCTCTATAGTCGTTACATGTACTAACACATATAACAACTGTGGCAAATAGCTTAACTGTACTTTCCATGCGTCTAATTACCACATACAACACATATGCGCGCCGCGATACCCAAACCACTAACCAGGGTTGATGTCACTGGTATGCATAAGGAAGGTACATATGTGTAACACACGAAAGAAAGAAAAAGTCAAGCATCTGCACACATGGCAATTTTTCATTCATATAGCAAAGAAATGCTACATTTACGCGCCAAATTTCGATAGTGGCTTATTTTTCGTGCTAAATTGTCATAGTGGATATATTTTATTATATTGTAAGAATAATTGAGTAAAAAATAAAATGTTTGATAAGGTTTTTTCTCTTTTTCAAATCTTTTTGTCGTCCTGAAAAGGACGGATTGTTGAATTTTGAATGTATAACGGTGGTCTGTATTTACATTTTTCCATGTTGGTTGTAGAGAATTTAAGCTTTCTTCTCGGTCTTCTTGGGCAAAAGAACGGCTTGGATGTTTGGCAAGACACCACCTTGAGCAATGGTGACACCAGACAACAATTTGTTCAATTCTTCGTCGTTGCGGATGGCCAATTGCAAATGACGGGGAATAATTCTCGTCTTCTTGTTGTCACGAGCAGCGTTGCCAGCCAACTCGAGAACTTCAGCGGCCAAGTATTCCATGACGGCAGCTAAGTACACAGGGGCACCGGCACCAACACGTTCAGCATAGTTGCCTTTACGCAACAGACGATGGATACGACCAACGGGGAATTGAAGACCAGCACGATTGGAACGGGACTTTGCCTTTCCCTTAACTTTGCCACCTTTACCACGACCAGACATTTTCACTTATTTTTTATTTGAACACTTCACTTAGCACTGAAAAACACAAATGATAACGGTTAGCCATCAAAACCAGTGCTTATATACTTTTCGTGTGTGCGTTTAAACGCTATGAGGGTTGTTTTTACACATCGCGCAGCATGTTCCTAATGTATCTGACGATTTCGTGCATCGAATTGTACATAACTTCGTGTGCGCGCGCTGACTTCATCATTTGTGAACAGTGTTAAAAGTGTTTGTGTGATTAAAAAAAATTCTAAGTGAAAATGCCCCCTAAAGCCAGTGGTAAAGCAGCAAAGAAGGCCGGCAAAGCCCAGAAGAACATTACTAAGGGCGATAAGACCAAGAGACGTGCCAAGCGCAAGGAATCTTATGCCATCTACATTTACAAAGTGTTGAAGCAAGTCCATCCCGACACTGGTATCTCCTCGAAGGCCATGAGCATCATGAACAGTTTTGTGAATGATATCTTCGAACGTATTGCCGCCGAAGCCTCTCGTTTGGCTCACTACAACAAGCGTTCCACCATCACCAGTCGGGAAATCCAGACCGCCGTCCGTCTCTTGTTGCCCGGTGAATTGGCTAAGCACGCTGTCAGTGAAGGTACCAAGGCTGTTACTAAATACACTAGCTCCAAGTAAATGCCTTACAATTTTTTCGTCGAAAATATTTCCTCCAAAACAAAGGCCCTTTTCAGGGCCACAAAAATTATTATAAAAGAGATTCAACTTGTTAAATACTAATAAAAATAAATTTGGGTGAATGCATTTGGGAAATAATGTTGAAAATAAAGTATACATATTGTTATACTTTGATATAATAAAAAATTTAATATAAGTCGTCCAACATATCTGATTGCAGATAAATCGTTCACATTTGATGTGCAGTCACAATTGCATACTTGAGAATTCGTCCGTCAGAGGGATGCGGTTTTATGACGACGGCAATTTGACGCATCTCCGTCTTAGGTATGTGTGTGAATTAATTGGCGGGAAAATGAACATTGTTGTATTTGGGTGAAATCCCTTTATGATATGTATGAAATATGACAATGATGTTCTCATAAAATGTGGATTCGTTGTAAAGTTTTACTATTTTCGGATTTCATATGATGGTGGTGTCTGTCGTTGTGCGTTTATGACCTGGCCTAAAAAACTAATCTTGTCGTAATGTCGACATCATTGGAAAATTGCAAATTCCCATAAACAGGCTCACAACATACGTATCGGAATTTTACCTATTGGACATGGAGACGGAGTGTGAGGCGTGTGGCAATTTTTCCTGAAAATTAATGTAAATGACATGAATATGATTTTTTTTATTTATGTGGGTAATAAATGATGTTTGGTTTGATTTGGGTTTTGTCTCTTTTTGCAAAAATGATTTGTAGCCCTGAAAAGGGCTGTTAGATATAATGTTTTCGAATATCGAAAATAATCATGCTGCTGCCTTCGGTAATTTTCCAGGGTGGTGGAAAAATTACTTCTTGGCGGCGGTCTTCTTGGCAGCTGGCTTCTTTGCTGCTGCGGCGGCCTTTTTGGGCTTGGCTGCGGCTGCAGTTTTGGCTTTGGGTGCCTTTGGTTTTGTGGCTGAAGCCTTGGCGGCTGTCTTGGCTGGTTTAGCCTTAACGGTGCCGGTCTTTTTGGCAGTTTTGGCCTTTGCCTTCTCGGTCTTCTTCTTTTCGGCAGTCTTTTTGGCGGCCGATGGCTTCTTGGCAGCGGTTTTCTTCTCACCAGCAGCCTTCTTGGGTGTGGCAGCCTTCTTCTTCTTTTCGGCGGCGGGCTTCTTCTTCTTTTCAGCTGTCTTGGCCTTGGGCTCCTTGGAAGCCGATGGCGACAATTTGAATGAACCAGAAGCACCCTTACCCTTGGTCTGGATCAATTTACCGCTGGCAACGGCACCCTTCAAATACTTCTTGATGAATGGAGCCAATTTCTGGGCATCTACTTTGTAGGTGCTGGCCAAATATTTCTTGATGGCAGGCAATGAGGAACCACCACGCTCTTTCAATGTCTTGATGGCGGCATCGACCATTTGTTGGGTTGGTGGATGAGTTGGAGCGGCTGAGGGTTTCTTTGCCTTGGCAGCAGCGGGCTTCTTGGGTGCCTTCTTCTCAACGGCGGCAACGGGGGAGGCGGTGGCTTCAACAACGGCGGCGTCAGACATGTTTGCACTTTTGTTTCTTTCACTTAATAACACTGGTAAGTTATACACTTAAATTGTTTTGTGTACGTTTTGTTGTTGCTGCCGCCGCCGAATAATGTGGATACATCGAAAAGATGAGAAGTGCATAGTAGTCAATTGGGATATTTTGCGAAAGGTTGTGTGGAAGCTTATTTAATTTTTTACAAAAGTTTTCGTGGAAATGCTTAAATTGTGATGAGATTGTAAAAAAAATTGTAAATTTTCCTCAAGACACTGCTTTAGTGGATTTTCAGCTGTGTAGAAGTGAAAATCCGATGAAAATAGCATGCGTAGTTAATGAGATATGAGTGTTTCAGATGACAGATTATAAAAATGTTGCGATAAAATTGTAACTAAATTATGAAAATTTAAGAATTTTTATGGAAAATTTCGTGAAAATTGATTTTGTGATGTAAACTACATATGTTTTCTTTTGATAACTTGCAGTAGTTGATTGAAATGTGTCCATTTTCATGTGTAAAAATCGTATTTGATTATGTGGTCTATGACGGTGGAATCGCTTGTATTGGCATATTTTCCATGAATAAAAGTTTTTCTGCAATTGAATTTGAAAGCTCAATTGCGATATAGTTTTAGGAAAATTTCTTTAAAAATGTATTGCAATTCATATAATCGTAGCAAATCCTGGCATAATTGATAAAAAGTTATTAATTGCAGTGAAATGTGTAAAATATGGAAATGCCAAGAGTCAAGAGCCATACCCCACCATCAGTGGGTGAATACAAGTGATGCGAGTATGTGGGAACTTTTTATGCTTTTGAAATGTATTTTTTGTTAAAATTGAATGAAAACTATAATTAAAAATGAATATATTGGAAACAATTCTACACAAATTGTGGAATTTTATAAAATTTTGACAAAAATTGTCGAAAAATAGTTGTAAAGTGCCATATGACATTGAGAGTAGTGTGTGTGAAATGAACTCGACTCGACTTCAGAGGTAAATGCAATGAAATGCAATTGTTTGAAATTGATTATTTAAATGAACTATATATGTATATATAATTGAATTAAGAATAGTTTTTAACAATATTTGTCTGGCTGGCTGACTTAGAAATATAATTGTTGAATTGCGTACCGGACTCGGGGGGCGCAAAAGGCAAAAAGTGGTTAAGTTTGTGGGTGTTTTATAGTGAAATAATGAAAATGTAAATAAATAATTGTGAAATAGATAAATTGAGGAAATTTTGGAAAAAATTGTAAAATTTGTAGTGAATTTGTTGGTGGAAAAGTGAATTGTAAGTGTTGTGCAGAAAAAAAGAATAATAATAAAATGAGTGTAAATTGAAATGGTAGTTATAGATTTTTTGGGAAATTTTGTTCCTTTTAAAGTGAAAAAATAATGATTTTTGTGGAAATGTGTTAATTATATGTGCGTTAGAAAATGTAAATGAAGTTGCAAATTTGAAAAATGAAGATAGATAATGCGGTGTTTTGTGGTAATGTGCGTGCGCCACTTAAGATTTGCCATAATGGTTTTCGAGCAAATATGGTTTGTGAACTGGGTTTTTATGACAGTTTTATGGCAATTTGTAACAATTATGGAGATAATAAAATCGTGAAGAAGAAGAAAATGGCGATGATAAAAACGATAAGAAGAAGAAAATGGCGACGATAAAAACGATAAGAAGAAGAAAATGGTGGTATAATATAAATTTGCTGCAAGGGGGAGGGAAAAAAGAGAAGAAAGCGATATTGGCAAATATTCTAGGACTATGACGTATGCAAATTAAAGAAATTGACGCTAGATGGCAAAATGGATTCATTTTCATTTTCAAAATTGCCATTTATTGATTCATAAAATTGCTTACATTAAATTACAGCATGGCTTAACTGCTAAAAACTTAACATCTAATATTACACCCTTGTATTTTAAATCTATCAGGGTCAACGAAATAATACATTAAAATGTCGCAGTTTAACTGCAGGCATACTCTTATACTAATTACTTAAAACTATCTTCATTTATTGTCCAAAAAATTGAATCATTAAAAAGGACCAATCTCCCAAGAACTTACAACTAATACAGAAAAAACTTAAATATAATAATAAAAATTACAACAAAAATAAAAGATAAAAAGTAAAACATAAAATAAAATAAAAATAATAAAAAGGAAAAATAAAAACATGAGCATCACTGTGCGGTGATGTAAACAGTGTTCACTATATCGAAGGTGTCGTATCTTCTGTGCCAAAATAAGAGTTTATCCTGACTAAAAACTAATCCCTCATCATTCAGCCTATTGAGCGCTGCAGGTCTTAAGTGCCGCCTTGTAAGTAAAAAATCAAGGTCAACCTCATAATTCAGAAAGTGGCCAACTATCGCATTATCCAAGAATAGGCTTTTCGCCAAAAAGCGAAGAGCATAATTTACAGAGAAGACATCTATTCTATCAAACTCTATCCCATCATATATCGTCTTACACGACGGGCGCCGGAATGAGCCATCATCCCTTTGTATACACCTCAACCCCAGGCATGAAGAGAGTATCTTCCTCTCCCATCTCCTAATCCTATCCATCTGGGAAGACGATATGCCAAACCAAGATGGAAAGGCATAGGTTACAATGGGCCTGACTACCTGTCTGTATATCAGGAGCCGAACCTCGGGAGGAAGACCACCCCTCATGCTGAGAAGTCTATGGTAGGAATAGTATGAGCGCTTCGCCTTACACAAAACATAATCAACGTGTCGACAGAAATCAAATCTATTGTGGAACACCACACCAAGATACTTCATCCTATCGGATACTCCGATCAACTCATCACCAACTCGCAGCGTAGGTACATATGACCTATAGTTGGGATATACGGTTCTTGGTCTGCCTTTGAAGACAACCGAAATACACTTGCCCACGTTGAGTCGGAGGCCCCAATTGGTGAAGTATCGATGCAGCCTTTCCAAGTACAAGTTCAATCGCTGGTTTACAGTGCTAGCCCTCGCTCCAGAGCAAGCTAGCAGAACATCATCCGCGTATGTCAGCAGAAGACCGTCCTCAGGGGGACCCGGGATATCACTGACGAATATGTTGTACAGCATTGGTCCCAGCAGAGAACCCTGGGGTACCCCTGCGAGAACCGAGTGCTGTCCAGACACCTTATCGCCAACTTTAACCCTAAAAGATCGATCCCTTAGGAAGCCAGCAACCAACCTGCATGACTGTTCGTCAAAACCAAACGATTGAAGTTTGTATACGATACCATTCTGCCAGACAGAATCAAATGCCTTGGCAAAGTCGAGGCTGACCGCAATGGTACCTCGTCGCCTATCGAAACCACTAACCACAAAATCAGAGAATGCAGCTAAAGCATGAGTGGTGGAGAGACCAGTCCTAAAACCAAACTGACAATCTCTGAGAATATTTCTATCCTCGACAAAGTTCCTTAACCTGGCCAAAATGAAAAACTCGTAGAGTTTTCCAAACGGTGAAAGTAATGAAATTGGCCTATAGCTACCGCATAGGCTGAGATCAGAATTTGGCTTGGGAATTGGGACGACCAAAGCCACTTTCCATGCAGATGGAAAGTACCCAAGGTTAAGGCAGTGATTGAAAAGAATGGTCAGAAAGGGAACAACAGCCTCTCCTGCTTTCTTCAGCGCAATATCGGGAACACCATCGATCCCAGATGACTTTCGTGAAGGACGAATAGACAAGGCCTTAGCCACGGATGCAATGTTAACAAAGCCGCACTCGTTCCAGTGAGACCTGTTGTCAACAGTAGCTCCGTCGGCCGTCAGCGTGCTGCAGAAATTCACCAATGAATTACCGTCAACGACACCCTCCACAGCCCTTGTTACAAGACCATGAAAGGAGTCGTCGATAGAATTATTCGTATGGTGAGCTCCCTGCAGATGCTGAGCCAGAGCCTCAGCCTTGTCCATGTCCTCTGAAAGATTGGCTCCGTTGGGAGAAACTATTACGCCAATAGGGTCTCTGGTTGAAAGACCCGCAGCTCTTTTGACACGTCCGTAAGTGCGTGAGTTTACCCTGATCCCTTGAAGATAGTTTTTAAACCTATCTCTTTCAAAGACATAAATAGAGCCCTGAATAATTCTACTGAGGTTCCTGATATCAGCCCTAAGAATAGGGTGTCTATCAGGATCACCAGAATTATGCAGGACCCTACTCAGCCTTCTTCGCTCACGAATAAATCGAAGGATGTGTGGCGGTAAGTCCCCTAGGATTGTACTCCTAGAGGATGATTTGGGAACAGCTGTATCAATGGCATTGCGGAAAGCCGCACTTAATCTTTCAACACAGTTATCAATTTCAACAATAGCTACATTTCTATCAATGGGGAGAGTGTGTTCCTCAAGATCAGAGATCAATTGCCTTTTGAAATGGCGAATATTAATGCGGTCATAATTGTACCAACTACGAATTTCGCGGGTTTGAACAGAGTCAATCCCTATCAAAAACTCAACGGCTCTGTGGTCTGATTCATAATCATGGGTAAGAAGAAGTGGGGCATTAGGTGCCCGATCAAGCCCTGGTGTGTGGAGGAATAGATCAATGAATGATCCCGACGCTCCGTGTGGTCTAGTCGGACCATTGGTCCTATAGATATCCAAGTTTGGGCAATTAGAAAGTAGATAAAACAAACTTCTACCATTGGTGTTGAGGTCAGAGCCACCCCATGATGGATGTTTAGCGTTCCAGTCAGCGCCAATGAGTACCTCATCTGAATCAGAGAGCACAGAGATCGGATCAAAATCAGACGCGCTAATATGAGAATATGGAGGAAGATAGGAAGCAATAAATATGACAGGGGAGCCATTACCCTTCCAGACTCTTGCCGCACATGATTCAATGTTACCAGAATTCAACGGTACACGCTCGGATCGGAAATGTTCTCTGACGAGAACAGCAGTTCCGCCTCCAGAGCGTCCAATCCTGTCCTGTCTATAGACAGTGTAACCTTCAATGGATAATCTATGTCTCGAAGAAAGCTTGTGCTCAGCCAAGAGTAGGATATCAGGGTTATGGTCGTGAATAAAATTCTTTAGATAGTGTCTTCTCGCTAACGAGACGATGGAATTAACGTTAATGAATATTGTCTTAATGATCATAGACCTGACATATGCAATAAGAGGCCGATCATGGCACTGGCTCTACCCTCTGCATCTCGTATCCGAGCAAATTCCGGTGCAAACTCACGGATGTCAGCAAAGACATCAAGCAGGCCCTTTCCGAATTGTGCTCTGCACTCTTCAGAAATGGCTCTACCAAATGCCATTGAAGCATCAGCCGTGTTTCTGCGCGGATTAGCAGAACTCGCAGCTACAGGAGTGGGAGCAGAATGAACGGGGCGCGTGCCCATAGCGGCCGCGTAAGAAACGCCAGCCTTAATCTCCTCAAGGTGTCTAGCGCGCATAGCCGCCTTAGCAGTTGCCGCCTCCTTGGATGCTTTGCGTCTTTGAAGGATTTCTAATCTCTTGGGACAATCGGGGGAGCTGGCAGTGTGACCATCAGACTCACAATTAACGCATCTTAAAATATGCTGTATATTCTGCGGATTGGAGGGATTCTCTCTCTGTGCTTTTGGCGGAATGGTGCACTTCGCCGGACCATGAGGTTGGCCACACTTAACACAACGATATGGCATTCCACAGTTGGAAGAGACATGTCCATAACGTTGGCAATTAAAACATTGAGTGATAGGTCTTCCCCTATCTTTCCTACACTTAACCCTGCAGTGCAAAATCTTGTCGAGTGCATACATCTTTTCGATGTCGGTGTCTCTAGAGAGACGGACTAACCATCTGGTTTTGGACAGACAAACAACACTTAAAATGTTTGTTCTAAAATTCACTTTACTTTGAAGGTAGTCCTTCACTTCATCAACATCATACTCATCGGAAAGACCCTCAACTATCACCGTATATGGCAACAAAGACCTCGGTGTATGTGTATAAAATTTCCAACTCTTCTGAACAAGAATGGTCCTAATCTTCTCGAAGTTCTCTAACCCTCTAACTCTTACAGATAGCACAGATTGTCTTACCATCGATATAGTGAACTGCTCTGGTGCAATCATGCCGTTGAGTGCCTGGGTGACATCCTTCAATTTGACGTCATATACGGTGAATGCAGGTGTTGATTTCCCATTAGGGTTGCCTGCATTTTGCTCGTTGTTTCCTGTACGGGATGTAGTCGCACCACCACTAGGAGTTGATGTCGGGTGCATGTTGTTGCTTGTGCCTGGTCTGTTATGTGATGAAGTAGCCGTTGACCTGCCGCCGGGCCTTCCCCCTCTTATGGCATTAGAGGTGTTGTGCATAGCATTCGCTGTTGTTTTGCCGTCGGCATTTAATAAATGCGATGTTGATGTTGAGTACAAGTTGTTGCTTGTACCTGCGCTGCTGCTGTGGGATGAGGTAGCCGTTGATCTGCCGTCGGGCCTTCCTTCTCTTGTAGCAGTAGAAGTGATCTTCATTGAAGCCGGTATTGTTTTGCCGTCGGCATTTAATAATTGCGAAGTTGATTTGCCGACGGGTGTTGTACCTTCATCGGTCATCATTCTTTCTGTCATAATGCGGAGTTCGCCCGCCTTAGATGTAGATGGTTCATCCGGCTTGTTGGATGTCGTCGCAGTATGAGCCACGTTATTTCCATGAACTTCAGCAGCCCAATCAGGAGAGGTGCCGGTCACTGATGCTAAATGAATAGAAGGGCTTATAGCCACATCTTGGTGCTGTTGTAGAGGATGAGTTTGTTCCAACTTCTCCTTTAACTTCTTATTTTCTTCTTCCAGCAAGCGAATTTTCTCTTCTTGCTTGGCAAATCTGGCGCTAAATTCAGCATACATTGCCTCCATCTTCATCTCCTCATACGATGAGTCGCCGTCGGAGCAGTTCTGATTCTTCCTTTTTCGTTCCCGCTTTCTATGCTTGCGGGTGACCTTCTGGAAACCGTCGGTAGCGTTAGCATCAGGCAACGCTATATCATTGACAGTATCAGGTGTCTTTTCCACTGAAGGCATTTTCACATCACATCCTGCTAGAGCAGGTATATTCAAAACACTTAGAATTTCCACAGAATCAGTATCCACTGTACGATTTTAAAACACGGTTTCACTTCACTTTTTATTCACTTTTCACTTTTTAGAAACACTGGAGATGTGCACGCGTCGAGCGCTGCAGGTATTATGCAAATGATATGGCAAAATGGAAAATATGAGCTAATTGTTGTGGGAAGACACGTGGGAATACTTTTATGTGCATAGTTGACGATAGGTGGCAAAAAATAGAACATTTTAGCTTTTATATAAATTTTTGAACAGAAAATGAAGAAGAAAATTGGGAACATTTATGTATGTACATTTTGACGACAGATGGCATAAAATAGTAACTAAAACCATTTTTGAGCAATAATGGAGAAGTTTTGTGACAAAGTGATATAAAATGAATCTAAAAGAAGAAATTTAGAAAATTTTGTCTAAATTTTAATTAAATAGAATAAATTAAGAAATTTTGTTTAACTTTTAATTAGTTTTGGTTTAAGAATAAAATGTTTATAAATTATAACTTTTTTTGTATGAATGTGACTTTGTAAACAATTTTGGTCGTAAATAAGAGAAAAATATAAAATTTCTGAAAAAATCTTAAAATTTTTGAAATAATTCGCTGAAACATGAGATCATAGACATAGAAACATAGCTGAAAAAAATTGTTTTAAAATCGTTGAAATGAAAAACTCCAAAAAATTTTAAATTTATTGATGATTACTACTATAAATGATAAGTACTAAAAAGTTTGGAAAATATAATCTCTTTTTCTTAAAAAATTTGTGGTCCTGAAAAGGACCGATTGTTTTTTTTGAAAAAAGTTGGCTTCTTAAAATGTCAATAATTTAAGCACGTTCTCCACGAATACGTCTGGCCAATTGGATATCCTTTGGCATGATGGTGACACGCTTAGCATGGATGGCGCACAAGTTGGTATCTTCGAAGAGACCGACCAAGTAGGCTTCGCTAGCTTCTTGCAAGGCCATGACGGCAGAGCTCTGGAAACGCAAATCAGTTTTGAAATCTTGAGCGATTTCACGAACCAAACGTTGGAAGGGCAATTTGCGGATCAACAATTCGGTACTCTTTTGGTAACGACGGATTTCACGCAAAGCGACGGTACCAGGGCGGAAACGATGAGGTTTCTTCACACCACCAGTGGCTGGTGCACTCTTACGGGCAGCCTTAGTAGCCAATTGTTTGCGAGGAGCTTTGCCACCAGTCGATTTACGGGCAGTTTGCTTAGTACGAGCCATTTTTCACTTTAGATTTTTTCACTTCACAAGATATGCACACAAACACTGTTAACACTGTATTAATCGTGCTGCTCGTGTGCTAGCGACCTTTTATAGAAAATTTGACGGAGCAACGTGCGACTTAAGGGTGTGTGTTACTAAAATATTGGAATTTAGTGTTCGGCATTTGGTCCAACACACACGAAGTGAACACGAGTGGATACGAATGTTGTATTAGTGGTTGAAATATGTGCAGCATTTTGTATAAATACGAGCGTTTTAGTTAAACGGATATTAGTTCTTGTGCATCGTTTGTGAAGTGTTTAAGTGAAATAATAAAAGTGAAAAATGACTGGTCGTGGTAAAGGTGGCAAAGGCTTGGGAAAAGGTGGCGCTAAACGTCATCGTAAAGTGTTGCGTGATAACATCCAAGGTATCACCAAGCCCGCTATTAGACGTTTGGCTCGTCGTGGTGGTGTAAAACGTATTTCTGGTCTGATCTACGAAGAAACCCGTGGTGTCCTGAAGGTGTTCTTGGAAAACGTTATTCGTGATGCTGTCACCTACACCGAACACGCTAAGCGTAAAACCGTCACCGCTATGGATGTCGTCTACGCTTTGAAGAGACAAGGCCGCACTTTGTACGGTTTCGGCGGTTAAACAACAATTTCTTGACTTTATTTGGAGAAATATTACTTTAAAACTAAAACAATCGGTCCTTTTCAGGACCACAACAAATATTAAAAGAGAGATTTTTTCTTGTTGAAAATGTACTATTTGCTGAAAAATAAATAAAGATTAGTATTTAGTATTAGGATGAGGTCGAACTTTAGTTGATAATAAATAAACGAGACCGACACAATGAATGTATGCCGACGGCAAAATAACTGTATATAGAGAAAAAACACGAAGCACACACGACGAAGCAAAGGGCTATACACGAACTTCAACACGCAGATACATGTGTATCTACCATGAATACATACTTGAATCGGTGACGAAGTCGGCATATGTATTAACGATGGACGAACATTCGTTTGGGCGGACGATAGAGAGTGATTTGTTAAGTATTTACACTGCATTTTCGATATAAAAAATCGACATAATTAACGTTTTAGCGCGAATTTTGTGACATTTCGCACATCAAAATTCTTCTTTCCGCGAGTAGAATCGATTGGCGTAAATTTTTTTTAATTTTTTTTAATTTTTTGATTTTTGTTTTTATCCTGTGGTACCCCCTTTGCTCGAAAATGACAAAAAAAATCCAAAGTTGTAGAACGTCCATGAGATTTTGCTAGATAATAGTAGAAGATTCGCGGTTTAATAAAATGTATAAATATCCCTCAATAGTTGAATCTTTGAAGAAATATTGCATTTTTCATTAGCTGTCCATAGCAAAAATTTGTTAAAAGTTGTTATTTTTTATATTCTGATTGGTCAATATTATTGCAAGTATTTCGATATTATTGGCATGTTTCCATTGCATATATACACCAAAACATTCCTTAAAGAACTCATTTATTTATAGGAACAAGCTGTATTTACTAAGCAGTATCCTTTTAATATAAAGATATGAAAATTCATTTGGGAGACTGAATTAAGAATTTATTGTGCATTTTTGACGTAGAAAAGTTCCCATAACTGACGTTTTATCGAGAGTTAAGAGACATAACATGTATCAAACATTTTGTTTTCGCGAGTAGAATCGATTGGTGCATGCAAATTTTTTTTTGCGAAAATTTTTTTTTTTTGGTTTTTTTCATGTTTGATTTTATCATGTGCTACCACACTACCCAATATTATGAAAAAAATCGAAAGTTGTACAATTTGCATGGATTTGTGGTATATGATAGTATAAGCATCGCTGATAAATATAATACGTAAGTTTTCCTCAATAGTTCAATTATTAAGGAAATATTGAATTTTTCATTAACTCTCCGTAGCAACTTTTTTTGTAAAGTAATTATTCCTCAAAATACGGATTGGGTAATATAATACCAAGAATTTCGATATTATTGGCTCGTTTCATTGCCTATATATCTAAACATTCCTTAAAGAACGTATTTACGTATCCAAACACGCGGTATTTAGTAACCAGTATCCGGTAAAAAAAAATACCTCCACTGAATTCACATACTTATACAGCACTGTCATCCCTCTATAGTCGTTACATGTACTAACACATATAACAACTGTGGCAAATAGCTTAACTGTACTTTCCATGCGTCTAATTACCACATACAACACATATGCGCGCCGCGATACCCAAACCACTAACCAGGGTTGATGTCACTGGTATGCATAAGGAAGGTACATATGTGTAACACACGAAAGAAAGAAAAAGTCAAGCATCTGCACACATGGCAATTTTTCATTCATATAGCAAAGAAATGCTACATTTACGCGCCAAATTTCGATAGTGGCTTATTTTTCGTGCTAAATTGTCATAGTGGATATATTTTATTATATTGTAAGAATAATTGAGTAAAAAATAAAATGTTTGATAAGGTTTTTTCTCTTTTTCAAATCTTTTTGTCGTCCTGAAAAGGACGGATTGTTGAATTTTGAATGTATAACGGTGGTCTGTATTTACATTTTTCCATGTTGGTTGTAGAGAATTTAAGCTTTCTTCTCGGTCTTCTTGGGCAAAAGAACGGCTTGGATGTTTGGCAAGACACCACCTTGAGCAATGGTGACACCAGACAACAATTTGTTCAATTCTTCGTCGTTGCGGATGGCCAATTGCAAATGACGGGGAATAATTCTCGTCTTCTTGTTGTCACGAGCAGCGTTGCCAGCCAACTCGAGAACTTCAGCGGCCAAGTATTCCATGACGGCAGCTAAGTACACAGGGGCACCGGCACCAACACGTTCAGCATAGTTGCCTTTACGCAACAGACGATGGATACGACCAACGGGGAATTGAAGACCAGCACGATTGGAACGGGACTTTGCCTTTCCCTTAACTTTGCCACCTTTACCACGACCAGACATTTTCACTTATTTTTTATTTGAACACTTCACTTAGCACTGAAAAACACAAATGATAACGGTTAGCCATCAAAACCAGTGCTTATATACTTTTCGTGTGTGCGTTTAAACGCTATGAGGGTTGTTTTTACACATCGCGCAGCATGTTCCTAATGTATCTGACGATTTCGTGCATCGAATTGTACATAACTTCGTGTGCGCGCGCTGACTTCATCATTTGTGAACAGTGTTAAAAGTGTTTGTGTGATTAAAAAAAATTCTAAGTGAAAATGCCCCCTAAAGCCAGTGGTAAAGCAGCAAAGAAGGCCGGCAAAGCCCAGAAGAACATTACTAAGGGCGATAAGACCAAGAGACGTGCCAAGCGCAAGGAATCTTATGCCATCTACATTTACAAAGTGTTGAAGCAAGTCCATCCCGACACTGGTATCTCCTCGAAGGCCATGAGCATCATGAACAGTTTTGTGAATGATATCTTCGAACGTATTGCCGCCGAAGCCTCTCGTTTGGCTCACTACAACAAGCGTTCCACCATCACCAGTCGGGAAATCCAGACCGCCGTCCGTCTCTTGTTGCCCGGTGAATTGGCTAAGCACGCTGTCAGTGAAGGTACCAAGGCTGTTACTAAATACACTAGCTCCAAGTAAATGCCTTACAATTTTTTCGTCGAAAATATTTCCTCCAAAACAAAGGCCCTTTTCAGGGCCACAAAAATTATTATAAAAGAGATTCAACTTGTTAAATACTAATAAAAATAAATTTGGGTGAATGCATTTGGGAAATAATGTTGAAAATAAAGTATACATATTGTTATACTTTGATATAATAAAAAATTTAATATAAGTCGTCCAACATATCTGATTGCAGATAAATCGTTCACATTTGATGTGCAGTCACAATTGCATACTTGAGAATTCGTCCGTCAGAGGGATGCGGTTTTATGACGACGGCAATTTGACGCATCTCCGTCTTAGGTATGTGTGTGAATTAATTGGCGGGAAAATGAACATTGTTGTATTTGGGTGAAATCCCTTTATGATATGTATGAAATATGACAATGATGTTCTCATAAAATGTGGATTCGTTGTAAAGTTTTACTATTTTCGGATTTCATATGATGGTGGTGTCTGTCGTTGTGCGTTTATGACCTGGCCTAAAAAACTAATCTTGTCGTAATGTCGACATCATTGGAAAATTGCAAATTCCCATAAACAGGCTCACAACATACGTATCGGAATTTTACCTATTGGACATGGAGACGGAGTGTGAGGCGTGTGGCAATTTTTCCTGAAAATTAATGTAAATGACATGAATATGATTTTTTTTATTTATGTGGGTAATAAATGATGTTTGGTTTGATTTGGGTTTTGTCTCTTTTTGCAAAAATGATTTGTAGCCCTGAAAAGGGCTGTTAGATATAATGTTTTCGAATATCGAAAATAATCATGCTGCTGCCTTCGGTAATTTTCCAGGGTGGTGGAAAAATTACTTCTTGGCGGCGGTCTTCTTGGCAGCTGGCTTCTTTGCTGCTGCGGCGGCCTTTTTGGGCTTGGCTGCGGCTGCAGTTTTGGCTTTGGGTGCCTTTGGTTTTGTGGCTGAAGCCTTGGCGGCTGTCTTGGCTGGTTTAGCCTTAACGGTGCCGGTCTTTTTGGCAGTTTTGGCCTTTGCCTTCTCGGTCTTCTTCTTTTCGGCAGTCTTTTTGGCGGCCGATGGCTTCTTGGCAGCGGTTTTCTTCTCACCAGCAGCCTTCTTGGGTGTGGCAGCCTTCTTCTTCTTTTCGGCGGCGGGCTTCTTCTTCTTTTCAGCTGTCTTGGCCTTGGGCTCCTTGGAAGCCGATGGCGACAATTTGAATGAACCAGAAGCACCCTTACCCTTGGTCTGGATCAATTTACCGCTGGCAACGGCACCCTTCAAATACTTCTTGATGAATGGAGCCAATTTCTGGGCATCTACTTTGTAGGTGCTGGCCAAATATTTCTTGATGGCAGGCAATGAGGAACCACCACGCTCTTTCAATGTCTTGATGGCGGCATCGACCATTTGTTGGGTTGGTGGATGAGTTGGAGCGGCTGAGGGTTTCTTTGCCTTGGCAGCAGCGGGCTTCTTGGGTGCCTTCTTCTCAACGGCGGCAACGGGGGAGGCGGTGGCTTCAACAACGGCGGCGTCAGACATGTTTGCACTTTTGTTTCTTTCACTTAATAACACTGGTAAGTTATACACTTAAATTGTTTTGTGTACGTTTTGTTGTTGCTGCCGCCGCCGAATAATGTGGATACATCGAAAAGATGAGAAGTGCATAGTAGTCAATTGGGATATTTTGCGAAAGGTTGTGTGGAAGCTTATTTAATTTTTTACAAAAGTTTTCGTGGAAATGCTTAAATTGTGATGAGATTGTAAAAAAAATTGTAAATTTTCCTCAAGACACTGCTTTAGTGGATTTTCAGCTGTGTAGAAGTGAAAATCCGATGAAAATAGCATGCGTAGTTAATGAGATATGAGTGTTTCAGATGACAGATTATAAAAATGTTGCGATAAAATTGTAACTAAATTATGAAAATTTAAGAATTTTTATGGAAAATTTCGTGAAAATTGATTTTGTGATGTAAACTACATATGTTTTCTTTTGATAACTTGCAGTAGTTGATTGAAATGTGTCCATTTTCATGTGTAAAAATCGTATTTGATTATGTGGTCTATGACGGTGGAATCGCTTGTATTGGCATATTTTCCATGAATAAAAGTTTTTCTGCAATTGAATTTGAAAGCTCAATTGCGATATAGTTTTAGGAAAATTTCTTTAAAAATGTATTGCAATTCATATAATCGTAGCAAATCCTGGCATAATTGATAAAAAGTTATTAATTGCAGTGAAATGTGTAAAATATGGAAATGCCAAGAGTCAAGAGCCATACCCCACCATCAGTGGGTGAATACAAGTGATGCGAGTATGTGGGAACTTTTTATGCTTTTGAAATGTATTTTTTGTTAAAATTGAATGAAAACTATAATTAAAAATGAATATATTGGAAACAATTCTACACAAATTGTGGAATTTTATAAAATTTTGACAAAAATTGTCGAAAAATAGTTGTAAAGTGCCATATGACATTGAGAGTAGTGTGTGTGAAATGAACTCGACTCGACTTCAGAGGTAAATGCAATGAAATGCAATTGTTTGAAATTGATTATTTAAATGAACTATATATGTATATATAATTGAATTAAGAATAGTTTTTAACAATATTTGTCTGGCTGGCTGACTTAGAAATATAATTGTTGAATTGCGTACCGGACTCGGGGGGCGCAAAAGGCAAAAAGTGGTTAAGTTTGTGGGTGTTTTATAGTGAAATAATGAAAATGTAAATAAATAATTGTGAAATAGATAAATTGAGGAAATTTTGGAAAAAATTGTAAAATTTGTAGTGAATTTGTTGGTGGAAAAGTGAATTGTAAGTGTTGTGCAGAAAAAAAGAATAATAATAAAATGAGTGTAAATTGAAATGGTAGTTATAGATTTTTTGGGAAATTTTGTTCCTTTTAAAGTGAAAAAATAATGATTTTTGTGGAAATGTGTTAATTATATGTGCGTTAGAAAATGTAAATGAAGTTGCAAATTTGAAAAATGAAGATAGATAATGCGGTGTTTTGTGGTAATGTGCGTGCGCCACTTAAGATTTGCCATAATGGTTTTCGAGCAAATATGGTTTGTGAACTGGGTTTTTATGACAGTTTTATGGCAATTTGTAACAATTATGGAGATAATAAAATCGTGAAGAAGAAGAAAATGGCGATGATAAAAACGATAAGAAGAAGAAAATGGCGACGATAAAAACGATAAGAAGAAGAAAATGGTGGTATAATATAAATTTGCTGCAAGGGGGAGGGAAAAAAGAGAAGAAAGCGATATTGGCAAATATTCTAGGACTATGACGTATGCAAATTAAAGAAATTGACGCTAGATGGCAAAATGGAAAATATGAGCTAATTGTTGTGGGAAGACACGTGGGAATACTTTTATGTGCATAGTTGACGATAGGTGGCAAAAAATAGAACATTTTAGCTTTTATATAAATTTTTGAACAGAAAATGAAGAAGAAAATTGGGAACATTTATGTATGTACATTTTGACGACAGATGGCATAAAATAGTAACTAAAACCATTTTTGAGCAATAATGGAGAAGTTTTGTGACAAAGTGATATAAAATGAATCTAAAAGAAGAAATTTAGAAAATTTTGTCTAAATTTTAATTAAATAGAATAAATTAAGAAATTTTGTTTAACTTTTAATTAGTTTTGGTTTAAGAATAAAATGTTTATAAATTATAACTTTTTTTGTATGAATGTGACTTTGTAAACAATTTTGGTCGTAAATAAGAGAAAAATATAAAATTTCTGAAAAAATCTTAAAATTTTTGAAATAATTCGCTGAAACATGAGATCATAGACATAGAAACATAGCTGAAAAAAATTGTTTTAAAATCGTTGAAATGAAAAACTCCAAAAAATTTTAAATTTATTGATGATTACTACTATAAATGATAAGTACTAAAAAGTTTGGAAAATATAATCTCTTTTTCTTAAAAAATTTGTGGTCCTGAAAAGGACCGATTGTTTTTTTTGAAAAAAGTTGGCTTCTTAAAATGTCAATAATTTAAGCACGTTCTCCACGAATACGTCTGGCCAATTGGATATCCTTTGGCATGATGGTGACACGCTTAGCATGGATGGCGCACAAGTTGGTATCTTCGAAGAGACCGACCAAGTAGGCTTCGCTAGCTTCTTGCAAGGCCATGACGGCAGAGCTCTGGAAACGCAAATCAGTTTTGAAATCTTGAGCGATTTCACGAACCAAACGTTGGAAGGGCAATTTGCGGATCAACAATTCGGTACTCTTTTGGTAACGACGGATTTCACGCAAAGCGACGGTACCAGGGCGGAAACGATGAGGTTTCTTCACACCACCAGTGGCTGGTGCACTCTTACGGGCAGCCTTAGTAGCCAATTGTTTGCGAGGAGCTTTGCCACCAGTCGATTTACGGGCAGTTTGCTTAGTACGAGCCATTTTTCACTTTAGATTTTTTCACTTCACAAGATATGCACACAAACACTGTTAACACTGTATTAATCGTGCTGCTCGTGTGCTAGCGACCTTTTATAGAAAATTTGACGGAGCAACGTGCGACTTAAGGGTGTGTGTTACTAAAATATTGGAATTTAGTGTTCGGCATTTGGTCCAACACACACGAAGTGAACACGAGTGGATACGAATGTTGTATTAGTGGTTGAAATATGTGCAGCATTTTGTATAAATACGAGCGTTTTAGTTAAACGGATATTAGTTCTTGTGCATCGTTTGTGAAGTGTTTAAGTGAAATAATAAAAGTGAAAAATGACTGGTCGTGGTAAAGGTGGCAAAGGCTTGGGAAAAGGTGGCGCTAAACGTCATCGTAAAGTGTTGCGTGATAACATCCAAGGTATCACCAAGCCCGCTATTAGACGTTTGGCTCGTCGTGGTGGTGTAAAACGTATTTCTGGTCTGATCTACGAAGAAACCCGTGGTGTCCTGAAGGTGTTCTTGGAAAACGTTATTCGTGATGCTGTCACCTACACCGAACACGCTAAGCGTAAAACCGTCACCGCTATGGATGTCGTCTACGCTTTGAAGAGACAAGGCCGCACTTTGTACGGTTTCGGCGGTTAAACAACAATTTCTTGACTTTATTTGGAGAAATATTACTTTAAAACTAAAACAATCGGTCCTTTTCAGGACCACAACAAATATTAAAAGAGAGATTTTTTCTTGTTGAAAATGTACTATTTGCTGAAAAATAAATAAAGATTAGTATTTAGTATTAGGATGAGGTCGAACTTTAGTTGATAATAAATAAACGAGACCGACACAATGAATGTATGCCGACGGCAAAATAACTGTATATAGAGAAAAAACACGAAGCACACACGACGAAGCAAAGGGCTATACACGAACTTCAACACGCAGATACATGTGTATCTACCATGAATACATACTTGAATCGGTGACGAAGTCGGCATATGTATTAACGATGGACGAACATTCGTTTGGGCGGACGATAGAGAGTGATTTGTTAAGTATTTACACTGCATTTTCGATATAAAAAATCGACATAATTAACGTTTTAGCGCGAATTTTGTGACATTTCGCACATCAAAATTCTTCTTTCCGCGAGTAGAATCGATTGGCGTAAATTTTTTTTAATTTTTTTTAATTTTTTGATTTTTGTTTTTATCCTGTGGTACCCCCTTTGCTCGAAAATGACAAAAAAAATCCAAAGTTGTAGAACGTCCATGAGATTTTGCTAGATAATAGTAGAAGATTCGCGGTTTAATAAAATGTATAAATATCCCTCAATAGTTGAATCTTTGAAGAAATATTGCATTTTTCATTAGCTGTCCATAGCAAAAATTTGTTAAAAGTTGTTATTTTTTATATTCTGATTGGTCAATATTATTGCAAGTATTTCGATATTATTGGCATGTTTCCATTGCATATATACACCAAAACATTCCTTAAAGAACTCATTTATTTATAGGAACAAGCTGTATTTACTAAGCAGTATCCTTTTAATATAAAGATATGAAAATTCATTTGGGAGACTGAATTAAGAATTTATTGTGCATTTTTGACGTAGAAAAGTTCCCATAACTGACGTTTTATCGAGAGTTAAGAGACATAACATGTATCAAACATTTTGTTTTCGCGAGTAGAATCGATTGGTGCATGCAAATTTTTTTTTGCGAAAATTTTTTTTTTTTGGTTTTTTTCATGTTTGATTTTATCATGTGCTACCACACTACCCAATATTATGAAAAAAATCGAAAGTTGTACAATTTGCATGGATTTGTGGTATATGATAGTATAAGCATCGCTGATAAATATAATACGTAAGTTTTCCTCAATAGTTCAATTATTAAGGAAATATTGAATTTTTCATTAACTCTCCGTAGCAACTTTTTTTGTAAAGTAATTATTCCTCAAAATACGGATTGGGTAATATAATACCAAGAATTTCGATATTATTGGCTCGTTTCATTGCCTATATATCTAAACATTCCTTAAAGAACGTATTTACGTATCCAAACACGCGGTATTTAGTAACCAGTATCCGGTAAAAAAAAATACCTCCACTGAATTCACATACTTATACAGCACTGTCATCCCTCTATAGTCGTTACATGTACTAACACATATAACAACTGTGGCAAATAGCTTAACTGTACTTTCCATGCGTCTAATTACCACATACAACACATATGCGCGCCGCGATACCCAAACCACTAACCAGGGTTGATGTCACTGGTATGCATAAGGAAGGTACATATGTGTAACACACGAAAGAAAGAAAAAGTCAAGCATCTGCACACATGGCAATTTTTCATTCATATAGCAAAGAAATGCTACATTTACGCGCCAAATTTCGATAGTGGCTTATTTTTCGTGCTAAATTGTCATAGTGGATATATTTTATTATATTGTAAGAATAATTGAGTAAAAAATAAAATGTTTGATAAGGTTTTTTCTCTTTTTCAAATCTTTTTGTCGTCCTGAAAAGGACGGATTGTTGAATTTTGAATGTATAACGGTGGTCTGTATTTACATTTTTCCATGTTGGTTGTAGAGAATTTAAGCTTTCTTCTCGGTCTTCTTGGGCAAAAGAACGGCTTGGATGTTTGGCAAGACACCACCTTGAGCAATGGTGACACCAGACAACAATTTGTTCAATTCTTCGTCGTTGCGGATGGCCAATTGCAAATGACGGGGAATAATTCTCGTCTTCTTGTTGTCACGAGCAGCGTTGCCAGCCAACTCGAGAACTTCAGCGGCCAAGTATTCCATGACGGCAGCTAAGTACACAGGGGCACCGGCACCAACACGTTCAGCATAGTTGCCTTTACGCAACAGACGATGGATACGACCAACGGGGAATTGAAGACCAGCACGATTGGAACGGGACTTTGCCTTTCCCTTAACTTTGCCACCTTTACCACGACCAGACATTTTCACTTATTTTTTATTTGAACACTTCACTTAGCACTGAAAAACACAAATGATAACGGTTAGCCAGTTTTTTTTTTTTTTCAGTTTTCAAATAGCCATTTTATTAATCCAAAACACTTAAAAACTAATTACAAAATAGGCTTATCGTAAATATTCTACAATGAAATGCCCAGTAATGATAGAGCGTACAAAAAATTATAAAATTAAAAAGTGTCGCGGATGATCCGCGGACATGCACTCGCACCAAAAAACTAATGCTATCTTACAATTAATGTCCGGAAAAATTGGGATTACTAAAAAAACGGACCAATCTCTCAAAACTTAAAACTAAAGAGATAAAACTTATATACTATGAACTTAAAGACTAAGGTTAAAAACTAACATACGTATACATATATATGACTGAGTGCACAAATATGCATACACACGTGTATGCACACACACTCATGCACGCGCACATACAGAAATATATATATACCTAGATATATATAAATATGTACTGCATCCACATGTATATGTGTGCAGACACGTACGCACACACATGAGCGCACAGGCAAGCATACATACATGCATATGCATATGGGCACATGAACACTAGGTGTTCATAAGCAAGAAAAAACGTATTAGTACACGCATCAAGGTTCACACACAGAATTTTAATGTCTAAGTTCCACACAGAGCACAAGGCCTCAGATCACACAGCTACTGCGCTGTGATGTATACCGTATCATCGAAGTCAAAACGGTCATATCTTCTGTGGTAGAAGAGGAGCCTCTCACCACTGAAAACGAGGCCCGCGTCCCTTAACGCAATCAGGTCATAAGGCCGCAAATGACGCCTAGATCTAATGAATTCAAGGTCTCTTTCAAGGCCGAAGAAACCGCAAACAATTTCGTTGCTCGAGTCACCACACCTCTCCAAGAAACGAATGGCTCCTTCCACCATACGCACATCAATCCTCACAATCGCAGCACTATCGTAGATCACCCTACTAGCCGGCCTCCTCACAGTGCCATCATCCCTCCACACCCATCGCAGACCCAAACACGAAACAAGGACCTTCCTCTCCCACTTACGAATCCTGTCCATCTGGGCAGAAGATAAACCCAGCCAGGCCGGGAAAGCATACGTCAGGACAGGCCTGATCACCTGCTTGTAAATTAGCAGCCTAACGTCTACCGAGAGACCTCCCCTCATGCGCAATAAGTGCTGATATGCAAAGAACAGCCGCCTGGCCTTCTCCAAGACATAATCCACATGTCGGCAAAAGTCAAATCGAGCGTGGAAAACCACTCCCAGGTACTTCATCCTATCGGAGACCCCAATTAACTCGTGGCCAACCCTTAGCGTCGGGATGTACGTCCTGAAGTTTGGATAGACTGTCCTGGGCCTACCCTTGAAAACAACGGATACGCATTTCCTAACATTTAATTGGAGTCTCCAAGAGGTGAAATACCTGTTAAGTCGCTCCAAATACTCATTCAACTTCCGGTTCAGGTTACTCGCCCTGGGTCCAGAACAGGCCAGCAAAACATCATCCGCATAGGTCAGTAGCAGGCCCCCTGAAGGAGGACCCGGTATGTCGCAGATGAAGAGGTTGTACAGGATCGGTCCAAGCAGAGAGCCTTGCGGGACCCCTGCATGAATCGATCGCTGCACAGACACCTCTTCGCCTACTCTCACCTTGAAGCATCGATCCTTCAGGAAGGCTGCTACTAACCTACACGTCTGTGCGTCAAAACCAAAGGATTGTATCTTATACACTATACCGTCTTGCCAGACGGAGTCAAAAGCCTTAGCGAAGTCCAGGCTGACCGCGATGGTACCCCATCTCCTATCAAAACCACCGACAACGTAGTCAGTGAAAGCTGTCAAAGCATGGGTGGTAGAGAGGCCCTGCCTAAATCCAAACTGACAGTCTCTCAGCACATGTCTATCCTCTATGGTACGCTTCAGTCTCTCCAGTATGAAGGATTCAAAAATCTTCCCAAAAGGGGAAAGGAGTGATATAGGCCTATAGCTTCCACAAGCGGAAGCATCAGTACCCGGCTTCCTGATCGGCACAACCAGAGCGACCTTCCATGCAGTGGGGAAATAGCCAATATTTAAACACTGATTAAATAATACAGTGAGGAAAGGTGAAACAACCTCCTCTGACCTCTTCACAGCAACATCAGGGACGCCATCTATGCCCGACGATCTCTTGGCGGGACGGGATGAAATCGCCCTCGCTACAGAGTGTGGCCTAGCAAACCCACAATCATCCCAACGTTGCACATCTCCAATGACAGAGCCATCAGCAGTGAAATCTGTGTTGAAACCCACCAGAGGATCCCCAGTGATGATTCCACCCACAGCCTCTGTGACGAGACTGTGGATGGAATCATCATCCGGGTTATGACCCGTCCGATGAGCATTCGCAAGGCTATCGGCCAAAATTTCCGCCTTTCCAACGTCATCACTTACAACCGCGCCATCAGGAGCAGAGAGGTCACCAATGGGATCCCTGGCCAGTAGGCCCGCGGCACGCTTGACCTGGCTATACACCTTAGGGCCCGGTCGAATGCTCTCTAGCAGATCTCTCCTGCGATCACGCTCAAAAATGACAATCAGGCCCTCAATGATTCTGTCTAGGTTCCTGATATCTGCCCTGAGGATCGGATAGCGATCCGGGTCACGAGACCTATGCAGCGTCCTGCAGAGCCTACGCCGCTCGCGAATGAACCTCCTGACAGAGGGGGGGAGCTCGCCTAACATGCCACCTCCAGGTCTGGAGACAGGTACTGAGGCCTGTATGGCATCGCGAAAAACCTCGCTGAGACCGCTGACACAGCTATCAATTTCCTCCACGGTGGCGTTCCTGTCCGCAGGCAACGTGTGCTCCTGAAGGCCCTCACTCAACCGCCTCCTAAAGCGGCGAACGTTCATCCTGTCGAAATTGTATCTTGGCTGATTGACACGAATTTGAACATCAGTCACACGGAGCTCCAACTCGACCGCCCTGTGGTCTGACTCATAATCGAGTGTCTGCAAAAGACCGCCAAATCGAGGCCAGCTAACCCCCGGCGTGCAGAGGAAGAAATCGATATATGAGCCAGACCCGCCAGAGGGTCTCGTTGGCTCATCCGTGGGACAAATGCTCAAATTCGGACAATCAACCAGGATACTCGACAGAGTCCTGCCGTTGATATTACTATCGGAACCACCCCAGGACGGGTCCTTGGCGTTCCAATCCGCGCCAATCACTACTTCATCGGAGGCACATAACCTGAGAAAGACATTGAAGTCAGAAGAGCGGAGGGTATCTGCAGGTCGAAGATATGAGGCCACAAAGACAATGGACGAGCCATCAGCCTTAAACAATCTGGCTGCGCAGGATTCAATGTGCCCTGACACCAAAGGAACACGCTGAGACCTAAATTCATCCTTAACTAACACGGCAGTTCCACCGCCACCGCCTGTCTCCCTATCCTGCCTATAAACGGTGTAACCTGGGTATACAAATCTGTGATTCGGTGAGAGCTTGTGCTCAGCCAGCAGAAGCACATCGGGATTGTGGTCTCGGATGAAATTGAGCAAATAGTGCCTCTTGGTTAGAGAGACAACTGAGTTAACATTTATAAAAATGCATTTGAACATCCTACAATCCCTGCATGTGCAACAGAAGGCCCAAGATGGCACTGGCCCTACCGTCTGCCTCACGAATCCTAGTGAATTCAGGACTAAATGCCCGTATATCAGCCATGACATCCATCAGGCCCTTGCCAAAATATGCCCTGCAATCATCCGAAATCTCCCCGCCACGGCCGAGAGCTCTATCGACAAGACCCGTCCCGCGGGCGCTACCTACCTTCGGCAACGGTGCAGAGCGAGCAGCAGCTGCATATGAGACCCCCGCGCTAGTCACAGCGAGCCTCTCAGAACGAGCAGTCGACCTGGCAACCGCGGCCTGCTTCAGTTCATCTTTCTTCTCCAAGATTCTCTTGCGTTTGGGGCAATCAGGGGAGCTAGCGACATGACCCTCAATCTCACAGTTAATGCAGAAAATCCTACATTCCTCACCTGTAGCCGGGTCCATAACCGGTGTAGAAGCCTCTCCCTTAGGTGGTATAGGGCACTTGGCTGGGCCATGTGACTTACCGCACTTAACGCAGCGATAAGGCATGCCGCAATTGCTTGAGACATGGCCAAATCGCTGGCAGTTAAAGCACTGTGTTGCCCTAACTCGCTTATCCTTGCGACAGCGAACCTTGCACTGGAGGATCTTATCCAAGTCGTAAACCGCCTTAATATCGGTTGACCGAGCTAGTCGAAGGAGCCATTTGTCGTCAGAGACACAAAAGGCGCTCAATAACTCCACCCTGAAAGAGACCTTATTCTCGAAAAACGACCTAACCTCATCAGTAGTGTACTCCTTAGAAAGACCATCCACTACCACAGTGTATGGTACCAAAGTCTTCGGCGTGTGTGTGTGGAACCTATACTTCCTTTCAACAAGCAAATTCTTAATTGACAAGAAATTATCCAAACCCTTGATGCGTATACCAATAACGGATTTTCTTACCATTTGTATCACAAATTTTTCAGGCGAGAGTACACGGCCTAATATGTTAGAGATCTCCTTAATTCCTACATCATAAATGGTTATTGCGGGAGCTGTCTTCTCCTTAGCAGTTGCAGTTGAATCTGAATTGGCCTGGTTGTTGGCCCCTTGCAATACATCAGCGTTTGCACGGGGTGATGGATTCATCTTGGTACTACGTTGAACATTTGATGGGTTCTCCACATTTTTCTTGGCAGCATCAGTACTGCGCTGCACGTTGGATGCGACCGGCGTTGCCGCACCTTTCGTCTTATGCATGGCCCCTTTGCCACACGGAAGATTGGGCGCCACCGGAGGTTCGGCACTAACAGCCTCAGCAGCAGCTACTTCAGCTGCCCAGTTAGCAGAATGTTGATCGACAGGAGACGTGTCCATAGAGTCTACCATCAGGCTACCTTGGCGCGAAGGAGGAGCCGACATTTGCAGAGTGGCCATCTTGGCCATTAGAGCTTTATTCGCGCTCTCAAGCACGCGATTCTTCTCCTCGAGGAGCTTCAAGGCTTTCTTCATCTCCACCAACATCGCTTCCATTTTTAAATGGTCGTAAGATGAGGTCTTACGCCTCTTTCGGCGTTTGCGTTCAGCACCGTCATTAGCTGTGCTGTCGGATAATTTGGAATCACCCTCCAGGGTCGACTCACCGGAGTTATTGGCGGTCTCCATGTCGCCAGTTCTCTTAACAAGCCCTTTTTTAGCAAACTTGTCAGAAATACTTAATGAATTAGGTGTATAACAACAACCCTCAGCACCATTGGCTGGAAATTCTACGACAGTAGTTTTCAATTTATCAGTCCCTTGAACGAAACTTTCAGGTGTAACACCCTCAGCACCATTAGCTGGAAAATCCACTTGTTGTAAGTTGACAGTGGTTTTATACAATGTTCTTGAGCAATCAGGCCCTTGAACGAAACTTTCGGTATGGGTGTACCAAAAACAGGCTCGTGAACGAAACCTTCAGGTTTCGTATTTCGCGGTTTTGACGCTCCTACGCGCCTTCCAACTTCGCCAGATGACTCCTCCGGCACCTCCAGACCGCCAAATCGGTTGACGAAACCTTCAGGTTTGGTGACCGAAACTTTCAGGTTGCCACTTTTCCCGGCAAACTCGCTGTTTTTCGGCGTAGTGGTTATGACGCCGCTATGGGGATCCACTATGCTCACTTTTTTAGCTTTCACAATTATTTCGCGGTTCAATATTTCGGTATTTTTTCCGATATTTTCCTTGAACACTTATCACAAGCACTTGAAAACACACAATCGAATATATATAATAACGGTTAGCCATCAAAACCAGTGCTTATATACTTTTCGTGTGTGCGTTTAAACGCTATGAGGGTTGTTTTTACACATCGCGCAGCATGTTCCTAATGTATCTGACGATTTCGTGCATCGAATTGTACATAACTTCGTGTGCGCGCGCTGACTTCATCATTTGTGAACAGTGTTAAAAGTGTTTGTGTGATTAAAAAAAATTCTAAGTGAAAATGCCCCCTAAAGCCAGTGGTAAAGCAGCAAAGAAGGCCGGCAAAGCCCAGAAGAACATTACTAAGGGCGATAAGACCAAGAGACGTGCCAAGCGCAAGGAATCTTATGCCATCTACATTTACAAAGTGTTGAAGCAAGTCCATCCCGACACTGGTATCTCCTCGAAGGCCATGAGCATCATGAACAGTTTTGTGAATGATATCTTCGAACGTATTGCCGCCGAAGCCTCTCGTTTGGCTCACTACAACAAGCGTTCCACCATCACCAGTCGGGAAATCCAGACCGCCGTCCGTCTCTTGTTGCCCGGTGAATTGGCTAAGCACGCTGTCAGTGAAGGTACCAAGGCTGTTACTAAATACACTAGCTCCAAGTAAATGCCTTACAATTTTTTCGTCGAAAATATTTCCTCCAAAACAAAGGCCCTTTTCAGGGCCACAAAAATTATTATAAAAGAGATTCAACTTGTTAAATACTAATAAAAATAAATTTGGGTGAATGCATTTGGGAAATAATGTTGAAAATAAAGTATACATATTGTTATACTTTGATATAATAAAAAATTTAATATAAGTCGTCCAACATATCTGATTGCAGATAAATCGTTCACATTTGATGTGCAGTCACAATTGCATACTTGAGAATTCGTCCGTCAGAGGGATGCGGTTTTATGACGACGGCAATTTGACGCATCTCCGTCTTAGGTATGTGTGTGAATTAATTGGCGGGAAAATGAACATTGTTGTATTTGGGTGAAATCCCTTTATGATATGTATGAAATATGACAATGATGTTCTCATAAAATGTGGATTCGTTGTAAAGTTTTACTATTTTCGGATTTCATATGATGGTGGTGTCTGTCGTTGTGCGTTTATGACCTGGCCTAAAAAACTAATCTTGTCGTAATGTCGACATCATTGGAAAATTGCAAATTCCCATAAACAGGCTCACAACATACGTATCGGAATTTTACCTATTGGACATGGAGACGGAGTGTGAGGCGTGTGGCAATTTTTCCTGAAAATTAATGTAAATGACATGAATATGATTTTTTTTATTTATGTGGGTAATAAATGATGTTTGGTTTGATTTGGGTTTTGTCTCTTTTTGCAAAAATGATTTGTAGCCCTGAAAAGGGCTGTTAGATATAATGTTTTCGAATATCGAAAATAATCATGCTGCTGCCTTCGGTAATTTTCCAGGGTGGTGGAAAAATTACTTCTTGGCGGCGGTCTTCTTGGCAGCTGGCTTCTTTGCTGCTGCGGCGGCCTTTTTGGGCTTGGCTGCGGCTGCAGTTTTGGCTTTGGGTGCCTTTGGTTTTGTGGCTGAAGCCTTGGCG
Organism: Eudasyphora cyanicolor; assembly: GCA_963930755.1. Taxonomy (NCBI): domain Eukaryota; kingdom Metazoa; phylum Arthropoda; class Insecta; order Diptera; family Muscidae; genus Eudasyphora; species Eudasyphora cyanicolor. The sequence goes on along the minus strand of OZ005737.1, from coordinate 75,064,624 downwards.
GCTGTCTTGGCTGGTTTAGCCTTAACGGTGCCGGTCTTTTTGGCAGTTTTGGCCTTTGCCTTCTCGGTCTTCTTCTTTTCGGCAGTCTTTTTGGCGGCCGATGGCTTCTTGGCAGCGGTTTTCTTCTCACCAGCAGCCTTCTTGGGTGTGGCAGCCTTCTTCTTCTTTTCGGCGGCGGGCTTCTTCTTCTTTTCAGCTGTCTTGGCCTTGGGCTCCTTGGAAGCCGATGGCGACAATTTGAATGAACCAGAAGCACCCTTACCCTTGGTCTGGATCAATTTACCGCTGGCAACGGCACCCTTCAAATACTTCTTGATGAATGGAGCCAATTTCTGGGCATCTACTTTGTAGGTGCTGGCCAAATATTTCTTGATGGCAGGCAATGAGGAACCACCACGCTCTTTCAATGTCTTGATGGCGGCATCGACCATTTGTTGGGTTGGTGGATGAGTTGGAGCGGCTGAGGGTTTCTTTGCCTTGGCAGCAGCGGGCTTCTTGGGTGCCTTCTTCTCAACGGCGGCAACGGGGGAGGCGGTGGCTTCAACAACGGCGGCGTCAGACATGTTTGCACTTTTGTTTCTTTCACTTAATAACACTGGTAAGTTATACACTTAAATTGTTTTGTGTACGTTTTGTTGTTGCTGCCGCCGCCGAATAATGTGGATACATCGAAAAGATGAGAAGTGCATAGTAGTCAATTGGGATATTTTGCGAAAGGTTGTGTGGAAGCTTATTTAATTTTTTACAAAAGTTTTCGTGGAAATGCTTAAATTGTGATGAGATTGTAAAAAAAATTGTAAATTTTCCTCAAGACACTGCTTTAGTGGATTTTCAGCTGTGTAGAAGTGAAAATCCGATGAAAATAGCATGCGTAGTTAATGAGATATGAGTGTTTCAGATGACAGATTATAAAAATGTTGCGATAAAATTGTAACTAAATTATGAAAATTTAAGAATTTTTATGGAAAATTTCGTGAAAATTGATTTTGTGATGTAAACTACATATGTTTTCTTTTGATAACTTGCAGTAGTTGATTGAAATGTGTCCATTTTCATGTGTAAAAATCGTATTTGATTATGTGGTCTATGACGGTGGAATCGCTTGTATTGGCATATTTTCCATGAATAAAAGTTTTTCTGCAATTGAATTTGAAAGCTCAATTGCGATATAGTTTTAGGAAAATTTCTTTAAAAATGTATTGCAATTCATATAATCGTTGCAAATCCTGGCATAATTGATAAAAAGTTATTAATTGCAGTGAAATGTGTAAAATATGGAAATGCCAAGAGTCAAGAGCCATACCCCACCATCAGTGGGTGAATACAAGTGATGCGAGTATGTGGGAACTTTTTATGCTTTTGAAATGTATTTTTTGTTAAAATTGAATGAAAACTATAATTAAAAATGAATATATTGGAAACAATTCTACACAAATTGTGGAATTTTATAAAATTTTGACAAAAATTGTCGAAAAATAGTTGTAAAGTGCCATATGACATTGAGAGTAGTGTGTGTGAAATGAACTCGACTCGACTTCAGAGGTAAATGCAATGAAATGCAATTGTTTGAAATTGATTATTTAAATGAACTATATATGTATATATAATTGAATTAAGAATAGTTTTTAACAATATTTGTCTGGCTGGCTGACTTAGAAATATAATTGTTGAATTGCGTACCGGACTCGGGGGGCGCAAAAGGCAAAAAGTGGTTAAGTTTGTGGGTGTTTTATAGTGAAATAATGAAAATGTAAATAAATAATTGTGAAATAGATAAATTGAGGAAATTTTGGAAAAAATTGTAAAATTTGTAGTGAATTTGTTGGTGGAAAAGTGAATTGTAAGTGTTGTGCAGAAAAAAAGAATAATAATAAAATGAGTGTAAATTGAAATGGTAGTTATAGATTTTTTGGGAAATTTTGTTCCTTTTAAAGTGAAAAAATAATGATTTTTGTGGAAATGTGTTAATTATATGTGCGTTAGAAAATGTAAATGAAGTTGCAAATTTGAAAAATGAAGATAGATAATGCGGTGTTTTGTGGTAATGTGCGTGCGCCACTTAAGATTTGCCATAATGGTTTTCGAGCAAATATGGTTTGTGAACTGGGTTTTTATGACAGTTTTATGGCAATTTGTAACAATTATGGAGATAATAAAATCGTGAAGAAGAAGAAAATGGCGATGATAAAAACGATAAGAAGAAGAAAATGGCGACGATAAAAACGATAAGAAGAAGAAAATGGTGGTATAATATAAATTTGCTGCAAGGGGGAGGGAAAAAAGAGAAGAAAGCGATATTGGCAAATATTCTAGGACTATGACGTATGCAAATTAAAGAAATTGACGCTAGATGGCAAAATGGAAAATATGAGCTAATTGTTGTGGGAAGACACGTGGGAATACTTTTATGTGCATAGTTGACGATAGGTGGCAAAAAATAGAACATTTTAGCTTTTATATAAATTTTTGAACAGAAAATGAAGAAGAAAATTGGGAACATTTATGTATGTACATTTTGACGACAGATGGCATAAAATAGTAACTAAAACCATTTTTGAGCAATAATGGAGAAGTTTTGTGACAAAGTGATATAAAATGAATCTAAAAGAAGAAATTTAGAAAATTTTGTCTAAATTTTAATTAAATAGAATAAATTAAGAAATTTTGTTTAACTTTTAATTAGTTTTGGTTTAAGAATAAAATGTTTATAAATTATAACTTTTTTTGTATGAATGTGACTTTGTAAACAATTTTGGTCGTAAATAAGAGAAAAATATAAAATTTCTGAAAAAATCTTAAAATTTTTGAAATAATTCGCTGAAACATGAGATCATAGACATAGAAACATAGCTGAAAAAAATTGTTTTAAAATCGTTGAAATGAAAAACTCCAAAAAATTTTAAATTTATTGATGATTACTACTATAAATGATAAGTACTAAAAAGTTTGGAAAATATAATCTCTTTTTCTTAAAAAATTTGTGGTCCTGAAAAGGACCGATTGTTTTTTTTGAAAAAAGTTGGCTTCTTAAAATGTCAATAATTTAAGCACGTTCTCCACGAATACGTCTGGCCAATTGGATATCCTTTGGCATGATGGTGACACGCTTAGCATGGATGGCGCACAAGTTGGTATCTTCGAAGAGACCGACCAAGTAGGCTTCGCTAGCTTCTTGCAAGGCCATGACGGCAGAGCTCTGGAAACGCAAATCAGTTTTGAAATCTTGAGCGATTTCACGAACCAAACGTTGGAAGGGCAATTTGCGGATCAACAATTCGGTACTCTTTTGGTAACGACGGATTTCACGCAAAGCGACGGTACCAGGGCGGAAACGATGAGGTTTCTTCACACCACCAGTGGCTGGTGCACTCTTACGGGCAGCCTTAGTAGCCAATTGTTTGCGAGGAGCTTTGCCACCAGTCGATTTACGGGCAGTTTGCTTAGTACGAGCCATTTTTCACTTTAGATTTTTTCACTTCACAAGATATGCACACAAACACTGTTAACACTGTATTAATCGTGCTGCTCGTGTGCTAGCGACCTTTTATAGAAAATTTGACGGAGCAACGTGCGACTTAAGGGTGTGTGTTACTAAAATATTGGAATTTAGTGTTCGGCATTTGGTCCAACACACACGAAGTGAACACGAGTGGATACGAATGTTGTATTAGTGGTTGAAATATGTGCAGCATTTTGTATAAATACGAGCGTTTTAGTTAAACGGATATTAGTTCTTGTGCATCGTTTGTGAAGTGTTTAAGTGAAATAATAAAAGTGAAAAATGACTGGTCGTGGTAAAGGTGGCAAAGGCTTGGGAAAAGGTGGCGCTAAACGTCATCGTAAAGTGTTGCGTGATAACATCCAAGGTATCACCAAGCCCGCTATTAGACGTTTGGCTCGTCGTGGTGGTGTAAAACGTATTTCTGGTCTGATCTACGAAGAAACCCGTGGTGTCCTGAAGGTGTTCTTGGAAAACGTTATTCGTGATGCTGTCACCTACACCGAACACGCTAAGCGTAAAACCGTCACCGCTATGGATGTCGTCTACGCTTTGAAGAGACAAGGCCGCACTTTGTACGGTTTCGGCGGTTAAACAACAATTTCTTGACTTTATTTGGAGAAATATTACTTTAAAACTAAAACAATCGGTCCTTTTCAGGACCACAACAAATATTAAAAGAGAGATTTTTTCTTGTTGAAAATGTACTATTTGCTGAAAAATAAATAAAGATTAGTATTTAGTATTAGGATGAGGTCGAACTTTAGTTGATAATAAATAAACGAGACCGACACAATGAATGTATGCCGACGGCAAAATAACTGTATATAGAGAAAAAACACGAAGCACACACGACGAAGCAAAGGGCTATACACGAACTTCAACACGCAGATACATGTGTATCTACCATGAATACATACTTGAATCGGTGACGAAGTCGGCATATGTATTAACGATGGACGAACATTCGTTTGGGCGGACGATAGAGAGTGATTTGTTAAGTATTTACACTGCATTTTCGATATAAAAAATCGACATAATTAACGTTTTAGCGCGAATTTTGTGACATTTCGCACATCAAAATTCTTCTTTCCGCGAGTAGAATCGATTGGCGTAAATTTTTTTTAATTTTTTTTAATTTTTTGATTTTTGTTTTTATCCTGTGGTACCCCCTTTGCTCGAAAATGACAAAAAAAATCCAAAGTTGTAGAACGTCCATGAGATTTTGCTAGATAATAGTAGAAGATTCGCGGTTTAATAAAATGTATAAATATCCCTCAATAGTTGAATCTTTGAAGAAATATTGCATTTTTCATTAGCTGTCCATAGCAAAAATTTGTTAAAAGTTGTTATTTTTTATATTCTGATTGGTCAATATTATTGCAAGTATTTCGATATTATTGGCATGTTTCCATTGCATATATACACCAAAACATTCCTTAAAGAACTCATTTATTTATAGGAACAAGCTGTATTTACTAAGCAGTATCCTTTTAATATAAAGATATGAAAATTCATTTGGGAGACTGAATTAAGAATTTATTGTGCATTTTTGACGTAGAAAAGTTCCCATAACTGACGTTTTATCGAGAGTTAAGAGACATAACATGTATCAAACATTTTGTTTTCGCGAGTAGAATCGATTGGTGCATGCAAATTTTTTTTTGCGAAAATTTTTTTTTTTTGGTTTTTTTCATGTTTGATTTTATCATGTGCTACCACACTACCCAATATTATGAAAAAAATCGAAAGTTGTACAATTTGCATGGATTTGTGGTATATGATAGTATAAGCATCGCTGATAAATATAATACGTAAGTTTTCCTCAATAGTTCAATTATTAAGGAAATATTGAATTTTTCATTAACTCTCCGTAGCAACTTTTTTTGTAAAGTAATTATTCCTCAAAATACGGATTGGGTAATATAATACCAAGAATTTCGATATTATTGGCTCGTTTCATTGCCTATATATCTAAACATTCCTTAAAGAACGTATTTACGTATCCAAACACGCGGTATTTAGTAACCAGTATCCGGTAAAAAAAAATACCTCCACTGAATTCACATACTTATACAGCACTGTCATCCCTCTATAGTCGTTACATGTACTAACACATATAACAACTGTGGCAAATAGCTTAACTGTACTTTCCATGCGTCTAATTACCACATACAACACATATGCGCGCCGCGATACCCAAACCACTAACCAGGGTTGATGTCACTGGTATGCATAAGGAAGGTACATATGTGTAACACACGAAAGAAAGAAAAAGTCAAGCATCTGCACACATGGCAATTTTTCATTCATATAGCAAAGAAATGCTACATTTACGCGCCAAATTTCGATAGTGGCTTATTTTTCGTGCTAAATTGTCATAGTGGATATATTTTATTATATTGTAAGAATAATTGAGTAAAAAATAAAATGTTTGATAAGGTTTTTTCTCTTTTTCAAATCTTTTTGTCGTCCTGAAAAGGACGGATTGTTGAATTTTGAATGTATAACGGTGGTCTGTATTTACATTTTTCCATGTTGGTTGTAGAGAATTTAAGCTTTCTTCTCGGTCTTCTTGGGCAAAAGAACGGCTTGGATGTTTGGCAAGACACCACCTTGAGCAATGGTGACACCAGACAACAATTTGTTCAATTCTTCGTCGTTGCGGATGGCCAATTGCAAATGACGGGGAATAATTCTCGTCTTCTTGTTGTCACGAGCAGCGTTGCCAGCCAACTCGAGAACTTCAGCGGCCAAGTATTCCATGACGGCAGCTAAGTACACAGGGGCACCGGCACCAACACGTTCAGCATAGTTGCCTTTACGCAACAGACGATGGATACGACCAACGGGGAATTGAAGACCAGCACGATTGGAACGGGACTTTGCCTTTCCCTTAACTTTGCCACCTTTACCACGACCAGACATTTTCACTTATTTTTTATTTGAACACTTCACTTAGCACTGAAAAACACAAATGATAACGGTTAGCCATCAAAACCAGTGCTTATATACTTTTCGTGTGTGCGTTTAAACGCTATGAGGGTTGTTTTTACACATCGCGCAGCATGTTCCTAATGTATCTGACGATTTCGTGCATCGAATTGTACATAACTTCGTGTGCGCGCGCTGACTTCATCATTTGTGAACAGTGTTAAAAGTGTTTGTGTGATTAAAAAAAATTCTAAGTGAAAATGCCCCCTAAAGCCAGTGGTAAAGCAGCAAAGAAGGCCGGCAAAGCCCAGAAGAACATTACTAAGGGCGATAAGACCAAGAGACGTGCCAAGCGCAAGGAATCTTATGCCATCTACATTTACAAAGTGTTGAAGCAAGTCCATCCCGACACTGGTATCTCCTCGAAGGCCATGAGCATCATGAACAGTTTTGTGAATGATATCTTCGAACGTATTGCCGCCGAAGCCTCTCGTTTGGCTCACTACAACAAGCGTTCCACCATCACCAGTCGGGAAATCCAGACCGCCGTCCGTCTCTTGTTGCCCGGTGAATTGGCTAAGCACGCTGTCAGTGAAGGTACCAAGGCTGTTACTAAATACACTAGCTCCAAGTAAATGCCTTACAATTTTTTCGTCGAAAATATTTCCTCCAAAACAAAGGCCCTTTTCAGGGCCACAAAAATTATTATAAAAGAGATTCAACTTGTTAAATACTAATAAAAATAAATTTGGGTGAATGCATTTGGGAAATAATGTTGAAAATAAAGTATACATATTGTTATACTTTGATATAATAAAAAATTTAATATAAGTCGTCCAACATATCTGATTGCAGATAAATCGTTCACATTTGATGTGCAGTCACAATTGCATACTTGAGAATTCGTCCGTCAGAGGGATGCGGTTTTATGACGACGGCAATTTGACGCATCTCCGTCTTAGGTATGTGTGTGAATTAATTGGCGGGAAAATGAACATTGTTGTATTTGGGTGAAATCCCTTTATGATATGTATGAAATATGACAATGATGTTCTCATAAAATGTGGATTCGTTGTAAAGTTTTACTATTTTCGGATTTCATATGATGGTGGTGTCTGTCGTTGTGCGTTTATGACCTGGCCTAAAAAACTAATCTTGTCGTAATGTCGACATCATTGGAAAATTGCAAATTCCCATAAACAGGCTCACAACATACGTATCGGAATTTTACCTATTGGACATGGAGACGGAGTGTGAGGCGTGTGGCAATTTTTCCTGAAAATTAATGTAAATGACATGAATATGATTTTTTTTATTTATGTGGGTAATAAATGATGTTTGGTTTGATTTGGGTTTTGTCTCTTTTTGCAAAAATGATTTGTAGCCCTGAAAAGGGCTGTTAGATATAATGTTTTCGAATATCGAAAATAATCATGCTGCTGCCTTCGGTAATTTTCCAGGGTGGTGGAAAAATTACTTCTTGGCGGCGGTCTTCTTGGCAGCTGGCTTCTTTGCTGCTGCGGCGGCCTTTTTGGGCTTGGCTGCGGCTGCAGTTTTGGCTTTGGGTGCCTTTGGTTTTGTGGCTGAAGCCTTGGCGGCTGTCTTGGCTGGTTTAGCCTTAACGGTGCCGGTCTTTTTGGCAGTTTTGGCCTTTGCCTTCTCGGTCTTCTTCTTTTCGGCAGTCTTTTTGGCGGCCGATGGCTTCTTGGCAGCGGTTTTCTTCTCACCAGCAGCCTTCTTGGGTGTGGCAGCCTTCTTCTTCTTTTCGGCGGCGGGCTTCTTCTTCTTTTCAGCTGTCTTGGCCTTGGGCTCCTTGGAAGCCGATGGCGACAATTTGAATGAACCAGAAGCACCCTTACCCTTGGTCTGGATCAATTTACCGCTGGCAACGGCACCCTTCAAATACTTCTTGATGAATGGAGCCAATTTCTGGGCATCTACTTTGTAGGTGCTGGCCAAATATTTCTTGATGGCAGGCAATGAGGAACCACCACGCTCTTTCAATGTCTTGATGGCGGCATCGACCATTTGTTGGGTTGGTGGATGAGTTGGAGCGGCTGAGGGTTTCTTTGCCTTGGCAGCAGCGGGCTTCTTGGGTGCCTTCTTCTCAACGGCGGCAACGGGGGAGGCGGTGGCTTCAACAACGGCGGCGTCAGACATGTTTGCACTTTTGTTTCTTTCACTTAATAACACTGGTAAGTTATACACTTAAATTGTTTTGTGTACGTTTTGTTGTTGCTGCCGCCGGTTCAAATGGTTCAAATGGTTCAAATACAGATTTTATTTATCCATCAAAAGCCTTAAACAATATTATCGATATCTTACATCTAACAGAGGATTCTTACAAATACTTAGCAGGTTATCTAAATCTATGTATCTAATACAGAAAAGAGTGACGTTAAAGAACAGTCACATCAATAAAACATTAAAATCATTTATTACAAAAAATCCCCTAAAAAAGGATAAGCAAAAAAGGGGTCTCTAACAGTTGGGTATAGGAATTACAAACTAGAAACTACAGACTAAAAACTACTAATACTATTTACAACTATTTACATATTTACAAAGAATACGACGACTGCACTCCGGTCACTCGTCGAACGATAACGCCGCTAAGACCTTGATGACCATCGCATCCCTCTCGGCCTCGCTCATACCCCTACGGTATCCGCCAGTACATTGGCGGGCTTTGATGACACATGTCAGAAAATCTTTACCAAAGATTTTCTTACATGTGTCATCAAACACCGTAGAGCCCCCCAGAAGCTCACGCCATGCTACATCCGCACGCTCGGATGAGGCAGGAGCCGGTAACGTGACTCTAGTTGAAGCCGCGGCAGCATACGACCTAGGCCGTACACTACCACCGCCACGTGCCAGAGACACTTTTGGCGCGGGAACATCCCCCGCCACTTTCTCGTCCTTTCGAACCTGGAGCGACTGTCGTTTCGGACAGTCACGAGAATTAGCAGAGTGACCAGCAGTATCGCAGTTTGCACACCTAAGCACATACTCCGGCTGCTTGGTCACCTCACCAGTGACGGGGTCAGTTACCGCCACCTCGTTAACCACCCTCATGCCAGTGGGTATAACGCACGCACCCGGGCCATGTGATCCACCGCATTTGACACACCTGTAAGGCATGCCACAATTGGTGGACACATGGCCGTAGCGCTGACAGTTATAACACTGTGTGAGGCCCTTGCGCTTATCTTTCCTCACGAGCACACGGCAGTGGAGGAAGAGTCTCGTCTTGTATAATTCTCCAATTCGCGAATTCCTCGCAATGTGGAGCAGCCATTTGTTGTTGCTCATATAGGTGACTCGACGGACATCTGAGAAACCCAGCTTCGCCAAACCACCACGAACATCGGTGACGTCATAGGTCCCTGGAAGACCTTCCATTACGACGGAGTGCGGTGTCATACCTTTTGGCGTGTACGTATGGTACCGCACTCCCTCTTTCACCAAGAAGTCTCTCAGCTTCTGGTGTTCTTGTAGTGACGTCACCTTGAAATTGGCGGCGTCACGTCCAGCAACGGCCACGGTAAATTTATCGTGACCCAATAGTTTCTTCACCTCGTCAACCATAGTCTTCAGGTTGGCTCCATACACCGTCACTAAGGGAACGGCTCTTTTCGGGACGGTCTCTCCCGCGCCACCATTACCAGCGGGTGTCGCTGCAGAGGTTGTACGTCCTCCACTGGCGTCTCTTCGGGCATTGGCCCTCATCTTTGCAGCAGCAGCTGAAGTCGTCGGCTTCTCACTAACGTTGGGCCGTTTCGGCGTCTTGCCGGCCTTACCGGGGCAATTTCGAGCCCCGATGTCCTCTCCCTGTGTCGCTGGCGGTGCGTCCACAGAATGCTGCGCTGTAGTTGCACAAGCAGAATCTACCTCCATAGCTGCCCTGTTTTCGGCATTCTTCTTCGTTTGTACAGGCCGATAATCGACCTCTTTTGAGTTATTTGCACTCAAAACTCTAGTTCGAACTGTGGGTTCGCTCCGATCAATGTCGCTGAGGTCGAGATTGCAACCACATTTGCAACTCTCCATCTTTTTCACTATGAAATCTTGTAGAACGGTATTTTGTTCTACAAGTTCATCTATCTTTTTACGGAATTCTTCCTCCATTATCTCCATTCGGAGGCTTTCATACGAATCGCAATCAGCGATTCCCTTCCTCTTCTTTCTCTTATTCTTACGGTGCCTCTTATCGGCAGCCTGACTTTCCTCCAAGGGCGCACCCTCATCAGGTAAAGCCGTGTTGGCAGCCTCAGACATCATCACTAAACACTTTCTCTTTTTTTTCAAAACACTTTTAAACTGGGGAGGCGGTGGCTTCAACAACGGCGGCGTCTGACATTTTCACTTTTTTTACACGTTTAACCGTTCTGTATATTTTTTTTGGGGGTTCAAATAATGGTTCAAGGTTCAAATACAGATTTTATTTATCCATCAAAAGCCTTAAACAATATTATCGATATCTTACATCTAACAGAGGATTCTTACAAATACTTAGCAGGTTATCTAAATCTATGTATCTAATACAGAAAAGAGTGACGTTAAGGAACAGTCACATCAATAAAACATTAAAATCATTTATTACAAAAAATTCCCCTAAAAAAGGATAAGCAAAAAAGGGGTCTCTAACAGTTGGGTATAGGAATTACAAACTAGAAATTACAGACTAAAAACTACTAATACTATTTACAACTATTTACATATTTACAAAGAATACGACGACTGCACTCCGGTCACTCGTCGAACGATAACGCCGCTAAGACCTTGATGACCATCGCATCCCTCTCGGCCTCGCTCATATCCCTACGGTATCCGCCAGTACATTGGCGAGCTTTGATGACACATGTCAGAAAATCTTTACCAAAGATTTTCTTACATGTGTCATCAAACACCGTAGAGCCCCCCAGAAGCTCACGCCATGCTACATCCGCACGCCCGGATGAGGCAGGAGCCGGTAACGTGACTCTAGTTGAAGCCGCGGCAGCATACGACCTAGGCCGTACACTACCACCGCCACGTGCCAGAGACACTTTTGGCGCGGGAACATCCCCCGCCACTTTCTCGTCCTTTCGAACTTGGAGCGACTGTCGTTTCGGACAGTCACGAGAATTAGCAGAGTGACCAGCAGTATCGCAGTTTGCACACCTAAGCACATACTCCGGCTGCTTGGTCACCTCACCAGTGACGGGGTCAGTTACCGCCACCTCGTTAACCACCCTCATGCCAGTGGGTATAACGCATGCACCCGGGCCATGTGATCCACCGCATTTGACACACCTGTAAGGCATGCCACAATTGGTGGACACATGGCCGTAGCGCTGACAGTTATAGCACTGCGTGAGGCCCTTGCGCCTATCCTTCCTCACGAGCACACGGCAGTGGAGGAAGAGTCTCGTCTTATACAATTCTCCAATTCGCGAATTCCTCGCAATGTGGAGCAGCCATTTATTATTGCTCATATAGGTGACTCGACGGACATCAGAAAAACCCAACTTCGCCAAACCACCACGAACATCGGTGACGTCATAGGTCCCTGGAAGACCTTCCATTACGACGGAGTGCGGTGTCATACCTTTTGGCGTGTACGTATGGTACCGCACTCCCTCTTTCACCAAGAAGTCTCTCAGCTTCTGGTGTTCTTGTAGTGACGTCACCTTGAAATTGGCGGCGTCACGTCCAGCAACGGCCACGGTAAATCTATCGTGACCCAATAATTTCTTCACCTCGTCAACCATAGTCTTCAGGTTGGCTCCATACACCGTCACTAAGGGAACGGCTCTTTTCGGGACGGTCTCTCCCGCGCCACCATTACCAGCGGGTGTCGCTGCAGAGGTTGTACGTCCTCCACTGGCGTCTCTTCGGGCATTAGCCCTCATCTTTGCAGCAGCAGCTGAAGTCGTCGGCTTCTCACTAACGTTGGGCCGTTTCGGCGTCTTGCCGGCCTTACCGGGGCAATTTCGAGCCCCGATGTCCTCTCCCTGTGTCGCTGGCGGTGCGTCCACAGAATGCTGCGCTGTAGTTGCACAAGCAGAATCTACCTCCATAGCTGCCCTGTTTTCGGCATTCTTCTTCGTTTGTACAGGCCGATAATCGACCTCTTTTGAGTTATTTGCACTCAAAACTCTAGTTCGAACTGTGGGTTCGCTCCGATCAATGTCGCTGAAGTCGAGATTGCAACCACATTTACAACTCTCCATCTTTTTCACTATGAAATCTTGTAGAACGGTATTTTGTTCTACAAGTTCATCTATCTTTTTACGGAATTCTTCCTCCATTATCTCCATTCGGAGGCTTTCATACGAATCGCAATCAGCGATTCCCTTCCTCTTCTTTCTCTTATTCTTACGGTGCCTCTTATCGGCAGCCTGACTTTCCTCCAAGGGCGCACCCTCATCAGGTAAAGCCGTGTTGGCAGCCTCAGACATCATCACTAAACACTTTCTCTTTTTTTTTCAAAACACTTTTAAACTGGGGAGGCGGTGGCTTCAACAACGGCGGCGTCTGACATTTTCACTTTTTTTACACGTTTAACTGTATATTTTTTTTTCGCCAGTTTCAGTTTCAGTTTCAAAATTAGCTATTTATTTTCCAAAATCACTTAAAACTAATACAAAAAGATAGCTTACTTCTAATCTTACTCACTAAATAAACATACCATATACTATTGTCCATCATGGCGCACAAAATCATATAAAAGGTGCCGTGGTCAGGCCACAGACACAAATCCAGCAAAAATAAAAGTAAAAAACGAAAAGAAAAATGCCCAAAAAAATGGAATATTCAAAAAAGGCAATCATACTTAATTTAACTTAAAACTAAAGGTGTCGCTTAAAACTAATAAAAACTAAAAACTACTATTTACAATTATATACAAGTTCGACCTACTGAGCGGTGATGTACACCGTGTCAGTGAGGTCGAATGCGTCGTACCTCCTATGATAAAATAGGAGGTTATCTCCAACGTGAAGCAGGCCCTCTTCGTGGAACCTGCGAAATGCGGCGGGTGGCAGGTGCCTCAGCGTCCGCAGCAACTCCAAATCGTCCTCGTTCCTGAGGCATCCTTCGACGATACTGTTGTGCAGGTCCTGACTCCTCTCAAAAAATCTAACAGCACCCCTAACAAGGAAGACATCTAACCTATCGAAAGAAATGCCCTCGTAGATAACCCTACAAGCAACCGTCCTAACAGAACCATCCTCCAGAACACGGGGCCGAATGCCCAAACATCCCCTAAGAACTCGCCTCTCCCATATCCTCAACCTCTCCATCTGATGGGCGGAAATGCCGAACCACACCGGGAAGGCGTATGCGATGATCGGTCTGATCACCTGCCGGTATATCAGTAGCCTCACATCAGGGGAGAGTCCACCCCTCATACGCAGAAGACTTTGGTATCCAAAGTACATCTTCCTCGCCCTATCGAGAACGTAGTCAATGTGCCTACAGAAGTCAAATCTATCGTGAAAGAGGACCCCTAGGTACCTGATCCTATCAGAATTGCCCATCAGCTCACCACCTATGCGCAACACAGGGATGTAGCGGCGAAAATTCGGGTACACGTGCCCCGGCCTACCTCCAAAGACGACCGCGCAGCATTTCCCCACGTTGAGCCGGAGGCCCCACCTGGAGAAATACTCGTGAAGATCGGTCAGATAGGTGCTAACGCACCTCTCAACATTGCTGGCCCTAACCCCCGAAAAAGCCAGCAGGACATCATCGGCATACACAAGCAGCAACCCACCAGGAGGGGGTCCTGGTATGTCTCTGACAAATAAATTGTAGAGCATAGGCCCTAGCAAGGAACCCTGAGGCACCCCCGCCAGAACCGGTTTCCTGCCGGAAACCTGGTCGCCCACTTTCACCCTGAAGAAGCGACCCCTAAGGAAGCTAGCAACAAGCCTACAGGTCTGGAAATCAAAACCAACGCCCTGCAATTTGTGGAGGATCCCATCATGCCAAACAGAGTCGAACGCCCTAGAAAAATCGAGCCCAACTGCAATCGTACCCTGCCTCCTATTCAATCCCCTCACGACATAGTCAGCAAAAGCACACAACGCATGAGTGGTAGAATGCCCCCTCCTAAAACCGAACTGGAAGTCCCTGAGAACACGCCTGTCCTCAACGAACCTCCAGATCCTAGCCAATATGACCGACTCAAAGACCTTACCGAAAGCCGAGAGAAGAGAAATCGGTCTATAGCTGCCACAACGCCCTGGGTCAGAACCCTGTTTCAACACTGGAACCATCATCGCCTCCTTCCACGCAGCAGGGAAATAGCCCAAGTTGAAACAATGATTGAAGAGAACCGTCAAGAAAACAAAAAGAACCTCACCAGCCCTCTTCAACGCCACGTCAGGAACGCCATCCACACCAGACGAGCGTCTAGCTGGGCGCCCCGCAAGAGCACCAGCTACATCAGAAGAATGAACAAATCCGCCCTCTTCCCACCTGACCAGATCACCTACGACCGAACCATCAGCCAAAAACCCCTCAGAAAATTCCACCAGCGGGTCCCTACAGTCCAAAGCCGCAGTAGACTCCGCCACCTGGGCACGAAAAGAAGCATCGAGATTCTCCACACCTGCCCTGTAGACCCCCTGTAAGTCCTCCGCCAAAAGCTCAGCCTTACGCCTATCATCAGAAACACGCGTGCCATCCGCATCAAGGAGACTCCCCACAGGCTCCCTGTGCGACAAGCCGGCCGCCCTCTTCACACGCCCATACATCCTACTATCGACCCTAACTCCCTGAAGATAATCCCTAAATCGGTCACGCTCAAACAGGCGGATCGACTCATCAATAATCCTACTCAAATTCCTAATGTCCGCCCTCAACACAAGCCCACGGTCCGGATCAGGAGTCCGGTGGAGCGCACGACACAACCTCCTACGCTCACGAATGAAACGCAAAATCCGAGGTGGGAGATCACCCAGGATACCATCCCTAGCCCGCGACATCGGCACAGCAGAGTCCAACGCCTCACTGAAAACCGAGCCCAAACTCTCCACACAGCCATCGACCTCCTCAACAGTGACATTCCTATCAACAGGCAAAGCACACCCCTCAAGACCGCGTCCTAGACAGCCCCTATAACGGCGGACGTCCATCCGACCGAAGTCCCTAAACCTACGACCCTCACAAGTATCAACCCTGCCAACATCAATCAAAATCTGTATCGCCCTATGATCCGACTCGAAATCAAACGTCCTAGCCTCGTGGCCATCAGCCAAAACGATCCCAGGAGTCCTCAAGAAAAAGTCAATATAAGATCCCACCGATCTACCAGGCCTAGTAGGTGCATCGGCAGGAACAGCAGCAAAATCAGGGGAAGCAAGAAGATAGCCGTGAAGGCATGCACCCCTGGTATCAACCACAGCACCACCCCAAGATGGGTGCTTAGCGTTGAGATCGGCGCCTACAACTACCTCACCAGAGCCATACAACAAATAAATGGGATCAAGGTCAGAAGTGAGAAATGGGTCACCCGGCCGAAGATACAATGAAACAAAGGCTATAGAGGAGCCATCCCCCCTCCAAATCCTAACCGCACAACTCTCTATACCACCCGTATCGACACAAATCCTGTCACAGCGAAAATTCTCCCTAACCAGAACAGCCGTACCACCGCCCCTACGACCTATCCTATTCTGACGAAACACCTTGTAGCCCCTCAACTCAAACCTATGAGAATCAGACAGCTTGTGCTCAGCAAGCAGAAGAATATCGGGACCCCTCTCCCTAACAAACAAACTGAGGAAATGTCTCTTGGCCAAGGAAACGCAAGAGTTAACATTCAAAAAGACACAACTAAGGGATCTAGACATCGCAAATCCTAAGAGCAAGGCCTAACACCGCAAGAGAGTCAGCACCGCCAGACATCAACCGCCGAAACTCAGGAGCGTATTCCCTGACTCGACCTATCACACCGAGAAAATCGGTGCCGAAAGCCTTCTCACAAACGCCTAAGACCCCCGGAACACTAACCTGTCCGTTGCCACCAGCAGCACCACCGGCCCTAACAGCCGGAGGCAGCTTCGACGCCCCCCCTGAGGCAACAGGCCCTATACGAGGCGCGCGCGCAGCCCCAGCCGCCGCCGAATAGGAAACGCCGGGCCGAACACCCGACGCCACCGAAGCCCTAGCTCTATCCCTAGCCTCCTTATCAGCCTCTCTCCTAGCAAGGATAGCAATACGTCTAGGACACATGCGTGAACCAGCAGTATGCCCCACCACACCGCAGTTCACGCAGCTAACCTCCTTCTCAGGCTTCCTAACAATGACCCCCGTAACCGGGTCAGAAACTTCAACGAAATTCTCTGCCTCCTTAGCAGGAATTGGGCAATCCGCCATAACGTGCGGTTGCCCGCACTTGACACATCTAATTGGCATCCCACAGTTGGCAGAGACGTGTCCAAATCTCTGGCATCTGAAGCACTGCGTGATGCCGTGCCGTTTGTCCCTAGCAAACTTCACAGCTAATCTAAACATCCTCCTCAAGCGATAAACGCCCTCTATGTCCGAAGCCCTGGACAATCTCAATAACCACTTGCCGCCTGAGACGCAGACGGCACCAAGCACCTCTACCCTAACGCCAGACTCTACCTCTAGCCACGACTTGACCTCATCAGCAGAATATTCATCCGACAGACCCTCAAGGACAACGGGGTACGGCAGAAGCGACTTAGGAGTGTGGGTATGAAACTTATACCCACGCTCAACAAAAAGATCCCTGACTTTAGTAAAATCCTCAAGGCTCCTAACCCGAACCGACAATGCGGTCTTCCTAATCACAACAAGATGAAACTCACCCTTGTTCAGGACCCGCTGCAGCAGGTTGGTGATCTCCTTCACGCCGACTTCGTAAATAGTGATCGCGGGGAGGGATTTCCCCGCCGATCGTCCTCCATCCTTGCCTCCGTTGTCCTTCGCCGGGGCAGCGGCAGTTCCAACGGGGGCGCCCTTCTTCGCCGGGGCAGCGGCAGTTCCAACGGGGGCGCCCTTCTTCGCCGGGGCAGTGGTCTTCGGGGTGGCCCCCACGCTCGATTGGCCCGAAGTAGATGGGAGCTCCAATTTGGGGCTCCATTTTCCACGAGAGGTCGCTGGGGGCGCGACCCCTTTTCGCGGATCCCCCATGGTCTTCGGGGGGACCGCCATCCTAACACCCGTAGTAGCCGGCGGTGCTACTACCTCTTCCTTCCTTCCTTCCGCCGCGCTGAGGTGTTCGGCTACCTCAGCTGACGCTGGGACAATGTCCACCAGCATGTCAGTCAGCTCCTCAGGGGGCGTAACACCCGTCTGTGCCTTCTTAAGGGCCGAAAGTTCAGCCAGAAGGGCACGGTTGTCCCGTTGGAGACCCTGGATAGTGTCAGTAAGTCTATCCAGAGTCGCCTGGTACTTGAGGTCTTTGTACGAAGACTCTCCATCACTGCAGCTGCAACTGCAGTTCTTCTTCTTCTTCTTACGCTTCCGGTGGTGCCGGTCGGCCACCGCCTGGAAGCCATCCGTAGTGCCGCCGGTATCCGACATGCCCTCACGGGTGGCACTACGCTCAATCAGGACGGGGGTCCCGCCTGCAAGAGGCAGAGGGATTTCGCCGTCACCACTCATCTTAACAATATCCCAGCCGTCAACTCTATCAAACAGAGTTTCGGGTCTGGGATGTCCGATCTCTTTTGGAAAAGTTCTCAACAAAATTTTATCTCAATACAGAAAATCCCTATTCCTACAAGTAGGAATAGCAGTCTGCAATTCGCCTTTATCAAAAGTAAGTAACTTCTAACAATTCGGCACTTTGCCGCCTCCTATGCACTTCTCACTTTTGCTAGTAAGAACACCAAAAAATTCCTAATGCAACTCGTCCTCCTATTGGCCGGAATCTTTCGACCAATCAGAAACGAGCAATTACTGTCACTGATAAAACTCACTTTTATTTTTATTTTCTCAGAAGGAGCACAATTCACAATGTCTTGCCTTGTCGCTGGTCACTGGCAAACTCTTTTTTTTCGCCATGTACCGTTTCACTATCTAATAAAGATGAGAAGTGCATAGTAGTCAATGGCTATATTTTGCAAAAGGTTGTGAGGGGCCTTTTTATTATTTTTACAAAAGTTTTAATAGAAAAGTTAATATATTAAAGAGTTTGCCAAAAAATAACACAGTACTTTTTCATATTCATCTTAAATGTAATTTCAGCTATACGACAAAGGAGATTTGGAGCAAATGCGATATATGGTTAATAACTTATGAGAGTTTAAGTTCAAAGATTACAAAATCCTTATCTCAAAATTGTAAAGAAATTTTAAAAATTAAGACATTTTTATTGAAAATTTCAAGCAAATTTCATTTGTTGAGCAAACTGTATATATTTTCTTTACTATTGTTGTAAAAATTTGTTAAAAATTGTAATTCTTGTTAACAAAATATTGCTTTTTATTCTGCATTCTATGACTTTGAAATTGCTTGCATTGCCTTATTTTCCAATGATAAAACTTTTTCTGCAATCCAATTTAAAAGCTCAAACGAGTTAACTTTTCAAAGATTTTCTTTAAGATTATGTTGAAAATTGAACGTTTGTGCTAAAATATCACATAATTAATAAAAATTTGTAAATTCTATTAAAAAATGTCAGTATAGTGACAGCAATTGCAATTTCTGTGCGATTTTTTTTACCTCAAATATGAGTTTTCCGTTAATTTTTAGCTATTTTCAAACGAAAAATTAATATATCTTTATGGTTTTAAATCGGTTCAAATTTCTTCATTTTAGTATACTTTTTCATTGAATATAATACATTTTCACAAAATTTCCTAATTTCATTGCAAAAATTAGACCATAATAAAACTCAAAAATTTGCATAAAATGTTTTCAACATTTTCTTGATTTATCGTTCTTTTTCACAATACTGTATACAAATTGCATATTCTTCAAAATTATTAAAATTATAACAATTTTCAAATTAGTTTCTTTAAACTTTGCGAATATCATCAATTACCTTCGTTTTTAATATTCACATCACTAAAGTAGCCACAAAGAAATAACAATATTCACATCACTAAAGTAGCCACAAAGAAATGACAAGTTGCCATATTTGAAAATTTTTGCAAAAAAAAAGCTAATTCTCTTCTCAATTTGGTGGAAAAAAGCCAAGTCTGGCACAAATTTGCCGAAAAAAGCTAATTCCCAAACCAAAAAATCGATAAACTATCTTATTCACAAACCAAAATTTGCCACACCACCTACCAACTAATTACCACACTTGAATACCAAATTCAGCATATCAAAAAATATCACCAAAATTCCAATAGCATTATCCATTTTTATCTATCAGTTAACTTTCGCCTCAAATAATGCAACACAAATTACAATTTTTCATCAAAATCAACGATTTTCATTTCCTTTCTAAATTTTATATTCTTTCTTCTCGCAAAAATCTCTCTCTCTCTCATATTTATATTTACTCCCTCCTTATCAATATCTCTACAAATTAAACAATTTTCCCACTTTATTCTCTTCTTCACCCCTCTTCGAGTAGTACGCAATTTTTTATTAATGTTTCTTCTACTACGACGACGACGACGACGATGTAAATTCAATTCATAATATACATAAAAAAATAACTTTGTTAGAAAAAATATATCATCTCTTTTTCATAAAAATATTGTGGTCCTGAAAAGGACCGATTGTTTTTAGAAAAAAAAAAAAAAGTTATCAACTTTTCTTTTGTTAAATGTCAATAATAATTTAAGCACGTTCTCCACGAATACGTCTGGCCAATTGGATATCCTTAGGCATGATAGTGACACGTTTAGCATGAATGGCACACAAATTCGTATCTTCAAAGAGACCAACCAAGTAGGCTTCGCTAGCTTCTTGCAACGCCATTACAGCAGAGCTCTGGAAACGCAAGTCAGTTTTGAAATCTTGAGCAATCTCACGAACCAAACGTTGGAAGGGCAATTTGCGGATCAGCAATTCGGTACTCTTCTGGTAGCGACGGATTTCACGCAAAGCAACGGTACCAGGACGGAAACGATGAGGTTTCTTCACACCACCAGTGGCTGGTGCACTCTTACGGGCAGCCTTAGTAGCCAATTGTTTGCGAGGAGCTTTGCCACCAGTCGATTTACGGGCAGTTTGCTTAGTACGAGCCATTTTTCACTTCAGATTTTTTCACTTCACACAAGATATGCACACAAACACTGTTAACACTGTATTAACCGAGCTGCGGACATAACCGTTCTTTTTATAGAAAAATCGAAGCAGCGATGTATGCGTTAAGGGTGTTTTTTTCTAAGATTGACATTGAAACGTATAGTCTTCGGCAACTGCAATACACACACACACGAAGTGAACACGAGTGCAAACGATCGTTAAATTTGGTGGTGGCAATCTTGGTTGCATTTTGTATAAATACAAGCGGTTTGAAAAAAGACAGAATAGTTCTTGTGCATCATCGTTTGTGAAGTGTTTAAGTGAAATATTAAAAGTGAAAAATGACTGGTCGTGGTAAAGGTGGCAAAGGCTTGGGAAAAGGTGGCGCTAAACGTCATCGTAAAGTGTTGCGTGATAACATCCAAGGTATCACCAAGCCCGCTATTCGACGTCTGGCTCGCCGTGGTGGTGTAAAACGTATTTCTGGCCTGATCTACGAAGAAACCCGTGGTGTCCTCAAGGTCTTTTTGGAAAACGTTATTCGTGATGCCGTCACCTACACCGAACACGCTAAACGTAAAACCGTCACTGCCATGGATGTCGTCTACGCACTGAAGAGACAAGGCCGCACTTTGTACGGTTTCGGCGGTTAAACTTGACTTTATTTGCAGAAATATTATATTTTAAAAACAAAACCAATCGGTCCTTTTCAGGACCACCACAAATATTTAAAAAGAGATTATTTCCTTGTTCCAAATTTACTATATTTACTGAATAATAAAAACAAATATTTTTATCAAATTTAGGATGAAAATGAAAAAAGTGGTTGAGAAAAACGGCACTTTCCAGTACAGTGAATGTTTGCCATCGCCAAATTAACTGTATGTAGAGAGTGATTTGTTAAGAATTTATACTGCATTTCGATATAAAAAATCGACATAATTTACGTTTTATCGCGAATTTTGTGACATTTCGCTCGTCAAAATTCTTCTTTCCGCGAGTAGAATCGATTGGTGTATGCAAAATTTTGATATTGGAAAAAAAAATTTTTTTTAATTTTTTGATTTTTGTTTTTTTTCATGTGGTACCCCCTTTGCTCGAAAATGACAAAAAAAATCCAAAGTTGTACAACGTCCATGAGATTTTGCTAGATGATAGTAGAAGATTCGCGGTTTAATAAAATGTATAGATATCCCTCTATAGTTGAATCTTTAAAGAAATATTGAATTTTTCATTAGCTGTCCATGGCAAAAATGTGTTAAAAAAACTCATTTCTTTAGATTCTGATTGGCCAACATTATTCCAAGAATTTCAAAATTGCACGCTTGTTTCTATTGCCTATACACACCAAAACATTCCTTAAAGAACGCATTTATTTATAGAAACAAGCAGTATTCACTAAGCAGTATCCTTTTAATATAAAGATATGAAAATTCATTTGGGAGACTGAATTCAGAATTTATTGTGCATTTTTGACGTAGAAAAGTTCCCATAACTGACGTTTTATCGAGAGTTAAGAGACATAACACGTATCAAACATTTTGTTTTCGCGAGTAGAATCGATTGGCGCATGCAAATTTTTTTTTGCGAAAAAAAAATTTTTTTGTTTTTTTTTATGTTTGATTTTATCATGTGCTACCACACTACCCAATATTATGAAAAAAATCGAAAGTTGTACAATTTGCATGGATTTGTGGTATATGATAGTATAAGCATCGCTGATAAATATAATACGTAAGTTTTCCTCAATAGTTCAATTATTAAGGAAATATTGAATTTTGTAAAGTAATTATTCCTCAAAATACGGATTGGGTAATATAATACCAAGAATATCGATATTATTGGCTCGTTTCATTGCCTTTATATCTAAACATTACTTAAAGAATGTATTTACGTTTACCAAAATGCGGTATTTAGTAACCAGTAGCCGTTTAATAAAAATAACTGCATTGAATTCGCATACTTACACAGCACTCTCATACTTCTATAGTCGTTACATGTACAAACATATACGAGTATAACAGCAGTGGAGAATAATACAACTGTGATTTTCGCGCGTTTATTTAGCCACATACAACACACATGCGCGCCTTGCCCAAACCACTAACCGGAGTTGATGTCAATGGTATGCATAACGAAGGTACGTGACACAGGTATGCGACACAGAAAAAATAATCAATCTGCCGAATCAATAATCAAGATCTGCCGAATCTAAAAACACATGACAATTTTTCATTCATTAGCAATGAAATGCTATATTTACGCGCCAAATTTTCATAGTGCTTAAATTTCATTATATTATATTGTAAGAATAATTGTGTGAAAAATCAAGTTTTTCTCTTTTTAAAAATATTTTGTCGTCCTGAAAAGGACGGATTGTGGATTTTAAAATGTACACGGTGGTCTGTGGTTACATTTTTCCATGAAGATCGGGGGATAATTTAGGCTTTCTTTTCGGTCTTCTTGGGCAAAAGAACAGCTTGGATGTTTGGCAAAACACCACCTTGAGCAATGGTGACACCAGACAGCAGTTTGTTCAATTCCTCATCGTTGCGGATGGCCAATTGCAAATGTCGGGGAATAATTCTTGTCTTCTTGTTATCACGAGCAGCGTTGCCAGCCAACTCGAGAACTTCAGCGGCCAAGTATTCCATAACGGCAGCTAAGTACACAGGAGCACCGGCACCAACACGTTCAGCATAATTGCCTTTGCGCAACAAACGATGGATACGACCAACGGGGAATTGAAGACCAGCACGACTTGAGCGGGACTTTGCCTTTCCCTTAACTTTGCCACCTTTACCACGACCGGACATTTTCACTTATTTTTTTTTATAGACACTTCACTGAGCACTAAACACAAATGGTATAGATTGCCCGCTTGGCTTCGGACTTATATAGTCTTCGTGTGTGCATTTAACCGTTATGGGGGTTGTTTTTACACATCTAGCCCTACGTTGTGTGTAGCTAGCTGACAGTTTCGTGCATCGAATAGTATAAATTCAGGTATACGAAATTTTAACGGCATCATTTGTGAACAGTGTTTAAAGTGTTTGTGTGATTCAAAAAAAATAAGTGAAAATGCCCCCTAAAGCCAGTGGTAAAGCAGCAAAGAAGGCCGGCAAAGCCCAGAAGAACATTACTAAAGGCGATAAGACCAAGAGACGTGCCAAGCGCAAGGAATCTTATGCCATCTACATTTACAAAGTGTTGAAGCAAGTCCATCCCGATACTGGTATCTCCTCAAAGGCGATGAGCATCATGAACAGTTTTGTGAATGATATCTTCGAACGAATTGCCGCCGAGGCTTCCCGTTTGGCTCACTACAACAAACGTTCCACCATTACCAGTCGGGAAATCCAAACCGCCGTTCGTCTATTGTTGCCCGGTGAATTGGCTAAGCACGCTGTCAGTGAAGGTACTAAGGCTGTTACTAAATACACCAGCTCCAAGTAAATGCCTTAAACTATTTACTACAAACCACAACGGCCCTTTTCAGGGCCACAAAAAATATTTTAAAAGAGATTAAATTTGTGAAATACTACAAATTATGGGTTATTAAATACAAAATGAATATGGCTGTGAATAAATACATTTGATTTGTTTCTCCTATTCTGTGAGTGTGTTACACATGCATACATATGTATTTGAGAATTCCTGGGACGCTGGCTGCGGCGTCTCATGATTCCGCGCACATTTACTATAAGAAAGAGAAAAAACGGCAATAGCGTCTCGTCGCTGAAATAAATTTACTTTCTCTGTGTTCTCTAAAACGATCTCTCTTTCTCTTATTTGCTCATTAAGCCACACACATTGCAAAAATTAGGCAATCATTTCAACATATGGCAAGCTTTTATTCTTATTTCCCCTTTTGTATAGAAATATCAAAGTGTGTGTGTGAATGAAAGGAAAAGCGCAACTGCTTGCTCTTTGCTCATCAGCTTGCTCTTTCATTTTGTTTCGATGTTAGGACATTTTATCACCGCCGTGCTGTGACCGGGCTTAGATATTTTAGAATATTTTATGTCGACGTCAATTTCTATGTCCGCCTTAGGTATGTGAGAATGAATTTTTCGCGCCCAAATTATTTATGCTAGGTGAAATCCATTTATGAGATGCATTTTACATACAATGTGGACTTGTTATAAAATGTCAACTAATTACTGACTGTTTTATGATCTGGATTTAAAAAATATACACGTTGTAGCTTCATCAAAAATACCCATAAACAGGCTCACATGCATAGGAATTTTACCTATTGGACACAACATTGGTGTGTGAGAGAATTTTCTTGAAAATTAATTTTAATTACGTGTATGTATTTGCTTTTATTTAGGTAATGACGGTCGAGTTTTTGGTTTGAATTGTGTTTTGTCTCTTTTTGAAAAATAGTTTGTAGCCCTGAAAAGGGCTGTTTATATAAATTTTTTCGAATATCGAAAATAATCATATTGTTTTTGGTAATTGTCCCCAGTGGTGGGAAATTACTTCTTGGTGGCTGTCTTCTTTGCAGCTGGTTTCTTTGCTGCTGCTGCGGCCTTTTTGGGTTTAGCTGCTGCGGCAGTTTTCGCTTTGGGTGCCTTTGGTTTTGTGGCGGATGCTTTAGGAGCGGTCTTTGTGGTCTTTGCTTTAACGGTTCCGGCCTTTTTGACAGTTTTGGCCTTTGCCTTCTCAACCTTCTTCTTTTCGGCAGTCTTTTTCGCGGCCGATGGCTTCTTGGCAGCGGTTTTTTTCTCACCAGCCTTTTTGGTAGTAGCGGCTTTCTTCTTTTCTGCCACGGGCTTCTTCTTTACGACTGTCCTGGCTTTGGGTTCTTTTGCAGCCGAAGGAGACAATTTAAATGAGCCTGTAGCACCCTTACCCTTGGTCTGGATCAATTTACCGCTGTCAACGGCGTTCTTCAAGTACTTCTTGATGAAGGGAGCCAATTTCTGGCCATCGACTTTGTAAGTAACGGCCATGTATTTCTTGATAGCGATTACTGATGAACCACCGCGTTCTTTTAATGCTTTGATGGCGGCGTCAACCATTTGCTGCGTTGATGGACGAGCTGGAGTGGCGGAGGGTTTCTTTGCCTTTGCAGCAGCAGCCTTCTTGGGTGCCTTCTTCTCTACGGCGGCAACTGGGGAGGCGGTGGCTTCAACAACGGCGGCGTCTGACATTTTCACTTTTTTTACACGTTTAACTTGTATATTTTTTTTGGGGCTATTTCCGTTCACTATCTGAAAAAGATGAGAAGTGCATAGTAGTCAATGGCTATATTTTGCAAAAGGTTGTGAGGGGCCTTTTTATTATTTTTACAAAAGTTTTAATAGAAATGTTAATATATTATAGAGTTTGCCAAAAAATAACACAGTACTTTTTCATAATCATCTTAAATGTAATTTCAGCTATACGACAAAGGAGATTTGAAGCAAATGCGATATATGGTTAATAACTTATGAGAGTTTAAGTTCAAAGATTACAAAATCCTTATCTCAAAATTGTAAAGAAATTTTAAAAATTAAGACATTTTTATTGAAAATGTCAAGCAAATTTCATTTGTTGAGCAAACTGTATATATTTTCTTTACTATTGTTGTAGAAATTTGTTAAAAATTGCAATTTTTGTTAACAAAATATTGCATTTTATTCTGCATTCTATGACTTTGAAATTGCTTGCATTGCCTTATTTTCCAATGATAAAACTTTTTCTGCAATCCAATTTAAAAGCTCAAACGAGTTAACTTTTCAAAGATTTTCTTTAAGATTATGTTGAAAATTGAACGTTTGTGCTAAAATATCACATAATTAATAAAAATTTGTAAATTCTATTAAAAAATGTCAGTATAGTGACAGCAATTGCAATTTCTGTGCGATTTTTTTTTACCTCAAATATGAGTTTTCCGTTAATTTTTAGCTATTTTCAAACGAAAAATTAATATATCTTTATGGTTTTAAATCGGTTCAAATTTCTTCATTTTAGTATACTTTTTAACACAAATCACGTATGTGCATATATTTCATTGAATATAATACATTTTCACAAAATTTCCTAATTTCATTGCAAAAATTAGACCATAATAACTCACAAATTTGCATAAAATGTTTTCAACATTTTCTTGATTTATCGTTCTTTTTCACAATACTGTATACAAATTGCATATTCTTCAAAATTATTAAAATTATAACAATTTTCAAATTAGTTTCTTTAAACTTTGCGAATATCATCAATTACCTTCGTTTTTAATATTCACATCACTAAAGTAGCCACAAAGAAATAACAATATTCACATCACTAAAGTAGCCACAAAGAAATGACAAGTTGCCATATTTGAAAATTTTTGCAAAAAAAAGCTAATTCTCTTCTCAATTTGGTGGAAAAAAGCCAAGTCTGGCACAAATTTGCCGAAAAAAGCTAATTCCCAAACCAAAAAATCGATAAACTATCTTATTCACAAACCAAAATTTGCCACACCACCTACCAACTAATTACCACACTTGAATGCCAAATTCAGCATATCAAAAAATATCACCAAAATTCCAATAGCATTATCCATTTTTATCTATCAGTTAACTTTCGCCTCAAATAATGCAACACAAATTACAATTTTTCATCAAAATCAACCATTTTCATTTCCTTTCTAAATTTTATATTCTTTCTTCTCGCAAAAATCTCTCTCTCTCTCTCTCTCTCTCATATTTATATTTACTCCCTCCTTATCAATATCTCTACAAATTAAACAATTTTCCCACTTTATTCTCTTCTCCCCCCTCTTCGAGTAGTACGCAATTTTTTATTAATGTTTCTTCTACTACGACGACGACGACGATGTAAATTCAATTCATTATATACATAAAAAAATAACTTTGTTAGAAAAAATATATCATCTCTTTTTCATAAAAATATTGTGGTCCTGAAAAGGACCGATTGTTTTTAGAAAAAAAAAAAAGTTATTAACTTTTAAATGTCAATAATAATTTAAGCACGTTCTCCACGAATACGTCTGGCCAATTGGATATCCTTAGGCATGATAGTGACACGTTTAGCATGAATGGCACACAAATTCGTATCTTCAAAGAGACCAACCAAGTAGGCTTCGCTAGCTTCTTGCAACGCCATGACAGCAGAGCTCTGGAAACGCAAGTCAGTTTTGAAATCTTGAGCAATCTCACGAACCAAACGTTGGAAGGGCAATTTGCGGATCAGCAATTCGGTACTCTTCTGGTAGCGACGGATTTCACGCAAAGCAACGGTACCAGGACGGAAACGATGAGGTTTCTTCACACCACCAGTGGCTGGTGCACTCTTACGGGCAGCCTTAGTAGCCAATTGTTTGCGAGGAGCTTTGCCACCAGTCGATTTACGGGCAGTTTGCTTAGTACGAGCCATTTTTCACTTCAGATTTTTTCACTTCACACAAGATATGCACACAAACACTGTTAACACTGTATTAACCGAGCTGCGGACATAACCGTTCTTTTTATAGAAAAATCGAAGCAGCGATGTATGCGTTAAGGGTGTTTTTTTCTAAGATTGACATTGAAACGTATAGTCTTCGGCAACTGCAATACACACACACACGAAGTGAACACGAGTGCAAACGATCGTTAAATTTGGTGGTGGCAATCTTGGTTGCATTTTGTATAAATACAAGCGGTTTGAAAAAAGACAGAATAGTTCTTGTGCATCATCGTTTGTGAAGTGTTTAAGTGAAATATTAAAAGTGAAAAATGACTGGTCGTGGTAAAGGTGGCAAAGGCTTGGGAAAAGGTGGCGCTAAACGTCATCGTAAAGTGTTGCGTGATAACATCCAAGGTATCACCAAGCCCGCTATTCGACGTCTGGCTCGCCGTGGTGGTGTAAAACGTATTTCTGGCCTGATCTACGAAGAAACCCGTGGTGTCCTCAAGGTCTTTTTGGAAAACGTTATTCGTGATGCCGTCACCTACACCGAACACGCTAAACGTAAAACCGTCACTGCCATGGATGTCGTCTACGCACTGAAGAGACAAGGCCGCACTTTGTACGGTTTCGGCGGTTAAACTTGACTTTATTTGCAGAAATATTATATTTTAAAAACAAAACCAATCGGTCCTTTTCAGGACCACCACAAATATTTAAAAAGAGATTATTTCCTTGTTCCAAATTTACTATATTTACTGAATAATAAAAACAAATATTTTTATCAAATTTAGGATGAAAATGAAAAAAGTGGTTGAGAAAAACGGCACTTTCCAGTACAGTGAATGTTTGCCATCGCCAAATTAACTGTATGTAGAGAGTGATTTGTTAAGAATTTATACTGCATTTCGATATAAAAAATCGACATAATTTACGTTTTATCGCGAATTTTGTGACATTTCGCTCGTCAAAATTCTTCTTTCCGCGAGTAGAATCGATTGGTGTATGCAAAATTTTGATATTGGAAAAAAAAATTTTTTTTAATTTTTTGATTTTTGTTTTTTTTCATGTGGTACCCCCTTTGCTCGAAAATGACAAAAAAAATCCAAAGTTGTACAACGTCCATGAGATTTTGCTAGATGATAGTAGAAGATTCGCGGTTTAATAAAATGTATAGATATCCCTCTATAGTTGAATCTTTAAAGAAATATTGAATTTTTCATTAGCTGTCCATGGCAAAAATGTGTTAAAAAAACTCATTTCTTTAGATTCTGATTGGCCAACATTATTCCAAGAATTTCAAAATTGCACGCTTGTTTCTATTGCCTATACACACCAAAACATTCCTTAAAGAACGCATTTATTTATAGAAACAAGCAGTATTCACTAAGCAGTATCCTTTTAATATAAAGATATGAAAATTCATTTGGGAGACTGAATTCAGAATTTATTGTGCATTTTTGACGTAGAAAAGTTCCCATAACTGACGTTTTATCGAGAGTTAAGAGACATAACACGTATCAAACATTTTGTTTTCGCGAGTAGAATCGATTGGCGCATGCAAATTTTTTTTTGCGAAAAAAAAATTTTTTTGTTTTTTTTTATGTTTGATTTTATCATGTGCTACCACACTACCCAATATTATGAAAAAAATCGAAAGTTGTACAATTTGCATGGATTTGTGGTATATGATAGTATAAGCATCGCTGATAAATATAATACGTAAGTTTTCCTCAATAGTTCAATTATTAAGGAAATATTGAATTTTGTAAAGTAATTATTCCTCAAAATACGGATTGGGTAATATAATACCAAGAATATCGATATTATTGGCTCGTTTCATTGCCTTTATATCTAAACATTACTTAAAGAATGTATTTACGTTTACCAAAATGCGGTATTTAGTAACCAGTAGCCGTTTAATAAAAATAACTGCATTGAATTCGCATACTTACACAGCACTCTCATACTTCTATAGTCGTTACATGTACAAACATATACGAGTATAACAGCAGTGGAGAATAATACAACTGTGATTTTCGCGCGTTTATTTAGCCACATACAACACACATGCGCGCCTTGCCCAAACCACTAACCGGAGTTGATGTCAATGGTATGCATAACGAAGGTACGTGACACAGGTATGCGACACAGAAAAAATAATCAATCTGCCGAATCAATAATCAAGATCTGCCGAATCTAAAAACACATGACAATTTTTCATTCATTAGCAATGAAATGCTATATTTACGCGCCAAATTTTCATAGTGCTTAAATTTCATTATATTATATTGTAAGAATAATTGTGTGAAAAATCAAGTTTTTCTCTTTTTAAAAATATTTTGTCGTCCTGAAAAGGACGGATTGTGGATTTTAAAATGTACACGGTGGTCTGTGGTTACATTTTTCCATGAAGATCGGGGGATAATTTAGGCTTTCTTTTCGGTCTTCTTGGGCAAAAGAACAGCTTGGATGTTTGGCAAAACACCACCTTGAGCAATGGTGACACCAGACAGCAGTTTGTTCAATTCCTCATCGTTGCGGATGGCCAATTGCAAATGTCGGGGAATAATTCTTGTCTTCTTGTTATCACGAGCAGCGTTGCCAGCCAACTCGAGAACTTCAGCGGCCAAGTATTCCATAACGGCAGCTAAGTACACAGGAGCACCGGCACCAACACGTTCAGCATAATTGCCTTTGCGCAACAAACGATGGATACGACCAACGGGGAATTGAAGACCAGCACGACTTGAGCGGGACTTTGCCTTTCCCTTAACTTTGCCACCTTTACCACGACCGGACATTTTCACTTATTTTTTTTTATAGACACTTCACTGAGCACTAAACACAAATGGTATAGATTGCCCGCTTGGCTTCGGACTTATATAGTCTTCGTGTGTGCATTTAACCGTTATGGGGGTTGTTTTTACACATCTAGCCCTACGTTGTGTGTAGCTAGCTGACAGTTTCGTGCATCGAATAGTATAAATTCAGGTATACGAAATTTTAACGGCATCATTTGTGAACAGTGTTTAAAGTGTTTGTGTGATTCAAAAAAAATAAGTGAAAATGCCCCCTAAAGCCAGTGGTAAAGCAGCAAAGAAGGCCGGCAAAGCCCAGAAGAACATTACTAAAGGCGATAAGACCAAGAGACGTGCCAAGCGCAAGGAATCTTATGCCATCTACATTTACAAAGTGTTGAAGCAAGTCCATCCCGATACTGGTATCTCCTCAAAGGCGATGAGCATCATGAACAGTTTTGTGAATGATATCTTCGAACGAATTGCCGCCGAGGCTTCCCGTTTGGCTCACTACAACAAACGTTCCACCATTACCAGTCGGGAAATCCAAACCGCCGTTCGTCTATTGTTGCCCGGTGAATTGGCTAAGCACGCTGTCAGTGAAGGTACTAAGGCTGTTACTAAATACACCAGCTCCAAGTAAATGCCTTAAACTATTTACTACAAACCACAACGGCCCTTTTCAGGGCCACAAAAAATATTTTAAAAGAGATTAAATTTGTGAAATACTACAAATTATGGGTTATTAAATACAAAATGAATATGGCTGTGAATAAATACATTTGATTTGTTTCTCCTATTCTGTGAGTGTGTTACACATGCATACATATGTATTTGAGAATTCCTGGGACGCTGGCTGCGGCGTCTCATGATTCCGCGCACATTTACTATAAGAAAGAGAAAAAACGGCAATAGCGTCTCGTCGCTGAAATAAATTTACTTTCTCTGTGTTCTCTAAAACGATCTCTCTTTCTCTTATTTGCTCATTAAGCCACACACATTGCAAAAATTAGGCAATCATTTCAACATATGGCAAGCTTTTATTCTTATTTCCCCTTTTGTATAGAAATATCAAAGTGTGTGTGTGAATGAAAGGAAAAGCGCAACTGCTTGCTCTTTGCTCATCAGCTTGCTCTTTCATTTTGTTTCGATGTTAGGACATTTTATCACCGCCGTGCTGTGACCGGGCTTAGATATTTTAGAATATTTTATGTCGACGTCAATTTCTATGTCCGCCTTAGGTATGTGAGAATGAATTTTTCGCGCCCAAATTATTTATGCTAGGTGAAATCCATTTATGAGATGCATTTTACATACAATGTGGACTTGTTATAAAATGTCAACTAATTACTGACTGTTTTATGATCTGGATTTAAAAAATATACACGTTGTAGCTTCATCAAAAATACCCATAAACAGGCTCACATGCATAGGAATTTTACCTATTGGACACAACATTGGTGTGTGAGAGAATTTTCTTGAAAATTAATTTTAATTACGTGTATGTATTTGCTTTTATTTAGGTAATGACGGTCGAGTTTTTGGTTTGAATTGTGTTTTGTCTCTTTTTGAAAAATAGTTTGTAGCCCTGAAAAGGGCTGTTTATATAAATTTTTTCGAATATCGAAAATAATCATATTGTTTTTGGTAATTGTCCCCAGTGGTGGGAAATTACTTCTTGGTGGCTGTCTTCTTTGCAGCTGGTTTCTTTGCTGCTGCTGCGGCCTTTTTGGGTTTAGCTGCTGCGGCAGTTTTCGCTTTGGGTGCCTTTGGTTTTGTGGCGGATGCTTTAGGAGCGGTCTTTGTGGTCTTTGCTTTAACGGTTCCGGCCTTTTTGACAGTTTTGGCCTTTGCCTTCTCAACCTTCTTCTTTTCGGCAGTCTTTTTCGCGGCCGATGGCTTCTTGGCAGCGGTTTTTTTCTCACCAGCCTTTTTGGTAGTAGCGGCTTTCTTCTTTTCTGCCACGGGCTTCTTCTTTACGACTGTCCTGGCTTTGGGTTCTTTTGCAGCCGAAGGAGACAATTTAAATGAGCCTGTAGCACCCTTACCCTTGGTCTGGATCAATTTACCGCTGTCAACGGCGTTCTTCAAGTACTTCTTGATGAAGGGAGCCAATTTCTGGCCATCGACTTTGTAAGTAACGGCCATGTATTTCTTGATAGCGATTACTGATGAACCACCGCGTTCTTTTAATGCTTTGATGGCGGCGTCAACCATTTGCTGCGTTGATGGACGAGCTGGAGTGGCGGAGGGTTTCTTTGCCTTTGCAGCAGCAGCCTTCTTGGGTGCCTTCTTCTCTACGGCGGCAACTGGGGAGGCGGTGGCTTCAACAACGGCGGCGTCTGACATTTTCACTTTTTTTACACGTTTAACTTGTATATTTTTTTTGGGGTTCAGTTTCAGTTTCAAAATTAGCTATTTATTTTCCAAAATCACTTAAAACTAATACAAAAAGATAGCTTACTTCTAATCTTACTCACTAAATAAACATACCATATACTATTGTCCATCATGGCGCACAAAATCATATAAAAGGTGCCGTGGTCAGGCCACAGACACAAATCCAGCAAAAATAAAAGTAAAAAACAAAAAGAAAAATGCCCAAAAAAATGGAATATTCAAAAAAAGGCAATCATACTTAATTTAACTTAAAACTAAAGGTGTCGCTTAAAACTAATAAAAACTAAAAACTACTATTTACAATTATATACAAGTTCGACCTACTGAGCGGTGATGTACACCGTGTCAGTGAGGTCGAATGCGTCGTACCTCCTATGATAAAATAGGAGGTTATCTCCAACATGAAGCAGGCCCTCTTCGTGGAACCTGCGAAATGCGGCGGGTGGCAGGTGCCTCAGCGTCCGCAGCAACTCCAAATCGTCCTCGTTCCTGAGGCATCCTTCGACGATACTGTTGTGCAGGTCCTGACTCCTCTCAAAAAATCTAACAGCACCCCTAACAAGGAAGACATCCAACCTATCGAAAGAAATGCCCTCGTAGATAACCCTACAAGCAACCGTCCTAACAGAACCATCCTCCAGAACACGGGGCCGAATGCCCAAACATCCCCTAAGAACTCGCCTCTCCCATATCCTCAACCTCTCCATCTGATGGGCGGAAATGCCGAACCACACCGGGAAGGCGTATGCGATGATCGGTCTGATCACCTGCCGGTATATCAGTAGCCTCACATCGGGGGAGAGTCCACCCCTCATACGCAGAAGACTTTGGTATCCAAAGTACATCTTCCTCGCCCTATCGAGAACGTAGTCAATGTGCCTACAGAAGTCAAATCTATCGTGAAAGAGGACCCCTAGGTACCTGATCCTATCAGAATTGCCTATCAGCTCACCACCTATGCGCAACACAGGGATGTGGCGGCGAAAATTCGGGTACACGTGCCCCGGCCTACCTCCAAAGACGACCGCGCAGCATTTCCCCACGTTGAGCCGGAGGCCCCACCTGGAGAAATACTCGTGAAGATCGGTCAGATAGGTGCTAACGCACCTCTCAACATTGCTGGCCCTAACCCCCGAAAAAGCCAGCAGGACATCATCGGCATACACAAGCAGCAACCCACCAGGAGGGGGTCCTGGTATGTCTCTGACAAATAAATTGTAGAGCATAGGCCCTAGCAAGGAACCCTGAGGCACCCCCGCCAGGACCGGTTTCCTGCCGGAAACCTGGTCGCCCACTTTCACCCTGAAGAAGCGACCCCTAAGGAAGCTAGCAACAAGCCTACAGGTCTGGAAATCAAAACCAACGCCCTGCAATTTGTGGAGGATCCCATCATGCCAAACAGAGTCGAACGCCCTAGAAAAATCGAGCCCAACTGCAATCGTACCCTGCTTCCTATTCAATCCCCTCACGACATAGTCAGCAAAAGCACACAACGCATGAGTGGTAGAATGCCCCCTCCTAAAACCGAACTGGAAGTCCCTGAGAACACGCCTGTCCTCAACGAACCTCCAGATCCTGGCCAATATGACCGACTCAAAGACCTTACCGAAAGCCGAGAGAAGAGAAATCGGTCTATAGCTGCCACAACGCCCTGGGTCAGAACCCTGTTTCAACACTGGAACCATCATCGCCTCCTTCCACGCAGCAGGGAAATAGCCCAAGTTGAAACAATGATTGAAGAGAACCGTCAAGAAAACAAAAAGAACCTCACCAGCCCTCTTCAACGCCACGTCAGGAACGCCATCCACACCAGACGAGCGTCTAGCTGGGCGCCCCGCAAGAGCACCAGCTACATCAGAAGAATGAACAAATCCGCCCTCTTCCCACCTGACCAGATCACCTACGACCGAACCATCAGCCAAAAACCCCTCAGAAAATTCCACCAGCGGGTCCCTACAGTCCAAAGCCGCAGTAGACTCCGCCACCTGGGCACGAAAAGAAGCATCGAGATTCTCCACACCTGCCCTGTAGACCCCCTGTAAGTCCTCCGCCAAAAGCTCAGCCTTACGCCTATCATCAGAAACACGCGTGCCATCCGCATCAAGGAGACTCCCCACAGGCTCCCTGTGCGACAAGCCGGCCGCCCTCTTCACACGCCCATACATCCTACTATCGACCCTAACTCCCTGAAGATAATCCCTAAATCGGTCACGCTCAAACAGGCGGATCGACTCATCAATAATCCTACTCAAATTCCTAATGTCCGCCCTCAACACAAGCCCACGATCCGGATCAGGAGTCCGGTGGAGCGCACGACACAACCTCCTACGCCCACGAATGAAACGCAAAATCCGAGGTGGGAGATCACCCAGGATACCATCCTTAGCCCGCGACATCGGCACAGCAGAGTCCAACGCCTCACTGAAAACCGAGCCCAAACTCCCCACACAGCCATCGACCTCCTCAACAGTGACATTCCTATCAACAGGCAAAGCACACCCCTCAAGACCGCGTCCTAGACAGCCCCTATAACGGCGGACGTCCATCCGACCGAAGTCCCTAAACCTACGACCCTCACAAGTATCAACCCTGCCAACATCAATCAAAATCTGTATCGCCCTATGATCCGACTCGAAATCAAATGTCCTAGACTCGTGGCCATCAGCCAAAACGATCCCAGGAGTCCTCAAGAAAAAGTCAATATAAGATCCCACCGATCTACCAGGCCTAGTAGGTGCATCGGCAGGAACAGCAGCAAAATCAGGGGAAGCAAGAAGATAGCCGTGAAGGCATGCACCCCTGGTATCAACCACAGCACCACCCCAAGACGGGTGCTTAGCGTTGAGATCGGCGCCTACAACCACCTCACCAGAGCCATACAACAAATAAATGGGATCAAGGTCAGAAGTGAGAAACGGGTCACCCGGCCGAAGATACAATGAAACAAAGGCTATAGAGGAGCCATCCCCCCTCCAAATCCTAACCGCACAACTCTCTATACCACCCGTATCGACACAAATCCTGTCACAGCGAAAATTCTCCCTAACCAGAACAGCCGTACCACCGCCCCTACGACCTATCCTATTCTGACGAAACACCTTGTAGCCCCTCAACTCAAACCTATGAGAATCAGACAGCTTGTGCTCAGCAAGCAGAAGAATATCGGGACCCCTCTCCCTAACAAACAAACTGAGGAAATGTCTCTTGGCCAAGGAAACGCAAGAGTTAACATTCAAAAAGACACAACTAAGGGATCTAGACATCGCAAATTCTAAGAGCAAGGCCTAACACCGCAAGAGAGTCAGCACCGCCAGACATCAACCGCCGAAACTCAGGAGCGTATTCCCTGACTCGACCTATCACACCGAGAAAATCGGTGCCGAAAGCCTTCTCACAAACGCCCAAGACCCCCGGAACACTAACCTGTCCGTTGCCACCAGCAGCACCACCGGCCCTAACAGCCGGAGGCAGCTTCGACGCCCCCCCTGAGGCAACAGGCCCTATACGAGGCGCGCGCGCAGTCCCAGCCGCCGCCGAATAGGAAACGCCGGGCCGAACACCCGACGCCACCGAAGCCCTAGCTCTATCCCTAGCCTCCTTATCAGCCTCTCTCCTAGCAAGGATAGCAATACGTCTAGGACACATGCGTGAACCAGCAGTATGCCCCACCACACCGCAGTTCACGCAGCTAACCTCCTTCTCAGGCTTCCTAACAATGACCCCCGTAACCGGGTCAGAAACTTCAACGAAATTCTCTGCCTCCTTAGCAGGAATTGGGCAATCCGCCATAACGTGCGGTTGCCCGCACTTGACACATCTAATTGGCATCCCACAGTTGGCAGAGACGTGTCCAAATCTCTGGCATCTGAAGCACTGCGTGATGCCGTGCCGTTTGTCCCTAGCAAACTTCACAGCTAATCTAAACATCCTCCTCAAGCGATAAACGCCCTCTATGTCCGAAGCCCTGGACAATCTCAATAACCACTTGCCGCCTGAGACGCAGACGGCACCAAGCACCTCCACCCTAACGCCTGACTCTACCTCTAGCCACGACTTGACCTCCTCAGCAGAATATTCATCCGACAGACCCTCAAGGACAACGGGGTAAGGCAGAAGCGACTTAGGAGTGTGGGTATGAAACTTATACCCACGCTCAACAAAAAGATCCCTGACTCTAGTGAAATCCTCAAGGCTCCTAACACGAACCGACAATGCGGTCTTCCTAATTACGACCAAATGGAACTCACCCTTGCTCAGGACCCGCTGCAGCAGGTTGGTGATCTCCTTCACGCCAACATCGTAAATAGTGATCGCGGGGAGGGATTTCCCCGCCGATCGTCCTCCATCCTTGCCTCCGTTGTCCTTCGCCGGGGCAGCGGCAGTTCCAACGGGGGCGCCCTTCTTCGCCGGGGCAGCGGCAGTTCCGACGGGGGCGCCCTTCTTCGCCGGGGCAGTGGTCTTCGGGGTGGCCCCCACGCCCGAAGTAGATGGGAGCTCCAATTTGGGGCTCCATTTTCCGCGAGAGGTCGCTGGGGGCGCGACCCCTTTTCGCGGTTCCCCCATGGTCCTCGGGGGGACCGCCATCCTAACATCCTTAGTAGCCGGCGGTGCTACTACCTCTTCCTTCCTTCCTTCCGCCGCGCTGAGGTGTCCGGCTACCTCAGCTGACGCTGGGACAATGTCCACCAGCATGTCGGTCAGCTCCTCAGGGGGCGTAACACCCGCCTGTGCCTTCCTAAGGGCCGAAAGTTCAGCCAGAAGGGCACGGTTATCCCGTTCGAGACCCTGGATAGTATCAGTAAGTCTATCCAGAGTCGCCTGATACTTCAGGTCTTTGTACGATGTCTCGCCATCACTGCAGCTGCAACTGCAGTTCTTCTTCTTCTTCTTGCGCTTCCGGTGGTGCCGGTCGGACACCGCCTGGAAGCCATCAGTAGTGCCGCCGGTATCCGACATGCCCTCACGGGTGGCACTACGCTCCATCAGGACGGGGGTCCCGCCTGCAAGAGGCAGAGGGATTTCGCCGTCGCCACTCATCTTAACGATATCCCAGCCGTCAACTCTATCAAACAGAGTTTCGGGTCTGGGATGTCCGATCTCTTTTAGAAAAGTTCCAAACAAAATTTTATCTCAATACAATAAATACTATTCCTACAAGTAGGAATAGCCGTCGGCAAATCGCCTTTATACAAAGTGCTATTAGAAGTAAATTCTAACAATTTAGCACTTTGCCGCCTCCTATGCACTTCTCACTTTTACAAGTAAGAACACAAAAATTCCTAACTCAACTCGTCCTCCTATTGGCCGGAATCTTTCGACCAATCAGAAACGAGCACTTATTGTCACTGCTAAAACTCACTTTTATTTTCTCAGAAGGAGCACAATTCACTATGTCTTGCCTTGTCGCTGGTCACTGGCAAACTCCCATTCCAATTTTTTCATTTTTTTTGGGGCTATTTCCGTTCACTATCTGAAAAAGATGAGAAGTGCATAGTAGTCAATGGCTATATTTTGCAAAAGGTTGTGAGGGGCCTTTTTATTATTTTTACAAAAGTTTTAATAGAAATGTTAATATATTATAGAGTTTGCCAAAAAATAACACAGTACTTTTTCATAATCATCTTAAATGTAATTTCAGCTATACGACAAAGGAGATTTGAAGCAAATGCGATATATGGTTAATAACTTATGAGAGTTTAAGTTCAAAGATTACAAAATCCTTATCTCAAAATTGTAAAGAAATTTTAAAAATTAAGACATTTTTATTGAAAATGTCAAGCAAATTTCATTTGTTGAGCAAACTGTATATATTTTCTTTACTATTGTTGTAGAAATTTGTTAAAAATTGCAATTTTTGTTAACAAAATATTGCATTTTATTCTGCATTCTATGACTTTGAAATTGCTTGCATTGCCTTATTTTCCAATGATAAAACTTTTTCTGCAATCCAATTTAAAAGCTCAAACGAGTTAACTTTTCAAAGATTTTCTTTAAGATTATGTTGAAAATTGAACGTTTGTGCTAAAATATCACATAATTAATAAAAATTTGTAAATTCTATTAAAAAATGTCAGTATAGTGACAGCAATTGCAATTTCTGTGCGATTTTTTTTTACCTCAAATATGAGTTTTCCGTTAATTTTTAGCTATTTTCAAACGAAAAATTAATATATCTTTATGGTTTTAAATCGGTTCAAATTTCTTCATTTTAGTATACTTTTTAACACAAATCACGTATGTGCATATATTTCATTGAATATAATACATTTTCACAAAATTTCCTAATTTCATTGCAAAAATTAGACCATAATAACTCACAAATTTGCATAAAATGTTTTCAACATTTTCTTGATTTATCGTTCTTTTTCACAATACTGTATACAAATTGCATATTCTTCAAAATTATTAAAATTATAACAATTTTCAAATTAGTTTCTTTAAACTTTGCGAATATCATCAATTACCTTCGTTTTTAATATTCACATCACTAAAGTAGCCACAAAGAAATAACAATATTCACATCACTAAAGTAGCCACAAAGAAATGACAAGTTGCCATATTTGAAAATTTTTGCAAAAAAAAGCTAATTCTCTTCTCAATTTGGTGGAAAAAAGCCAAGTCTGGCACAAATTTGCCGAAAAAAGCTAATTCCCAAACCAAAAAATCGATAAACTATCTTATTCACAAACCAAAATTTGCCACACCACCTACCAACTAATTACCACACTTGAATGCCAAATTCAGCATATCAAAAAATATCACCAAAATTCCAATAGCATTATCCATTTTTATCTATCAGTTAACTTTCGCCTCAAATAATGCAACACAAATTACAATTTTTCATCAAAATCAACCATTTTCATTTCCTTTCTAAATTTTATATTCTTTCTTCTCGCAAAAATCTCTCTCTCTCTCTCTCTCTCTCATATTTATATTTACTCCCTCCTTATCAATATCTCTACAAATTAAACAATTTTCCCACTTTATTCTCTTCTCCCCCCTCTTCGAGTAGTACGCAATTTTTTATTAATGTTTCTTCTACTACGACGACGACGACGATGTAAATTCAATTCATTATATACATAAAAAAATAACTTTGTTAGAAAAAATATATCATCTCTTTTTCATAAAAATATTGTGGTCCTGAAAAGGACCGATTGTTTTTAGAAAAAAAAAAAAGTTATTAACTTTTAAATGTCAATAATAATTTAAGCACGTTCTCCACGAATACGTCTGGCCAATTGGATATCCTTAGGCATGATAGTGACACGTTTAGCATGAATGGCACACAAATTCGTATCTTCAAAGAGACCAACCAAGTAGGCTTCGCTAGCTTCTTGCAACGCCATGACAGCAGAGCTCTGGAAACGCAAGTCAGTTTTGAAATCTTGAGCAATCTCACGAACCAAACGTTGGAAGGGCAATTTGCGGATCAGCAATTCGGTACTCTTCTGGTAGCGACGGATTTCACGCAAAGCAACGGTACCAGGACGGAAACGATGAGGTTTCTTCACACCACCAGTGGCTGGTGCACTCTTACGGGCAGCCTTAGTAGCCAATTGTTTGCGAGGAGCTTTGCCACCAGTCGATTTACGGGCAGTTTGCTTAGTACGAGCCATTTTTCACTTCAGATTTTTTCACTTCACACAAGATATGCACACAAACACTGTTAACACTGTATTAACCGAGCTGCGGACATAACCGTTCTTTTTATAGAAAAATCGAAGCAGCGATGTATGCGTTAAGGGTGTTTTTTTCTAAGATTGACATTGAAACGTATAGTCTTCGGCAACTGCAATACACACACACACGAAGTGAACACGAGTGCAAACGATCGTTAAATTTGGTGGTGGCAATCTTGGTTGCATTTTGTATAAATACAAGCGGTTTGAAAAAAGACAGAATAGTTCTTGTGCATCATCGTTTGTGAAGTGTTTAAGTGAAATATTAAAAGTGAAAAATGACTGGTCGTGGTAAAGGTGGCAAAGGCTTGGGAAAAGGTGGCGCTAAACGTCATCGTAAAGTGTTGCGTGATAACATCCAAGGTATCACCAAGCCCGCTATTCGACGTCTGGCTCGCCGTGGTGGTGTAAAACGTATTTCTGGCCTGATCTACGAAGAAACCCGTGGTGTCCTCAAGGTCTTTTTGGAAAACGTTATTCGTGATGCCGTCACCTACACCGAACACGCTAAACGTAAAACCGTCACTGCCATGGATGTCGTCTACGCACTGAAGAGACAAGGCCGCACTTTGTACGGTTTCGGCGGTTAAACTTGACTTTATTTGCAGAAATATTATATTTTAAAAACAAAACCAATCGGTCCTTTTCAGGACCACCACAAATATTTAAAAAGAGATTATTTCCTTGTTCCAAATTTACTATATTTACTGAATAATAAAAACAAATATTTTTATCAAATTTAGGATGAAAATGAAAAAAGTGGTTGAGAAAAACGGCACTTTCCAGTACAGTGAATGTTTGCCATCGCCAAATTAACTGTATGTAGAGAGTGATTTGTTAAGAATTTATACTGCATTTCGATATAAAAAATCGACATAATTTACGTTTTATCGCGAATTTTGTGACATTTCGCTCGTCAAAATTCTTCTTTCCGCGAGTAGAATCGATTGGTGTATGCAAAATTTTGATATTGGAAAAAAAAATTTTTTTTAATTTTTTGATTTTTGTTTTTTTTCATGTGGTACCCCCTTTGCTCGAAAATGACAAAAAAAATCCAAAGTTGTACAACGTCCATGAGATTTTGCTAGATGATAGTAGAAGATTCGCGGTTTAATAAAATGTATAGATATCCCTCTATAGTTGAATCTTTAAAGAAATATTGAATTTTTCATTAGCTGTCCATGGCAAAAATGTGTTAAAAAAACTCATTTCTTTAGATTCTGATTGGCCAACATTATTCCAAGAATTTCAAAATTGCACGCTTGTTTCTATTGCCTATACACACCAAAACATTCCTTAAAGAACGCATTTATTTATAGAAACAAGCAGTATTCACTAAGCAGTATCCTTTTAATATAAAGATATGAAAATTCATTTGGGAGACTGAATTCAGAATTTATTGTGCATTTTTGACGTAGAAAAGTTCCCATAACTGACGTTTTATCGAGAGTTAAGAGACATAACACGTATCAAACATTTTGTTTTCGCGAGTAGAATCGATTGGCGCATGCAAATTTTTTTTTGCGAAAAAAAAATTTTTTTGTTTTTTTTTATGTTTGATTTTATCATGTGCTACCACACTACCCAATATTATGAAAAAAATCGAAAGTTGTACAATTTGCATGGATTTGTGGTATATGATAGTATAAGCATCGCTGATAAATATAATACGTAAGTTTTCCTCAATAGTTCAATTATTAAGGAAATATTGAATTTTGTAAAGTAATTATTCCTCAAAATACGGATTGGGTAATATAATACCAAGAATATCGATATTATTGGCTCGTTTCATTGCCTTTATATCTAAACATTACTTAAAGAATGTATTTACGTTTACCAAAATGCGGTATTTAGTAACCAGTAGCCGTTTAATAAAAATAACTGCATTGAATTCGCATACTTACACAGCACTCTCATACTTCTATAGTCGTTACATGTACAAACATATACGAGTATAACAGCAGTGGAGAATAATACAACTGTGATTTTCGCGCGTTTATTTAGCCACATACAACACACATGCGCGCCTTGCCCAAACCACTAACCGGAGTTGATGTCAATGGTATGCATAACGAAGGTACGTGACACAGGTATGCGACACAGAAAAAATAATCAATCTGCCGAATCAATAATCAAGATCTGCCGAATCTAAAAACACATGACAATTTTTCATTCATTAGCAATGAAATGCTATATTTACGCGCCAAATTTTCATAGTGCTTAAATTTCATTATATTATATTGTAAGAATAATTGTGTGAAAAATCAAGTTTTTCTCTTTTTAAAAATATTTTGTCGTCCTGAAAAGGACGGATTGTGGATTTTAAAATGTACACGGTGGTCTGTGGTTACATTTTTCCATGAAGATCGGGGGATAATTTAGGCTTTCTTTTCGGTCTTCTTGGGCAAAAGAACAGCTTGGATGTTTGGCAAAACACCACCTTGAGCAATGGTGACACCAGACAGCAGTTTGTTCAATTCCTCATCGTTGCGGATGGCCAATTGCAAATGTCGGGGAATAATTCTTGTCTTCTTGTTATCACGAGCAGCGTTGCCAGCCAACTCGAGAACTTCAGCGGCCAAGTATTCCATAACGGCAGCTAAGTACACAGGAGCACCGGCACCAACACGTTCAGCATAATTGCCTTTGCGCAACAAACGATGGATACGACCAACGGGGAATTGAAGACCAGCACGACTTGAGCGGGACTTTGCCTTTCCCTTAACTTTGCCACCTTTACCACGACCGGACATTTTCACTTATTTTTTTTTATAGACACTTCACTGAGCACTAAACACAAATGGTATAGATTGCCCGCTTGGCTTCGGACTTATATAGTCTTCGTGTGTGCATTTAACCGTTATGGGGGTTGTTTTTACACATCTAGCCCTACGTTGTGTGTAGCTAGCTGACAGTTTCGTGCATCGAATAGTATAAATTCAGGTATACGAAATTTTAACGGCATCATTTGTGAACAGTGTTTAAAGTGTTTGTGTGATTCAAAAAAAATAAGTGAAAATGCCCCCTAAAGCCAGTGGTAAAGCAGCAAAGAAGGCCGGCAAAGCCCAGAAGAACATTACTAAAGGCGATAAGACCAAGAGACGTGCCAAGCGCAAGGAATCTTATGCCATCTACATTTACAAAGTGTTGAAGCAAGTCCATCCCGATACTGGTATCTCCTCAAAGGCGATGAGCATCATGAACAGTTTTGTGAATGATATCTTCGAACGAATTGCCGCCGAGGCTTCCCGTTTGGCTCACTACAACAAACGTTCCACCATTACCAGTCGGGAAATCCAAACCGCCGTTCGTCTATTGTTGCCCGGTGAATTGGCTAAGCACGCTGTCAGTGAAGGTACTAAGGCTGTTACTAAATACACCAGCTCCAAGTAAATGCCTTAAACTATTTACTACAAACCACAACGGCCCTTTTCAGGGCCACAAAAAATATTTTAAAAGAGATTAAATTTGTGAAATACTACAAATTATGGGTTATTAAATACAAAATGAATATGGCTGTGAATAAATACATTTGATTTGTTTCTCCTATTCTGTGAGTGTGTTACACATGCATACATATGTATTTGAGAATTCCTGGGACGCTGGCTGCGGCGTCTCATGATTCCGCGCACATTTACTATAAGAAAGAGAAAAAACGGCAATAGCGTCTCGTCGCTGAAATAAATTTACTTTCTCTGTGTTCTCTAAAACGATCTCTCTTTCTCTTATTTGCTCATTAAGCCACACACATTGCAAAAATTAGGCAATCATTTCAACATATGGCAAGCTTTTATTCTTATTTCCCCTTTTGTATAGAAATATCAAAGTGTGTGTGTGAATGAAAGGAAAAGCGCAACTGCTTGCTCTTTGCTCATCAGCTTGCTCTTTCATTTTGTTTCGATGTTAGGACATTTTATCACCGCCGTGCTGTGACCGGGCTTAGATATTTTAGAATATTTTATGTCGACGTCAATTTCTATGTCCGCCTTAGGTATGTGAGAATGAATTTTTCG
The DNA here is from genome assembly GCA_963930755.1 of Eudasyphora cyanicolor. NCBI lineage: Eukaryota > Metazoa > Arthropoda > Insecta > Diptera > Muscidae > Eudasyphora > Eudasyphora cyanicolor. The sequence continues at coordinate 75,019,740 of OZ005737.1, read as the reverse complement.
CGCCCAAATTATTTATGCTAGGTGAAATCCATTTATGAGATGCATTTTACATACAATGTGGACTTGTTATAAAATGTCAACTAATTACTGACTGTTTTATGATCTGGATTTAAAAAATATACACGTTGTAGCTTCATCAAAAATACCCATAAACAGGCTCACATGCATAGGAATTTTACCTATTGGACACAACATTGGTGTGTGAGAGAATTTTCTTGAAAATTAATTTTAATTACGTGTATGTATTTGCTTTTATTTAGGTAATGACGGTCGAGTTTTTGGTTTGAATTGTGTTTTGTCTCTTTTTGAAAAATAGTTTGTAGCCCTGAAAAGGGCTGTTTATATAAATTTTTTCGAATATCGAAAATAATCATATTGTTTTTGGTAATTGTCCCCAGTGGTGGGAAATTACTTCTTGGTGGCTGTCTTCTTTGCAGCTGGTTTCTTTGCTGCTGCTGCGGCCTTTTTGGGTTTAGCTGCTGCGGCAGTTTTCGCTTTGGGTGCCTTTGGTTTTGTGGCGGATGCTTTAGGAGCGGTCTTTGTGGTCTTTGCTTTAACGGTTCCGGCCTTTTTGACAGTTTTGGCCTTTGCCTTCTCAACCTTCTTCTTTTCGGCAGTCTTTTTCGCGGCCGATGGCTTCTTGGCAGCGGTTTTTTTCTCACCAGCCTTTTTGGTAGTAGCGGCTTTCTTCTTTTCTGCCACGGGCTTCTTCTTTACGACTGTCCTGGCTTTGGGTTCTTTTGCAGCCGAAGGAGACAATTTAAATGAGCCTGTAGCACCCTTACCCTTGGTCTGGATCAATTTACCGCTGTCAACGGCGTTCTTCAAGTACTTCTTGATGAAGGGAGCCAATTTCTGGCCATCGACTTTGTAAGTAACGGCCATGTATTTCTTGATAGCGATTACTGATGAACCACCGCGTTCTTTTAATGCTTTGATGGCGGCGTCAACCATTTGCTGCGTTGATGGACGAGCTGGAGTGGCGGAGGGTTTCTTTGCCTTTGCAGCAGCAGCCTTCTTGGGTGCCTTCTTCTCTACGGCGGCAACTGGGGAGGCGGTGGCTTCAACAACGGCGGCGTCTGACATTTTCACTTTTTTTACACGTTTAACTTGTATATTTTTTTTGGGGTTCAGTTTCAGTTTCAAAATTAGCTATTTATTTTCCAAAATCACTTAAAACTAATACAAAAAGATAGCTTACTTCTAATCTTACTCACTAAATAAACATACCATATACTATTGTCCATCATGGCGCACAAAATCATATAAAAGGTGCCGTGGTCAGGCCACAGACACAAATCCAGCAAAAATAAAAGTAAAAAACAAAAAGAAAAATGCCCAAAAAAATGGAATATTCAAAAAAAGGCAATCATACTTAATTTAACTTAAAACTAAAGGTGTCGCTTAAAACTAATAAAAACTAAAAACTACTATTTACAATTATATACAAGTTCGACCTACTGAGCGGTGATGTACACCGTGTCAGTGAGGTCGAATGCGTCGTACCTCCTATGATAAAATAGGAGGTTATCTCCAACATGAAGCAGGCCCTCTTCGTGGAACCTGCGAAATGCGGCGGGTGGCAGGTGCCTCAGCGTCCGCAGCAACTCCAAATCGTCCTCGTTCCTGAGGCATCCTTCGACGATACTGTTGTGCAGGTCCTGACTCCTCTCAAAAAATCTAACAGCACCCCTAACAAGGAAGACATCCAACCTATCGAAAGAAATGCCCTCGTAGATAACCCTACAAGCAACCGTCCTAACAGAACCATCCTCCAGAACACGGGGCCGAATGCCCAAACATCCCCTAAGAACTCGCCTCTCCCATATCCTCAACCTCTCCATCTGATGGGCGGAAATGCCGAACCACACCGGGAAGGCGTATGCGATGATCGGTCTGATCACCTGCCGGTATATCAGTAGCCTCACATCGGGGGAGAGTCCACCCCTCATACGCAGAAGACTTTGGTATCCAAAGTACATCTTCCTCGCCCTATCGAGAACGTAGTCAATGTGCCTACAGAAGTCAAATCTATCGTGAAAGAGGACCCCTAGGTACCTGATCCTATCAGAATTGCCTATCAGCTCACCACCTATGCGCAACACAGGGATGTGGCGGCGAAAATTCGGGTACACGTGCCCCGGCCTACCTCCAAAGACGACCGCGCAGCATTTCCCCACGTTGAGCCGGAGGCCCCACCTGGAGAAATACTCGTGAAGATCGGTCAGATAGGTGCTAACGCACCTCTCAACATTGCTGGCCCTAACCCCCGAAAAAGCCAGCAGGACATCATCGGCATACACAAGCAGCAACCCACCAGGAGGGGGTCCTGGTATGTCTCTGACAAATAAATTGTAGAGCATAGGCCCTAGCAAGGAACCCTGAGGCACCCCCGCCAGGACCGGTTTCCTGCCGGAAACCTGGTCGCCCACTTTCACCCTGAAGAAGCGACCCCTAAGGAAGCTAGCAACAAGCCTACAGGTCTGGAAATCAAAACCAACGCCCTGCAATTTGTGGAGGATCCCATCATGCCAAACAGAGTCGAACGCCCTAGAAAAATCGAGCCCAACTGCAATCGTACCCTGCTTCCTATTCAATCCCCTCACGACATAGTCAGCAAAAGCACACAACGCATGAGTGGTAGAATGCCCCCTCCTAAAACCGAACTGGAAGTCCCTGAGAACACGCCTGTCCTCAACGAACCTCCAGATCCTGGCCAATATGACCGACTCAAAGACCTTACCGAAAGCCGAGAGAAGAGAAATCGGTCTATAGCTGCCACAACGCCCTGGGTCAGAACCCTGTTTCAACACTGGAACCATCATCGCCTCCTTCCACGCAGCAGGGAAATAGCCCAAGTTGAAACAATGATTGAAGAGAACCGTCAAGAAAACAAAAAGAACCTCACCAGCCCTCTTCAACGCCACGTCAGGAACGCCATCCACACCAGACGAGCGTCTAGCTGGGCGCCCCGCAAGAGCACCAGCTACATCAGAAGAATGAACAAATCCGCCCTCTTCCCACCTGACCAGATCACCTACGACCGAACCATCAGCCAAAAACCCCTCAGAAAATTCCACCAGCGGGTCCCTACAGTCCAAAGCCGCAGTAGACTCCGCCACCTGGGCACGAAAAGAAGCATCGAGGGCACGAAAAGAAGCATTCGACGTCTGGCTCGCCGTGGTGGTGTAAAACGTATCTCTGGCCTGATCTACGAAGAAACCCGTGGTGTCCTCAAGGTCTTTTTGGAAAACGTTATTCGTGATGCCGTCACCTACACCGAACACGCTAAACGTAAAACCGTCACTGCCATGGATGTCGTCTACGCATTGAAGAGACAAGGCCGCACTTTGTACGGTTTCGGCGGTTAAACTTGACTTTATTTGCAGAAATATTATATTTTAAAAACAAAACCAATCGGTCCTTTTCAGGACCACCACAAATATTTAAAAAGAGATTATTTTCTTGTTCCAAATTTACTATATTTACTGAATAATAAAAACAAATATTTTTATCAAATTTAGGATGAAAATGAAAAAAGTGGTTGAGAAAAACGGCACTTTCCAGTACAGTGAATGTTTGCCATCGCCAAATTAACTGTATGTAGAGAGTGATTTGTTAAGAATTTATACTGCATTTCGATATAAAAAATCGACATAATTTACGTTTTATCGCGAATTTTGTGACATTTCGCACGTCAAAATTCTTCTTTCCGCGAGTAGAATCGATTGGTGTATGCAAAATTTTGATATTGGAAAAAAATTTTTTTTTTAATTTTTTGATTTTTGTTTTTTTCATGTGGTACCCCCTTTGCTCGAAAATGACAAAAAAAATCCAAAGTTGTACAACGTCCATGAGATTTTGCTAGATGATAGTAGAAGATTCGCGGTTAAATATAATGTATTAATATCCCTCAATAGTTGAATCTTTAAAGAAATGTTGCATTTTTAATATGCTGCCCATGGCAAAAATGTGTTAAAAAAAGTCATTTCTTTAGATTCTGATTGGCCAACATTATTCCAAGAATTTCAAAATTGCACGCTTGTTTCTATTGCCTATACACACCAAAACATTCCTTAAAGAACGCATTTATTTATAGAAACAAGCAGTATTCACTAAGCAGTATCCTTTTAATATAAAGATATGAAAATTCATTTGGGAGACTGAATTCAGAATTTATTGTGCATTTTTGACGTAGAAAAGTTCCCATAACTGACGTTCTATCGAGAGTTAAGAGACATAACATGTATCAAACATTTTGTTTTCGCAAGTAGAATCGATTGGTGCATGCAAATTTTTTTTGCGAAAATTTTTTTTTTTTGGTTTTTTTTATGTTTGATTTTATCATGTGCTACCACACTACCCAATATTATGAAAAAAATCGAAAGTTGTACAATTTGCATGGATTTGTGGTATATGATAGTATAAGCATCGCTGATAAATATAATACGTAAGTTTTCCTCAATAGTTCAATTATTAAGGAAATATTGAATTTTTCATTAACTCTCCGTAGCAACATTTTTTGTAAAGTAATTATTCCTCAAAATACGGATTGGGTAATATAATACCAAGAATATCGATATTATTGGCTCGTTTCATTGCCTTTATATCTAAACATTACTTAAAGAATGTATTTACGTTTACCAAAACGCGGTATTTAGTAACCAGTAGCCGTTTAATAAAAATAACTGCATTGAATTCGCATACTTACACAGCACTCTCATACTTCTATAGTCGTTACATGTACAAACATATACGAGTATAACAGCAGTGGAGAATAATACAACTGTGATTTTCGCGCGTTTATTTAGCCACATACAACACACATGCGCGCCTTGCCCAAACCACTAACCGGAGTTGATGTCAATGGTATACATAACGAAGGTACGTGACACAGGTATGCGACACACAAAAAATAAGAAAAGTCAAGATCTGCCGAATCTAAAAACACATGACAATTTTTCATTCATTAGCAATGAAATGCTATATTTACGCGCCAAATTTTCATAGTGGTTAAATTTTATTATATTATATTGTAAGAATAATTGTGTGAAAAATCAAGTTTTTCTCTTTTTAAAAATATTTTGTCGTCCTGAAAAGGACGGATTGTGGATTTTAAAATGTACACGGTGGTCTGTGGTTACATTTTTCCATGAAGATCGGGGGATAATTTAGGCTTTCTTTTCGGTCTTCTTGGGCAAAAGAACAGCTTGGATGTTTGGCAAAACACCACCTTGAGCAATGGTGACACCAGACAGCAGTTTGTTCAATTCCTCATCGTTGCGGATGGCCAATTGCAAATGTCGGGGAATAATTCTTGTCTTCTTGTTATCACGAGCAGCGTTGCCAGCCAACTCGAGAACTTCAGCGGCCAAGTATTCCATAACGGCAGCTAAGTACACAGGAGCACCGGCACCAACACGTTCAGCATAATTGCCTTTGCGCAACAAACGATGGATACGACCAACGGGGAATTGAAGACCAGCACGACTTGAGCGGGACTTTGCCTTTCCCTTAACTTTGCCACCTTTACCACGACCGGACATTTTCACTTATTTTTTTTTATAGACACTTCACTGAGCACTAAACACAAATGGTATAGATTGCCCGCTTGGCTTCGGACTTATATAGTCTTCGTGTGTGCATTTAACCGTTATGGGGGTTGTTTTTACACATCTAGCCCTACGTTGTGTGTAGCTAGCTGACAGTTTCGTGCATCGAATAGTATAAATTCAGGTATACGAAATTTTAACGGCATCATTTGTGAACAGTGTTTAAAGTGTTTGTGTGATTCAAAAAAAAAATAAGTGAAAATGCCCCCTAAAGCCAGTGGTAAAGCAGCAAAGAAGGCCGGCAAAGCCCAGAAGAACATTACTAAAGGCGATAAGACCAAGAGACGTGCCAAGCGCAAGGAATCATATGCCATCTACATTTACAAAGTGTTGAAGCAAGTCCATCCCGATACTGGTATCTCCTCAAAGGCGATGAGCATCATGAACAGTTTTGTGAATGATATCTTCGAACGAATTGCCGCCGAGGCTTCCCGTTTGGCTCACTACAACAAACGTTCCACCATTACCAGTCGGGAAATCCAAACCGCCGTTCGTCTATTGTTGCCCGGTGAATTGGCTAAGCACGCTGTCAGTGAAGGTACTAAGGCTGTTACTAAATACACCAGCTCCAAGTAAATGCCTTAAACTATTTACTACAAACCACAACGGCCCTTTTCAGGGCCACAAAAAATATTTTAAAAGAGATTAAATTTGTGAAATACTACAAATTATGGGTTATTAAATACAAAATGAATTATGGCGATTACTGATGAACCACCGCGTTCTTTTAATGCTTTGATGGCGGCGTCAACCATTTGCTGCGTTGATGGACGAGCTGGAGTGGCGGAGGGTTTCTTTGCCTTTGCAGCAGCAGCCTTCTTGGGTGCCTTCTTCTCTACGGCGGCAACTGGGGAGGCGGTGGCTTCAACAACGGCGGCGTCTGACATTTTCACTTTTTTTACACGTTTAACTGTATATTTTTTTTTCGCCATGTACCGTTTCACTATCTAATAAAGATGAGAAGTGCATAGTAGTCAATGGCTATATTTTGCAAAAGGTTGTGAGGGGCCTTTTTATTATTTTTACAAAAGTTTTAATAGAAAAGTTAATATATTAAAGAGTTTGCCAAAAAATAACACAGTACTTTTTCATATTCATCTTAAATGTAATTTCAGCTATACGACAAAGGAGATTTGGAGCAAATGCGATATATGGTTAATAACTTATGAGAGTTTAAGTTCAAAGATTACAAAATCCTTATCTCAAAATTGTAAAGAAATTTTAAAAATTAAGACATTTTTATTGAAAATTTCAAGCAAATTTCATTTGTTGAGCAAACTGTATATATTTTCTTTACTATTGTTGTAAAAATTTGTTAAAAATTGTAATTCTTGTTAACAAAATATTGCTTTTTATTCTGCATTCTATGACTTTGAAATTGCTTGCATTGCCTTATTTTCCAATGATAAAACTTTTTCTGCAATCCAATTTAAAAGCTCAAACGAGTTAACTTTTCAAAGATTTTCTTTAAGATTATGTTGAAAATTGAACGTTTGTGCTAAAATATCACATAATTAATAAAAATTTGTAAATTCTATTAAAAAATGTCAGTATAGTGACAGCAATTGCAATTTCTGTGCGATTTTTTTTACCTCAAATATGAGTTTTCCGTTAATTTTTAGCTATTTTCAAACGAAAAATTAATATATCTTTATGGTTTTAAATCGGTTCAAATTTCTTCATTTTAGTATACTTTTTCATTGAATATAATACATTTTCACAAAATTTCCTAATTTCATTGCAAAAATTAGACCATAATAAAACTCAAAAATTTGCATAAAATGTTTTCAACATTTTCTTGATTTATCGTTCTTTTTCACAATACTGTATACAAATTGCATATTCTTCAAAATTATTAAAATTATAACAATTTTCAAATTAGTTTCTTTAAACTTTGCGAATATCATCAATTACCTTCGTTTTTAATATTCACATCACTAAAGTAGCCACAAAGAAATAACAATATTCACATCACTAAAGTAGCCACAAAGAAATGACAAGTTGCCATATTTGAAAATTTTTGCAAAAAAAAAGCTAATTCTCTTCTCAATTTGGTGGAAAAAAGCCAAGTCTGGCACAAATTTGCCGAAAAAAGCTAATTCCCAAACCAAAAAATCGATAAACTATCTTATTCACAAACCAAAATTTGCCACACCACCTACCAACTAATTACCACACTTGAATACCAAATTCAGCATATCAAAAAATATCACCAAAATTCCAATAGCATTATCCATTTTTATCTATCAGTTAACTTTCGCCTCAAATAATGCAACACAAATTACAATTTTTCATCAAAATCAACGATTTTCATTTCCTTTCTAAATTTTATATTCTTTCTTCTCGCAAAAATCTCTCTCTCTCTCATATTTATATTTACTCCCTCCTTATCAATATCTCTACAAATTAAACAATTTTCCCACTTTATTCTCTTCTTCACCCCTCTTCGAGTAGTACGCAATTTTTTATTAATGTTTCTTCTACTACGACGACGACGACGACGATGTAAATTCAATTCATAATATACATAAAAAAATAACTTTGTTAGAAAAAATATATCATCTCTTTTTCATAAAAATATTGTGGTCCTGAAAAGGACCGATTGTTTTTAGAAAAAAAAAAAAAAGTTATCAACTTTTCTTTTGTTAAATGTCAATAATAATTTAAGCACGTTCTCCACGAATACGTCTGGCCAATTGGATATCCTTAGGCATGATAGTGACACGTTTAGCATGAATGGCACACAAATTCGTATCTTCAAAGAGACCAACCAAGTAGGCTTCGCTAGCTTCTTGCAACGCCATTACAGCAGAGCTCTGGAAACGCAAGTCAGTTTTGAAATCTTGAGCAATCTCACGAACCAAACGTTGGAAGGGCAATTTGCGGATCAGCAATTCGGTACTCTTCTGGTAGCGACGGATTTCACGCAAAGCAACGGTACCAGGACGGAAACGATGAGGTTTCTTCACACCACCAGTGGCTGGTGCACTCTTACGGGCAGCCTTAGTAGCCAATTGTTTGCGAGGAGCTTTGCCACCAGTCGATTTACGGGCAGTTTGCTTAGTACGAGCCATTTTTCACTTTAGATTTTTTCACTTCACAAGATATGCACACAAACACTGTTAACACTGTATTAACCGAGCTGCGGTTTTTTGCTTTTTGCCAATGGCCATTTTTTATTCAAAACACTTAGAGCTAATACATAGTTGACCTACTAATAAACTTAAACTATAAATAAACATGCCCGGTAAATATCCATCAGGGCCTTCACCATCAATATAAAGGAGTTGTATGAGTTCTACAATCTCAGCATCCAACAAAAACAAACAAAACAAAAATCAAACAAAAACGCCCAAAAAATCTGAATAGTCCAAAAGGGGCAAGTTACTTAAAAACTAGGTAATGACTTAAACTAAATACTTAAAAACTACAAAAAACAAAAAACTATAAACTAAAAACTAAAAACTAAATATATACATATGTACAGGTCACTGAGCGGTGTTGTACACCGTGTCAGTGACATTCAGCGATCCATGTCTCCTGTGATAGAACAGGAGATCGTCCTCCACAAACATCAGCCCAGCCTCCTGAATCGGTCGCAGCGCAGCCGGTGGCAGGTGTCGTCTTGTCCTCAAAACATCAATCGATTCGTCGCACCGCAGCGAGTCAGCCACGAGTTCGTTCTCCAGACCCTGACTCCTCTCCATAAACCTAGTCGCGCTCCTAATCATGAATACGTCGATCCTCTCAAATCCGGCCCCTTCGTAGATCTCCCTACAAGAAATTCTCCTAAAGGACCCATCAGGCAAAATCCTAGCCCTCAGCCCTAAACATGCACGGAGAACCCGCCTCTCCCATATCCTAAGCCTTTCCATCTGATGTGCAGAAATCGCAAACCAAACAGGAAAGGCATAGGAGATGATAGGCCTGATCACCTGCCGATAGATCAGGAGCCTAACATCGGGAGACAGACCCCCCCTCATGCGAAGCAAATGCTGATACCCGAAGAACAGACCCTTCGCCCTGTCGAGAACGTAATCCACGTGCCTACAAAAATCGAACCTATCATGAAATACCACCCCCAGGTATCGCATCCTATCATAAACACCCACAAAATCCTCACCAATCCTCAGCGTCGGCACGAAGGCCCTGAAGTTGGGATACACAAGGCCAGGCCTGCCCGTGAATACGACAGCACAACATTTGGCCACGTTGAGCCGAAGACCCCACTTGGCAAAGTATTGGTGAAGCTCCGCCAAGTACGTGTTCATAAACCTATTCAAATTGCTCGCCCTAACACCAGAAAAAGCAACCAAAACATCATCCGCGTAGGACAGCAGAAGACCACCCGGAGGGGGCCCCGGCATGTCGCTGGCGAATATATTATACAGCATCGGTCCCAGGAGTGAGCCTTGCGGCACACCCGCTAGAACCGGTCTCCGACTAGAAAGCCGGTCGCCAACCTTCACCCTAAAGTAGCGCCCCTTCAGGAAAGCAGCCACCATCCTACATGTCTGACCATCGAAGCCGAACGACCGTAGCTTGTACAAAATACCGTCATGCCAGACCGTATCGAACGCCCTAGCAAAATCAAGTCCTACCGCAACAGTACCGGCCCTCCTATTGAGACCAGCAACAACGTAATCCGAAAAAGCCACAAGGGCATGAGAAGTGGACAAGCCCCTTCTGAAACCGAACTGGCAGTCCATGAGGACATGCCTTTCCTCAACAAATCCCCTAATCCTCGCTAGTACAAACGACTCGAACAACTTCCCGAACGCAGAGAGAAGGGAAATCGGCCTATAGCTACCACACAAGCTAGGGTCAGAACCTCTCTTGTGTATAGGCACCAGCACGGCCTCCTTCCAAGCCGAAGGAAAATAGCCCAAATTGAAACAGTGGTTGAAGAGAACGGTGAGATACATCAGGACAACCTCACCGGCCCTCTTCAGAGCAATATCCGGAACGCAATCGAGACCGCTCGATTTGCGCGAGGGCCTGGCAGCCAGGGCCGCCGAAACGTCAAGGGGGCGTACAAAACCGCCATCCTCCCAACGACTCGCATCATCGATAACAGTACCGTCCGCCGAGAAACTCGGGGAGAAAGACACCACGGGGGTGCCATCGCCGGCCCCCTCCACAGCTTGCATAACAAGACTGCGAAAGGAGCCGTCGACAGCTCCACCACCGGACCGGTAGACCTCTTCCATGTTATCGGCGAGCATCTCAGCCCTACCCAAATCATCCGAAACACGAGTTCCATCAGAACCAACAAGACTCCCAACGGGTTCCCTATTCGACAAACCAGCGACTCCCTTCACCTTAGCATACGTCCTACTATCCACCCTGATGCCCTGCAAATACACCCTAAGGCGATCCCTTTCGTGAATACGGATTGAACCGTCAATTATACGCCCTAAATTGCGGATATCAGCCCTCAAAACCCCATGGCGCCCTGGATCAGCAGATCTATGCAAAGTCCTACAGAGCCTCCTGCGCTCCCGGATGAAGCCCATAATCCGGGGCGGTAAATCCCCGAGCATCCCACGCCTAGCACGAACCCTAGGCACAGAAGCCTCCATCGCACCACGAAAAACAGAACCTAAACCCTCAACGCAAACATCAACATCAGCAACAGAGACATTCCGATCGACAGGGAGTGCGTAGCCCTCCAGACCACTACGCAAGCGTTCCCTATAACGTCGAACGTCCATCCGATCAAAATCGAAGAACCTTCGGACCTCGCACCTGTCAACGTCGCCTATCCTCACGAAAATCTGGATCGCCCTATGATCAGACTCATAATCCAAGGCCCTAGACAGTCCGCCATCACCCACCAGGGTGACCCCCGGTGTCCGTAGGAAAAGATCGATAAACGATCCGGAAGACCCATTCGGTCTGGTGCACCTGTCAGCAGGAACGGCAAGAAAATCAGGACAAGAGAGAAGACAATCCGCCAATAATCGACCCCTAGCGTCAACGACAGTGCCACCCCAGGATGGGTGTTTGGCGTTAAGATCAGCACCTATAACAACATCACCTGAACCATACAGAGCGAAAACAGCATCCAAATCAGAAGAGCGGAGGGGATCCCCCGGACGAAGATATAACGAGACGAAGGTAGTGGAGGAACCATCACCCCTCAACACCCTAACAGCACAACACTCAATGAGACCAGTATTCAGAAACACCCTATCACAACGAATATCCTCCCTAACCAAGACAGCCGTGCCACCGCCCCTACCTTCCCTATCGTACCTGAAAACCCTATAACCCGACAAGCTAAACCTATGACGCGCCGAAAGCTTATGTTCCGCCAACATAAGCACATCGGGATCTAACCGACCTACAAAAATCCTCAAAAAATGCCTCCTAGTAAGTGAAACACAGGAGTTAACATTCAAAAATATACAATTCAGAACCCTAAACATCGCAAATCCGAAGAGCCAACCCCAAAACCGCCGCCGACTCACCGCCCTCAGCCAATAACTTCCTAAATTCCGGAGCGTACGCCCTAACACGACCTATCACCCCAAGAAAATCCGTACCAAACGCCCTCTGACAAATGTCGAAGACACCACCAACATCCGTGGTGCCCGCAGCAGGAACCGTAGAGCCACCAGCCCGTCCGACTGGAGGCGCACTTCGGCTTGTAGTCGCAGCCGCATATGACACGCCGGCGGTGACAGCGGAGATCCGCCCAGAACGCGCCGCAGCCTTAGCCGCAGCCTGCTGCTTCAAGGCAGCCCGCCTTTCCAATATAGCAACACGCTTCGGACAGCCGAGGGAGCCGGCCGTGTGCCCTTCCATCGCGCAGTTCACGCAACTGACCGTAGCCGCAGGAACCTTCGTCACAGCGCCCGTCGCAGGATCGGCGACCTCCTTACCCTCATCCTCCTTCGCCGGCAAGGCGCAATTCCCAGGTCCATGTGAAAGCCCACACTTCACACACCTGAAGGGCATGGCACAGTTAGACGAGACATGCCCGAACCGCTGACAATTGTAACACTGGATAGCACCACGCGGCTTCTCCTTGCGAAATTTAACCTTACAGTGAAGCATCCTATCAAGGCGATACACCCTCTCCATCTCAGAACCTCTACCAAAACGGACAAGCCACATGTTGTCAGCAACGCACTTCGCAGACAGAAGGTCCGCTCTAAACTCCAAACCTTCGAAAAAGCCCTTAACCTCCTCAATCGGGAACTCATTAGAGAGACCCTCAATAATAACTGCATAAGGCAACAACTCCCTAGGCGTGTGAGTATGAAACCGGTATCCCTTCTGTTCAAAAAGCGACCTAACCTTCGCAAAATTATCCAGCCCCTTAACCCTGACTGAAACAACCCCTTTCCTAACCATCGCGAGAAAGAACTCACCCTTCCTCAAGACTCGCTGCAGTACGGTGGACATCTCCATGACACCAACTCCGTACACAGTTATAGCCGGCAGGGTTCTGCCGGTCGAAACTCCTTCATTGTTGACAGCGGACCCACCGTTGTCCTTCGCCGGTGGGGCTGTATTGCCACCCTTCGCCTTTCCTCCATGAGGCCCCGGCTTGGCCCCCTTGCTTCCACTGGAACAAGGCAATTCGTCAGCAGCAGCTCCCCCGATGGCAGCGGTACCACCGTTGGCTTTCGCCGGTGGGGCTGCTTTGCCTCCCAACGCCCTTCCTCCATGAGGCCCAGGCATGGCCCCCTTGGCAGCAGTAGAAGTCTTCGAGGCGACTTCTACTACCACATCCATCAGCTCCTCCGCAGGGGTTCCTGCGGGCACATCCTTCAATGCCGGAGCACCGCCAGCCTGAGCTGCCCTAATGGCCTCAAGCTCCGCGACAAGGGCTGCATTTTGTCTCTTTAATTCTGAAACAGTCTCCTTAAGACTTTCCAGTTGTAGCTGAAACTTTATCTCTTCATAACCCTTGTCGCCTTTGCGGCGCTTCGGCTTCATTCTCTTGTGGGCTTTCCGCTCCCCACCAGCATTGGAACCGTCGGTTTTGCCGTCGGTGTCCGACATCCCTTCAGAACACCCAGATTTTATAAAATCTGAGCGTTTCGTCTTCAGGTACCGTCTATCAACGACACTATCAGGCAAAGGGGTCGCAAGTTGGTCGTCAAGGTTGACCGACTTATCTTCCAACCGGGGATTTCCACCTCCCGTCGGCAAAACGAATATCGGAGAATTGTGAATTCCCGTCGGCAAATCGATATTGTCAAGTTGCTCCAACTTATCGTCCAACGGGCTATTATCATATCCCGTCGGCAAAACACTACTTCGGGGGTTGTCAAAACCCGTCGGCAATTTAATTTTGGAGTTAGAATTTTTTTCCACTTTAGATATTTTTTTCACTTCACGAAATGCACACAAACACTGTTAACACTGTATTAACCTTTTTTTTCAAACCGAGCTGCGGACATAACCGTTCTTTTTATAGAAAAATCGAAGCAGCGATGTATGCGTTAAGGGTGTTTTTTTCTAAGATTGACATTGAAACGTATAGTCTTCGGCAACTGCAATACACACACACGAAGTGAACACGAGTGAACACGAGTGCAAACGATCGTTAAATTTGGTGGTGGCAATCTTGGTTGCATTTTGTATAAATACAAGCGGTTTGAAAAAAACCAGAATAGTTCTTGTGCATCATCGTTTGTGAAGTGTTTAAGTGAAATATTAAGAGTGAAAAATGACTGGTCGTGGTAAAGGTGGCAAAGGCTTGGGAAAAGGTGGCGCTAAACGTCATCGTAAAGTGTTGCGTGATAACATCCAAGGTATCACCAAGCCCGCTATTCGACGTCTGGCTCGCCGTGGTGGTGTAAAACGTATCTCTGGCCTGATCTACGAAGAAACCCGTGGTGTCCTCAAGGTCTTTTTGGAAAACGTTATTCGTGATGCCGTCACCTACACCGAACACGCTAAACGTAAAACCGTCACTGCCATGGATGTCGTCTACGCATTGAAGAGACAAGGCCGCACTTTGTACGGTTTCGGCGGTTAAACTTGACTTTATTTGCAGAAATATTATATTTTAAAAACAAAACCAATCGGTCCTTTTCAGGACCACCACAAATATTTAAAAAGAGATTATTTTCTTGTTCCAAATTTACTATATTTACTGAATAATAAAAACAAATATTTTTATCAAATTTAGGATGAAAATGAAAAAAGTGGTTGAGAAAAACGGCACTTTCCAGTACAGTGAATGTTTGCCATCGCCAAATTAACTGTATGTAGAGAGTGATTTGTTAAGAATTTATACTGCATTTCGATATAAAAAATCGACATAATTTACGTTTTATCGCGAATTTTGTGACATTTCGCACGTCAAAATTCTTCTTTCCGCGAGTAGAATCGATTGGTGTATGCAAAATTTTGATATTGGAAAAAAATTTTTTTTTTAATTTTTTGATTTTTGTTTTTTTCATGTGGTACCCCCTTTGCTCGAAAATGACAAAAAAAATCCAAAGTTGTACAACGTCCATGAGATTTTGCTAGATGATAGTAGAAGATTCGCGGTTAAATATAATGTATTAATATCCCTCAATAGTTGAATCTTTAAAGAAATGTTGCATTTTTAATATGCTGCCCATGGCAAAAATGTGTTAAAAAAAGTCATTTCTTTAGATTCTGATTGGCCAACATTATTCCAAGAATTTCAAAATTGCACGCTTGTTTCTATTGCCTATACACACCAAAACATTCCTTAAAGAACGCATTTATTTATAGAAACAAGCAGTATTCACTAAGCAGTATCCTTTTAATATAAAGATATGAAAATTCATTTGGGAGACTGAATTCAGAATTTATTGTGCATTTTTGACGTAGAAAAGTTCCCATAACTGACGTTCTATCGAGAGTTAAGAGACATAACATGTATCAAACATTTTGTTTTCGCAAGTAGAATCGATTGGTGCATGCAAATTTTTTTTGCGAAAATTTTTTTTTTTTGGTTTTTTTTATGTTTGATTTTATCATGTGCTACCACACTACCCAATATTATGAAAAAAATCGAAAGTTGTACAATTTGCATGGATTTGTGGTATATGATAGTATAAGCATCGCTGATAAATATAATACGTAAGTTTTCCTCAATAGTTCAATTATTAAGGAAATATTGAATTTTTCATTAACTCTCCGTAGCAACATTTTTTGTAAAGTAATTATTCCTCAAAATACGGATTGGGTAATATAATACCAAGAATATCGATATTATTGGCTCGTTTCATTGCCTTTATATCTAAACATTACTTAAAGAATGTATTTACGTTTACCAAAACGCGGTATTTAGTAACCAGTAGCCGTTTAATAAAAATAACTGCATTGAATTCGCATACTTACACAGCACTCTCATACTTCTATAGTCGTTACATGTACAAACATATACGAGTATAACAGCAGTGGAGAATAATACAACTGTGATTTTCGCGCGTTTATTTAGCCACATACAACACACATGCGCGCCTTGCCCAAACCACTAACCGGAGTTGATGTCAATGGTATACATAACGAAGGTACGTGACACAGGTATGCGACACACAAAAAATAAGAAAAGTCAAGATCTGCCGAATCTAAAAACACATGACAATTTTTCATTCATTAGCAATGAAATGCTATATTTACGCGCCAAATTTTCATAGTGGTTAAATTTTATTATATTATATTGTAAGAATAATTGTGTGAAAAATCAAGTTTTTCTCTTTTTAAAAATATTTTGTCGTCCTGAAAAGGACGGATTGTGGATTTTAAAATGTACACGGTGGTCTGTGGTTACATTTTTCCATGAAGATCGGGGGATAATTTAGGCTTTCTTTTCGGTCTTCTTGGGCAAAAGAACAGCTTGGATGTTTGGCAAAACACCACCTTGAGCAATGGTGACACCAGACAGCAGTTTGTTCAATTCCTCATCGTTGCGGATGGCCAATTGCAAATGTCGGGGAATAATTCTTGTCTTCTTGTTATCACGAGCAGCGTTGCCAGCCAACTCGAGAACTTCAGCGGCCAAGTATTCCATAACGGCAGCTAAGTACACAGGAGCACCGGCACCAACACGTTCAGCATAATTGCCTTTGCGCAACAAACGATGGATACGACCAACGGGGAATTGAAGACCAGCACGACTTGAGCGGGACTTTGCCTTTCCCTTAACTTTGCCACCTTTACCACGACCGGACATTTTCACTTATTTTTTTTTATAGACACTTCACTGAGCACTAAACACAAATGGTATAGATTGCCCGCTTGGCTTCGGACTTATATAGTCTTCGTGTGTGCATTTAACCGTTATGGGGGTTGTTTTTACACATCTAGCCCTACGTTGTGTGTAGCTAGCTGACAGTTTCGTGCATCGAATAGTATAAATTCAGGTATACGAAATTTTAACGGCATCATTTGTGAACAGTGTTTAAAGTGTTTGTGTGATTCAAAAAAAAAATAAGTGAAAATGCCCCCTAAAGCCAGTGGTAAAGCAGCAAAGAAGGCCGGCAAAGCCCAGAAGAACATTACTAAAGGCGATAAGACCAAGAGACGTGCCAAGCGCAAGGAATCATATGCCATCTACATTTACAAAGTGTTGAAGCAAGTCCATCCCGATACTGGTATCTCCTCAAAGGCGATGAGCATCATGAACAGTTTTGTGAATGATATCTTCGAACGAATTGCCGCCGAGGCTTCCCGTTTGGCTCACTACAACAAACGTTCCACCATTACCAGTCGGGAAATCCAAACCGCCGTTCGTCTATTGTTGCCCGGTGAATTGGCTAAGCACGCTGTCAGTGAAGGTACTAAGGCTGTTACTAAATACACCAGCTCCAAGTAAATGCCTTAAACTATTTACTACAAACCACAACGGCCCTTTTCAGGGCCACAAAAAATATTTTAAAAGAGATTAAATTTGTGAAATACTACAAATTATGGGTTATTAAATACAAAATGAATTATGGGTTATTAAATACAAAATGAATATGGCTGTGAATAAATACATTTGATTTGTTTCTCCTATTCTGTGAGTGTGTTACACATGCATACATATGTATTTGAGAATTCCTGGGACGCTGGCTGCGGCGTCTCATAATTCCGCGCACATTTACTATAAGAAAGAGAAAAAACGGCAATAGCGTCTCGTCGCTAAAATAAATTTACTTTCTCTGTGTTCTCTAAAACGATCTCTCTTTCTCTTATTTGCTCATTAAGCCACACACATTGCAAAAATTAGGCAATCATTTCAACAATATGGCAAGCTTTTATTCTTATTTCCCCTTTTGTATAGAAATATCAAAGTGTGTGTGTGAATGAAAGGAAAAGCGCAACTGCTTGCTCTTTGCTCATCAGCTTGCTCTTTCATTTTGTTTCGATGTTAGGACATTTTATCACCGCCGTGCTGTGACCGGGCTTAGATATTTAAGAATATTTTATGTCGACGTCAATTTCTATGTCCGCCTTAGGTATGTGAGAATGAATTTTTCGCGCCCAAATTATTTATGCTAGGTGAAATCCATTTATGAGATGCATTTTACATACAATGTGGACTTGTTATAAAATGTCAACTAATTACTGACTGTTTTATGATCTGGATTTAAAAAATATACACGTTGTAGCTTCATCAAAAATACCCATAAACAGGCTCACATGCATAGGAATTTTACCTATTGGACACAACATTGGTGTGTGAGAGAATTTTCTTGAAAATTAATTTTAATTACGTGTATGTATTTGCTTTTATTTAGGTAATGACGGTCGAGTTTTTGGTTTGAATTGTGTTTTGTCTCTTTTTGAAAAATAGTTTGTAGCCCTGAAAAGGGCTGTTTATATAAATTTTTTCGAATATCGAAAATAATCATATTGTTTTTGGTAATTGTCCCCAGTGGTGGGAAATTACTTCTTGGCGGCTGTCTTCTTTGCAGCTGGTTTCTTTGCTGCTGCTGCGGCCTTTTTGGGTTTAGCTGCTGCGGCAGTTTTCGCTTTGGGTGCCTTTGGTTTTGTGGCGGATGCTTTAGGAGCGGTCTTTGTGGTCTTTGCTTTAACGGTTCCGGCCTTTTTGACAGTTTTGGCCTTTGCCTTCTCAACCTTCTTCTTTTCGGCAGTCTTTTTCGCGGCCGATGGCTTCTTGGCAGCGGTTTTTTTCTCACCAGCCTTTTTGGTAGTAGCGGCCTTCTTCTTTTCTGCCACGGGCTTCTTCTTTACGACTGTCTTGGCTTTGGGTTCTTTTGCAGCCGAAGGAGACAATTTAAATGAGCCTGTAGCACCCTTACCCTTGGTCTGGATCAATTTACCGCTGTCAACGGCGTTCTTCAAGTACTTCTTGATGAAGGGAGCCAATTTCTGGCCATCGACTTTGTAAGTAACGGCCATGTATTTCTTGATGGCGATTACTGATGAACCACCGCGTTCTTTTAATGCTTTGATGGCGGCGTCAACCATTTGCTGCGTTGATGGACGAGCTGGAGTGGCGGAGGGTTTCTTTGCCTTTGCAGCAGCAGCCTTCTTGGGTGCCTTCTTCTCTACGGCGGCAACTGGGGAGGCGGTGGCTTCAACAACGGCGGCGTCTGACATTTTCACTTTTTTTACACGTTTAACTGTATATTTTTTTTTCGCCATGTACCGTTTCACTATCTAATAAAGATGAGAAGTGCATAGTAGTCAATGGCTATATTTTGCAAAAGGTTGTGAGGGGCCTTTTTATTATTTTTACAAAAGTTTTAATAGAAAAGTTAATATATTAAAGAGTTTGCCAAAAAATAACACAGTACTTTTTCATATTCATCTTAAATGTAATTTCAGCTATACGACAAAGGAGATTTGGAGCAAATGCGATATATGGTTAATAACTTATGAGAGTTTAAGTTCAAAGATTACAAAATCCTTATCTCAAAATTGTAAAGAAATTTTAAAAATTAAGACATTTTTATTGAAAATTTCAAGCAAATTTCATTTGTTGAGCAAACTGTATATATTTTCTTTACTATTGTTGTAAAAATTTGTTAAAAATTGTAATTCTTGTTAACAAAATATTGCTTTTTATTCTGCATTCTATGACTTTGAAATTGCTTGCATTGCCTTATTTTCCAATGATAAAACTTTTTCTGCAATCCAATTTAAAAGCTCAAACGAGTTAACTTTTCAAAGATTTTCTTTAAGATTATGTTGAAAATTGAACGTTTGTGCTAAAATATCACATAATTAATAAAAATTTGTAAATTCTATTAAAAAATGTCAGTATAGTGACAGCAATTGCAATTTCTGTGCGATTTTTTTTACCTCAAATATGAGTTTTCCGTTAATTTTTAGCTATTTTCAAACGAAAAATTAATATATCTTTATGGTTTTAAATCGGTTCAAATTTCTTCATTTTAGTATACTTTTTCATTGAATATAATACATTTTCACAAAATTTCCTAATTTCATTGCAAAAATTAGACCATAATAAAACTCAAAAATTTGCATAAAATGTTTTCAACATTTTCTTGATTTATCGTTCTTTTTCACAATACTGTATACAAATTGCATATTCTTCAAAATTATTAAAATTATAACAATTTTCAAATTAGTTTCTTTAAACTTTGCGAATATCATCAATTACCTTCGTTTTTAATATTCACATCACTAAAGTAGCCACAAAGAAATAACAATATTCACATCACTAAAGTAGCCACAAAGAAATGACAAGTTGCCATATTTGAAAATTTTTGCAAAAAAAAAGCTAATTCTCTTCTCAATTTGGTGGAAAAAAGCCAAGTCTGGCACAAATTTGCCGAAAAAAGCTAATTCCCAAACCAAAAAATCGATAAACTATCTTATTCACAAACCAAAATTTGCCACACCACCTACCAACTAATTACCACACTTGAATACCAAATTCAGCATATCAAAAAATATCACCAAAATTCCAATAGCATTATCCATTTTTATCTATCAGTTAACTTTCGCCTCAAATAATGCAACACAAATTACAATTTTTCATCAAAATCAACGATTTTCATTTCCTTTCTAAATTTTATATTCTTTCTTCTCGCAAAAATCTCTCTCTCTCTCATATTTATATTTACTCCCTCCTTATCAATATCTCTACAAATTAAACAATTTTCCCACTTTATTCTCTTCTTCACCCCTCTTCGAGTAGTACGCAATTTTTTATTAATGTTTCTTCTACTACGACGACGACGACGACGATGTAAATTCAATTCATAATATACATAAAAAAATAACTTTGTTAGAAAAAATATATCATCTCTTTTTCATAAAAATATTGTGGTCCTGAAAAGGACCGATTGTTTTTAGAAAAAAAAAAAAAAGTTATCAACTTTTCTTTTGTTAAATGTCAATAATAATTTAAGCACGTTCTCCACGAATACGTCTGGCCAATTGGATATCCTTAGGCATGATAGTGACACGTTTAGCATGAATGGCACACAAATTCGTATCTTCAAAGAGACCAACCAAGTAGGCTTCGCTAGCTTCTTGCAACGCCATTACAGCAGAGCTCTGGAAACGCAAGTCAGTTTTGAAATCTTGAGCAATCTCACGAACCAAACGTTGGAAGGGCAATTTGCGGATCAGCAATTCGGTACTCTTCTGGTAGCGACGGATTTCACGCAAAGCAACGGTACCAGGACGGAAACGATGAGGTTTCTTCACACCACCAGTGGCTGGTGCACTCTTACGGGCAGCCTTAGTAGCCAATTGTTTGCGAGGAGCTTTGCCACCAGTCGATTTACGGGCAGTTTGCTTAGTACGAGCCATTTTTCACTTTAGATTTTTTCACTTCACAAGATATGCACACAAACACTGTTAACACTGTATTAACCGAGCTGCGGACATAACCGTTCTTTTTATAGAAAAATCGAAGCAGCGATGTATGCGTTAAGGGTGTTTTTTTCTAAGATTGACATTGAAACGTATAGTCTTCGGCAACTGCAATACACACACACGAAGTGAACACGAGTGAACACGAGTGCAAACGATCGTTAAATTTGGTGGTGGCAATCTTGGTTGCATTTTGTATAAATACAAGCGGTTTGAAAAAAACCAGAATAGTTCTTGTGCATCATCGTTTGTGAAGTGTTTAAGTGAAATATTAAGAGTGAAAAATGACTGGTCGTGGTAAAGGTGGCAAAGGCTTGGGAAAAGGTGGCGCTAAACGTCATCGTAAAGTGTTGCGTGATAACATCCAAGGTATCACCAAGCCCGCTATTCGACGTCTGGCTCGCCGTGGTGGTGTAAAACGTATCTCTGGCCTGATCTACGAAGAAACCCGTGGTGTCCTCAAGGTCTTTTTGGAAAACGTTATTCGTGATGCCGTCACCTACACCGAACACGCTAAACGTAAAACCGTCACTGCCATGGATGTCGTCTACGCATTGAAGAGACAAGGCCGCACTTTGTACGGTTTCGGCGGTTAAACTTGACTTTATTTGCAGAAATATTATATTTTAAAAACAAAACCAATCGGTCCTTTTCAGGACCACCACAAATATTTAAAAAGAGATTATTTTCTTGTTCCAAATTTACTATATTTACTGAATAATAAAAACAAATATTTTTATCAAATTTAGGATGAAAATGAAAAAAGTGGTTGAGAAAAACGGCACTTTCCAGTACAGTGAATGTTTGCCATCGCCAAATTAACTGTATGTAGAGAGTGATTTGTTAAGAATTTATACTGCATTTCGATATAAAAAATCGACATAATTTACGTTTTATCGCGAATTTTGTGACATTTCGCACGTCAAAATTCTTCTTTCCGCGAGTAGAATCGATTGGTGTATGCAAAATTTTGATATTGGAAAAAAATTTTTTTTTTAATTTTTTGATTTTTGTTTTTTTCATGTGGTACCCCCTTTGCTCGAAAATGACAAAAAAAATCCAAAGTTGTACAACGTCCATGAGATTTTGCTAGATGATAGTAGAAGATTCGCGGTTAAATATAATGTATTAATATCCCTCAATAGTTGAATCTTTAAAGAAATGTTGCATTTTTAATATGCTGCCCATGGCAAAAATGTGTTAAAAAAAGTCATTTCTTTAGATTCTGATTGGCCAACATTATTCCAAGAATTTCAAAATTGCACGCTTGTTTCTATTGCCTATACACACCAAAACATTCCTTAAAGAACGCATTTATTTATAGAAACAAGCAGTATTCACTAAGCAGTATCCTTTTAATATAAAGATATGAAAATTCATTTGGGAGACTGAATTCAGAATTTATTGTGCATTTTTGACGTAGAAAAGTTCCCATAACTGACGTTCTATCGAGAGTTAAGAGACATAACATGTATCAAACATTTTGTTTTCGCAAGTAGAATCGATTGGTGCATGCAAATTTTTTTTGCGAAAATTTTTTTTTTTTGGTTTTTTTTATGTTTGATTTTATCATGTGCTACCACACTACCCAATATTATGAAAAAAATCGAAAGTTGTACAATTTGCATGGATTTGTGGTATATGATAGTATAAGCATCGCTGATAAATATAATACGTAAGTTTTCCTCAATAGTTCAATTATTAAGGAAATATTGAATTTTTCATTAACTCTCCGTAGCAACATTTTTTGTAAAGTAATTATTCCTCAAAATACGGATTGGGTAATATAATACCAAGAATATCGATATTATTGGCTCGTTTCATTGCCTTTATATCTAAACATTACTTAAAGAATGTATTTACGTTTACCAAAACGCGGTATTTAGTAACCAGTAGCCGTTTAATAAAAATAACTGCATTGAATTCGCATACTTACACAGCACTCTCATACTTCTATAGTCGTTACATGTACAAACATATACGAGTATAACAGCAGTGGAGAATAATACAACTGTGATTTTCGCGCGTTTATTTAGCCACATACAACACACATGCGCGCCTTGCCCAAACCACTAACCGGAGTTGATGTCAATGGTATACATAACGAAGGTACGTGACACAGGTATGCGACACACAAAAAATAAGAAAAGTCAAGATCTGCCGAATCTAAAAACACATGACAATTTTTCATTCATTAGCAATGAAATGCTATATTTACGCGCCAAATTTTCATAGTGGTTAAATTTTATTATATTATATTGTAAGAATAATTGTGTGAAAAATCAAGTTTTTCTCTTTTTAAAAATATTTTGTCGTCCTGAAAAGGACGGATTGTGGATTTTAAAATGTACACGGTGGTCTGTGGTTACATTTTTCCATGAAGATCGGGGGATAATTTAGGCTTTCTTTTCGGTCTTCTTGGGCAAAAGAACAGCTTGGATGTTTGGCAAAACACCACCTTGAGCAATGGTGACACCAGACAGCAGTTTGTTCAATTCCTCATCGTTGCGGATGGCCAATTGCAAATGTCGGGGAATAATTCTTGTCTTCTTGTTATCACGAGCAGCGTTGCCAGCCAACTCGAGAACTTCAGCGGCCAAGTATTCCATAACGGCAGCTAAGTACACAGGAGCACCGGCACCAACACGTTCAGCATAATTGCCTTTGCGCAACAAACGATGGATACGACCAACGGGGAATTGAAGACCAGCACGACTTGAGCGGGACTTTGCCTTTCCCTTAACTTTGCCACCTTTACCACGACCGGACATTTTCACTTATTTTTTTTTATAGACACTTCACTGAGCACTAAACACAAATGGTATAGATTGCCCGCTTGGCTTCGGACTTATATAGTCTTCGTGTGTGCATTTAACCGTTATGGGGGTTGTTTTTACACATCTAGCCCTACGTTGTGTGTAGCTAGCTGACAGTTTCGTGCATCGAATAGTATAAATTCAGGTATACGAAATTTTAACGGCATCATTTGTGAACAGTGTTTAAAGTGTTTGTGTGATTCAAAAAAAAAATAAGTGAAAATGCCCCCTAAAGCCAGTGGTAAAGCAGCAAAGAAGGCCGGCAAAGCCCAGAAGAACATTACTAAAGGCGATAAGACCAAGAGACGTGCCAAGCGCAAGGAATCATATGCCATCTACATTTACAAAGTGTTGAAGCAAGTCCATCCCGATACTGGTATCTCCTCAAAGGCGATGAGCATCATGAACAGTTTTGTGAATGATATCTTCGAACGAATTGCCGCCGAGGCTTCCCGTTTGGCTCACTACAACAAACGTTCCACCATTACCAGTCGGGAAATCCAAACCGCCGTTCGTCTATTGTTGCCCGGTGAATTGGCTAAGCACGCTGTCAGTGAAGGTACTAAGGCTGTTACTAAATACACCAGCTCCAAGTAAATGCCTTAAACTATTTACTACAAACCACAACGGCCCTTTTCAGGGCCACAAAAAATATTTTAAAAGAGATTAAATTTGTGAAATACTACAAATTATGGGTTATTAAATACAAAATGAATTATGGGTTATTAAATACAAAATGAATATGGCTGTGAATAAATACATTTGATTTGTTTCTCCTATTCTGTGAGTGTGTTACACATGCATACATATGTATTTGAGAATTCCTGGGACGCTGGCTGCGGCGTCTCATAATTCCGCGCACATTTACTATAAGAAAGAGAAAAAACGGCAATAGCGTCTCGTCGCTAAAATAAATTTACTTTCTCTGTGTTCTCTAAAACGATCTCTCTTTCTCTTATTTGCTCATTAAGCCACACACATTGCAAAAATTAGGCAATCATTTCAACAATATGGCAAGCTTTTATTCTTATTTCCCCTTTTGTATAGAAATATCAAAGTGTGTGTGTGAATGAAAGGAAAAGCGCAACTGCTTGCTCTTTGCTCATCAGCTTGCTCTTTCATTTTGTTTCGATGTTAGGACATTTTATCACCGCCGTGCTGTGACCGGGCTTAGATATTTAAGAATATTTTATGTCGACGTCAATTTCTATGTCCGCCTTAGGTATGTGAGAATGAATTTTTCGCGCCCAAATTATTTATGCTAGGTGAAATCCATTTATGAGATGCATTTTACATACAATGTGGACTTGTTATAAAATGTCAACTAATTACTGACTGTTTTATGATCTGGATTTAAAAAATATACACGTTGTAGCTTCATCAAAAATACCCATAAACAGGCTCACATGCATAGGAATTTTACCTATTGGACACAACATTGGTGTGTGAGAGAATTTTCTTGAAAATTAATTTTAATTACGTGTATGTATTTGCTTTTATTTAGGTAATGACGGTCGAGTTTTTGGTTTGAATTGTGTTTTGTCTCTTTTTGAAAAATAGTTTGTAGCCCTGAAAAGGGCTGTTTATATAAATTTTTTCGAATATCGAAAATAATCATATTGTTTTTGGTAATTGTCCCCAGTGGTGGGAAATTACTTCTTGGCGGCTGTCTTCTTTGCAGCTGGTTTCTTTGCTGCTGCTGCGGCCTTTTTGGGTTTAGCTGCTGCGGCAGTTTTCGCTTTGGGTGCCTTTGGTTTTGTGGCGGATGCTTTAGGAGCGGTCTTTGTGGTCTTTGCTTTAACGGTTCCGGCCTTTTTGACAGTTTTGGCCTTTGCCTTCTCAACCTTCTTCTTTTCGGCAGTCTTTTTCGCGGCCGATGGCTTCTTGGCAGCGGTTTTTTTCTCACCAGCCTTTTTGGTAGTAGCGGCCTTCTTCTTTTCTGCCACGGGCTTCTTCTTTACGACTGTCTTGGCTTTGGGTTCTTTTGCAGCCGAAGGAGACAATTTAAATGAGCCTGTAGCACCCTTACCCTTGGTCTGGATCAATTTACCGCTGTCAACGGCGTTCTTCAAGTACTTCTTGATGAAGGGAGCCAATTTCTGGCCATCGACTTTGTAAGTAACGGCCATGTATTTCTTGATGGCGATTACTGATGAACCACCGCGTTCTTTTAATGCTTTGATGGCGGCGTCAACCATTTGCTGCGTTGATGGACGAGCTGGAGTGGCGGAGGGTTTCTTTGCCTTTGCAGCAGCAGCCTTCTTGGGTGCCTTCTTCTCTACGGCGGCAACTGGGGAGGCGGTGGCTTCAACAACGGCGGCGTCTGACATTTTCACTTTTTTTACACGTTTAACTGTATATTTTTTTTTCGCTTGATTTGATTTGATTTGACGCATTTGCCATTTTATTTTCCAAAAAATTCTTAGACTAAGAACTGTGCGGCACACAGCTAACAAACAATAAGTAAACATGCCCGGTAAATTCCAGGCCTACAAGCGAACATTATAGGGTGTATGGCGCAGCCACTACACACATCATTAGCAGAACAATGAAAGATAAATTAATCAAGAGTGCCCAAAAAAAATTATGGAATTTTAAAAAGGGGCCAATGTTATAAAAACTTAAAACTAAAAAACAGTAGACTTAAAACTAAAACTTAAAACTAATAAATAACAAAAAATGATAGTGTGTCATACAAAGGTATGTCAGTCACTGTACGGTATTGTAGACTAGGTCAGACAGGTCAAACGAACCATCTCTCCTATGATAGAAGAGGAGTCGATCATCTTGGAACAGTAGTTCCTCACGCAGTAGAGAGGGGAGTGCAGCAGGGGGCAAGTGTCTTCTGGTAAGCAAATCATTCACAGCATCGTCACAGCGCAATAAGTCTGCAAAAAACCGGTTCTCCAGGCCACGACTCCTTCGGAGGAATTCCATTGCCTTCCTTACCATATATACGTCAATTCTGTCAAAATCAACTCGGCTATATATCTCTTCGCATGACGGTGATCGTAACAGACCATTACTATCAACAGTAGGCCTTAGGCCAAGGCAAGATCGAAGGATCCTACGCTCCCATCTCCTAAGTCTTTCCATCTGGCTAGACGAAATGTCAAACCATACCGGAAAGGCGTAGGAGATGATCGGTCGAATTATTTGTGTGTATAGCAGGAGTTTAATCCTTGTGGAAAGACCACCCGTCATACGGAGAATATTATGGTACATGAAGTACACTTTTTTAGATTTTGCCAAAGTATGGTCGATGTGCCTGTAGAATTCCAAACTCTCATGGAAAATTACGCCCAGGTACCGCACTCTGTCAGAAGAAACGATGGCCCTACCACCAACATCAAGCGACGGAACAAACGTTCTAAGATTTGGATAAACAGACCCAGGCCTGCCCTTAAAAAGAATCGAAGAGCATTTCGCAACATTGAGGGTCAGCCTCCATTCTGCGAAATACTCGCTCAGCTGCGTAAGGTAACCATTCATAGTTCTATTTAGAACACTAGCTCGAGGACCCGAGTGGGCTATCATTACATCATCGGCATAGGAAAGTAGCAAGCCTCCTGGAGGGGGCTCTGGCATATCGCTGACAAAAATATTGTACAACATCGGCCCTAGTAGTGAGCCCTGGGGTACACCAGCTAGGACCGGACGTTGCACCGAAACATTCTCGCCAACCTTGACAGAGAAAAAGCGTCCCTCCAGAAAGCTTGCTACCAGCCTACACGTCTGCCTATCAAAGCCAAACTCTATGAACTTATGAAGGAGCCCGCCATGCCAAACTGAGTCAAAAGCTCGCGCAAAATCAAGGCTGACCGCCAATGTACCGTGTCGACGGTAAAACCCATTATTGATATACGTCGAAAGAGCCGTCAAAGCATGAACAGTGGAGTGGCCAGACCTAAAGCCAAATTGGCTATCTTTAAGTACCCCTCTATCCTCAACCACGCCCTTAATTCTAGAGAGTATAAAGTACTCAAAGAGCTTGCCGAAAGCCGAGAGCAAAGATATAGGCCTATACGAGCTGCACCTACTGGGGTCAGAACCAGGTTTGAGCACCGGTACCGTCAATGCCTTCTTCCATGCCGATGGAAAGTATCCTATATTTAGGCAATGATTGAAAAGTATGCATAAAAATGACAATATCACCTCTCCAGCCTTTTTTAATGCCAAATCAGGTACGCGGTCCAAGCCACAAGACCTGCCAGAAGGTCTGGTAGATATGGCCCTGCCAACACATGATGGTCGGATAAAGCCACACTCACACCAAAGGGTAGAATCGCCCACGGAGGAGCCATCAGCCGCAAAAGCATAGTTGAATTCCACAAGGGGGGTCCTATCATCCAAATCTGATACTGCCTCAGCAACCTGGTTGGAAAGTGAATCATCACTATCATCCGGCTGAGGGGGACCCTGAACCTGGTCCGCCAACATCTCGGCCCTACGCAAGTCATCAGTGACCCGCACCCCATCAGGGGTTACAAGGCAACCAACAGGCTCCCTCTCAGATAGACCAGCGGCCCTCCTAACTTTCATATATGTACGGTTATCCACCCTGATGCCACCAAGGTAAGACTCAAACCTCCGCTCTTCAAAAATGCGTACAGAATCACGAATGATACTGTCAATATTGCGAATGTCGGCCCTGAGAACGTTGTGTCGTTCCGGATCGCCAGACCTTCGCAATATTCGGGTAAGTCTCCTGCGCTCCCGCATAAACCCCAGAATTCTCGGGGGGAGATTTCCCAGACTTCTTTTCCGCACAAGCCTTTCAGGCACAGAGCAACTAATCGCCTCCCTAAAGATCTCACCCAAAGCATCTACGCACTCATCCACATCATGGACCGAGACATTCCTATCCACAGGCAAACAACAGCTGTCAAGACCCTGTCGTAAGCAACCCCTAAAGCGGCGTACATCCATTCTGTCAAAGTCAAGCACAGTCCTTCTAACAGCTGCCACCATATCACCATCCCGCAGATCAACCATTATCGCCCTATGATCGGACTCAAAATCGATCGTCATTGAAATATTTCCGTAACCCACCAGGGAAACCCCAGGAGTGTACAGAAACACATCAATGAACGAACCACCAGGTCCACTCGGTCTAGTTGGCCTATCTGCCTGGGAGACAGTGAAATCGGGACAGCTCTGAAGGAATGCATTTAACACACGACCTCTGGAATTAGCCAATCCATCACCCCAAGAAGGGTGCCTAGCATTTAGATCTGCTCCAATGAGGACTTCACCCATACCACACAGGGAAAAAACAGGGTCTAGATCATCAATGCAAAACGGGGGCCCTGGACGCAAGTATAGGGACGCAAAACACACAGGGGTACCATCAGCTCTCCATGTCCTAGCGATACAACCCTCGATACTACCAGTACTCATCATCACCCTCTCACTCCTAACGGTATCCTTAATCAAGATCGCCGTCCCACCACCACGGCGACCCTCCCGATCCTGCCTGTAAATGACAAAACCATCCAAACTAAACCTGTGCATTGGCGAAAGCTTGTGCTCCGCTATCAAAATCACCTCTGGGGAGTATCTCTCAACAAATAATTTGAGGAAATGCCTCTTGCTCAATGAGACAAGGGAGTTTACATTTAAGAATACGCACCGCAACATCCTAAATACCATGCAAGTGCATAACAAGGCCCATCAGGGCGGCAGCCTTACCTTCCCTGTTTGCTAATTCCCTAAACTGGGAAACAAATCCACCTACACCATTGAACATATCGAGGAAGCCTTTACCAAAATGAGCCCTACAATCCTCATCAAGAGCCATACCGCATGCCATAGCCCCACCAGCCTGGGGAGCGCCTCGCGCAGGTGCACCACCGACGGCCGAAACAGCCCTGGGGCGGCCACCTAGGGCGGCAGCAAAGCTCACACCCTCGCGAACACCAGCCAAATGACCAGAGCGCACAACAGTCTTGGCCTTTGCAATCTCCTTTCGCCTTTTCTTACCCGCAATGGCTGCAATCCTCCTCGGGCACTCAGGGGAGCTAGCAGCATGCCCTGAGATACCACAATTAACACAACCAACCTCTGCCCTATCCTCCTGTACAGTATCACCATCAGGTGGGTTTGAAGGCTCAACCTCAGCATCCTTCGGTGGAATGGTACACTCACCCGGACCATGCAATTGCAGACATTTCACACAGCGATAGGCCATACCGCAATTGGCAGAGACATGACCTATACGCTGACAGTTAAAACACTGTATAATCTCGCGGCCTCTATCCTTCCTAAAGTGTACCTTACAGTGAAGCATAAGGTCCAATTTGTAAAGCCTTCCTATATCAGAATCTCTAGAGATCCGCAAGAGCCATTTATCCACCGATAGATTCACCGCACCTACCACAACAACCTTAAAATTCACCTTGGTCTCAAGGTAACCCTTAATTTCCTCAACACTAAAGTCTCCAGACAAGCCCTCGACAACTACAGAATAGGGCAAAAGAGCCCTTGGGGTGTGGGTGTGGTACCTATACCTACGCTCAGTTAACATCTCCCTAACCTTGGCAAAATTCTGTAAACCTCTTAGCCGAATTGAAATCACAGACTTGCTTACCAGTTTAATCCAGAAGTCGTCCTGGCCCAGAAACCTCAGCAGCATAGTGGTAATTTCGCGTACGCCCACATCATAAACAGTTATTGCTGGTAGTGATTTGCCACCATTGACATTGCCAGCACCATTCACTACCGCAGCAGAAGAAGCACTGTTACCAGGTGAAGCAGTAGCAGTAGCAGTAGCAGTCGTCGACGTTGACGTCGTCTTCCCTACAACAGTCCTCTTATTGACTATGCCAGCAGGAGCACCTTCCATCGTCCTCATGCCACGTTGTCCATTCGACGTGGACGGAGCAGCCAAATTCCTTCCAACAAAAGCCTTTCTCATAGCATCAGCATGTTGTGCGTTGGGTGGGACCAGCGTTGCCACACCTTTTGTGGTCACCTTACCACTCGGAGTTTTGGACGTTGCCGGCGATGCAACGTCAAGTTCATCATTCGCAGCCCCATCGGCTGCCCAATTCTCGCACTGATTATCAGTCTGCATATCATCTTCGCTAGAACCCTTTAGAACTGCCACTTCGGCCGTTAACGCTCTATTAGCTGCTTCAAGAGCTCGATTCTTTTCCTCCAGACATTGAATGGCCTTTCGCATTTCATCCAATGCTGCCTCCAACTTTATTTGCTCGTAGGACGAGGTCTTACGCCTCTTGCGCTGCTTGCGCTCCGAGCTGCTTCCATCTCCAGCATCAGACGTCTTCAAATCACCGCCTTCCAGAGCAGATTCGCACGACTGATCTGCTACATCGCCCATTTTTCCAACTCTCTTACTTACGTAGCAAGCGCCTGCCGCCCCAAGTTCTTGTACGGGGTCGGCCGTAGATTTCACAATTTCACAAAAGCGACCACGCTCGTATTCTTCACCAATGTTTGTTTCTTGTTTCTTCAAAGATTCATCAACGAAACCATCAGGTTTCCACATTCGCGGCGCCTCTACGTTCGCCCCAAAGTCAACACAAGACACCAAATATCGGTCTCCCACAAATTCACGTTTCTTCGACGAAATCTTCCTAGGCCAATTTGAACCACCTCGCAGCTCCGATGTGGTACCTCCTTCAAGTCTTCTTTCCTCAGTATCCTCGATCTTCACTTATTTTAAATTACCTCCAACACAAATACAATCGAAAACGTTCGTCACCTTTCAATACACAACGAATAATAAATTTTATTTTTTCATTTTACATATTTCAAATTGATAGAAGCAATGAAAACTTTTTTAATACAATATTTTCAAAAAATGTAGATTTGAATATAGTGAGTGGTAAAGTAAGTGAGAATGAATTTTTCGCGCCCAAATTATTTATGCTAGGTGAAATCCATTTATGAGATGCATTTTACATACAATGTGGACTTGTTATAAAATGTCAACTAATTACTGACTGTTTTATGATCTGGATTTAAAAAATATACACGTTGTAGCTTCATCAAAAATACCCATAAACAGGCTCACATGCATAGGAATTTTACCTATTGGACACAACATTGGTGTGTGAGAGAATTTTCTTGAAAATTAATTTTAATTACGTGTATGTATTTGCTTTTATTTAGGTAATGACGGTCGAGTTTTTGGTTTGAATTGTGTTTTGTCTCTTTTTGAAAAATAGTTTGTAGCCCTGAAAAGGGCTGTTTATATAAATTTTTTCGAATATCGAAAATAATCATATTGTTTTTGGTAATTGTCCCCAGTGGTGGGAAATTACTTCTTGGCGGCTGTCTTCTTTGCAGCTGGTTTCTTTGCTGCTGCTGCGGCCTTTTTGGGTTTAGCTGCTGCGGCAGTTTTCGCTTTGGGTGCCTTTGGTTTTGTGGCGGATGCTTTAGGAGCGGTCTTTGTGGTCTTTGCTTTAACGGTTCCGGCCTTTTTGACAGTTTTGGCCTTTGCCTTCTCAACCTTCTTCTTTTCGGCAGTCTTTTTCGCGGCCGATGGCTTCTTGGCAGCGGTTTTTTTCTCACCAGCCTTTTTGGTAGTAGCGGCCTTCTTCTTTTCTGCCACGGGCTTCTTCTTTACGACTGTCTTGGCTTTGGGTTCTTTTGCAGCCGAAGGAGACAATTTAAATGAGCCTGTAGCACCCTTACCCTTGGTCTGGATCAATTTACCGCTGTCAACGGCGTTCTTCAAGTACTTCTTGATGAAGGGAGCCAATTTCTGGCCATCGACTTTGTAAGTAACGGCCATGTATTTCTTGATGGCGATTACTGATGAACCACCGCGTTCTTTTAATGCTTTGATGGCGGCGTCAACCATTTGCTGCGTTGATGGACGAGCTGGAGTGGCGGAGGGTTTCTTTGCCTTTGCAGCAGCAGCCTTCTTGGGTGCCTTCTTCTCTACGGCGGCAACTGGGGAGGCGGTGGCTTCAACAACGGCGGCGTCTGACATTTTCACTTTTTTTACACGTTTAACTGTATATTTTTTTTTCGCCATGTACCGTTTCACTATCTAATAAAGATGAGAAGTGCATAGTAGTCAATGGCTATATTTTGCAAAAGGTTGTGAGGGGCCTTTTTATTATTTTTACAAAAGTTTTAATAGAAAAGTTAATATATTAAAGAGTTTGCCAAAAAATAACACAGTACTTTTTCATATTCATCTTAAATGTAATTTCAGCTATACGACAAAGGAGATTTGGAGCAAATGCGATATATGGTTAATAACTTATGAGAGTTTAAGTTCAAAGATTACAAAATCCTTATCTCAAAATTGTAAAGAAATTTTAAAAATTAAGACATTTTTATTGAAAATTTCAAGCAAATTTCATTTGTTGAGCAAACTGTATATATTTTCTTTACTATTGTTGTAAAAATTTGTTAAAAATTGTAATTCTTGTTAACAAAATATTGCTTTTTATTCTGCATTCTATGACTTTGAAATTGCTTGCATTGCCTTATTTTCCAATGATAAAACTTTTTCTGCAATCCAATTTAAAAGCTCAAACGAGTTAACTTTTCAAAGATTTTCTTTAAGATTATGTTGAAAATTGAACGTTTGTGCTAAAATATCACATAATTAATAAAAATTTGTAAATTCTATTAAAAAATGTCAGTATAGTGACAGCAATTGCAATTTCTGTGCGATTTTTTTTACCTCAAATATGAGTTTTCCGTTAATTTTTAGCTATTTTCAAACGAAAAATTAATATATCTTTATGGTTTTAAATCGGTTCAAATTTCTTCATTTTAGTATACTTTTTCATTGAATATAATACATTTTCACAAAATTTCCTAATTTCATTGCAAAAATTAGACCATAATAAAACTCAAAAATTTGCATAAAATGTTTTCAACATTTTCTTGATTTATCGTTCTTTTTCACAATACTGTATACAAATTGCATATTCTTCAAAATTATTAAAATTATAACAATTTTCAAATTAGTTTCTTTAAACTTTGCGAATATCATCAATTACCTTCGTTTTTAATATTCACATCACTAAAGTAGCCACAAAGAAATAACAATATTCACATCACTAAAGTAGCCACAAAGAAATGACAAGTTGCCATATTTGAAAATTTTTGCAAAAAAAAAGCTAATTCTCTTCTCAATTTGGTGGAAAAAAGCCAAGTCTGGCACAAATTTGCCGAAAAAAGCTAATTCCCAAACCAAAAAATCGATAAACTATCTTATTCACAAACCAAAATTTGCCACACCACCTACCAACTAATTACCACACTTGAATACCAAATTCAGCATATCAAAAAATATCACCAAAATTCCAATAGCATTATCCATTTTTATCTATCAGTTAACTTTCGCCTCAAATAATGCAACACAAATTACAATTTTTCATCAAAATCAACGATTTTCATTTCCTTTCTAAATTTTATATTCTTTCTTCTCGCAAAAATCTCTCTCTCTCTCATATTTATATTTACTCCCTCCTTATCAATATCTCTACAAATTAAACAATTTTCCCACTTTATTCTCTTCTTCACCCCTCTTCGAGTAGTACGCAATTTTTTATTAATGTTTCTTCTACTACGACGACGACGACGACGATGTAAATTCAATTCATAATATACATAAAAAAATAACTTTGTTAGA
Organism: Eudasyphora cyanicolor; assembly: GCA_963930755.1. Classification (NCBI taxonomy): domain Eukaryota; kingdom Metazoa; phylum Arthropoda; class Insecta; order Diptera; family Muscidae; genus Eudasyphora; species Eudasyphora cyanicolor. Next base: position 74,984,890 of record OZ005737.1, on the reverse strand, counting down.
AAAAATATATCATCTCTTTTTCATAAAAATATTGTGGTCCTGAAAAGGACCGATTGTTTTTAGAAAAAAAAAAAAAAGTTATCAACTTTTCTTTTGTTAAATGTCAATAATAATTTAAGCACGTTCTCCACGAATACGTCTGGCCAATTGGATATCCTTAGGCATGATAGTGACACGTTTAGCATGAATGGCACACAAATTCGTATCTTCAAAGAGACCAACCAAGTAGGCTTCGCTAGCTTCTTGCAACGCCATTACAGCAGAGCTCTGGAAACGCAAGTCAGTTTTGAAATCTTGAGCAATCTCACGAACCAAACGTTGGAAGGGCAATTTGCGGATCAGCAATTCGGTACTCTTCTGGTAGCGACGGATTTCACGCAAAGCAACGGTACCAGGACGGAAACGATGAGGTTTCTTCACACCACCAGTGGCTGGTGCACTCTTACGGGCAGCCTTAGTAGCCAATTGTTTGCGAGGAGCTTTGCCACCAGTCGATTTACGGGCAGTTTGCTTAGTACGAGCCATTTTTCACTTTAGATTTTTTCACTTCACAAGATATGCACACAAACACTGTTAACACTGTATTAACCGAGCTGCGGACATAACCGTTCTTTTTATAGAAAAATCGAAGCAGCGATGTATGCGTTAAGGGTGTTTTTTTCTAAGATTGACATTGAAACGTATAGTCTTCGGCAACTGCAATACACACACACGAAGTGAACACGAGTGAACACGAGTGCAAACGATCGTTAAATTTGGTGGTGGCAATCTTGGTTGCATTTTGTATAAATACAAGCGGTTTGAAAAAAACCAGAATAGTTCTTGTGCATCATCGTTTGTGAAGTGTTTAAGTGAAATATTAAGAGTGAAAAATGACTGGTCGTGGTAAAGGTGGCAAAGGCTTGGGAAAAGGTGGCGCTAAACGTCATCGTAAAGTGTTGCGTGATAACATCCAAGGTATCACCAAGCCCGCTATTCGACGTCTGGCTCGCCGTGGTGGTGTAAAACGTATCTCTGGCCTGATCTACGAAGAAACCCGTGGTGTCCTCAAGGTCTTTTTGGAAAACGTTATTCGTGATGCCGTCACCTACACCGAACACGCTAAACGTAAAACCGTCACTGCCATGGATGTCGTCTACGCATTGAAGAGACAAGGCCGCACTTTGTACGGTTTCGGCGGTTAAACTTGACTTTATTTGCAGAAATATTATATTTTAAAAACAAAACCAATCGGTCCTTTTCAGGACCACCACAAATATTTAAAAAGAGATTATTTTCTTGTTCCAAATTTACTATATTTACTGAATAATAAAAACAAATATTTTTATCAAATTTAGGATGAAAATGAAAAAAGTGGTTGAGAAAAACGGCACTTTCCAGTACAGTGAATGTTTGCCATCGCCAAATTAACTGTATGTAGAGAGTGATTTGTTAAGAATTTATACTGCATTTCGATATAAAAAATCGACATAATTTACGTTTTATCGCGAATTTTGTGACATTTCGCACGTCAAAATTCTTCTTTCCGCGAGTAGAATCGATTGGTGTATGCAAAATTTTGATATTGGAAAAAAATTTTTTTTTTAATTTTTTGATTTTTGTTTTTTTCATGTGGTACCCCCTTTGCTCGAAAATGACAAAAAAAATCCAAAGTTGTACAACGTCCATGAGATTTTGCTAGATGATAGTAGAAGATTCGCGGTTAAATATAATGTATTAATATCCCTCAATAGTTGAATCTTTAAAGAAATGTTGCATTTTTAATATGCTGCCCATGGCAAAAATGTGTTAAAAAAAGTCATTTCTTTAGATTCTGATTGGCCAACATTATTCCAAGAATTTCAAAATTGCACGCTTGTTTCTATTGCCTATACACACCAAAACATTCCTTAAAGAACGCATTTATTTATAGAAACAAGCAGTATTCACTAAGCAGTATCCTTTTAATATAAAGATATGAAAATTCATTTGGGAGACTGAATTCAGAATTTATTGTGCATTTTTGACGTAGAAAAGTTCCCATAACTGACGTTCTATCGAGAGTTAAGAGACATAACATGTATCAAACATTTTGTTTTCGCAAGTAGAATCGATTGGTGCATGCAAATTTTTTTTGCGAAAATTTTTTTTTTTTGGTTTTTTTTATGTTTGATTTTATCATGTGCTACCACACTACCCAATATTATGAAAAAAATCGAAAGTTGTACAATTTGCATGGATTTGTGGTATATGATAGTATAAGCATCGCTGATAAATATAATACGTAAGTTTTCCTCAATAGTTCAATTATTAAGGAAATATTGAATTTTTCATTAACTCTCCGTAGCAACATTTTTTGTAAAGTAATTATTCCTCAAAATACGGATTGGGTAATATAATACCAAGAATATCGATATTATTGGCTCGTTTCATTGCCTTTATATCTAAACATTACTTAAAGAATGTATTTACGTTTACCAAAACGCGGTATTTAGTAACCAGTAGCCGTTTAATAAAAATAACTGCATTGAATTCGCATACTTACACAGCACTCTCATACTTCTATAGTCGTTACATGTACAAACATATACGAGTATAACAGCAGTGGAGAATAATACAACTGTGATTTTCGCGCGTTTATTTAGCCACATACAACACACATGCGCGCCTTGCCCAAACCACTAACCGGAGTTGATGTCAATGGTATACATAACGAAGGTACGTGACACAGGTATGCGACACACAAAAAATAAGAAAAGTCAAGATCTGCCGAATCTAAAAACACATGACAATTTTTCATTCATTAGCAATGAAATGCTATATTTACGCGCCAAATTTTCATAGTGGTTAAATTTTATTATATTATATTGTAAGAATAATTGTGTGAAAAATCAAGTTTTTCTCTTTTTAAAAATATTTTGTCGTCCTGAAAAGGACGGATTGTGGATTTTAAAATGTACACGGTGGTCTGTGGTTACATTTTTCCATGAAGATCGGGGGATAATTTAGGCTTTCTTTTCGGTCTTCTTGGGCAAAAGAACAGCTTGGATGTTTGGCAAAACACCACCTTGAGCAATGGTGACACCAGACAGCAGTTTGTTCAATTCCTCATCGTTGCGGATGGCCAATTGCAAATGTCGGGGAATAATTCTTGTCTTCTTGTTATCACGAGCAGCGTTGCCAGCCAACTCGAGAACTTCAGCGGCCAAGTATTCCATAACGGCAGCTAAGTACACAGGAGCACCGGCACCAACACGTTCAGCATAATTGCCTTTGCGCAACAAACGATGGATACGACCAACGGGGAATTGAAGACCAGCACGACTTGAGCGGGACTTTGCCTTTCCCTTAACTTTGCCACCTTTACCACGACCGGACATTTTCACTTATTTTTTTTTATAGACACTTCACTGAGCACTAAACACAAATGGTATAGATTGCCCGCTTGGCTTCGGACTTATATAGTCTTCGTGTGTGCATTTAACCGTTATGGGGGTTGTTTTTACACATCTAGCCCTACGTTGTGTGTAGCTAGCTGACAGTTTCGTGCATCGAATAGTATAAATTCAGGTATACGAAATTTTAACGGCATCATTTGTGAACAGTGTTTAAAGTGTTTGTGTGATTCAAAAAAAGCCTAAGTGAAAACGCTCCTAAAGCCAAAAAGTGGAAAACTTGAATAATTTTCCAAAAAGTGTTTTGCCGACGGGAATTCATCACCCGCTCGACAAGTCGGACGACAAATTGTCTACCTTTGGCGGGCAATTTAAGTCTAAAGGCGATTTAGAGAGTTCCGTCGACGGGATTCCCGAGAGTAGAGTTTCGGCTGACACTTTCGTCAACCGCCAATTTGGACCTAGTGGGGCCCCGGAGGGTCTTGAAAATTTAGCGGGTCTGTCGCGCGCCCATTTGGCGCCAAAAACGAGACCTGAAGGTTTCGTCGACCGGGGACATTTTGACACCCCTTCACCTGAAGGTCTCGTCAACAGAGCTGTTTTGAGGAGTAAACGCCCAGATAACCGCAATTCTGGGCGTTTAGACGCCATGTCAGACACCGGCGGTACCACCGACGGCGTTAGAAATGCTGCTGCTGCTGACCGCAAGCAGAGAAAGCGGAAAAAGAAGAGCTGCTGCAGCTGCAGTGGCGATTCCCCGTATGAAGGGCTGAAGATTTCTCTTCAACTTGCTCAGTTGAATGAGACAATCGCATGTCTCCGGAGGGATAACCGTGAGCTCCTGGAGGAGTTAACGGCCCTTAAGCTGGAGAAGGCCGCTGCTTTCCAGGCGGCGAAGGATGTGCCTGCAGGGCCCCCTGCAGATGAGCAGATGTCGACCGAGGCAGCCGAAGTCCTCGGTTCGACGAAGGAAGTTCCCACAGGGTCCCCTGTGGAGGAGGCGATGTCGGTCGAGGCAGCCGAAGTCCTCGGACCGACAGTGAAGGAGGATAATGTGGCACTGCCGGCTGCATCTCGTGGAAGCAAGGGTGCCGTACCGAAACAGGTACCCTTAAAAAAGAAGACTGCTGCGGTCAAAACTGCGGCACCGAGGACCACTGAGGCACAGAAGAGTGCTGTTGGTGCCCCAACCGGGGAAGTGAAGACCGGCGGTGGCAGAGGCCTTCCTGCCATTACGGTGTACGATGTCGGAGTCAAGGTCATCGCCGAGATGCTCGGGCGAAGACTAGGACCAAAGGATTTTATATGTAAGATGGTAAGGAAGTCAGTAATTTCTTTGAGAGTGTTCGGTTTGGAAAAGTTTGTTCTGGCTAGGACTTTGTTAGCTGATAGAGGGTATAAATTCCACACCCATACGCCTAGGGCTCTCCTACCGTATGCGGTCGTAGCAGAAGGACTTTCGAAAGAGTACAGTGCGGGAGAGATAAAGGGGTACCTGGAAACGCAGGTCTCTTTCAAGGTCGAGGTTCTGAGCGCTGTTTGTCTTTCTGAAGACAAATGGCTGCTCCGTCTTTCTAGGGAGACTGATGTTGAGAGATTGTACAGATGGGATAGGGTGTTAGAATGCAAGGTGCATTTCAGGAAGGATAGAGGGCGTGATGTGACGCAGTGTTTCAACTGCCAGAGGTTCGGCCATGTCTCGTCCAACTGTGGCATGCCATACCGGTGCGTGAAGTGTGGCCAGTCACATGGACCAGCGAAATGCTCCATTCCCCCGAAGGACGCGGTTGGAAAGGAGGCAGTACAGACCGATCCGGTCACAGGAAAGGTGATCCAGGTTGAGGCCCGGCCAGTCAAGTGCGCTAACTGCGATGTTGAGGGGCATGCTGCAAGCTCCCCCGAGTGCCCGAGAAGAAAGGCCATCCTCCTGCAGAGGACCCAACGCAGGGAGGAGACGAAGGCGAAGGAGGCCCAACGGTCTGGACGAGTCGCGGAGGTCAGAAGCGGAGTGTCGTATGCTGCTGCGGCTGGGGCCCGTCGCGGCACTACACCGGCGGCGAGAATGGCGCGAACTGGCGGCAGTGGAACTGTTCAGGGCGCTTTGCAGGGAGGGCAGATAATTTCCGAGGAGTGTAGGTCGTTCTTCGGTAAGGGTGTGTCGGATGTCATGAAGGACATCTTCGAATTTGCTCCTAGATATAGGGAAATTTCTGGTACGCAGGATAGGTCCAGCGCCCTTTTGGGTTTGCTGATGCACATCGGTGGTTTAGATGTTTAAGGTGGTATTTATCAATGCCAATTCAGTCGTTTCGGTTCATAAGAGACACTTCTTGAGGATTTTTATTAGGCAGCATAGGCCGGATGTTTTGCTCATCGCGGAGACGAAGTTGGCTTCGAGGCATAGGTTTGAGGTTGAGGGTTACACTCTTTATAGGAAGGATAGAGACTCAGGTGTAGGAGGCGGGACTGCTGTACTTGTTAGGAGTGGGTTAAGGAGCGAACAGGTATTTCTCAGGTCAGGTGGGATTGAGTGTTGTGCGGCTAGGGTTTGGAGAGGCAGTGGCTTACCCGCTGTCTTTGTCTCCATGTATCTTACACAGTTGGCGGTTTTGCGCCCTTCGGATTTCGATTCTGTTGTAGGATTGTGTGCGACGGATGAGGTTCTCATTGGTTGCGACCTGAACGCCATGCACCCGCTATGGGGTGGCGATTTCGCTAATTCAAGAGGTAGGCTCCTTCGGGATTTTCTCCGGAATTCTCCCAATTTCGACATCTGCCCGACAGATGGTCCGTCTAGGCCGAATGGCTCGTCGGGTTCCTATATGGACTTCTTTCTCCGGACTCCGGGGCTGGCTTTGGCCAGGGATGGTCTTTTGGGGACCCTGGACTTTGAGTCTGATCATCGTGCTGTGGAGATTCTTCTGGCGTTAGGGGATGTACAGGAGTGTGATAGGCAGACTTTTTTCGATTTCAATAGGATGAATGTGCGGCGTTTTAGGGGGCGTTTGAGGCGTGGTCTCGGTGACTGCGCGCTCCCGGCTGACAGGAATGTCTCCATTCGTGAGGTTGATCATTGTGTTGAGGAACTGGGCTCAGTTTTTCGTGGCGCCATTGAGTGCTCTGTGCCCAGATTGTCGTCTGATAGGAGGGTCTTGGGCGATCTGCCGCCCCATATTATTCGTTTCATACGTGAGCGTAGGAGACTTCGCCGGATTTTGCACCGGTCTGGGGATCCGGACAGGCATTCCATTCTGAGGGCGGATATTCGGAACCTGGATATTATTATTCGGGATTCCATTTGCATTTTTGAGAGGGATCGTCGTAGGGATTATTTAGGTAGTATCAGGGTCGATTCTAGGACTTATAGTCGGGTGAAGAGGGCTGCTGGTCTTTCGATTAGGGATCCCGTTGGTGGCTTAGTTGGTGAGGATGGTGTGCAGGTGTCTGATGACCTGCACAAAGCAGAGTTACTGGCGTCTCACATACGGAGTACAAACCACATTGAGGTGAACCCTGCTGGCGATTCCTTCCGCAGCCTTGTTAGCGGGGCTGTTGAGGGAATGGTCAGCGGGACGCCTGTGGTGGAATTCTGTGGTGACTTCACGGCTAGTGGCTCTGTGATTGGCGACAGGTCTACTTGGGATGAGGGCGGCTTTGTGAGTCCAGGTTGCGTAGGAGGGGCTCTGGCCCGCAGACCTTCTCGGAAGTCTAGTGGAGTCGATAGGATTCCAGATGTGGCTCTTAGGAAGGCAGGAGAGATATTGTGGGGTTTTTTGTCCATTCTCTTCAATCATTGTTTGAATTTAGGATATTTCCCGTCAGCCTGGAAGGAGGCATTAGTTGTTCCCATTAGAAAGCCGGGCTCTGATCCTGGGCTCTGTGGAAGTTATAGGCCGATTTCGCTTTTGTCTCCATTTGGGAAGCTTCTCGAATATTTCATACTCGCTAGGATTAGGAGAGTTGTTGAAGATAGACGCATCCTCCGGGATTGCCAATTTGGGTTTAGGCTAGGTCACTCCACTACTCATGCACTTTCCGCTTTCTCGGATTTTGTGATAGGAGGCTTTGACAGGAGATGGGGCACCATTGCTGTTGGTTTAGATTTTGCTAGGGCGTTTGATACTGTCTGGCAGGATGGCATATTGTATAAGCTTCAATCGTTTGGTTTTGACGGTCAAACGTGTAGAATGGTAGCGAGCTTCCTGAAAGGTCGACATTTTAGGGTTAGAGTTGGCGACAAGGTGTCTAGTCAACGCTCGGTTCTAGCAGGTGTGCCCCAGGGCTCCCTGCTGGGACCGATGTTGTACAACATCTTCGTCAGTGACATCCCTGGTCCTCCCAATGGAGGTCTCCTACTGACCTATGCGGATGACGTGCTACTGGCCTGCCGAGGTCCCATGGCCGTGCCGTTGGCTAGGCGAGTGAATGCTTACTTAGAGGAGCTTCATCGTTATTTTTTGAATTGGGGACTCCGACTCAATGTTGGTAAGTGTTTTGCCACTGTTTTCAGGGGCAAACGCGGGACCGTTTTCCCGAACTTTAGGTCTTTTGGGCCTACCCTGAGTGTCGGAGGTGAGTTGATAGGAGTCTCTGATAGGATGAGGTATCTTGGCGTCATATTTCATGACAAATTTGATTTCTCCAGACATGTGGATTTCATATTGAATAGGGCGAAGAGGATTTACTTCGGTTTTCACTGGCTTCTGCGGATGAGGGACGGTGGACTTCCGCTCGAGGTTAGATTTCTGATCTATAAGCAGATCATTAGGCCTATCATATCCTACGCCTTTCCAGCTTGGTATGGCATTTCGTCTGCCCAGATGGAAAGGATTAGGATATGGGAGAGGCGAGTGTTGAGGTCTTGTCTGGGGCTCCGCTGTAGGGTCTTGGAGGATGGTTCGGTTAGATACCCGTCGAATAGGGAAGTCTATGATAGCATAGACTTCGATAGAATAGATGTCTTTATGACCAATGGTGCCGTCAACTTTTTGGAAAAGGGTCGTCATCTGCAAAATAGGATCGTCGAGGAGATTTATGGCTTTGACGAGGATTTTGACTCCCTTCCCACCAGGCGGCTTCATCCGCCTGCTGGTCTTCTTAGGCTTCGTGATGAGGGGTTGTTGTTTGAGGGAGACCTCCTGGTGTTTTACCACCGGAGGTCCAATGTGTCGGATAGGACTGACTTGGTATATAGTACTGCTCAGTAGATGTATATATGTAAATAATTTGTAAATAGTCCTTAGTTTTTAAGTTTAATATTAAGTTTAGTTTTTAAGATTATATGTGAAATTATTTTTAGAGATTGGCCCCTTTTTGAATTTTCCTATTTTTTTGGGCATTTTGTTTTAAGTTTTTATTGTAATTGACTGATGGTGTGCTCGTAGCTTGACTGCAGCACTTTATATTAGAGTAAGTAGGCCCAGATGGACATAAGAGCCGGGCATGTATATTTATAGTTTAAGTTAGAAAGTAAGCCACCTTTTTGTACTAGATATAAGTGTTTTGGAAAATAAATGGCAATATTTGAAATTGAAAATTGAAATTTTAACGGCATCATTTGTGAACAGTGTTTAAAGTGTTTGTGTGATTCAAAAAAAAAATAAGTGAAAATGCCCCCTAAAGCCAGTGGTAAAGCAGCAAAGAAGGCCGGCAAAGCCCAGAAGAACATTACTAAAGGCGATAAGACCAAGAGACGTGCCAAGCGCAAGGAATCATATGCCATCTACATTTACAAAGTGTTGAAGCAAGTCCATCCCGATACTGGTATCTCCTCAAAGGCGATGAGCATCATGAACAGTTTTGTGAATGATATCTTCGAACGAATTGCCGCCGAGGCTTCCCGTTTGGCTCACTACAACAAACGTTCCACCATTACCAGTCGGGAAATCCAAACCGCCGTTCGTCTATTGTTGCCCGGTGAATTGGCTAAGCACGCTGTCAGTGAAGGTACTAAGGCTGTTACTAAATACACCAGCTCCAAGTAAATGCCTTAAACTATTTACTACAAACCACAACGGCCCTTTTCAGGGCCACAAAAAATATTTTAAAAGAGATTAAATTTGTGAAATACTACAAATTATGGGTTATTAAATACAAAATGAATTATGGGTTATTAAATACAAAATGAATATGGCTGTGAATAAATACATTTGATTTGTTTCTCCTATTCTGTGAGTGTGTTACACATGCATACATATGTATTTGAGAATTCCTGGGACGCTGGCTGCGGCGTCTCATAATTCCGCGCACATTTACTATAAGAAAGAGAAAAAACGGCAATAGCGTCTCGTCGCTAAAATAAATTTACTTTCTCTGTGTTCTCTAAAACGATCTCTCTTTCTCTTATTTGCTCATTAAGCCACACACATTGCAAAAATTAGGCAATCATTTCAACAATATGGCAAGCTTTTATTCTTATTTCCCCTTTTGTATAGAAATATCAAAGTGTGTGTGTGAATGAAAGGAAAAGCGCAACTGCTTGCTCTTTGCTCATCAGCTTGCTCTTTCATTTTGTTTCGATGTTAGGACATTTTATCACCGCCGTGCTGTGACCGGGCTTAGATATTTAAGAATATTTTATGTCGACGTCAATTTCTATGTCCGCCTTAGGTATGTGAGAATGAATTTTTCGCGCCCAAATTATTTATGCTAGGTGAAATCCATTTATGAGATGCATTTTACATACAATGTGGACTTGTTATAAAATGTCAACTAATTACTGACTGTTTTATGATCTGGATTTAAAAAATATACACGTTGTAGCTTCATCAAAAATACCCATAAACAGGCTCACATGCATAGGAATTTTACCTATTGGACACAACATTGGTGTGTGAGAGAATTTTCTTGAAAATTAATTTTAATTACGTGTATGTATTTGCTTTTATTTAGGTAATGACGGTCGAGTTTTTGGTTTGAATTGTGTTTTGTCTCTTTTTGAAAAATAGTTTGTAGCCCTGAAAAGGGCTGTTTATATAAATTTTTTCGAATATCGAAAATAATCATATTGTTTTTGGTAATTGTCCCCAGTGGTGGGAAATTACTTCTTGGCGGCTGTCTTCTTTGCAGCTGGTTTCTTTGCTGCTGCTGCGGCCTTTTTGGGTTTAGCTGCTGCGGCAGTTTTCGCTTTGGGTGCCTTTGGTTTTGTGGCGGATGCTTTAGGAGCGGTCTTTGTGGTCTTTGCTTTAACGGTTCCGGCCTTTTTGACAGTTTTGGCCTTTGCCTTCTCAACCTTCTTCTTTTCGGCAGTCTTTTTCGCGGCCGATGGCTTCTTGGCAGCGGTTTTTTTCTCACCAGCCTTTTTGGTAGTAGCGGCCTTCTTCTTTTCTGCCACGGGCTTCTTCTTTACGACTGTCTTGGCTTTGGGTTCTTTTGCAGCCGAAGGAGACAATTTAAATGAGCCTGTAGCACCCTTACCCTTGGTCTGGATCAATTTACCGCTGTCAACGGCGTTCTTCAAGTACTTCTTGATGAAGGGAGCCAATTTCTGGCCATCGACTTTGTAAGTAACGGCCATGTATTTCTTGATGGCGATTACTGATGAACCACCGCGTTCTTTTAATGCTTTGATGGCGGCGTCAACCATTTGCTGCGTTGATGGACGAGCTGGAGTGGCGGAGGGTTTCTTTGCCTTTGCAGCAGCAGCCTTCTTGGGTGCCTTCTTCTCTACGGCGGCAACTGGGGAGGCGGTGGCTTCAACAACGGCGGCGTCTGACATTTTCACTTTTTTTACACGTTTAACTGTATATTTTTTTTTCGCCATGTACCGTTTCACTATCTAATAAAGATGAGAAGTGCATAGTAGTCAATGGCTATATTTTGCAAAAGGTTGTGAGGGGCCTTTTTATTATTTTTACAAAAGTTTTAATAGAAAAGTTAATATATTAAAGAGTTTGCCAAAAAATAACACAGTACTTTTTCATATTCATCTTAAATGTAATTTCAGCTATACGACAAAGGAGATTTGGAGCAAATGCGATATATGGTTAATAACTTATGAGAGTTTAAGTTCAAAGATTACAAAATCCTTATCTCAAAATTGTAAAGAAATTTTAAAAATTAAGACATTTTTATTGAAAATTTCAAGCAAATTTCATTTGTTGAGCAAACTGTATATATTTTCTTTACTATTGTTGTAAAAATTTGTTAAAAATTGTAATTCTTGTTAACAAAATATTGCTTTTTATTCTGCATTCTATGACTTTGAAATTGCTTGCATTGCCTTATTTTCCAATGATAAAACTTTTTCTGCAATCCAATTTAAAAGCTCAAACGAGTTAACTTTTCAAAGATTTTCTTTAAGATTATGTTGAAAATTGAACGTTTGTGCTAAAATATCACATAATTAATAAAAATTTGTAAATTCTATTAAAAAATGTCAGTATAGTGACAGCAATTGCAATTTCTGTGCGATTTTTTTTACCTCAAATATGAGTTTTCCGTTAATTTTTAGCTATTTTCAAACGAAAAATTAATATATCTTTATGGTTTTAAATCGGTTCAAATTTCTTCATTTTAGTATACTTTTTCATTGAATATAATACATTTTCACAAAATTTCCTAATTTCATTGCAAAAATTAGACCATAATAAAACTCAAAAATTTGCATAAAATGTTTTCAACATTTTCTTGATTTATCGTTCTTTTTCACAATACTGTATACAAATTGCATATTCTTCAAAATTATTAAAATTATAACAATTTTCAAATTAGTTTCTTTAAACTTTGCGAATATCATCAATTACCTTCGTTTTTAATATTCACATCACTAAAGTAGCCACAAAGAAATAACAATATTCACATCACTAAAGTAGCCACAAAGAAATGACAAGTTGCCATATTTGAAAATTTTTGCAAAAAAAAAGCTAATTCTCTTCTCAATTTGGTGGAAAAAAGCCAAGTCTGGCACAAATTTGCCGAAAAAAGCTAATTCCCAAACCAAAAAATCGATAAACTATCTTATTCACAAACCAAAATTTGCCACACCACCTACCAACTAATTACCACACTTGAATACCAAATTCAGCATATCAAAAAATATCACCAAAATTCCAATAGCATTATCCATTTTTATCTATCAGTTAACTTTCGCCTCAAATAATGCAACACAAATTACAATTTTTCATCAAAATCAACGATTTTCATTTCCTTTCTAAATTTTATATTCTTTCTTCTCGCAAAAATCTCTCTCTCTCTCATATTTATATTTACTCCCTCCTTATCAATATCTCTACAAATTAAACAATTTTCCCACTTTATTCTCTTCTTCACCCCTCTTCGAGTAGTACGCAATTTTTTATTAATGTTTCTTCTACTACGACGACGACGACGACGATGTAAATTCAATTCATAATATACATAAAAAAATAACTTTGTTAGAAAAAATATATCATCTCTTTTTCATAAAAATATTGTGGTCCTGAAAAGGACCGATTGTTTTTAGAAAAAAAAAAAAAAGTTATCAACTTTTCTTTTGTTAAATGTCAATAATAATTTAAGCACGTTCTCCACGAATACGTCTGGCCAATTGGATATCCTTAGGCATGATAGTGACACGTTTAGCATGAATGGCACACAAATTCGTATCTTCAAAGAGACCAACCAAGTAGGCTTCGCTAGCTTCTTGCAACGCCATTACAGCAGAGCTCTGGAAACGCAAGTCAGTTTTGAAATCTTGAGCAATCTCACGAACCAAACGTTGGAAGGGCAATTTGCGGATCAGCAATTCGGTACTCTTCTGGTAGCGACGGATTTCACGCAAAGCAACGGTACCAGGACGGAAACGATGAGGTTTCTTCACACCACCAGTGGCTGGTGCACTCTTACGGGCAGCCTTAGTAGCCAATTGTTTGCGAGGAGCTTTGCCACCAGTCGATTTACGGGCAGTTTGCTTAGTACGAGCCATTTTTCACTTTAGATTTTTTCACTTCACAAGATATGCACACAAACACTGTTAACACTGTATTAACCGAGCTGCGGACATAACCGTTCTTTTTATAGAAAAATCGAAGCAGCGATGTATGCGTTAAGGGTGTTTTTTTCTAAGATTGACATTGAAACGTATAGTCTTCGGCAACTGCAATACACACACACGAAGTGAACACGAGTGAACACGAGTGCAAACGATCGTTAAATTTGGTGGTGGCAATCTTGGTTGCATTTTGTATAAATACAAGCGGTTTGAAAAAAACCAGAATAGTTCTTGTGCATCATCGTTTGTGAAGTGTTTAAGTGAAATATTAAGAGTGAAAAATGACTGGTCGTGGTAAAGGTGGCAAAGGCTTGGGAAAAGGTGGCGCTAAACGTCATCGTAAAGTGTTGCGTGATAACATCCAAGGTATCACCAAGCCCGCTATTCGACGTCTGGCTCGCCGTGGTGGTGTAAAACGTATCTCTGGCCTGATCTACGAAGAAACCCGTGGTGTCCTCAAGGTCTTTTTGGAAAACGTTATTCGTGATGCCGTCACCTACACCGAACACGCTAAACGTAAAACCGTCACTGCCATGGATGTCGTCTACGCATTGAAGAGACAAGGCCGCACTTTGTACGGTTTCGGCGGTTAAACTTGACTTTATTTGCAGAAATATTATATTTTAAAAACAAAACCAATCGGTCCTTTTCAGGACCACCACAAATATTTAAAAAGAGATTATTTTCTTGTTCCAAATTTACTATATTTACTGAATAATAAAAACAAATATTTTTATCAAATTTAGGATGAAAATGAAAAAAGTGGTTGAGAAAAACGGCACTTTCCAGTACAGTGAATGTTTGCCATCGCCAAATTAACTGTATGTAGAGAGTGATTTGTTAAGAATTTATACTGCATTTCGATATAAAAAATCGACATAATTTACGTTTTATCGCGAATTTTGTGACATTTCGCACGTCAAAATTCTTCTTTCCGCGAGTAGAATCGATTGGTGTATGCAAAATTTTGATATTGGAAAAAAATTTTTTTTTTAATTTTTTGATTTTTGTTTTTTTCATGTGGTACCCCCTTTGCTCGAAAATGACAAAAAAAATCCAAAGTTGTACAACGTCCATGAGATTTTGCTAGATGATAGTAGAAGATTCGCGGTTAAATATAATGTATTAATATCCCTCAATAGTTGAATCTTTAAAGAAATGTTGCATTTTTAATATGCTGCCCATGGCAAAAATGTGTTAAAAAAAGTCATTTCTTTAGATTCTGATTGGCCAACATTATTCCAAGAATTTCAAAATTGCACGCTTGTTTCTATTGCCTATACACACCAAAACATTCCTTAAAGAACGCATTTATTTATAGAAACAAGCAGTATTCACTAAGCAGTATCCTTTTAATATAAAGATATGAAAATTCATTTGGGAGACTGAATTCAGAATTTATTGTGCATTTTTGACGTAGAAAAGTTCCCATAACTGACGTTCTATCGAGAGTTAAGAGACATAACATGTATCAAACATTTTGTTTTCGCAAGTAGAATCGATTGGTGCATGCAAATTTTTTTTGCGAAAATTTTTTTTTTTTGGTTTTTTTTATGTTTGATTTTATCATGTGCTACCACACTACCCAATATTATGAAAAAAATCGAAAGTTGTACAATTTGCATGGATTTGTGGTATATGATAGTATAAGCATCGCTGATAAATATAATACGTAAGTTTTCCTCAATAGTTCAATTATTAAGGAAATATTGAATTTTTCATTAACTCTCCGTAGCAACATTTTTTGTAAAGTAATTATTCCTCAAAATACGGATTGGGTAATATAATACCAAGAATATCGATATTATTGGCTCGTTTCATTGCCTTTATATCTAAACATTACTTAAAGAATGTATTTACGTTTACCAAAACGCGGTATTTAGTAACCAGTAGCCGTTTAATAAAAATAACTGCATTGAATTCGCATACTTACACAGCACTCTCATACTTCTATAGTCGTTACATGTACAAACATATACGAGTATAACAGCAGTGGAGAATAATACAACTGTGATTTTCGCGCGTTTATTTAGCCACATACAACACACATGCGCGCCTTGCCCAAACCACTAACCGGAGTTGATGTCAATGGTATACATAACGAAGGTACGTGACACAGGTATGCGACACACAAAAAATAAGAAAAGTCAAGATCTGCCGAATCTAAAAACACATGACAATTTTTCATTCATTAGCAATGAAATGCTATATTTACGCGCCAAATTTTCATAGTGGTTAAATTTTATTATATTATATTGTAAGAATAATTGTGTGAAAAATCAAGTTTTTCTCTTTTTAAAAATATTTTGTCGTCCTGAAAAGGACGGATTGTGGATTTTAAAATGTACACGGTGGTCTGTGGTTACATTTTTCCATGAAGATCGGGGGATAATTTAGGCTTTCTTTTCGGTCTTCTTGGGCAAAAGAACAGCTTGGATGTTTGGCAAAACACCACCTTGAGCAATGGTGACACCAGACAGCAGTTTGTTCAATTCCTCATCGTTGCGGATGGCCAATTGCAAATGTCGGGGAATAATTCTTGTCTTCTTGTTATCACGAGCAGCGTTGCCAGCCAACTCGAGAACTTCAGCGGCCAAGTATTCCATAACGGCAGCTAAGTACACAGGAGCACCGGCACCAACACGTTCAGCATAATTGCCTTTGCGCAACAAACGATGGATACGACCAACGGGGAATTGAAGACCAGCACGACTTGAGCGGGACTTTGCCTTTCCCTTAACTTTGCCACCTTTACCACGACCGGACATTTTCACTTATTTTTTTTTATAGACACTTCACTGAGCACTAAACACAAATGGTATAGATTGCCCGCTTGGCTTCGGACTTATATAGTCTTCGTGTGTGCATTTAACCGTTATGGGGGTTGTTTTTACACATCTAGCCCTACGTTGTGTGTAGCTAGCTGACAGTTTCGTGCATCGAATAGTATAAATTCAGGTATACGAAATTTTAACGGCATCATTTGTGAACAGTGTTTAAAGTGTTTGTGTGATTCAAAAAAAAAATAAGTGAAAATGCCCCCTAAAGCCAGTGGTAAAGCAGCAAAGAAGGCCGGCAAAGCCCAGAAGAACATTACTAAAGGCGATAAGACCAAGAGACGTGCCAAGCGCAAGGAATCATATGCCATCTACATTTACAAAGTGTTGAAGCAAGTCCATCCCGATACTGGTATCTCCTCAAAGGCGATGAGCATCATGAACAGTTTTGTGAATGATATCTTCGAACGAATTGCCGCCGAGGCTTCCCGTTTGGCTCACTACAACAAACGTTCCACCATTACCAGTCGGGAAATCCAAACCGCCGTTCGTCTATTGTTGCCCGGTGAATTGGCTAAGCACGCTGTCAGTGAAGGTACTAAGGCTGTTACTAAATACACCAGCTCCAAGTAAATGCCTTAAACTATTTACTACAAACCACAACGGCCCTTTTCAGGGCCACAAAAAATATTTTAAAAGAGATTAAATTTGTGAAATACTACAAATTATGGGTTATTAAATACAAAATGAATTATGGGTTATTAAATACAAAATGAATATGGCTGTGAATAAATACATTTGATTTGTTTCTCCTATTCTGTGAGTGTGTTACACATGCATACATATGTATTTGAGAATTCCTGGGACGCTGGCTGCGGCGTCTCATAATTCCGCGCACATTTACTATAAGAAAGAGAAAAAACGGCAATAGCGTCTCGTCGCTAAAATAAATTTACTTTCTCTGTGTTCTCTAAAACGATCTCTCTTTCTCTTATTTGCTCATTAAGCCACACACATTGCAAAAATTAGGCAATCATTTCAACAATATGGCAAGCTTTTATTCTTATTTCCCCTTTTGTATAGAAATATCAAAGTGTGTGTGTGAATGAAAGGAAAAGCGCAACTGCTTGCTCTTTGCTCATCAGCTTGCTCTTTCATTTTGTTTCGATGTTAGGACATTTTATCACCGCCGTGCTGTGACCGGGCTTAGATATTTAAGAATATTTTATGTCGACGTCAATTTCTATGTCCGCCTTAGGTATGTGAGAATGAATTTTTCGCGCCCAAATTATTTATGCTAGGTGAAATCCATTTATGAGATGCATTTTACATACAATGTGGACTTGTTATAAAATGTCAACTAATTACTGACTGTTTTATGATCTGGATTTAAAAAATATACACGTTGTAGCTTCATCAAAAATACCCATAAACAGGCTCACATGCATAGGAATTTTACCTATTGGACACAACATTGGTGTGTGAGAGAATTTTCTTGAAAATTAATTTTAATTACGTGTATGTATTTGCTTTTATTTAGGTAATGACGGTCGAGTTTTTGGTTTGAATTGTGTTTTGTCTCTTTTTGAAAAATAGTTTGTAGCCCTGAAAAGGGCTGTTTATATAAATTTTTTCGAATATCGAAAATAATCATATTGTTTTTGGTAATTGTCCCCAGTGGTGGGAAATTACTTCTTGGCGGCTGTCTTCTTTGCAGCTGGTTTCTTTGCTGCTGCTGCGGCCTTTTTGGGTTTAGCTGCTGCGGCAGTTTTCGCTTTGGGTGCCTTTGGTTTTGTGGCGGATGCTTTAGGAGCGGTCTTTGTGGTCTTTGCTTTAACGGTTCCGGCCTTTTTGACAGTTTTGGCCTTTGCCTTCTCAACCTTCTTCTTTTCGGCAGTCTTTTTCGCGGCCGATGGCTTCTTGGCAGCGGTTTTTTTCTCACCAGCCTTTTTGGTAGTAGCGGCCTTCTTCTTTTCTGCCACGGGCTTCTTCTTTACGACTGTCTTGGCTTTGGGTTCTTTTGCAGCCGAAGGAGACAATTTAAATGAGCCTGTAGCACCCTTACCCTTGGTCTGGATCAATTTACCGCTGTCAACGGCGTTCTTCAAGTACTTCTTGATGAAGGGAGCCAATTTCTGGCCATCGACTTTGTAAGTAACGGCCATGTATTTCTTGATGGCGATTACTGATGAACCACCGCGTTCTTTTAATGCTTTGATGGCGGCGTCAACCATTTGCTGCGTTGATGGACGAGCTGGAGTGGCGGAGGGTTTCTTTGCCTTTGCAGCAGCAGCCTTCTTGGGTGCCTTCTTCTCTACGGCGGCAACTGGGGAGGCGGTGGCTTCAACAACGGCGGCGTCTGACATTTTCACTTTTTTTACACGTTTAACTGTATATTTTTTTTTCGCCATGTACCGTTTCACTATCTAATAAAGATGAGAAGTGCATAGTAGTCAATGGCTATATTTTGCAAAAGGTTGTGAGGGGCCTTTTTATTATTTTTACAAAAGTTTTAATAGAAAAGTTAATATATTAAAGAGTTTGCCAAAAAATAACACAGTACTTTTTCATATTCATCTTAAATGTAATTTCAGCTATACGACAAAGGAGATTTGGAGCAAATGCGATATATGGTTAATAACTTATGAGAGTTTAAGTTCAAAGATTACAAAATCCTTATCTCAAAATTGTAAAGAAATTTTAAAAATTAAGACATTTTTATTGAAAATTTCAAGCAAATTTCATTTGTTGAGCAAACTGTATATATTTTCTTTACTATTGTTGTAAAAATTTGTTAAAAATTGTAATTCTTGTTAACAAAATATTGCTTTTTATTCTGCATTCTATGACTTTGAAATTGCTTGCATTGCCTTATTTTCCAATGATAAAACTTTTTCTGCAATCCAATTTAAAAGCTCAAACGAGTTAACTTTTCAAAGATTTTCTTTAAGATTATGTTGAAAATTGAACGTTTGTGCTAAAATATCACATAATTAATAAAAATTTGTAAATTCTATTAAAAAATGTCAGTATAGTGACAGCAATTGCAATTTCTGTGCGATTTTTTTTACCTCAAATATGAGTTTTCCGTTAATTTTTAGCTATTTTCAAACGAAAAATTAATATATCTTTATGGTTTTAAATCGGTTCAAATTTCTTCATTTTAGTATACTTTTTCATTGAATATAATACATTTTCACAAAATTTCCTAATTTCATTGCAAAAATTAGACCATAATAAAACTCAAAAATTTGCATAAAATGTTTTCAACATTTTCTTGATTTATCGTTCTTTTTCACAATACTGTATACAAATTGCATATTCTTCAAAATTATTAAAATTATAACAATTTTCAAATTAGTTTCTTTAAACTTTGCGAATATCATCAATTACCTTCGTTTTTAATATTCACATCACTAAAGTAGCCACAAAGAAATAACAATATTCACATCACTAAAGTAGCCACAAAGAAATGACAAGTTGCCATATTTGAAAATTTTTGCAAAAAAAAAGCTAATTCTCTTCTCAATTTGGTGGAAAAAAGCCAAGTCTGGCACAAATTTGCCGAAAAAAGCTAATTCCCAAACCAAAAAATCGATAAACTATCTTATTCACAAACCAAAATTTGCCACACCACCTACCAACTAATTACCACACTTGAATACCAAATTCAGCATATCAAAAAATATCACCAAAATTCCAATAGCATTATCCATTTTTATCTATCAGTTAACTTTCGCCTCAAATAATGCAACACAAATTACAATTTTTCATCAAAATCAACGATTTTCATTTCCTTTCTAAATTTTATATTCTTTCTTCTCGCAAAAATCTCTCTCTCTCTCATATTTATATTTACTCCCTCCTTATCAATATCTCTACAAATTAAACAATTTTCCCACTTTATTCTCTTCTTCACCCCTCTTCGAGTAGTACGCAATTTTTTATTAATGTTTCTTCTACTACGACGACGACGACGACGATGTAAATTCAATTCATAATATACATAAAAAAATAACTTTGTTAGAAAAAATATATCATCTCTTTTTCATAAAAATATTGTGGTCCTGAAAAGGACCGATTGTTTTTAGAAAAAAAAAAAAAAGTTATCAACTTTTCTTTTGTTAAATGTCAATAATAATTTAAGCACGTTCTCCACGAATACGTCTGGCCAATTGGATATCCTTAGGCATGATAGTGACACGTTTAGCATGAATGGCACACAAATTCGTATCTTCAAAGAGACCAACCAAGTAGGCTTCGCTAGCTTCTTGCAACGCCATTACAGCAGAGCTCTGGAAACGCAAGTCAGTTTTGAAATCTTGAGCAATCTCACGAACCAAACGTTGGAAGGGCAATTTGCGGATCAGCAATTCGGTACTCTTCTGGTAGCGACGGATTTCACGCAAAGCAACGGTACCAGGACGGAAACGATGAGGTTTCTTCACACCACCAGTGGCTGGTGCACTCTTACGGGCAGCCTTAGTAGCCAATTGTTTGCGAGGAGCTTTGCCACCAGTCGATTTACGGGCAGTTTGCTTAGTACGAGCCATTTTTCACTTTAGATTTTTTCACTTCACAAGATATGCACACAAACACTGTTAACACTGTATTAACCGAGCTGCGGACATAACCGTTCTTTTTATAGAAAAATCGAAGCAGCGATGTATGCGTTAAGGGTGTTTTTTTCTAAGATTGACATTGAAACGTATAGTCTTCGGCAACTGCAATACACACACACGAAGTGAACACGAGTGAACACGAGTGCAAACGATCGTTAAATTTGGTGGTGGCAATCTTGGTTGCATTTTGTATAAATACAAGCGGTTTGAAAAAAACCAGAATAGTTCTTGTGCATCATCGTTTGTGAAGTGTTTAAGTGAAATATTAAGAGTGAAAAATGACTGGTCGTGGTAAAGGTGGCAAAGGCTTGGGAAAAGGTGGCGCTAAACGTCATCGTAAAGTGTTGCGTGATAACATCCAAGGTATCACCAAGCCCGCTATTCGACGTCTGGCTCGCCGTGGTGGTGTAAAACGTATCTCTGGCCTGATCTACGAAGAAACCCGTGGTGTCCTCAAGGTCTTTTTGGAAAACGTTATTCGTGATGCCGTCACCTACACCGAACACGCTAAACGTAAAACCGTCACTGCCATGGATGTCGTCTACGCATTGAAGAGACAAGGCCGCACTTTGTACGGTTTCGGCGGTTAAACTTGACTTTATTTGCAGAAATATTATATTTTAAAAACAAAACCAATCGGTCCTTTTCAGGACCACCACAAATATTTAAAAAGAGATTATTTTCTTGTTCCAAATTTACTATATTTACTGAATAATAAAAACAAATATTTTTATCAAATTTAGGATGAAAATGAAAAAAGTGGTTGAGAAAAACGGCACTTTCCAGTACAGTGAATGTTTGCCATCGCCAAATTAACTGTATGTAGAGAGTGATTTGTTAAGAATTTATACTGCATTTCGATATAAAAAATCGACATAATTTACGTTTTATCGCGAATTTTGTGACATTTCGCACGTCAAAATTCTTCTTTCCGCGAGTAGAATCGATTGGTGTATGCAAAATTTTGATATTGGAAAAAAATTTTTTTTTTAATTTTTTGATTTTTGTTTTTTTCATGTGGTACCCCCTTTGCTCGAAAATGACAAAAAAAATCCAAAGTTGTACAACGTCCATGAGATTTTGCTAGATGATAGTAGAAGATTCGCGGTTAAATATAATGTATTAATATCCCTCAATAGTTGAATCTTTAAAGAAATGTTGCATTTTTAATATGCTGCCCATGGCAAAAATGTGTTAAAAAAAGTCATTTCTTTAGATTCTGATTGGCCAACATTATTCCAAGAATTTCAAAATTGCACGCTTGTTTCTATTGCCTATACACACCAAAACATTCCTTAAAGAACGCATTTATTTATAGAAACAAGCAGTATTCACTAAGCAGTATCCTTTTAATATAAAGATATGAAAATTCATTTGGGAGACTGAATTCAGAATTTATTGTGCATTTTTGACGTAGAAAAGTTCCCATAACTGACGTTCTATCGAGAGTTAAGAGACATAACATGTATCAAACATTTTGTTTTCGCAAGTAGAATCGATTGGTGCATGCAAATTTTTTTTGCGAAAATTTTTTTTTTTTGGTTTTTTTTATGTTTGATTTTATCATGTGCTACCACACTACCCAATATTATGAAAAAAATCGAAAGTTGTACAATTTGCATGGATTTGTGGTATATGATAGTATAAGCATCGCTGATAAATATAATACGTAAGTTTTCCTCAATAGTTCAATTATTAAGGAAATATTGAATTTTTCATTAACTCTCCGTAGCAACATTTTTTGTAAAGTAATTATTCCTCAAAATACGGATTGGGTAATATAATACCAAGAATATCGATATTATTGGCTCGTTTCATTGCCTTTATATCTAAACATTACTTAAAGAATGTATTTACGTTTACCAAAACGCGGTATTTAGTAACCAGTAGCCGTTTAATAAAAATAACTGCATTGAATTCGCATACTTACACAGCACTCTCATACTTCTATAGTCGTTACATGTACAAACATATACGAGTATAACAGCAGTGGAGAATAATACAACTGTGATTTTCGCGCGTTTATTTAGCCACATACAACACACATGCGCGCCTTGCCCAAACCACTAACCGGAGTTGATGTCAATGGTATACATAACGAAGGTACGTGACACAGGTATGCGACACACAAAAAATAAGAAAAGTCAAGATCTGCCGAATCTAAAAACACATGACAATTTTTCATTCATTAGCAATGAAATGCTATATTTACGCGCCAAATTTTCATAGTGGTTAAATTTTATTATATTATATTGTAAGAATAATTGTGTGAAAAATCAAGTTTTTCTCTTTTTAAAAATATTTTGTCGTCCTGAAAAGGACGGATTGTGGATTTTAAAATGTACACGGTGGTCTGTGGTTACATTTTTCCATGAAGATCGGGGGATAATTTAGGCTTTCTTTTCGGTCTTCTTGGGCAAAAGAACAGCTTGGATGTTTGGCAAAACACCACCTTGAGCAATGGTGACACCAGACAGCAGTTTGTTCAATTCCTCATCGTTGCGGATGGCCAATTGCAAATGTCGGGGAATAATTCTTGTCTTCTTGTTATCACGAGCAGCGTTGCCAGCCAACTCGAGAACTTCAGCGGCCAAGTATTCCATAACGGCAGCTAAGTACACAGGAGCACCGGCACCAACACGTTCAGCATAATTGCCTTTGCGCAACAAACGATGGATACGACCAACGGGGAATTGAAGACCAGCACGACTTGAGCGGGACTTTGCCTTTCCCTTAACTTTGCCACCTTTACCACGACCGGACATTTTCACTTATTTTTTTTTATAGACACTTCACTGAGCACTAAACACAAATGGTATAGATTGCCCGCTTGGCTTCGGACTTATATAGTCTTCGTGTGTGCATTTAACCGTTATGGGGGTTGTTTTTACACATCTAGCCCTACGTTGTGTGTAGCTAGCTGACAGTTTCGTGCATCGAATAGTATAAATTCAGGTATACGAAATTTTAACGGCATCATTTGTGAACAGTGTTTAAAGTGTTTGTGTGATTCAAAAAAAAAATAAGTGAAAATGCCCCCTAAAGCCAGTGGTAAAGCAGCAAAGAAGGCCGGCAAAGCCCAGAAGAACATTACTAAAGGCGATAAGACCAAGAGACGTGCCAAGCGCAAGGAATCATATGCCATCTACATTTACAAAGTGTTGAAGCAAGTCCATCCCGATACTGGTATCTCCTCAAAGGCGATGAGCATCATGAACAGTTTTGTGAATGATATCTTCGAACGAATTGCCGCCGAGGCTTCCCGTTTGGCTCACTACAACAAACGTTCCACCATTACCAGTCGGGAAATCCAAACCGCCGTTCGTCTATTGTTGCCCGGTGAATTGGCTAAGCACGCTGTCAGTGAAGGTACTAAGGCTGTTACTAAATACACCAGCTCCAAGTAAATGCCTTAAACTATTTACTACAAACCACAACGGCCCTTTTCAGGGCCACAAAAAATATTTTAAAAGAGATTAAATTTGTGAAATACTACAAATTATGGGTTATTAAATACAAAATGAATTATGGGTTATTAAATACAAAATGAATATGGCTGTGAATAAATACATTTGATTTGTTTCTCCTATTCTGTGAGTGTGTTACACATGCATACATATGTATTTGAGAATTCCTGGGACGCTGGCTGCGGCGTCTCATAATTCCGCGCACATTTACTATAAGAAAGAGAAAAAACGGCAATAGCGTCTCGTCGCTAAAATAAATTTACTTTCTCTGTGTTCTCTAAAACGATCTCTCTTTCTCTTATTTGCTCATTAAGCCACACACATTGCAAAAATTAGGCAATCATTTCAACAATATGGCAAGCTTTTATTCTTATTTCCCCTTTTGTATAGAAATATCAAAGTGTGTGTGTGAATGAAAGGAAAAGCGCAACTGCTTGCTCTTTGCTCATCAGCTTGCTCTTTCATTTTGTTTCGATGTTAGGACATTTTATCACCGCCGTGCTGTGACCGGGCTTAGATATTTAAGAATATTTTATGTCGACGTCAATTTCTATGTCCGCCTTAGGTATGTGAGAATGAATTTTTCGCGCCCAAATTATTTATGCTAGGTGAAATCCATTTATGAGATGCATTTTACATACAATGTGGACTTGTTATAAAATGTCAACTAATTACTGACTGTTTTATGATCTGGATTTAAAAAATATACACGTTGTAGCTTCATCAAAAATACCCATAAACAGGCTCACATGCATAGGAATTTTACCTATTGGACACAACATTGGTGTGTGAGAGAATTTTCTTGAAAATTAATTTTAATTACGTGTATGTATTTGCTTTTATTTAGGTAATGACGGTCGAGTTTTTGGTTTGAATTGTGTTTTGTCTCTTTTTGAAAAATAGTTTGTAGCCCTGAAAAGGGCTGTTTATATAAATTTTTTCGAATATCGAAAATAATCATATTGTTTTTGGTAATTGTCCCCAGTGGTGGGAAATTACTTCTTGGCGGCTGTCTTCTTTGCAGCTGGTTTCTTTGCTGCTGCTGCGGCCTTTTTGGGTTTAGCTGCTGCGGCAGTTTTCGCTTTGGGTGCCTTTGGTTTTGTGGCGGATGCTTTAGGAGCGGTCTTTGTGGTCTTTGCTTTAACGGTTCCGGCCTTTTTGACAGTTTTGGCCTTTGCCTTCTCAACCTTCTTCTTTTCGGCAGTCTTTTTCGCGGCCGATGGCTTCTTGGCAGCGGTTTTTTTCTCACCAGCCTTTTTGGTAGTAGCGGCCTTCTTCTTTTCTGCCACGGGCTTCTTCTTTACGACTGTCTTGGCTTTGGGTTCTTTTGCAGCCGAAGGAGACAATTTAAATGAGCCTGTAGCACCCTTACCCTTGGTCTGGATCAATTTACCGCTGTCAACGGCGTTCTTCAAGTACTTCTTGATGAAGGGAGCCAATTTCTGGCCATCGACTTTGTAAGTAACGGCCATGTATTTCTTGATGGCGATTACTGATGAACCACCGCGTTCTTTTAATGCTTTGATGGCGGCGTCAACCATTTGCTGCGTTGATGGACGAGCTGGAGTGGCGGAGGGTTTCTTTGCCTTTGCAGCAGCAGCCTTCTTGGGTGCCTTCTTCTCTACGGCGGCAACTGGGGAGGCGGTGGCTTCAACAACGGCGGCGTCTGACATTTTCACTTTTTTTACACGTTTAACTGTATATTTTTTTTTCGCCATGTACCGTTTCACTATCTAATAAAGATGAGAAGTGCATAGTAGTCAATGGCTATATTTTGCAAAAGGTTGTGAGGGGCCTTTTTATTATTTTTACAAAAGTTTTAATAGAAAAGTTAATATATTAAAGAGTTTGCCAAAAAATAACACAGTACTTTTTCATATTCATCTTAAATGTAATTTCAGCTATACGACAAAGGAGATTTGGAGCAAATGCGATATATGGTTAATAACTTATGAGAGTTTAAGTTCAAAGATTACAAAATCCTTATCTCAAAATTGTAAAGAAATTTTAAAAATTAAGACATTTTTATTGAAAATTTCAAGCAAATTTCATTTGTTGAGCAAACTGTATATATTTTCTTTACTATTGTTGTAAAAATTTGTTAAAAATTGTAATTCTTGTTAACAAAATATTGCTTTTTATTCTGCATTCTATGACTTTGAAATTGCTTGCATTGCCTTATTTTCCAATGATAAAACTTTTTCTGCAATCCAATTTAAAAGCTCAAACGAGTTAACTTTTCAAAGATTTTCTTTAAGATTATGTTGAAAATTGAACGTTTGTGCTAAAATATCACATAATTAATAAAAATTTGTAAATTCTATTAAAAAATGTCAGTATAGTGACAGCAATTGCAATTTCTGTGCGATTTTTTTTACCTCAAATATGAGTTTTCCGTTAATTTTTAGCTATTTTCAAACGAAAAATTAATATATCTTTATGGTTTTAAATCGGTTCAAATTTCTTCATTTTAGTATACTTTTTCATTGAATATAATACATTTTCACAAAATTTCCTAATTTCATTGCAAAAATTAGACCATAATAAAACTCAAAAATTTGCATAAAATGTTTTCAACATTTTCTTGATTTATCGTTCTTTTTCACAATACTGTATACAAATTGCATATTCTTCAAAATTATTAAAATTATAACAATTTTCAAATTAGTTTCTTTAAACTTTGCGAATATCATCAATTACCTTCGTTTTTAATATTCACATCACTAAAGTAGCCACAAAGAAATAACAATATTCACATCACTAAAGTAGCCACAAAGAAATGACAAGTTGCCATATTTGAAAATTTTTGCAAAAAAAAAGCTAATTCTCTTCTCAATTTGGTGGAAAAAAGCCAAGTCTGGCACAAATTTGCCGAAAAAAGCTAATTCCCAAACCAAAAAATCGATAAACTATCTTATTCACAAACCAAAATTTGCCACACCACCTACCAACTAATTACCACACTTGAATACCAAATTCAGCATATCAAAAAATATCACCAAAATTCCAATAGCATTATCCATTTTTATCTATCAGTTAACTTTCGCCTCAAATAATGCAACACAAATTACAATTTTTCATCAAAATCAACGATTTTCATTTCCTTTCTAAATTTTATATTCTTTCTTCTCGCAAAAATCTCTCTCTCTCTCATATTTATATTTACTCCCTCCTTATCAATATCTCTACAAATTAAACAATTTTCCCACTTTATTCTCTTCTTCACCCCTCTTCGAGTAGTACGCAATTTTTTATTAATGTTTCTAAGTCTTTTTGCTGTGAGAAGTGAATAGAAAGCTTAAATTTTTAAGCTTTTGGCTACTTGAACTTGTGAGAAGCGAAAAGTAGGCGCTATTTTCAATGCAATGTGTCAATCAATACGAACTGATATCCCCATATTAATGATTACTCGCATTACCAACGAGGACAATCATCAACCTCCACTTATGGCGTTGCCAACCCAAACTACAATAGAGTTTGTCAGCCATATTGACAAGGGGTTGTCACCTGTCACTCTTATTATTTCTCCCTCCGTGTTAGAAACGTTCAATTAATGTACAATTTTAAAAGTCAGAGTGCTGTGAACCATTTAGTTGTATGATTATGTACTACAGACGTTGTATAAAAAGCAGAGGAATGCTCATATTGGCGAATAGAACTGTGTTGTATAGAACACAATTGATGTCAATATAAAAGCTTTCGGCGACAGAGCTTATGTTTATATTGGCGACTCCTTGTTCAAAAGATAACAGGAAGCCCTTTTGGAATTCAAGTTGAACGCTCCCGGATCCATAGCATGAAAATAACCTTTAAAGGATCATTATTTGCTCCCAAGGACGGAGCATGGCGATCTGCCCTAGCAGTCCACTGGTGGAGCTTTTACTCTAGTTGAAAGGATATATAATTGGTATGAAACTTTTCAAATTAAATGTTATACGTTTTAATTATTTTACTTACCTGTTCGCATATGTTAATGGGATGTGCACATAAATACATACAATACGTCGATCGGAGTTCATAAATCCTACCACCTACAAACTCAGGATTCAGGTAAGTGATAGTATGTATTCTACCTATAAAGTTGGAAGGCGCATTTTTCTAACCTTTTTGGAATACCCGTCTGCAATAAAACGCGGATCAAAAAGTTTTGGAACGCTCCCCTATTTGAATTTTTCTTCTCAATGACTTCTTACCTGCACAGACTACAGCGAAAATAAAAAGGACACCCCATAATCATTAAAAAAAAAATTTAGTACAAATACTTAAGTAGGCAAATTGGGATTGAAAATGGGCAATGTAGGTCAATATTCCGTGCACGAATAACAACAAATGACCATTTTCCGGACAATCCGTTTATGGTCTATACGGTGCTAAGAAGTAAACGTACGTTAAAGTACGTCACGTCGTTTATTATGCCGATCGATTTGGAAAAAATTCCTGAGACGAATTAGCCATGTCCGTATATATGGTCCGAATTTGATGACATATAGTGCAGCGAAAATTAGTGAAATTCGGTTCAGGTTTAGATACAGCACTCATATATATATATATATATGTACCTCAGATTAGGCATACAGGAAATTTAGCAAAATATGTTTGTTGTTCAAGAAACGTTTGCTATAAAATTTGGAGTAAATAGGCTCAGATTTTGATATAGCCTCCATATATATTCTCTGTCCGATTTGCGCCATAGAAGGTACTTTTTTACATACGATCATTATGAGAAATTACAGGGGAGAGTTTCTTGATAAGCAAAAATCTGTGGTTTTCACAAATAACCACTTAAGTTAGAAAATAAAAAAAGTTCAGAGGAGCACATACAAGTTTTGGGTTCTACAGGGTGGCGCAGAATGAGCTATATGGTTTAAATTGTTTATAACTTTTTTATTTATGCGATTATTATAATTTTTTTTTTAAAAACATACAGTATGTTATTGGGAAATTTTTTGCAATTAACTTTGAAAAATTATATCCTTTAAGTGATGTCCATTTTATTGGGAAATTTTTTGCAATTAGCTTTGAAAAATTAAATCTTTTAAGTGATGTCCATTTTCTGCATCGCACATACGTACTTTTTTTTAGCATATTTCCATAACTTTTTGCAAAATTTCGGAAAATTCAATTATTTTTGTACGTTGTTCGATTCATAATTAATTTCCAAAGCCTCCTTTACAAAATGCTGAAAAAAACAAGTAAGAAAGTTTCAGTCGGGTAAACCGACTAAGGTATACCCTCACTTTGTGAGTAATGTAATATTGAATATTACTCGAATTATTCTGTCAATTTGTGTGGGAGGTACCAGAAGGGGTTTATCAAATACACCTATTTTTCGCTGAACAGTAGACACTTTAAATTCATTGCACTGTGCGGAATTATACGCATTTATGTGCACTGGTAAAAACGTTATGAGATATTAAATTGTGGTATGATTTGGGCATTTTGTGTGGGAGGTACAAAAAGGGGCGTGGCGATAACGCCCATTTTTCACATGGCTATAGACATTATAAAAACATTACACTGTACAAAATTTCAAGTATTTTTATACACTGGTTTTAATGTTATAAGCTGTTAACTTTTGGTGCAAAAAGGTACCTTTGTGTGGGAGGTACCAAAAAGGGCGTGGCAACAACGCCAATTTTTCCCTTGATTGTAGGCAATATAAAAGCATAATACTGTACAAAATTTCAAGTTTTTGTATACACTGTTATTAATGTTATAAGCTGTTAACTTTTGGTGCAAAACGGTGCATTTGTGTGGGAGGTACCAAAAGGGACGTGGCAACTTCGCCCATTTTTCTCGAGTTGATAGCGACTAATAAGCTAATACTATGTGTGGAATTTCAGAAGATTCGAATAAGCAGTATAGCAGTTATTAAAGAATCAATTTTTCACAACATTTTAACCCTTTGTGGGGGAGGTACTAGAAGGAGTGGACCAATATGGCCCATCTTCGAACTTAGCCGGAGATAGAAAAAAATATTACCACATACCAAATTTGAAGTCAATCGGTTACTCCTTTCGAGAGTTATCGTGCGCACCAGCCAGCAGACAGACAGACAGACAGACAGACAGACAGACAGACGGACGGACATTGCTCATTCGACTTAAAATGGCCCAAAATGGTTTTCCTCCGAACATACTTGGGGTCTTAGGTCACTCCTTCGATGTGTTACACTTTTTTCCGTAGCAAATGATATATACCCTCGTCACACTAAAGTGAGGGTATAAACAAAGTTGTAAATAATTCAAACCATATAACTCATTCTGCGCCACCCTGAAGTGCTTTCCTTGTGGGAGTGACAAATTTTCATGCGGCATAAAATGCTCAAAAAGGCCTATTTTCGCAAATGGCAAATATCAGTGGGTCGATCATAGACAAATTAATACATTTATCTAAAAAACTCGACTAAAGTGCTTATTTCCTTACTGGTTAAGCTATGTGTCTGTAATTTAAAAATTTAGTCTACTTCATCTGCAACAATTCATAGTAATAATGGTTCTTCGTGTGTTGGTTTGCAAACAATGGTGAAGGGTATTGTGCAGTCGTCTTTCTTTAGTCTGGCCTTAGTGGTTTCTCTTGATTAAACGTTGCATTGTTTGAAAGATTTTTAAAAATACATTAAAAAAATTGTTAATTTTTAAAAACCATATTAAAAAAGGATTCTTTGTCTAGTTTACAACAATTTGTAGTGGCCAGAATACTTAATGAAGGGAGTTTCAAAATTTCGTTTCTGTGGACTGTTCAAAATTAAATTGCTTCTATTCGATATAGGGTCCTACTTTGAATATTTTGTTGGCCACACTTGTTTCAACTAGAGACCATTTAGCCTAGTTTCTTCCGTCAAAGTTGAGTATTAAAATTTGTGAACTTATTTTTTATCAATATTGAAAAATGTTTCCTTTCGTGAAAATTTGTGTTCAAATTGCCAAAATCAGTACTTTACATATACAATGTATACACTTTTACTTCTCAATTTGGTTTGAAAAGATATTTGTCGCGAGCGTCAGGTTTAGTTTAGGTGACCAAACGCCGATCTGGCTTTGTTTAGCCTACTGTTCAGGTCGTCTTCTATTCCTCCATCTATGGCCATAAACACCCTGAATAGCAAAATTAATTGACATACTTTAGGGGTTGGTTTATATTGTTAGCTGGCAGTCAATTGCGTTATTTATACACCTAGCTTGCGTCTTCTTTGTATTGATTTCGAGGGAAACCTCGTCAAAAGTAGTGGGCATTCTTGTTTCACACCAGCATTCGTTGTAAAGCAATCCAAGGCTGTTCGTAAGTCTACGAATACCAGGTAGAGTGGAGTCCGCCATTCAACTGATTGTTCAATTATCACTTAGGTAAACGCAGCTCCGGTGTGGGCGAAAACCAGCATGTTCATCTCGTAGTGATTTCTCTATGCATTGGGATTTGTTGTTCATTATTATTGCTATGATTTTGTAAACGGTGTTGGGCAGAGTTGTAGTATGTAAAGTTCCATAGTGTAAAATAAAAATATTTTTGGGTAACATATCATGAGCAGTAGCATGCGATTACACCGCCTTTTTTAGGCTACAAATAAATTTCACGTGCTTTAGGCTGATAGAAAGTATAGATACTGTGACAGGTGTGTGACTGATCCTAAAGATGTTAACGTATCAGCTAAAATAAGCCCAACCTGATAGATATAAACACAAAAAAATCATTCAACTCTGTGATCACAAAAAGAAATTCACCTCGGTAATAAAGTAGGTAATATGTATTATAGTTTCTATCTGATACTTAAATATTAAAAATTAATATTATACATGGCTATAATAAAGGAAGAATTTTCAGAAATGAAATGAAACAATCAATGTGTCGATAACGTTATTTAATGCCTCATGGCAAACGAAGTAAAAATATGTAACTAAAAATTAAAACGTTTTTTATCTTGCGATCCAATCAGTGTTGGTTCTGGCAAGCATTGATTATAAGAGTAAACCAATTTTGTTACTGCCAAAATTCTAGTAGTTTAATAAGCACTGTGAGAAAAATTCAAAAGAAAAAATGACATGCATACTTTTATCCGCTCCGCTAGTGGTATAAAAGGATGCTGGGTTTTATTTTTAACACCCAGGAGAAAAGGCAAAAATCTATGTTTACATTGCTCCTAAAAAGAACTTTGAAATTTAAACTAAATTTTACAAATCGCAGTTTCTGTTAAAATTTACATTAGATTTGTTTACAGAAATGGGAACAGCTTAACAGTAGGTTCCGCTGTTAAAGTTCAAATTTGCATTACAATGAGTTCCGACAAAATGATGATAATCCTAATTAGCGATTTTAGGAAATATCTTAAACATACGATACCACATTACAGCAACAATTACAAAGCAATGTAGTTTGGTTCGACTTGTTAAAATTTTTATCTGTTTTTTCCTCATTGTACAAAATAACGAAGTTAGTTCTTAGATTTTACATAAAAATAAAGCAAATTTGAAGGCACGATTAGATTATTTCTGGTTCAAGGATTCTAAAAGAGAACGTTTTTCTTCGATTTTGACCGCGATTGCCACACGATACGAAAAAACTTATATTTTAATTTACACTGGCTTCTTGCACTTTTGGAGTCCTCACATGAGTTGCACCGACTCCCTTACTGCCCTCTTCACATGGTTTTCTCCGATGCCTTCACAGGCTAAATCGCTGCCTCTATCTCTGGTTCGTTCACTGCTTTATTAAGGGATTTTTCAGTGGCTCAACACTAAAACAGATTGACTGCGAATGCTCTACTGTAGTGGTGACAGCTGCGAATAGATGAGAGCGAATAGTTATTGAGTTATTGTGCATGCTCTTTATGACGATTGGTTGCTACTCCAACTATGCTTAAATTATCAACTTCTACTGAAACAAAGCTTTCCTTAGAGTTTAAGCAATGGTAAATGAAGGGATTATTTACCTGATTAAATACAACAAATTGAACAAACTCAAACTCAAAAAGAGATAATGCTCTCCCGATCGTTTAAAAATGACTCAGGGAGAATGACCTATGAAAAGAAGTATTTTCTTTGCTTCTTGATAAAATTAAAGTAATAAAATCCTAACGAAATGAAATAATTTACTTGTTTGTTGTGTAGATATTAACAAAAAAAAACTGAATGTCAATGACCACCGAAACGTCCTTGTTCTGCATGTACAAAAATAATGTTAACGTTGTCTCTCTGTTAAATTATTGATTAACAGAACTAGGCTTGTTCTAGGTACAGAAACTTTAGCAAACTTTAATTTTTCCGAAATGAATGAATATATGCAATCGCCGGAATTAATGTCAGAAAGTCCTAAGCCAAGCAACTGTAGACGAAAGGAAACCTCGGGATTGAAAATCCTAACATTACCCGGCAAAAAATTAAAGAAGTACTTCCAAAAGAATAACATTATAAGTACTTCCAAATCATAAGTATGAAAATTTTTTCGACATTTAATGAAGTTCTTCTAAATAAATAACCAAAATGTTATTTCGGAATATACATTATTAACCCTAGAATGCATAATTTCAAAACGATTGGATGTAAAATAAAGCTTCTGAAGAGATAAAAGTCCAGATCGGAAGGAACATATATATGAGGGCTATGAAATATGTATATGTAAAATACTGCTTCTATAGTGCTAAAGGGAAGAAATATATCAGAATTAGTGAATGATTCTGTAAGCTAGTCGACTTTCGACTTTTTCATCAACCAAATTTCGATTCAGTCGACTAGGTCGATTAATCGGACCTAAAAGTCGACTTTTTCATAGTCGAATAAAATAACATAAAGTCATTTCAAAGTACTGATTTTCTTCGAAATATCTTAAATTGTGGAATTGTAGCACATTGGATTGCGATAAAAATTTAATTTATTAATAAAACTTTATACTTTCCAAAATTGTTGATATATCGTCATCAGAAATGCCCAAGAGCGTAACCCTCAAAAAATGAAAATTGGTTTTCGTCCAAAAATCACGATTTTATTGAAGAAAAAAAGACGTAACATCAAATGCTCGTTTTTTATAAAGCACAAAAGGCGTAACCCACATTGTATTAAATAAACGTACTGAATGGTATCCATTTTGTATTAAATTTCGCAGTGTTCATGATTTTATAAACTAATCTTTGCCAAATTTAATAATGATCTGAAGTAAAACATGAAAACACATTTTTCCAACCTTGCTAGTGACCGTGTATTCTCGGATTAAAAAATCCTTTGCGCAAACTATAGTACATTTGACAAAAATATGACTTCTATGGAGCTTAGATGCCAAATCGAAGGAACACATCCATGCGACTATGTGGGGCTATATGTAAATTTGAACCGATATTAACTGTTAAAATAAGATACTCTTTACCAAATTTCATGAATATCGAAAGGAAATTATATCTTCTATAGAAGGAATAAGCTAAATCGAAGGAACATTCATATATGTTAAGATATCTGGTTCTAAACTGATATTCAAATAGTTGAGAGATTTTTGATCGTTCGCCGTAGACGAAATAAAATAAGTTACAGAATCAGGCCCTATATCTAAATACGGATTGTCTTTCAATTTTAATACGAATTGTCTTGTCCCAAAATAAAGATATGTGCAAAATTTCTTTGAGATCGGACTATATATGTGACCTGCACCTTGATTACAAGAATACATGCCCAGACTGACATAGCTAAATCGGTACAGAAAGTGATTCTAAGTCGATCGGTATAATAAACGATGGTTCTATATATCTCTTCTCATTTTGGGTGTTAGAAACAAATGCATAAAATTATAATAAATTGTACCACAGTGTGATGTAGGTTATAATTAAATAATTTTAAAAGAAATTATGGTAATTAAATATACCCTGCCATACTTACTGTACCACACTGTGGTTCTTTACTACTCTCTGAACCGGGGCTACTGAAAATACATATCGCCGCACAAATGTGCTATGTATTACAGTGAAAAATAAAAATACTTTTTTATTGGTGAGAATGTTGATCATTTGCAAAAATGTTACTAGAAGTTACACTATGGGGTCATTCGGTCACACTTTTCAAGTGTCAGCTACATCATACAGATTACAAACATCTTCAAATGTCCTAAACTTACTTACATATATATGATCATTTATCTCTTTGGGCAATAGTATATTATTTATACGTTCCCTTCCATTTGTATTCCTTTAAATTAATAGATCTCGGGACCCAAAGATGTTAATAAGAACGACATACATTCATCAAATAAATACAACACCAAAAAAGCAAATCTTACAGTGTTTTAAAAGGAGTTGCGCAAAAGTGGTGACAAAGAAGTACTTCCCCGGCGCGACAACCCCTTGTTAAATTCATTGGTGAAAATCCAAATTAGAACAACTTCCGGATCATAAGTTGGGGATTTTTATTGCTTCTTTGGATGCTCTTTTTCTGCTGGGTAGTTCTCCAACCAAAATGAAAATGCTATACATACAAACGAACGAGGGGAAAAATACATATACATACATACAAACGAACGAGAGGAAAAACGTCATCATAACGAAACTGAAATAACGCCAAGCACGAACAGTATGAGATATAGATGGCGTTTAATAACTCAAATAATTAACAGTGATCTTGCACGACACCACAGAAAATGAAATTGTATAGTGCAAGCACCATTACAAAATTGTTTATGTTTAACAGTATGCATCACCAGGAAATAAAATTGTACGGTACAAGCGCCATTAAAGAGTGATCGTTGTCGCATTGCGTTAGGTCATCTTTCTTTGCTTGCTCCTTTCATCCAGGCGCTGGGAAGTATTTCATTTACCCATGCTTCGTGTATGTTGTATGTATGTATGTGCGGTTGCATAATCCCTGCTGATATTGTAGCGTCTACTTGGAGTAGTTCTGGTGGCATGCCGACTTCACCTGGGGCCTTGTTCCTTTTTTAATTTGTTTATTGCTGTTGCAATGTCAGCTATAGTGGGATGGTCGGTTTCTGTGGATTCGTCTGGGGGTTGGGTTTCATGCATATGCTGGTACTTCTGGAGTTTGTTGTTTTCTTTGGTGTTGCTTATTTCTTCGAAATGTTGTTTCCATCTTTTCGTTTGTTCTTTTAAATTAGTTAGTAGTTGTCCGTTGACCTTTACGACTTGTGTGCGATTTGACGACAGGTTTGTAGATTATATTTGAATAATGATTATTATTGATTTTAAAAATCGAGCTATACTAATTGAATTCAGAAGTCTTATTTAAAATTAGTTAATTATTCTATAGATAATGATTTTCTCCTCTGTACAAAATCGACTTCGCAAAATCGACTTTGCTATGCGTTTTTCTCTGGGTTATGTCCAAAGATGGCTACGCGGAACAAATTGTATTTGCGTTACTGAATCTTGAATCCAGCCGAAGGCCGGCCAAGCAAAAACAGTTTGGTCCGCGTAGTCGACATTTTACCTACCCCCGGGAGAAAATCTGTAATGGTGCTTGCTTTGGACATACCCCAGAGGACATAAACCTGGACATACCTCAGAGGACATACACCTGGCCAAATGCCCAAAGCCCAAAAAAATTAGTGATCTTTTATCTCAGATTTGAGCTAAAGTTCATTACTCTGAAAGAGATTTTTCATGAAAATAATTTAACGCACATTTAGTTTTGCATTTTTCATTTAGTTTTGCATTTTTCTATTTGGGAGATTTTTAAATGAGCGGTTATTCGCATAGCCTTATGTGTTGCTGCAACTAAATTGTAGTCAAATATTTCCCTGGCCCAAAAAAATGAGTGATCTTTTATCTCCGATTTGAGCTAAAGTTCATTACTCTGAAAGCGATTTTTCATGAAAATAATTTAACGCCCATTTAGTTTTGCATTTTTTTATTTTGGAGATTTTAACTTGGGCGGTTATTCGCATAGCCTTATGTGTTGCTGCAACAAAATTGTAGTCAAATATTTCCCAGGATGTATACATTTTCTGATATTTTAGTGATAATAAAAAACCGGAAAACCGGTGGAAACAGACAAAAAAGGCTGGTTGCACCGGTCGTTCGAAATTCATGATTTTGAAAAAAAGGGGGACGGTGGAAGCAAAAAACCGGTGGCCCGGTTTATTTTAAACCGGTTTTGATCACTCTAATTACCAGTCGGAAATTGAGTTTCCATCAAAAGCCTTATGGTATCCTCTATAGTTTCCTTTCTTTTACCCGTGTCATCCACCAGTGTTTCGGTTTGGTTGTGAGTTTTTGAGAGGAAATTTTTTATTTTAGTTATGCTTTTAAAGCTGTCTACATGTTCACAAAAAAGGCTCCATGAGCTACTTTTCTCAGATCTAATGATATTATTACATTCTTTGTATTTTCTGTGGTAGTCGTCCCAATATACGAGTAGTGATAGTATTTTACGCTGGACTCTATTGAAAAGTCTGCGGATATCCTTACCAATCAAGCGAATTTGTCCTGCCATCCAGGGGTTCTCAGATTTTCTTTCTCAAAGTGGACAACTATCTTCAAATGATTTTACTAGAGCGTTATCTTCTTCACATTGATATCAATGTTTTCTATACATACCCAGCAAAAAAAGAGCATCCAAAGAAGCAATAAAAATCCCCAACTTATGATCCGGAAGTGGTTCTAATTTGGATTTTCACCAATGAATTTAACAAGGGGTTGTCGCGCCGGGGAAGTACTTCTTTGTCACCACTTTTGCAAAACTCTTTTAAAGCACTGTAAGATTTGCTTTTTTGGTGTTGTATTTATTTGATGAATGTATGTCGTTCTTATTAACATCTTTGGGTCCAGAGATTTCATATTTTAAAGGAATACAAATGTTGACATAGGGAAGGGAACGTATACATAATATACTATTGGCCAAAGAGATCAACGATCATATATATGTATGTATGTTTAGGACATTTGAAGATGTCTGTAATCTGTATGGTGTAGATGGCTCTTGAAAAGTGTGACCCCATAGTGTAATTAACATTCTCACAAAAAAGAAAGTTTTCCGTAGCCCCGGTTTAGAGAGTAGTAAAGTACCACAGTGTGGTACAGTATGTATGGTATGGTATATTTAATTACCATAATTTCTTTTAAAATTATTTAATTATAACCTACCTATTATTATAACCTCTAACACCAAAAATGAGAAGAGATATATAGAACCATCGTTTATTATTCCGATCGACTTAGAATCACTTTCTGAACCGATTTAGCTATGTCAGTTTGTGCATGCGTTCTTGTAATTTATGTTCAGGTCACAAATATAGTCCGATCTTAATGAAATTTTGTACATATCTTTATTTTGGGACAAGACCATTCGTATTGAAATTGAAAGACAATCCGTATTTCTTTCGTCTACGGCGAACGATCAAAAATCTCTCAACTATTTGAATATCAGTTTAGAACCAGATATCGTAATATATATGAATGTACCTTCGATTTAGCTTATACCCTCTATAGAAGATATAATTTCCTTTCGATGTTCATGAACCTCTAACACCAAAAATGAGAAGAGATATATAGAACCATCGTTTATTATACCGATCGACTTAGAATCACTTTCTGAACCGATTTAGCTATGTCAGTTTGTGCATGCGTTCTTGTAATTTATGTTCAGGTCACAAATATAGTCCGATCTTAATGAAATTTTGTACATATCTTTATTTTGGGACAAGACCATTCGTATTGAAATTGAAAGACAATCCGTATTTCTTTCGTCTACGGCGAACGATCAAAAATCTCTCAACTATTTGAATATCAGTTTAGAACCAGATATCGTAATATATATCCTTCGATTTAGCTTATACCCTCTATAGAAGATATAATTTCCTTTCGATGTTCATGAAATTTGGTAAAGAGTGTCTTATTTTAACAGTTAATATCTGTGTGAACAATATCGCTTCAAATTTACATATAGCCCCACATACTCGCATGGATGTGTACCTTCCGATTTAGCATCTAAGCTCCATAGAAGTCATATTTTAATCAAATGTACTATATTTTGCACAAAGGATTTTTTAATCCGAGAATAAACGGTCACTAGCAAGGTTGGAAAATGTGTTTTCATGTTTTACATCAGAGCATTATTAAATTTGGCACAGATTAGTTTATAGAATCACGAACACTGCGAAATTTGATAAAAAATGGATATCCTTTAGATAAAGGCCAAATTTAAATACAGACCCATGTAGAATTTTGCATCTAAAATAGGTGTCAAACACGATTTACAAAAATCAAAACAGCAACAAGAGAACAACTACAAAGGTAAAATAAATGAATACAGTAGATGAATACAGTACTTTTGTTCTTTATCAAAAACGAGCACTTGATGTTACGTCTTTTTTTCTTGAATAAAATCGTGATTTTTTGACGAAAAACGAATTTTCATTTTTTGAGGGTTACGCTCTTGGGCATTTCTGGTGACGCTATATTAACATTTTTGGAAAGTATAAAGTGTTGTTAATAAATTCAGTTTTTATCGCAATCCAATGTACTACAATTCCAAAATTTAACATATTTCGAAGAAAATCAGCATACTTTGAAATGACTATGTAATTTTAATCGGCTATGAAAAAGTCGACTTGTAGGTCCGATTTATCGACCTAGTCGACTGAAACGAAATTTAATTGATGAAAAAGTCGACTAGCTTCCAGAACCATTCACTAATTCTGATATAGCCGCCATATAAATATATATTTCTTCCCTTTAGCACTATAGACACAGTATTTTACATATATATCATAGCCCTCATAGATATGTTCCTTCCGATCTGGACTTTTATCACTTCACAAGATTCATTTTACATCCAATCGTTTTAAAATTATGCATTCTTGGGTTAATAATTTATATTCCGAAATTACATTTTGGTTAGTTATTTAGAAGAACTTCATTAAATGCCGAAAAAATGTTCATACTTATGAATTGGAAGTACTTATAATGTTATTCTTTTGGAAGTACTTCTTTTATTTTTTGCTGGGTAAATATAGTGCAGAAGACACTGGCCCAATCGATTTCTAAGTAGATTGCCGAATTTAGTCCAGTCAGTTTAAGCCTTAACTTATTGGCCGTGGAATTTGTTCCCTATTCCCTAAATTGCACATTGAACAGGGAGTAAATTCCGCGTGAAATTTAATTCGCGATTAGAGCGATTGGTGTGTTAAGAGGTCGTTTGTACTAGGGATGTAACGACAATGGCTTTAGCGAATATTGCAATATGCATTTTTGCGAAAGCGAATGTTACTATAATTTTTTACAAATATTAAAAAAATTGATTTACGATAGCGAACAATTACATTCTGTCTTTTAAATTCAATATATGAATTGCAGTTGAGTTATTAAACATAAAATATTTACTATTTTATAAATTTTAATAATCGACCTTTATGAAATTTAATATTTTTGATTAATTAAAAACAAAAATTCAAAATTTCTTATGTTCCTGATGATGTTTCTCAAAGAGAAATATTTATTTAAACCTATAAAAGAAACAAACATATTTCAAAAATAATTCACAGAAATTCGATTTACATTATTAAATTAAACCAGTAAGGAAAGGCAGAAAGTCGGGCGGGGCCAACTATATAATACCCTACACCTCCCTAATAATGCGATAAGGGTCATTGCGATAATAATTTGGAATAATTGGTAAATGGGTAGGAACATATTATCTAATTCTGAACCGATAATCGCTAAATTAAGCAATATTCGTTGCTAAATTGAGAAACATATTTCTGGAAAATTTTAATGATCGGAAGTAAAGTACAACTTCTATAGCGCTTTGATACCAAATCAGGAGGAACATATATACGGATGTTATATATAAATCTGAACCGATTTTCCCTGAATACTCATTCATGTAAAAAGACATCTTTCTGTCGAATTTCGTACTGATCGGATATAAAATACAATCTCTACAGCGCTTACATGTCGAATCGGGGGTAACATATATATGGGGCTATATATAAATCTGAACCGATTTTCTCCGAATTTGGCAGTATTTCTTCATGTAGAAGGAAACCTCTTTTTGCCGAAGTTCGCACTGATCGGATATAAAATAACATTTTTACAGCGCTTACATGTGAAATCGGGGGTAACGTTTATATGGGGGCTATATCTAAATCTGAACCGATTTCTTCCTAATTTTACAGTGTTCATTCATATTATAAGCAACCTCTTTCTGCCGAATTTCATACTGATCGGATATAAAATAACATTTTTACAGCGCTTACACTTCAAATCGGGGGTAACGTATATATGGGGGCTATATCTAAATCTGAACCGATTTATTCCAAATTTAACAGTGTTCATTCATATGATAAGAAACCTCTTTCTGCCGAATTTCAGACTGATCGGATATAAAATAAAGTTTTTACAGCGCTTACATGTCAAATCTGGGGTAACATATATATGGGGGCTATATCTAAATCTGAACCGATTTTAACCAAATTCAATAGGGATCGTCCTTGGGCCAAATAAAACATATGTGTAAAGTTTCGTCGAGATCGGAACATAATTGCGACCTGTACTTTGATTACAAGAATACATGCACAGACAGACAGACGGACATAGCTAAATCGACTCAGAAAGTGATTACAAGTCGATCGGTATAATAAACAATGGGTCTATCTCTTCTCCTTTTGGGTGTTACAAACAAATGCACAAAGTCATAATACCCTGTACCACAGTGTGGTGTAGGGTATAATTAATGACTTTTCGCTTGTACGAAGAAATTGACTACGAAAACAATTTTAGCGAGGTAGGAAGATGGCTCCAAAAACTATGAACTCTTATTAAAAATGATTGATCGTATATGGAAGAGTGTATAATGAGAATGTTGATCTGTACATTACGACTTGAGATGAGAAAAGTAAATTCTTTAGCCAGGATCACAGGTTGTCCAAGTTTCATTACTCTATAAAATTGAAGAACTATAGGAAGGTTAGGTTTAGGTTAGGGTGGCAGCCTTATTTTTTACAAGCTCACATAGACCAGTTTAGGTCCCTGGTGTTACCACGGGCTGAAATGCCCCTCATCGAAACCAACCTGTTTGATATACAAATTTATCGATAGTACGAATATCAGTACTGGAAAGATCTGTTAGGCTGCCTAAAAAGGCCGACCCCAGTATGTCCAGTCGTCGTTTACTCAAAGCGGGACAGTCGCAAAGCAAGTGCTCAATGCTCTCCACTTCTTCCTCATCTCCACAG
The DNA here is from genome assembly GCA_963930755.1 of Eudasyphora cyanicolor. Lineage (NCBI taxonomy): Eukaryota > Metazoa > Arthropoda > Insecta > Diptera > Muscidae > Eudasyphora > Eudasyphora cyanicolor. The sequence goes on along the minus strand of OZ005737.1, from coordinate 74,942,518 downwards.
CTTCGGCAGAAGTCATTGGAGTCAATACCCAATCTTTTGGCGTGTTCGCCGATCAAGCAGTGTCCCGTCAGAACCTGTACTAACGTAGACAATCGTTTCCTCTCTAGTGCGAGGAGATATTTTGACCTTCTCAGGTCATTCCTTGGCCAGATTTGTCTAGCTACCCTGCAGGTGCCGATTTCTGTCCATCTTTCGTTGGACTGCCTGATTGCCTCTTACCCAAGCCAAAGCTTGCACGTGGATAGTGGCGCACCAATATATACAAATTCTTCAAGAATTTGTAATGTCGTCCCTTTCCTAGCAAGTTCATCGGCTTTGCAGTTCCCCGGGATATCCTTATGCCCAGGCACCCATATGAGGTGTATATTAAACTGCTCAGCCATCTCGTTAAGAGATCTGCGGCAGTCGAGGGCTGTTTGTGAATTTAGGGATGTTGCCTCCAGAGAATTGATGGCAGCCTGGCTGTCCGAGTAAATGACAACGCCAGTGTTGGTTACTATGTTGCGACTCAGCCACTTGTCGATTTCCCATATTGCCATTATTTCGGCTTGATAGACACTGCAGGTATCTGGTAGTCTGTGAGCTATATCCAGACTAAGTTCTTCACAGTGTACTCCGAAGCCAACCTTTTCATCAAGCTTCGAACCATCCGTGTAAAAGTGGAGATGGTCTCTATTACCTGGTATTCTGCCGACCCATTCATCTATGGCGGGAATCATAGTGATGTAATTTCTCTCGAAGGTGTACACAGTTAGTATATAGTCCACTCGGTCGGTCGGTTATTGCCGCTTTGGTTGCAACTTCTCTCGCCACAATATTAATCGGAAGTATATGGAGTAGGGCTTGTAGAGACTCGGTCGCTGTAGTCCTTAAGGCTCCGCTTATGCTCAGGCAGGCAGTTCTCTGAACCTTTGTTAGTAGGTTGGTAATGGTTAGTTTGTCAGTTGCCGTCCACCATACCACAATACCGTATAACAGTATTGGACGAACTACTGCTATATATATCCAGTGGACGATTTTAGGAGAGAGTCCTCACCGCGACCCTACAGCCTTTTTGCAGGAATATAAGGCGACGTTGGCCTTCCTTACACGTTCCAATACGTTAAGTCTAAATAAAATTTTCCTATCTAGAATTATTCCTAAAAATTTTGCACTTTCAGAAAAGACTAGATCTGTTCCATTTATCCGAGGTGGAGGGTCCACATGTGGGACATTATTCATCCTAGTAAAGATAACCAATTCTGTCTTGTTGGGGTTAACGCCCAAACCGCTGCTTCTGGCCCATCTAGCCAACTTGTTCAGAGCCACCTGTAGGATGTCTCTGAGGACGATTACGAATTTGCCACGTCGTCCGCATATGCCACGACCTTGCAGCCACAACGTTCTAGATCTAGCAGGATTTCATTCACCGCTAGGTTCCAAATTAGTGGAGACAGTACTCAACCTTGCGGGGTCCCTCTGTTTACATACCTTGTTAGAGTTGTGGACCCTAGACATGCTGTTATGCGTCTTCTGGTGAGCAGACTTTGAATTAGTCTAATCAAACTAGTGTTAACTTTTAGATGTGAGAGTGCCGCAATGTTGTTAAAAGCCCCTTCTATGTCAAGAAATGCCACCATGGTGAATTCCTTGAAATGCAGGGACGATTCGATAGTGCTCACAAGTTCGTGCAGGGCTGATTCTGTAGACTTGCCCTTATTGTAAGCATGTTGGTTCCCCGACAGGAGTTTTGTATCCAGGTTTTCCCTAATGAAATGATCTAAAAGTCTTTCCAGACCTTTCAATAGGAAGGAGGATAGGCTAATTGGTCTGAAGTCTTTTGGCCTAGTGTGTGATATCTTTCCCGCTTTAGGTATGAATACCACTTTGGTATCCCTCCATCGATTCGGTACGTATGAAAGCCTGATACAGCCTACATAAATTTCCTCCAGCCAGGGCATAATGTACTTTAACATTTTCTGCATTTCTGCTGGAGTGATGCCATCTGGTCCAGGTGACTTGAAGGGCTCAAAGCTGTTAATAGCCCAGCTTATTCTGGATCTCTCAGTCAAGAAGCTAGAGACGCTCGCAGTCCACTCGCACTCTTGTTGGTCCTGCTGATCCTCGGGTTCTGTTACAGAGTTCCCCGGGAAATGTGTGTCGAGCAGTACATTGAGCGACTGCTCGCTGTTTTTGGTCTAGTTATTTGCCTCATCCTGTAAATATCCCACTGTACAGGGTGAAGTAGATAATATCTTCCTCAGCCTAGCGGCGTCGGAGACCTTTTCCACTTCACCACAGAAGGTATACCAAGAGCGCCTTTGCGCCTTTCTAAGCTCCTTCTTATAGATCTTGAGTTGCTCTTTATAAGCATCCCAATCATTAGCGACCCCAGTAGATTTAGCCTTATTGAATAGCTTGTTGCAGGTATTTTTCATAGCCGTTAGCTCAGAAGTCCACCATTGGGGTTTAGTTTTACCCTTGTACCTTGTTTTTGGACAGGCTTCTTCAAGGGATCTATTGAATGATATGGTGATATGATCGACCAGATTATCCAGACCGGCATTGTCATTCGGTTCGTACAGAAGTTTATAGTTGAGGACTTTCTTGAAATTCTTCTCATACAGATGCCACTTTGTCTTCCTTACATTTCTGTGGACGGCGGGTTTAGGCGCTTTTTCCGCGAGTTTGAACTCAATATAATGGTGATCTGAGAATGAGTGGTCGTCCAGTACATTTCACCCAATAATTTTGTCTGACAGCCGGTCAGTCGCAAACGTTACGTCGAGTACTTCTTGTCTGTCTTTAATTGTGAAGGTCGGTTTATTACCTATGTTACAAATACTAAGGTTGGTAGTTAGAATAAAGTCAAGAAGCGAATCACCCCTATTGTTTATATCCGTACTACCCCAGATAGTATGATGAGCGTTCGTGTCTGCGCCAATAATCAGCTCGAGCTCGTCAGACGTTGCTTCTTCTACTAATTCCCTGAATAGAGCAGTCGGTACTACAGATTCATTAGGCAAGTAGCTGGAGACCACCCAATATATGCGATTACCGATCTCCAGGCTAGCAGCTGTTTGGTCTTTGCCACTTAAATTAGTCAGGAGAAAGATACTTAGATCTTTCCTGGCCAAAATGCAGGTTCTTGGAGTGCCTTCACAGTTGGCCACAAGCAGTTTAAAATTGGGTGTCCTAATACCACACACCCTTCCTCCCACTACGTAGGGCTCCTGTATCAGGACGATGTCTACTGCACCTGTGGACAGGCGCAGCAATAGAGCCGCTGAGGCTGCTTTAGCGTGATGGAGGTTAATCTGTAGAATTCTTACCATCATTGGTAATTGACAGATTAACATCCACCCCGACAAGGGTGTTATCGAACTCTTCGTCCGTATCGTCGAGAAGCATGTCCCCGCCAGATGCGTCAAAGAGTCCGGAGACTCCCCTCAGCCTCTCTGTGTCCGAAGTAGAGCTTTTGTCCTCAGAGAAGGACGTTACAGATCTTCTGTTAGAGTTGGAGTCACCAGAAATAATAGGCGTGGGTACCTCCGCACTTTCAGAAAGTGCCACTTTCTCCCACTGCTTCTGCAGTGGGAGCTAAATCATGCTTGTATATCTTCAAGACTATAGTCTCGAAGCCATATTGTAGGGTCGGACTCGCACTTTGTATATGGGAGGTGGATTCAGCGTTTAGGATAAGATTGACCTGCCGCTTTTTACCATCCGCCTCACGCACCTTGCTGATTCTCCAATTATGGGCCGGCAGACCAGGATTGGAAACTTTTATTATTTCTAAGATGTCAGCCGGGTTGGAGGGCTCTTCTGTAACCCAGGTGATGGCTCTAGGGTGACTAGGGATTCGACAACATCCAACTGGGCACCCGGCCACACCTCACCCGCTCGACTCAGAGCAGCCTTATACAGGTCTACTGATCTGGCATCACCGAAATATAAGAGCTTTACTCTCCCCTGATGCCATCCTGCATCGTTGCAGATTGGTGGTTTGCCCGGCATTTCTCTACGGACATCGAGGTAATGAGCCATAATGGCTGATTGTACATGACTCCATTTGTCCTTGAGGATGGATCCATCCTCACTACTTCTCTCTATAACAGCCATCACTAGACTCTCCTTCGCCACTTCATTGAAGGACTTGGTGAGTGTCCTGTTGATGGTGACATTAGGGCCTCTTGCCTTTTTCGAAGGCAGGGGTTCATCATGTGATCTGATTCGTTTTACTTTATTAGCCGTTAACACAGCTGAATTTGTGGCTCTTTCAGCCGACTCATTGGCCTTAGAAGCATCTATGACGCCTTTAGCCCAGGTAAGTGACTCTTTTTGTTTTTCGGTAAGAGCCGAAACCTCAACAGCCTCCAACTTCGTCAAAACTCTGAGCGTTTTGACGGTCGGACATGACGTTTTCTCCTCACCGCATCACCTGTTGTGAGTACTTGGGGGAGATTTTCACCATTTTTGGTGTGGTCGGCTTTGGCCAAGACCAACGGACGGACAGTCGGACGATTGGGGAACCGCGCTCCATCGGAACACGAAGGCATCCCCGTCAAGAGAATTTTTTTTATTTTGTCTGTATTAGACCGTAATAGGTACTCCGATGTAGGCCTTACAGACTTTGTACAACCCAAGAAATCTGGTACAAGTTCAGTAACACGATCGTGATTGTTTATTCTTAAGTCATAAGAGTAGCGTACAATCTTTTTAACGATGCCCTCAATTCTATCCAAATTATAGGACCAAGCTCCAGAAAAAACGTCAAGACCATAATTCAATTGAGGCATAAGTAGAGCGTGAGCTAATCGATATCTTTGAAGTATGCGGTTTAAGTACATACAACCTCCTTAAAATAAAACAAACTTTTTTAGTAATATAATTTATATGGTCATCAAAGATGAGGTTGGAATCAAGAATCACGCCAAGACATTTGAAGGATTCAACAGTCTCAATCAATTGATTCCCAATAAAGAGTATAGGAAAATTAATAGTTCTGTTACGTAAATGAAAATGTATGACCTTCGATTTTCCTGGGTTAATATAAAGATTAATACTACTCATTGTAGTAGCAATCACATGGAGATGATTATTAATGTAGGTTGAATTTGTATCGGGGTTATAAAGCAAAAATATATCATCGGCATATACATATGGCCGACAAAGACTCGTGGACATTAGATTAATTTGATCGTTTAGATAAATAAGAAAAAGTAAAGGGCCTAATACGGATCCCTGTGGCACCCCGGACGTGACAGAACCAATGTTAGAATTTACCCCATTCAATGACACATATTGAATACGTTCTGACAGATACGAATATATTAGCATACAAGCTGATTTAGAAAAATTAAATTTATCAGGCAGCTTTTCGATTAAAACCAGTAAGGAAAGGCAGAAAGTCGGGCGGGCCGACTATATAATAACCTACACCTCCCTAACAATGCGATAAAGGTCATTGCGATAATAATTTGGAATAATTGGTAAGTAGGCAGGAACATATTATCTAATTCTGAGCCGATAATCGCTAAATTAAGCAATATTCGTTCCTAAATTGAGAAACATCTTTCCGGAAAATATTAATGATCGGAAGTAAAGTACAACTTCTATAGCGCTTTGATACCAAATCAGGAGGAACATATATATATGGAGGTTATATATAAATCTGAACGGATTTTCCTTGAATACTCATTCATGTAAAAATAAACCTCTTTCTGCCAATTTTTTTACTGATCGGATATAAAATACACTTTTTACAGCGCTTACATATAAAATCGGGGGTAACATATATATGGGGGCTATATCTAAATCTGAACCGATTTTCTCCGAATTTGGCAGTATTCCTTCATGTAATAAGAAACCTCTTTCTGCCGAATTTCACACTGATCGGTTATAAAATAAATAAATTTATGGCGCTTACATGTGAAATCGGGGGTAACGTATATATGGGGGCTATATCTAAATCTGAACCGATCTCTTCCAAATTTAACAGTGTTCATTCATATAATAAGAGACCTCTTTCTGCTGAATTTCATACTGATCGGATATAAAATAAAGTTTTTACAGCGCTTACATGTCAAATCGGGGCTAACATATATATGGGGGTTTTTTCAAAATCTGAACCGGTTTTAACCAAATTAAATAGGGATCGTCCTTGGGCCAAAAAAAAGATATGTGTAAAGTTTCGTCAAGATCGGGCCATAATTGCGACCTGTACTTTGATTACAAGAATACATCTACAGACGGACATAGCTAAATCGACTCAGAAAGAGGTTACAAGTCGATCGGTATAATAAACAATGGATCTATCTCTTCTCCTTTTGGGTGTTACAAACAAATGCACAACGTCATAATACCCTGTACCACAGTGTGGTGTAGGGTATAATAACGCGATCAATACGATCAGAATCGGTAATAGCAAGTAGTGCAGAAGATGTGCTATGGTTTTTCCTAAATGCAATCTGATAAGGATTTAGAATTGAGAATCTATCACAGTGCTCCAAGATCTGTATTTTCATTAAATTTTCAATTATCTTTGACATAGCTGGTTGCATACTGATAGGTCTTAAGTTATCAATGCCACGACCGCCATTTTTAGAGATAGGAATAATACGCCCCAACTTCCACGCATAAGGAAATTTAGAGACAGTAAAAATAGTGTTTATTAAGTGAAGAAGCAGTGGTAAAAACATAGGAAGTAAAATTTTAATAAATGCTATCGGTATCCTTTCATATCCAGCAGAATTAGATCTTATTGAGTTGACAGCAATAATTATTTCGTTTTCTGTAACCGTGCGATATGAAAAAATATTATTCTCTATAAATCCATTAAAATCAAAGAGTTATTAATATTAGGGGTCATATTATTAAGAAACTTCTACTACTTTCTACATCAATTTCATCTATCTCTGGATTTTTCTTACCAGTACACCCCAATTTACGACTCCTGTTCCACATGGTAGAGTGATTGGCATCCCTAAACATCCTATTACCAAATTGAAAACGTTCTTTCCTAATTGTAGATTTAGCTTTATTTCTAAGTCGACAATAAAGTTTCCAATTCTCAGTATTTGGATTTCTCAAATATGAACCATAAGCTTGATCTCTTACTCTCCTCGCCTGATTAATCTTACTGGAGTTCATCCATAATCGCTCATCTGAATTGATTCTGGTTCTTGAAGTGGGCATGAAGAGCATCAACTAGTCCATTCAGAAAAGACAGTTGCAGATCAACATCATTAGAATAAAACATACGAGAAACGTCAATTTGATTAAAAAGGATATATAGATCGTCAACATTTGCACGCCTATAATCTTTATACTCCATCCAATGAACTATTTTAGGAGATAGGCCCCACCGCACCTTACAACCTTTTTGCAGGAACGACGTTGGCCTTCCTTACACGTTCCTATAGGTTAGGTTAGGTTAGGTTAAAGGACGCGTAGTGCACTACCAATTTGGCGTGCACTACTCCACTCGGAGACCGAAAGGTCCATTGTGTTAGTCCTATAAAGAATTAAAGATTTTGAGAAACAGTAGAAAAAATAATAGATTGAAAAATGAGAGGGGGTGTAGGGGGTCCCAATAAGGAGTGAGAAGAGCGGAAAAAAGAAATGTTGAATTAAAAGAAGAGAGGACAGAAAAGTTCTTGCAATAGACAATGCCGTTTAGATGGCAGATGGATGAGCGGTTGTCATCCCCAGCCACTTTAGGCAACTAATATAATTGAGGATACTGATGATTTTATGCGATGACAGAGCTTCGAGATCTTCGATCGTAAAGACGACAGTAGTCCTCGGTGTCCCGTTGCCACATTGATGTAAGTGCTCTAACGTTACAGTGGCCTGTGAAATCGTCCACTAACAGGCGTAAATCCCTCCTTGTGAGGTTCAGCAAGTGCATTGTTCTGGATTGCGACATAAGAGGTTTTACAGTATTGTCTGGCTAACCAATTCTGGTTAACTTGATCCCTGTAGAAGCGCTCTATCATGCCGAAGAACTCACACATTGGTGGATACAGTGATGACACCGCACTAGTGGTTTCCATCGCCGCCCATTCCGTGCGAGCTCATCAGCCTTCTCGTTTCCGTTGATGTCACAGTGTCCTGGAACCCTGCAGAGCTTTACGTTAACTGTTAATTTTTGCTTTTCTAATATGCAATCATTCTCTAACTTGGATTTAATGACGCAGTGTCTTCAGAGCAGCTTGACTATCAACATAAATAGTTATGTTTTCACCATGCCTGGAAAAACCCTCGTTAAATAAACGAGGATGGCTAAAACCTCCGCTTGAAAGATAACGCAGGCGTCTGACAACTTATAAGATCTACTAATGCTAAGAGATTCACTAAAGACGCCAGCCCCCGTTTCCACATCCATCTTTGATCCATCTGTGTAAATCGCGTGACACGAAAGGGGATATCACTATCCAGCCAATCTGACAATCTGGACAAATTCTATCTTATTTTTCTTAGTGAATAGTACTAGCTCTGTCTTAGTTGAATTAATTCCTAGCCCGTTCGCCGTTGCCCATCTAGACAGCTTCCTAAGAGCACTTTGAATAAGATCAGTAATGGTTGAGAGGAATTTGCCTCCAACCATGATAACCACATCGTCGGCATATGCGACAACTTTCACTCTATCTTCCTCGAATGATTTGAGTACCCCGTTTATGACAAGAAGCCAGAGGAGAGGAGAACGAGGAGACCAAATTTCTCTCAGTCAACAAGCTAGCGACGCTCGCAGTCCACTCGTGCTCTTGTTGGCTCTGCTGATCCTCGGGTTCTGTTAGGACGTTCCCCGGGAAATGTGTGTCGAGCAGTACATTGAGCGACTGCTCGCTGCTTTTGGTCCAGTTATTTGCCTCATCCTGTAAAGATACTATCTGGGTGAAGCAGATAGTATCTTCCTCAGCCTTGCGGCGTCGGAGACCTTTTCCACTTCGCCACAGAAGGTATACCAAGAGCGTCTTTGCGCCTTCCTAATCTCTTTCTTATAGATCTTGAGTTGCCCTCAGCGACCCCAGTAGATTTCGCCTTGTTCAATAGCTTGTTGCAGGTTTTTTTCCTAGCCGTTAGCTCAGAAGTCCACCATTGAGGTTTATGTCGATTTCTTTTCTGCAAAAAAGGGCAACATGTTCGTTCCCTTTTTCCAAAACTTGACATAATACCACATTTTGGAATAAGGAAGTAGGAGCTTAGTTTAATTCTGGGGACAACATCAGTTCCAACATAAAAGCGCAAATATTTTCCAGAATTTCGCTTCGACGGGGCAAACTTTTTTTAAGAATCGAAAACACCATTACCCAGCCAGAAAAATACCATCCTCAAAGCGTCGTGAAAGCACTGTACACCGTCATCACACGGTGGGATATAGCGTTGTAAAAGCGTCAAAATGAAAACACCGATATACGGCGTGACGGCGGCATTTTACAACGCTTTTGAAACGCTGTAAAAACACAATTCATAACGCTTTTCCGATGGTTTGAAGGTAATAATTCCCAAAAATAAAATAGTATTTAGAAATCAATGAATCAAATGAAATATATTATTTTTAAGGTATTCATTTAAATGAATTCATCAGTTAAATTTTCCCGGTAACATGCCAGCTTGTTCATTCTTTATATGTTGTAAAGGTAGCACTGGGTTTTTGCATGGGTACTGTAAAAGCGAATCCTGCAGTCTTTTAAAGAAAAGACAATTTCCACCTTCACAAAAGGAATAGTTCCTTATAGGAACTTCTAAATTTTGTTAACAAAATCGTAGTTTTTGACAAAATGCCATATACTTCACATCTTTATTTAAAAAAATCGTTTTCGTTTTTTTCGGAATTAAGCCTAATTTTTTGCAGTAAAAGATGTTCCACATAAATTTCATAGAAAATCGTTTAATTTATTTTACGTAAATAATCGGAAAGTCACACTAAAAACCTAGCTGTTTCGACTTAGCATGTTTTGGAAGGGAGGTATCGATTTAATGACTTACTTTACAAAAAGGATTCTTTTTCTCAAATTATTTGTTCTCAAAGAATTGTAAATCCATCATAAAACAGCGCTTTAAAGACATTTTAAGCGAGCGTTGTGAAAGCGTCCTTTCACAACGCCTTTTTCGTGGTACCGTCATAAATTTCTGGCCCTTGAATGATGTGGTGATATGCTCAACCAGATTATTCAGACCGACTTTGTCATTCGGTTCGTACAGAAGTTTAGAGTTGAGGACTATCTTAAAATGCTTCTCATACAGGTGCCATTTTGCTTTCCTCACATTTCCCTTGTCGGGGTGGATGTCGATTACCGTCGATGTCCGTACCATCGAGAAGCATGTCCCCGCCAGATGCGTCAAAGAGTCCGGAGACTTCCTCAGTTTCCGATGCAGAGCTTTCGTCCTCAGAGATGTGGGAGCTATATCCTGCTTGTATACCTTCAAGACTATAGTCTCGAAACCATATTGTAGGGTTGCACTTGCATGTTGTATATGAGTCAATCCATGTCAAACGGGACGATTTTTGACATCACTATTTTTGATTGCTTCGGAATTTTGTGTATGTATTATTTACCTAAAAATATCGTATACGTAGTTCAAGAAAAAATTAAAAAAAAAAATTCTTTAAGAGTTATGAGCAATTTAAAGTTGATGAAATAAGGTTTTTTTCTAAAAGGTGTGTTCATTCTTTAGCTTGTATCTCCTGAAATGCGTGACAGATTTTAATGTGGTATACCTTACTCTGCAGCACTGCAACACGTATACTAATTTTTAATGTTTTTGCCCTTTTATACTTTCTCTTGCGATTTTCAAAATGATTACACCCTTCGATTTTTTGGAAATTTTAATGTCATGTTCTTAGATGTCTTTGTTATCTACTGCATGAATTTGGAAGTGGTGAATTGATGGGAAATATTTTTTATAAAAAGAACGTTTGCATAATTTCTATGAGTGTGCTTTAAATAATTAACAGAATGATAATTTTTAGTCATTAGTTTATTAAAACAGTAAAATCAATAAAACATTTAAGAAACTAATGACAATTATTAATCTGTGTGCTAATGTAAAAATAAGAACAATAAAAAATGTATGAGAAGGTTTCGAATCAAGTATACTATTTACAGTAAAAAAGAAGAAAATGACTATACAAATATTAATCATTGTACACCGTCTTGACACAGTACGGTTCGGAAGTTGATGTTGGCTGTACTCTAATTTTTTTTATCGGACAATGGAATGTATGTTTGGTAGTTTTGAGTTCCAGAAATTACTTTTGCTTTGTTTTTTCTTTGAATTGTCGAATTGTTATTGATTTTTTTCTACATTCAAAAGAGAAATCCAGGTTGCTACCAATTTAAAAAAATCTTCATCTTACAGTATAGTTTAATAAGTACTTTCTTATCTTTCGACTCTAGCTATTGTTTAACGAGTTTTGTTCTTTAAATACAAGCCATCGCTGATTTTTACGTTTTTGCAAATAATTTTGCAAAATTCATAATTTTTATTGCTGTTATTATTATATTAATAAACAAATGGCGATCAAATCGACCTGCCGATTTTTACCATCCGCCTCACCCACCTTGCTTATTCTCCAATTATAGGTCGGCAGATCAGGATTGGAATTGTTTTATTAGCTCTAATATGTCAGCCGGGTTGGTTGGTTCTTCTGTAACCCAGGTGATGGCTCTATGGTGACTAGAGATGTTGTTTTTTCGACAACATCCAACAGGGCGCCCGGCCACACCTCACCCGCTCGACTCAGAGCAGCCTCATACAGGTCTACTGATCTGGCATCACCTGCATCGTTGCAGATTGGTTGTTTGCCCGGCATTTCTCTACGGATGGTAATGAGCCATTATGGCTGATTGCACATGGCTCTATTTGTCCTTGAGGATGGATCCATCCTCACTACTTCTGTATATACCACCCATCACTAGACTCTCCTTCGCCACATCCTTGAAGGGCTTGCCTTTTTCGAAGGCTGGGGTTCATCAGATGATCTGATTTTTTGACATGTTTGTCTACATCCTATATGGTATATAGGAGCGATGACAGTCGGCTCTTATTACCTTTTCAGGCATTGATGATGATGCCATTTCATCATATTGAGATGGTTTAATAACGGCAAACATTTATCCAATTTACTGTGGCAGCTGTGCATAATTCTCGCATATTTCCTTTTATAGTAGATAATTCATTTCTCTGGGCTTCCCTCTCTAATACTTCAATAGATTTATCTGGTTATTGCATCTTCACTTTTCTTTAGATTTTCCCCATATTAATTTTTTTTTTTTGGATTGTGATATCGAAATGGCAGTGTTTATGAGACACTATAAGCCAGGTTGTTTCTTCCGTTGATGTTCTAACAATCCGAACACCTTAGCAGTTTCCTCAGTTGATGTGTTTAAACGAAAGCCCACATGTATACATACATGGGACAGAGAATTAATTGTTCACCAAAATAGGGGTTGTAATAACGAGAGCAGCTGATGATAAGAGGGACGGTAAAAAGTACCGCATTCAGTTCTCCAGATAGATAAGTTGTGAGTAAATGAGTTGACGAAGTTCTTCAGAGCAGCAGGCTGAAATTAGACGAGAATCTGGGGAAAATTCGGGGTGTGGGATTGGAGATTGCAATTAGTGAAATGATGATGGATGCAGATCTGACATGCTAATAATCGTATACGTATTGGTAGTATCCAAATAGGGAGGCGAAAATCCAAAAGGGGGGAAAGCGGGAATGGGATCGATGGGGTTAAAATTTTGATGATGTGGATTTATTATGAGGTAGTAATCAGTATGATTATTACTATGATCATGTTGTTAAAATGATTATGTTAAAGATAATGTATAATATCAGTATGTTGACTAGCGTTTGTTCTTATAATTAGTATCACAGGTTAGTTTAGGTTTTCCTTTGAAACGAATTTTCAAAAGGCAGCTTAAAACGCTAAGTTAGCTTCTTCAATAAAGTCGATTAGAGATTTGTAAATAATTTCGTCCTTTGTTTTCAAAATCTCTTGGACGTTATTAAATTTAGAAAATATTGTAAAGTTATTTCTAATGGTAAAATACTTCCGGCATCTAAATAAACAGTGGTGTATATCCTCAGGTACATGACATAGATCACAGAGTGGTGAGGTGGCTACACCTATACGGTGTAGATAGACTTTGTCGTATGAGTGGCCCGTCATAAGCCTGTTTATTACCTTGGTTTCCTTTGAGCCAAGACTTGCACCATGATACCACGGTTTGTCGTAAATGTTGTTAACTAGGCAAGCAAAATGTTGTCCTTTTTGTTGAGAGGTGACTGTATATTCATCGTTCCATTGATCCAGGATGCGATTTTTTATCTGAAGAAGGGCCTCTTCAGGGGTACACTCTAAGGTTAGCTCCATATTCAGAGGCTAGTTTGGCGATGTTGTCCGCTTCTTCGTTGACCGTGACACCCCTATGGCTCGGGGTCCATAGCACATGACATTTATTTATTTTCGATTTGTTGAGTTTGTTGTGAAATTCTGCAACTATATAGTTCTTGGTATCCCCACTGGTTAAGGCCTTACACGCAGCAAGACTGTCAGTCAGGAAAACACAGGTGTCGTATTCATCTTCAATGGCAATCTCAAGTGCTTTTAATAAGGCCCAGAGTTCCCCAAAGGTGGAAGATGATTTGAAATCGAACTTAAAATAGAATCTATGTCCATGTGTGTAATTAAAAACTCCACAGCCTGTAGTGGTGTTCGAGACAGAGGCATCCGTAGCAAAAATTGTGAAACCATCACTTTTGTACTCGGCAATCTCTCTGTTGTAAATCGCTTGAATCTCCTCAGTTGAAGTCCTTCCTTTCGTGGCAGGTAATAGGTTAATTCTTACATTAAGTAATCCTGATGAAGAGAAGTTGGATGGAAAATTAATATTGTTAAAAATTTCACTAAATTCGTGATATATATGGCTGTAGCTTGACTTAACAAGAGGGTTGTCAGAGATGATATCGAAAAGGGTATGATTATTTAATTTGATTTTAAGTAGCTCCTTGGCAGTTAATAGTTGGGCTCTTTGTTTAGGAGGCAATTCATTAGCTAAGGCATACAAAACATGAATCGGAGTGGACCTTGTCACTCCAAGACATCTCCTTAACATCTGGTTCTGCATAACCTGAATCCTTTTGTTAACATAGTTAGGCGAGCTTGCAGTCGAAGTCCTTGCATATTCGACTTTAGATCTAATTAGGCTTTTGTATATGTTTAGAGCTGGCTTAGGATGAAGACCACCTTTGATAGAGGTGAGACACTTCAGCATATTAGCTCTGTTGTTAACTTGACCTGCTATATTCTCATAATGGTCCTTTACAGTGAGAGAGTTTGTAATGGTCCTGCCTAAGAACTTAAACTTTCTTAACTGAGCAACTTCGTTTCCTTCAATAGTTAACTCAATTTTTTTTGTGCTATTTTTTGCAAAATACATGGTGTTACATTTCGTGGGATTGAAGGACAGGTTCAGAGATCTGCATTTCTCCCTGAAACTGGCAGTTTTTTTGCGCAGGTTGAACAAGGCAAGGTCGAAATCTTTATTGAATGACATGATTATGAAATCGTCGGCATATTGAAAAATCATAGTTTGGGTATCCTCGAGACTATGTAATGATGCTGTATACAGGTTGAAAAGAACTGGAGAAAGACAGCTCCCTTGGGGAAGCCCATTTTCCACCGTAACTTCTTCCGCACCCATTTTTAGCGTTCTTTTAGAGAGAAAAGTGTATATCCACTTGGATAGATGATGATCAATGTTGTTGTTGACAAGCAAATTGTATAGTTGATGAATATTGACACAGTTGTATGCATTATTTATGTCTAAGGACAACACCAACACCTTAAAGTTGTTTTTTTTTAACAACGCAACTCTATGGAGTAGTTCGTTCAGGCAAGTGGAAGTTGACATACCCGATCTATAAGCAAAAGATCTTCCCGGTATACAATTGTTCGTATTAATGTGATTAATTATTCTATCTTTGACCAGCATATTAATACATTTAAGAAAAACTGAAATCAAAGAAATAGGTCTGAAATTCTGAATGATATTGTGGTCTTTATTCGGTTTTGGTATTGGGACAATCTTTATAATCTTCCAATTGTCTCTTAAGGTACAGCTTACAAACGCCTCATTCATTGCCGTCAGGATGGCTCTTAAGGAGATTCCAGGCAGAGCTTTAAGCATGGCGTAAGTAACACCATCACTCCCTGCAGCAGAGTTTCTTGTCTTACTGGCCAATACTTTTTCCAGTTCATCCAGTTCAAAAGGTACAGTTTCCATGATCTCTTACAATGATTTCTGAACTTGTGTTGTTCCTAGGGACCTGATCTCTAAGAAGTTCCAGATATTCCAAATTGTTGTCCTCATTCCATAGGGATCTAGTGGGATTACATCTCCCCTTGACATTATTCACAAATTTCCAAGCAGATCTTGTGTTTGAGGCATTATTAATCTCCATAATCTTTCTGTTGAAAGAATCCTTTTTAGCTTTTGCCACTTCCTTCTTCCATTTTTCTATAAGGCACCTTGCTGCCTCTAGATTTTCATAGTTTGGAACCCTTTTAGCTTTCTTGGTAGCCGCTAACTGTAGTCTGAATAGTTTTTCAAGCTCATTATTCCACCAGAATTTAGGACTTCTATTTTCCAGAGGGATATATGATGCACAAGTAATTTCCAGCTTAAAGGACTCCTCAATCCGATCAAAATCGGGTTCGAGGGTGACCTTATTAAGCGCCTGTTCCAGTTTCCTTTTAGACAAGAACGTTTTCATCGACTTTCCCGTTGTTCTGAGTTCAACTGAGACCGGAAAATGCCTACTTCCTCCTAGGTATCCACCAACACAGTCCCAATCAGCCTCAACGGTTGGACTAACAAACGTAAGATCCAGAACAGAGCCTTCTGCACTGATATTCCTTTTGAATGTAACTTTACCGCTATTGATGCATCTGAGCCTAGATTCAAGCATTAAGCGCTCAAGTCCTTTGCCCCTTTTTGTCGTTTGATTGTCTCCCCAGATAATGTTTCTTGCGTTAAAGTCGCCCATAAGGACGACATTCTCACAAGACTCAAGAAAGAAGAGCAATTTTCGCATTTCATCTTCAAAAATTTCAAATGTTAACGATGGTGGAAAATAGGCAGAAACTACATGTAGATTTTTACCGAGATTTCTTGTCTTGACAATAAGAATATCATAGCTGGTTGCGTAGTTTATTTTGGTGAAACGGATAGATTTTTTAAGTGCAATGGCTACCCCTCCATAGCCATCATCCCTAAATTTCTGAACAATGTTGTATTTTATTAGTTTGTTCGGATTTTTGTTACTTTCCGAAAAAATTTCAGAAAGAACTAAGATGTCGTAATTGTATTTATTGGCGTAGAACTCAAGGTATGATTTATTGTTTGAAAAAGATTGAATATTATACTGTAGTATCTTAGTTACAGACATTGTTATTATTGTGTGAGATATTGTCGTTACTCTGTTGAATGTTGCTACACCTTTTTATCCTTGACTCGAAATGACTCATAGCCTCCAAACCAATCTGGTTTTGATCTTTTGCAAAAAAGTCATGCATGAATTTGAGAAGTTTGCGGGTAATCTTCTCCAATTCATTGACCTTATAATCCTCCCTCATATAAACAGGAGCAGACGGGGTAGGTGGGTCAAACATCCTAGGATGCATTTTTTCACCTGGTTGATGCACATAAGGTTTTTTTGGCTTCTTTGCCATTGAACCATATGTGTATGGGGTCAAAATGTTGTTGACTGTATCATCTTTATTAGCGATTTCACGAGTATTAACTGTAATGTTAGACCTGCCTCTGCCTGAAGAAATGGCCGGAAAGTTCTCGTCGTCCCAAAGCACATCAAACCTATTCTGGATGTTGTACTCCTGAAAAACTTCTCTCTTCGACATTTTCCTCCTAGTCATAATCTTATTAGTGTTAATCTCACTTATCCATTTACCACATTTTTCCTTGTCACTTGCCAAATGATCATCCTTGTTGCATAGAATACACCTCGTGATTCCGCAACTACCGTCACAATTATCCTCATCCTTGCCGCACTTTAGGCACCTTTTCTTCGATCTACAACCTCTCTTGGTATGTCCGAGTCTACCACAGTTGTGGCACTGTCGAACAGCCGGGTAGTAAGTGTTAACAATTAACACAGTGTGATTATATATCACCCACCCAGGGTGATCACCACCAAAAAATCCAATTTTAACTGTTTCAGTCTCATCCCATTTGTTAGGATCTTTGTCATTCCTTCTCTTAAATCTTGTAACTGATGCAACTTTCTTGCTGGATATGATTCCAGCTTTAATTTCATCCTCCGTCCAACACAGAGGGACCCCTCTCACAATACCAAACGTCTCTGTGAAATTCCTAGGGATGAAAGCTCTCAATTTCCTCTTTTTCAATTAATCATTCTCAACAAATTTGTTAGCCAACTGAATATTATCAAACTCAACCTTATATAATGTAACCCCAATAGCAGTCACCCTTTTCATGAGTTTAAATTCATCGCTTTTCAAGTCCCTAACCTTTTCAACAAAAAACAATCCATTTTTTATCCTTTTATTTTTAATATTATCCGCATCTGACGTGTCTACCAATACGTATACATCACCTGAATGATCCGACGAGTACCGTACTGACGCCTGCATCACTCTCCTTCTCTTGATATCCTCATTTTCATCGCTATCCCTTTCACGGGTTTTTTTAACAGCCTCACTGGTCGAACCGCTCATCTCCACATCCATGGTTTCGCCACTGTTAAAACCAGCTTTCTGAATACCAGCACCTACCATCTTTTCAACGCTGGCACCTTCTGCTGACCGCTTTGTACTTTTTCCTCTTGTCTCCATGCCTGCTTTTCCACTGTTAATGTTGTTGCTGCCCATCTGGAACACAATTATGGAGTCCCTCTCTCCATCTCTCGTTCCATCAATTGCCGACTGTGTGGCCATTAGCACTAATCTCCACACGTGACTTTATATTTATTGATTTTTCTTAATTAATTATTTTTAATTATAATTTCGTCGAAATGTTGTCACTAATGCACTCTACGCATTAAAATATCACCAAAAAAGGCCAAAAAATAGCTCAAAATCACAATAAAGCTTATGATGCTTTGAGATTAAAATATTTAGTCTTCACAAAATTATTTATCTTAAAGACGATGCGTACTACCACAGCAGATGTTTAACCGGAAGTGTCGCCATATTAATAAAACAAATAAACTTCACTAAACGGAATTGCAGTTTTAACACTAAAGGATAATTTTTTTGCTATTTTTGTCAGTGTTAAGTGTTTGCCAGTTCACGCGTGATTTGTGACATGTGGCCTAACTACATAAGTGTTTAATTGATAAATACGAACAGCCCTAACTACATACACACAACATCGAAGAATACACAGGACATGCATGTCATACACATAATAAAAATCTTTCACTCAATTTTATGGAAACGTGTGTGGTTTAAATAAAAGGTTATATATTAGGCGTTCGGTTTTTTGAAAATTTTATAAAAACACACAAAATGTCTAGAAATGCATGACCTAGCTGGTTACTAGCTGGTTGTGATGCCAACTCACACCATATCGCTTGGAGTAGTACTGACACTAATAAAAGGGAACAAGCCCTTATAGACTTTTTGAATACTAACGATCTCCTAACTCTCAACATAGGGAACAAAGCGACCTTTGTTAACAAAATTGGGGAAGAAGAATTAGATATAACGATATGCTCAGAAAACCTCATTGATGAGATCCATGAGTGGAGGGTTTCGGATGTACACCGTTATATAAGGTTTAAAATTGCACCGCCTGACCCAATAAGTTTCCGTAATGAGGCTAAAACCGACTGGACTAAATTCGGCATTCTACTTAGAAATCGATCGACATTGATACAATGTGAGGAGGATAACGGAGACTCTAGTAAAATCATTCGAAGACAGTTGCCCGCTTCGAGAAAGGAAATCTGCCTGTGAGAAACCCTGGATGACAGGGAAAAATCGCTCGATTGGCAACGATGTCCGCAGACTTTACAACAGAGGTCGACGTAAAAAGCTATCAGTATATTGGGACGACTACCACAGAAGACTCAAAGAATACAATAAAATCATTAGACTGTCGAAACGTAACTCCTGGAGACTTTTCTGTGAACAGGAAACCGAAACACTGAAGGATGAAACGGGTAAAAGGATGAAAACTATAGAAGACACCGTAAGGCTCTAGATGAAAACTCATTTTCCGACTGGTAATGGTGGGCCAACAGAGGAACAGTTACAGAACGAAAATGTGATGCACCATGTACCTATTACGGATATAACAGACGGTATGGTTAAAGACGCAATAAAAAGCTTCTCTCCTTTCAAGGCTGCGGGACCGGACGGAATATTTCCAGCGCTTTTTCAGAATGAGCTCATGCATATATCCCAACCAAATTGGCAGGAATCAAGGGTGGTCTTCGTACCCAAGCCTGGCAAGGCGAGTTATAGGATCCCAAAAGGCTTATCGACCTATTAGCCTAACTTCTTTCCTGTTAAAAACAATGGAACGAACATGATAGCCGATGACAAGCTAAAATTCAAGTACCATGCATATGTTAAAGGAATATCAGTGGAAACAGCTCTACATGAGGTAGTACACCACATAGATCAGTCCTTCAGTGAAGAAATGTACACACTTGCCGTTTGTATAGACAATTGCTTTTAAAAACGTTCAGACCGATACACTTATCCAGTCCTTAGACGAGTTTCAGGTTGACCGGGCTCTGAAAAATTGGATCAACAATATTCTAAGGAATAGGGGGATTATTTGTGGGTCATATGACGTAAAAATCAGAGACAAGGTAAATCGTGGTATACCTCAGGGGGGCATTTTATTGCCTCTCCTATGGGTTACGACGATACACAGTCTCCTTAAAGCCCTCACCAATGAAGGTCTTAAACCAGTCTGTTATGCAGACGACGTTATAATACTTATAAGGGGCACACTTCCAAACATACTATGAAGAAGAGCTGAGGATGCACTTAACATAGCATATAACTGGGCAGAACCAAGGGGATTAAATGTTAACCCAGACAAAACAGAAATATGCCTATTTAATAGGAAAACGAAGATCCATCCTTTTACCGTGCCTCGATTTCTGGATAAGAATATTGCCATATCTAAAAAGGTAAAATACTTGGGAGTAATCTTGGGTCAGAAACTGATTTGGAAAGGTCATATTGAAGAAAAAGTTACCAAGGCCCACAGATGTTGGTCGTTGTGCAGAAGAGCTATAGGTTCAAAATGGGGACTTAGTCCAAATATGACACACTGGCTTTACATGAGCGTGATTAGACCAATAACACTGTACAACAATATAATATTTCCCGAACGAGACTAATTGGACATGTTAGTACACCACTAGTATATCAAAACTCCCAAAGGGTTTTTCGATGTTAGCTCGAATTTTTGTTTTATAGCCCTTTGATGTTTGGCTATTTTTAGTCAAATTTTCAGACTGCTTCTATATATGGGCAAAAGTACGCTTTAGCGGGCACATGTCAAAAAAAGAAAAACAGCACGACATCCGAAATGACCAAAAAATGCACCGTTGGGCAACGGACCCTGGAGCCCTGTCCCTCAAAAAGGACCTAAGGCCCACAGATATACCATATGGTACACAAATGAAAGGAAAATCATCATCATTACTCAATTGAATTACATATACAAATACTAGGACATTTTTTTGTTTCTACGGGACTTCCATGGTCTGGCATCTCCGAAATATAAGAGCTTTACTCTCCCATGATGCCATCCTGCATCGTTGCAGATTGGTGGTTTGTCCGGCATTTCTCTACGGACATCGAGGTAATGAGCCATAATGGCTGATTGCACATGGCTCCATTTGTCCTTGACGTTTTCCCCTCACCGTACCACCTGTTGTGAATACTGGGGGGAAAATTTCACCATTTTTGGTGTGGTCGGCTTTGGTCAAGACCAACGGACGGACAGTGGACGATTGGGGAACCCCGCTCCATCGGAACACGAAGGCATCCCCTCAACGAATTTATTTATTTTTTGTCTGTATTAGCCCGTAATAGGTACTACGATGCAGGCCTTACAGACTTAGTACAGAATTTTTTTGCGATTGCGTAAAAGATTTTAACTATCCGCTCTGTGCTAAACACGTCCGTTCACTACGACTGATCAGCAATGAGAGTTCGCGTGAGTCAGTCAGCCTTCACGTTCCCCGCGATATTACAGTGTCCGGGGACCCATCACATTCTGATTCAGTCTACCAATTGCCAAAAAAAAACTTCTCAAATTGTCATCCATCGGTTGGAACTGCCTGTCAACATGGTCATTATACTCTACCCATGTAGTTTTCCTTTGAGTCCTGAAAGGTATTTCATCACCTGTAACCATATTCAGACTGAAGAGTATATATTAATGGTCCGAGAAGGAGTTCTCCTCGGACACTCTCCAACCTGAACGAACAGTGTCGTCAAGATTCGTCAATGTTATGTATATTACTTCCGACCTATTTCTGATGTGTAAAGCTGGATCATTACTAATATTGCAAATCTTAAGCCCAGGATTCTAAATAAAATCATAAAGTGACTTACCACTATTGTTGACGTTTGTACTTCCAATTACGAGCGGTGCGCGTTTGCGTCACATCCTAGGATCATCCTAGTCTTCCGATGATTCTCATGCACGAGCTTGTGCACTGACTCTTTTGGCGGGTTGTTTTCCTCGTATGGCAGATACATTTATGAGAGTATGAATGGTTAGGTTTGTCTACTATCTAACCTCGCTGTCGTCAGGTCTCCCTTGCTGTAATTATACTGAAGGATTAAGTGAAGATTCTTTCTACATAGAATACATGTTGTACACTATTTTCCTCCGAAGGAGGAGAGTAAGTGATGTAATTTTTATTGCCCAAACCAGTCACCTTATTTTTAACGATATAGGGTTCCTGAATTAGAACAATGTCCACTTTATAGTTTGAGAGGGAGAGAATAAGTTCGTTCGAGGCAGCTATAGAATGGTGAAGAGTAATCTCCATTGCCCATAACTTACTCGAATTAGTTCTGGTTTGCCGTTTGGACCCGGAAATGACAGTGGCCAAAACCTATATGGTATATAGGAGCGATAACAGTCGGCTTGTATTACCTTTTCAGGCCTTGATGATGATGCCATTTCATATTAAAAATTGGTAATCTGTGCTCATACATTTGAGATGGTTTAATAACGGCAAACATTTATCCAATTTCGAAGAATACACAAGATATGCATGTCATACACATTGTTGGTTGAACCGTTATCCACGATTGATAATAAAAATCTTTCACTCAATTATATGGAAACGTGTGTGGTTTAAATAAAAGGTTATATATTAAGCGTTCGGTTTTTTAAAAATTTTATAAAAACACACAAAATGTCTACAAATGCATGACCTAGCTGGTTGTGATGCCAACTCACACCATATCGCTTGGAGTAGTACTGACACTAATAAAAGGGGACAAGCCCTTATAGACTTTTTGAATACTAACGATCTCCTAACTCTCAACATAGGGAACAAGGCGACCTTTGTTAACAAAATTGGGGAAGAAGTATTAGATATAACGATATGCTCAGAAAACCTCATTGATGAGATCCATGAGCGGAGGGTTTCGGATGTACACTCCTATTCGGACCACCGTTATATAAGGTTTAAAATTGCACCGCCTGACCGTAATGAGGCTAAAACCGACTGGACTAAATCCGGCATTCTACTTAGAAATCGATTGGGCCAGCTTAAACACGATTATCCAAGTACAGAAGACATTGATACAATGTGAGGAGGATAACGGAGACTCTAGTAAAATCATTCGAAGACAGTTGCCCGCTTAGACGAGTTTCAGGTTGACCGGGCTCTGAAAAATTGGATCAACAATATTCTAAGGAATAGGTGGATTATTTGTGGGTCATATGACGTAAAAATCAGAGACAAGGTAAATCGTGGTATACCTCAGGGGGGCATTTTATTGCCTCTCCTATGGGTTACGACGATACACAGTCTCCTTAAAGCCCTCACCAATGAAGGTCTTAAACCAGTCTGTTATGCAGACGACGTTATAATACTTATAAGGGGCACACTTCCAAACATACTATGAAGAAGAGCTGAGGAGGCACTTAACATAGCATATAACTGGGCACAACCAAGGGGATTAAATGTTAACCCAGACAAAACAGAAATATGCCTATTTACAAGGAAAACGAAGATCCATCCTTTTACCGTGCCTCGATTTCTGGATAAGAATATTGCCATATCTAAAAAGGTAAAATACTTGGGAGTAATCTTGGGTCAGAAACTGATTTGGAAAGGTCATATTGAAGAAAAAGTTACCAAGGCCCACAGATGTTGGTCGTTGTGCAGAAGAGCTATAGGTTCAAAATGGGGACTTAGTCCAAATATGACACACTGGCTTTACATGAGCGTGATTAGACCAATAACACTGTACAACAATAAAATATTTCCCGAACGAGACTAATTGGACATGTTAGTACACCACTAGTATATCAAAACTCCCAAAGGGTTTTTCGATGTTAGCTCGAATTTTTGTTTTATAGCCCTTTGATGTTTGGCTATTTTTAGTCAAATTTTCAGACTGCTTCTATATATGGGCAAAAGTACGCTTTAGCGGGCACATGTCAAAAAAAGAAAAACAGCACGACATCCGAAATGACCAAAAAATGCACCGTTGGGCAACGGACCCTGGAGCCCTGTCCCTCAAAAAGGACCTAAGGCCCACAGATATACCATATGGTACACAAATGAAAGGAAAATCATCATCATTACTCAATTGAATTACATATACAAATACTAGGACATTTTTTTGTTTCTACGGGACTTCCATGGTCTGGCATCTCCGAAATATAAGAGCTTTACTCTCCCATGATGCCATCCTGCATCGTTGCAGATTGGTGGTTTGTCCGGCATTTCTCTACGGACATCGAGGTAATGAGCCATAATGGCTGATTGCACATGGCTCCATTTGTCCTTGACGTTTTCCCCTCACCGTACCACCTGTTGTGAATACTGGGGGGAAAATTTCACCATTTTTGGTGTGGTCGGCTTTGGTCAAGACCAACGGACGGACAGTGGACGATTGGGGAACCCCGCTCCATCGGAACACGAAGGCATCCCCTCAACGAATTTATTTATTTTTTGTCTGTATTAGCCCGTAATAGGTACTACGATGCAGGCCTTACAGACTTAGTACAGAATTTTTTTGCGATTGCGTAAAAGATTTTAACTATCCGCTCTGTGCTAAACACGTCCGTTCACTACGACTGATCAGCAATGAGAGTTCGCGTGAGTCAGTCAGCCTTCACGTTCCCCGCGATATTACAGTGTCCGGGGACCCATCACATTCTGATTCAGTCTACCAATTGCCAAAAAAAAACTTCTCAAATTGTCATCCATCGGTTGGAACTGCCTGTCAACATGGTCATTATACTCTACCCATGTAGTTTTCCTTTGAGTCCTGAAAGGTATTTCATCACCTGTAACCATATTCAGACTGAAGAGTATATATTAATGGTCCGAGAAGGAGTTCTCCTCGGACACTCTCCAACCTGAACGAACAGTGTCGTCAAGATTCGTCAATGTTATGTATATTACTTCCGACCTATTTCTGATGTGTAAAGCTGGATCATTACTAATATTGCAAATCTTAAGCCCAGGATTCTAAATAAAATCATAAAGTGACTTACCACTATTGTTGACGTTTGTACTTCCAATTACGAGCGGTGCGCGTTTGCGTCACATCCTAGGATCATCCTAGTCTTCCGATGATTCTCATGCACGAGCTTGTGCACTGACTCTTTTGGCGGGTTGTTTTCCTCGTATGGCAGATACATTTATGAGAGTATGAATGGTTAGGTTTGTCTACTATCTAACCTCGCTGTCGTCAGGTCTCCCTTGCTGTAATTATACTGAAGGATTAAGTGAAGATTCTTTCTACATAGAATACATGTTGTACACTATTTTCCTCCGAAGGAGGAGAGTAAGTGATGTAATTTTTATTGCCCAAACCAGTCACCTTATTTTTAACGATATAGGGTTCCTGAATTAGAACAATGTCCACTTTATAGTTTGAGAGGGAGAGAATAAGTTCGTTCGAGGCAGCTATAGAATGGTGAAGAGTAATCTCCATTGCCCATAACTTACTCGAATTAGTTCTGGTTTGCCGTTTGGACCCGGAAATGACAGTGGCCAAAACCTATATGGTATATAGGAGCGATAACAGTCGGCTTGTATTACCTTTTCAGGCCTTGATGATGATGCCATTTCATATTAAAAATTGGTAATCTGTGCTCATACATTTGAGATGGTTTAATAACGGCAAACATTTATCCAATTTCGAAGAATACACAAGATATGCATGTCATACACATTGTTGGTTGAACCGTTATCCACGATTGATAATAAAAATCTTTCACTCAATTATATGGAAACGTGTGTGGTTTAAATAAAAGGATATATATTAAGCGTTCGGTTTTTTAAAAATTTTATAAAAACACACAAAATGTCTACAAATGCATGACCTAGCTGGTTGTGATGCCAACTCACACCATATCGCTTGGAGTAGTACTGACACTAATAAAAGGGGACAAGCCCTTATAGACTTTTTGAATACTAACGATCTCCTAACTCTCAACATAGGGAACAAGGCGACCTTTGTTAACAAAATTGGGGAAGAAGTATTAGATATAACGATATGCTCAGAAAACCTCATTGATGAGATCCATGAGCGGAGGGTTTCGGATGTACACTCCTATTCGGACCACCGTTATATAAGGTTTAAAATTGCACCGCCTGACCGTAATGAGGCTAAAACCGACTGGACTAAATTCGGCATTCTACTTAGAAATCGATTGGGCCAGCTTAAACACGATTATCCAAGTACAGAAGACATTGATACAATGTGAGGAGGACCCGGAAATGACAGTGGCCAAAACCTATATGGTATATAGGAGCGATAACAGTCGGCTTGTATTACCTTTTCAGGCCTTGATGATGATGCCATTTCATATTAAAAATTGGTAATCTGTGCTCATACATTTGAGATGGTTTAATAACGGCAAACATTTATCCAATTTCGAAGAATACACAAGATATGCATGTCATACACATTGTTGGTTGAACCGTTATCCACGATTGATAATAAAAATCTTTCACTCAATTATATGGAAACGTGTGTGGTTTAAATAAAAGGATATATATTAAGCGTTCGGTTTTTTAAAAATTTTATAAAAACACACAAAATGTCTACAAATGCATGACCTAGCTGGTTGTGATGCCAACTCACACCATATCGCTTGGAGTAGTACTGACACTAATAAAAGGGGACAAGCCCTTATAGACTTTTTGAATACTAACGATCTCCTAACTCTCAACATAGGGAACAAGGCGACCTTTGTTAACAAAATTGGGGAAGAAGTATTAGATATAACGATATGCTCAGAAAACCTCATTGATGAGATCCATGAGCGGAGGGTTTCGGATGTACACTCCTATTCGGACCACCGTTATATAAGGTTTAAAATTGCACCGCCTGACCGTAATGAGGCTAAAACCGACTGGACTAAATTCGGCATTCTACTTAGAAATCGATTGGGCCAGCTTAAACACGATTATCCAAGTACAGAAGACATTGATACAATGTGAGGAGGATAACGGAGACTCTAGTAAAATCATTCGAAGACAGTTGCCCGCTTAGACGAGTTTCAGGTTGACCGGGCTCTGAAAAATTGGATCAACAATATTCTAAGGAATAGGTGGATTATTTGTGGGTCATATGACGTAAAAATCAGAGACAAGGTAAATCGTGGTATACCTCAGGGGGGCATTTTATTGCCTCTCCTATGGGTTACGACGATACACAGTCTCCTTAAAGCCCTCACCAATGAAGGTCTTAAACCAGTCTGTTATGCAGACGACGTTATAATACTTATAAGGGGCACACTTCCAAACATACTATGCAGAAGAGCTGAGGATGCACTTAACATAGCATATAACTGGGCAGAACCAAGGGGATTAAATGTTAACCCAGACAAAACAGAAATATGTCTATTTACAAGGAAAACGAAGATCCATCCTTTTACCGTGCCTCGATTTCTGGATAAGAATATTGCCATATCTAAAAAGGTAAAATACTTGGGAGTAATCTTGGGTCAGAAACTGATTTGGAAAGGTCATATTGAAGAAAGAGTTACCAAGGCCCACAGATGTTGGTCGTTGTGCAGAAGAGCTATAGGTTCAAAATGGGGACTTAGTCCAAATATGACACACTGGCTTTACGTGAGCGTGATTAGACCAATAACACTGTACAACAAGAATATATTTCCCGAACGAGACTAATTGGACATGTTAGTACACCACTAGTATATCAAAACTCCCAAAGGGTTTTTCGATGTTAGCTCGAATTTTTGTTTTATAGCTATTTTTGGCTA
Organism: Eudasyphora cyanicolor; assembly: GCA_963930755.1. Taxonomy (NCBI): domain Eukaryota; kingdom Metazoa; phylum Arthropoda; class Insecta; order Diptera; family Muscidae; genus Eudasyphora; species Eudasyphora cyanicolor. The sequence goes on along the minus strand of OZ005737.1, from coordinate 74,915,020 downwards.
TATAGTTTGGCTATTTTTAGTCAAATTTTTAGACTGCTTCTATATATGGGCAAAAGTACGCTTTAGCGGGCACATGTCAAAAAAGAAAAAACAGCACGACATCCGAAATGACCCAAAAATGCACCGTTGGGCAACGGACCCTGGAGCCCTGTCCCTCAAAAAGGACCTAAGGCCCACAGATATACCATATGGTACACAAATGAAAGGAAAATCATCATCATTACTCAATTGAATTACATATACAAATACTAGGACATTTTTTTGTTTCTACGGGACTTCCACGGTCTGGCATCTCCGAAATATAAGAGCTTTACTCTCCCATGATGCCATCCTGCATCGTTGCAGATTGGTGGTTTGCCCGGCACTTCTCTACGGACATCGAGGTAATGAGCCATAATGGCTGATTGCACATGGCTCCATTTGCCCTTGAGGATGGATCCATCCTCACTACTTCTGTCTATAACGGCCATCACTAGACTCTCCTTCGCCACTTCATTGAAGGGCTTGGCGAGTGTCCTGTTGATGGTGACATTAGGGTCTCTTGCCTTTTTCGAAGGCAGGGGTTCATCATGTGATCCGACTCCTTTGACTTCATTAGCCGTTAACACAGCTGAATATGTAGCTCTTTCAGCCGGCTCATTGGCCTTAGAAGCATCTACGACGCCTTTAGCCCAAGTAAGTGTCTCTTTTTGTTTTTCGGTAAGAGCCGAAACCTCAACAGCCTCCAACTTTTTCAAAATTCTGAGCGCTATCCGGTGCTCATTGTGCTTCCGTTTTGACAGTCGGACATGACGTTTTCCCCTCACCGTACCACCTGTTGTGAATACTGGGGGGAAAATTTCACCATTTTTGGTGTGGTCGGCTTTGGTCAAGACCAACGGACGGACAGTAGGACGATTGGGGAACCCCGCTCCATCGGAACACGAAGGCATCCCCTCAACGAATTTATTTATTTTTTGTCTGTATTAGCCCGTAATAGGTACTACGATGCAGGCCTTACAGACTTAGTACAGAATTTTTTTGCGATTGCGTAAAAGATTTTAACTATCCGCTCTGTGCTAAACACGTCCGTTCACTACGACTGATCAGCAATGAGAGTTCGCGTGAGTCAGTCAGCCTTCACGTTCCCCGCGATATTACAGTGTCCGGGGACCCATCACATTCTGATTCAGTCTACCAATTGCCAAAAAAAAACTTCTCAAATTGTCATCCATCGGTTGGAACTGCCTGTCAACATGGTCATTATACTCTACCCATGTAGTTTTCCTTTGAGTCCTGAAAGGTATTTCATCACCTGTAACCATATTCAGACTGAAGAGTATATATTAATGGTCCGAGAAGGAGTTTTCCTCGGACACTCTCCAACCTGAACGAACAGTGTCGTCAAGATTCGTCAATGTTATGTATATTACTTCCGACCTATTTCTGATGTGTAAAGCTGGATCATTACTAATATTGCAAATCTTAAGCCCAGGATTCTAAATAAAATCATAAAGTGACTTACCACTATTGTTGACGTTTGTACTTCCAATTACGAGCGGTGCGCGTTTGCGTCACATCCTAGGATCATCCTAGTCTTCCGATGATTCTCATGCACGAGCTTGTGCACTGACTCTTTTGGCGGGTTGTTTTCCTCGTATGGCAGATACATTTATGAGAGTATGAATGGTTAGGTTTGTCTACTATCTAACCTCGTTGTCGTCAGGTCTCCCTTGCTGTAATTATACTGAAGGATTAAGTGAAGATTCTTTCTACATAGAATACATGTTGTACACTATTTTCCTCCGAAGGAGGAGAGTAAGTGATGTAATTTTTATTGCCCAAACCAGTCACCTTATTTTTAACGATATAGGGTTCCTGAATTAGAACAATGTCCACTTTATAGTTTGAGAGGGAGAGAAGAAGTTCGTTCGAGGCAGCTATAGAATGGTGAAGAGTAATCTCCATTGCCCATAACTTACTCGAATTAGTTCTGCTTTGCCGTTTGGACCCGGAAATGACAGTGGCCAAAACCTATATGGTATATAGGAGCGATAACAGTCGGCTTGTATTACCTTTTCAGGCCTTGATGATGATGCCATTTCATATTAAAAATTGGTAATCTGTGCTCATACATTTGAGATGGTTTAATAACGGCAAACATTACACAAGAATACACAAGATATGCATGTCATACACATTGTTGGTTGAACCGTTATCCACGATTGATAATAAAAATCTTTCACTCAATTATATGGAAACGTGTGTGGTTTAAATAAAAGGTTATATATTAAGCGTTCGGTTTTTTGAAAATTTTATAAAAACACACAAAATGTCTACAAATGCATGACCTAGCTGGTTACTAGCTGGTTGTGATGCCAACTCACACCATATCGCTTGGAGTAGTACTGACACTAATAAAAGGGGACAAGCCCTTATAGACTTTTTGAATACTAACGATCTCCTAACTCTCAACATAGGGAACAAGGCGACCTTTGTTAACAAAATTGGGGAAGAAGTATTAGATATAACGATATGCTCAGAAAACCTCATTGATGAGATCCATGAGCGGAGGGTTTCGGATGTACACTCCTATTCGGACCACCGTTATATAAGGTTTAAAATTGCACCGCCTGACCGTAATGAGGCTAAAACCGACTGGACTAAATTCGGCATTCTACTTAGAAATCGATTGGGCCAGCTTAAACACGATTATCCAAGTACAGAAGACATTGATACAATGTGAGGAGGATAACGGAGACTCTAGTAAAATCATTCGAAGACAGTTGCCCGCTTCGAGAAAGGAAATCTGCCCGTGAGAATCCCTGGATGACAGGGAAAATGCGCTCGATTGGCAACGATGTGCGCAGACTTTACAACAGAGGTCGACGTAAAAAGCTATCAGTATATTGGGACGACTACCACAGAAGACTCAAAGAATACAATAAAATCATTAGACTGTCGAAACGTAACTCCTGGAGTCTTTTCTGTGAACAGGTAGACAGCATGTCTAAAATAAAAAAGTCACTCTAAAAAACTCATATCCAAACCGAAACACTGAAGGATGAAACGGGTAAAAGGATGGAAACTATAGAAGACACCGTAAGGCTCTAGATGAAAACTCATTTTCCGACTGGTAATGCTGGGCCAACAGAGGAACAGTTACAGAACGAAAATGTGATGCACCATGTACCTATTACGGATATAACAGACGGTATGGTTAAAGACGCAATAAAAAGCTTCTCTCCTTTCAAGGCTGCGGGACCGGACGGAATATTTCCAGCGCTTTTTCAGAATGAGGTGGATCTGGGATCAGCTCATCTGGCTGGAGTTTTCACTGCATGCCTAACTCATGCATATATCCCAACAAAATTGGCAGGAATCAAGGGTGGTCTTCATACCCAAGCCTGGCAAGGCGAGTTATAGGATCCCAAATGCTTATCGATCTATTAGCCTAACTTCTTTCCTGTTAAAAACAATGGAACGGACATGATAGCCGATGACAAGCTAAAATTCAAGTACCATGCATATGTTAAAGGAATATCAGTGGAAACAGCTCTACATGAGGTAGTACACCACATAGATCAGTCCTTCAGTAAAGAAATATACACACTTGCCGTTTGTATAGACAATTGCTTTTAAAAACGTTCAGACCGATACACTTATCCAGTCCTTAGACGAGTTTCAGGTTGACCGGGCTCTGAAAAATTGGATCAACAATATTCTAAGGAATAGGTGGATTATTTGTGGGTCATATGACGTAAAAATCAGAGACAAGGTAAATCGTGGTATACCTCAGGGGGGCATTTTATTGCCTCTCCTATGGGTTACGACGATACACAGTCTCCTTAAAGCCCTCACCAATGAAGGTCTTAAACCAGTCTGTTATGCAGACGACGTTATAATACTTATAAGGGGCACACTTCCAAACATACTATGCAGAAGAGCTGAGGAGGCACTTAACATAGCATATAACTGGGCACAACCAAGGGGATTAAATGTTAACCCAGACAAAACAGAAATATGCCTATTTACAAGGAAAACGAAGATCCATCCTTTTACCGTGCCTCGATTTCTGGATAAGAATATTGCCATATCTAAAAAGGTAAAATACTTGGGAGTAATCTTGGGTCAGAAACTGATTTGGAAAGGTCATATTGAAGAAAGAGTTACCAAGGCCCACAGATGTTGGTCGTTGTGCAGAAGAGCTATAGGTTCAAAATGGGGACTTAGTCCAAATATGACACACTGGCTTTACATGAGCGTGATTAGACCAATAACACTGTACAACAAGAAAATATTTCCCGAACGAGACTAATTGGACATGTTAGTACACCACTAGTACATCAAAACTACCAAAGGGTTTTTCGATGTTAGCTCGAATTTTTGTTTTATAGCTATTTTTGGCTATATAGTTTGGCTATTTTTAGTCAAATTTTTAGACTGCTTCTATATATGGGCAAAAGTACGCTTTAGCGGGCACATGTCAAAAAAGAAAAAACAGCACGACATCCGAAATGACCCAAAAATGCACCGTTGGGCAACGGACCCTGGAGCCCTGTCCCACAAAAAGGACCTAAGGCCCACAGATATACCATATGGTACACAAATGAAAGGAAAATCATCATCATTACTCAATTGAATTACATATACAAATACTAGGACATTTTTTTGTTTCTACGGGACTTCCACGGTCTGGCATCTCCGAAATATAAGAGCTTTACTCTCCCATGATGCCATCCTGCATCGTTGCAGATTGGTGGTTTGCCCGGCACTTCTCTACGGACATCGAGGTAATGAGCCATAATGGCTGATTGCACATGGCTCCATTTGCCCTTGAGGATGGATCCATCCTCACTACTTCTGTCTATAACGGCCATCACTAGACTCTCCTTCGCCACTTCATTGAAGGGCTTGGCGAGTGTCCTGTTGATGGTGACATTAGGGTCTCTTGCCTTTTTCGAAGGCAGGGGTTCATCATGTGATCCGATTCCTTTGACTTCATTAGCCGTTAACACAGCTGAATATGTAGCTCTTTCAGCCGGCTCATTGGCCTTAGAAGCATCTACGACGCCTTTAGCCCAAGTAAGTGTCTCTTTTTGTTTTTCGGTAAGAGCCGAAACCTCAACAGCCTCCAACTTTTTCAAAATTCTGAGCGCTATCCGGTGCTCATTGTGCTTCCGTTTTGACAGTCGGACATGACGTTTTCCCCTCACCGTACCACCTGTTGTGAATACTGGGGGGAAAATTTCACCATTTTTGGTGTGGTCGGCTTTGGTCAAGACCAACGGACGGACAGTAGGACGATTGGGGAACCCCGCTCCATCGGAACACGAAGGCATCCCCTCAACGAATTTATTTATTTTTTGTCTGTATTAGCCCGTAATAGGTACTACGATGCAGGCCATACAGACTTAGTACAGAATTTTTTTGCGATTGCGTAAAAGATTTTAACTATCCGCTCTGTGCTAAACACGTCCGTTCACTACGACTGATCAGCAATGAGAGTTCGCGTGAGTCAGTCAGCCTTCACGTTCCCCGCGATATTACAGTGTCCGGGGACCCATCACATTCTGATTCAGTCTACCAATTGCCAAAAAAAAACTTCTCAAATTGTCATCCATCGGTTGGAACTGCCTGTCAACATGGTCATTATACTCTACCCATGTAGTTTTCCTTTGAGTCCTGAAAGGTATTTCATCACCTATAACCATATTCAGACTGAAGAGTATATATTAATGGTCCGAGAAGGAGTTCTCCTCGGACACTCTCCAACCTGAACGAACAGTGTCGTCAAGATTCGTCAATGTTATGTATATTACTTCCGACCTATTTCTGATGTGTAAAGCTGGATCATTACTAATATTGCAAATCTTAAGCCCAGGATTCTAAATAAAATCATAAAGTGACTTACCACTATTGTTGACGTTTGTACTTCCAATTACGAGCGGTGCGCGTTTGCGTCACATCCTAGGATCATCCTAGTCTTCCGATGATTCTCATGGACGAGCTTGTGCACTGACTCTTTTGGCGGGTTGTTTTCCTCGTATGGCAGATACATTTATGAGAGTAGGAATGGTTGGGTTTGTCTATTATCTAACCTCACTGTCGTCAGGTCTCCCTTGCTGTAATTATACTGAAGGATTAAGTTAAGATTCTTTCTACATAGAATACATGTTGTACACTATTTTCCTCCGAAGGAGGAGAGTAAGTGATGTAATTTGTATTGCCCAAACCAGTCACCTTATTTTTAACGATATAGGGTTCCTGAATTAGAACAATGTCCACTTTATAGTTTGAGAGGGAGAGAAGAAGTTCGTTCGAGGCAGCTATAGAATGGTGAAGAGTAATCTCCATTGCCCATAACTTACTCGAATTAGTTCTGCTTTGCCGTTTGGACCCGGAAATGACAGTGGCCAAAACCGTATCCTAGCTTGCCCCCTCTCTCTCGTAAATACTCTTCAGTTATTTTTTCGATGGTGGCGATCAGCCCACCACTTCCAGCAGAGACTGTGGCCGACAGGGCTGAGACTGGCATTCTGACTCCTCGTTGGTACATTTGATCAGTTTGAGGCCCTCTTTCCTATCCACCTATCCGAAAGCATAAGGTTGATTAGATTTGACTCTAGCAGCCTCCAGTTGGAGGGGCTGACTTTCCCATCAGAATCAGCCAGATCTACTATTGCCACTCAGAAGTTGATTGGGAGGGGAAAGCTGGTTTCCGTTCTTTGGGTTTTGAGTAGGGTTTTGTCGATTTCCTTGTTGGTATAGACACAGACAGTGATGCCAACTTTTTCCGAAGCAAAAGCGTAATGAAAAATTGAAAAAGCGTAAAAAGGCACTACTCGTAAACTATAATATTGCTTTAGTCGGGAGAGACGACAACATTATATCCGCCTCCATCAGAGCTGAATAAAAAGAAATATGTTTTGTCAAATTTTATCAAAGTTGTTTGCTTAACAAGAATAATATGTTCAAAAATTTTTATTTATGGGGCATAGATTCAATATCAGGATATAGAAATATACAGGGGACATACCTAAATCTGAACCTATTTTCGTCAAATTTTTTAACGTTAGTTGAAAAATTTAAAGCGTTTACATTTAACATTGGGAAATATATCTTATGCAGTCTATATCTAAATCTAAACCAATTTTCTCTAAATTTGATATGTCCATTTATGGTTGAAGGTACCGTTATATACTAAATTGTATGTACTTATAGATGTGATGAGAAACGGGTATTCTATGGCACTTAGACCCAAAATCAGTATTTCAGTATATATGACGGATATATCTAAACCTGCCAAAAATTTCATAAAATTTGCTAGAGAAATTTGGCTCCATCAACTTTCGAAAAATGTGAAAAGCGTACGGTTAGTGTTTTTTTCGTTTGGCACTAGCTGACAACTTTTCGCGTATTGAGTGGTCTGGACCGCCAGGTGCGACTGACCCCTTTAATTCCTTCTGGTTGGAAACTGACTTCGTTGTTTCCCTTCTTGGGGCCTCTTGCTGTTGCTTCTTCGCAACAGCTTGTGGTCCCTCAGTAGATTTGACCCGCTTTACAGTTGTAGATTTCTTGAGGTCCGCAGCCTGTTGCGAGTTTGAGGGGCTGTCGAATAGAGGCAACAAGTTGTTACCAGTTCCGGATTAAACTGCTAGAGTCATCTTTGTAGAACTGGCTCTAGTCTGCAACTTAATCGATCCTAAGGCTCCACCTGGCGTCTTGCCATATTTCTTTTCGTCATTTCACTTTGTGTTTGGGTGCTGCCAGAGTATATATCGGCTCCAGGCTGCATTGCTTTAGTATTTGAGGGTGTAACCTGCTTTTAGCTTGGTATCATCACCTCAGATGTATCATCACCATCCACCGGTGTAGAGATAGGTAGAGGCCCAATCATGATCGATTTCTTCGCTATTTCGGGATAAAGCCGTTCATGGCGAAGTATCGCTTTCCAGTAGGATCCTTTGGTCTCGACCTTTTCCTTCCGCTCGTCGAAGGGTTATCAGCAGGAGTGCCTGGGTCTATAGCTCCTTGACGCGTCAGAATCAGGCGTTCTGCGTTGGAGGGCTTGCTAGCCATAGAGTCTGGTTCTGACTCAAGCTGAGGTGGTGGAATCGACAAGTCGGTTTCCGTCATGTCAACGGCAAGGTTAGTTGCCGGCCTTCTCCTTAGTCGCAAGAGATAATTGTGATCTCACATGCACTATCCGACAGAGTAATGTCGGAGGGGACTAAGATGGCTGGAATTGGACATCAATTTCGGACGTTGGCTATCTGCAGGCATTGTAGGGGATGAAGCTTCAATGCTGCTGGTTGTAGCCGTAGTGGTAGTTGTTGTTGTTATATAGTTTAAGAATTTCATATTTATACCCCCGAGTGTAAGGGAGTGGAGATCCGCCATAGCATAGCTCCCGGTGCTATGTTAAGGACTTGGCGAAGAAGCCTTTTACTAGCTGAGGCGCCCAGGTATCCGTACAAACATAGTCAGTTACCCCTGACTAAGAACCTTTCACATTTGTATTAAATTTTTTTTATTTTTTTATTTCATTTTTTGTATTAAATATCAATGGTTCACATTACACTGTGCTTGAAATGGACACTTTCAAAATGTAACAGAAATGAGGCCTTATGGATATACCTATTTCGACATTGCTGAATCCAGTAGTGTTAGACGTTTTTCTAGGTTAGCTCTTGTTTTCACGATATTGGACCACAAAGTTTATAAGGAAATCAAAGAGGTTAGTTATCTCGGAGGTGATTTTGAAGTGGAAGGCTTCGGAATACACGTTTCATTCCAAAGAACGAAATAAAGGGAACCATTCGAGAATTATTTTTCTCAAAATAGTCAACCACGCTTTTCACCTCTTTACCTCTGAAAAAGTGCAATCAAATCTTACCATATGTCAAACGTCATACAAATCGTCGACATTTTAGTTTGCGTCTTTGAGAAAAATATTCCTCGCGAAAAATTACTATGAGTCTCCTTTCAACATATTTATGAAAAATAAACAGATTTCATAATTTGGCAGGTTTTGTGGGATACCTATGAAATTTCCCTTGACACTAACCAAAGAATAATTTACAAAAATTTAAGTCAAAAAATTGTATTACAAATATTTTCTGCTATGAGCAGATAAATACACAAGTTATGTAAAAACTCGAAATCTGCTTAATTCTCATAAAAAGTTGAGAAAGGACATCGTATTTTTTCGCGATGAATATTTATCGACGATATGTATGATTTTTAACATATGGTAAGATCTTATTGCATTTTTTCGGGGGTAAGGGAGTGAGAAGCGTGGACGACTGTTTTGAGAGAAATAATTCTCTAAATGTTCCCTTTATTTCGATCTTTTGACTGAAGCGTATATTCCGAAGTCTTCCACTTCAAAATCACCAAAGATATATGTAACCTCTCTGATTTCCCAACAAACTTTGTGGTCGAATATCGCGAAAACCAGAGCTAACATAGAAAAACGGCTAATGCCATTGGATTCAGCATGGCCGAAATAGGTCTATCCATAGGGTCTCCTATCTGTTACATTTTTGGACTAGCACAGTGTTATTAATGCATACCCAGTAAAAAATTACTGGTTGTATTTGTAACTGACTCGCCCAGAAATATTTAAGATCTTATTGCATTTTTTCGGGGGTAAGGGAGTGAGAAGCGTGGACGACTGTTTTGAGAGAAATAATTTTCTAAATGTTCCCTTAATTTCGATCTTTTGACTGAAGCGTATATTCCGAAGTCTTCCACTTCAAAATCACCAAAGATATATGTAACATCTCTGATTTCCCAACAAACTTTGTGGTCGAATATCGCGAAAACCAGAGCTAACATAGAAAAACGGCTAATGCCATTGGATTCAGCATGGCCGAAATAGGTCTATCCATAGGGTCTCCTATCTGTTACATTTTTGGACTAGCACAGTGTTATTAATGCATACCCAGTAAAAAATTACTGGTTGTATTTGTAACTGACTCGCCCAGAAATATTTCCAGTTTCGTTTGCCATCTATAAAAATAAAATAAAATAAAAAATAAAAATAAAATAAAATATAAAAATAAAATAAAATATAGAAAAACTTTAGGAGATATGCGCTTTTTAGCATACAGTTCTCGTTTAATGATACTTGGTAATGTGCGTATATATCTAATAATTCGACTGAAGTAAACGTTGTAATAAGGATATTGACAATGGGAGTTTGGTGGCTCCCGAAACAGATCTGTCTATCCAACCATTACAACCACCCCCAATACATGTTACTTACTTCTTCTTAAATTTTTAACAAAGTTGTTTTATATATATACTGAAAACCACAGACCTTAAATTAGACAGACAGTGCCGTCCGGACGAAACGTCAAAATCTATCAGTTACGAACGAATGGGAATGAAATGTCACACGCGAAAAAACACTTTTCCGCGAACATAGTTAGAACTTTCTTTGCACTAATCAATTAATATTAATTTTTTAATTTAATTATTTAATTAATTAATTCAATTATGAAAAATTCGGGAAAATCGGTCCGAAATCCGCGGAAAACCTCACTCTTTGGAGTCCTACTCGTTGAAATTTCTATTCGTTCGTAACTGACAACTTAATCGCTCCGGGATGACATATCTTATTATTCATTATTTTTGCACTTATCGATTAATATAATTTTTTTAATTGTGACAGTTACAAAAAATTCGGGAAAATCGGTCTGAAAATCCGCGAAAAACCTCACTCTTGAAATCATATTCCTATTCGTTCGTAAATGACAATTACTCGCTCAAGGAAGAAATGTCTTCTTAAATTATATTGTTTTTGGTCTCATCACTTTATAAAAAGAATCGGTTAGGGAAGCGAGTGGGGAATTAGTACACACAAAGCTGCTTAATTATCTACTCGATTGTTTTTCGGAAAATTGTTTACTGGTTATGCATATATTTATAGTCATTAACGTTAAAAAGTACTTAGGTAATATTTTCAAGAATTATTCAAAGACAAAACTATCGATATTTCATAATATTATTCAATATTTGCATCGATGACTTTGTCCGACCGAAATCCTATGTTTCGATTTTCACTTTAAAGAACGCAACTTAATGATTATGACAAGCAGTGAACTGAATGAAGTACATGGACCGAAACATGAAAATCCAACGTTTTTACAGCCGCCAACAACTAAAATGAAGATGTTGTAGTTTTCTGATCAGACCAGGTGGAGTAAATGCTTTCCTAAGCCTCGATAAGGGCTACTTTTAGGTGAAGATATATTTCAGCAGTTTCATATTGTTCTACCCATCGAGTTGCGTCATATCGCTTTAATTTTTTATTTTTATCGTCAAGGAGATGCCTGTTATAATAAATTGCTTCTTGAAGAGCTATTTGCCTCTTTTTAGGTTTACAAGCTCACATAGACCAGTTTATGACCCTAGTGTTACCAGGGGCTGAAATGCCCCTCATCGAAACCAATCTGTTTGATATACAAATTTATCGATAGTACGAATATCGGCACTGGAAAGATCTGTTAGGCTGCCTAGAAAGGCCGACCCCAGTATGGTTTCTATTACCTGGTATTCTGCCAACCCATTCATCTCTGGCGGGATCATAGTGACGTAATTTCTCTCGAAGGCGCACACAGTTGGTATATAGTCCACTCGGTCTGTTACCATAACACTACACTTTGATATCCTCATGTGTCCGTAGTTCTTGCACCTCCACATTGATAGGCAGTTTAGCCTTATTGCTTAGCCTTTTCTCTCGCACAATATTAATCGGCAGTATATGGAGTAATGCTTATAGAGACTCGGTCGCTGTAGTCCTTAAGGCTCCGCTTATGCTCAGGCAGGTGGTTCTCTGAACCTTTGCTAGTAGGTTGGTGATAGTTAGTTTGTCAGTTGCCGCCCACCATACCACAATGCCGTATAACAGTATTGAACGAACTACTGCTATATACATCCAGTGGACGATTTTAGGAGAGAGGCCCCACCGCGACCCTACAGCCTTTTTGCTGTACGTTAAATCTAAATATCAGTTTTCTATCTAGAATTATTCCTACAAATTTTGCACTTTCAGAAAAGACTAGATCTGTTCCATTTATCCGAGGTGGAGGGTCCACGTGTGGGACTTTATTCACCCTAGTAAAGAGAACCAATTCTGTCTTGTTTGGGTTTACGCCCAAACTGCTGCTTCTGGCCCAACTAGCCAATTTGTTCAGAGCCACCTGTAAGATGTCTCTGATCACGTTAACGAATTTGCCAGCCGCTTCGATTGCCACGTCGTCCGCATATGCAACGTTCTAGATCTAGCAGGATTTCATTCACCGCTAGGTTCCAAATTAGTGGAGACAGTGCTCCTCCTTGTGGGGTCCCTCTGTTTACAAACCTTGTTAGAGTTGTGGACCCAAGACATGCTGTTATGCGTCTTCTGTTGAGCAGACTTTGAATTAGTCTAATCAAACTAGAGTTAACTTTTAGATGTGACAGTGCCGCAATTACTGCATCTTAGTGAATGTTGTTAAAAGCTCCTTCTATGTCAAGAAATGCCACCATGGTGAATTCCTTGAAATGCAGGGACGATTCGATAGTTCTCACAAGTTCGTGCAGGGCTGATTCAGTAGACTTCCCTTATTGTAAGCATGTTGGTTCACCGACAGGAGTTTTGTATCCAGGTTTTCTTTAATGAAATAATCTAAAAGTCTTTCTTTCAATAGGAATGAGGATAGGCTAATTGGTCTGAAGTCTTTTGACCTAGTGTGTGATATCTTCCCCGCTTTAGGTATGAATACCACTTTGGTATCCCTCCATCGATTCGGGATGTATGAAAGCCTGATACAGCCTACATAAATGTTCTCCAGCCAGGGGATAATGTACTTTAAAATTTTCTGCATTGCTGCTAGAGTGATACCGTATGGTCCAGGTGACTTGAAGGGCTCGAAGCTGTTAATAGCCCAGCTTATTCTGGATCTCTCAGTCAACAAGCTAGCAACGCTCGCAGTCCACTCGCATTCTGTTGTTGTTGTAGCAGCTTGGAGACGCTGAGTTGATAATCCTTAAGTCTACTTATATTACAGACTTCGTTCCGGCATATATCCGATTATCGCGGGAACCTATGTTGTTTTCATCCACTCAATGTTGTCCGGTTGTAAATTAACATTCGTCTGTTAATATCAGGGAATGGATGTTATTTGAGTGTTGCCGTTTCTATTCTCCACTAGAAGCGCTGCATATCTGTTAATAGTCGTCATGGTGTTATGTCTATTTTTAGCTTCCTGTTGACTTGTGTGATCAGATGTTGTTGTAGTGGTAGTGCGCCCGGTGAGTTATTTTTTTAGCTGCAGAAACTCGAATTATGATGAAAACATGAAATATTGATGTTAAATTTTTCCGGTGCCATGGCTGGGAGTTGAACCCAGCACCTTCGTGATCCAAGTCTAACGTACTAACCACTAAGCTACCGAAGGCCGCATTCTTGTTGGTCTTGCTGATCTTCGGGTTCTGTTGGTGAGTTCCCCGGGAAATGTGTGTCGAGCAGTACATTCAGCGACTGCTCCCTGTTTTTTGTCCAGTTATTTGCCTCATCCTGCAAGTAACCCACGGTACAAGGTGAAGCTGATAGTATTTTCCTCAGCCTTGCGGTGTCGGAGACCTTTTCCACTTCGCCACCGAAGGTATACCAAGAGCGTCTTTGCGCCTTCCTAAGCTCCTTCTTATAGATCTTGAGTTGCTCTTTATAGGCATCCCAAACATTAGCGAATCCAGTAGATTTAGCCTTGTTGAATAGCTTGTTGCAGGTCTTTTTCATAACCGTTAGCTCAGAATTCCACCAATGGGGTTTAGTTTTGCCCTTGTACCTTGTTTTTGGACAGGCTTCTTCAAGGGAACTATTGAATGATGTGGTGATATGCTCGACCAGATTATCCAGACCGGCTTTATCATTCGGTTCGTACAGAAGTTTGAAGTTGAGGACATTCTTGAAATTCTTCTCATACAGGTGCCACTTTGTCTTCCTCACATTTATGTGGACACCCGGGTCAGGAGCTTTTTCAGCGAGTTTGAACTCAATATAATGGTGGTCTGTCCAGTACATTCCACCCAATAATTTTGTCTGACAGCCGGTCAGTAGCAAACGTAACGTCTAGTACTTCTTGTCTGTCTTTAATTGTAAAGGTCGGTTTATTACCTATGTTACAAATACTTAGGTTGGTAGTTAGAATAAAGTCAAGAAGCGAATCACCCCTATCGTTTATATCCGTACTACCCCAGATAGTATGATGAGCGTTCGTGTCTACGCCTATAATCAGCTCGACCTCGTCAGACGTAGCTTTTTCTACTACTTCCCTCAATAGAGCAGTCGGTACTACAACTTCATAAGGCAAGTAACTGGAGACCACCCAATATATGCGATTACCGATCTCCAGACTAGCAGATGTTTGGTCGTTATCACTTAAATTAGCCAGGAGAAAGATACTTAGATCTTTCCTGGCCAAAATGCTGGTTCTTGGAGTTCCTTCACAGTTGGCCACAAGCAGTTTAAAGTTGGGTGTCCTGATACCGCACACCCTTCCTCCCACTGCGTAGGGCTCCTGTATCAGGACGATGTCTACTTCCCCTGTGGACAGGCGCAGCAGTAGAACCGCTGAGGCTGCTTTAGCGTGATGGAGGTTAATCTGTAGAATTCTTACCATCATTGGTAATTGACAGATTAACATCCACCCCGACAAGGGTGTTATCGAACTCTTAGTCCGTATCATCGAGAAGCGTGTCCCCGCCAGATGCGTCAAAGAGTCCGGAGACTCCCCTCAGAGCTTCTGTATACGAAGTAGAGCTTTCATCCTCAGAGAAGGACGTTACAGATCTTCAGTGAGTGGTCAAAGCTTATATGAAAATTTGGTTTGTTTTAAGTACTTTTAAGAATTTTTTTTCGTCCTCAGAAAAGAAGCCACTCTAATATACAGTCGGGTCCGCCTGACTTTTGGCTTACTTTACTGGGTAGCCATTAACCATTTCCTAGACCTGTCTACACTTTGGTCCATCACTACATCGGCCAACCCCTAAGTAAACTCCAATTAGTCGTAACATTTTGTTAGTCACTTATTTTAACAATTGTTTATATATATACGCCCAATAATTGTCTCCAAGAAATCGTACATCTCAAATGGTTACGCTGAGGAAGTGCTGTATGAAGCTCTTAAATAAGGCAAAGGCCACCAGAGCCCCACAGGACTGGGACACATATATAGAAGAACTCAAGCAGTAGAAAAAGAGTTGAGAAAAAATAAATCCTGTATAGATTTCTGTAGTCACGTAGAAAGCTCAACACCTTGTACTATTGCGTACATCAAGAAAAATTATAGTTTTTGGATTACGCCCAGTGAGAAATCGCTGAGAGTGCTCCTGGATACACATTTTCCAGTCAATTGAAGTATTCAATACCAATTGAAGTATTGAATGCTTCAATTGGGGATTCCTTTGAGGTGCAACCATCAGCCGGTGGAGCTGCAGGTAGCCCTGTCGATACACTTTTTTCTCAAATTTCCAACAATTAGTTTGTCACTTGTGGGGTAAGAATTCCGTAAGATTATAACACGTCATGATTTCTTGTTAAATTTATACCATTAAGTCACTTGCAAGCCAATGTTCAGACTTTGTATAACACAAGGCCACGACTCAATTTTGAAATTAGTCGAATCAACTGACATTACAGATCTTTCTACAGGGTTTTCCAACAAGAGGTGTTATTTTTAATCACCCGGTATTTTGGTAGCTGCCAATTTTGAAGCTTTAATTCCTTCCAGCTTATTCTGGATCTCTCAGTCAACAAGCTAGCAACGCTCGCAGTCCACTCGCATTCTGTTGTTGTTGTAGCAGCTTGGAGACGCTGAGTTGATAATCCTTAAGTCTACTTATATTACAGACTTCGTTCTGGCATATATCCGATTATCGCGGGAACCTATGTTGTTTTCATCCACTCAATGTTGTCCGGTTGTAAATTAACATTCGTCTGTTAATATCAGGGAATGGATGTTATTTGAGTGTTGCCGTTTCTATTCTCCACTAGAAGCGCTGCATATCTGTTAATAGTCGTCATGGTGTTATGTCTATTTTTAGCTTCCCTGTTGACTTGTGTGATCAGATGTTGTTGTAGTGGTAGTGCGCCCGGTGAGTTATTTTTTTAGCTGCAGAAACTCGAATTATGATGAAAACATGAAATATTGATGTTAAATTTTTCCGGTGCCATGGCTGGGAGTTGAACCCAGCACCTTCGTGATCCAAGTCTAACGTACTAACCACTAAGCTACCGAAGGCCGCATTCTTGTTGGTCTTGCTGATCTTCGGGTTCTGTTGGTGAGTTCCCCGGGAAATGTGTGTCGAGCAGTACATTCAGCGACTGCTCCCTGTTTTTTGTCCAGTTATTTGCCTCATCCTGCAAGTAACCCACGGTACAAGGTGAAGCTGATAGTATTTTCCTCAGCCTTGCGGTGTCGGAGACCTTTTCCACTTCGCCACCGAAGGTATACCAAGAGCGTCTTTGCGCCTTCCTAAGCTCCTTCTTATAGATCTTGAGTTGCTCTTTATAGGCATCCCAAACATTAGCGAATCCAGTAGATTTAGCCTTGTTGAATAGCTTGTTGCAGGTCTTTTTCATAACCGTTAGCTCAGAATTCCACCAATGGGGTTTAGTTTTGCCCTTGTACCTTGTTTTTGGACAGGCTTCTTCAAGGGAACTATTGAATGATGTGGTGATATGCTCGACCAGATTATCCAGACCGGCTTTATCATTCGGTTCGTACAGAAGTTTGAAGTTGAGGACATTCTTGAAATTCTTCTCATACAGGTGCCACTTTGTCTTCCTCACATTTATGTGGACACCCGGGTCAGGAGCTTTTTCAGCGAGTTTGAACTCAATATAATGGTGGTCTGTCCAGTACATTCCACCCAATAATTGTGTCTGACAGCCGGTCAGTAGCAAACGTAACGTCTAGTACTTCTTGTCTGTCTTTAATTGTAAAGGTCGGTTTATTACCTATGTTACAAATACTTAGGTTGGTAGTTAGAATAAAGTCAAGAAGCGAATCACCCCTATCGTTTATATCCGTACTACCCCAGATAGTATGATGAGCGTTCGTGTCTACGCCTATAATCAGCTCGACCTCGTCAGACGTAGCTTTTTCTACTACTTCCCTCAATAGAGCAGTCGGTACTACAACTTCATAAGGCAAGTAACTGGAGACCACCCAATATATGCGATTACCGATCTCCAGACTAGCAGATGTTTGGTCTTTATCACTTAAATTAGCCAGGAGAAAGATACTTAGATCTTTCCTGGCCAAAATGCTGGTTCTTGGAGTTCCTTCACAGTTGGCCACAAGCAGTTTAAAGTTGGGTGTCCTGAGGATGAAAGCGAAGTAGAGCTTTCATCCTCAGAGAAGGACGTTACAGATCTTCAGTGAGTGGTCAAAGCTTATATGAAAATTTGGTTTGTTTTAAGTACTTTTAAGAATTTTTTTTCGTCCTCAGAAAAGAAGCCACTCTAATATACAGTCGGGTCCGCCTGACTTTTGGCTTACTTTACTGGGTAGCCATTAACCATTTCCTAGACCTGTCTACACTTTGGTCCATCACTACATCGGCCAACCCCTAAGTAAACTCCAATTAGTCGTAACATTTTGT
This sequence comes from Eudasyphora cyanicolor, assembly GCA_963930755.1. Taxonomy (NCBI): domain Eukaryota; kingdom Metazoa; phylum Arthropoda; class Insecta; order Diptera; family Muscidae; genus Eudasyphora; species Eudasyphora cyanicolor. Next base: position 74,897,380 of record OZ005737.1, on the reverse strand, counting down.
TAGTCACTTATTTTAACAATTGTTTATATATATACGCCCAATAATTGTCTCCAAGAAATCGTACATCTCAAATGGTTACGCTGAGGAAGTGCTGTATGAAGCTCTTAAATAAGGCAAAGGCCACCAGAGCCCCACAGGACTGGGACACATATATAGAAGAACTCAAGCAGTAGAAAAAGAGTTGAGAAAAAATAAATCCTGTATAGATTTCTGTAGTCACGTAGAAAGCTCAACACCTTGTACTATTGCGTACATCAAGAAAAATTATAGTTTTTGGATTACGCCCAGTGAGAAATCGCTGAGAGTGCTCCTGGATACACATTTTCCAGTCAATTGAAGTATTCAATACCAATTGAAGTATTGAATGCTTCAATTGGGGATTCCTTTGAGGTGCAACCATCAGCCGGTGGAGCTGCAGGTAGCCCTGTCGATACACTTTTTTCTCAAATTTCCAACAATTAGTTTGTCACTTGTGGGGTAAAAATTCCGTAAGATTATAACACGTCATGATTTCTTGTTAAATTTATACCATTAAGTCACTTGCAAGCCAATGTTCAGACTTTGTATAACACAAGGCCACGACTCAATTTTGAAATTAGTCGAATCAACTGACATTACAGATCTTTCTACAGGGTTTTCCAACAAGAGGTGTTATTTTTAATCACCCGGTATTTTGGTAGCTGCCAATTTTGAAGCTTTAATTCCTTGAAATTTGACAAGTATAAATTACGCCATTACTAAAAATGGAACGATACACGATTCAACAACGCATTGAAATTATTAAAATTTTAAAAATCGAAAATCATCTTGACTGATGAGGCCCATTTCCACCTTGGTGACTACGTCAACAAGCAAAATTGTCGCATCTGGGGCTCGGAAAACCCAAGAGTTATTGTTGAGAAACCTCTCCATCCTCAACGTGTGACTGTTTGGTGCGGTTTATGGTCCGGTGGGGTCATTGGACCTTACTTCTTCGAAAATGAGGTTGGATCAACAGTTATGGTGAATGGATTGCGCTATCGAGAGATGACTAATGATTTTTTATGGTCGGAGTTGGATGGTATTGATCTGGACAACGTTTACTTTCAACAAGACGGCGCTACGTGCCACACAAGCAACGAAACCATTGCTCTGCTACGGGAAAAGTTTCCGCACCGTGTTATCTCTCGAAGAGGTGATCACAATTGGCCACCGAGATTTTGTGATTTAACACCTTGCGACTTCTTCTTTTGGGGCCACGTGAAAGATAAGGTCTACACCAATAGCCCAGCGTCGATTCAAGACCTCAAAGATAGAATTCGCGAGGCTATCGAGGACATAGGGCAGCCCTTTGCGAACCATCATGAAAATGATATGGTCCTGTAAGCGTGGTCGTGGTGGCCATTTGGCTGATGTTGTTTTTCATTATTAACGGCATACCTTCCTCTTTATTATGAAATAAACATCCGATCATTTATCTCAAAAAATGACATTTTTCTTTGAATACCAAAATAACACCTTTTATTGGAAAACCCTTTATTATAATTTAACAATTGAACACTATTTAAAACACGGTTGTTTAGAACGCAGGTTATAAACTGATCTTGATTTTTTTTACGAATTACGAATACGTCATAATTGCTTCTATTGCATTGATAACGGCAAGGAAATTCACTTGTTTGTAACAACATAGGTCTTTTTTACATTTTACGGTATTGTTTTAGGGTTTTGTGATTCCGTAGATTACGTTTTGCCCAATTTACACGGTACGACGCTCGTTTTTATTTGTTATCTCACATTTATTTTATTGAATTTCGTATTCAGGCACTCATAAAAAGGAAAATGTCAATTTGTTAATTTTTATTTTGTAAACAGTTTCTACCAAAGACAAATAGAATATAAGAAGACATTCCTTCAGGCCGAAACGTCAAAATCTATCAGTTACGAACGAATAGGAATGAACTGTCACACGCGAAAAAACAGTATTCCGCGAACATTGATTGAACTTTTTTTGCACTTATCGATTAATATTAATTTTTTAATTGTGACAATTACAAAAAATTCGGGAAAAACGGTCTGAAAATCCGCGAAAAACTTTACTCGTTGGAATCAAATTCCTATTCGTTCGTAACTGACAATTACTCGCTACAGGAAGGAATGTCTTCTTCAAAGACAAATAGAATATAAGAAGACATTCCTTCCTGTAGCGAGTAATTGTCAGTTACGAACGAATAGGAATTTGATTCCAACGAGTAAAGTTTTTCGCGGATTTTCAGACCGTTTTTCCCGAATTTTTTGTAATTGTCACAATTAAAAAATTAATATTAATCGATAAGTGCAAAAAAAGTTCAATCAATGTTCGCGGAATACTGTTTTTCGCGTGTGACAGTTCATTCCTATTCGTTCGTAACTGATAGATTTTGACGTTTCGGCCTGAAGGAATGTCTTCTTATATTATATTTGTCTTTGGTCTTCTTATATTCTATTTGTCTTTGGTCTTCTTATATTCTATTTGTCTTTGGTTTCTACCCCTCAAGCATTCTACACCCTTCGTATTGAAACTAGTGTTGCCGGGATAAGTCGCAAATTTTGTGTAACAGTTTTCTTTTCACATACAGCCTAATTTAATAATAACAAAATTCTCACCTTTAAGTAATGAAGTTAGAATGTAAAAAATAGTAGGGATGTAACGAATATTCGCATTCGCATATGCGAACGCGAATTATTCGCATCATTTTAAAATTCGCTTTCGCATTCGCAAAAACCATCTTTGGATTATTCGCTTTCGCAAAAATATATTTCAGTATTCGCTTCCATTTATTAAAGTGTTAAATCTCCTTATTCCCTTTACACAATTTGAAGATATGTGTGTGCTTGTGGTAACATGAGGTAAAACTATGGAAAACAGTCTTAATACTTGAATATCCTGGAAAAGTATCAATTCAGTTCCTTAAATTTGTTGGTACTAAGGGCTCAAACTATTATTCGCATTCGCATTCGCTTTCGCAAAAATGCATATTTCACTATTCGCTTTCGCATTCGCTTTCGCTAAAGCCACTTTCGTTACATCCCTAAAAAATAGTTCGAAAGTCAAAATTCTTTAATTTTCCAGTAAATTTTTTTTCGAAAAAAAATTTGCGATCACATCGACCGCGTTTGTAGTAGACAGAGATAAAAATGTAAGCGTGCTAAAACCGTTGTTGTGAACTAATTTCATTAAACAGAAATTTAAAAAAAAATCTATAAAATGCAATTTTTATCGGAATTAAGAAAACTAAACGTACAGTCGTAGAGCATTCCCATTTCTATCAGCATATGTCAAAATATTCGCAGTGCCTTCATTATTTGAAAAATATAGCGAAACAAAACATTTTTTAATTGAAATTTGTTATAATATAACAAATTCCGCGAAATATAATCGGAAAAACTTATGAAAAATGTCCACAAATAGATGAGAGAAGTAGTTGTAGTATTCAGAAAGAATGAAGGTAATATCTCTCTTTGTTAAAAAGTTATATTTGTTTCAAAATAAGAGGTTAGGTTAGGTTAGGTTGAAGAGAGGAAACGTTTAAACGTCTCATGTCCATGGACATACACTTAAGCCAGTGGTTCGGCCTGTTGTGCGCTCCTTATTTATGATCTTTTTATACCTCACGAGTTACAGAAAATCGGTACTAGACACGAATTTTCTCAGTATCTTCCAGTCATATTCTCTGAGATGAGTCAAGTCTGGTAATATGTCGGACCCGAAATGTTGGGATCTTGCATGTGTGAAAGCCGGGCAGTGACACAGAAAATGTTCCACCGTTTCGATGTTTTCTCTGCATGCCCTGCATTCGTCGTTTCCTGCTAGTCCTATGCGATGAAGATGTGCTTGTAAGCTTGAGTGTCCCGTTAGAACACTCATCATCTTACTAATATCGATCTTGTTTAGTTTCAGAAGACTTCTTGTTTTCTTTTCATTTGGGTCACCCCACAGTATCTTTGCAGTTGCTCCTACTGTTGCGCTATTCCACATAGTTTTATGAGCCATCACTGCCCAGTGCTTCAACTCATTTTTCGTGGCTTCGAAAGGTTTCCAATTTTTCAAGTTTATTACTCGAAGATCTCTGCCCTTTGAAGCCAAGTTGTTTGCCCGTTCATTTCCAATCACTCCGTTGTGTCCTGGTACCCAGCAAATACGCAATTGACCATGGGCTGAGTAATCATTTATCGTTCTTTTACAGTCCAACACAGTTCTGGATTTGACCCTTTCTGATGTTATTGCTTTAATCGCCATTTGGCTATCTGTGAAGATGTTGGCATATTTAGGCTTTGTCGTGTTACTGAGCCAGTTCACACACTCCGTGATTGCTCGAACTTCTGCTTGAAATACCGTGTTATGGTCAGGGAGGCGGAAGTGAAGTTCGACTTCTGGTTCATCAATAAAAAGTCCCAGACCCGTCCTTCCTCCTCGCTTGGACCCATCCGTGTAGCAGCTGGTTCCCACTGGCACATGGGCCAAAGTTCCATTTTCCCAGGAGCGTCTGTCTGGCACAAACGTATCACAGTTAGCTGTAAGCCGCACTTCAGGAATGCGGTCCGAGATTTCTGTCGTTTGAATGTGACCAACTAGATATTCTAAAATCTTCTGATTGTACGACTTGTGGTCTCGATTTATCCATTCACCCATCACTTGTAGACGTCTTGCTGTGAGGGCTGCCTCATACTTTATACGGATGTCTATTGGTTGGATGTGCAGTATAGTCTCCAACGCTTTTGTTGGTGCAGTTCTAAATGCCCCGCTTATGCCTAGACAGCACATACGTTGAATTTTTTGCAAAGGTATTACGTTGCACTTCTTGTCCATTGATGTCCACCACACTACAGAGGCGTAGGTGATTATTGGTCTAATCACGCTCATGTAAAGCCAGTGAGTCATATTTGGACGTAGTCCCCATTTTAAACCTATAGCTCTTCTGCACAGCGACCAACATCTGTGTGCCTTTGTAACTCTTTCTTCAAGATGATCTTTCCAGTACAGTTTCTGATCCAAGATTACTCCCAAGTATTTTACCTTTTTAGTTATAGCAATTGTCTTATTCAGGAATAGAGGCGGGGTAAAACGTGGGATCTTCGTTTTCCTTGTAAATACACATATTTCTGTTTTGTCTGGGTTAACATTTAATCCCCTTGGTTGTGCCCAGTTATATGCTATGTTAAGTGCCTCTTCAGCTCTTCTGCATAATTGATTTGGATGAAAGCCCCTTAGAAGTATTACAACGTCGTCTGCATAACAGACTGGTTTAAGTCCTTCATTGGTGAGGGCTTTTAGGAGACTGTGTATCGTCGTAACCCATAGAAGAGGCGATAAAATGCCCCCCTGAGGTATACCACGATTTACCTTGTCTCTAATTTTTACGTCATATGACCCACAAATAATCCACCTATTCCTTAGCATATTGTTGATCCAGTTTTTCAGCGCCCGGTCAACCTGAAATTCGTCTAAGGACTGGATAAGTGTATCGGTCTGTACATTGTTAAATGCGCACTCAATGTCTATGCAAACAGCAAGTGTATACATTTCTTTACTGAAGGACTCTTCTATGTGGTGCACTACCTCATGCAGAGCTGTTTCCACTGATCTTCCTTTGACATGGGCGTGTTGTTTGAATTTTAGCCTGTCATCCGCTATTTTACCTTTGACATGTCATCAATTATTCGCTCCATTGTTTTTAACAGGAAAGAAGTAAGGCTAATGGGTCGATAAGCCTTTGGGGTCGTGTAACTCGCCTTGCCAGGCTTTGGTATAAAGACCACCCTTGATTCCTGCCAGTTTTTTGGGGTATACGAATGGGTTAGGCATGCAGTGAACACTCCAGCCAGATGAGTTGATACCAGATCCACCTCATTCTGCAGAAGTGCTGGAAATATTCCATCCGGTCCCGCAGCCTTAAAGGGAGAGAAACTTTTTATCGCTTCTTTAACCATACCATCTGTTATATCCGTAATAGGTACTTGATGCAATACATTTTCATTCTGTAACTGTTCCTCTGTTGGTCCAGCATTACCAGTCGGAAAATGAGTTTTCATCAAGAGCCTTACGGTATCCTCTATAGTTTCCATCCTTTTACCCGTTTCATCCACCAGTGTTTCGGTTTGGACATGAGTTTTTGAGAGGAACTTTTTCATTTTAGACATGCTGTTAACGCTGTCTATCTGTTCACAGAAAAGCCTCCAGGAGTTACGTTTCGCCGATCTAACGATTTTATTGTATTCTTTGAGTCTTCTGTGGTAGTCGTCCCAATATACTGATTGTTTTTTACGTCGAGCTCTATTGTAAAGTCTGCGGACATCTTTGCCAATCGAGCGAATTTGTCCTGTCATCCAGGGTTTCTCAAAGGCAGATTTCCTTTCTCGAAGTGGGCAACTATCTTCGAATGATTTTACAAGAGCCTCGGTAATCTTCTTAACATTGATATCAATGTCTTCTGCACATAGATAATCGCGTGTAGGCTGCCCCAATCGATTTCTAAGTAGATTTCCGAATTTAGTCCAGTCGGTCTTAGCCTTATTACGGAAACTTATGGGGTTTGGCGGTGGCCGTGCAATTTTAAACCTTATATAACGGTGGTCTGAATAGGAGTGTTCATCCGAAACCCTCCACTCATGAATCTCATCAATAAGATTTTCTGAACATATCGTTATATCTAATACTTCTTCCCTAATTTTGTTAACAAAGTTTGCAGTGTTTCCTATGTTAAGAGTTATGAGGTCATTTGTATTCAAAAATTCGATAAGGGCGTGTCCCCTTTTATTGGTGTTAGTACTAGCGATATGATGGGAGTTGGCGTCACATCCAGCTAATAACTCATTACTTGTGTGTTTGGATTCCCTCACCAGACGTTGTAATTCCGACGTAGGTGGCAATGTCGGCGCATCGAATGGCAGATATATTGACGCCAGGTACATATTTCCATTACCTTGCCTCAGCACCGTTGCGTCCGATGTTGACAACTCTGGAGAGAAAATAAAACATAAGTTTTTATGGCACAGAATACAAGTCCTTGGACGAGTACCTGTGTTAGCGTAGAAAAGGTTATAGTTCACATGGTTTAATCCAGTAACCTTGTTGCTAGTTGTCCATGGTTCCTGGATCAAAGCAATATGAACCCTGCCTTTATTTATGATGTCCATCAGAGCGTTGGATGCTGTCTCGCTCCGGTGGAGGTTTATCTGGATGACCTCAATCATTGTCCTTCCAGTAAAAGTTTGTTTTGGGAGTCTATCCTATCTGGTGGCACCCCCTCTTTATTTGGTAGTGGGTCATTCTCCTCCTTTCGTTCACTACCTATTACACCATCTTCCAGTCGACAATTTTGGGAGGCGGTGTTATTTTTTGTCGCTCCCTCATTGGTTTGAATCGTTTTGTGGCTCTTTTTATTTTGATCACCACCTTTGCTGGGAACTTCCTGCAAAAGTGGTGGTACTATTGGTGAACTGGTGGTGTTATTGACTACTTCCACATCAGTTTTTGGCAGTGTCTCACTTGTCTCCATCCGTTCAATACCAGTGTTTGCCTCTTCAGACAGTATATTTGGACTCGATTCATTTGTCCTGCCAATCGGGACCTTTCCAATTTTGAAAAAGACTGTCCAGATCAAGAAGTACGCCATGCCCTTCGCCATGACAAGATTGTTCTTGGATTCTGGGTCTATTCCTAACACGAGGAGAGTACCCTCGGTATCATCCTTCCTATAGAAGACTTCCCACTTTCTCACGGAAAGTTTTGAATTCTGTTTGCCAATGATGTCGAGTATGTACTCTGATGAGAACTTACTGGGACATCTCAACATATAGGGTCGTTTTTATGAGTTCAGGAATGTCGCTTTTCCTTACCAATTTTAGCTTTGCGCCGTCCCAAGGTGAGGGGAAGCTATCCACAAGTTTTACGAGGACACCAGCGCAGCGTTGTGATGCCAGCCTTAGCATCAAAACACCCCTCTCAAACTTGCAACTCATTACTTCGATTGGTGGTTCATCCTTAGATTCGAGGACGTATTCCGCTACCCTCGTATAGACCAAATCTTCGAAGTTACTCTTTTGATCTTCGGGGATTCTGCCAGATGCACTACTGCTATCAATTATGGCGTAGCATAGATCGTCTCGAAAATGTTGTTTAGCTATATTAGAATAAGACGGTGGCTTCTTACCCTTCTTTATGGCCAATTGATTTTTCCGTGTCTGTAGAGTCTTTTTGGTTAAAGCCTCATCCTTAACGGATGATTTGGTTGACTTGAACTGCGTTTTTGGGTCAACTCTACCGCCCACAATCGAAGGACCCAGACTAGAGACCTCCTTTTGTGTGGTTACGTTAGGCTTATCCGAATTACTGGAAGACGGCGAGCCCTTTTTCTTCTTAGTCACTTTCACAGCGCTATGTTCTTCGGGAGACCTGACTCTTTTAGCGGCCTCCATGTTTGTATTGGAGGTAGAATTGTCAGGTTCATCCCGTAATAGGTTCTGTCGGTTCAACTTATTCAGTTTCCTTCTTTGTGCCCCTGACAGTATCTTTGAGTTAGCAACAATAGTGATATTGTTTTCATTTGATGATTCAGAGTCAGAGTCCCCAATGGCTTTTAAAGGCTGGGGTTGCTTAAAGCCCCGGCTGGGTTCTGCTTCATCTGTCTTATCATTTGTTTTGCCTGCGGCTGGATGTGCTCTTGTTTCATTTTCGACTACGGGATCCAAGGCACCAAAGCTCGTAGAAGTTGCTTGCTCACGATTGTTCGATAACGACGACACATGACTCGTGAGTGAATCAACGCTTGTCGCCGGCACTGGGTTTTCCCTCCCCTGCGCCGTAATCTCCTTCGTCTTTTTTGGTTTAATCATAAATTGGTTGGGGAGACACCCCCATAGCCAGTATTAGCCCGTAATAGGTACGTCGGTATAGGCCTTCCAGACTGAGCTCAGAAATATCTGTCCAGAGACCGATGCATCCAATTCAACCTACGCTTTATAAACAACAAACCTCCTGGTTGCGTAGTAGGTAGGTGAATAGGTATTGCGTAATAAGTTAAAAACTTCAAAATAAGAAGTCCAGATCATTTGTGTTTTACTTTAATACAAAGTTTTCAACTCCCACCTCTATATTGATGGGAGTATGTTAAGATATGTTTGAGTGTAGTTTTGATGAACCTCTTTTGTAAGATTATACAATAGTAATTGTTATAGCCTTTAATAATAAATTAAAAGACTTCATATAAAAAACTGAGAATTTGTGAATTTTTTCGGTGATATTATTACACTAAGACATTTCAAAATATATTCTTATAAATTTCGCGAATTGTGAAGTCAGCAATGTCATACAGTATTTATGTGCTCATCCGCGCTTACTTATATTGTATGAATTCACTTAAAACCATAACATATCTTAAGAGGGAAACTAATAATGAATGGTTTTATTTTGAGGTTATGTGCATTTTGCTAAGTGCATAATTTGAAAAATCATCAAAATAAAATGACGCGCCTCTGATTTCGGAATTGATCGTTAAAAATCCTTTTAATTCATATGGACTTCAACCATATCTGTACCGCGCACTGGATGTGCCTTGAAGATCATCGCTGAGACAAAAGTGTCTCATTTTTCGCGTACAAGACTTCAAACTTCAAATACGTATCAATGGTTGTTAAGTGCACCACAGCAGTACCCCCAGTGAACATAGAAATTAATTTAAGAACTTTATACTATAGAAATTGTCAAGGAAAAATTTTGCAATTTTTGCAAAATTTGAAAAAAGTGAATAAAATTTCAGTGATTCATTATTTTGTTACGCGCCCCTGATTTTAGGATTCGCAATGTAAAAAACCTTCTGGGACAATAAATTCAGCTCAATCTATGTATAACTGTCGATGTGCCCCGCGGAAAGATCTCACATGAGCAATGCCCACAAAAACTTCTTCCTCCATGTGTCCCTCTTACTTTTTGTAACTGACCAGTACATCTAGAATGAATATTTTAGCCACAACCTCCAAAAAAAGGATGAATAAATATATGAAAATTTCTAGGTTGTTTTCTACATTTTTGAAATGTATGTGCTTATATCTTTTAAAGTATATAAGATAATAACAAAATTTTTTGGGAAAAAAACTTTTATGTTTGTGGTTTATCTAATTCCATTAACTTTTGCATCGAAATCTGTACACAACCCGAGAAAAGTGACAAGTAAATATATTTACAATAACAACAAATATGCGAACATTTGACTTCCACCAATATTTTAATTTGTTGTTAATAAGCATACATTATCTGTGTGAATTGTAGAAATTTTAAAACTATTTTTATTAACAAATAAAAAATTTATTTTAAATTCGGGAACTCCAAAATTTTTCTTAAGAATACTTGATATACGAGTAGATTAATGGGATATTATTTGGAGAATTCGGGTCAAGAAAAATACTAAGTTTTCTATTTATTTGTGAAATGGGATTAGGTGGTGATTATAAAATAGATTTAAAACCGAGACTGAAATTTTTTTTTGGCACATTTGGCAAGTGTCTTTAGTATTTGTTTAGCACACTCTGCTTTTATTGCAGCTAGTTCATTTGAGAACAATATTCTACAAACTGTGTACAAAGGCAAAAAAATAATATTTTTTAAAAAAACGTCACCAGCATATAAAACAAATTTTATTTGTGTGGCTTTCCAATTATTTAAGTCTAATAAATTGCTAAATGATTCCGAAAACGATTTTTGTTAAATAAACATGTCAAGTAATGCTGCACTTATGCATTTCGCCAAAAATTACGATTTTGTTATAAAAAGTAAGAAGTTCCTATTTTTTGTAAAAGTAATTTTTTTTCTTTGAACGACTGCAGTAATTGATTTTACAGTGCATTTTTCACATGTGAACGAGCTGGCATGTTGCAAGAAAAATTTACAGCCCGTTTCTCTATTTCGCACGAAAACGATGCGAACGAAGATTTTAGACCTACTAAAAGGTATCAGAACGACAAAGTGACTGCAAACATAATGGCTGATGCCAGTTAGTAGGTCTAAAAGCAGCTGTTTTTCGTTCGCATCGCTTTCGTGCGAAATAGAGAAACAGGCTGTTAATATTCTGAATTCAAAATGTTTGCCATTTAAATTATTACCAAATTATTCCAACGTCATTGAATGTGAATGATTGCATATTAGAAATGCAAAAATTAACAGTTAACTTCAAGCTCTACTAGGTCCCAGGACACTGTGAGATCAACGGAAACGAGAAGGCTGATGAGCTTGCACGGAATGGGTCGGCGATGGAAACCACTAGTGCGGTGTCATCAATGTATCCACCTACGTAGTATGTTCAAAAAAATTTGCGAATTTTGTATTTTTCAAAAAGTATTTGTTTATTCATGAATATCTATCCCTTCAAAGTAATTCCCCTGCCAAAAGTTTTTTCCAATCATCGAAGCACTTCAAATAATCATTTTTTGTGATCTTGTTCAGCTCCTCCTTCGATGCCGCCTTTATCTCCCCAATCGTGGCGTAGCGTCGTCCTTTCATGGGCCTTTTCAGTTTTGGGAACAAGAAATAGTCACAGGGGGCTAGGTCAGGGGAATACGGTGGCTGCGGCACTATTACTGAGTGGTTTTTGGCCAAATATTCGCGCACAAGCAACGATGTGTGTGCAAGGGCGTTATCATGGTGCAAAAGCCAGTTTTTGTTCTTCCACAAATCCGGGCGTTTTTGGCGGATTGCTTCGCGCAATTTGCGCATAACTTGCAGGTAATATTCTTTATTGACCGTACTACCCTGTGGCAAGAACTCATAATGCACGCCCCTGCAATCAAAGAAAACGGTGAGCTCGGGCGTCCGGCACGCTGTTCGTCCTTCGCATCTTCTCGGCCCTCTAAGAACATTTTGTACCACAGATAAACGTTGCTTTGGTCCAAGGTAGTTTCACCATATGCCACATTTGGAATGCGTCAGCGCACTTTTTGTTTTTCACACAAAATTTGATGCAGATTCTTTGATCCATGTTCCGAAATAGATAAAAATCGAAGACAAGTTAAAACACATCCAAGCACAACAGCTGTCAAAAATTAACTAAACATTCAAAATGGCCGACCTTGTCAGCATAAGTAAGGGACATGAGTACCAACATAACGCCAGACCGGACTGTAAAATTGCTAGGTCTCTCTGGCCTCTTATGTCACAAACCAGAACAAGGGACTTGCTGAACCTCACAAAGATGGATTTATGTCTGTTAGTGGGCGTTTTCACAGGCCACTGTAACGTTAGAGCATTTACATCAAAGTGGCAACGGGACACCGAAGGCTACTGTCGTCTCTGTACAGACGAATAGAAACATCGAGCACCTTCTTTGTCAATGTCCTTTTCTTTCTAGAAGAAGACACTGCTACCTAGGTGACTTACGATCGAAGATCTCGAAGCTCTGTCATCGCAAAAAATCGTCAGCATCCTCAATTATATTAGTTGCCTGAAGTGGCTGGAGATGACAACCGCACATCCATCTGCCTAAACGGCATTGTCTATTGCAGGAACTTCTCTGCCCTCTCCTCTTTTAAATCAACATTTCTTTTTTCCGCTCTTCTCATTTCTTATTGGACCTTTAGGTCTCCGAGTGGAGTAGTGAACGCCAAATTTGTAGTGCACTATGCGTCATTTAACCTAACCTAACCTAAATTATTACCTTAAAAATATGTATTTCATTTGATTCATTGATTTTTAAATACGATAAATTTTGTAGATTTTGGAGAAAAGCCTCAATAATTTTGTTTTTACAGAGTTTCAAAAGCGTTGTAAAATATCGCCGTCACACCGTATATCGGTGTTATCATTTTGACGCTTTTACAACGCTTTATCCCACCGTGCGATGACGGTGCACAATTCTTTCACAACGCTTGGAGGATGGTATTTTTCTGGCTGGTTAGAACTTTACTGTATAAGGGCAATAGGAAAACGCTGGGGTCTAAACCCTCGTATAGATTTTTGGTTGTATACGGCAGTAGTCAGACCGATAATGCTGTACGGCATTGTCGTCTGGCAGAAATCGTAGCTATATACATATGTATGTATGTATGTCGGTAAATTAATATTCTAACCAAAGTCGGTATTAATATTTTCTCTCATAGTTTGTCTGAACGTTGATGTTCGCGATTTTCGTTTAAATGATTTAAATATTATATGGCGGCATAGTTGGGTAAGAATTAGAAAATGATATAATTTTTGAGGTATGACAGTTGAGACAGAACTACCAGTATATTTGAAAATATTAATACTCAAATAAAATGTATTTATTTATTTGTATCGTTTTTGGAAATAAACTCCATGGCATCTTTAATTTAATTAATATATTCCAAAGACCATCAGACCTACACTCATGAACGACCCAATTCCAAATCCTAAACCTAAACCTAAGGATCGTCAACTCAGTAAAAAGTCGATAGTTGAAGAAGTCAAAAGTTGTTCATTGAATAGTACAGGTAATTCTATTGACATAGTAAAGGTATTTCACACAAATTTAAAATTTCTTAAAACTTCGATCGCCTCTCCTGAAACAATTACTGGTTTCGACTTAGCATTTTTTTGGAATAGAGGTATCGAAATGTATTAACCATTAGAATGTAGAAGTGCTAGTGCAGCAATTCATAAATTGAAGGTCTATTCATTACACGCCTTATTTAAACAAATTTATGGAAGATTCATTTATTTCAACATTAAAACAAAACTTCCATAACTTATCTTAAATGATATGTTAATTTTAAGTTTTTTATCTAATTTAAAATATCTCGACTCAGCCGATTGTTAAAGTTTTTTGTCAATGTCAGGGGATCTGGAATGCCACTAGCGACCTGTAAGCTCTTCTTGAGAGATAGAGTACTTACGGCAACAAATGACAGGTAGTCACTACTCAGTATCTGCAACATTCCAGGCTGATGTGGCCCTGCCTAAGCTCCAAACGCACCAACAAACTTACTTATTGGACGGCACGCGGAGAGATTGGAGGTCAGAAGCTGTGGAGACGAATAGGAGGGGGAATCAATAGGACACCTTCTGTGTATCTGCCCCGCTCTCTCCAGAAGGAGGCATACAACCTTAGGCTGTCGTGTCTTTGAGCTTTTTAAATCAATCAAATTTCTACGGGAGGGGCTAGGGATGACTTACGCCCCTGTGATAACAAAATGGACTGTCTAATTGAGTCTGTTTTAAAGGCTGGAACTTTGTTTTGGCAAGTGTCTACCATCATTTTACTGGAAAATAATTGAACTTCAATTAGTCTTGCAGTAGTTATTTTGTCCGTTTCGATGAAATCCCACCCATGGCCCACATATTCAGATAACATTCCTCTTAAATGTTTATACCCTCTCTTTAGTGGAGGAGGATTTGCTACGGGCCAAAAGTGTAACACATCGAAGGAGTGAATTAAGTAAGACCCTAAGTATGTTCGGCTGAAATTCGTTTTAGAACATTTCAAGACCATCCATTTGTTTGGCTGGTGCGCACGATAATTCTCGATGGAGCAAAGGATTGTCTTCAAATTTGGTATGTGATAATAATAAAAATTGTCTATCTCAGACTAAGTTCGAAGATGGAAAGGGTTAATTTTGTTTTGCAAAAATATAAGAATGTCCGAATCCGAAAAAAAGAACTGATCGATCTGAAATATGGTAATATGTATTTATTGATACCCGGAAATATTCATACGAACAAAACAAAAATAATAAAGTAATAACATATGTCATACGAATAGGAATTTGATTCCAACGAGTGAGGTTTGAGGATTTTCCCGAATTTTTTGTTATTGTCACAATTAAAAAATTAATATTAATCGATAAATGCAAAAAAGTTCAATCAATGTTTTCGCGTGTGGCAGTTCATTCCTTGACGTTTCGTCCGGAAGGAATGTATTATTATTCTATTTTTCTTTGGAACATAGTTCGTAGCTTCCATTATCCCTTTTTTGAATATTATATATTACTAGCTGGACCCGGTCCATTTCGTTGCCCCAAATTGAGATTTTCGACCCCGTCCATTTTTGAACCAATCACGAAGCCTGCGACCAAATACAAATACATAAAATAATAACTCTCGCTAGCAAATTGTGCAAGATATCTCAATTTCACAATGTGACTTACATGGGCGGGCCACGCCCTTTAGACTGATCCCGGCCCATTTTTGAACAAATCACGTAGACTGCCACCAGATACATAAAAACAGAATTACAGTACTATCGCTACTAAATTGTGCAAGATAGCTCAAATTTGGGTTATATGGGTGGGGCCACGTCCTTTGGTCTGATTCCGCTCATTTGTAGACCAATCACGTAGACACATACATATACACAAAAGTGCAGCATTCTCGCAAACAGATTGTGCAAGATACCTCAATTTCAAAAGGTTGCTTATATGGGCGAAGCCACGCCCATTGATCCGATTCCTCCCATTTTTGGACCAATCATGTAGACTACCACCAGATACATATGCACAAAATTATAGCTCCCATATATACGCAGTATGTTCAAAAAATATCGCGAATTTTGTATTTTTTCAAAAATTATTTATTTATTCATGAATATCTATTTTGTCCCCTTCAAAGTAATTCCCCTTGGATATAATACACTTCTGACAAAATTTTTTTCCAATCCTCGAAGCACTTCAAATAATCATTTTTTGTGATCTTGTCCAGCTCCTCCTTCGATGCCGCCTTTATCTCCTCAATCGTGGCGTAGCGTCGTCCTTTCATGGGCCTTTTCAGTTTTGGGAACTAAAAATAATCACAGGCGGCTAGGTCAGGGGAATACGGTGGCTGCGGCACCATTACTGTGTTGTTTTTGGCCAAATATTCGCGCACAAGCAACGATGTGTGTGCAGGGGCGTTATCATTGTACAAAAGCCAGTTTTTGTTCTTCCACAACTCCGGGCGTTTTTGGCGGATTGCTTCGCGCAATTTGCGCATAACTTGCAGGTAATATTCTTTATTGACCGTACTACCCTTTGGCAAGAACTCATAATGCACCACGCCCCTGCAATCAAAGAAAACTGTAAGTAAGTGCCATGAGTACCAACATAACGCTACAGAAATATCAAAAATCAAATACAGGTAGCCCGCGGAAATTAAAAATTTCCGATATTTTTTGAACATACCTCGTATCTCCGATTTGGCATATATGCACTGTATAAGCAACATTTTTGAACCGATTTGTACAAAAATTGACAGAGAGTAGTCTTATGATGCACTTAGAGACAATACAAAATTTGGGGAAAGTCGGTTCAGATTTAGAGATAGCCCCTATATATATGTTATACCCGATTTTACATGTAAGCGCTGTAAAACGTGTATTTTTAATCCGATCAGTACAAAATTCGGCAGAAAGAGGTTTCTTATTACAGAAATTAACATTGCCAAACATTTGAGGGAAATCGGTTTAAATTTAGATATAGCCCCCATATATATGTTACCCCCGATTTAACGTGTAAGCATTGTACAATCGGTATTTTATATCCGATCAGTGCAAAATTCGACAGAAAGAGGTTTCTTATTATATGAAGGGATACTTCCAAATTCAGAGAAAATGCTCCTGGGAATAAGACTTGACGTGGCGCCCGACCTTAACCTTTCCTTACTGGTTAAAACATGGCTTATATGGGCGGTGCCACGCGCATTGGTCCGATCCCGCCTATTTTTGGACCAATCGCGCAGACTGTCACCAGATACATATGTATGTACAACATTACAGCACTCTACTAACAAATTGTGCAAGATATTTCAATTTCAAAATTTGGCTTATATGGGCGGGGCCACGCCCAATTGGTACATCGAAAAATCATGTACCCTATTTTCACCACACATGTACATTCTGCGAAAATTTCAAGAAGATTGGTCCAGCCGTTTAGACGCCTATACGGTACAAACAAACACACATTCTTCTTTATATATACTCGTATAGATGGTATATAAGATTCGACAAATGTGAACATTTTAATTGTGTGGCTTTCCAATTATTTGAGTCTAATAAATTGCTAAATGATTCCGAAATAATTGAAAACATGTCATGTAATGCTGCACATATGCATTTCGCCAAAAAATTACGATTTTGTTATAAAAAGTAAGAAGTTCCTATTAGGAACTATTGTTTTTTGTAAAAGTAGGATTTTTGGTTTCTTTAAAAGACTGCAGTAATATATTTTACAGTGCATTTTTCACATGTGAACGAGCTGGCATGTTGCAAGAAAATTTTAATATTCTGAATTCAAAATGTTCGTCATTTACATAAATTATTATGTACATTAAAAATACATATGTATTTCATTTGATTCATTGATTTCTAAATACGATACTTTTTTGGAGATTTTCCAATAATTTTGTTTTTACAGAGTTTCAAAAGCTTTGTAAAATACCGCCGTCACACGGTATATCGGTGTTATAATTTTGACGCTTTTACAACGCTTTATCCCACCGCGTGATGACGGTGCACAATTCATTCACAACGCTTGGAGGATAGTATTTTTCTGGCTGGTTAGACCATATTGATCAAATCCTTTTAGTACCTGCCCCACAAAAGGTTAATTTTGTTTTGCAAAAACATAAGAATGTCCGAATCCGAAAAATAAGAACATCTGATCGATCTGAAAGAGGGTAATATGTATTTATTGATACCAGGAAATATTCACACGAACAAAGCAAAAATAATAAAGTAATAAGATATGTCATACCGGAATTTTTGTTACTGTCACAATTAAACAACAAGTAAAAGCGTTAAGTTCGGCCATGCCGAATCTTATATACCCTCCATGTGACCTCACAAAATAACTCAAACCTAAAGAAAATAACACCGAAAACACAAAAAATATAGTAGATGAGAACAGTAGGAATCACAACAAGTTAGATGCTATATATGGGAGCTATATCTAAATATGGACCGATATGGCCCATTTGCAATCCCAAACAACCTGCAACTATAAGAAGTATTTGTACCAAATTTGATCAACCTAGCTCTATTATTGCGGACTGTAGCGTGATTACCACAGACGGACGGACGGATGGACGGACGGACAGACGGACATGGCTAAATCGTCTTAGAATTTTACGACGATTAAGAATACATATATTTATGGGGTCTATTAGAGGTGTTACAAACGGAGTGACAAAATGAATATACCCCCCATCCTATGGTGGAGGGTATAATTAATATTAATCTATAAGTGCCAAAAAGTTCAATCAATGTTTTTGCGTGTGGCATTTCATTCCTATTCGTTCGTACCTGATAGATTTGACGTTTCGTCCAGAAGGAATGTCTTCTTATTATATTTGTCTTATTTGAATATCATATATAGACCTCGGATTTTTGCATATCTTCCAATTTTCATCCGATTTGAACCAAAATTTGTATTTAGACGTTTCATCACTAAAATTTAAATTATTAGAGTGCATATCAAAAATATGCAAATATATGCAAAATAATGTGCTAAAAATATGTGCAAAATGTGCAAAAAATATGCAAGATATGCAAATTTTTAGGCGATATACGAATCAAAAATGCAAAATATGGATAAGGATATGTCAATAGTATTTAAAAAATCGTGTCACAAAAATGAAAAATGGGTGATTTCAAAAATCATCCAAACAAAATTATGGATGGCGCCAGGCAACACTTAGTGTGTGACATATCCATTGGAAAGTTTGACATTTTTTAGCATAAACGTACTCAAAACGTTTTGACGTACGACCATCATTTGTGGTGTTTACAGTGACTTGAAAAAATCAATTTGGCAAAAAATGGAATTAACTCGACCTTCACGACTCGACGAAGGTCGTGAAGGTGACGAATCTTGGATCTATGCGTATGAGCCCGAAACAAAAGAGCAATCGACCGTGTGGGTCTTCGAAGACGAGCCAAATCCAACGAAAGTTGTTCGTGGAAGAAGCACTTTGAAGCAAATGGTCGCCTGTTTCTTCGGCAAAACTGGTCATGTGGCGACTGTTCCGCTTGAGCAACGTAGGAGGTAAATTCTGAGTGGTACACCACAATTTGTTTGCCTGAAGTCTTCGGAGAAATTTGAAAAACGAACAAGAGAGGACGAATCATTGTGCACCATGACAATGCGAGCTCTCACACATCGGCTCAAAACAGTGCCTTTTTGACCGGCCAAAACGTCGAATTGATGGGTCATCCGCCGTACAGCCCTGACTTACCACCCAATGACTTCCTTTTTATTCCCGCACATTAAGAAAAAAAATGCGTGGTCAACGATTTTCGTCGCCAGAAGATGCTGTTGAAGCGTTCAAAAAACATGTCTTGAAGGTGTCTCAATGGAAAAAGTGCTTCGAGAATTGGTTTGAGCGCATGCAAATGTGTATAAATCATGCTGGAGAATACTTTGAAAAACAATAAAACCATTTTTGATGATAGCTATTCGCATTTTCATTATTAGGCCAGAAATATATACATATATAAAGTATGGGGTAATTCCAAATGAAACCGACCCACTCTGAATAATTACATATGTAGATTTGGATGCAATTTTGCACACGCGTATGTAAATTAAAAGACAATGCGGAATTAAAGCCTTTTACCGTTTGACCAATAGTGGTTTAGATTTTATAGGGAGCCAAAGTTGGTTATCTAAAAGTTTTTTTACAAATTTAGCTATTTTGAAGTCGACATAACTTTTGAATGGAATATCAGATTTGAATGATATAAGTAACATTTAAAAGATTTTAACATCCTCTCTAAGAATTATATATTTTGATAATACTAATTCAGCGTTGCTTACCGGAAGACGCATAACAGTGAGTCTCGGGGCCACTACTCTAGCAATATTTGTACACAGTGAGACTCCACAGGGAGGTGTACTATATCCACTAATTCGGAATCTTGCGGTGTTTTGAATCCTGTTAGATCTGGAACGTTGTGTTTGCAATCACAGTAAACTGAAAATTGCCCAACGTCATCAGAGACATTATACAGGCGGCTCTGAATAAATTGACATGAAACAGTTCTTTGCGCTTTAACCCAAACTATACGCAATTGGTTATCTTTACTAGGAAGAATACGGTTCCACATCTGGACCCTCTTCGGCTAAATTGAACTAAGGTAGTCATTTCTGAACGTGCAAAATTTCTAGGTGCAATCCTAGACAGGAAATTGTACTTCAGACTTAATGTATTGGAACGGGTAAAGCGCCAACAGCCACTTATATTCCTGTAGGGGTACGTTGGGACTCTCTTATAACATCGTAAATTGATCGAATTAATTATTATAACGGTAAGGGACGCCAACATCCTCTTATATTCCTTTAGGGGTACTTTTGGGCCTCTCTTCTAATATCGTAAATTAATCGAAGGTAACTGATAAGCGATCTATCACCAGCCAATTAATGAAACTGCAGAGAAGTGCTTGTATAAGCATAAGATTAAACTGTCTACCAAAGTTAAGGTATAAGAACTATGACCACATAAGGATATCACAATGTAGTTCAATTTATATTTTGTATTTCTGTGAAAAGTGACCGAAATAAACTGTTTTATATAAAATTAGTATTTTTTGAAAAGTACGCGAAATATTGCCCTAATACCACATATTAGGGCAATATTTTCAGAGAAAATGAGAAAGATCGAATTTTTGATTCCATGGTAACAATTTTGTGAAATGTTAAAACTCTAATGAGTTTCTCATTTTTAACGTTTCAAAAAATTGTTACCATTTGTGTGAGAGGTACTAGAAGGGGCCTGGCAATAACGCCCACTTTGTACTGGACTGTTGGTTCTATAAAAACATTACACTGCACAAAATTTCAAGTATTTGTATGCACACAATTTTACCGAATTCCCATGAGTAGTATAGAAGTTATAAGAGTTTTAACATGTCCAAAAATGTTAACCATTTGTGGGGGAGGTACCACAAATAGTAGGCCAATATGGTTGTCCATCAAACATAAACTGGGTTTGAATAAAATATTACCGCGTACGAAATTTTAAGTCATTCGGTCACTCCTTTCCAGGGTTATCTTTAGCACTTTTCAGGATAATCCAGGATCAAGGACATTTTCGTCCTTTTGATGTCCTTAATACACAAAAATTCGTTACATAATTTATAATTCTTAGAGAGGATGTTAAAATCTTTCAAATGATATTTACAGTATCGGACAATACATCTTGGACTAACTTCATACTTCTGTTCAATCGCCAAAACCTGAAAACTATCAATGATATATTCCAAGAATGTTACCTATTATCTAAGAAATTGTATCAATTTAACAAAAAATGGCAATTTGGCTGCTTAAATTATTTGAAATTAAAAATTTATTTTACAAAAAAACAAAAAGGTCTAAAATTCGCACGACAAAACATATTGGACTATGCATATCTACTAAGATTTTGTGAAAAAGCATTTATTATCAAGCATTTATTATCAATAAGATTTCTTGTTATCTTTGTATCTATGGAGTTCTAAGCATCTGCAATAGCCTGAAATAGCTTATTTTTATCTCCACCTACGCTTTCTCGATTTATCTCTTTGTTGAGAATTTCCCAGTAATTTTCAATGGGATTCAAGTCTACGGTTGAGCTGGCCACTCCATAACGTCAACACCTTCCTTTCTAACTCAAACATTGAATCATTTCGCGGTATTATTCGGGTGCTGCAAGAACATTGAAATTGCCGTAATAGAGCAACATTCCACTCAGCATAAGGAAGCATGGAATTCTCCAAGATTTCGCAGTACATAAACCTGTTCATTATTCCGTTTATTGTATAGAGGGGTCCAACCACGTTACCGGAAAAGCATCCGCAGACCATGACATTGCCGCCTCCATGATTTACAGACCGTTTATAGTATAAAGGGTCCAATATTTTATTAACTTGTATATAGTGTATGTATATCATTCAAATCTGATATTCCGTTAAAAAGATATATCGACTTCAAAATAGCTAAATTTGTAAAAAAAAATTTAGATGACCAATTTGGCACCCTATAAAATCTAAACTGCTTTGAATTTGGTCATAATTCCGTACTGTCTTGTAGTATACGCGTGCAAAATTTCATCCAAATCTAAATTCATAAATATTCTGAGTGGGTCGGTTTGAATTTTTCTATCAATCTGCAAAAAAAAATATGCAATTGCATATAATCCGAAGTCTAATTATAAATATAAATTATGGTATATAAGATTCGAAATAGCCGAACATGACACCATTTTTACTTGTTTGGATTTCGAAATGGAATGACAAATACTACAAATGTAAACATTTCGAAAAGAATGTGGACAATATGTGCAAACAAAAACAACCTGACATAAATATATATATGGATATCGGTAATTTCGTGCAAGAACATTGCATTCCAAAGTGTTACGCGTGTTCGTGACTTCGAATAAATTATATAAAACAATGCACATTTGCGGAACAAAGGGTTCAGGGCATGTAAGTTAGAAATTGGCTAGCTCTGCGGTTCTCTGACACAATTTCTTCGCCGCGTAATCATAGTTAAGATTTCCATGCCATATTTATTTAAAGGCCATGAATCAATATTACCTATTCAATAATGTAGGGTGACTTGGTGTTGTTGTCCCCTTGAGTGCAATTTTTTCCACCCATAGCTTTGAGTAGCTACGCCAATGGTAATCTCACACACTCAGATTTCCCCTAATAATGCGATCACTGAAAAAATAATGCTCTTAGCCTCGCGTTAACCTACATCCTTCAGAGAAACGGATAGTTATTTAATACATGTTCATAATTTTATTAAATATAAATATATTTAGAGAAAAAAACATAGTCTAATATTATATGTAAAAACACGATTCTTGAGGTATTTTGAGTGATTTAAAAATATCAACGAAACTTCGTATTAAATAATTCCTAACATTGTGCTTGCATATACTAGAGGCAATGCGTCTTAAGTATGTATGTACATATTTACCATTTACTCTAAAAATGCAAAATTTTTGAGATATTTAGATTTTTGTTAAATTCCGGACGGCATGTTCCGGACAGCACGAAATTCATATAGAAAAGTGGTTATTAAAATATGTCTTTTAATGTCAATATTAAATATTTATCAATTTTTTTAAGTAGAAAGATCGACAATTTCTAAAGCAATAAATTCATGCCAAGCTTGTAAAAAAATTGGATTTATGTAATGTGTAAATGAGGCGCAGAAACATTCTCAAGAAAGAGTTGCAAAATGTTAAGGCATTTTTTTGAGTAGCCCAGGGAAATGCCCATATATCGTCCCCTCAATAAAACAATAGAGTATACGCATATACACTATTATTTTTTCATTGCATTGTAAGAATCTACGTAATCGATTCTATAGCTGGTAAAAATTAGGTGGAATTCTACTTCCACAAAGTGGGTCAAAAATTAAATTGAAAGAATAGTGTATATATTAATATTGACATTTGACAAGTAGAAACTACGCCATTACTAAAAATGGAACGACACACGATTCAACAACGCATTGAAATTATTAAAATTCACTACAAAAATGGTGAAAATCTTGCAGTCACAGTTCACAAAACTAAAGCATTTTTGGGTAGTCGTGAAGCACCTTGTCGAACCGCAATACAGAAATTGGTGGAAAAATTCGAGCTATTGGGACAAGTTAGTGATGTGAAGAATAAAACCGTCGCTTAAGAACAACTGAGAATATTTCTGCTGTAGCCCAAAGTGTTGAAGAAACCCCAGGATTGTCCATTCCTCGTCGTTTTTTGGAATTGGGCATTCCACAAACGTCATTACACCGTATCTTGCATAGAGACTTAGGTCTTAAGGCTTATAAAGTTCAGTTAACACAAAAACTCAAGCCGGCCGATCACCAACAACGTCGGGTCTTTGCTGATTGGGTCCTTGAAATGCATGAAAATGATCCGGAATTCCATCGAAAAATCATCTTGACTGATGAGGCCCATTTCCACCTCGGTGGCTACGTCAACAAGCAAAATTGTCGCATTTGGGGCTCGGAAAACCCAAGAGTTATTGTTGAGAAGCCTCTCCATCCTCAACGTGTGACTGTTTGGTGCGGTTTATGGTCCGGCGGGGTCATTGGATCTTACTTTTTCGAAAATGAGGTTGGATCAACAGTTACGGTGAATGGATTGCGCTATCGAGAGATGATTAATGATATTTTATGGTCGGAGTTGGATGGTATTGATCTGGACAACATTTACTTTCAACAATTTTTTTTATCTTAGAATTTTCAAGATTCGTTCATCTTCTCCCATATCCGATCATCATTCAAGATCATCGTTCCAACAGAGATCTTTGAAAAATTGATTGATCGAGATTTTTGGCCGCCTAAGGCATTTGTTAAAGAGTTTGTTGATAGGGTAGACAATTTAGCACATTTACCTTAGCGACAGTCAAATTCTTCAAAAAACTAACAGGATCTTTTGTCATCGCATATCAGAATGTTAGGGGGCTTAATACCAAATTGACCCGCTTATTTATTGATAGCTTTGACTTCTCTGTTTTATGCTTCACTGAGACTTGGCTAAAACCTTCAGTGTTTGATACTGAGATTTTGTCGGATAGATATTTAATATTTAGAAAAGATCGCATTGATAGACTTGGCGGTGGTGTACTTATTGCAGTAATTAATTCCCTTCCTTCTGAACGCGTCATTCTCGACGAAACTAATGATATTGAATTTATTGCAGTCTCAATTAATTTAGTTAAAGCTAAATTATTTGTCACCTGCTCTTACATTCCTCCAAACTCGGAATTATCTGTTTACCACTTGTCCACTTGTTGGCTATTAGCAGAGTTGTTTCGATGTTGACCGTATTATAATTTTAGGTGATTTTAATTTTCCCTCCGTTTCTTGGCTTTCCTTGCCAGATACTGAGGCATATACTCCTTTGAATTCATCATCAGCCTCATTTGAGTTGACTTATGATATAGTTAGGCGTTTTCTGACCTCGAAGTATTACAGATTAACGGTATTTCCAATTCGAATGATAAAGTGCTTGACTTAAGGCCGGGTTAGGCATACGTAACCGTAATTTATCTTTACCGTTGCCGTAACGTTGCCCGTTTGAGCGATTAGCCAACGTTGAGATAACGAGTCATATGTTCTGACAACAACAACACATAAGTAAACAAAAAAGCCGCGATTTCTTTTTGTTTTGGTTTATTAAAAATGAAGTTAAAAAGATTGTTTATAAATTTGTGTTTTTTAAATCTGTGCAGAATTTACAATTAAAGTAAATCAAAAAAATATCGTCGGATAAGAAGATGGGGTGGACGTCCTATAAACAATGGCAAAGAGATTAGCAATAACACCACTGTATGTCAAATATTGCTTTATCCTATGATTCCAAGTTGGGAAATATTAACATTCTATTCTTTACAATTTTAGATATTTGTGTCACGGTTGTTCCATACAATCGATTGCATGGAGTCACAGGCTGGGGAAAACAACAATGCGAAATATTTTTTTAGAATACAGTGACGTTTTGTGGCGCTTGCTTTCGCCGATTTATTTAAGTGAACAACTACACAGCAGTACAAACACATTGCCAATGATTTTCAACGAATGTGGGATACGCCGAATTGTGTGGGAACCTGCGATGCTAACTATACATTCATATCAGTTAATGTTGGAAGTTATGGCAGCCAACACGATGGGGGTATGTCCATTAAACTTCTATTTAATTATAATCTATTTTAATACAAACAATTTCCATTTCTTAATTTAAATTAAATACAGCTATATTCCAGTACTCTCCGTTTGGCCAATCAGTACCTGTACCTCCTAGTAAACCATTATCGTCAGCATCCTCTGAAGCCTTTCCTCATTTTTTATTGGCGATGCGGCATTTCCCCTGAGGAATATCCTTGGTCTAAGTCAACAACTATAGACGAGCTCAGAGACAACATCCAACGCGAAATTGCCAACGTTCCGGTCGAAATGTCGCTGTTGACGGGCTCGTGGTGGTCATTTGACCAAAATTGAATTTCATTCTTAAAATGTAACATTTGCACTACACCTGGAATAAATTTTAACTCTATATCTTAAATATTCTGTGTTTTATTAATACTTTTACTTATGTCTATTTTCATTGAAGTCCCTCTTCAGCCAAATCCAATCCAATCTCTATCTATAAATAAGTCCACGTTTGTAGAGACGCTTATATTGCTGTCAACTTAACCCACAATGAAGAAGATTGGCGCAATGATTGTCTCGTACTGTCGCCAAAAGAATCCTGAAGCAGATTATAAATTTAATTTTTAATGGAGTCAGCCGCGATCTTCATAAAACTCACCTGTGACGCCCAGCTCCTTGCCAATTTGCTTCCAAGCTTCTCGCTTTTTTTTCAGATATCCTATATGCTGGATTATATTTATTGTATAAATACTCGTGCGACTGCACTAATGAAATCAAATATTCGTCTTTCATGTTTATTTGCACTTTTAAAAAACAAATAATTAATAAATTATTTTCTTTACTTTTCTCGGTGAACATACAATTGTAATTGTAAACAACATGTAGTATCAGCTGTTGTCAAATTGTACGTAAACGGAACGTCCAATTCTGATTTCAACAGATTCAGCCGTCCGTTTACGTTTCGTTTCCGTTGGCTAATCGTTTACACCGACTTCCGTATGACAGATTGAATCAGCTGATTCGTTACGCTACGGGGGCGTTACGGTTAAGTTTGCCTAACTGGGCCTTTAGTATTTGTGAATAATCCTCAGTTTATCGGTATTTATAGAATTTCTCCAGTTTCTACCCCGGAGGATAATTACCACCCTACATTGGGTATTTCCATGCTGTATGACATGTCTTCTTCTGTAAACTCTCCACCTGATGAGGGTACAGTTTTTTGTTTCAAAAGAACAAATTTTGGATTGCTTAATACTCTACTCTTAAATATTGACTGGGATGTTGTTTGCTGTTGTGAAAGTTTTACTGATATTGATATAGCTAATGAGAGATTCTATGATGTTTTGAATGAAAGTTTGGTACAAGCTGTGCCAAAGATCCATATTAAAAATTGCAATAGACCGCCGTGGTATTCTTCTAATATGACTGCTCTCAAGAACTTGAAAAGCAGACTATTTAAGAAATTCAAAAGATCTGGTTCAGATGTCGATTACGCGAGGTACTCTGTCGCCAGATCACAGTATAATATTGAATCTCGTAAATGCTATGAGCTCTACTTGGAGAAGTTAGCTCAAAATTTTAAGGTCAACCCTAAATCTTTCTATGATTTTGTCAATATGAAACGTAAGTCAAATCCAAGGCCTTCTAGAGTTAGAAGGAATGGTGAGGAATTCTATGGTGATCAGTCAATCGCCGATTGTTTTGCAAAATTCTTTGCATCGACCTATTCCCGTCAACAATATCAACTAGATGTCTCCTATCCTTACAATATTCCATCACTGGATCAGTTGAGCATACCTTATTTGGACTTGTCATTCGTATCGTCTAGTTTAGGTAGGTTTAAGTCGTCGAACAGTGTTGGACCTGATGGTATACCGAGTATAATCTTAAAATTTTGTGCACGAAGTCTTGCTGTCCCGCTCACATTGCTGTTTAATAATTCGTTAAAGTATGGTTATTTCCCATCTTCTTGGAGAAAATCTTTTATAACTCCACTTCATAAATCTGGAAGTTTGGTTGATGTCATGAATTATCGTGGAATTGCGAAATTAAGTATCATTCCAAAACTATTTGAGAAAATGGTCACTGAGATTCTATCTCATAGTGTATCGTCTATCCTTAGCCCTTTACAACATGGATTTCGTAAGGGACTTTCAACGGTGACAAATTTGGTTCAATTTTCTTCCCAAGTAATTAATGAGTTTGTTCTTGGTAATCAGACAGATGTGGTTTATACAGATTTTAGTAAAGCTTTTGATAGAGTTAATCAAAAACTCTTACTATATAAGTTGGATCGTATTGGTTTTAGTAGTAAGTTGTTAAGTTGGATATCCTCTTATCTTAATAACCGTATTCAAATTGTGAAATTTGATAGGTTCTGCTCTGACCCGATTCTGGTCCCATCTGGAGTGCCCCAAGGTAGTCATATTGGTCCCGTTCTGTTTCTACTATTTATTAATGATTTGCCAGCTTCAATATCTAGATCTATTATACTAATGTATGCAGATGATGTTAAGATATTTTTCTCTTATAATACAACTGATAAATCAATATTGCTACAAAATGATTTAGATAATTTTGGACATTGGTGCCATATTAATTGCATGGACCTTAATTTGAAGAAATGTAAACATATGTGTTTCTCTAGATCGAGGTCGATTACATCTAGGTTTAGTCTTTGTGGTTCCTATTTAGATACTGTTGAATCCTTCGTGGATCTCGGTATATTGATGGACCCTAAGCTAAATTGATATCTGGCAACACTATGCCTGTTTAGTTGTGGCAAATTTTAGCTGATCATATAAATTGAATAAAAGCGATACTTATTACGATTACTTTGTTAAAATTGGTGTTGAAATATAGAGTAAACGTTGTTGATCCTGAATTTTATGAAGTTTTATTAAAATTGTTGTGTGAATAAGGACTTTTTCAACAAACATTTTTTCCCTGTCTGCGCTTTGACATATTTTGCTTTGTGCTTTATTTACTTACTATGGCGCCTGTAAAAGAAAAGTGCCTTTGCGAAAAAATGCAAAAAGAATATAACAAGAACACAAGGTTCTATTAGATGTTCTGTGTGTCTGTGTTGGTTTCATCAATCCTGTACAGAGGTTACCGATAATGGTTTTGCTGCTTTGGCTGGTGCTATTGGTATATTTTTTAAATGTGATGGCTGTACCATAACAACCAGCTCTGCTAATACTGATGAAGCTGGGAATGGTGTTCGTTCTTTGCATAGCAAAACCGACCTCATATTAAAGAAAATGGAGCAAGAAAACAGTGAGCTGAAAGCTAAATTGGAAGGGATTAAATGTGAACTGTCCGCAATAGTTACTGATTTGCAAAAAGATATATCTAGTTGCAATAATGCTATTAAAATGATTGAATCTGCCACTTCAACCAAATTCACTCAAATGGAAATTGAAAGTAATGCTGTACACAGAAAATTAAACCGCGCTGATATTGTTGTGAACGGCTTGCCGGAGGGGCTTGAAATCCTGAATGATTGTGTTATTGCAGTTGGAAAGTTTTATGACGTTCCTGTGTCTAAAGGGGATATCCACAACACATTTTATATAAACCGCGGCAAATCTGTTGTTGTGAAATTTAATTCGGTTCCTGTTCGAGACTCAATAATGAGGAAATATTTTAAAGACAAATCTTTGTGTCTGAAGGATGTTATGGAATGCAATGTCACAAGCAGGGTATAGTTAAATGACCATATGACACCTGCAAATAGTAAACTAAATGCCTTATGCAAGCGCCTTCTCAAAGAGAAGAAGATATCGAAATATTGGCTTGTTCACTCCGATAAACCGATTGTGAAGGTGACGCATTTGGTTAATGTTGGATATAAGGACTGTATTAAACTCATTTGAATCATAAATGTATATTTCTAAACAGTATCTGATTGATCTCATAATTCTTCTTTTTCGCTAATTATTACTTTATTCAAAATTATGATTAGCTGTTGTTTTGTATTTTATATAATTTTTTTGTTTATAATCAAATGTTTTTTACAATTATAATTTCTTTTCTCGTATTTTTATGGTTCCCCAGCAAAACTTGTTGGTATGTAATAGATGATTTCTAATGATAATATTGGCCCAATCGTTAGCAATGGTTCTTATATAAAAAATTTACTGCACAGCTACAATGATATATTATCATTTGGCCATCAAAATTGTCAGAGTATCCGTCCAACTACTTATAACTCTAAATTTGACGAATTTAAAAATGTCTTAATGGATAGTGGACTTGATGTTTTTGGAAAACGTGGCTTAAGCCTTATGTTTCGTCCAGTTCGGTATCAATTCCTGGTTATTCTTTTTTTCGAAATGATCGTCCGGCGTTAAGAGGAGGAGGTGTCGGAATATATGTCAATGTTGGTATCAAATGTAGGGTTGTTTTCCGTTCATTGTTGTATGGGGTTTGTGAGTCTATTTTCATAGAAATTTGCAATGATACGTCGAAAATACTTTTTGGGGTAGTATATCTTCCCAATAGTGACATAGATGCTTTTGAAGACACTCATTGTGAACTTCTCACTAGATATGTAGATATTGTTATAGTTGGGACTTTAACTATAATCTATTTGACCTAAATAGATCTAATTCTATGAGATCTCTGTGTCAGCGTTTAAACCTTGATATACGTCATAATTCTTTGCCCACGCATTTTGATGTGGCCCATGCTTCTTCATCCCTAATTGATTACATTTTAGTGAGTAATCCGGAAAACTTGCAATTTTCATCTCAAGTACAATGTCCAGCTATGTCGCATCATTCGCTAATATTTGGTTTGCTTAATTTGTCTGTTAAACGAGAAGAAGAAATTTTTGAATATCGCGATTATCGAAATATAAATTGGGATGGTTTTTTTGGATACCTGCAGAACTTTAACTTAGATCATTTTTATGCTTCCTCCGATGTGGATTTAAAACTATATATTTTAGGGTCTCTTATATGTGAACTTTTCTCTTTTGTACCTTTAATGAAACGCAAGGTTGTGCATAATTCAAATTCTCGCCTAAATTCAAAAGTAATTATCTTATCTAGATCCCTAAGGGATATTGCTTATAAAGAATATCTCAAACATCCATCGGATAATAATTGGGCTACTTACTGTCTTTACAGAAACAAGGCTAAGGCGATAATGAGAAGGGAAAAAAGGCGACATAGTATTAGGGCATTTAAAGATATGGATAGCTTCCAAGTTTGGAGAACACTTCGGAAGTGTTGTCTGGATGATAAAACGGATATGCCAGATATTGATGTTAACAGTATCAACGACCATTTTATTTGTCATTCAAATACTTCTCGACAATCTACTGATGTAATTTTCGATTCAAATCTTCGTAGAACTTTCTCATTTGATTGTATCTTTGAAAATGATATTCTCAGATCCCTCAACCGTATAAAAACTACATCAGTGGGTGTTGATGGTATACCAATCAAATTTTTAAAGATTGTTTCCCCTTATATCTCTAATCATTTGCTTCATTTGGTTAATTTCATTTTCACATCTTCTTCGTTTCCTTCCACCTGGAAAATTGCTCAGGTTGTTCCTGTACCGAAGATCAGAGGTACTTTTACAGTGGATAATTTAAGGCCAATTAGCATTTTACCAGCCATTTCTAAAATAGTCGAACATATAATACATGACTCCATTTTGCAGTTTTTGAATGACAATGATATGCTTGTGGACTATCAATATGGTTTCCGGGATTCAGCACCACTACCCATTTATTGCATCTGACTGATAGTAATAGACATATGTTAGACATGTCTAAAGCCTTTGATAGGATTGATCACTCTCGGCTAGTTACCAAATTAACAAAGATTTTTAAATTTTCTTGTACAGCCTCTAAACTTATTTCGTCATATTTATCTGGACGTAATCAATATGTTTCATTCAATGGGATGGACTCTGAATTACTTCCAGTGGGATGTGGAATTTCGCCGGGATCTATTTTGGGTCCATTGTTATTTATACTATATACCAATGATATTGCGAGTACTATCAACCTTAATAACTGCACCCTATTTCTATATGCGGATGATATTCATATTCTATTCAATGGTGATACCCCTCATAATGTAGAAACAATAGCAAACTATACTTTGGAATCTCTTCATGTCTGGATTCTAAACAACGATCTTTGTATAAATGCAAACAAAACTAAGGCAATGTTTTTTGGACATACGCGACATCAACCTGATATTGACATTAAAGTGAATGATACCTCAATTGAATTTGTAGATGAAATTAAATGCCTAGGGGTGGTTATTAATAGACAGCTCGACTTTTCTAGTCACATTAATGCAACATATTCGAGGATTGTGTTTTGCGGAGGTTGCATGGTACAAACTTGTTTTTACCACTTCATATAAGACGTAAAATTGCTTTCGCATCTTTGTTGTCTCAAATTAACTACTGTATTGAAGTTGTGTCCAGTACTACAGTTGGTAATATTAACAGAATTGAGAAAACTCTCTATATGATCGTTCGATATGTTTATGGTTTGCGTAGATTTGATCACATCTCTCAACGTGTAATACAGTTCCTTGGAGTTCCCTTCAGGACATATTTAAATCTTCGTATCTTACAATGCTTTTACAAGATAATTGTTTTAAATTCACCACCATTGCTGAAAAGAAACTTCATATTCTCTAGATCGACGAGAAATTCTCAATTAATTTTACCACGCTGTAGTTCCACCTTATATGAACGATCATTTCTTATAAGAGTTGCAAGAGCTTGGAACTGTCTACCATTAAACTTACGTTCTTTTTCACTTTCTGTTTATATTTTTAAACTTCATTATGTACAATATTGCACTAATGTAGCTCAGTAATCTCTATTATTATTGTTAACGGGCCCAATTATTCCTTTTTCCTTTTTTAACATATTTATACATGTATTGGCTGGGGAGCCATTTAGACGAAATTATTATATTAATATTAGATTAAGCAAATAGTTAATATATGAATTAATTTTTCTATTATAAAAACAGGTTAGATTTACTCTATGTAATATTGTGAAATTGGCCTTATAGGCTTTATATATTACAATAAATAAAAATGAATGAATAATCACATAATTACGATGGTGAATAAGGCTTTTAGCGTTCTTGGTTTCATTAAGCGTTGGGCGAAAGAATTCTCAGACCCTTATGTAACAAAACAGTTGTATACTTCCCTAGTTAGACCTATTCTAGAATATGGGTCTGTAGTGTGGGACCCACAATACGGGACTTATGTCGATAAGATCGAATCGGTTCAAAAACAATTTTTATTGTTCGCTTTGAGGCATCTTCATTGGAATAGTGATTTTGTTCTTCCACCCTACACTAGCAGGTTGAGTTTGATAAAACTGCCTACTCTTAAGAGCAGACGTATTATGCTGAACTCCACTATGGTACTGAAGGTGATAAATGGTGATGTCCCATCTACTTTCATTATTTCTAAGATCAGATTTAATGTTCCTTTCAGGTCTTCCCGATATTACCAATTACTGCATATTGATTTTCAGCGTACAAATTATGCATCTGCAGAACCTATTCGTAGAATGTGCATGGATTTTAGCACTTTATGCGAAGTTATTGAAATTGATGTACCAATTGATGTAGTAAGATCTCGAATTATCTCTTTTTTAAATGTGTAATATGTAATGCTATTGTATTCTGGAGAAGTTTTTTGTGTGTCTATTAGAGTGATCAAAAAACCGGTTTTTTTTGAAAAAATAAAAAACCGGTGGATGGTTTATTTAAGTTATAAAAAAACCGGTGGACTGTTTTTTCTTCGAAGAAAACTGGTAGAACCGGTTTTTTCTGCTAACAAAACAGTATGAAAATTGCCATTTGAAAAACATTTTCCTTTTTAATAACAAAAAAGGCGATTTTTTAATATTAAATTTTTAAAAGCGATCTCTTTTGATCAGGAATCTTGCACCAAATTTAGTCCTGTTGGATAGTAGTTATGAGTTGGATTGTGATGAATATTGTCATTTGAGTCAAACGGTCCTTTTATCTCATACTTATAACTAATTAGCTATTGTATTTAGAAACATTTTCCAAAAGTGTTATAGATAGTCTTTTCTTCAACCTTTTAAAAAAATTAGCAAATATATTTTCATTACTTTTTTGCAAAATTAAACTTTTTGAAATTTTGGTAAAAACCTATGTTTTAATTGTTGATTTTTTTGCTCAAAACAAAGCTTAGATAATTTCCTTTAAAAGCTTTGTGACCTATTAATGGGATGGGACCTGTTGATCTATCAAAATATAAACCTCTGAAAAAAAAATTAACGTTCAACCAAACATTTTAGCATTTCAGATGGGAAAAACAACCGTTTGACAAAAATTTCAATATTTGACACCCTCCAACTCGGAAAGTCCTTAACCGATCTCGTTGGAATTGTGTCTCATAACTACTATCTGATAGGGCTACTTGGTGCAATTTTCATCCCGACAGAAGACATCCCTTTTAAAAATTAACTCACTTGACATGCAATTCCCCTTATGTAGTTCAGTCAAGAAAATATTAATATTTCGGGGTATTAAATAGAATATTTAATAGAGGTACTAAATCTTTATACATATATATTTTATATACACACTTTAGTGCAGGATGGTATATACGAGTATATAAATATATAAGAGTATACACTAGTCGGTTTACCCAATTGAAATTTTCTTACTTGTTTTTGTTTCGGTTTGGAAGTGGGAGAATGCTTTTACTTTTCACATAACTTCTGCGCGTATGAATCATTTATTTTCTTTAAATTTTTGTAATTTGTATAGAAATTAGTGAATGGCTTCGGATTCTAGTTGCCGAGTCTTTTTAGGCCATATAAGGAGATCTTTCATATTATTATCTTAATTTGTGATATTTTGTATATAAAGTATAGTATATATAATTTTTAATATTTTAGTTATAATAAAAATCCGGAAAACCGGTAGAAACAAACGAAAAAAAACCGGTTGCACCGGTTGTTCGAAATTCACGATTTTGAGAAAAACCGGGGACGGTGGAAGCAAAAAACCGGTTTTGATCACTCTAGTGTCTATATAACTAGAAATATTTTAATTGTTGCATGTACCGGCTGTTGATACTTTTCTGTAGCTGGTATTTCCACCCTCTACTTCGAAACCATTGCTATGTTACGGGAAAAGTTTCCGGACCGTGTTATCTCTCGAAGAGGTGATCACAATTGGCCACCGAGATCTTGTGATTTAACACCTTGCGACTTCTTCCTTTGGGGCCACGTGAAAAATAAGGTCTACGCCAACAGCCCAGTGTCGATTCTAGACCTCAAAGATAGAATTCGTGAGGATATAGGGCAGCCACTTTGCGATTTGGTTATGGAAAATTGCATGAAAAGTATATGGTCCTGTAAGCATGGTCGTGGTGACCATTTGACTGATGTTGTTTTTCATTATTAACGGCATACCTTCCTCTTTATTAGGAAATAAACATCCGATCATTTATCTCAAAAAATGGCATTTTTCTTTGAATACCAAAATAATACCTCTTGTTGGAAACCCCTTTATTTATCTGTCAAGATGTCTAATTTCACAAAAACTTCAAATATAATTTTCTCGAAACTACAAAATAATTATACACTATTCTTTTATTGAGGGGACGATATATACATTCCTTCAGGCCGAAACGTCAAAATCTATCAGTTACG
Source organism: Eudasyphora cyanicolor (assembly GCA_963930755.1). NCBI lineage: Eukaryota > Metazoa > Arthropoda > Insecta > Diptera > Muscidae > Eudasyphora > Eudasyphora cyanicolor. Next base: position 74,862,106 of record OZ005737.1, on the reverse strand, counting down.
AAAGAATAGGAATGAATTGTAACACGCGAAAAAAAAATCGGCAAAAACGGCCGAAAATCCGCGAAAAACCTCACTCGTTGGAATCAAATTCCTATTCGTTCGTACTCGCTACAGGAAGGAATGTCTTCTTAAATTATATTGTCTTTGGCTTAAACTATTTGCGTAGTCCGATGGAGTATTCTAGAGTGGCCGGGGGCGATATTCCCCGTGTTTCTGTTGATCTTGTTTTTTCCTTCTTCATACACTCTCAGGGTTTAGCCTCACTTATATTTGCTTTGGTGGGCTAATGTTGAAAGCGGAGTATTTTATTGAGTGACGCTTGTTGTTCCACTCTACGTCTTATTGGTTGGGGTGTTAATAAGTTTTAAGTTAATAGGTTTTTTGATCTGTTTGATTTCTGTTTTTCCTTTTTTTCGGTGGTTGATTATGGTTAATTCTATGGCACTTTGTAGATTTAAAGTTTTATGAATTTTTAGTATCATTTTGTATGTGTTTATGTACTTTAAATATCATTTTAAAGTCAATTATGCTACATATTTTTTTTTCTTTTCTTCATATTTCATGTGTGTATTTGCACCGAACAACTCAACAAATTTAACCGATGGTAAAAATGCAAAAACTATTGTAAATGTTTTTTTCTTAAGATTGAGCGGTTTTTATGGAGCATCAAACATCGTTCTCTGACTCACGATACTTAATTAATTAATTGTTAATTTTCCTTTCTTTTCAATTTCTTATCAAGAGTGCTCTAATTTTGTTTATACATATCTGGTGCCAGTCTACGTGATTGGTCCATAAATGGGCGGGTTCAGGGCCCCGCCCATATAAATCAAATTTTGAAATTTAGATAACTCGCACAATTTGTTGGCCAGCGTGCTGTAATTTTGTGTATATGCATTTGATGGCAGTCTACGTAATTTGTCCAAAATGGATGGCAAAAACTCTCATTACCAGGTAACCTGGCGGGTAAGTGAAATTCAAAAGATAATGACTTACCATTAGCCACTCCCAGATTTTTTTTCATGGGCATGATATTGGAGGAGAGTTCCATGCAATCATACGAAGAGTTAACAAATAACTACTTACTCCCTCGCTTACGAATATTCAACATATAAGTTGTTATTATTGTCATTTTAGTAAGGGGTTGAAAAACATATGTGCATATATATCATATATAATTCATAGGGCGGGTCGATTTAAAAATCGCCCAAGAGACAAAGAAAATCGTATTCTACGGATCAAAATAAGAAACTTTGCCCGAAGAACCATACCTCTAAAACGAATTCGGATGTCCCGACATTTGACCCGTAGGCTCAAATATATGGCTTCAAATAAAAAATATATTGACTGAAAAATTTTGTTTTGTCATTTTTTGATGAAGCATACATCTAAAACGAATTCTGATGTCCCGACTTTTGAGCCGTTGGGTCAAATATATGGCTTCAAATAAAAAATATATGGACTCAAAATTTTTGTTGTTGTGATTTTTTGAAATGTTTGAATGGGAACCCTCCAGGAGTTTCCAGGGGGTGTGCCACTGGCATGGGTGGGTCGGCCCTATAAAGTTTGTGGGGGTCGGTCATACATTTGGACTCAATTCGGGCACTCTAAATGGGTCAAAGTGGGATTTGTTAAAATTTGACCCTACGGGTCGAAAGTCGGGACATCATAATTCGTTTTAAAGGTATGGTTCCTCGGGCAAAGTTTCTTATTTTGATCCCTAGAACACGATATTCCTTGTCACTTGAGCGAATTTTTTTGGCTCCCTACAAATCTACCCGCCCTAATAATTAAATATGACGAATTTTTTTACTGGAAATGTTAATAGGATTATAATTCAAATTAACGTTTCTTTAATAAAAATTGGCGTTGTAGCATATCGTACAATACCCGACATAAAATAAATTACAAATAAGTACATTTTTTTCTCAATATAAGTAAGGCAATTTTTGTTGACTACATGTAATACGGAGGATAATGATATGCCATTACCTGGTAATGCAAGTGGTAATGACATGTACTTACCAAGTTTTTGCTGGGCATGTTTTGAAATTGATATATCTTAAACAATTTGATACCGAGAGTGCTGCAATTTTGTGTATATGTATTTGGTGACAGTCTACGTGATTTGTCCAAAAATGGACAGGATCGGAAATCTGAATTTTGGGGCAACGAAGAGGACCGTGTCCAACTGGTATACATATAAATGTCGAAAAGAAGAAGTGCAAATGACTTTAAGACAGTCTTCTGCCATTGGATATGTCCTAACAAGATCGCACATCATGCCATTTTTAACGGGAATAGTCATGAACTCGGAAGATATCAAGAGAGAGAGTGAGATACATACACTGGGCAAAATTCCCTTTTTTGATATGTTTGAATCGAAAGAAAATATATTTGGAACACAAATTTTGAAATATTATATATTTCCGAGCAAATACATTTTATTTGAAAATCAATAAAATGTATTTGTAACTCATATGTTAATATATTAGAACAACATATATTTGCGAACTAATTTTCTCAAATAAAATATGTGTTTAAATACAAATAAAATTATTGTTTATGACATCTCCAAATATATTTTATTTAAACAACGATTTTCAAAACGTTGCTTAATTTTTTGAACTAATTTTTTCCTTCGGTTTTTAATCATTTTTTCTAACTATTCCAAGTCAGTATTTGTTGTCAATCCTTCAAGCAATTTATTGTTATAAAAGATTTCAATTATAAAGAAATTTTACAAATATTTAAAATTTCTAAATATTAACTTTTAATTGCTGAAAACTTAGAGCAATTAAAATATCGATATGCTTTTATGCAAATCAATCTTTGTTTGGGAAATAATAAATCGAAATAATAAATATTAGGATGTAAACATAGTTTTTTTAGAACAACATTATCCTAAACATATAATATTTGTGTGTGTCAAATATTATATATTGGGAGTGTACCCCAAATATATATTTGTTTCCAGCAGAATATGTTTGGGACAATATACTAGAGAATCGATTTTTTTTCAGCGTGTACATATATATAAATATCAACATTTTAATACAAACTTGAGATATTTGCATTTAAATTTATTACACAGAGTGAACATTTTCTCTTCAAAAAATAAAACAAATAAAATATAATACATAGCACCTTACATCGGGTCAACATTTGTATATTTTTTTGGTTCAAAATTCTTATATTTTTAGTACTGGTTAAAAAATACTGGTAGCAAAATTTCAGTCTGATATCTTTAATACTTTGACCTAGGTTAGAATTTAAGTTTCAAAGAAAATTTGAATACATTTGTTTCAGGAAGAGTTGCAAAAAATGCTATACATCAGAAGGCATTTAATATATGCCGAATATTTAGTTGCTGGGTTGGGCCGACTACTTATATACTTACATATATTAAACAAACTTTTATTTCAGTAAAATAGAATCATACGATATGAATGCGGCATAAAAACTTTAGAGAAATAAAAAGACAGCCCATTTTTGTTCCAATTGGGAATGTTGAATGCACTACTCTGTCAAATTGCACGGGTTCGAGCTTTAAAAAACTGTTGAGATGCATACGTTGAAACGCTAACTTGACCTGCATGGTCCATTGTCTGTTGGGTCGTGGAGACTTCCCATATCGCATTTACTATAATGACGTCGCATGGGCGATATCTCCCATTTTTTGTTGAGTGACACATACTGCATTCATACTAAATTTCAAGGCAATTATCAAATATCTGTAGTAGAAACTTTAAACATCAAACATAAAGTCAAATTATAGCATAAACCAATTATTTTTGAAGAATTTTGTAATTTACCTTTAATTGGCCTTCTGGCTTTAAATTACAATAATAAAATAAAAATGAAATGGATCCATACTAAAATCCAGTTGCACTCCAGATTTAACTCCCATATCAAATATTGAAACTAGGTTAGGATAGGCTAAGAGTGGCATCCTGTAAAACAGATTCACTTAGACTATACAGTCCATTGTGTCACCACAGGGGCGCAAGGGAAAACATATGTTATCCCTAGCTCCCCCCGTTGCTTTAAAAAGCTCAAAACTTTGCGTAAACCTACATCAGCCAAACCTAAAGTTATCTAACTCCTCAAAGAAATATGGGCATAATGTTGTATGTGGCCTTCTAGAGACAGCTTCTACAAAAGTCATTATGCAATACCTTCAATTTCTCATGATAGACACGATAAGTGAGACGCCCATTCTCGACAACGACAGCAGTGATTTGGTGCGTTTCGAGTATTAGCCGGGTCACATCACATTGGAATGTATGCAGTTCCTGACTAGTCCCACCTGACATTTGTTGCCTTAGGTAAGATAGTTCCTAGTCTTCCCCATATATACATATTTTATTTTATGTCCTAACCATTATTTCGGTGTGTTACAATCAGAATTAGAGAATATTGTAGGCATTGTACGTACAACCAAAAATAATGTACTACGAAGATCAAAGAAAATAAAAATTATTGGGGCTGTAAAGTTTGGACACATAAAGAATACAAATTAATAAATTAAAATATTTGAGGCCTAAAATATTTAATTCCAATTGTTTAATATATGGACATTTCCAACGAGATGTCAACCGCAGCCAAAAAATTGAAAGTCTATAAAAGTATGTTGTGATACTATTTTTTATATGGAATCTATCAAATATAAAAAATTTTCCCAAAAACTCCATTTATTCATAACATATTTTAAAATATTTGAGTGCAAATTCGAATAAACGCAAAATGTATGTTTTAAACATTTGTATTGCATGTTATTTTCTGCTTATTGGTCTCTCTTGTAAATATTGATTTATAAGGGGCGATCCATTTCGAGGTTCCCTACTTTTTTAAAGAAAAAAATTTTCTTGTTGAAATCAAATGTCGCCGAGATCACGAGCTTCAATTTCAGGCAACAAATAGTCGGGTATCATGGCACGATAACGGTCGCCATTGACGGTTACGTCCTCACCGGCATCATTTTTGAAAAAATATGGACCGATGGTTCCGGTACGTCGGATCGGGAATCGGTCAATGGCAAAAGATAGCTCTTAACGAGAGCTAAAAAATTGCTCATGGGTTTCAATGCGTGGGTCGACTGGAAATTGTTTTTTTTTATTTAAAAAAAATGGACTTAGCGCAATTGGCGAACGATTATTTTGATAATAAAACTGAATGATTCGTAAACGTTGTTCAGGGGTAAGTCTTTCCATGATTAAATGCCAAACAATACTTAACAAAAATAACATGACAGCATGACACGACTCACACGTGATCTGTCAAAAAAGGCTATTGAAAAAAGTATCTCTACTTAGATCACCCTATATTTAAGGGATATAAGAAAAATAATAATAATTTTTTGTGAAAATAAATATATTGAATATATTAAAAATCATTTATAATCATCCATTGGATGTCTAGTTGCATAAAAAGTAAAAAAATAAACATAAAAAGAAAGATGGAATAAAATGTCGCATGCGACATGTCACGTGCGAATGTGATTTTTGAATAAAATAAATAACATTATTAAGATACATGAATCCATGACATTTTAAAATTAATCGCATTAAAATATTCTTTCAGGTTTTGCTGAAATCAGTGTTTGATTGGTTTGCTTTGAAAGCGGCTTCTGTTTTTGTCACTTGCGAATGGCTTGGTTTTTTGTAATTATCTTAAAAACGAACAATTGGCCAAAATCAACTTTAGCACCAATTAAAGTGCTAATCTAGAGCTATAAGTTTCGCCTTTTGTTAAAATGAAATAATGTTTTGGCATATGTTTTTTTCACTTTGAATGCATACGAATGTCGCATTCGACATTGGAGAAATGCCCATATGCATTAATTCACTCCATTGGATCACATATAAAAATATTAGAAATTTTTTTGTCTCTACGGGATTTTTTTGGCCCACAAATTTTAAGACCTGGTCACCGCGACTGATTGTTGACATTTCGCTTCATTTGAGCACGATTTCGCCTATCTGTGGGCTTTATCACATTTTTGAAGGCCCTAGGGCCACATGGCCTGTTGCAAACCATGCATATTTGTGTTTTGGGAGTCACTTCGGAGGCGGATGTGTTTTTTTTGTTTGTTTTGACATCTGTCCGCTGTAGTGTATTTTTGGCTGGAAATTTGCAAAACCCTTTGGGGGTTTGATATACTAGTAGTGTACTATCATGTCCAATTGGTTTTGTTCGGGAAAGATTTGATGACCCACATTTTGTTGCACAGTGTAATTACACATTTCACATTGATTTAGGTTAGGTTATGTTGAATAGAGGAGACGTTCAAACGTCTCATGTCCATGGACATACACTTAAGCCAGTGGTTCGGCCTGTTGTGAGTTCCTTATTTATGATTTTTATACCCCACGGGTTACAGAAAATCGGTACTAGACACGAATTTTCTTCTTCTGAGATGAGTCAAGTCTGGCAATATATCGGAACCGAAATATCGGGATCTTGCATGTGTGAAAGCTGGGCAGTGACACAGAAAATGTTCCATCGTTTCGATGTTTTCCCTGCTTACCCTGCACTCGTAGTTTTCTGCTAGTCCTTTGCGATGAAGATGTGCCTGTAAGCTTGAGTGTCCCGTTAGAACACTCATCATCTTACTAATCTCGATCTTGTTTAGTTTCAGAAAACTACTTGTTTTCTTCTTATTTTGGTCACCCTACAGTATCTTTGCAGTTGCTCTATTCCACACAGTTTTGTGAGCCATCACTGCCCAGTGCTTCAACTCATCCTTCGTGGCTTTGAAAGGTTTCCAATTCTCTAAGTTTATTACTTGAAGTTCTCTGCCTTTCATTTCCAATCACTAAGTTTCGTCCCGGTACCCAGAAAATACGCAGTTGAAGCTTCGCATGGACTGAGTAATTATTGATCATGGACTGAGTAAATATGTTCACATTGATTTCCGAGTTAGATTTTCCCAATATTGGGCTTTGAGGACACGGATTTGGACTTTGAATTGGTTTACCAGTGAAATCCCACGTTCCTCACAATCGTTAATTACTTTCAAGATACTCGCTTTAACTTCCATCTCAATATAGATTACACCATCAAGCGTTTTTTTGGCTGTACTCCACAATTCCGATATTGATAGATCGTTACCAAATCTATTCAAATTCCAAAAAGAAGCATAATTAAATAATAGCAAACATATCTGCTGAAACAACAAACTTTGTTTGCTAATATAGCGGCGAATACTTTAGGATTCCAAGGGGTGTTCTTGAATCCTTTGTATGATTTTTACCAAATTTGTATATGAACATATTTTGGCGTTCCTTATGCCAAATGTAGTATAAGCACATATTGTTGCTCTACGCTCTATGTCCTTCTAGTTTGGATGGTCCCTAAAGTGGAACTGTTACACTGTACGCTGTTGTTATCGAAAGCTTTAGTTTACTTTGAAATAACTTCTAGTTTATTTTGTTTAATGTTTACCGAAGAGAATTAAATATGTATAGTTTTTTCTTTTATATCTTGAAAATATAAAAAACTTGTAAATTTTTGGTAATCTGACGAATGTTTTGCAACAAAATTTATTTTTTATTATTATTATTTTTATCTGATATAGTTTATTTTAATCCGTTTACAATTCTAGATTGACACTATGCAGCGGGAGGAGATTGCGTACTTCACCGACGAAAATGTGGGTCTCAGAAGCGAGGAGTGCAGTAACCGGCTACAACTATTACTAGACTATGGTGGCCTGCGTAGCTTAGTGGTTAGTGACTTAGAATCTGAATGTGCTGGGTTCTATTCGCAGTCGGTTAAATTAAACATAAAAATTTAATCTATGCGTCATATATTCAAGTTTCTGCAGCTCAAAATAACTCATCCGGATACAGTACGATAGAAACAACATCTGATTATTCAAGACAAAAGGGAAGCTAATAGCCATAAGATCAAGAAGATAAATAATATAAATGAAACGTTTTTAGTGGAAAATAGAAACGGTAATCTCAAATAACACATATTCTCTAAGATTATCTGAAAATGTTAATTGACACTGGGACAACATGAGAATGATGGAAATAACGTAAGCCTTTTGCGATTTCCTATGTTTAATAGAAAAAAAAACATGGACAATATACAAATGATGGACAATAACATAAGATTCCAGCGATAAACGGGTATATCCTGGAACGAAGGTTGTGATAGAAATAGACTTAAAGATTATCGCAACAGCGTCGTTAAGCTGCGACAACTACAACTCGAAAAACAAAAATTTAATCTTCTATGAAACCTCTTACCATCCTGTACGATGCTTGTCAAAACCTAGGCAAGGACTTGTAAATAAATCATTATCGCCTGATTCGAGGCAGACGCCAAATATACCAAATTCAAGTTCAAATAGAAACTAAATAAAGGTTTAACGGTTTAAATTTGTCCTTTATTTAATCCAATTCAATCTTATAAGTAATTACAAAGGAGGCTTATTGCTACAATCTTAAAACTAAGTAACCCAGTGCCTTGCCTCTCAGGGTCAAAGAATTGAAACAAAATGTTCGTCGCAGCTTAGCCACAGACATGCACTCACACATATATAATTAAAATCTACTAAAAATGTCCGAAAAAATAAGGATTGTCAAAAACGTACCCATCTCTAGAAGGAAAACTAAAGCCAATTGTACAAAAACTAAAATTATAAAAGCAATATGTGCTTACAAACTAGGACTAAAAAACTAAAGCTTAAGAATAATTAATGTACATGTATTAACATAAATGAGTAACCAAAACTTATGTACAAACACACACTCACCACCAAATAGAAAAGCAATCATTGCGCCGTAATATACACTGCGGCATAAAGATCAAAGTTATCATACCTCCTGTGGTAGAAGAGGAGTCTGTTGTCGTGGTAAATGAGTCCACCGTCCTTCAAAATAATGAGATCGAATGGTCCCAGATGTCTTCTCGTTCTAATAAACTCCAGATCCCTTTCCAAATGGAGGTACCCGCAAACAATACCATTGCGTGAGTCGCTTGCTCTTTCCAAAAAACGAATGGCTCCTTCAACCATTCGAACATCAATCCTGCCTAAATCAGCCTTCTGATATACAATCCTGCTAGCAGGTCTTCTCGGAATTCCATCCTCACCGACAATTCAACGTAGCCCCAGGCAGGTTGTCAAAACACTCCGTTCCCACTTCCTAATTCTGTCCATCTGAACAGACGAGACACCAACCCAGGAAGGGGACGCATAAGTAATAACGGGCCTAATAACCTGCTTATAGATCAGCAATCTGATTTCCGACGAGAGGCCACCCCTCATGGACAACACTCGATAATATCCGAAGTATAACTTCCTTGCCTTCTCGAGAATATAATTAACATGCCGACAAAAGTCGAACCTGTTATGGAATAATACTCCCAGGTACTTCGCTCTGTCAGAGACTCCGATTAATTCATCGCCCAATTTCAATGTCGGGATATACCGCCTGAAATTTGGGTATACTGCCGGGGTCTGCCTTTAAAGACCACCGAAACTCATTTTCTCACATTCACTCGGAGTCTCCAAAGGGTGAAGTACTGGTTTAAGCGATCCAAATTCAGGGAGCCTTGAGGCACCCCTGCTAGGATCGATCGCTGTGGAGACACATTATCAACAACCCTCACTCTGAAGGAACGTCCCTTCAAGAAAGCCGCCACTAATCTACAAGTAATCCCATCAAACCCAAATGACTGTAGTTTGTAGAGTATACCGTCTTGTCAAACGGAGTCGAAGGCCTTCGCAAAATCAAGGCTGGCAGCAATAGTGCTCCACCTTTTAGTGAAGCCACTAACCACATAATCAGTTAGGGCAGTAAGTGCATGGGTAGTCGAAAGACCCTTCCCAAAACCGAATTGGCAATCCATCAGGATATGCCTTTCCTCAATAGTACACTTAAGTCTTTCTAAGATGAATGACTCAAGGATCTTCCCAAAAGGCGACAGAAGAGATATCGGCCGATAACTCCCGTAAATAGTCGGATCAGATCCTGGTTTTCGGATTGGCACAACCAAAGCTGTCTTCCAAGCCGTCGGATAGTAATCAATATTTACGCATTCGTTAAATAATGTAGTTAAAAAAGGCAGAGCAACCTCTCCTGATCTTCTCAGGGCAATATCTGGAATATCATCAATCCCCGATGATTTTTTATTGGGTCGGGCGGAAATCGCCCCTGCCACAGACTGTGGAGTCACAAAGCCACACCCACTCCAGCGTGATGCATCCATAATGACCGAACCGTCAGCGGTGAAATCATATCCGAAGTTCACCAAAGGAATTGCGGTGATGATTCCCTCCACAGCCTCTGAAAGAGCCATCATCCGGATTGTGATCCATTTGGTGTACATTAATCAGATTATCGGCAAGTAATTCAGCCATACCAAGGTCATCTGCAACAAGCGACCCATCCGGAGCAGCCAGCTCAGCTATGTGTTTTCTCCTCATCAGACCAGCGGCATGCTTGACGCGACCACTCTCATGCTTTCAAGGTATTCTTTCCGCTTGTCCCTCTCAAATTTAAAAATCGTGCTAATGTTTCTAAGTTCCGCCCTGATAATCGGAATCCTCTCACTATTACGAGATCTATGTAGTGCCCGGCATAGCCTACGTCGCTCCCGTATGAACCTTCGAATAGAGGGAGGTAGGTCTCCCAACATCTCACTCCTGGTGGTGGAAACCGGCACAGAAGCCTGAAGGGCATGCCGAAAAACCGAACTTAATCCTTCCACAGAATCATCTGTTTCACCAATAGCGGCGTTTCTATGGACGGGCAGCATATGCTCCTGAAGGCCCTCTGACAGGCGCCCCCTAAATCGACGAACATTCAAATGGCCATAGTCATAAAGCGGGCGTGCCTCGCAGACCTGAACATCGCGCACCTTCAACACCAGTTCAACGGCCCTGTGATCAGACTCATATTCATGGGTCCTCAGCAAACCATACCCGGTCCTAACGACCCCAGGCGAAACCAGGAAAAATCTATATAGGAGCCAGGCAAACCATATCAACAAGGATATCCGACAAAATCCTACCATTCAGGTTGCGATCAGAGTCCTTGGTGTTCCAATCAGCTCCAGCAATGACCTCATTAGAAGCACAAATCTATGAAAAGGAATCAAAATCCGACGGACGAAGAATGTCCGTAGGACGTAAATAGAAGGCAATAAAAACCATCCTAGAACCATCAGCTCTAAAAATCACGATTCAATCAGACCAGAGTCAAGTGGTCCTCCACCGCGACCCGCTTCTCTATTCTGCCTAAAAATCTCAAATCCCGGTAACGAAAGATTGTGAGATGGGGAGATCTTATGCTCAGCCAGAAGTAATATATCAAATAATGTCTCTTCGTCAGAGAGACAACAGAATTTACATTGATAAAAATGCATTTCAACATCTTACAATCCTTGCATGTACAGCAGCAGGCCCAAGATGGCGGTGGCCCTACCCTCATTGCCACGTATTTTGACAAACTCCGGACTAAAAGCCCGAATGTCAGCCATAACCTCTACCAAACCCATACCAAAGTAAGATCGGCAGTCCTCAGAGATCTCACCGCTGCGGGCAAGAGCTCCATCAACCATATTCCCACCACGGACATTACCTACCACCGGAGCCCTCGAGGGCAATGGGGTAGGGCGAGCAGCAGCTGCATACGATACCCCTATCCTGGTTGTCGCAAGGATTTCAGAACGTGCCGTCACCTTGGCGGCAGCAGCTTGATTCAACTCCTCTCTAACATCCTCTTACGCCTAGGACAGTCGGGGGAGCTAGCAACGTGTCCCTCAACTTCGCAATTAGCACAAAAAATCCTATATTCTTCACCCGTAGCCGGGTCCACGACCGGTGTGGGATTCTCTACATTGGATGGCAAGAGACACTTGGCAGGGCCATATGATCTTCCACATTTCACACAGCGATAAAGCATGGGTCCAAGACCGGTGTGGGGTCCAAGACTTGGCAGGGTCATGTGATCTTCCACATTTCACACAGCGAAAAGGCATGCCGCAATTACTCGAGACATGGCCAAATCGCTGGCAATTAAAACATTGGGTAGCCCTAACCCGCCTGTCCTTACGGCAGTGGACCCTACACTGAAGAATTCTATCCAGATCATACACTGCACCAATATCGGTAGACCGAGTCAGCCGAAGGCGCCACTTATCGTAAGAGAAGCAAATCGCACTCAGTAACTCAACCTTGGAAGGGACCTTGGTCTCAAAATATGTCTTCACCTCATCGGTGGAATATTCCTCAGACAATCCGTCCACTACCACAGTGTATGAAATCAAAGATTTCATACTAATTTCGTACTAAAACGACTGTTTCGTTTTGAAAGTTCTTTATTGAATGACTTTTACTATTCTAGTTTGATACTTAGAACTAAATTATATTTGGGTGTAGCATAGATTCATGCATAACTTCCCACGAGAAATGTCCGCCACATGTTGGACTTTGTATTGGACACCGTGCGACTGTTGATTTGTCACTTAATGGGAAATGCATCGGTAAACGTATTATGCGCCACGGGTTGAACCTGGCATTGGAACCCGTGCGACTGTCTGCGAAAAATAACGTGTGACTGTCGTCTTGTTACTTAAAAACAAAACGTATGTGGGAACGTCTGTGACACATGATACTGTTAGACTGTTATATGGGAATTTAAGTATGATTGTGAACATGCTGAAATATATACATATTTGTATGTGGACGGAGATGCCTTTTTCTCAAGAGTTTTCTTGATAGCGCCAGTACTTCTTTGCACGTGAGGTGCGACCGGCGTTGCCGCACCTTTTATCTTATTCGTGGCCACTTTGCCACTCAAGAGGTTGGACGTTGCTGAAGATGCAACGTCAGGAGCAATACATGCAGCCGCTTCGTCTGTCCGGTTTTCACACTGCTTGTTGTTTGAAGCAGTATCCATGTCAAATACCTGGTGGAGGTCTTTGCGCGGAGGAGTTGATGGTTCCTGCAACGTTGGCATTTTGGCCATCAGTGCTTTATTCGTGCTTTCAAGTGCACGATTGCTATCTTCAAGACGTTATATGGCTTTCTTCATTTCAGAAAGAGTTGCCTCAAACTTAAGTTGTTCGTATTATGAAGTTTTGCGTCTTTTCCGGCGCTTGCCCTCAGGATTTTCGTTCGCGACAGTGCTGTCCGACATTTTCTCACCCTCCAGGGTAGACTCGCCAGAGTTATTGGCGGTTTCCATGTCGCACTTTTCTTCACAAGGCCTTTCCTAACCGACTTGTCAGGCAAACTCAACGAATTAGGTCTATTTAAACAACCTTCAGCACCATTGACTGGAAATTCTACTTGTTTTGAGCCGACAGTAGTTTTCCATCAATCAGAACGGAACTTTCTGGTGTAAAAACACCCTCACCAACATTGGCTGGAAATTGAACTAGTTTTGTTTTAGTTTTAATATTACCATTTATTTTTTCCAAAACACTTACAACTAATAACAAAAGATGGCTTACTTTCTAATATATACTATAAATAAACATACCCGGCACTTATGTCCGTCTGGGCCTACTTAGTCTAATACAAAGTGCTGCAGTCCTGCCACAAGCACACCATCGAACAAATATCTTAAAACTACTCAAAACGAAATGCCCAAAAAAAAACAGGAAATTCAAAAAGGGGCCAATCTCTAAAGATAATTATATATATGTGATCTTAAAAACTAAACTTAATATTAAACTTAAAAACTAAGGAATATTTACACACTATTTACATATATACATTCATTGCACGTTACTATATACCATGCCAGTCCTTCCGGTCATATTGGACCTCCTGTGGTAAAACACAAGGAGGTCTCCCTCAAACAACAACCCCTCATCACGAAGCCTAAGAAGAGCGGCAGGCGGAAGAAGCCGCCTGGTGGGAAGGGAGTCAAAATCCTCATCGATGCTAAAAATCTCCTCGACGATCCAATTCTGCAGATGACGACCTTTTTTTTTAAATTTGACGGCACCATTTGTCATAAAGACATCTATCCTATCAAAATCGACGCTATCGTAGACTTCCCTATTCGACGGATATCTAATCGAACCATCCTCCAAGACCCTACAGCGGAGTCCCAGACAAGACCTCAACACTCGCCTCTCCCATTTCCTAATCCTTTCCATCTGGGCAGACGAAATGCCATACCAAGCTTGAAAGGCGTAGGAGATGACAGGCCTAATGATCTGCTTATATATCAGCAATCTAACCTCGAGTCGAAGTCCACCGTCCCTCATCCGCAGAAGCTGGTGAAAACCAAAGTAAATCCTCTTCGTCCTATTCAACACAAAATCAACATGTCTGGAGAAATCGAACTTGTCATGAAATATGACTCCAAGGTACTTCATTCTATCAGAGACACCTATCGACTCACCCCCGATACCCAGGGTAGGCTCGAAAGACCTAAAGTTCGGGAAAACGGTCCCGCATTTGCCTCTGAAAACAGTGACAAAACACTTACCAACATTGAGTCGGAGTCCCCAATTCGAAAAATAACAATGAAGCTCCTCTAAGTAAGCATTCACTCGCCTAGTCAACGGCACGGTCATGGGACCTCGGCAGGCCAGTAGCACGTCATCCGCATAGGTCAGCAGGAGACCTCCATTGGGAGGACCAGGGATGTCGCTGACGAAGATGTTGTACAACATCGGTCCCAGCAGGGAGCCCTGGGGCACCCCTGCTAGAACCGAGCGTTGACTCGGCACCTTGTCGCCAACTCTAACCCTAAAATGTCGACCTTTCAGGAAGCTCGCTACCATCCTACACGTTTGACCGTCAAATCCAAACGATTGAAGCTTGTATAAAATGCCATCCTGCCAGACAGTTTCGAATGCCCTAACAAAATCCAATCCTACAGCAATGGTGCCCCATCTCCTATCAAATCCTCCTATCACAAAATCAGAGAAAGCGCATGAGTAGTGGAGTGACCAAGCCTAAACCCAAATAGGCAATCCCGGAGGATGCGTCTACTTCAACAATTCTCCTAATCCTAGCAAGTATGAAATATTCGAGAAGCTTCCCAAATGGCGACAAAAGCGAAATCGGCCTATAACTACCACAGAGCCCAGGATCAGTCCGGCTTTCTAATGGGAACAACTAATGCCTCTTTCCAGGCGGACGGGAAATATCCTAAATTTAAACCATGATTGAAGAGAATCGGCAAAAAACCCCTCGATATCTCACCCGCTTTTCTAAGGGCCACATCGGAAATCCTATCGACGCCACTAGACTTCCGAGAAGGTCTGCGGGCCAGAGCCCCTCCTACGCAACCGGGACTCACAAAGCCGCCATCATCCCAAGTAGACCTGTCGCCAATCACAGAGCCACTAACCGTGAAGTCACCACAGGCGTCCCGCTAACCATTCCCTCAACAGCCACGCTAACAAGGCTGCGGAAGGAATCGCCAGCAGGGTTCACCTCAATGTGGTTGGTATTCCGTATGTGAGACGCCAGTAACTCTGCCTTGTGCAGATCATCAGACACCTGCACACCATCCTCACCAACTAAGCCACCAACGGGATCCCTAACCGAAAGACCAGCAGCCCTCTTCACTCGACCATAAGTCCTAGAATCGACCCTGATACTACCCAAATAGTCCTTACGACGACCCTCTCAAATATGTAAATGGAATCCCGAATAATCCTATCCAAGTTCCGAATATCCGCCCTGAGAATGGAATGCCTGTCCGGATCTCCAGATCGGTGCAAAATACGACGAAGTCTCCTACTCTCACGAATGAAACGTATTATATTTGGCGCCACGAAAGACTGAGCCCAGTTCCTCGACACAATCATCAACCTCACGAATGGAGACATTCCTGTCAGCCGGGAGCACGCAGTCATCCAGACCACACCTCATACGCCCCCTAAAACGCCGCACATCCATCCTATTGAAATCGAGAAAAGTCTGCCTTTCACACTCCTGCATATCCCCTAAAGCCAGAAGAACCTCCACATCATTGTGATCAGACTCAAAGTCCAGGGTTCCCAGAAGACCATCCCTAGCTAAAGCCAGCCCCGGAGTCCGGAGAAAGAAGTCTATATAGGAACCCGACGAGCCATTCGGCCTAGACGGACCATCTGTCGGGCAGATGTCGAAATTGGGGGAATCCCGGAGAAAATCCCGAAGGAGCCTACCTCTCGTATCAGTAATATCGCCACCCCATAGCAGGTGCCTGGCATTCATGTCGCAGCCAATGAGAACCTCATCCGAAGCACACAATCCTACAACAGAATCTAAATCCGAAAGGCGAAAAACCACCCCCGGTGCAAGATACATGGAAACAAAGACGCGGGTAAACCACTGCTTCTCCAAACCCTAGCCGCACAACACTCAATCTCACCTGACCTGAAAAAAACCTGTTCGCACCTTAATCCACTCCTAACAAGTATAGCAGTCCCGCCTCCTACACCTGAGCCTCTATCTTTCCTATAAACAGTGAAACCCTCAACCTCAAACCTATGCCTCGAAGTCAACTTCGTCTCCGCGATGAGCAAAACATCCGGCCTATGCAGTCTAATAAAAATCCTCAAAAAGTGTCTCCTATGAACCGAAACGACTGAATTGGTATTGATAAATACCACCCTAAACATCCAAAAAAACCGATGTGCATCAGCAAACCCAAAAGGGCGTTGGACCTATCCTGCGTACCAGAGATCTCCCTATACCTAGGAGCAAATTCGAAAATGTCCTTCATCACATCCGACACACCCTTACCGAAGAACGACCTACACTCCTCGGAAATTATCTGCCCTCCCTGCAAAGCGCCCTGAACAGTTCCACTGCCGCCAGTTCGCGCCACTCTCGCCGCCGGTGTAGTGCCGTGACGGGCCCCAGCCGCAGCAGCGTACGACACTCCGTCTCTGACCTCCGCGAATCGTCCGGACCGTTGAGCCTCCTTCGCCTTCGTTTCCTCCCTGGCCTTCTGCAGGAGGATGGCCTTTCTTCTCGGGCACTCGGGGAAGCTTGCAGCATGCCCCTCAACATCACAGTTGGCGCACTTGACTGGCCACCTTACCAGTGACCGGATCGGTCTGCACTGCCTCCTTTCCAACCACGTCCTTCGGGGGAATGGAGCATTTGGTCCATGCGACAGACCACACTTCACACACCGGCGTGCCACAGTTGAACGAGACATGGCCGAACCATTGGCAGTTGATACACTGCGTCACATCTATCTTTCTATCTCTATCTTTCCTGAAATGCACCTTGCATTCTAATACCCTATCCCCTTTATATAAATGGGATAGGTTATATATGATGTGGAGAGATTATATATATAATCTCTCCACATCACTTTCCCTAGAAAGACGGAGCAGCCATTTGTCTTCAGAAAGACAAACAGCGCTCAACAACTCGACCTTGAAGGAGACCTGCGATTCCAAATACCCCTTTATCTCTCCCGCACTGTACTCCTTCGAGAGTCCCTCAGCAACAACCGCATACGGTAGAAGAGCCCTAGGCGTATGCGTATGGAATTGTAGCCCCTCTCGACCAATAACTCCCTAGCTATACCAAACTTCTCTAGACCGAAAACCCTCAACGAAATGACCGAAGTTCTTACCATTTTGCAGATAAAATCTCCTGGCCCTAGTCTGCGTCTCAGCATCTCGGCGATCACTCTGACCCCGACGTCATAAATGGTAAAGTCAGGAAGGCTCCTGCCACCGCCGACCTTCACGTTCCCGGTTGGGGCACCAACAGCACTCTAGTGTGCTTCAGTAGTCCTCGGAGCCGCAGTCTTGACCGCAGCAATCGCCTTCTTCTTCAAGGGTACCTGTCTATGTATGGCACCCTTGCTTCCTCCAGATGCAGCCGGCGGTGCCACATCGTCTTCCTTCGGTCCGAGGACTTCGGCTGCCTCGACCGACATCGCCTCATCCACAGGGGACCCTGCGGGCACTTCCTTCGTTGAACCGAGGACTTCGACTGCCTCGGTCAACAGGGGGTCCTGCGGGAACTTCCTTCGCCGCCTGGAAACCAGCGGCCTTCGCCTTCCTCAGAGCAGTTACTTCCTCCAGAAGCACCTGGTTCGCCCTCTCGAGACGTGCGATCGTCTCATTCAACGTATCTAATGTAAGAGAAATCTTTAACTCCTCATAGGGCGAATCGCCCCCATTGCCACTGCAGTTGCAGCAGCTTTTCTTTTTCGCTGCTTGCGTTCGCCCGCAGCCTTCAATCCGTCGGTGGTGTCGCCGGTATCCGACATTGCGTCAAAACACCCAAGAACTGGGCATTTTTCACTCAAATTGGCTCTATTGACGAAACCCTTAGGTATAGGGGTGTCAAAGTCTTCCCGGTCGACGAAACCTTCAGGTCTCGTTTTTGGCGCCAAATGGTCGCGCGATAGACCTGCTACATTTTCAAGACCCTCCGGGGGTCCCACTAGGTCCAAAATCCCTATTGACATAACTGTCAGCCGAAATTTTCAGTCCAGGAGTCCCGTCGACGGAACTCTCGAAATCGCCACTAACACGAAAATGCCCGCCAAAAGCAGACAATTTGTTGTACGACTTGTCGAAAGGGTGATGAATCCCCGTCGGCAAAGCACTTTTTGAAATATTATCTAAGCTTCCACTTTAATTATTTTAGGAGGCTTTTTTCACTTTATTTTTAACACACAAACACTTTAACACTGTTTACGAATGTTTAAATCAGAACGGAACTTTCTGGTGTAAAAACACCCTCACCAACATTGGCTGGAAATTGAACTTGGAGCAAAGTATTTTTTAACAATGTTCTCGAGCAATCAGGCCCCTGAACGAAACTTCAGGTCTCGTTTTCCTCTGATTTGACGCTCCTACGCGCTTTCCAACTTCGCCAGATGACTCATATGGCTCCTCCAGACCGCCAAATCGGTTGAGGAAATCTTCAGAAAGCCAATTTTCACACAATGCACAGTGTGTTATTTCATCAATCTAGGTGGACAAAAGTAGAAAAGAATCGATGGTCACATGGTCGAGAGGGCCATTCGTTTTCTGTAAAGAGGTAGTGGCGTAGAAAACGGAATTGTTTGTAGATTCCTCAACCTCGAAAGGGACTTGCAATTTGTAATTACAAGGCGACACTTAAGGCCTTACGACCTCATTATTTTAAGGGACGCGGGGCTTGTGTACGACGGTGATCGGCTCCTCTTTTACCACAGGAGGTACGATACTTTTGATATCGAGGACACGGTGTATATCACGGCTCAATAGTCGGATTGTTTGTGTGGAATTTGTATTCCTCTTTGTGTATATGTGTGGGCATTTAGGCTCTCTCTAAACATGTGTTTGTGAATGGACATATGTGTGCTCATGTGCATATGTGTATGTATTTATATATGTATACGTGTGTATGTGTGTATATATGTGTACATATACATATATATATGTATGTGTGTCTATGTGTGTTTGATATGTATGAGTTCACATGGATATATATATGTTAGTTTTAATCTTAGTTTTAGCATTTAGTTTATAAGTCTATAAAATATCATTACTTCCTTTAGTTTTAAGTTTTTAGAGACTGGTCTGTTTTAATAATACTAATTTTCTGACACTCTTGTACATATGATAGTTTTCTTTTTTCTCGAATGTATGTCGACGCCTAAGTCACAACACGATCTAGATTTAATTTTGAAAGCCCAGAGGGACAATGTTACTGGGTATATTAATGATAAGCATTTACAATAAGCCTATTTTGTAAGTAATTTTAAGAAATTTTTGGATAATAAAATTGCTATTTTGAAACGAAACGAAACAAAAGTCGAAAAAATGTTTACTGAGTATCACAATATTTATATATGTCATTAAAAAGACATAATTATAAGAAAACAGAAATAATTATAACAGAAATAATTATAAGAAAACACTGTATAACTTACTGTTATTAAGATAACGGTAAATGAAAGTGAAATATTGTCGTAGGTAGAAATGTAATGTGGGAATCTATACATTTTAGTTTGTGATCGTGTGAGAACATTGTTCGTAGCTCGATTGAAAAAAAATGCTGGAATATTAAAACTTACTTCTATTTTAATAAATGTTGTGCACTTCATTACTTCGAGTCATTTTAATTAGAGCTATTTTGTTGATTTTAATCAGTGAGTATTTGAACTCCCTTTAAAAACTAATTCGTTATAAAGAAAAGGACATAACAAAATTTCACCTCAAAACACCTCGTACAAACTTTCAAATTTTAAAATATAGTGTGTATACTACAAAAAACCCATAAAATATCTTGCTCATATTTGCACAATTTTAAAATAACTGCCTTAATTTAAGAATGACCCTGAAAATACCTTAAAAACTTTGGTTGATCTATGAATAGAAACACAGTGCGGCGAAAAAGCTAACACATCGTTAATATATACTTTAGACGTGGTAAATTATTCTGCAACCAATTAATTTTATACAAGTCAAAAAAAAAAAGTACGCCTTATACTTCGATGAAAGACTTCACTTTTTTAAATCTATTACGTTTTGCATTCCATGAAAGACTTCACATTTTTAAATCTATTACGCCTTGTTCTTACATTAAATACATAAAATTACTTTAGATTAAGTACATTCTGTAATAATGTACTTAATTGAAACCAAGAACATGCTGTACTTTCCAAGAACATGCTGTACTTTCCAAGAACATGCTGTACTTTCCACAAGTGTAAACTATTTTTGTTATTTAGTTATTTGTCCAAACGTTCCTGGTAATTTTCGTTATGAGCTTCTTAATTAAATGGTTATTTTTTATAAATTTGATTTCGATAAACAGTTTGTTCAGTAGCATACACGTACATACCTGACGATACCCATAGCCATTGTGTTTAGTCTAGTTTTCTTTATATTAGAGGGAATACTTATTCTACGTATTCGATGAATAAATATTTAGCAAAATTTTTCCTAAAACAAATCGTTCTCTTCGAATGAACTGCGGTGGCAAATACATTATTTGACGTGGTTATTTTTGAGTTGAAATACCAGAAGTGAGGAATACTTCTTATTCATTTGGGAGAAGCTATGCCTCTTAGAGCTGATGTTTTAAAGCTGAACCTTGCTGAATGATTTGTGTTGAGCTGTCAAGTAATTGTATTTGCCATACCTTTTTGTAAAAAAGTTTGAATTCTAAAAAATTATAGAGACTTCTTGTGCTGGAGAATATCCTAGTTACATATCAATAACGATTTAAAGGCCAAAATAAAACAAACGAATATACAATATGTGATGTTTTATTCATAAGAGTTACAGGTTACACTTTCCTTCGGGTCCTGTTACAAAGATATTTAAAAATATATATTAATACCAAACTTAAATTCGAAATTTAACAAAGTTACCCATCTTTTTAAATAGATACAGGAGTTTGAATAAATGTGGGCTCTATGATAAAAGTCAAATCGGACAGATTCTATATATGGGGGCTATATCAAAATGTGGACCGATATTGCCCATTTATACAAAATTTCAGCCACCTAGCTCAAGTATTATATGTACATTGTAGCGTGATTACAACAGACGGATATTCATTAATCGTCTTAGAATTTTAAGACGATTAAGAGTATATGTATTACTTTATGGGGTCTCGGATCAATATTTAGAAGTGTTACAAACGGAGTGACAAAATGAATATACCCCCATACTATGGTGGAGGGTATAAAAACAATTCAGTAGAGGCCAAAAACTGCTTCTGTTAATATTATTGATATAATAAAATATGTCTTAAAATATGAAAATATATTTTTAATGATATTTTCTAGCAGTGACATATTTCCGTTAAAATACATTTTTTGGAAATTAATATTTACGGAAACATTCTTTGGAGCAGGTGCGATATGTAAATATTTCTTACTCATAAATTAATACTTGTTCACATCAACTTTTTTGTATCGCTTCGAAATTATTTAATATGACATATCGTTAGCAAAGCATGAAAATGTGCTAAGTCCAGTTTCAAAAAGTTTTCAGAAGGAAGATCAATTTTGTAACTGTCTTTCTGCAAATACACGAATGATGTTTTATTTGTTCCCCTTAAATGTCAATAATTGTTACTTTTAGTTATCCGTTTTTATACAGACTTCACATGTTTTGCATTTTTGTGTGAACTTAGAATATTTGAATATCACTGCACAAAGCATAATGGTGTTTTTTTTTTTCTACATTATTTTTTTTTTGAATCTTCTATTAGTGTATAAAAAATCTCAATTTTCATGTAATTAGATTTAGCAAATTGGCATATATAGTTGATCATATTCTATTTAATGCACAAAATAAAAATATTTTTTTTTATTCATTATGGAAATATTTGAAATTTACTTCGACAGCGAAAAAACAACGTTCGATTGTTCATTGTTCCGACATCGGCTTTATTCCGTTCTTTCTTCAATACATACATACACACATTTACACTCTGAATATCCGAAAGAGATTTTATGACTCTTTTTTGTTACTTTGCGCGTAACTACAACTCACATTTTGTATACCAGCCAATCGATATTTCCAGATAGATAATTTATTTTCGACTAACTGTGATACACACTGCCGACAAACAGCCGCCGAAACTGTTGCTATTAATGTAGAATTAAAAACGTCCACTCGCATAAGCGCACACAACCATTCTCTACCACCGCTCAACAAGAACTGATTCCAAAAATTCCAAACAACTTCACTGAAACTCTCACTATTATTCTCAATTTTGCGACCAAACAGAGACTAAATTGTCCTCTCGCAAATAAAAACCATATCTTAATTTAAAACAGCGATGGGCAAAAGCACTACCCGGGGTTTTTCCTCTCACGTGTACATGAGCACACACATTGAATGAGAGTTCACTATCATTCAGTCGCGCTTGGACATTCGATCGACGAGGTTGTGTCGTCGCTTGTTGCTTAGCATGCACATAAAAAAAATGGATGATACAATTATTATAATACATACTTCAAGCATAGGAATAAAGTTGAGTATGTATAGCATTTTTACCGAAGAATTTATAAACATTTCTAAATACAAGTTTAAACTATTTATTATGTTACTGCAGAAATGAATATATTATATTCTTTTTGTCAAAATTAAATAAAGAAACTATTTTTTTTAATATATTTAAATGTATTTATTATTATCTTTTAACGATTTTTTAATAAAATTTGTATAAACACCTAAATATACTAACCAAAAAAATGTTGGACACTCGAAAACGGTTAATAGAAAAAATAAAGAATATGGCATAATCAATACGAGTATGCAGTACTTTTATTGTAAAATTTGGATTGATTACTTTACATAGCATAATAAATATGTATGTATGTGGCTTATCATAACATATTTAAAGTTCGATTTCTTTATGTACGCGTATAAGAACCCCAAATCTACTTAATGATGTTCGTTGTCCACTTTATTTATTATCTTACCCAACAAATATATGTTAGGAAAATGCAAATACCATTTCTCGCAGTGCAAAAAGAGAGTGTTAACACTTCTCACAAATACATAAACATTTTGTAGAAGTATTGTGTGCCCATCGCTGATTTAAAAGATAACTAATCTTTAATTCAAAAAAAAAAAAGTGGACTGAAAATTAAGGATAAATTGTTTTTAAAAACATGACATGAGAATTTCTACATTTTTAAGGAAAAAATCTTACAAACTATTAAAATGTGTACTTGAGTTAATAACAGTTGCACTACAATCAATTATTTTTTCTTTAATTTTATGACGTAGCGTTAAAGTCAACATGACATAGTGTTATGGACACCTTATCATAGAAGCAAGAAATTTTACTTTAAAGGAATGAAAATATCTTTTAAATCAAATAAATTTTCTTTAATTTTAAGAAATTTGTTCTTTAAGCAAAGACATTTAAGGGCAAACTTGTCTTTAAGTTCATGTCAAATTTTTTTCAGTGTAAGGTTGCCGCCGTAATCTGATGTATACCGGAATTAAACCAGCCAGTAATAGAAATAAACTTAAGGATTATCATCTCAACGTTTCCAAAATGTTACAACATAGAAATAATAGAGGAGTCATCGACAAAATCCAAACAGTATAAGTCGACCAACATCCACATTATTGATAAATAACGTTTAACCAGGAAACGCCTTCCTAAGTTGCATCGCAGTGTTACCGCCACGACCACTCTGTCATCTCGATAGTGGCTAAACAACATACGATAACCGCAATAACAGCGGTTAATATAGCAGTTTCTGCTATAACAGCCTGACTTAGGCTAATATAACAGACACAAGCAAAAATTATAGGAAAAGCCTCTTATTTAGGAAACAACAAATTCACAGCCAGAAATGTACAGAGTAACATCGTATATGTCGTACTTATACATTACCAGTCCCATAAGCCCCGCTAACATCAGAAATCACCATCCACCATTTAGAATTCCCTGCAATACCCCGTACTTATACATCACCAGTCCCATAAGCCCCGCCAACATCAGAAATCAGCATCCACCATATAGGATTCCCTGCTGATATATCCTCAAAACAAAGGTACCTCAAGATTTTACTTCTTAACGCAACAAACACCACTAATTTCAACGAATCGGGTTAATATGTGATAATATGAGTTTATTTGCACCCAAAACAATTGACATGCGATCCATGGTGGAGGGTACATAAGATTCGGCATGACCGAACTTAAAACCGCTTTCACTTATTTATTATAATTAACACCTAAAAATACTGGAGCTAGACCCACTTTTAAGTACACCGATTAGATTAGATTAGTATATTGTTGTTCGTTAAGTACAGGTCGCGTTTTCACTCCGCTATTGCTGACATTTGGCAATAAGGTCTCTTTCATTCCTAAGAAGAAATTGGTAAAAACGGTTCAGATTTAGATAGAGGCCGCATATACGTATATTTTCTTTCCGAATTGGCCTTTTAGCGCCACAGAAGCTGTTTTTTATATCCAATCACTTTGAAATTAAGCGGGATGGAATTTCTTGATCCGAGGACCCACATTGTCGAATTAGGTGTAAATCGGTACCAAGTGCAAACTTGCCAAATTGAAGAAAATTTGTTTCGATGTAGATGTAGCATTCATATAGCCTTCATATATGTATGTACCGCCGATTTGGCATCTAAGCGCTATAAAATACAAATTGTTGGAAAAATGTTTATTATTAGCAAAATAGCATTTAATTTAATTTAATTTAATTTATTATTTTCAATATAAACCGAGCCAACAGGTCGTATATGGTTAAAAATTACTTCTTAACATGTAATACATACAATATTATTAACAAAATATCTTATATGACTAATTATTCAATGATTATAAATTTTTCTGATTTTAAAAATTACAAACAATATACAAATCTTAGAGATAGACAAACCTAACATATTCAATTATGCAATAAAAGGACTAATAAAAAAAATATTAAAATGAAAGTAATAAGGAATAGGAAGTAAATAGGAACAAGTATAGAAATAGAAACTACTCTCAAAGTCAATGAAACTGAATTACTTTTGAACAATCGATACATTTATACGAGACAAGAGAAAAAAAAAAGAAAGTCTTTATTACAAACACACCCATCATAAAACCAAATTGTTACCAGTTTAATTTTCCACAGAAACTGGCAAAGGTGGTGAAAATAATCTAGAGGGCAACACAAAATTAAAAGATATAACTTATTTTACTAAATTTTTCTCATGGTTTAGCGAGAAAAATAAGAAATTTTTGAGGAACCTTTAATATAAATACAGAGAAAAAAATAAATAAAAATTGAAAGCAATTACACAAGACGGATACATAATATAAATCACAAACAATCTATCTGATACAATTTCTTTTTAAATGTACGATATGAGTAATTAAGAGATTTCAGCGAGATTGGCATGTCATTATATAAACGAGTAACCCTAACTTGAAATGATTGACCTAAGGTAGAATTTAAACGGGGAAAAATTAACAGACCTACCGAATTTGAAGAATTCTAGCAAAAAATTAGGTGTTTGGGCTTTAAACATCTTATAAAAAACATTAATTTCTAATATTTATAAAATTAGCAAACGTACAACCCAAAAATCGAACAATATAAGCCGATACGTGATGACGCATTTTAATAGAATAAATATATCGCATTACCCTATAGAAAACAATTCGCAGTTTCTTTGAAATTAGGCCTGAAGTACCTGAGTAGACCTCCAAACAATAAAGAACAATTGGCATAATTACTGCATGGACAACTTTATAAAATTAGCAAACGTACAACCCAAAAATCGAACAATATAAGCCGATACATGATGACGCATTTTAATAGAATAAATATATCGCATTACCCTATAGAAAACAATTCGCAGTTTCTTTGAAATTAGGCCTGAAGTACCTGAGTAGACCTCCAAACAATAAAGAACAATTGGCATAATTACTGCATGGACAACTCTAATTTTAACATGCAATGGAATAAACAGCTCCAAATTATATAACTTTCGCAAAATAAAGTTAACTTTAGAAACAACTGAATTGACATGAAAAGAAAAGGACAATTTATTATCAATAGTCAGTCCAAGACATTGGATGCTATCTACGAAGTTTATTAGTTTTTCGTATAGATTAATTGAAATATCGTTACTATTACAGTTTCCAAATAGCATTACATTAGTTTTTCAACATTAACTGATAGAGAATTACATGTCAACCAACAGCCATGTCAACTATTTAAATTAGACAAAGTAAATTCTATATTACTTTGCAATACATCTAAATAGTCCACATTACCCTTAAAAAGAACTTGCACATCATCGGCATATGCAAATGGTAAACAATTAACAGTTTCAATAGAACTAAACAAATCATTCAAAAACATAATAAACAAAAGAGGACCAGGAACAAACCCTAGTGGCACACCACTATGGCCTAATCTGTTAAATGCCTTTTCCAAATCAAGGGAAAGCAGAACACAGCAATCACGACCTGTACTAGTTTTCCTAATGCTGTCTGTAAGACATATCAAAGCGGATGTAGTGCTTCTATTACATCTAAAGCCGAATTGACAATCATGGAGCATTGATCGCGCCTCAATATGGGAATATACAGGTTGGCTGATATGTAATGCAACAAAGTAAAGCGCTATATTTTTTTAATTTTTTTTTTAAATTTTATTGTTCAAAAGCAAAAAATGTCGGAAATAACATAAAATTTTAGAAACAGTTTAGATTTGTTCGAATTGTCCACCTTTGGCACGAATTATGGCCTTCAAACGGCCGACAAAGCCATCACACGCTGCACGAAAGTGGCTCTGCGGTATGTTTGCCCATTCCCGGCGAAGCGCCGTCTTGAGATGATCGATACTTCGGCATTTTTTAGTGCGAACCTTACTCTCTAAAATGCCCCAGGCGCAAAAGTCCAACGGATTGATATCCGGAGATCTTGGTGGCCATTGTGCGGTAGAAATGAAGCGAGGAACCTCCTTTTTAAGCCATTCTTGGTTGACTCGTGCTGAGTGCGATGGTGCTGAGTCCTGTTGGAATGTCCCTGGTCTGCGGCCGAAATGTTTGTCTGTCCAGGGCTTCAATACTGTCTTTAGGACATTTTCCCGATAATATTCGGCATTTATTTTGACCCCATGGTCGATGAATACGAGCGGGGAGCGACCATCGGCCGTTACGGCGGCCGACACCATTACCATCGGCGGCGCTTGAGTTCTGGTGGCCAATCGAAGGTGTACATTTTCAGCTGACCTCTTTGGCAAGTAAACCCGATCATTTTGTTTGTTCACAAACTGCTCAATTTGGAATGGCTTCTCATCGGAGAAACCCAAATAGCGGTAACTGGCCACTTTCGTGCAAGCGAAGCAACTGCTTAGCTCATTCCAGTCTAACTTTTTTTTGTGCATCGGTGAGCTCTTGCACTTTTTGGAACTTCAATGGCTTTAGTCCAAGCTCATTTTTTAATATGTGTTGTATACGTTCTCGCGATATGTTCAGCTCACGAGCAATTTTTCTACCACTGCGGCGTGGATTTCGATCAAATCTGGCCTTCACTTTTCGGATCATTTCTGGTGTTGTTACCGTTTTTTTGTCGTTTGGACGCGATGCAACACTGCCAGTATCACGGTAACGAGCAATGGTACGAGAAACAAAAGATTTATTCACATTTAAATGCTGGAGGGCTCTAACGATAGTCACTTGTGTTTTTACACCCAAATATAAAGCTATCACGCTTGAATTCCATCACGAATAACTTTTTATCTGAATCTGAAGATCAAAATGCTTTTGTAAGCTTGTAAACAATAAAATGAACTGTCACTGAAATAAATCTGTCAGCTATTTGACTAGCGGTTTAGAGATGATGGCAACCTGAAGTTGGTTGCAATACAGGGTGGCTGATATGTTTTGCAACCAACTTCAGGTTGCTATTATTGTTTACAAGCTTACAAAAGCATTTTGACCTATTGCATTCAGAAAAAAGATATTCGTGATGGAATTCAAGCGTGATAGTGTGATTGCTTTATATTTGGGTGGAAAAACACAAGTGGCTATCGTTAGAGCCCTCCAGCATTTAAATGTGAATAAATCTTTTGTTTCTCGTACCATTGCTCGTTACCGTGATACTGGCAGTGTTGCATCGCGTCCAAAAAGTGGACGGAAAAAAACGGTAACAACGCCAGAAATGATCCGAAAAGTGAAGGCCAGATTTGATCGAAATCCACGCCGCAGTGGTAGAAAAATTGCTCGTGAGCTGAACATATAGCGAGAACGGATACAACACATATTAAAAAATGAGCTTGGACTAAAGCCATTGAAGTTCCAAAAAGTGCAAGAGCTCACCGATGCACAACAAAAAGTTAGACTGGAAAGAGCCAAGGAGTTGAATGGCTTAAAAAGGAGGTTCCTCGCTTCATTTCTACCGCACAATGGCCACCAAGATCTCCGGATCTCAATCCGTTGGACTTTTGCGCCTGGGGCATTTTAGAGAGTAAGGTTCGCACTAAAAAATACCAAAGTATCGATCATCTCAAGACGGCGCTTCGCCGGGAATGGCCCAAAATACCGCAGAGCCACTTTCGTGCAGCGTGTGATGGCTTTGTCGGCCGTTTGAAGGCCATAATTCGTGCCAAAGGTGGCCAATTCGAACAAATCTAAACTGTTTCTAAAATTGTATGTTATTTCCGACATTTTTTGCTTTTGAACAATAAAATTTAAAAAAAAATTAAAAAAATATAGCGCTTTACTTTGTTGTATTACATATCAGCCACCCTGTACATATCAGCCACCCTGTATTGTTAATAATATGTTCAGTAATTTTAGATAACATAGGCATAATCGATTTGATTTTACGAAAAGCACAAAACATTTCAAATTTATTTACTGAATAAAAAGAAAATCCCTGAATAGTGTCCAGGGGGACAAAGGAACTCTAGCACTGTTTATACTCTGATTTGATATGAACCCAGTAGTTACTGCATTGACATTGACATCATGAATATCCTCAGAACTCTTGCATACACCATTGGCATTTACTACTGACCATATTTCTTTATTAGATTTCTCCACAAACAAACGACTGTGCTCAGTCCGCTTAATTTTTCTGATTACACTTTTAACCTTGATACGATATTTGCAGTAAATCCGCCAATTATCGGCACTCTTATCAAAAAAATATGCTTTATATGCAAGGTCTCGCAATCATCTTAGCAGAAAAAACGCACGCACGTTTTCTTATCGGGACTACTGAGTGGGCTACTTCTAAACAACTATTAAGAATAACCAGTTGGTCATCAACATTATTAGTGCCGTAGATTGCATCAAGGTTACACAAAGACAAATTTTTAAATAAAATGTGGGGATCAATGGCCTCATAATCAAAGTACTCATAAAATAGCTTCGTAGGTATTTTAGGAAGAGACAGTGAAACAAAAGTAACGAGAGATGAGATATTCCTGGACACTTAAATTGATTGGAGAGATTTACGAGTTCCGGGGCTGACAACAAAAAACAGTCAAGTAGAGAACTTGAGTTATGAGCAACATCAAAGTACGTTGGACGTGAATTATGATAAACAGAGAGGTTTATTCTACTGCCAAACTCACGCATAGAAGACGATTTACGCATATCAAAAAGATTCCTGTTAAAATCTCCCATAATAACGACATTAGAATGCTTAACTACAATATCAGAAATCTGTTGCTCATGGGCCTCAATATTTCCCTGAGGAAGATAAACAACACCAACTAACACTTTCACATTACTAACTATCAGTTCCACAAATAAACATTCAGCAATACAATAAGAGCAACCCACAAAGACAACTTTGTGTTTTATTTCCCTAGCAACATAAATTGCAACACCACCACCCCTCTCCTTAGGACGATCATTTCGAAGACACACATAACCCGGAATATCAACAACCTTTTTTTCAACATAAGGCTTTAACCAAGTCTCACTTACACCAATTACATCCAGATATCGACCTTCCAATATAGCTCTTATCTCATTAACCTTCGACGTTCTATCATTCAGCTTGAAACTTTGACAATAGAAATGACCAAAATTTAAGTTTGCCTGTAAATTGCAAAATTGACTTTTTAAAAAAGAATTGTCATGAATGACATTATCAGAAATATCCCTATTGAAAAAAAGATTATCATAAAGCGTTACCAGAAAATTTCCCTTATGTAGACGGAATTGAACTTGACCAACACTGATTTACCCTTAGCAAAATAACAACAATGCCATATGTCATTAGTGCCTAAGTCAATGTTGCAATGAGTAGCAATTTTTACCACTGGCTCACGTAAGTATTTAATACCATCAGGTAAACCATTGATAACTATATCGGCTCTGTACGAACGCCTACGTGAAACATCATTTTGAAATTGCAGCTCTTGGATAGAGTTGCTGTAAGTCTTTTCACACTGGGTAGTAACTGCGAAGCAATTGCGGATTTCTTCTTCCATTTGTAATATCTTCCTGTTAAATTCATCACGGACAGACTTGATTACTTCATCCATTTTTTCTGTAATTGCTTGCATATGCTTTTTCACGTCAGCCCTGAAAGCTTCCTGTTGCTTTTCCAAAGACGATTTAAATTTATAAAACTTAAGCATATTTCTTCCTATTCTGCTCCTACAGGGGGGTGTACGATATCGCATCGTCGATTATGTCTGACTTTAGACATTCATTACGGGTTTAAAGTTTAATTCTTGATCATAGTAAAATGCTCATCCTTTCCAATTACTATATTTTTAAATGTCCTCCGAAAGTTCCAAATTCAGTTTGTTACTGTTTTAAATGTGCCCATTTTCTGGCATAAAAGTCCTCCTTTCCGAAAAAAGGTTATGGCAACCCCCTTCCATTTCGTCGGCGAAAATTTTCAGTATCAAAAGCTGTGTCTCTGCTCTGTGGACGATGAAGGTCCCAGATGAAGCCGCCATTCAATCATCCTGTTTACGGAAGTATCAGGTACGCCCGAGCAAAATACGAACATGTTTGACTAACTTCATATACAAAGTTTATAATATGACAATCGGAGTACAAAATCAAATTAGAATACAACAAAACAAAGACATTTACACAAATATAGGGTGATCTAAGTAGATATACTTTTTTCAATAGCCTTTTTTGACCGATCACGTGTGAGTCGTGTCATGCTGTCATGTTATTTTTGTTAAGTATTGTTTCGCATTTCATCATGGAAAGACTTACGCCTGAACAACGTTTACAAATTATTCAGTTTTATTATCAATATAATCGTTCGCCAATTTTTCGAAAAAATTTGCCGAGCGCATCAACCGCGTTTGCAGTAGACAGAGATAAAAATGTAAGCGTGCAAAAACCGTTGTTGTGAATTAATTTCATTAAGGGGCGCGAAAGTTATGGCGGTTTCAAATTTAAATTTTTAAAAAATTCTATACTTACAACCGTAGGCCATTTCCATTTCTATCAGCATACTCGTATGTCAAAATATTCGCATTGCCTTCATTATTTGCAAAAATATAGCGAAACAAGACATTTTGTAATTGAAATTTTATATAATATAACGAATCCCGCGAAATATAAAAATCGAAAAAATATCCCGAATAGATGAGAGTACTAGCAGTGATCTTCAGAAAGAATGAAGGTAATATCTCGGTTGGTTAAAAAGTTATATTTGTTTCAGAATACGAAGTCCGTATTAATTGTGTTTTATTTCAATGCAAAACTTCTCTACAAAATGTCTAAGTATTGATGGGAATTGAATGTTACGATCTTTTTGAGCGTATTTTCTTTTGTAAGATTACATAATAGTATTTGTTAAAGCCGTTAATAATAAATTAACAGACTTCATATAAAAAGAATGAGAATTCGCGGTTTTTTTTAGTGATATTATTACACTAAGACATTTTAAAACAAAGTCTTATGAATTTCGCGGATTGTGAAGTCGGCAATGACAAACAGTAATTATGTG
Organism: Eudasyphora cyanicolor; assembly: GCA_963930755.1. Lineage (NCBI taxonomy): Eukaryota > Metazoa > Arthropoda > Insecta > Diptera > Muscidae > Eudasyphora > Eudasyphora cyanicolor. Next base: position 74,829,733 of record OZ005737.1, on the reverse strand, counting down.
CTCATCCGGGCTAACTTACATTGTATGCATTCGCTTAAAACCATAATATATCTTAAGAGGGAAACTAATAATGAATGGATTTAATTTGAGGTTGTGTAAATTTTTCAAAGTGCATAATTTGAACAATCATCAAAATAAAATGACGCGCCTCTGATTTCGAAATAGATCTGTAAAAATTCTTTTAATTCATATGAACTTCCGCGATATCTGTACCGCGCACTGGGTGTACCTTGGCGATCATCGTTGAGACTTAAGAGTCTCGTTCTTCGCGTACAAGACTTCAATCTTCAAATACGTTTCCAAGGTTGTTAAGTGCAACACAGCAGTACCCCCAAAGAACATAAAAATGTATTTAAGAACTATATTTGAGTGTGTAATTTTATTTTGTATTTAAGAACTTTATACTATAAAAATTGTCAAGAACAAAATTTGCAATTTTTACAAATTTTGAAAAAAATTAAGGAAATTTCAGAGATTCATTATTTTGTTTCGCGCCCCTGATTTTAGGATTCACAATGTAAAAATCCTTCTGGGACAATAAATTTAGCTCAATCTATGTATAACTGTCGATGCGCCCCGCGAAATTCACTATCAAAAAAAAAAAAAAATTCACGCAAGTTTAACTATAGTTTGGAGAGCTCTAGCGTTGGTTCTATTTGGAGTACATCATCGACACCTATATGGATTTGTAGGTACTTCCAGCCACTAAAATCGCTTCTTCGGTGATGTTTCATTGCATAGAGAAGCGCGCTGACCGCGGTCAAGAAACATAACAACACTTGAAATCTCATTTCCAAAAGTTATGAGCCAAATTTTTTCGCGGAAAGATCTCACATGAACAATGCCACAAAAAATTCTTCCTCCATGTGTAGGGTTACCATACGTCCTTCTTTCGGAGGACATGTCCTCCTTTTTTACCACTGTCCTACCTCCTTTTTAAAAAATGTGAGATTTCTCCTCCAGTTGTTACTACTTCAAATGTATTTTTATAGTTCCACCAATCGTGGTTTTGGGTGGACTTTTTCACCAATAATGAACCTAAAGCTGAAGTATACTTTCAACTACTGAATGTTTGTTAGTTTTTTTCGCTATACCAGCCCAAACAAAAGTGAAAAGTGGACAGATGAAAGGAACCGTCTACAAATTGATTCGCATTACATTTTATTTCAAGAACTACTCTGCCCTCCTAGTTTAGAGATATTTTGTTTTAACTTTTTTAATGTTTATGTTTAGGTTAGGGTGGCAGCCGGTTTTACCAGATCAAATAGACCAATTTAGGTCCAGAACCTAAACCTAATATTAAGGGCCTGTTTTTGTAACTCCTTTTCTGCCACTTCGCACGTCAAATGGCAAGCGAATGAAATTTTTGGTTTTTGCACACTTTGTTTTGGATATAAACAAAGAAGCTTTCAATTATCGCCAACATTTTGGTTCTTATAAGGCAACAACGAACGAAATGAAATGTCAAATCAGACGATCAGAAAAAATCATTCGTGTCGGTTATGTTTGCCGTCCTTTTGAAAAATAAAGTGAAAATTGTTGGGAAAATGAATAAAAAAAATGGATAAATGAACCAAACAACATTAACATGTATATTTTGCTGAAGTATCCACCATAATTTCAAAAAACCTCTGTTTATTAGTGTGTATAAAATGTATTGAAATCCTACAACTACACTGTTGCTTTTTAAATTGTTTCATAATATCTTAAATTAGGTGACCCAAACAATCGTTTATTATACCTATCGACCTAGAATCTCTTTCTGAATTGGCTTGATTTTGTCCGTCCGTCTGTTTGTAAATGTATTCTTGTTACCAAATACAGGTCACAATTATGCTCAGATCACTATCAAATTTAGTAAGAACTTTCTTTTTAACTCTACGACTTACTGAAATGGGTACAGAATGTTTCCGATTTAGATATAGTCGCTATATACATATAGATACATACATATATGATCAATCAAGCAAACAATTGTATTTATTTTCGGTTGCTTGATTATTTCTCATTCCTTAGAATCAGATGTTGCTACTTTTACAGCTGTTGGATGGGGTTGCCCCCGTTCTGATATTTTCGTGTGGAAAAAGCTTTAAAAAATTTCAATAACAACATGTAGGTAATATTGGTATTTGACAGGAAGACGATCATGATACAATAATTGTAAAGGTAGTCTCAAGCTAACAGCTGATTACAATTTTTTTATTTTGGCGTGTTTGACAGCATTTTGGTTGTCAATCTCATTGTTTACATTCCAAATGTTTGTTTACATTTTTTGACAGCAGTGGAGAGCGAAAAAAGGAAACGTATGAGTTTAAATTGAAATTGGAAAAAAGTAATAGGAAGTGAAAAAAATAAGACTGAGTGAAAAAATATAATATAAAGTGGAGAAAACAATAAAAAATTATTGTTGTTTTAAAATTATATTTTGTGTTTGTTTTTATTTTAAAAAATATATACTTTCCTAATAAGAAAAAATGCGCAAGTGTCGCATTTGTGACAAACCTAATGACCATGGAAATGGATCGTTTTTCAAAATACCGAAAGATGGAGGGCTCCGATGGAAGTGGTGTCAGGCTAGTGGTATTGCATTAGAAAGCGGTCAGTTCATCTGCGACGATCATTTTTTGCCCTCGGATATTGTAAGAGGAGCAAATAAGAGCGTGCTATTGACTAATGCAATACCATTTGTTGTGTCTGATCTGTGTCAAACGCCACCTCTAGAGTAAGTAACTCCAGTATTGGAAGCAATGAATATTTATGTCCTTTTTCTAATTTAGTGTCAGTTTTCCATCGATAAGCTCCGACATTCATTTTAATGACGAGATGGATATGTCCTTTGGGTTAGTAAGAAACATATCAGTATAAATAAATTTTTAAATTTTTATTTACAAATCTTTTTCTAGTATTCTTCCTGAAAATCCCTTGGAATACACAGATATGCGAACAGAAACAGAGTAAGATTATAAAATTAAATACTTCCTTCATCACTATATGGCGGCACATACTGTACATTCGTTATTAAATATCAATTACGGCTTTAATTTTCTAATAAATATTAATATTGACCACAGTTGCCCGTTCATTAAATTTATTTTATTGTATATGTATACTGTTTAACACTACCTCTAGATGCATCGATTTTGAATACACTGTAGAACTCGTAGACAATGAGACACAGACAGAGTAAGTTTTCAAAATCGTAATTTAAAACCATTTTGTACATAAAAATTTAAACTCCGCCTAGACACATTACAATTTATTCGGAAATGCAGAGACAAGCGTCAGAGAACAAAAAATTAATCAGAAAACTTCAAATGGAAGTCGAGGATTTGAAAATCCAACTGGAACAAGCAAACCGAGTAGTTACTTGTATTGACTTCCAAATTCTTCGTTTCGGCCTATCTTCTGTCGCTCTTTTTCTTTTTAGTTGAAGGTTGTTCCATTTGTTTTTCAATTTCCGGGGGTTTTTTCACTTTTTTCATTGTTACATATGAAGACATTCAAAAGCCACCACTGACATATGTGGCGTTCGATTTTCACTATCTGGTAGCAATGGTGTCATGAGTTGCGAAGAAAGAACAGTGCGAAACAGACAAAAAATTCGTGAAAAGTATTTATAAAACATATATTTACTATTCTATGTTCAATTGTTTACACTCTTTTTGCAAATATTAAAATAATTTCCCATTTTTGTTCTTCTTCTTCCCGTTAATTCACAATATTTGATAAAATCTCTCCAAAAATGGGATGCCATATTGCTAAATATAGGGTGCCCAATCTGGCAACATCATACTCGATTAAGACATGAACACAAGCACCAAACTTCATCGGGAACTAATAGTGCTTAAAAGTGCTTAGTTCCCCATACAAATTAAGCACTTATGGTGTAACGAAAACACGCCTAATAAAAATCAAAATTGAGATTTTATGACATTTTTATTTTTCTTCACTAACTTTTGTTATTCAACAAACAAAATTCCGAGTTTGTTGTTGAATTGTTGTTGTTGTGCTCACTCTGTCACTGACGTCTATCTGTCAGTTCAATTTGACAACCAAAATGGCAAAAATACGCAGGGTTGTACCGGACTTTTTGTTGTTGGGCTTATGAGACTACCTTTACAATTATTGTATCATGGAAGACGATGAAGAAAAGAGCTTTCTTACGCGAACGATAAGTGACAATGAACCAAATTAAAAACATGATCGCTTGGGTGAGAATAAGAAGAAGAAAACTATCGCACGTCTGCGTTTTGTTACATTTAGCTGAACAGGCTGTAAATGCGCGAAATTTAAAAAATCGAAAACATTAATACCTCATAACTATTACAATGGAAATGTGACGTTCTTTCTTAGGAGGAATTTTTTAAGTAAATTGTTATCCAACAAGAGGTGTTATTTTGGTATTCAAAGAAAAATTGAATTTTTTGACATAAATGATCGTATGTTTATTTCATAATAAAGAGGAAGGTATGCCGTTAATAATGAAAAACAACATCAGCCAAATGGCCACCACGACCACGCTTACAGGACCATATCCTTTTCACGAAATTGTCCATAACCAAATCGCAAAGTGGCTGCCCTATGTCCTCGATAGCTCCACGAATTCTATCTTTGAGGTCTTGAATCGACGCTGGGCTGTTGGCGTAGACCTTATCTTTCACGTGGCCCCAAAGGAAGAAGTCGCATGGTGTTAAATCACAAGATCTCTGTGGCCAATTGTGATCACCTCTTCGAGAGGTAACACGGTCCAGAAACTTTTCCCGTAACAGAGCAAAGGTTTCGTTGCTTGTGTGGCACGTACCGCCGTCTTGTTGAAAGTAAACGTTGTCCAGATCAATACCATCCAACTCCGACCATAAAAATTCATTAATCATTTCTCGATAGCGCAATCCATTCACCGTAACTGTTGATCCAACCTCATTTTCGAAAAAGTAAGGTCCAATGACCCCGCCGGACCATAAACCCCACCAAACAGTCACACGTTGAGGATGGGAGGATTCTCAACAATAACTCTTGGGTTTTTCGAGTCCCAGCTGCGACAATTTTACTTGTTGACGTAGCCATCGAGGTGGAAATGTGCCTCATCGGTCAAGATGATATTTCGATGATTTCCGAATTGTAATTATTTCAATGCGTTGTTGAATCGTGTATCGTTCCATTTTTAGTAATGGCGTAGTTTCTACATGTCAAATGTCAAAAAATAAATGCTTCAAAAGTGACAGGTACCGAAATACCGGGTGATTCAAAAGATCGTCACAGGATTACAAGATCCTGTGACGATCCGCCAATCAGGCCCCTTCTCCTTTGGATCTGGCTACCTTCGGGCCCCGGCCGTGCTCAGTCTTGGGGCAGTTCTTTTCCATCGGAGAGAGAATTTCGGATGTGTTCACATAAAAGAAAAATTCTAAGGTAGCTCTTTTAACAGAATATGAAGACAAAATGACAAACAGAGATAGAAAAGATAGTCGATGCTAGTGGAATTGAGTAGCATATGATGTAATTCTGCTACCATACTTCTCTTAACCCACCCTACCTTGCTGGTCATTATTGACTCAGCCCTTATGTGTATACTCTATAAAGACATCATTACCTTTCGTGGATCAAAGTAAATTGTTTAAAATTGCATATCTTTAAAATATATACATACGATCTGTTTATTTTGAAAGTGGCGTAAACGCCATTCTGTTTTTGAACCAAGAGTAGTATTGTTAAAAGGCTATGTGAATAATAGATACATATTACATACATGCAATTCATCTCACGACTTCAATGTTTCTATATTAAGTAGAAATTTTCACATTCGAGTTTAACTAACCCTCTTTTTCTAATATTGAATCGAGTAAAACAGAATGGCGTTTACGCCACTTTCAAAATAAACAGTTCATACATATATTTTAAACAACTCTTATACATATAGAACAATGCAGTATATTATAGAAATGTTAGAAGAATTATAACTCGATGGTATTTTCAAAATTAAATAATCCTAATAAAGATCAATTAAACGATCAATTAATCAATTGATAAGTGATCAATTAAACGTGTTGGAAGAATAAGTAAAACGAAATTAGGAATATTGGGGGTAAACAAAGTGTGGAGCTGATACAATTAGAAAGATTTTTGATTTGACTCACCGAATTCCTCGTATCGACAGGCCTGTTGGTTGAGGTGCTCGTTAGTACATGTTTTCATATTTCAAGTTGTTGTAATCGTTTCAAAATTGCATAGCTCGTGTTGTTAACAAAATTTGGGTGTTCATGTGATGAAAAATTTAACTAATCTTCTATATATATAAAATTGTTGCGTGACTGGCTGACTGACTGATCATCGCCCAGGCCAAATGGCTGAATCTAGAATCATGAAATTTGGTGGGAGGGTAGTCCTTGGGACGTAGACGAGCAATAAGGCGGGATTTTTCGAAATTCGTACTATTAGCCGCAAAATGGGCCAAAAAGGGATAAATATGGTACCACCACCAAATCTAAACGAAATGAGCTAGAATCTTGAAATTTGGTATGAGGGTAGCCCTTAGGAGGTAGACTCAGAAATTGGCAGGATTTTTCGAACATTTACGCACACAGTGGGGTAAAAAGTGATAAATGTGGTACATTAGCCAAATCCAAATGGCAAGAGCTAGAATCGTGAAATATTGTGTGATGGTAGCCCTTATGAGGTAGACTCTGAAATTGGCAGGATTTTTCGTAATTCGAACATTTGCGCACACTGTGGGGTAAAATGGGATAAATGTAGTACAGCAGCCAAATTCAAATGGCAAGAGCTAGAATCGTGATATTTGGTGTGAGAGTAGCTCTTGGGACGTAAACAAGAACAAGGAGTGATTTTTTTTTAAATTTAGAGGCACAGTGGGACAGAAAGGTATAAATATGGTAGCACCGCCAAATTTAAAGACTAATATTAGAATGGTGAAAATTGAAGCGAGGGGTGTCTTTATGACAACTGATCGGGGTATTAAGCTTTTTTTGTATTCGTAGTTTTCGGGGCACAGTGGGGCAAAATGTGTAAAATATAGTACAGTGGCTTAAACTAGATAAACTAGAGATTGGAAGTGATTTTTAGTAATTCTAACTTTAAGAGGCACAGTGGGACACGACGGGTTAATTATGGAGCATGGGGAAAAAAGGGAACAATCTGCCAAAATTGGAACTTAAAAATGAGATATGAAGAGTTTATATGGTTTTAGGAGCACTGTGGTCAAAAACGGTTAAATAGTGGAGTGGAGAAAATATGATTAAATATGTTACAGTCGGGGAAAAAGGTTTAAATACGCTAGCGTGGAGACACATTTTAAATACGAGTACGGTACAGTGAGACAAAAATTTGTTAAATATGGTACAGTGGGTAAACATTTTGTACAGTGAGATAAAGAGTTGAATGGGGCACAGTTGTGCAAAAAGGGTTAAGTATGGTACAGTGGGGTAAAAATAGTTATATGTATATGGTAAAGTGGGACAAATGGGTTAAAAATGGTACAGTGGGGCAAAAAGCGTTAAATATTGAACAGTGGGGCAAAAATGTATTTACTATGATACAGTGGGGCAAAAAGGGTTAAATATGGTACAGTGTGACAAAAATGGGTAACTTTACAGTACATTGGGGCATAACGGTGTTAAATATTGTATAGTGGAGCAAAGAGGGTTAAATATGGTACTGTGGGGCAAAAGCTGTTAAAAATGGTACAGTGAAACAAAGGGTTTAATATGATACAGTGGGGCAAAAAGAGTTAACTATAGTACAGTGGGGCACAATTAGTTGAATATGGTAACGTGGGACAAATATGTTAAATATGGTACAGTGGGGCAAAAAACTTTAACTATGGAACAATGGGGAAAAATATGTGTTAGAATGGTACAGTGGGACACAAATGGTTAATTATGGTACTGTATGACAAAAATGGTTACAGTGGGCACAAATAGTAAAATATGGTAACGTGGAACAAAATGGGTTAAGTATGGTACAGTGGGGCAAAAAGCTTTTACTATGGAACAGTGGGGCAAAAATGTGTTAACTATGGTACAGTGGGGGCAAAAATGGTTAAATATAGTGGACAAAGTATAGTAGGACAAAAAGGTGTTAAATTTGATTCAGTGGACCCAAAAGGTTAAATATAGAACTGTGGGTCACAAAGCGTACATTTAGTACAGTGGGTAAAAATATGGATGCAGGGAGAGAGGGTAAGTTAAATATGAAATAAGAATGTTTTTTAATGTATGCTTTTAGATGCACTGTGGTGCAGTGCAATTATGTAGCACTGTGATGCACTGCAATTATGTAGCACTGTGGTGCAAAAAGGTTAAAATTATGATGCAGTTGGGGCAAGCAAAAGTTAAATACGGTTTAGTAGAGCAAAAAGGGTTAAATATGGTACGATGAAGCAAAAAAGTTAAATACGGTAAAATGGTTAAATGTGGTAAGTGGGGAAAAAAGAGAACAAAATAGTTCCAGATATGTATAAAAATTCGCACTTTAGAAGCACAGTGTAATAAAAAAGTGTTTCATATGGAACAGTGGTGCAAAAGCTGTTGAATGTGGTCCCTGAGTGCAAAGGTAGCTCTTACAGCATAAACCAAAGCTAAGAAATTGTTTTTTCCAAATAGGTTCTTCTACTTAAAACGTGGGGAAAAAGTTAAATAAATGGCACAGATTAAAATATGGCCTAATGTTAAAATACGGATCTTGAAATATCAATTATCATTTTAAAATGTTGTACAATCATGCAAAGTGATTAATTACACACTAAAGGTTAAATGTGGTACAACGGAGCGATTTACTTTAGATTTTTAAATTCGTACCTTTATAGACACAGTGGGACAAACATGGTTTTATATTGTACCAGGGTGTTCATGTAGGTATTGGAACATAAACAAGGGGAAAGTTGCTAACGTATGAACCAAAAAAAATAGTTTTCAACGTCCAGAGGTACTGTGGGAAAAGGGATAAATATTGTAAAATGATGTCAGGGTAACTCTTGGAACATAAACTAGAAATGAAACTAGGGTTCGTATTTTATATATAAAAGTAATCAAATCTTCTTCATTTTGCACCATATGTAATAATCATGTCATTTTGAATGAAAGAGGTATAGCTATTTTACAGTACCCTAAACAGAAAATAGATAAAAGATGGGGGCTGCGAAGCGCACCGGGTAAGCTAGTTATTGATAAAACAATGTTTTCACAATGTGAAATTCTGCAAGCACGATGCCATCATCCGATAATACACGATAAATTGAATTCGTTTAACTGTAATTGTTGGTATTGTGAGATAGATTAATAAATTATCTCGGCTCTTCTACTCCAAAGGATTTGTTGGTTTCACTATTTCTTCATAAATCCTTTTCTGGCCTTATTGTCAATTCGTTCGACCCATCTAGTCCATGAGCATCCCACAATGAAATCCAAATACCCGATGTAGAAAGCGGATACGGGGAAATAATTTCCTCCGAATCGCGGACCAATTCCAAACCGCAAGTGAGTCCACAGCAATACAGAATCTTCTGATGAAGATCCCCAAGCAAAAACTGTCCCAGGATGGTCAATGGAAACAGTTTACCCTTTCCAATTATCTCGCCTCCAATCGCAATATAATACGAAACTGATATGTATCGCTGATGTCCTTACAATTCCTCGCGGTTGTCTTTATAATTTATCCTGACGGTTGACGAAAATTGTCCCAAGATCACACAAAATTACAATATTCACGATTGTTTTCACAATCTATATCAGCGGACTAAAGCAATCGCTCCAAAAATTAAAATTGAAATGAAAAGGCAATTGTATTGAAATTTTATGTATACGATTGAACAATTTTCCAAATTACGAGTGACGTAAATATTTCAGTAAACAATGAACGTACTTCGATTCATATTTCCCTTCGAATCTAAGAAACCAAACCAGTGGAGGTTGTTTCTGAACACAACAACCACAAAATATTCCCACTAAAAAAAAAAATTACTTCCATATATCCTTCAGGTGGTACACTCCTACCTTACCACTACAGCAATCTTTCAACTCATAGTAGCTATTTCCTATCTTCTTCGTCACCGTTGCCTTGACACCCGGCGGAGCCAATTTCGAGTTAAAGTTCCTTGGAAATGAGCTCTGGACGAAATGCCTTCTAAACACTGTCTGTCCCACACAAATTATCCTTTCCCGTGATCTTAAGTTATATGTCTTCTCATTTTTCTGATATGCTTTCCGCATCTTTTCCTGTATAGGATCCCTTAATAGTGCAAACTTATCCATCCTTTGAAACTCCACATCGCTACTTTCTAAAAATTTCAGCCTCCGGATAATCTCATAATCCTTACCATGACTTATCATCGACTGTCCAAAAACCAACTTGTATGGTGATTCCCCTGTTGTCTGATGAACGCTATTCCTCAACGCACAGTTCACACTATTCAGATATATATCCCAACACCTGCGGACTATAAACAGCGGTCAATTGATGCTTAATTCCAAAATTCTTTAACAGCAACTCAAAATTCTTGCTTCTAAATTGAGTTCCATTATCAGTCAACACAATTTCAGGTACTCCAAAACAGTTAAAAATTTCGTCTCTTAAATATGTCACTATCGGAGCAGATATTAATTTCTTAAGCGGCCTAAGGAATGTGCATTTTGAAAAGTAATCCAAGGCTATCAGAGTTCCTATATTGCCTTTCTTTGTTCTTGGAAAAGGTCCGATCAAATCCAGGTATAACCGTTGAAATGGCCTTTCCGTTTCTACCAACTGTCCCATTGGTGGCCTTAAGATTGTCGTTGGTATCTTTGAAGTCTTACAAAAATTAAAATTTTTGTAATATATCGTTTAACATCGGATACTAGACGCGGCCAAAAAAATATCTTCTAATTCGCACAACCGTCTATGCGATTCCGCCATGTGATGCATTTGGTACGCCGTGTGCTGCATAAATAACAGAATACCGTAATTCCGTAGGAACCAGAAGTTTCCACAAATCCGTATCGTCAGTTCCAGTTGAAACTTTTACCCTCTTGTAGATATAATTATCTATAATTTTGAAATCAGGGAATTGCGATTTTATATATTCAGATCCAGTAAATGCTTCGGAATTTAGGTCTATAACTGGCATAATTTCAACTTCAGAAATATCACTCTCAAAAGCCCGAGATAATGCGTCGGGGACTATATTTTCTTTTCCCTTTCGGTGTTCAATTGTAAATTCGAACCATTGAACCCTTAACGGATGTCCTCTCTTCGGTCGAGGGACATCCCTGCAGACGTATCCCTGCTTGCTACACTTCGGACAATTAGGTCTGCAAATATCCTTCCTTCCACATCCATAACAAAAGATCTTCCTCGCATTGGTACAATCCTTATACACATGACCAATATCGTCACAGTTCCAACATATCAGTGATTTCCCAATCTCACACACCTCTTCCCCTTCTGGAACTTCCTGATCCTCGCCAACATCATCCCCAATCTCCGCCAGCTGACCTTTCTCCCTGTAGTGTCGAAATCTAGTAAAGATATGGTTATCACTTACAAGCTTCTCGTGTTTCTGTACAGCCTTTCGCAATTCCGAAACTCTCGAAATCCCTACGTGTAACAACTCATGTCTAATCTCTGGTCTTAGCTTTAGCATCTCCTCACACAATTCCTCGTCGGATAACGGAGTACGAAGTCTATCTGCCAACATCATTATGGCATCCGAAAATTCATCAAAATTCTCATTATTCCTCTGTCTTCTTCGCCGAATATCCTCTCTTATATCCGAATCATTACCGACACTTCCGTATTGTATCCTCAACGAATCAGAAAGAGAAGACCAAGCCAATGATCCCTCATTCTGGCGGTGGTATCTCCAGAACCAACTCAATGCCTTACCTTCAAACAGCGCATGTACATATCTACACAATACCCCGAAATTTCCTGAGAGAGTGTTCGTGGTCATTATCCCAACTCTGTAAATGAACTCATCAACATCAATTCCGTTGGTATCACCTGAAAATCGCAATCCCCAATTCCGAACTATATTCAAGACCTTCTCCGAATTATCCTGAAGTAATGTCGTCCCACTTCCCCTATCCATCGTCAATGTCCCAGATGGAGTTCGTGGTCTTCCATCATCGGAGCCACGATTCGAATCAACGGTCTGATCCAACCTGCGAGCAATTTTTCCTATCTCATTAGAAATTGATGCCATGATTTCTGTACGAAAATTAGATAACGAATCAGTAATCATCCGACGAATCCTATCATCATCTCTAGTATCATCCCTATTATCCAACGTTCCCGAATTTTCACCTAACCGCGTAGCCTGTGATGTACCTGCATTCCCACCAAAACGAGTTTGCATCCTAGTCGATACAGTCTTCCGATACCTAGTCGATACAGTCTTCCGATACCTAGTCGATACAGTCTTCCGATACAGTATCGCCGAAGTCAATCACAAAAGACGTATTAGACGGTACGTCTGTCCCGACAGCAGTCAAGTCCTCAGCGCTCCTCGTAAGGGGCATATCAAACCGACCAATGTAACAAACAAACAAAATAACAAAAAAAAATCCAAATGTGAACTGTAATATTCACGCTAATAAAAAATGTGATTAACAACAATTCCTTTGTAAACGTATATTTTCCAACAAAAGATTTCAGTATCCACTACTCAGTAAATAAGATATCTCTACAAAGCATACCATTTGCCAAATTCCAAATTCCACTAGCAATAAAAAAAGACAGCAATTTAAAGTAGAAAAGATTTAGGATTCATATAGTTGAGGTATAGGTCCAATATAAAAACCAGACATATAAATCCGGCTCAACAACATGAATCCTCAAGAAATAAAAGGGATCGACCATTAATGTGAGAGCATAACTTTGAAACCTTATTCAAATATTTATGAATCTCTTACACATATATGGTTGATCGAAAGAAATACGAAAGGGGATAGTAATTAAAAAAAATTGAAATGGACTCTGCGAGTTTGGTATCGAATATTATCCAATATCAAAATCTCAAAACAACTCCATTTCAAGTAATATCATTCCCAACTCATCTGGTTTAATTACAACAAAAATAAATCATAATATAAACATCCAAAATGAAATGAAAATGACAGAAAAATATGTGAAGCCTCAGCATTCAAAACAAAAAGGTCTTAAGATGACTCAAAAAAAGGATTAATATTGCCGCTGAGGCCCCACGTTGGGCGCCATTTAATTTATGTGACGATCCGCCAATCAGGCCCCTTCTCCTTTGGATCTGGCTACCTTCGGGCCCCGGCCGTGCTCAGTCTTGGGGCAGTTCTTTTCCATCGGAGAGAGAATTTCGGATGTGTTCACATAAAAGAAAAATTCTAAGGTAGCTCTTTTAACAGAATATGAAGATAAAATGACAAACAGAGATAGAGAAGATAGTCGATGCTAGTGGAATTGAGTAGCATATGATGTAATTCTGCTACCATACTTCTCCTAACCCACTCTACCTTGCTGGTCATTATTGACTCAGCCCTTATGTGTATACTCTATAAAGACCTCATTGTTATGACATCTACCAAAGAGGTGAACAGAAGATTACCCTTCGAATGATTCTCTCTGTAGCAATATCACTTTCAGTCGAAGTTTCCCATTCCCCATAATAAACAATTGTAAAAAACTTCCACTGAAAATAACTTACGAGCAGAGAATGAAGCCGAGGCAAAATTGGCGGCGGCGGCTGCCATGGAAAATTACAGATCGGCGGCGGCGGCTTGATGGCTTAGCCGACATAAAATGGACATACGGCGGCTCTGTGATAGTCATTTTTATACCCTACACCACACTGTGGTACAGGGTATTATGACTTTGTGCATTTGTTTGCAACTCCCAAAAGAATAAGATATTTAGTCCGCCTGTCTGTAGATGTATTCTTGTAATCAAAGTACAGGTCGCAATTATTGTCCGATCTCAACGAAACTTTGCACATATCTTTCTTTAAGTCCAAGGACGATCCCTATTGAATTTGGTTAAAATGTACATATAGCTCCCATATATATGTACCTCCGATTTGGCATATATGCTCTGTATAAGCAACATTTTTGAACCGATTTGTACAAAAATTGACAGAGAGTAGTGTTATGAGACACTTACATAGAGGCAATACAAAATTTGGGGAAAATCAGTTCAGATTTAGATATAGCCCCCATATATATGTTACCCCCGATTTTACATGTAAGCGCTGTAGAAACTGTATTTTATATCCGATCGGAAAAAAATTTGGCAGAAAGAGGTTTCTTATCACATGAATTAACACCGCCAAATTTGAGGGAAATCGGTTCAAATTCAGATATAGCCCCCATATATATGTTACCCCCGATTTAACATGTAAGCGCTGTAGAAACCTTATTTTATATCCGATCAGTACGAAATACAACAGAGAGAGTTTTCTTATTACATGTATGAACACTGCCAAATTCGGGGAAAATCGGTTCAGATTTAAACATAGTCCCAATATATATGTTACACCCGATTTGACATGTAACCGCTGTAGAAACCGTATTTTATATCCGATAAGTACGATATTCGACAGAGAGAGTTTTCTTATTATATGAATGAAAAATACCAAATTCGAGAAAATTCTGCTCAGATTTAGATGAAGCCCCTATACTTATATATATGTTTCACCCGATTTGACATGTAAGCGCTGTAGAAACCGTTTTTTATATCCGATCAGTAAGAAATTCAAAAGAGTTTTCTTATTATATGAATGAACACAGCCAAATTCTTATCGCAATGCCTATTTTCGCATTGTTAGGGAGGTGTATGGTATTATATAGTCGGCCCGTCCGACTTTCCTTACTGGTTACATTTAAAATAATAGTTGAAAAGTTAAGCTCTGGTATATATTCATAAACAATGGATATTTTTAAGTTAATTGTAATTGTAATTGAAGTGAAACAAGTACCAGCGTTAACTTCGGCCATGCCGAATCTTATATACCCTCCATCATGAATTGCATTCAATTCTACTACTCAAAGATTTTTGGATATGGAGCAAGTCATTGCTTAAACAAAAAGATCTCACGATTTATTGAAAAAACGAACACTACAGTTTTTAGCCAAATTTTATGCCTCTTTAGCCAAACTTTTGATTTGTATAAATTTCATTGACATGAATTCTTGTCAAAATATAAGTAGAATACAAACTGAAAAGTTCCAGCAAAATGGCTTTAAGCATGTGGTGTTTATGGCTTAAGCAAGCCTTTTTGGGAGCGACATCTATAGGTGGGCTACAAACAAATATGAACCAATTTAAAAAAAATGTACTGTGATGAAATCTTGCCAAAATAAAATAAAAAATTCAAGGATTCAGTTAAAATGCTTAGAAAATGTGGTATTTATGGCTTAAATATGTATATTTTGGAGCGGCCTCTATAGGGTGACTATAACAAAATATGAAATATGAATGTAAAATTTTTGTTGTGATGAATTTTTGTCAAAATAAAATACAAACGGCAAAGTTTCAGCAAAATTGCTTTAAAAATGCGGTATCTATGGCTAAAAAACCATAATTTGGAGCGACCTCTATAGGGGGCTATATCAAAACATTGACCAATATGGCCTATTTGCAATCCCAAACGACCTGCAACTATAAGAAGAATTTATACCAAATATGATTAACCTAGCTCTATTATTACGGACTGTAGCGTAATTTCAACAGATAGACAGACAGACGGACATGGCTAAATCGTCTTATGGTGGCGTGTATAAAAATCATCGATTTCCATACAATTATAAGTCATAAAATTGACGCTAGGCGGCTCTATGATATACTTGATTTTCAAAGTAAGTCGAAACTGGTTGTTTTCAGGAGAGGCGAATCGTCGTTTAAGTGAAATTTTAAATTTGTGTAGAATTACTTGAATTGATGGATTTGACTGAAGACAATTTAGACATGCAATCTCCAGTATAACGTACCAAGTAGACTTAGCATTCTTTACAACGAAGGTATTAATTTACATGCAGTATTACAATTCTGTAATACTCCATTGCCTTTTTTCCGAAAATATTTGTTTCTCTATGTGTAAGTAATCTAATCATAAATAAAAAATCTTATTATTTCCTTTAAAAAAATATTTTTATAATTATTTGTCAATTACTATCAATATTCTCATTTTTAATACATGTGACAACAAACGAATCAAAACGAAAATCACTTTCCATATCGTCCCCCAATAAATGAGCAGGGTAGAATTTATTTATCGTTTCGAGAAAATCATATTTGAAGTTTTTGTGATATTGAAACTCGATTTCGGCACGGCAGGCTTTTATTGTGGAAGTAGAATTTCCCCAAATTTTTACTAGATATACAACCAATTGCGTAGATTATTAAAATGTGTTTATGTTTATACAATATTCTTCTATTGAGGGGACGATATATCTGTTATATGGTTATTTGCTTATCAAAAATGTAAATTGTATCTATCCATAAGTTTTTCTATGGAACGGCGGCTGTGTTTCAGCCGATTTTAGCCGCAAAGATCGGCGGCGGCTTCGGCTGGTGAAAAAAGGTCGGCGGCGACTAAAATCGGCGGCTCGGCTCGGCGGCTTCATACTCTGACCGTGAGATAGAGGCATTTCTTCCACCAGCATACATTCGATATTGCATGAACACCTGGCCGAAAAAAGGTTTGTTCTCGTTCGATCCCGCACAATTTGACAATCGCTCAAAAAAGGCTCGTGTCGATTGGTGCAAAGAAATTTTGAAATAATACGATCGGGGTGCTTCAAAAGACGTTTATAAGATCGTCACAGGTCACAGGTCCTCGAAGACGAGCCAAATCCAACGAAAGTTGTTCGTGGAAGAAGCACTTCGATGCAAATGATCGCCTGTTTCTTCGGCAAAACTGGTCATGTGGCGACTGTTCCGCTTGAGCAACGTAGGACGCTCAATTCTGAGTGGTACACCACAATTTGTATGCCTGAAGTCTTCGGAGAAATTCGAAAAACGAACAAGAGAAGACGAATCATTGTGCAACATGACAATTCGAGCTCTCACACATGGGTTCAAACCAGCGCCTTTTTGACCGGCCAAAACGTCGAATTAATGGGCCATCCGCCGTATAGCCCTGACTTGGCACCCAATGACTTCTTTTTATTCCCGCACATCAAGAAAAAAATGCGTGGTCAACGATTTTAGTCGCCAGAAGATGCTGTTGAAGCGTTAAAAAACATGTTTTGGTGGTGTCTCCAACGTAGTGGGAAAAAGTGATTCGACAATTGTTTGCGCGCATGTAAAAGTGTATAAATTATGCTGGAGAATACTTTGAAAATCAATAAAACCATTTTGGATGATAAATATTCGCATTTTCATTATTAGAAATTATCAGAAATATATATAGCAACCCTCGTACCAATAATAAAAATATAATCAAATCGAGTAATCATATTTATAGTTCATGATTAAAAAAATGGTTGCAAAGAGCTTCAAATTTGTGCAGAATTAGAAAAACGTCAAAAATTACCAAACCAGTCTTAGTATTTAGTCCGTAACTTTTACAAATATTAAGGCTCACAAAATTGTACTGTTCTGGATTTGTGAGAGTGATACGAATATTCTGTGAAAATTTTAACTAAATTGAGGGGGAGCAATCTTTTTTACAAAGCTTTTTTTAAAAAACTGTCGTATAATTTGTTTCGGAAATTTTTTTTACAAAAAATTGCGCATTGTGTCTTCTTTAAAACAACGTGAACTTTGGAAAAATCGGTTCAGCCGTTCGAGAGCAATTATAAATTTCGTGAAACCCAAAAACTGTTTTTCATTATTTCAAGATTTAAAATGTCCACAACATTTAAAAAATAACAAATTTGGAAAACAATTATATCAGATCGTATTTTACCTATTTGTAACTGTTTACAAACATATTAGCCAAAAATTAACTACATGGGTCGATATTAAATATTTTGAACCTTATTTTATTTAAATATTTTTTCAATTGATTACTAAGGAAAATTTCTATTTTCGCATTTCATAGTAATCAGTTGAAATAAATACGAAAATAATTTTTATTTAAATAAAATATATGATACGTAATATTCATATTTTGTCATATGTTTTAATTATATTTAAATATGAAAAAGATTTTTCTGTTGATTAAAATGTGAAGTGATAGGAGGAATGTTTTAATAAAATAATATTGTAAATTAATTTTAATCACTTCGAATTTTAATAAACTTGTACATTTAAAAACATTCGTATCATTTTGAATTTTAATTCAATTGAAGTGAATATAAAGATGGTTTTTATCAGATCAAGACCAGAGCAGTGATGGACAGACAACACCCAATACCCGGTGTTTTTCCTATCACAAGTACTTGAGCACACATATTGAATGAGAGTTAAGGCTGGGTTAGGCAAACGTAACCGTAACGCCCCCGCAGCATAACGAATCAGCTGATTCAATCAGACATATGGAAATCAGTGTAAATGATTAGCCAAAGAAAACGAAACGTAAACGGACGGCTGAATCTGCTGAAATTTAATTTGGACGGTACGTTTACTTGCATTTGCAAACAAAATCAGTAAAATAATGAAAAAAGAAAAAAGTGTGCGAAAATTTTGAAAAGTAATATGAATAATAAAATGATAAATTAGTAGCAAATAAATATAAAATAAAATGATTTGTTGGCTATTTTTGTTGTGAATGTCTGAGTCATATGGCACTTTTTTGAAATTTTGGGTAATTGTTTGCCTAACCCAGCCTTTAATCATTATTCAGTCGCTCTTGGATGATGAGTTAAGTGTCGAGGTTGATATATCATCATTTTCGTCGGAAGCTATTTGAACATTCCAGCGGTAAATGAAATGAAATACCTAGATTATAAACGATGACATCAGTATGACATTCTAAACGAGCGATTTAAGTACATAGAATGTTGTACATGTGTAATCCAATAAATATCGTTCACTAATTACAACTCCGAATACAATATAAGCGGAGAGTTAGTTCGTGTGTATATGCACAAAAAATGGGAAGAAATAAAAAAAATGCCGTTATAGCGGCTGTGAAAAAAGTATATAAATAACACAAAATATGTATCAATACTATTGATGTTAGTTCAAAGTTGACCGCGCAACAACGAGGTTGTTGACATTGTTGAAAGTTGGTAAATAAAATAATTATTTTAAGTTAATAACACATAAAAATAAACATTGAAGGTTTTTCTTCAAGAAATTTAAAGCGATTGATAAATAAAAATAAAAGTGTGGAAGAAAAAGTTGAAAATAGTGAAATTTCACATAATATTGAATATAATACTGAATATTACTAATGATTCAGTTCATAATGTTACGGACGGCGACGTTGTAGATATCCAATTCAATAACAATGATTGTCATGAAGTTTTAAGTGTAAAAAACGAAGAGTAATTACAATAAATATAATCCGGGTAGAAGGTGTTGTGACGCATTAAAAATATTAAATTCCGAAAAAACAACACCTTGATTTAAAATCGGGAAAAACTCTGATGAGGACTTTTTAAACCGAAAAGATTTTCAATATCATTCCGGTTTATTTAAGCAAGACAACCCCGTTTTTGAAAAGCTCAACGTGAAATGGTCACGCAATTTCCCATTGACGTGATGCAAGGGTAACGAATAAGGTCCTAAATTGCATAATCCAAGGGTGTCTGTCTTTGAAAAATAAAGAAGGAACGTGTTAATTCAATTTCAGAAAAGCTTATATCTTTGTATTCTTTTATTCCTAGTGAATTCGCTAGAAAGCCCAGAACTCTGGACGAGTTTCCATTTTATACACATCTATATTGGTTTTTAAGGATATCTTAAACAATGATTATTTTTATCACTGGTTTCTACTTAACTGCTCCTATAGACTTTTACTTTCTGATGCTAATCATTTAAAGCAAATTGACATTTTTATGCTTAAATATTTTGTCAAAAATTGTAGTACTTTTTTCCTGAAAGGAGATTAACTCAAAACGTTGACAATTTACTGCATATTTCTCAAAGCGTTCGCGACATGGGGCATCCTCAAACATTTTCGGCATTTAAATATGAGAATTTCCTGCAAATTATTAAGAAAAATTAAAAGTCCAACATATGTTTTACATCAAATTAATAATCAATTTTATATGCACAAATATCCTCAAGGAAAGGAATGCATTCGAATTAAATGAAACAAAAATGGCTTCATCATACATATTGCTACGGATTTGTTTAAATTAACAAAAAACAACCTAATAATGTCTGCTCTATATCACCCGGAGTTTCTTTTGTTCATTCATTGAGGAAAATTCTAAATTCTTCCTGTTGGACAAAGATTTCAGACTCTTTAAAATTTCTTCGAAGCGCCATTGAGTTCAGGACCCGATGTGGGAATATATAAATTTAACATCAATTGCTTTAATTAATGAAGAGAAATATTCTGTAAAAGATATTTTATTTAAATGTGTATCACGTCATATCATCACAGTACTCTTTTGATACCCATTATTCACACTAACGATATTTATAAATAGACCTCGGATTATATACAATTGCATATTTTTTTGCAGATGGATAGAAAAATTCTGCATTGGACTAAAATTCGTTTCAAAGAAAAAGGAATCGAAAAACAGGTGAGTATTTGTCTTTCTTTTTGCATATTTGTGATATGTAATAAAAATTTTGCGATATATGAATCAAAAATGCGGAATTTTAGAAGGATATGTCAATACTATTTAAAAAAACATGACACAAAAATGGATAATTTAAAAAATCATCCAAAAAAGTGCCAAACTGCATACATAGTAATCGTTTTACCGTCTCTATAACCTGGACAAAAAGATCGAAAATGCTTCCCCTCCTTTAAATACCCCCACACAAAGTGACCAATTCGTACAAAAAGTTCACAGATAACATTATTACCAGTGCATACAAATACTTGAAATTTTGTGCAGTGTAATGTTTTTATAGTACTTACAGTCCAGTACAAAGTGCGTTATTGCCACAATTTTGTGAAATGTTAAAACTCTTTATGGTAAAAAAAGTTAAATGAAAATTGGAGGCAGGGGCGAGGTCAAAGTTCAAAGAAATATTTTTTCCTCTGTAATGCATTTTTGAAGTTAATTTTAATGTTACAAAGCATAAGAAATTAAAAAAAGAAAATATCATTTTTTGAAGCTGCTTCCATGTACTTTATATAAAAAATACTAACTTTATGTAAAGCAATTTATTTGGGTCACTTTTCGTGGAAAAAAATATAACTTGCGATATCTCAGAATCGATCTAATTTTTCCCTTAAATGGTCCATATGTATTCTACCGATGGTGTACGTTTTAGAGTGGGCACAGTTTTGGTTCAGAAGTTACATTATAATAACTGAAAATCTTCACCAAAATATAAAGAAAAATATTTGTATGTGTTCTGAACTATATTTTGTTTGTTGATTTTTGAAAGCTTTGAGAAATTATATTTTCTAATTGGAAAAATCTTAAACCTTAACTTTGTGTGTAAACACGTGTTTTATTTTTGAAAGTCAGTTCGCAAATATATTTTGTTCTAATACATTAATATATGCGTTCCAAACAACATTTCTTGTTTTTCAAATCCAATTTATTTGTTAACAAATATATAATAAATATTACTTCTATTACTTTCTTGGAATAGACAGAAAGTAAATGGAACATATGGTCTCAAACCAAAAAATAAATTCTGACTGAATAACAAAACAACAGACCAACAATAAATAACAACAACACATACAAACACATGAGGTACGATGACGTCGGCATTAGCCGTTGACAAAACTACATTTGTTTTCGTGGTTCGCGATGCGAAGCCAAGCAAAAAACAAAAATGTATTGGTATGAGAGTTTTAGTATGTTGACTTAGTTCGGCAAAATACGGGTTTGGTTAGCAGTTCTTGTTAAATTCAATTTACTGCTTCCTCAAGTATTTCAGCTGATTTAAGTTAAAGACATACACTATTGCTACTGAATTCTGAAGATGATAGAGTGGTGTCTATCGAAACTGCAGTCAATTCTACCAAGCAATTAAAACTCTCTACCAATTTTTGTATTTGTTTCTATTACTTTCTTGGAATAGACAGAAAGTAAATGGAACATATGGTCTCAAACCAAAAAATAAATTCTGACTGAATAACAAAACAACAGACCAACAATAAATAACAACAACACATACAAACACATGAGGTACGATGACGTCGGCATTAGCCGTTGACAAAACTACATTTGTTTTCGTGGTTCGCGATGCGAACCCAAGCAAAAAACAAAAATGTATTGGTATGAGAGTTTTAGTATGTTGACTTAGTTCGGCAAAATACGGGTTTGGTTAGCAGTTCTTGTTAAATTCAATTTACTGCTTCCTCAAGTATTTCAGCTGATTTAAGTTAAAGACATACACTATTGCTACTGAATTCTGAAGATGATAGAGTGGTGTCTATCGAAACTGCAGTCAATTCTACCAAGCAATTAAAACTCTCTACCAATTTTTGTATTTGTTTCTATTACTTTCTTGGAATAGACAGAAAGTAAATGGAACATATGGTCTCAAACCAAAAAATAAATTCTGACTGAATAACAAAACAACAGACCAACAATAAATAACAACAACACATACAAACACATGAGGTACGATGACGTCGGCATTAGCCGTTGACAAAACTACATTTGTTTTCGTGGTTCGCGATGCGAACCCAAGCAAAAAACAAAAATGTATTGGTATGAGAGTTTTAGTATGTTGACTTAGTTCGGCAAAATACGGGTTTGGTTAGCAGTTCTTGTTAAATTCAATTTACTGCTTCCTCAAGTATTTCAGCTGATTTAAGTTAAAGACATACACTATTGCTACTGAATTCTGAAGATGATAGAGTGCACGCTGCAAAAAAATCGCCTCTGTAGTATATTGTCCCAAACATATTCTGCTTGAAACATATATATTTTTAGAGTGCACTCCAAATATACAATATTTGACACATACAAATAGTATATGTTTGGGAGGATGTTGTTCTAAACAAAACTATGTTTACATCCTAATATTTTTTATTTGGATATGTTATTTCCCAAACAAAGATCTATTTGCGTGAATATATATATATTCTTTAATTGTTCTAAGTTGTCAGCAATTGAAAGGTCATTTTTAGAAAGTTTTAATGTTAGTAAAATTTCTTTATAATTCAAAATAATGACTTGGAATAGTTAAAAAAAATAAATGGTTTCAAATAGAAGTTAATGCTAGGTATTCCATTTTTAATAGAAATGCATAATTCGAAAACAAGGAAAAAACTAAAATTCGAAAAATTCAGCAAAGTTTTGAAAATCTTTTTTTAATAAAATATATTTGGAAATATTCATAAACAATAATTTTATTCGTATTTAAACACATATTTTATTTGAGAAAATTAGTTCGCAAATATATTTTATTCTAATATATTAACATATGGGTTCTAAATACATATTATTGATTTTCAAATAAAATTTATTTGCTCGAAAATATATAATATTTAAAAATTTGTATTGCAAGTATATTTTCTTTCGATTCAAACATATCAAAAAAGCCGATTTTGCCCCGTGTGGTGTCTATCGAAACTGCAGTCAATTCTACCAAGCAATTAAAACTCTCTACCAATTTTTGTATTTGTTTCTATTACTTTCATGGAATAGACAGAAAGTAAATGGAACATATGGTCTCAAACCAAAAAATAAATTCTGACTGAATAACAAAACAACAGACCAACAATAAATAACAACAACACATACAAACACATGAGGTACGATGACGTCGGCATTAGCCGTTGACAAAACTACATTTGTTTTCGTGGTTCGCGATGCGAACCCAAGCAAAAAACAAAAATGTATTGGTATGAGAGTTTTAGTATGTTGACTTAGTTCGGCAAAATACGGGTTTGGTTAGCAGTTCTTGTTAAATTCAATTTACTGCTTCCTCAAGTATTTCAGCTGATTTAAGTTAGAGACATACACTATTGCTACTGAATTCTGAAGATGATAGAGTGGTGTCTATCGAAACTGCAGTCAATTCTACCAAGCAATTAAAACTCTCTACCAATTTTTGTATTTGTTTCTATTACTTTCTTGGAATAGACAGAAAGTAAATGGAACATATGGTCTCAAACTAAAAAAATAAATTCTGACTGAATAACAAAACAACAGACCAACAATAAATAACAACACATACAAACACATGAGGTACGATGACGTCGGCATTAGCCGTTGACAAAACTACATTTGTTTTCGTGGTTCGCGATGCGAACCCAAGCAAAAAACAAAAATGTATTGGTATGAGAGTTTTAGTATGTTGACTTAGTTCGGCAAAATACGGGTTTGGTTAGCAGTTCTTGTTAAATTAAATTTACTGCTTCCTCAAGTATTTCAGCTGATTTAAGTTAAAGACATACACTATTGCTACTGAATTCTGAAGCTGATAGAGTGGTGTCTATCGAAACTGCAGTCAATTCTACCAAGCAATTAAAACTCTCTACCAATTTTTGTATTTGTTTCTATTACTTTCTTGGAATAGACAGAAAGTAAATGGAACATATGGTCTCAAACCAAAAAATAAATTCTGACTGAATAACAAAACAACAGACCAACAATAAATAACAACAACACATAATAAATATTTAAAAATTTTGTTTCCAAATATATATTTTTTTTTCAATTCAAACATCAAAGATGTCGATTTTCCCCCGTGCATGCATTAAATATATTTTTTTTTTATTAATTAATTAGCCTTTAAGACAATGTTCAATTAATATCGAAACGAAAGTTTTACTTAAATACTACTGGATCTCGAACATAATTATTTCTTCATAAAACTTAGATTTAAAAGATCAAAGAAAAAAACTACATTAATCATATTAAATAATAAAAATGACTATGATACCGCAAAAAACGTATACTGACGACAACAACAAAAAATGTAAACGTATTGGTTATGCTCGAGAAAGTTTTAAGCAATCCAGCAATTCTCTTGCAAAAATGTTCTACAAATCAGAAACCCTTCCTCAATATAAATATGAACCGGAAAACCCGTTCGGCCTGGTGGGTGTATCAGCAGCAGCAACTAGAGGAAAAGGTAGACTGGTGAGCAAACAATCGGTCAAAAGTCGACCCCTAGTGTCAACGTCAGAACAACCCCAGGACGGGTGCCTGGCGTTGAGAGCAGCACCAACTACAACCTCGCCATAACCGTAGAGAGAGAACACGGCATCTACATCAGCAGAACGTAGAGGATCCACGGCCGAAGATATAACGACACAAGTCACAAAAAACCATTTCCCTTCCACACCCTAACAACACAACTCATTGGCAAAAACACAGCTAATAATCCTAGACATGGCAGATCCGCCGCCCTTAGAAAGCAATCGCCTAAACTGCGAAGCGTACGCCCTAACACCCCCAGAAAATCGGTACCAAAAGTCCTTTCACAAATATCACAGACACCACCTACACTAGACGAAGAGCAGGCATCCACACCTCCAACAGCAGTAGCGCCCCTGGCGAGAACAGATGCCGCCGCACCGCAACCCGTTTCGGATAGCTGGAGGATATGGCAGCATGTCCCTCCACCACACAGTAAGCGCAACTGACGTTTGACGCAGGTGTCTTAGTGACAACTCCAGTTGGCGGATCCTTGACCTTCATGTCCTTCAGTGGTATGGCGCACTTCGAGGGCCCGTGCGAAATGCCACACTTCACACGCCGATATGACATGCCTCATTTCGACGACACGTGACCGTACCTCTGACATTCCGAAGTGTTTTTTCTCGAAATCCATTCTGAATGTTTTCGGGTCCAAAAGATTCGAGTTTATAAAACTAAAGATATGTTCGTAGGGCTTTTGATATTTTGTAGACATTAGCACGAAGGCAAGTGGAAACAACTGAAATAGAAATGTACGTTCGAATAAGAAATTATAAGAAACTAGATGACCCCAGCAGACGTTGTCCTGTGGGCGTAGCGTCATATCGCCCAAAAAATGCAATGTTAGTTGTTGTAGAGAATTTTAGTTTTTGGGCAATATGACGTCGAAAATGGACAATGTGTCATTTTGAACAGTAGGTAATTCATTTTTTTTTTCGCCCAAAAAAAATGTATGTCATAACGCCCAAAGTATACAAACACGTTTATTTTTAAGTGCCCATCACGCTTGTCAAAGTAAAATGTATCATGTGCATTTTTTGTAAAACATCTTTCGAATCGTCGGAATGGTACGCGAAATCGTCTTTGGGGAGGCAAATCAGTATACATGATGAATAATATTATTACAGTTCGTTTGTATTGTATTTTTGACATTTTTTGTATTACTGAAATGCCATATCGCTCAAAAAAACTTTGGGCTTTATGACATTGCGTTTGGGCGATATGACATATCCAGGTAATGACATACATGGTTTTGGGCGATATGACGCTACGCCGTCCTGCGCGTTCTGTTTAGGATGTATTTTTGTAATTCATTGATATTTCATTCAAAAATTCATACATTCTGAGCTTCCGCGGGTTAGAATCATACAAACTATAATCAAGACAAACCACACATACATCTTAAATTTCAGTTATATCGCTCTGGAAATGCGGATTTTGCAATTAACTTGATCACTCCGCCATTTATAGCGGTTAAAATACTTCTAAAACACATATGACCCCGAACTGAACCTAATATACAATTTTTAGCCCATTTGTTCTTTTGGTTTTGATTTTATATATAAAGAGGTACATATATGTATACATAATTAAAATCTTTGTTAACAATTTTTAATATATTTTTTCTTCAAGTCACAAATATCAATAAATTACGAAAAGGGGAGGTTTGGCGTCATTATCAATGTGTTTACGACATATTTCACGGTTTATTATTTGCCTTGCAACTTTTTTGATAAGAAAGTAGAGATACTTTTTTCAATAGCCTTTTTTTGACAGATCACGTGTGAATCGTGTCATGCTGTCATGTTATTTTTGTTAAGTATTGTTTGCCATTTCATCATGGAAAGACTTACGCCGGAACAACGTTTACAAATCGTTCAACTTTATTACGAAAATGCACGTTCTGTGAGGAATGTGTTTCGTGCACTTCGCTCAACATAATCGGCCTACTAAGCGTACTATTCGCAACACCATCACCCATCTTGAGACCCAGCATTCATTATTGGATAATATTCGACCGAATAGACCACGTCCAGCACAAAGTGAAGAAAATGTAGCGGCCGTAGCTGAGAGTGTACACGAAGACCGTGGATAGTCGATTCGGAGCCTCTCGCAGCAACTCGGACTGACGTATGGAACGACTTGGCGCATTTTACGTCGCGATCTTAAATTTAAAGCATACAAAATACAGCTTGTGCAAGAACTGAAGCCGCCCGACCTACCCAAGCGACATCGCTTCGCTCTATGGGCGCTTGAAAAGTTCCAAGAAGATCCGACGTTTTCGAGCCAAATTTTGTTTAGCGATGAGGCCCATTTCTGGCTCAATGGGTATGTAACAAGCAAAATTGACGCATTTGGGACGAAGTGCAACCTGAAGAGATTCTAGAGCTGCCACTTTATCCAGAAAAAACAACGGTTTGGTGTGGTTTGTGGGCCGGTGGAATCATCGGTCCATATTTCTTAACCGTAACCGTCAATGGCGACCGTTATCGTGCTATGATAACCGACTATTTGGTGCCTGAAATTGAAGCTCGTGATCTCGGCGACATATGGCGAACTTCCCATACATCGCATCAATCAATGGATTTATTGAGAGAACACTTCGGTGAGCAGATAATTTCACGTTTTGGGCTGGTCGATTGGCCACCAAGATCGTGTGATATCACACCGTTAGACTTTTTCCTGTGGGTAAATGTAAAGTCTAAAGTTTACGCGGAGTCATCGAAAATTGGACTCAACGGATGGACCATCTGAGACGTAGCCGCGGCCAACATTTGATAGACATAATCTTCCAAAAAATAAATGCCAAAGAATGTTCTTTCAAATGATAATAAACATTCCCCATTCAATTTGAATTTTCTGTGTTTTTCTTTAAAAAAGTAGGGAACCTCGAAATCACCCACTACTTATAAAGTTGTTTTTAGCGCGGGTGTGTATATTAATTCACAGTCCCCACGAGCGCCTGGGACAAACTTAAATTCAATTATTTCGCTATTTTCTTTAGATTATTTTAATTCGAATGCCAATATGCAACTAAATAACAATAGCAGCAAAATAGTTTCAATCGGCCAGGCCTAAAATTTTTAAAATAACTGTTCTTTTTCTTTTTGTGAAGTTCTCATCGCCCAAATATCAAGAATTTTGTAAAAAAAATAATTTTGGGCGTTATGTTAGTTTTTAAGGCAGTCATAAAAAGCGCCCGAAAAAAGTGGGCGTTATGTCCGTATCGTTCGACTTCGATAGCTTCCGGTTCCGATAGTTCACTCTTTCGGCCAGTATAGACGAGGGTTTCACTCTCCGCCAGTTATCTACTGATGGCCTCACTATCACTAGTCTCCACTTTGACATTTAGTCTCAAACTTCACTTTACTTATTTCCACTTTTGTTTACTTCCATCACTTGCTTAGTATGTGCACCTAAGGTCTCGCCTCCTCGCCGGTCACTGGCGATTCCTAATAATAAAATATAGAATATGCCGAACTTTTATTTTTGCTTCGAAAATTATTTTTTTCGTTATAACCTATCAAATGAAATCTGTTAGGATAATGCACATACCATTTTTCGCAGTGCACAAAGAGAGTGAGAGAGATGTTTGCCCATATTTAATTTGATTTGGACGATACATTTACGGGCATTTGCAAATCAGTAAAATAATTAACAGCCTGTTTCTCTATGTCGAACGAAAGTGATGCGAAAGAAAAACAGCTGATTTTAGACCTACTATAAGGTATCAGAACGACAAAGAGAATGCAAACATACTGGCTGATGCCAGTTTGTAGGTCTAAAGTCAGCTGTTTTTCGTTCGCATCGCTGGTGTTCGACATACAGAAACAGGCTGTAAAGAAGAATTTTATGCGAATCTTTTAAAATAAAATGAAATTCTGAAATAAGAGCAAATAAATATAAAATAAAATTAAGTTGTTGCTATTTTTATTGTGAATGGTTGAGTCATATTACACGTTGTTCATGTTTTATACGGCTGCGCTTACGTTAAGTTACGGTTTCGTTTACCTAACTCGGCCTTAAGTTATCCAAATTTACGAAACAAAAATAATTCGTACATGTTCTATATTTCATTTATTCACAATTAATTGTATTCAACTTTTCGAGTGTCCAACTTATTTTTGGCTCTGCGCCAAAAATACGTTATAAATAAAAAGTATGTAAATAAAAATAAGACAATAAATTGTATAATAACAAATAACATTTAATTTTAATCCATCTTTCTGAAATTTTAAATAACAAAATAATATATGAATCTGTACTATAAAAAAGAATTAAGATATCGCGTCTGTTTGGGACAAAATATTCGGCTTGAAACATATATATATGTTAAGGGTACGCTCCAAATATATAATATTTGACACACACAAATTTTATATGTTTGGGAGGATGTTGATCTAAACAAAAGTATGTTTTCAACCAAATATTGTTTTTATATTTATTATGTGAATCAATTAGGTCTCCCATTCTTCTACCGACTCGTGTGCCACTCAGATTCTTCACCTTTCTGAACATGTTCTTGTCCGTTGAGGATCCGCCGAGTATCCTCAAAAGGTTCTCTTCGAATTTAGCGATGCGCTCCTTTATGATTTTGCCAATATTCCTTACGTCGTTCTTGTTAATGTGATACTCCTGGAGGTCAGAGATCCGATGCATACGAACGATCTTTTGACGGATAAGGTCTAGCACATCCGGAGTTAAACAGGCCCCCCCCCCCCTGCGTTCAAACCCCATAGTGCACATATCCATGGTCTCAGTAAAAGCCTCAGTCATGCCTTCCATCGATGCATCGATCTCCTCAATGGTGGCATTTCGAATGGATGCTTGTATCCGCAAAGACCCCTCGACAATGCGCTGTTCATGTGGCTAGTCCGCATCTTCGTGTAGTCGAAGACACTCTCCTCTCAAGATCGTCCATAACCGCCTCGATCACCACCGACCTATGGTCCGAGTCGTAGTCTAATGTAACTTGTCCGTCCCTATGCCGTGATGCGTCGTTCAGTACAAGTCCTGCAATCGTCAGGAAAAAGTCAATGAAACCCCTACAGGCAAGCGTGCACCTGGTAACCCTGCAGTGGGCCTCACCACAATCGTAGGATGCGTATTCAGCCATGCAGACAAACTCCTGCCGCCGGTATTCGGTACATCTTCGGTACATTTGTCAATACACGCTGAACAAAAATCGCTTTTGTAGTATATTGTCACAAACATATTCGGCTTGAAACATATATATCTTTAGGATACACTCTAAACATATAATATTTGGTACACACAAAAATTATATATTTGGGAAGATGTTGTTCTAAACAAATCTTTGTTTACATCCCAATGTGTTTATTTTGGACTATTTTTTCCGAAACAAATATTTATTTTCATTTAAGTATTCAGAAAATATCTAAATTGTGTTAAATTTTTCAGTAATTCAAAGTTAATTTTTTCAAAAATTTTAACGTCTTAAATATAAAAAATAATAATAATTGAAATCATATAATCTTGGATCGAAATATATACTTGGAGGATTGACAACCAATGATGGCTTGGAATACTCAGAAATTTTAAATAATTGGTTTAAAACAAGATATTGCTGCATTTGGTATCATAACTGGGAGGTTCAAACCAAAAAAAAATAAAATTTAAATTCGAAAAATTCAAATTCAAAAGTTTCGAAAATATGTTTTAAATAAAATATATTTGGAGAAATTCCTAAAAAATGATTTTATTTGTATTCAAATACATATTTTATTTGAGAAATTTAGTTTGCAAATATTATATGTTGTAACATATTAATATACGAGTTCCAAATATATTTTATTGATTTTCAAATAAAATTTATTTGCTCAGAAATATATAATATTTAAAAATTAGTGTTCCAAATATATTTTCTTTCTATTCAAACATATCAAAAACGGCGATTTTGCCCCGTGTAGTGCCTCTCGTGCCTAGACACTATCGAATTTACGTTCACTAAGACAAATCTCAGTCTAGACCAGCGATGGGCACACAATACTTCTACAAAATGTTTATGTATTTGTCAGAAGTATTAACACTCTCTTTATGCACTGTGAGAAATGGTATTTGCATTTTCCTAACAAATATTTGTTGGATAAGATAATAAATAAAGTAGACAACGAACATCATGAAGTAGATTTGGGGTTATTATACATAAAGAAATTTAACTTTAAATATGTTATGATTAGCCACATACATATTTATTATGCAATGTAAAGTAATCCATCCAAATTTTGAAGAAAAGATCTGCATACCTGTATTTATTATGCCATATTCTTTATTTAATTAATTATTTATTTTTTCTACTAACCGTATTCGAGTGTCCAACTTTTTTTGGTTAGTATATTAGGTGTTTATACAAATTTTATTAAAAAATCTTTAAAAGATAATAATATATACATTAAAAATTATTTTAAAAAATTCGTTACTTTAATTTTGATGAAAAGTAAATAATATATACATTTCTACAGTAATATAATAAATAATTTAAACATATATTTAGAAATGTTTATGGATTCTGCACTGAAAAAAAATAGTAATAAAACTAATGATGACACATTCTTATATTAAGAATGCTACCTCGGCATCAATTCAATGACAATTTTCATTAAAATAATGAAAATTTACACGTTTTTTACGAAATTTTCCTTAATATAAAGTTTTTTGAATTAGAATTAATGTCTATCTAATCATTAGTTTTGTGTACGCGCTTCTTTAAATGTACGCATTTAAATTAAAGAAAAAAATCATTATTTTTGTGACAATCCGCATTATTTTAAGTAATATTTCAATACTTTTAAGGATTTTCTACATTAACACTACGATGTAGACATGTCATAGTTTTAATGCCGAATCGGACATAATTAACAGTATGAGATATTTGAGTAATACATTTAAGGCTATGCTCCCCTTAAAGGAAAGGCTGTCATGGTAATAAATTTTATGACTATTGTCATTATTTTTAAGAATACATACGAGAGAATTATACAATCTCTCCCTCCCTCTCTCGCTCGGAGAATCAGTTTTGTTTGGTAATGTGTGAATCAATAATTGTTATGGAATGCTAGAAGAGAAAATAGAGAACAGTTCTGTTGTTCGTTTTCTTTTAAATCGTCAGTTATTTACAAGCGATGGAAGGAAACGGTTGTCTGTTTTCGGAAATACTTTTAATATGGGCTGTTAACAGTTATTTTTGCTAAAGCATAGCAACAACAACAAATGAAACCGTCGTGTACATGTGTGTATGCATGTGGTTATGCCGTCGGCGTCACCATCGATCTCTGTGATAAGGGAGTGCTGTGTCATAGTTATTTTTGCTGTATGTTATTTATGGCGATGTACATGCGTTTTTGAAGGAGATCTTGTATGTAAGTCCTGTCAAGAGATTTGTGCCAAATGGATGACAAAAATGAGAGTAATAGATTTTGTAATACTGAAAGAGACAATGGGAAAATGTTTAGTACGTGAAAAATAATATTATTATCCTGAAATAAACATCTTATTGGCAATTACAAAATTAACAAAACACATTTTAATTGAAAGTATTTATTTATTAAAAATACCAGCGCATAATGCAGAAATGTAAAATTATTTGTGGCAATATAGAAATTTATTATTAATAATAATTTTTTAGTAAAACAATTTTAGAATGGGTCTTTTGTGAGAAGAGTGACAAATTTTACAAAATATTTCAACGTAATATTTATAGATAATTTTATTTGATTTATTTTCAGAAAAAATTTAATTATTTTAATTTTAGATCACGCAATATTTGAAGATAAATGTGATGGAAATATGAAAAATGCAGTGCTGAATGCCATTTATAACTTGCAAAAAATAAGTGAGCATACACCTACATGGGAATGTTTGAATTGAAAGGAAATAGATTTGGAAACAATATTTGTAAGTATTATGTATTTCTGAACAAATATATTTTATTTGAATATCAATAAATTTAATTTGGAACGCATATATTAATGTATTAGAACAACATATATTTGCGAACTGACATTCACATATAAAATACGTGTTTTCACACAAACAAAGTTATTGTTAAAAAGTTTTCCAAATATAATTTATTTAAAAAGATTTTTCCTTTTTTTAATTTTAGTTTAAATTTTTCCTTGATTTCGTGTTCATAATTGCTTCATAAGTACTTCATAATTAAACCTGCTGTTAGATTAGGCCCATTTGGTCCAATTTTATATCGTTTCCTTTATAAACGGTAATATATATAAGTATATGTATATATTGCCTTATAATTTGGTCCAAGGGATATTTTTGTTTTACTAAAATCAAAATAAGAAGCGTTTTTGCTCAAAAATAATTGTAAATAAGCTGCTTTCTTTTCAAGAAGTATTGAATAAAAATAAATATAAAATATTGTCTTCCATATTTATTTTATATGAAAAATGTAATGTTGACTAAATGGACTCTTAATCTAGGATTCGTACAGATTTGCTAATCTAACACCAGGGTTAAGAATGTCATAAGCAGCATTAGCTTTTGTTTTACAGAAGTAATTTTTAATAAGTTTTTGTAGTTTTGTTTGCTAACAAAACTTAAGATTTTAAAATCTAAGTCACGATTGATTTTTTGAGAAAATTATTTTTGATAACTCAATTTATATGAAAAATTTCACTTTCGCCACTTTCAAAACAATCAGTTTCTATTATTAATAATATCTTACATAAATATTTTTTTAACTTTTAGTACAGCAAATTTTGTATGGATCTATTATGAGAATTTGTGTCGTAGAAGAGTGACTAAATATTTCAGTGTAAGTAAGTATATTCCAAAGATTTTAATATATCTCTTATCTTTCAACATTTTGTGACAGTTATATGATAAAATTTATTTTAATACTTTATCATATATAAATCATTCTGTTTGATTTCTATTCAAATTGTTTTTATTTTAGTTCACGCAATTGAACTTTATTTGGATATATGAAAAATGCAGTGGGGAATTAAAAATTTACAAATTGCAGGAAATGAGTGAGCATCCAAACTATATGATATAATAATATAATATTTGCTTTATATAATTTCTATTTAAATTCCAGCCAAATTCTAGATTAAAAATCATTAAGGTCGGTTCCGATAAAAATTGTTCATGGAAAACAAATAGAGAAACGAATCCCGCATAAGTGCTTAATTTGTATGGGGAGCTAAGCACTTTTAAGCACTATTAGTTCCCGATGAAGTTTGGTGCTTGTGTTCCTGTCTTAATCGAGTATGATGTTGCCAGATTGGACACCCTATGTTTAGCAATATGGCATCCCATTTTGGAGAGATTATTATCAATTATTGTGAATTACCGGGAAGAAAAACAAAAATGGGAAATTATTTTAATATTTGCAAAAAGAGAGTAAACAATTGACCATAGAATAGTAAATATATGTTTTATAAATACTTTTCACGAATTTTTTGTCTGTTTCGCACTGTTCTTTCTTCGCAACTCATGACACCATTGCTACCAGATGGTGAAAATCCGCCACTTATTGCTTATGTGTCAGTTAGTTGTTTTCGTTGCAAAGTGCTAAACTAAAATTGCTAGCTTGTAACGAAAACATGCCTAATGTAAACAAAGCTCTTCAAATTATTGAAGACAAAATAATTGGATGGAAAGGATTTCTGTCAATTTGATATTTTAAGGTCTGAAAGATCTGAAAATTTGTCGGATGCGTTACCAGTAGATGGAAATCATAACACGAAAAATATAATCGCTCGACGCTAAAAAAAATACCTGTTTTGTAGGGCATCGTCCACCCCTTAGATTAAATACATGGCTGAAACGTTGCATTTTTCACCGTGCAAGAGCGTCATTTTTACAGCATTTTTTTACAAACGAAAACAAAAAGGCATTTTTGGGACGAAAGGTAAAAACGTTTTTTGGCACAAAAGAAAACATTATTTGAAGCAAAAATAAAAGTTGGACATATTCTACATTTAATTTGTTCATTATCTATTATACCAAACATTTTCGAGTGTACCACTATTTTTGTTATTGCTGTTTATTTAAAGTTATTTGCACTATTAAATATATTAGGCGTGCAATCCAAACAACGAAAGGTATTCATATGATGAAACACGTGTTTTATGATACGCATATACACTTTTTGGAAATATAGAAGATTACTTTTTCAAACCCTTTCTCGCAAAATTAAAGAGCTACAGGTACCTGGAATTCATTCGAAGTGTTTTGTGGGGTTTTCCTTTATATCCAATGGCTACCTAGGGTCAAAAATTTGTATAACAAAATAGGTTTTTGATCAATTTATTTCTTTGGTCATTCAAGAGTTGGTTTTTCACAAATATTCGGACATTGAGTTGTGAATGGGATAGTGATACATACCCCCTATCTTCTAATATTTAAAGTCATTAAATATTTGTTCGTCAAAGTGTAAATTGACTCGTATACAATTCCCAAATTGTTGTGAAAATCACAAACCAGTTATTATTACAAGCACGTTTCTTTCACGTGTACATCCAAATTCCAAAAATCACAAACTCTAAAAAACTGACAGAGAAGTGTTTTAAAATTGATGGAAATAAAGTAATTTGAACAATCGGTAAAAATAAATATTCAGGCTTATTGCAAAGTAATCATAAATTTGTTTATGAATTTAATCCATTTTTTGTCTACAATATGCCTGATTGTTGAGATGATTTTATAATATTTTTAGGTTTCGTCTAAAAAAAATGTCAACTGGCGCTGTATATTGCTACTACTGCTCACATAATATGAAAAATATCTAAGGACAACGAAAATGCTAATACATCTGGAAGCATATCCGGCAACGTTACCGGTAATTCCAGCAATAAATTTCAGCAAGAATAATGTGAAGTGCTTGTTGCGCAAATATATCATTGAATGCGGTTAACAATTAAATGCCTTTTTAAAAGAATACGAAGACCATCAACTCCCGAATAAAAGTACTCTCAGGAAGACATGCTTGGATAAATGCTATCAACAATCAATCCAAAAATTTCGCGACAATATAAAATACGAAAGGGTTTTGATAGCAGTGGATGAAACGTCGGATAAACAAGGGCGATATGTCGCGAATTTGATTGTTGGATAATTAGCGAAAATGAAGCATCAGGTCTATCTGTAGACCCTTTCAATATCCGTCCCCCTACCAAAAAAAAATATTAATTCCCTTTTTGTAATTTGATTTTGTGGGAAAATATTAAATATATCGACAAAGCATTGTAAATAGTATAAGTGAAATTTAGAAATACATAATTTTAAGAAACTAAATTTATAAAACTTGTAAGATATCTAATGTATGTAAGTTATCTCGTAATAATGAAAAATGTTAGCTATAAGCGTATTTACCCATTGTAATAAGGATTTTTCGAATCAATAAACCCCTGCACCAAAAAAAAAAAAGAAAAAAGGAGATCGAATTTTGTTTCAAACCAGTGAATAGTGAAAAATACTTGTGAGTGTTCTTGGATAGAAAAAGTGATTGGATTTTGTACCATCCAACTTATCGTACGACTTTATTTCGTTTGATTTGAAGTTGGACGATAAATAAATTGTACTTTCGATAATAGTGAAGTACCGACGGCTATTCCTACTTGTAGGAATAGTTTATTTTGTCTGTGAGATAAGATTTTGTTGAAGACTTTGCGAAAAGAGATCGGACATCCCAGACCTGAAACTCTGGTTAATAGAGTTGAAGGCTGGGATCTTCCTACGATGAGTGGCGACGGCGAAATCCCTCTGCCTGCTTCGGGCTCTGATGCAGGCGGGACCACCGTGATCATTGAGCGTATTGTCACCCGTGAGGGTATGTCGGATACCGGCGGCACTACGGATGGTTTCCAGGCGGTGACCGACCGACACCACCGGAAGCGCAAGAAGAAGAATTGCAGCTGCAGTGAGGGTGAAACCTCATACCAAGACCTGAAGTATCAGGCGACTCTGGATAGGCTGACGGATACCATCCAGAGTCTTGAAAGAGCGAACCGGGCCCTTCTGGCTGAACTTTCGTCCCTTAAGAAGGAACAGGCGGGTGTGACGCCCCCTGCGGAAGCGACCGATATGCTGGTGGACATTGTCCCAGCGTCAACTGAGGTAGCCGAACACCTCCGTGCGGCGGAAGGAAGAAAGGAAGAGGTAGTAGCACCGCCGGCTACTACGGATGGAGAGATGGCTGTCCCCCCGAAGACCGTGGGGGATCAGTGGAGAGGGGTCGCGCCCCCAGCGACCTCTCATGGAAAATGGAGCCCCAAATTGGAGCTTGCATCTACTTCGGGACAATCGAGCATGGGGGGCCACCCCTAAGACCACTGTTCAGGCGAAGAAGAGCGCGCCTGTTGGAACTGCGGCTGCCCCGGCGAAGGACAACGCAGGCAATGCTGGAGGAAGATCTGCGGGGAAATCCGCACCATGTTGTCCTGGAAATGCTGTACCCTGTTGTCCTGGAGGGTTTGTGATGAGTATTCTGCTGATGAAGATAAGTCTTGGTTAGAGGTAGAGTCTGGCGTTAGGGTAGAGGTGCTTGGTGCCGTCTGCGCCTCAGGCGGTGGTTGTTGAGGTTGTCCAGGGCGTCGGACATAGAGGGCGTGTATCGCGTGCGCAGGATGTTTAGATTGGCTGTGAAGTTTGTTAGGGATAAGCGGCATGGCATCACGCAGTGCTTCAGATGCCAGAGATTCGGACACGTCTCTGCCAACTGTGGGATGCCTTTTAGGTGCGTAAAGTGCGGGCAACCGCACGTTATGGCGGATTGCCCTATTCCTGCTAGGGAGGCGGAGAAGTTTGTGGAGGTTTCTGACCCTGGTACTGGGGTGATTGTTAGGAAGCCGAAGATGTAGGTGAACTGCTGTGTGGTTGGGCATACTGCTGGTTCACGTACGTGTCCTAGACGTATTGCGATCCTTGCTAGGAGAGAGGCGGATAAGGAGGCTAGGAATGCTAGGGCGTCGGGAGCGTCAGGTGTTCGGCCTGGTGTCTCTTATTCGGCGGCGGCTGGGGCTGCGTGCGCGTCTCGTGTGGGGCCTGTTGCCTCAGGGGGGACGTCGAAGCTGACTCCGGCTGCCAGGGCCGGTGGGGCTGTTGGTGGCGATGGGCAGGTTAGTGTTCCGGGGGTCTCAGGTGTTTCTGAGAAGGCTTTCGGCACCGATTTTCTCGGTGTGACAGGTCGAGTTAGGGAGTACGCTCCTGAGTTTAGGCGGTTGATGTCTGGTGGTGCTGACTCTCTTGCGGTGTTAGGCCTTGCGCTTAGGACTTGCGATGTCTAGATCGCTTAGTTGTGTCTTTTTGAATGTTAACTCTTGCGCTTCTGTGGCCAAGAGACATTTCCTCAGTTTGTTTGTTAGGGAGAGGGGACCCGATATTCTTCTGCTTGCTTGCTGATTCTCATAAGTTTGAGTTGAGGGGCTACAGGGTGTTTCGACAGAACAGGATAGGTCGTAGGGGTGGGGGTACGGCTGTTTTGGTTAGGGAGAGTTTTCGCTGTGACAGGAGTTGTGTCGATACGGGCGGTATAGAGAGTTGTGCGGTTAGGATTTGGAGGGGGGATGGCTCCTGTATAGCCTTTGTTTCCTTATATCTTCGGCCGGGTGCCACATTTCTTACTTCTGACCTTGATTCCGTTTATTTGTTGTATGGCTCTGGTGAGGTTGTTGTAGGCGCCGATCTCAACGCTAAGCACCCATCTTGGGGTGGTACTGTGGTCGATACCAGGGGTGCATGCCTTCACGGCTATCTTCTTGCTTCCCCTGATTTTGCTGCTGTTCCTGCCGATGCACCTACTAGGCCTGGTAGATCGGTTGGATCATATATTGACCTTGTCTTAAGGACTCCTGGGATTGTTTTGGCTGATGGTCACGAGTCTAGGACGTTTGATTTCGAGTCGGATCATAGGGCGATACGTATTTTGATTGATGTTGGCAGGGTTGATACTTGTGAGGGTCGTAGGTTTAGGGACTTCGGCCGGATGGACGTTCGCCGCTATAGGGGCTGTCTAGGACGCGGTCTTGAGGGGTGTGTTTTGCCTGTTGATAGGAATGTCACTGTTGAGGAGGTCGATGGCTGTGTTGAGAGTTTTGGCTCGGTTTTCTGTGAGGCGTTGGACTCTGCTGTTTCATTCATGAGCGTAGGAGGTTGTGTCGTGCGCTCACCGGACTCCTGATCCGGATCGTGGGCTTGTGTTGAGGGCGGACATTAGGAATTTGGGTCGGATTATTGATGAGTCGATCCGCCTGTTTGAGCGTGACCGATTTAGGGATTATCTTCAGGGAGTTAG
The DNA here is from genome assembly GCA_963930755.1 of Eudasyphora cyanicolor. NCBI lineage: Eukaryota > Metazoa > Arthropoda > Insecta > Diptera > Muscidae > Eudasyphora > Eudasyphora cyanicolor. Next base: position 74,790,313 of record OZ005737.1, on the reverse strand, counting down.
GGTCGATAAGAGGATGTATGGACGTGTGAAGAGGGCGGCCGGCTTGTCGCATAGGGAGCCTGTGGGGAGTCTCCTTGATGCAGATGGCACGCGCGTTTCCGATGATAGGCGTAAGGCTGAGCTTTTGGCGGGACTTAAGGGGATCTACAGGGCAGGTGTGGGGAATCTCGATGCTTCTTTTCGTGTCCAGGTGGCGGAGTCTACTGCGGGATCCGCTGGTGGAATTTTCTGAGGGGTTTTTGGCTGATGGTTCGGTTGTAGGTGATTTGGTCAGATGGGAAGAGGGTGGATTTGTTCGTTCTTCTGATGTCGCTGGGGCTCTTGCGGGGCGCCCTGCGAGACGCTCGTCTGGTGTGGATGGCGTTCCTGATGTGGCTTTGAAGAAGGCTGGTGAGGTTCTTTTTGTTTTCTTGACTGTTCTCTTCAATCATTGTTTCAACTTGGGCTATTTCCCTGCTGCGTGGAAGGAGGCGATGATGGTTCCACTGTTAAAACAGGGTTCTGACCCAGGGCGTTGTGGGGAATCTCGATGCTTCTTTTCGTGTCCAGGTGGCGGAGTCTACTGCGGCGTTGGACTGTAGGGATCCGCTGGTGGAATTTTCTGAGGGGTTTTTGGCTGATTGTTCGGTTGTAGGTGATTTGGTCAGATGGGAAGAGGCTGGATTTGTTCGTTCTTCTGATGTCGCTGGGGCTCTTGCGGGGCGCCCTGCTAGACGCTCGTCTGGTGTGGATGGCGTTCCTGATGTGGTTTTGAAGAAGGCTGGTGAGGTTCTTTTTGTTTTCTTGACTGTTCTCTTCAATCATTGTATCAACTTGGGCTATTTCCCTGCTGCGTGGAAGGAGGCGATGATGGTTCCAGTGTTGAAACAGGGTTCTGACCCAGGGCGTTGTGGCAGCTATAGTCCAATTTCTCTTCTCTCTTCTATCGGTAAGGTTTTTGAGTCTGTCATTTTGCTAGGATCTGGAGGTTCGTGGAGGACAGGGGCGTTCTCAGGGACTTTCAGTTGGGTTTTAGGAGAAGGGATTCTACCACTCATGCGTTGTGCGCTTTTGCTAACTATGTCGTATGGTGATTGAATAGGAGGCAGGGTACGATGGCAGTTGGGCTCGATTTTTCTAGGGGGTTCGACTCTGTTTGGCATGATGGGATCCTCCACAAATTGCAGGGCTTTGCTTTTGATTTCCAGACTTGTAGACTCGTTGCTAGCTTCTTAGGGGCCGTTTCTTCCGGGTGAACAGGTTTCCGGCAGGAAACCGGTCCTGGCGGGGGTACCTCAGGGTTCCTTGCTAGGGCCTATGCTCTACAATTTGTTTGTCAGCGACATACCAGGACCCCCTCCTGGTGGGTTACTGCTTGTGTATGCCGATGATATCCTGCTGGCTTTTTCGGGGCTTAGGGCCAGCGCTGTTGAGAGGTGTGTTAGCACCTACCTGACCAATCTTCACGAGTATTTCTCCAGGTGGGGCCTTCGGCTCGACGTGGGGAAATGCTGCGCGGTCGTCTTTAGAGGTAGGCCGGGGCACGTGTACCCGAATTTTCGCCGCTGCATCCCTGTGTTGCGCATAGGTGGTGAGCTGATAGGAAATTCGGATAGGATCAAGTACCTGGGGGTTCTTTTTAAGATAGATTTGATTTCTGCAGGCACATTGACTACGTTCTCGATAGGGCGAGGAGGATGTACTTTGGATGCCAAAGTCTTCTGCGTATGAGGGGTGGACTCTCCCCTGATGTCAGGCTACTGATCTACCGGCAGGTGATCAGACCGATCATTGCATACGCCTTCCCGGTGTGGTTCGCATTTCTGCCCATCAGATGGAGAGGCTGAGTGTATGGGAGCGGCGCGTTGTGAGGGGATGTTTGGGCATTCTGCCCCGTATTCTGGAGGATGGTTCTGTTAGGCATGTTGCTTGTAGGGTTATCTACGAGGGCATTTCTTTCGACAGGTTGGATGTCTTCCTTGTTAGGGGTGCTGTTAGGTTTTTTGATAGGAGTCAGGACCAGCGCAACGGTATCGTTGAGGGATACCTCAGGAACGAGGATGACCTGGAGTTGCTGCGGACGCTGAAACACCTGCCACCCGCCGCATTTCGCAGGTTCCATGAGGAGGGCCTGCTTCATGTCGGAGATGACCTCATATTTTACCATAGGAGGTACGACGCGTTTGACCTTACTGACACGGTGTACACCAGCGCTCAGTAGCTACTTTTTTGTTTTTATTAGTTTTAAGTACCACCTTTAGTTTTAAGTTAAAATAAGTTACGTATGATTGCCTTTTGTGAATTTTCCTTTTTGGGCATTTTTCTTTGTTGTTTGTTTTTTATTATTTTGTTGGATTTGTGTTTGTGGCCTGACCACGGCACCTTATGTAGAATGTTGTGCGCCTTGATGGACAGTAGTACATGGTATGTTTAATTAGCGAGTACTATTAGAAGTAAGCCGTCGTTTTGTATTGGGTTAAGTGATTTGGAAATAATAAATGGCTAATTTCGAAAAACTGAAAAACAAAAAAAAAGGAATATTTGTGTTTAGTGCTCAGTGAAGTGTTTATCAAAAGAAATAAGTGAAAATATATAAAGTGGAAAGAAATTCGAATTCCATAATTGATTTGCCGACGGATTTTGATTATCCTCGGAATTGTGTTTTGCCGACGGGAAGTGGAAACTGCCCGTTGGACGACAAGTTGGAAGGACTTGGTAAAATCGATTTGCCGACGGGATTTCGCAATCCTCCGGATTTCTTTATGCCGACGGGAAATTTAAATCCCCGGTTGAACGACAAGTTGGTCAACCTTGGCGACCAACTTTATAGAAGAGATAATCCCATCAGTGGGAATTTTGTTGATAAAAGAGAGTTTTGTTTGAAAATCAAGAGAACTGGCGACATGGAGACCGCCAATAACTCTGGCGAGTCGACCCTGGAGGTGAGAAGATGTCGGACAGTACTGTCGGTAACGATAATACTGAGCGAAAGCGCACTAAGAGACGCAAAATTTCTTCGTACGAGCAAATGATGTTGGAGGCAACCCTCTCGGAGATGAAGAAGGCTATTGAACGCCTGGAGGAGAAAAATCGTGCTCTGGAAAGTACGAACAAATCACTATTGGCCAAATTGGCAACGCTGTAGGGACCATCACCTCCCTCAAGCGATAACCTCCAGCAGGTCGTCAATATGGAAACTGCTTCGACCTACAGGCAGTGTGACAATTGGGCAGCCGAGGGGGTGACGAATGATGAACTTGACGTTGCACCGCAGGCAACGTCCAATATTCCGAGTGGTAAGGTGACCACTCAACGTACAACATGCTGGTGCTGTTAAAAAGGCTTTTGTTGGAAGGAATTTTGCTGCTCCGTCCACGTCGAATGGACAACGTGGCATGAGGACGATGCAGGGCGCGCCTGCTGGCCTAGTTGTTAAGAAGGATGTTGTGGAGAAGACGACTGCTACTGCTCCACCTGGTAACAGTGCTTCTTCTGCTGCAGTAGCGAATGGTGCTGGCAATGTTAATGGTGGCAAATCACTACCAGCAATAACTGTATATGATGTGGGCGTACGCAAGATTACCACTGTGCTGCTGAGGTTTCTTGGCCACGACGACTTCTGGATAAAGATGGTGAGTAAATCTGTGATTTCAATTCGGCTTAAAGGTTTACAGAATTTTGCCAAGGTTAGGGAGATCTTGACTGAGCGTGGGTATAGGTACCACACCCACATCCCGAGGGCACTTTTGCCTTATTCCGCAGTTATTAAGGGCTTGTCTGGAGATTATAGCGTTGAGGAGGTTAAGGGTTACCTTGAGACCAAGGTTGGTTTTAAGGTAGTTGTGGTAGGTGCGGTGAATTTATCTGTGGATAAATGGCTCTTGCGGATCTCAAGAGATTCGGATATTGGAAGGCTGTACAAATTGGACGTTATGCTGCATTGTAAGGTACATATTAGGAAGGATAGAGGCCGTGAGATAATACAGTGTTTTAACTGTTAGCGTATAGGGCATGTCTCTGCTAATTGTGGTATGGCTTATCGCTGTGTAAAATGTTTGCAATTGTATGGTCCGGGTGAGTGTACCATTCCACCGAAGGATGCTGAGGTTGAACCTTCAAACCCACCTGATGGTGATGCTGTACAGGATGATAGGGCAGAGGTTGGTTGTGTGAATTGTGACGAAAGGAGATTGCGAAGGCCAAGTCTAATGCGCGCTCTGGTCATTTGACTGGTGTTCGCGAGGGTGTGAGCTTTGTCGCCGCCTTAGGTGGCCGCCCCAGGGCTGTTTCAGCCGTCGGTGGTGCGCCTGCACGAGGTGCTCCCCAGTCTGGTGGGGCTTTGGCAAGCGGTATGTCACTTGATGAGGATTGTAGGGCTCATTTTGGTAAAGGCTTCCTCGATATGTACAATGGTGAGGTGGATTTGTTTCTCAGTTTAGATAAATAGCAAGCAGGGAAGGTAAGGCTGCCGGGTCTTGTTATGCACTTGCATGGTGTTTAGGATGTTGCGGTGCGTCTTCATAAATGTAAATTCCCTTGTCTCGTTGAGCAAGAGGCATTTCCTGAAGTTGTTTGTAGAAAGATACTCCCCGGAGGTGATTTTGATTGCGGAGCACTAGCTTTCGCCAATGCACAGGTTCAGTTTGGATGGCTTTACAGGCAGGATCGGGAGGGTCGCCGTGGTGGTGGGACAGCGATTTTGATTATGGATACCGTGAGGAGTGAGAGGGTGATGCTGGAGGACTGTACTTGATTTTGACAGAATGGATGTACGCCGCTTTAGGGGTTGCTTACAGCAGGGTCTTGACAACGGTTGTTTACCTGTGGATAGTGATGTATCTGTCCATGATGTGGATGAGTGTGTGGTTTGGGTGAGGTCTTTAGGGATGCGATTAGTTGCTCTGTGCCTGAGAGGCTTGTGCGGAAAAGAAGCCTGGGAAATCTCCCCCGAGGATTCTGGGGTTTATGCGGGAGCGCAGGAGACTGACCCGAATATTGCGATGGTCTGGCGATCCGGAACGACACAACGTTATCAGGGCCGACATTCGCAATATTGACAGTATCATTCGTGATTCTGTGAGGAGCGGAGGTTTGAGTTGTACCTTGGTGGCATCAAGGTGGATAACCGTACGTATGCGAAAGTTAGGACGGCCGCTGGTCTAGCTGAGAGGGAGCCTGTTGGTTGCCTTATAGCCCCTGATGGGTTGCGGGTCACTGATGACTTGCGTAGGGCCGAGATGTTGGCGGACCAGGTTCAGGGTCCCCCTCAGCCGGATGATAGTGGGGGTGATGATTCACTTTCCAACCTGGTTGCAGAGGCCGTGTCTGATTTGGATGATAGGACCCCCCCTTGTGGGATTCAACGGTGCTTTTACGGCTGATGGCTCCTCCGTGGGTGATGCTACCCTTTGGAATGAGTGTGGGTTTATCCGGCCATCATGTGTTGGCAGGGCCATATCTACCAGACCATCCGGCGGGTCTTCTGGCTTGGGCCGCATACCTGACTTGGTGTTGAAAAAGGCTGGTGATGTGATAGTGGCGTTTTTGAGCATCCTTTTCAATCATTGCCTCAATATAGGATACTTTCCATCGGCATGGAAGAAGGCTTTGACGGTACCGGTGCTCAAACCCGGTTCCGATCCCAGCATGTGCGGCTCGTATAGGCCTATATCGTTACTCTCGGCTTTCGGCAAGCTCTTTGAGCATTTTATACTCTCCAGAGTTAGGGGCGTGGTTGAGGATAGAGGGGTGCTTAAGGATAGCCAATTTGGCTTTAGATCTGCCCACTCCACTGTACATGCTCTGACGGCTCTTTCGACTTATGTCAATGAGGCTTGCTACTTACCTACGCCGATGATGTATTGATAGCCCACTCGGGTCCTCGGGCTAGTGCTCTGAATAGAACTATGAATGGTTACCTTACGCGGCTGAATGAGTATTTCGCAAAATGGAGGCTGACCCTCAATGTAGCGAAATGCTCGGCGGCCTGGATCGGTTTATCCTAATTTTAGGTCGTTTGTTCCATCTGTTGATGTTGGTGGTAGGGCCATTGTCTCATCTGACAGGATGCGGTACCTGGGCGTCATTTTCCATGGAAGTTGGGAATTTTGCAGGCACATCGACCATACTTTGGCAAAATCTAAGAAAATATACTTCATGTACCATAATGTTCTCCGTATGACGGGTGGTCTTTCCACCAGGATTAAACTCCTGCTTTACACGCAAATAATCAGACCGATCATCTCCTACGCTTTTCCGATATGGTTTGACATTTCGTAAAGCCAGATGGAAAGGCTTAGGAGATGGGAACGTAGGATCCTTCGATTCTGCCTTGGCTTAAGGCCTACTGTTGATAACAATGGTCTGTTAAGATCGCCGTCTTGCGGATGGATATATAGCCGAGTTGATTTTGACAGAATCGACGTATATATGATAAGGAATGCAATTGAATTCCTACAGAGGAGTCATGGCCTGGAGAACCGGTTGTTTGCAGATTTATTGCGCTGTGATGATGCTGTTGATGGCTTGCTTGCCAGAAGACACCTGGCCCCTGCTGCACTCCCCATTCTACTGCGAGAGGAACTATTGTTCCAGGATGGACGACTCCTCTTCTACCATAGAAGAGATGGTTCATACGACCTGACTGATCTAGTGTACAATACCGTGCAGTGACTGACCTACCTGTGTATGTCACATTATCATTTTTGTTATTTATTTATTAGTTTTAAGTTTACTGTTGTTTAGTTTTAAGTTTTATATCATTGGACCCTTTTTTAATTCCATGATTTTTTGGGCACTTTTGATTAATTCGTCTATCTTTGTTCTGTCTAATGATGTGTGTAGTGGCTGCGCCATGCACCTTTAATGTTTGCTTGTAGTCCTGGAATTTACCGGGCATGTATATTTACTGATTGTTAGCTGTGTGCCGCACAGTTTTTAGTTTAAGCATTTTTTGGAAAATAAATGGCAAATGCGTCAAAGTCAAAGCCAAAAAAGAAAAAAGTAGATCGAATTTTGTCTCAAAACAGTGAATAGTGATCAGTGAAAAATACTTGTGAGTGTTCTTGGATAGAAAAAGTGATTGGATTTTGTACCATCCAACTTATCGTACAACTTTTTTCATTTGATTTGAAGTTGGGCGATAAATCGGAAGCAACTGTAAATTGTACTTTCGATAATAGTGAAGTACCGACGGCTACAAGTAGGAATAGTTTATTTTGTATGTGAGATAAGATTTTGTTGAATACTTTGCGACTTTGGGGCCTGTTGCCTCAGGGGGGACGTCGAAGCTGCCTCCGGCTGCCAGGGCCGGTTGGGATGTTGGTGGCGATGGGCAGGTTAGTGTTCCGGGGGTCTTAGGTGTTTGTGAGAAGGCTTTCGGCACCGATTTTCTCGGTGTGATAGGTCGAGTTAGGGAGTACGCTCCTGAGATTAGGCGGTTGATGTCTGGTGGTGCTGACTCCCTTGCGGTGTTAGGCCTTGCGCTTAGGATTTGCGATGTCTAGATCGCTTAGTTGTGTCTTTTTGAATGTTAACTCTTGCGTTTCTGTGGACAAGAGACATTTACACAGTTTGTTTGTTAGGGAGAGGGGTCCCGATATTCTTCAGCTTGCTGATTCTCATAGGTTTGAGTTGAGGGGCTACAGGGTGTTTCGACAGAACAGGATAGGTCGTAGGGGTGGGGGTACGGCTGTTTTGCCTAGGGAGAGTTTTCGCTGTGACAGGATTTGTGTCGATACGGGCGGTATAGAGAGTTGTGCGGTTAGGATTTGGAGGTGGGATGGCTCCTCTATAGCCTTTGTTTCCTTATATCTTCGGCCGGGTGACCCATTTCTCACTTCTGACCTTGATTCCGTTTATTTGTTGTATGGCTCTGGTGAGGTTGTTGTAGGCGCCGATCTCAACGCTGTGCACCCATCTTGGGGTGGTACTGTGGTCGATACCAGGGGTGCATGCCTTCACGGCTATCTTCTTGCTTCCCCTGATTTTGCTGTTCCTGCCGATGCACCTACTAGGTCTGGTAGATCGGTTGGATCATATATTGACCTTTTCTTAAGGACTCCTGGGATTGTTTTGGCTGATGGTCACGAGTCTAGGACGTTTGATTTCGAGTCGGATCATAGGGCGATACGTATTTTGATTGATGTTGGCAGGGTAGATACTTGTGAGGGTCGAAGGTTTAGGGACTTCGGCCGGATGGACGTTCGCCGCTATAGGGACTGTCTAGGACGCAGTCTTGAGGGGTGTGTTTTGCCTGTTGATAGGAATGTCACTGTTGAGGAGGTCGATGGCTGTGTTGAGAGTTTGGGCTCGGTTTTCTGTGAGGCGTTGGACTCCGCTGTGCCGATGTCGCGAGCTAAGGATGGTATCCTGGGTGATCTCCCACCTCGGATTTTGCGTTTCATTCGTGAGCGTAGGAGGTTGTGTCGTGCGCTCCACCGGACTCCTGATCCGGATTGTGGGCTTGTGTTGAGGGCGGACATTAGGAATTTGGGTCGGATTATTGATGAGTCGATCCTCCTGTTTGAGCGTGACCGATTTAGGGATTATCTTCAGGGAGTTAGGGTCGATAAGAGAATGTATGGACGTGTGAAGAGGGCGGCCGGATTGTCGCATAGGGAGCCTGTGGGGAGTCTCCTTGATGCAGATGGCACGCGCGTTTCCGATGATAGGCGTAAGGCTGAGCTTTTGGCGGAGGACTTACAGGGGATCTTCAGGGCAGGTGTGGGGAATCTCGGTGCTTCTTTTCGTGTCCAGGTGGCGGAGTCTACTGCGGCTTTGGACTGTAGGGATCCGCTGGTGGAATTTTCTGAGGGGTTTTTGGCTGATTGTTCGGTTGTAGGTGATTTGGTCAGATGGGAAGAGGGTGGATTTGTTCGTTCTTCTGATGTCGCTGGGGTTCTTGCGGGGCGCCCTGCTAGACGCTCGTCTGGTGTGGATGGCGTTCCTGATGTGGCTTTGAAGAAGGCTGGTGAGGTTCTTTTTGTTTTCTTGACTGTTCTATTCAATCATTGTATCAACTTGGGCTATTTCCCTGCTGCGTGGAAGGAGCCGATGATGGTTCCACTGTTGAAACGGGGTTCTGACCCAGGGCGTTGTGGCAGCTATAGTCCAATTTCTCTTCTCTCGGCTTTCGGTAAGGTTTTTGAGTCTGTCATATTGCTAGGATCTGGAGGTTCGTGGAGGACAGGGGCGTTCTCAGGGACTTTCAGTTGGGTTTTAGGAGAAGGGATTTTACCACTCATGCGTTGTGCGCTTTTGCTGACTATGTCGTATGGGGATTGAATAGGAGGCAGGGTACGATGGCAGTTGGGCTCGATTTTTCTAGGGGGTTCGACTATGTTTGGCATGATGGGATCCTCCACAAATTGCAGGGCTTTGGTTTTGATTTCCAGACTTGTAGACTCGTTGCTAGCTTCTTAGGGGCCGTTTCTTCCGGGTGAAGGTGGGCGAACAGGTTTCCGGCAGGAAACCGGTCCTGGCGGGGGTACCTCAGGGTTCCTTGCTAGGGCCTATGCTCTACAATTTGTTTGTCAGCGACATACCAGGACCCCCTCCTGGTGGGTTACTGCTTGTGTATGCCGATGATATCCTGCTGGCATTTTCGGGGCTTAGGGCCAGCGCTGTTGAGAGGTGTGTTAGCACCTACCTGACCAATCTTCACGAGTATTTCTCCAGGTGGGGCCTTCGGCTCGACGTGGGGAAATGCTGCGCGGTCGTCTTTAGAGGTAGGCCGGGGCACGTGTACCCGAATTTTCGCCGCTACATCCCTGTGTTGCGCATAGGTGGTGAGCTGATAGGCAATTTGGATAGGATCAAGTACCTGGGGGTTCTTTTTTAAGATAGATTTGATTTCTGCAGGCACATTGACTACGTTCTCGATAGGGCGACGAGGATGTACTTTCGACAGGTTGGATGTATTCCTTGTTAGGGGTGCTGTTAGGTTTTTTGATAGGAGTCAGGACCAGCGCAACGGTATCGTTGAGGGATACCTCAGGAACGAGGATGACCTGGAGTTCATGCGGACGCTGAAACACCTGCCACCCGCCGCATTTCGCAGGTTCCATGAGGAGGGCCTGCTTCATGTCGGAGATGACCCCCTATTTTACCATAGGAGGTATGACGCGTTCGACCTAACTGACACGGTGTACACCACCGCTCAGTAGGTCCACGATGTATATAATTGTAAGTAGTAGTTTATTGTTTTTATTAGTTTTAAGTACCAACTTTAGTTTTAAGTTACGTATGATTGCCTTTTTAGAATTTTCCTTTTTTTGGACATTTTTCTTTGTAGTTTTTTTTTATTATTTTGCTGGATTTGTGTTTGTGGCCTGACCACGGCACCTTATGTAGAATGTTGTGCGCCTTTATGGACAGTAGTACATGGTATGTTTAATTAGCGAGTAAAATTAGAAGTAAGCCGTCTTTTTGTATTAGGTTAAGTGATTTGGAAATAATAAATGGCTAATTTTGAAAAACCCAAAAAAAAGGAACATTTGTGTTTAGTGCTCAGTGAAGTGTTTATCAAAAAAAAAAAATAAGTGAAAATATCTAAAGTGGAAAGAAAATCGAATTCCAGAATTGATTTGCCGACGGGTTTTGAAATTTAAATCCCCGGTTGAACGGCAAGTTGGTCAACCTTGGCGACCAAGTTTATGAAAGAGATAATCCCATCAGTGGGAATTTTGTTGATAGAAGAGAGTTTTGTTTGAAAACCAAACGCCCAGATCTTAAATCTGGGAAATACGATGAGATAAGGTTTCAGCTAACCCTGGAGAGTCTTAACGAGACTATTTTAAAACTCCAGAGGGAAAATGAAGCCCTTGTTGCGGAAGTTGCGGCCCTTAAGGCGGCTTAGGCTGGCATTGCACAGCCGATGAAGGATGTTCCCGAATGTACCTCCAGTCCGACGGGCTGGTGGTCTTGCGGTTTCTGCTACGAGTGTTGATGGTGTCTTCGACGTTTGTCAGAGGGCATTTGGCACCGATTTTCTGGGGGTGGTAGGTCGTGTTAGGGCGTACTCTCCTGAGTTTAGGAGATTGTTGGCTGAGGGGGGTGAATTGGCTGCGGTCTTAGGTTTAGCTCTTCGGATTTGTGATGTCTCGGATTCTAAATTGCGTGTTTGTGAATGTCAACTCCTGTGTTTCACTTACTAGGAGGCAGTTTTTGAGGATTTTCGTAGGTGAGCGGGATCCCGATGTGCTTATGTTGGCGGAACATAAGCTTTCGGCTTCCCATAGGTTTAGTTTATCGGGCTATAGGGCCTTTAGGTATGATAGGAGAAGTCGGGGCGGTGGTACTGCTGTTTTAGTTAGGGAGGACTTTCGTTGTGATAGGGTTTTGCTGGATACAGGTCTTATTGAGTGTTGTGCGGTTAGAGTTTGGAAGGGCGACGGTTCTTCTACTACATTCGTTTCTCTATATCTTCGTCCGGGGGATCCCCTCCGCTCTTTAGATGCAGTGTTCCCTTTGTATGGTTCAGGTGAGGTTGTCATAGGTGCTGACCTTAACGCCAAGCATCCGTCCTTGGGTGGCGGTGATGTTAATGCTAGGGGCAGATTTTTGGAGGATTCTCTTCTTTCTTGTCCGAATTTACTTGCCGTTCCTGCTGACAGGTGCACAGACCGAATGGGTCTTCTGGATCGTTCATCGATCTTTTCCTACGGACACCGGGGGTTACCCTGGTGGGTGATGGCAGGTTGGCTAGGGCTTTGGATTATGAGTCGGATCATAGGGCGATCCAGATTTTCGTGAGGATAGGCGACGTTATAGGGAGAGTTTACGCGGTAGTCTGGATGGTCTGTCGATCGGAATGTCACAGTTGCCGAGGTTGATCTTTGTGTTGTGGGTATGGGTTCAGCTTTTCGTAGTGCTATGGAGGCTTCTGTGCCTAGTGTTCGTACTAGGCGTTGGGTACTTACCCGCCGGATAATGGGCTTCATCCGGGAGCGGAAGAGGCTTTGTAGGACTTTACATAGATCTGCTGACCCAGGGCGCCATGGGGTATTGAGGGCTGATATCCGCAACTTAGGTCGTATTGATGATTTGATCCGTATGCACGAAATGGACCGTCTGAGGGTGTATCTGCAGGGTATTAGGGTCAATAGTAGGACGTATGCTCAGGTGAAGGGGGCTGCTGGTCTGTCGTATAGGGATCCCGTTGGGTGTCTTGTTTCTTCTGATGGTGTTCGCATTTCTGATGACTCGTGTAGGGCGGAATTACTCGCTGACGACATGGAGGAGGTCTACCGGTCCGGTGGAGGTGCTATCGACGCTTCCTTTCGCAGTCTGGTTACACAGACTGTGGAGGGGATCGACGATGGCGCCCCTTTGGTTTCTTCCTCCCCGAATTTCTCGGCGGACGGAGGTGTTGTCGATGATGCGAGACATTGGGTGGATGGTGGTTTCGTACGCCCACCTGATGTTGCGACGGCGCTGGCTGGCAGGCCCTCGCGCAAATCGAGCGGTCTCGATTGTGTTCCAGACGTTGCTCTGAAGGGGGCTGGTGAATTTATTCTGCTGTATCTTACCATTCTCTTCAACCATTGCTTGAATTTGGGCTACTTTCCTTCGGCTTGGAAAGAGGCCATGCTAGTGCCTATACACAATCTAGGATCTGACCCTAGCTTGTGTGGCAGCTACAGGCCGATTTCCCTTCTCTCTTCTTTCAGGAAGTTTTTGGAATCGTTTATACTTGCTAGAATTAGGAGATTTATTGAGGAAAGGCAGGTTCTCATGGACTGCCAGTTTGGTTTTAGAAGGGACTTGTCCACTTCTCATGCCCTTGTGGCTTTTGCGGACTTTGTTGTTGCTGGGCTCAATAGGAAGCACGGCACTATTGCTGTAGGACTTGATTTTTCTAGGGCGTTCGACACTGTCTGGCATGATGGTGTCTTGTACAAGTTGGGGTCGTTTGGTTTCGATAGGCAGGCTTGTAGGATGGTGGCGGGATTCTTGAAGGGGCGCTATTTTAGAATGAAATTTGGCGACCGGCTTTCTAGCCGGAGACCGGTTCTAGCGGGTGTGCCTCAGGGCTCACTCCAGGGACCGATGCTGTATAACATATTCGCCAGCGACATGCCGGGGCCCCCTCCAGGCGGCCTTCTACTGTCTTACGCGGATGATGGTTTTGGTAGCTTTCTCTGGTATTAGGGCGCTCAATGTGAACAGGATGATGAACACGTTCTTGGCGGAGCTTCACATTTACTTCATCAAGTGGGGTCTTCGGCTTAACGTGGCCAAATGTTGCGCGGTCGCCTTCAAGGGCAGACCGGGGGTTGTATATCCCAACTTCAGGGCCTTCGTGTCTCGGATAGGATTCGGTACCTAGGTGTGATATTCCACGACAGGTTTGATTTCTGTAGGCACGTGGATTATATTCTTGACAGGGCGAAGCGTCTCTTCTTCGGATACCAACATTTGCTTCGCATGAGGGGGGTCTGTCTCCCGATGTTAGGATCCTGATCTACCGGCAGGAAATCAGACCTATCATCTCCTATGCCTTTCCTGTATGGTTTGCGATTTCTGCACATCAAATGGAAAGGCTTAGGATATGGGAGAGGCGTGTTCTTTCTGCGTGTTTAGGACTGAGGGGTAGGTTTTTGGACGATGGGTCCTATAGGAGAGTTGCGTGTAGGGTGATCTATGACAGGGCTTATCTTTATGGCTCGGGGCGCGTTAAGGTTCATGGACAGGAGTCAGGGTCTGGATAACAGACTCGCTGCAGTGCGACGATTCGCGTGAGGAATTGCAGATGAGACGACACCTGCCGCCGGCTGCGCTGCGACGGATCCAGGAAGCTGGGGTGCTATTTGTGGGAGATGACCTTCTGTTCTACCTCAGAAGGTACGGGACGATGGATGTCACTGACACGGTCTACAACACCCTGTATATATGTAAATAGTAGTACATAGTTTTTTGTTTTTGTTTGTAGTTTTAGGTGTTTAGTTTAAGTTTTATTACCTAGTTTTAAGTAACTTGCCCCTTTTTGAATTATTCTCTTTTTTTGGGCTATTTTGTTTGATTTGTTATTGTTTTTGTACTGTACGGATGATGTGTTTGCGGGGATCCTGCAACACCCTTGTTTTGACTGTGTAGGTCCCGATGTACTTTTACGGGACACGTTTATTTATAGGTTAAGTTTAGTAGTAGGTCATCTATTGTATTAGTTTTAAGTGTTTTGAATAAAAAATGGCCATTGGCAAAATCAAAAAAATCAAAACCAAAAAAAAATGAGAAAAAAAGATATCGAGATCGAATTTTGTTTCAAACCGGTGAATAGAAGTACCGATGGCTACTCCTACTTGTAGGAATAGTTTCTTTTTCGAGTGAGATAAGATTTTGTTGAAGGCTTTTCGAAAAGAGATCGGACATCCAAGACCTGAAACTCTGCTTAATGGAGTTGAAGGCTGGGATATTCTTACGATGAGTGGCAACGGTGCCTGCTTCAGGCTCTGATGCAGGCGGTATCACCGTGGTTATGGAGCGTAGTGTCAGACACAGGCGGATGTGACGCCCCCTGAAGATGTGAGCGATATGCTCAGTGCGGCGGAAGGAAGGAAGAGGTAGTAGCACCGCCGGCTACTACGGATGGTGAGATGGCTGTGCCCCCGAAGACCTTGAGGGATCTGCGAAAAGGGGTCGCGCCCCCAGCGACCTCTCGAGGAAAATGGAGCCCCAAATTGGAGCTTCCAACCACTTCGGGCCAATCGAGCATGGGTGGCCACCCCTAAGACCACTGTTCCGGCGAAGAAGAACGGCACTGCCGCTCCTGTTGGAACTGCGGCTGCCCCGGTGAAGGACAACGGAGGCAATGCTGGAGGACGATCTGCAGGAAAATCCCTCCCTGCGATCACTATCTACCCTGAATAATGGTGAGTTTCACTTCATGATCAGGAAGACCGCACTGTCGGTTCGTGTTAGGAACCTTGAGGATTTTTCCACAGTTAGGGACCTTTTTGTTGAGCGTGGGTATAAGTTCCATACCCACACTACTAAGTCGCTTCTTCCTTACCCTGTTGTCCTTGAGGGTTTGTCCGACGAGTACTCTGCTGAGGAGGTTAATGCTTGGTTGGACGTAGAGTCTGGCGTTAGGGTAGAGGGTCTTGGTGCCGTCTGCGTCTCAGGCGACAAATGGTTGTTGAAGTTGTCTAGGGCGTCGGACATAGAGGGCGTGTATCGCTGGAGTAAGATGTTTGGATTGGCTGTGAAGTTTGTTAGGGATAAGCGGTATAGCATCACACAGTGCTTCAGATGCCAGAGATTTGGACACGTCTCTGCCAACTGTGGGATGCCTTTTAGGTGCGTTAAGTGCGGGCAGCCGCACGTTATGGCGGATTGTCCTATTCCTGCTAAGGAATGTGGCATACTGCTGGTTCACGTACGTGTCCTACATGTATTGCGATCCTTGCTAGGAGAGAGGCGGATACGGAGGCTAGGGATAGAGCTAGGGCTTCGGGAGCGTCAGGTGTTCGGCCTGGTGTTTCCTATTCGGCGGGGGCTGCGCGCGCGTCTCTTGTGGGGCCTGTTGCCTCAGGGGGGACGTCGAAGCTGCCTCCGGCTGCTAGGGCCGGTGGGGCTGTTGTTGGCGATGGGCAGGTTAGTGTTCCGGGGGTCTTAGGTGTTTGTGAGAAGGCTTTCAGCACAGATTTTCTCGGTGTGATAGACCGAGTTAGGGAGTACGCTCCTGAGTTTAGGCGGTTGATGTCTGGTGGTGCTGACTCTCTTGCGGTGTTAGGTCTTGCGCTTAGGATTTGCGATGTCTAGATCGCTACTAGGCCTGATAGATCGGTTGGATCGTATATTGACCTTTTCTTAAGGACTCCTGGGATTGTTTTGGCTGATGGTCACGAGTCTAGGACGTTTGATTTCGAGTCGGATCATAGGGCGATACAGATTTTGCTCGATGTTGGCAGGATTGATACTTGTGAGGGTCGTAGGTTTAGGGACTTCGGCCGGATGGACGTTCGCCGCTATAGGGGCTGTCTAGGACGCGGTCTTGAGGGGTTGTTTTGCCTGTTGATAGGAATGTCACTGTTGAGGAGGTCGATGGCTGTGTTGAGAGTTTGGACTCGGTTTTGTGTGAGGCGTTGGATTCTGCTGTGCCGATGTCGCGCGCTGAGGATGGTATCCTGGGTGATCTCCCACCTCGGATTTTGCGTTTCATTCGTGAGCGAAGGAGGTTTTGTCGTGCGCTCCACCGGACTCCTGATCCGGATCGTGGGCTTGTGCTGAGGGCGGACATTAGGAATTTGAGTCGGATTATTGATGAGTCGATCCGCCTGTTTGAGCGTGACCGATTTAGGGATTATTTTCAGGGTCGATAGTAGGATGTATGGACGTGTAAAGAGGGCGGCCGGCTTGTCGCATATGGAGCCTGTGGGGAGTCTCCTTGATGCACATGGCACGCGCGTTTGCGATGATGGGCGTAAGGCGAGCTTTTGGCGGAGGATTTGCAGGGGATCTACAGGGCTGGTGGTGGTTCATCAGTAATCGCCATAAAGAAATACATGGCCGTTACTTACAAAGCCGATGGCCAGAAATACTTGAAGAACGCCGTTGACAGCGGTAAATTGATCAAGGGTAAGGGTGCTACAGGCTCATTTAAATTGTCTCCTTCGGCTGCAAAAGAACCCAAAGCCAAGACAGCCGTAAAGAAGAAGCCCGTCGCAGTAAAGAAGAAGGCCGCTACTACCAGAAAGGCTGGCGTGAAAAAAAAAACGCTGCCAAGAAGCCATCGGCCGCGAAAAAGACTGCCGAAAAGAAGAAGGTTGAGAAGGCAAAGGCCAAAACTGTCAAAAAGGTCGGAACCGTTAAAGCAAAGACCGCTCCTAAAGCATCTGCCACAAAACCAAAGGCACCCAAAGCGAAAACTGCCGCAGCAGCTAAGCCCAAAAAGGCCGCAGCAGCAACAAAGAAGACAGCCGCCAAGCAGTAATTTCCCACCACTGGGGACAATTACCAAAAACAATATGATTATTTTCGATATTCGAAAAAATTTTTATAAACAGCCCTTTTCAGGGCTACAAACAATTTTTCAAAAAGAAATAAAACACAAATCAAACCAAAAACTCGACCGTCATTACCTAAATAAAAGCAAATACACATAATTAAAATTAATTTTCAAGAAAATTCTCTCCCACACAAATGTTGTGTCCAATAGGTAAAATTCCTATGCATGTCAGCCTGTTTATGGGTATTTTTGATGAAGCCACAGCGTGTATATTTTTTAAATCCAGGTCATAAAACAGCCAGTAATTAGTTGAAACTTTATAACAAGGCCACATTGTATGTAAAATGCATCTCATTAATGGATTTCACCCAGCATAAATAATTTGTGCCCGAAAAATTCATTCTCACATATCTAAGGCGGACATAGAAATTGCCGTCGACATAAAATATTCTTAAATATCTAAGCCCGATCACAGCACGGCGGTGATAAAATTGCCTAACATCGAAACAAAATGAAAGAGCATGCTGACGACAGCTAATTCTCTCATGTTGTGCAGTTGCGCTTTTCCTTTCATTCACACACACTTTGATATTTCTATACAAAAGGGGAAATAAGAATAAAAGAATGCCATATTGTTGAAATGTACCTAAACAAAAATTGCCTAATTTTTCCTATGTGTGTGGCTCAATGAGCAAATAAGAGAAAGAGATCGTTTTAGAGAACGCAGAGAAAGTAAATTTATTTTAGCGACGAGGCGATATATTTCCTATAGTAAATGTGCGCGGAATCATGATACGCCGCAGCCAGTTTCCCAGGAATTCTCAAATATAACAGGTGGCGCATAAGTAACCTTTCGATGTTTTTTGTGCCAAAGTCACCGACCGATTATTGGTCAAATAGTCAGCAATATTCCGCGTTCTGGAGCAGTGTAGCGTAACATTGTTTATTAACGCGTATTTCGCATGTGTTTACTACACAAATGTCAACATTAGGCATTAGGGGCCAATCGCAAAATTTATAGCATTTTCTGATAGGAGGATTACTTTTGCGCCACCTGTTATATGTATGCATGTGAAACATACTCACAGAATAGGAGAAACATTTATATGAATACATATTGAACATGTATTTATTCACAGCCATATTTATTTTGTATTTAATAACCCATATTTTGTAGTATTTCACAAATTTAATCTCTTTTAAAATATTTTTTGTGGCCCTGAAAAGGGCCGTTGTGGTTTGTAGTATATAGTTTAAAGGCCCACCTATAATATGCATGAGCTGACTTAAGCCAACTTAAGCAACTGTGCGAGTATATATAAATCATATGCGGCAAACAATAATGTACTTACGTGAACTTTTCGTTAAGTTCTCTCAGCTCTCTCTCAGTACCCACGCACATTCCGTACGGAATTACATAAGTTAGATTATGCATATTATAGTTGGACCTTGAGGCATTTACTTGGAGCTGGTGTATTTAGTAAGAGCCTTAGTATCTTCACTGACAGCGTGCTCAGCTAATTCACCAGGTAACAATAGACGAACGGCGGTTTGGATTTCCCGACTGGTAATGCTGGAACGTTTTTTGTAGGGAGCCAGGCGGGAAGCCTCAGCGGCAATTCGTTCGAAAATATCATTCACAAAACTGTTCATGATGCTCATCGCCTTTGAGGAGATACCAGTATCGGGATGGACTTGCTTCAACACTTGGTAAATGTAGATGGCATAAGATTCCTTGCGCTCGGCTCGTCTCTTGGTCTTATCGCCCTTAGTAATGTTCTTATGGGCTTTGCCGGCCTTCTCTGCTGCTTTACCACTGGCTTAAGGAGGCATTTTTCACTTTATTTATTTTTTAAGTCACACAAACACTTTAACACTGTTTACGAATGCTCAGTTCGTAGATTCAGTTTCATATTAATTTACCCAAATCGGTAGTATTCAATTTACAAAGACATTTCAACTTAACCTAATGGTAATCTTCCTAAGCATAACTTATGAATCTTGGAATGTATAATCTAAATACTTATAATTAAATAACCGACAGGCCAGCCCAGCCTATTTACATAAATCGACACTACATCGAGCACTCAGATGAAACATCTCCTAAGAAGTGCAGTAAAAAGGAGATCCCCTCGCATAATCGCTGTCACTATATCTACTTAAAACTAACAACGAAAATAAACAATTCAAGGCTAAAAGGTATGTACAAAATATTTACAGGTCAAACAAAATGATAAGGTATATACAAAACTATTCACAAAAGAAAAGAACAAAATAAACCACAATTCACCGGTCCCGCACCTCCGCGGGACAAACCAAAACAAAAGGCGTCACTGAGCTATATTGTACACCGGATTTCCAAAGCCGTATGTACGATACCTCCTGTGGTAGAAGAGCAACCTTCCACCAGGACCATACTCCACTCCTTCATCGATCAGGTGCTGAAGGCACATCGGCGACAGATAACCGCCGGAATTCGTCACGGGCCATAATAGACTTTACATATATACATCTTATTATCTAAACTTAAAGACTAGAAAACTTAAAATATATACAAATATATATATACATAGTCCGCTATTGGGCGGTGTTGTACCGCAAATCGGCAAGGTCACGTGAGCCTTACCGTCTATGGTAGTACAGGAGGCTATACTCGCTATATTCCACAGACTGAGCAACAAGGGCGTAGCTAAGGCCAAGGCTATTCTCAAAGAAACGCAACGCGTTCCTAACCATAGTGACATCGATCCTATCAAAGTCAATTCCGTCATATATCCTCCAGTTAGAGGGCCTCCTAACAGAGCCATCGGCCAAGATAGTGGGCCGCGTGTGTCTAGGATACCCGCGGAGCACCCGCTGATCCCATGTGCTAAGCCTTTCCATCTGAGCCGACGTAATGTCGAACCAGACAGAAAAGGCATAGGACATGATTGGCCTAATCACCTGTCTATACACCGGCAGCCTAAGCTCCGGTGAGAGACCATCTCTCATACACATAACCCCGCTGTACGTGAAGTACACACGTTTAGCCTTCGTAAGGACAAAGTCCACGTGTCTCACAAAGTCAAACCGCGGGTCGAAGACAACCCCTAGGTATTTCCTAGTACCGGAAACGGCAACCTCCTCTTCCTCAATCTTCAGTCTCGGCACGAAGACCCTGAAGTTAGGGTATATAGTGCCAGGTCTGCCCCTGGACAGCATGGCACTGCACTTTGGAACATTCAGGCGAAGTCTCCACCTACCGAATTACGCCCGCAGGTCATCAAGGTACGTATTAACGCGCCTGTTGAGCACACTAGCCTTGGGGCCCGCGAACGACACCAGCACGTCATCCGCATAGGCCAGCAACGAGCCACCTGGAGGGGATCCGGTATAACATTGGCAAAAATATTGTACAGGATGGGTCCCAAGCGGGATCCCTGGGGTACCCCAGCGAGAACCGGGCGCCTGTCAGACAACCGGTATCCAACCCTGACCTGAAAGGTGCGACCCTCCAAGAAGCTCGCCACCAGTCTACACAGACATTGAGTGAACAAAAATGGTGTAAGCCGATCTCACATTCTCGAACAGCAATAATAATCAAGTTTGCGGGAACATATTTTAAACATATCAGTTTCTTAGCATTATTTCTTAGGATCAATTTACGATTTTATTTATTTACGTCATATAATCCGGAAACTTCAATCCATTGGGACGAAATTTGACAAAATGCATAGAACAATTCACATCAAAAGGGTCCAGCGAAGATCCCTGGTTTTATGTATCCCCCATACCAAGGTTCCACTAGATTTGACCTCTCGACGCATTAGAAACATTAGAAACAACCGATTAGACTGCATTTTCACAAAATGTATTTAGTTTTATTCTCAGGATTAATGGTGAACATTTTTATATAGAAACCACACAACCGATTGGACTGAAATTTGGTTATTTGCAATTAATTTTACCCAAAATCATTCATACAGCCTAATTGGTCCAAATTTTGATATAGCCCCCACACCACACATAAGAACCAATCGTTTAGACTAAAACTCGACAATTGATATCTTATTTTACCCAGAACCATTTCAAGGAGAGTACAATGGCCTGATAAGACCTGACTTTTTGACCCAATGAAAAAATCTTACCAATTGGGCTGCAAAAATGATAACATGCGATTTATTTTAACTAAAGCTATTCGTTGTAATAATGAACTCCTTTACCTTCTTTAAAAATGTTCACTCCAATCTCCTCCACCGATTTTACAACTTAACAAAATTCCACCCGACATTGAATGCGAACGATTCTACCAGCAATGATCAGCCGTAATATTTGTAAATCTTCCGAATGTCGGCCCTGAGTATGCCGTGCCGCTCTGGGTCAGCTGACCTATGCAGTACACGGCATAATCCCTGCGCTCCCGCATGAACCCCAGAATCCTCGGGGGGAGATTACCAAGGGACCCTCCAGGGACAGTCCTCCTAGGAACAGAGGCCTCAATCGCCTCGCGAAAAACCGTGCTCAGGCCATCAACGCATCTACCCACATCGGCCACTGTGACATTACAGCTCACAGGAGGCTCATACCCCTCAAGATCACGCATAATCAATCCACCATACCGCCGGACGTTCATCCAACCAAAATCAGGATAGGAGCGGTCAACCGCACCCTCCAACTCGCCCAAGCACAACTCGACCTGAATCGCCCTGTGGTCGGACTCGAAGTCGACATTCCATTGCCATCCACCAGAGAGGCCCCTGGCGTATGCAGGAAGAGGTCGATATACGACCCGGACGATCCATTAGGTCTCGTTGGCCTACCGGCAGCACAAGCCATGAAATCCGGACAATCAAACAGGAAATCGGCGAGGGCACGTCCCCTCGGCCCTACATCCGCGCCCCCAGGACGGATGCATGGCGTTGAGGTCAGCACCAACCACGACATCGCCAACCTCATACTCGTAGAGGAAGAAAACCGGCCTAAGGTCCCTGATGTTGAACGCAGCAGCAGGAGGCAAGTACAATGAAACGAATGAAACAGGGGTGCCGTCGCCCCTCCACACCTTCGCAGCGCAAGACTCGACCTCACCCGTGTCAAGAAAGACCCTCTCACACCTGAACGACTCGCGCACCAATACCGCCACCCCGGCGGCCCTCCCTATCCTGTCTAAACACCCAATATCCATCCAAAAAAAAAATAAAAATCAGGCAGGCAACTTGTGCTCCGCCAGCAACAACACATCGGGCCTATGTCGGTCCACAAACACCTTCAGAAAGTGTCTCCAGGCAAGAGACACGATGTAGTTTGCGTTTATGAAAGTGCAGCGCAACATTTCATAAACCACCAGTACCGCAACACCGGCGGCCCTCCCTATCCTGTCTAAACACCCTATATCCATCCATAGAAAAATCATAACGGGCAGACAACTTGTGCTCCGCCAGCAACAACACATCGGGCCTATGTCGGTCCACAAACACCTTCAGAAAGTGTCTCCAGGCAAGAGACACGATGTAGTTTGCGTTTATGAAAGTGCAGCGCAACATTTCATAAACCACCAGTACCGCCACCCCGGCGGCCCTCCCTATCCTGTCTAAACACCCTATATCCATCCAGAGAAAAATCATAACGGGCAGATAACTTGTGCTCCGCCAGCAACAACACATCGGGCCTATGTCGGTCCACAAACACAATGAAACGAATGAAACAGGGGTGCCGTCGCCCCTCCACACCTTCGCAGCACAAGACTCGACCTCACCCGTGTCAAGAAAGACCCTCTCACACCTGAACGACTCGCGCATCAATACCGCCACCCCGGCGGCCCTCCCTATCCTGTCTAAACACCCTATATCCATCCAGCAAAAATTCATAACGGGCAGACAACTTGTGCTCCGCCAGCAACAACACATCGGGCTATGTCGGTCCACAAACACCTTCAGAAAGTGTCTCCAGGCAAGAGACACGATGTAGTTTACGTTTATGAAAGTGCAGCGCAACATTTCATAAACCATGGATATGCAGGACCAGTACCATAAGGGCACTTCCTTCTCCGTTAATTTCCTGAATTCAGAGACGAATTGTCCTACGCCATTAAAGACTCCGAGGAAATTCTTTCCAAACATGGACCTACAATCGTCTAGGGCCCCGCCCGGGCCAACATAAGCCACCGCGGTCGAAAGACGTGCGCCCATGGCAGCAGCGAAGCTTACACCCTTCCGGATGCCACCAGAGCCACCCACCGGACTACCACTAGCTCCACCTCTAGAAGTGGAAAGGCCTCCGTCACATGCCGTAGGGGTATCAATTGTTTATTCGGCAAACTGCTTTTCACTAGGCGCCTCCTCAACAGTCTTCTTCATTTCGGCTAGAGCAGCCTCCAGCTTCATGTTGTCATACGACGTTTCACCGTCGCTGCCACCTTTTTTCTTGCGCTGCTTGCGATCAGACTTGTCGGTCGCAATGCTAACGTCAGAAAATTTCGCCTCCAACTCGACGGTCGACGCGTCCTTCGTGACGTCCATAGCGCCATTTCTCCTCAAAACAGGTTTGTTCGAATCACCAAAGAAGTAATTCTTAAGGTGAACAAAACCCTCTTCTCTTTTATGTTCTGACGCCCCAAATTGGTAGACGGGGTCACCAGCCACTTTTACGGTTGAAACATTCATCTCTCGGTGGTTTTGGCGCCACCACTTGATTTACAATATCGCCAGTCGATTTCTCCGACGATAAAACTTTCAAACAGCAACTTTCTTCATTCAAGTTGCCAACAATCTCCTTCAAACTCGTGTTGTTACCTCGACTCTCCACTTTGCAACTTTTAATCACTCTCAGACTTTTTCACTATTTATTTTTATTTCACTTAAACACTTCACAAACGATGATGCACAAGAACTATTTTGTTCTCTGCGGATACCGCTTTGTATTTATACAAAATGCAACCAATTTAACGATCGTTTGCACTCGTGTCCACTTCATGTGTGTGTAAAGCGTACCCTACACTGTGGATTTGTTGTACAACATCATGTTCTCCCAGATGTTGTGTTCGACGATTGTTTGCCCTTACATTACTCAAGCAATCTGACCAACATCATTTTATGAGAGCCAGCAACACGGAAGGTTGTGCGTGTGCAGCGAAAAAAGAACAAAATGCCGTCGGCAAAAATTAAAATATGCAACCAAAAAAATTAGGGTATTTTCAACTTTTTTTAATGAATAATTAGGGAATTTTTGACCTTTTTTGAACGAATTTGTTTATACCCTAATTCCATATGAATGTGCATCGTGCGTTATATTTTTTAATGTGATATACAAATGTACCTGATACAAATGTTACCTGACTTTCAGTTATATTCTATATTATATTCAAATTTTCATACAAAGGAATATGTACAGAAACAGAGGAGAAAAGTAAAAAAAATGCCATGCCAATTTCGTTATTTCTTAATTACTTTTACAAGTGCCTATCAAAAAGTATGTTTGGGAAAAACAGAATTCTGTATATTTTTGAAGGAAATGGAAGGAAAGTGTTCTTTAAATAAAAAAGCTTAAAAAATCTACGAACAATATTTATGTACATATTTATCTTCCACAAGAAATGGCCTATTGTCTTTAAACCAACATAAAAAATAAATTTATTCAAGGAAAATTAAGCGAAATTTATTTTATTTATAATTCAGAAAATCCAACCAAAATTGCCGATCTCTTTCCATTTTACTTTTACGCGTCTTTACTTAATCATATGTCTTTTTGCCGACGGCACTTTTTTCTCTTTTCGTATTTCCACCACAATGTTTGTTTTGAACTGACGAAATGTTGTCATACCTGCCATAGTGGATTTGCATGAGCCAACATGAAAATATCAAAATCGTTTTGATTTTCGTCCAACATCCATGAACACTCATCATGCAGCTCTTTACACTGTGGATAAATCAATGGATCACACATGTTGTAGGACAAAACTGATGTGTGTAGGGCCGCCTTAATGCAGTTGCCGAGGACTATACGTTTCAATGTCAATCTTAGAAATAAACACCCTTAACGCATACATCGCTGCTTCGATTTTTCTATAAAAGAACGGTTATGTGCGCAGCTCGGTTAATACAGTGTTAACAGTGTTTGTGTGCATATCTTGTGAAGTGAAAAAATCTAAAGTGAAAAATGGCTCGTACTAAGCAAACTGCCCGTAAATCGACTGGTGGCAAAGCTCCTCGCAAACAATTGGCTACTAAGGCTGCCCGTAAGAGTGCACCAGCCACTGGTGGTGTGAAGAAACCTCATCGTTTCCGTCCTGGTACCGTTGCTTTGCGTGAAATCCGTCGTTACCAAAAGAGTACCGAATTGTTGATCCGCAAATTGCCCTTCCAACGTTTGGTTCGTGAAATCGCTCAAGATTTCAAAACTGATTTGCGTTTCCAGAGCTCTGCTGTAATGGCGTTGCAAGAAGCTAGCGAAGCCTACTTGGTTGGTCTCTTTGAAGATACGAATTTGTGTGCCATTCATGCTAAACGTGTCACTATCATGCCTAAGGATATCCAATTGGCCAGACGTATTCGTGGAGAACGTGCTTAAATTATTATTGACATTTAACAAAAAAAAGTTGATAACTTTTTTTTTTTTTTTAAACAATCGGTCCTTTTCAGGACCACAATATTTTTATGAAAAAGAGATGATATATTTTTTCTAACAAAGTTTTATTAATTTATTTTTATGTATATAATGAATTGAATTTACATCGTCGTCGTAGTAGAAGAAACATTAATAAAAAAATGAGTACTACTCGAACAGGGGGGAGAAGAGAATAAAGTGGGAAAATTGTTTAATTTGTAGAGATATTGATAAGGAGGGAGTAAATATAAATATGAGAGAGAGAGAGATTTTTGCGAGAAGAAAGAATATAAAATTTAGAAAGGATATGAAAATCGTTGATTTTGATGAAAAATTGTAATTTGTGTTGCATTATTTGAGGCGAAAGTTAACTGATAGATAAAAATGGATAATGCTATTGGAATTTTGTTGATATTTTTTGATATGCTGAATTTGGCATTCAAGTGTGGTAATTAGTTGGTAGGTGGTGCAAAGACAAAAATACTAAAGATGAGGCAAATCAAATTACCAGATAGGGATAATTTTAACCGCATAGATGGAGCTTGGTTTTTCTTGGAACACGTGCGTACAGTACATAAATATACAGTGTTCATTTCTAATAAAATACGAATTAATTTTCAGCAGTTTTAACGATATTTCTTCTTTTACTTCCATTTCTTAATAATACCAAGTCCCGGAGATATAATTATGTGGGAGATTCGGAAGTTCAGCCGTTTTTTGAAAAAAAGATTAGACCCTTATGCACTAACGACATCTGTTTCTCGTGTAAAAGATTGGGCCCCAATGAAACAACGCCATCTTAGGTATATTGTGTGCAAACCATCTGCCGTATCTTTAGTATTTTTGTCTTTGGGTGGTGTGGCAAATTTTGGTTTGTGAATAAGATAGTTTATCGATTTTTTGGTTTGGGAATTAGCTTTTTTCGGCAAATTTGTGCAAGACTTGGCTTTTTTCCAGCAAATTGAGAAGAGAATTAGCTTTTTTACAAAAATTTTCAAATATGGCAACTTGTTATTTCTTTGTGGCTACTTTAGTGATGTGAGTATTAAAAACGAAGGTATTTGATGATATTCGCAAAGTTTAAAGAAACTAATTTGAAAATTGTTATAAATTTTAGTCACAAATATGAAAATATTGCTAAATTTAGAAGAATATGCAATTTGTATACAGTATTGTCAAAATGAACGGTAAATCAAGCATATTTTGAAAACATTTTATGAAAATTTTTGAGTTTTATTATCGTCTAATTTTTGCAATGAAATTAGGAAATATGTGAAAATGTACATCGAGATTTTTGTTATAAAGTATACTAAAATGAAGAAATTTGAACCGATTTAAAACCATAAAGATATATTAATTTTTCGTTTGAAAATAGCAAAAAATTAACGGAAAACTCATATTTGAGGTAAAAAAAATCGCACAGAAATTGCAATTGCTGTCACTATACTGTCATTTTTTAATAGAATTTACAAATTTGTATTAATTATGTGATATTTTAGCACAAACGTAAAATTTTCAACATAATCTTAAAGAAAATCTTTCAAAAGTTAACTCGTTTGAGCTTTTAAATTGGATTGCAGAAAAAGTTTTATCATTGGAAAATAAGGCAATGCAAGCAATTTCAAAGTCATAGAATTCAGAATAAAATGCAATATTTTGTTAACAAAAATTGAAATTTTTAACAAATTTCTACAACAATAGTAAAGAAAATATATACAGTTTGCTCAAAAAATGAAATTTGCTTGAAATTTTCAATAAAAATGTCTTAATTTTTAAAATTTCTTTACAATTTTGAGATAAGGATTTTATAATCTTTGAACATAAACCCTTATAACTTATTAACCATACATCGCATTTGCTTCAAATCTCCTTTGTCGTATAGCTGAAATTACATTTAAGATGATTATGAAAAATTACTGTGTTATTTTTTGGCAAACTATATAATATATTAACATTTCTATAAAAACTTTTGTAAAAATAATAAAAAGGCCCCTCACAACCTTTTGCAAAATATAGCCATTGACTACTATGCACTTCTCATCTTTATTAGATAGCGAAACGGTACATGGCGAAAAAAAAATTATACAAGTTTAACGTGTAAAAAAAGTGAAAATGTCAGACGCCGCCGTTGTTGAAGCCACCGCCTCCCCAGTTGCCGCCGTAGAGAAGAAGGCGCCCAAGTAGGCTGCTGCTGCAAAGGCAAAGAAACCCTCCGCCACTCCAGCTCGTCCATCAACGCAGCAAATGGTTGACGCCGCCATCAAAGCATTAAAAGAACGCGGTGGTTCATCAGTAATCGCCATCAAGAAATACATGGCCGTTACTTACAAAGTCGATGGCCAGAAATTGGCTCCCTTCATCAAGAAGTACTTGAAGAACGCCGTTGACAGCGGTAAATTGATCCAGACCAAGGGTAAGGGTGCTACAGGCTCATTTAAATTGTCTCCTTCGGCTGCAAAAGAACCCAAAGCCAAGACAGCCGTAAAGAAGAAGCCCGTCGCAGAAAAGAAGAAGGCCGCTACTACCAAAAAGGCTGGTGAGAAAAAAACCGCTGCCAAGAAGCCATCGGCCGCGAAACAGACTGCCGAAAAGAAGAAGGTTGAGAAGGCAAAGGCCAAAACTGTCAAAAAGGCCGGAACCGTTAAAGCAAAGACCGCTCCTAAAGCATCCGCCACAAAACCAAAGGCACCCAAAGCGAAAACTGCCGCAGCAGCTAAACCCAAAAAGGCCGCAGCAGCAGCAAAGAAACCAGCTGCAAAGAAGACAGCCGCCAAGAAGTAATTTCCCACCACTGGGGACAATTACCAAAAACAATATGATTATTTTCGATATTCGAAAAAATTTATATAAACAGCCCTTTTCAGGGCTACAAACTATTTTTCAAAAAGAGACAAAACACAATTCAAACCAAAAACTCGACCATCATTACCTAAATAAAAGCAAATACATACACGTAATTAAAATTAATTTTCAAGAAAATTCTCTCACACACCAATGTTGTGTCCAATAGGTAAAATTCCTATGCATGTGAGCCTGTTTATGGGTATTTTTGATGAAGCTACAACGTGTATATTTTTTAAATCCAGATCATAAAACAGTCAGTAATTAGTTGACATTTTATAACAAGTCCACATTGTATGTAAAATGCATCTCATAAATGGATTTCACCTAGCATAAATAATTTGGGCGCGAAAAATTCATTCTCACATACCTAAGGCGGACATAGAAATTGACGTCGACATAAAATATTCTTAAATATCTAAGCCCGGTCACAGCACGGCGGTGATAAAATGTCCTAACATCGAAACAAAATGAAAGAGCAAGCTGATGACAGCTAATTCTCTCTTGTTGTGCAGTTGCGCTTTTTCCTTTCATTCACACACACTTTGATATTTCTATACAAAAGGGGAAATAAGAATAAAAGCATGCCATATTGTTGAAATGCGTGTGGCTCAATGAGCAATTAAGAGAAAGAGAGTGATCGTTTTAGAGCAGCGATGGGCAAAAGCACTACCCGGGGTTTTTCCTCTCACGTGTACATGAGCACACACATTGAATGAGAGTTCACTATCATTCAGTCGCGCTTGGACATTCGATCGACGAGGTTGTGTCGTCGCTTGTTGCTTAGCGTGCACATAAAGAAAAAATGGATGATACAATTATTACAATACATACTTCAAGTATAGGAATAAAGTTGTAGTATGTATTGTATTTTTAACGAAGAATTTAGAAACATTTCTAAATACAAGTTTAAATTATTTATTATATCACTGTAGAAATGTATATATTATTTTCTTTTTGTTAAATTTAAAAAAGTAAAGAATTTTTTAAAATAATTTTAAATGTATATATTATTATCTTTTAAAGATTTTTTAATAAAATTTGTATAAACATCTTAATATACTAACCAAAAAAAAAGTGGGACACTCGAAAACTGTTAGTAGAAAAAGTAAAGAAATTAATTAAATAAAGAATATGGCATAATCAATACGAGTATGCCGATCTTTTCTTTGAAAATTTGGATTGATTACTTACATAGCATAATAAATATGTATGTGGCTAATCATAACATATTTCGATTTCTTTATGTACGCGTATAATAACACCAAATATACTTCATGATGTTCGTTGTCCACTTTATTTATTATCTTACACAACAAATATATGTTAGGAAAATGCAAATACCATTTCTCGCAGTGCATAAAGAGTGTTAACACTTCTCACAAATACATAAGCATTTTGTAGAAGTATTGTGTGCCCATCGCTGTTTTAGAGAACGCAAATTTATTTTAGCGACGAGACGCTATCGCATTTTTTTCTCTTTCCTATAGTAAATGTGCGCGGAATCATGAGACGCCGCAGCCAGCGTCCCAGGAATTCTCAAATACATATGTATGCATGTGTAACACACTCACAGAATAGGAGAAACAAATCAAATGTATTTATTCACAGCCATATTCATTTTGTATTTAATAACCCATAATTTGTAGTATTTCACAAATTTAATCTCTTTTAAAATATATTTTGTGGCCCTGAAAAGGGCCGTTGTGGTTTGTAGTAAATAGTTTAAGGCATTAACTTGGAGCTGGTGTATTTAGTAACAGCCTTAGTACCTTCACTGACAGCGTGCTTAGCCAATTCACCGGGCAACAATAGACGAACGGCGGTTTGGATTTCCCGACTGGTAATGGTGGAACGTTTATTGTAGTGAGCCAAACGGGAAGCCTCGGCGGCAATTCGTTCGAAGATATCATTCACAAAACTGTTCATGATGCTCATCGCCTTTGAGGAGATACCAGTATCGGGATGGACTTGCTTCAACACTTTGTAAATGTAGATGGCATAAGATTCCTTGCGCTTGGCACGTCTCTTGGTCTTATCGCCCTTAGTAATGTTCTTCTGGGCTTTGCCGGCCTTCTTTGCTGCTTTACCACTG
The DNA here is from genome assembly GCA_963930755.1 of Eudasyphora cyanicolor. NCBI lineage: Eukaryota > Metazoa > Arthropoda > Insecta > Diptera > Muscidae > Eudasyphora > Eudasyphora cyanicolor. Next base: position 74,759,867 of record OZ005737.1, on the reverse strand, counting down.
GCTTTAGGGGGCATTTTCACTTATTTTTTTTAATCACACAAACACTTTAAACACTGTTCACAAATGATGCCGTTAAAATTTCGTATACCTGAATTTATACTATTCGATGCACGAAACTGTCAGCTAGCTACACACAACGTAGGGCTAGATGTGTAAAAACAACCCTCATAGCGGTTAAATGCACACACGAAGACTATATAAGTCCGAAGCCAAGCGGGCAATCTATACCATTTGTGTTTAGTGCTCAGTGAAGTGTCTATCAAAAAATAAAAGTGAAAATTCTTGTTGTGATAAAAAAGGCACAGTGGATAGTTCTTGTGGCAACTCGATTGCTGTAGTGAAGGGAGGCAACGTTTTGAAAGAAAGTTGCCTTAAGGAGAATTATTCGACTGGAAGTCGATACCAAGTTGAACAACCCGTTTTTAACACGGGTTCTCCTACAATATTTATTCAAGGGCCTGGTGGCTCGAGAACTTCCCACAAGACATCCGACGACCCCATCTACCACTTTGGGGCGTCAGAAACACGAGCAAATACTACTGAAGGTCTCTTTCACCGGCCTGAAACCTCCGCTCCCATAGGAAATCGTGCTTCGGCTCTCGCCAATGAGCCTGGTAAAATGAGCAACGAAGCTGATGCGAAATTGTCGGACTGCAGCGCTTTAACCGACAACGATGGTGAGCGCAAACAGCGGAAACGCCGTAAGAAGAAGGGCCACAGTGATGGCGAATCGTCATATGACATGCTGAAGCTCGAGGCGACTCTGGCTGAGCTAAACAAGAAGCTCGAGCAACTAGAGCGAAATAACCGTCTTCTGGAAGAAAAGAATAAAACCCTGTGTGAAAAATTGGCTAGACTCACAGGGTCGACTATCGACGATTCACACCAACTTCCGCCGGATGAGGCGATGGACGAGACCCCTGTGGGTCCGTTAACTAACTGGGCAGATGAAGTATCTGCGAGCAAGAAGAAGAATGATCTGGCACCGCCGGGCACATCCAACGATCTACATGGCAAAGTTGCCACGAACAAACTGAAGACGATGAAAGATGCGACATCCAAGGCACAACGTGGCAAAGGTGCCATCCCGAAGACGGTCGCTGCACCTACACTGACCAAGAACATTACGAGCAGCCTTAATACTCCTAAGGTGGCTCCTCCATCTGCGAATGGAAATCCTCCTGCCTCTGTACCTGGTGGGGCTGGCGCTCCGGCTGGCGGAGGCGAATCGCTTCCGGCTTTCACCCTATACGACGTTGGGGTGCGCGTCATATCCACGCTGCTGCTGCGGACTCTGGGCCATGATGACGTCGCCGTGAGAATGGTAAGAAAATCTGTATTATCCTTGCGTCTTAAGGGTCTAGATAATTTTGCTAGGGTGAAGGAGATTTTGTCTGAAAAGGGATATAAATTCCATACGCACACACCAAGGGCGCTGTTGCCTTATTCGGTGGTGGCGGAGGGCCTCTCTGGGGAATTTAGTGTTGATGAGGTGAAGGAGTACCTTGAGACCCGGGTTGGTTTTAGGGTCAAGGTGATTAGTGCAGTGAACTTGTCTGAGGACAAGTGACTTCTCCGCTTGTCCAAAGACACGGAGATTGGCAAGGTCTATGGTTTGGATCGGATGCTTCACTGCAAGGTCCGGTTCAGAAAGGACAGGGGCCGCGATGTGGTCCAATGCTTTAATTGCCAGCGTTACGGGCATGTTTCCACTAACTGTGGTATGCCGTACCGCTGTGTGAAGTGCGGTCAGTCGCATGGACCCGGCAAATGCACGATCCCATTGGTGGACTCCGAGGTCGCTCCTTCAGACCAAGTTGACGGAGAATCTGTGCAGGCGCCGACGGCGGTTGTTAGCTGCGTCAATTGCGGTGTCCCAGGGCAAGCTGCCAGCTCCCCTGAGTGTCCTAAGAGGGTCGCCATTATAGCCGAGAAAGTTAGGAGGAAGGAGGCTTCGCGTGTTAAGTCCGCTACGCAGTCGGGTCGCTTGGCCGGCGTTCGCGAGGGAGTGAGTTTTGCCGCAGCTTTAGGTGCCCGCCCCAGGGCCGTTCAGGCCGCCGGCGGTGCACCAGATTTAGGGAATTGGCTGAGGAGGAGGGGAAGGCCGCCGCCCTCATGGGCCTGGTGATGCACCTGCACGGTATTTAAGATGTTGCGATGCGTCTTTATAAATGTTAATTCCATCGTCTCTTTAAGTAAGAGACATTTTCTTTCTTTGTTCGTGGGGAGGTATTCCCCTGATGTTTTGCTGCTGGCCGAGCATATGTTTTCGTCCCAGCACACGTTCGCTATGAACGGGTTCAAGGTTTATAGGCAGGATCGCGTGGGCCGCAGGGGTGGTGGTACGGCGGTGTTGATTAGGGACACTATAAGGAGTGAGAGGGTGTTTCTGGACACGGGGGGTGTCGAGTCATGTGCCGTCAGGGCTTGGAGGGGGGATGGTACCCCGATGACATTTGTGTCCTTGTATTTGCGTCCTACGGACCCCTTGCGTATAGGTGATTTAGGGCCTGTGTTTTCCCTATTTGAGGAGGGCGAGGCTCTCATTGGCGCGGAACTCAACGCCAAACACCCGTCTTGGGGTGATGATGTGGCGAATTCGAGAGGGCGTGTCTTGGATAACTTCCTGCGGGACTGTCCCCACTTCGCCGTCATTCCGGCTGATAGGCCGAATGGATTGTCCGGGTCGTTCATCGACTTTTTTCTGCGCACGCCAGGTGTGGGTGGCAGTGACTTGTCGGTGACGATCGATTACGAGTCTGATCACAGTGCGATCCTTGTGGATCTGGTTGACGGTGGGATGGAGGCATGCCCGGGAAGAACTATTCTCGACTTTGGCCGGATGAACGTCCGTCGTTTCAGGGGCCATCTGCGACGGGGCCTTGGCGCTTGTGTGTTGCCGTTGTGTAGGAATGTCGGTATCGATGAGGTAGATAGATGCGTAGACAGGCTAGGATCCGTATTTAGGGAGGCTATTGATGGCTCTGTGCCGAGGAGGCCTGTCCGCGATTGGACCCTGGGCAATCTCCCCCCGGGTATTCTGGGGTTTATGCGTGAGCGCAGGAGATTGACCCGCATCTTGCGAAGGTCTGGTGATCCGGAACGCCATGTCGTTCTCAGGGCCGACATTCGCAACATTGATGTCATAATACGTGACTCGATACGTATTTTTGAGCGGGGTCGCCTCGAGGGGTACCTAGGTGGTATAAGAGTTGATGATAGGACATACGGGCGCGTTGCCGGTCTTTCCGTCAGAGATCCAGTGGGTGTCCTTACTGGTCCGGATGGTGCGCGTGTCAGTGAAGACTGGCGCAGGGCTGAGATGTTGGCGGACCGTGTGCAGGGTCCCCCCCTTCCTGATGATGGCCAGCCCGACGGGTCGTTTTCTGGCCTCATTTCTGAGGCTGTGCTTGGACAACAGGTCACCACTGGTTAGTTTTTGCGATGCCTTTACGGCTGATGGCTCCTCTGTTGCTGATTCTGCCGCCTGGCGTGAGAACGGCTTTGTTCGACCGACTTGTGTTGAGGGCCCTTGCCAGCAGGCCATCTCGTCGATCATGCGGGGTGGACGGCATATCCGATGTTGCTCTGAAGAAGGCCGGTGATGTGGTCTTCGTATTCTTGTCGGTACTTATAAACCACTGCCTTAATCTTGGGTACTTCCCTTCGGCATGGAAGGTGGCCTTGACCATACCGGTCCTTAAGCCTGGTTCTGACCCTGGGCAGTGCGGGTCCTATAGACCGATATCCCTGCTCTCGTCGTTTGGTAAACTCCTGGAGTTTTTTGTCCTAGAGAGGATTAGGAATGTTGTTGAGGATAGGAATCTGGTTATTTTCAATTAATTTTACCCAAAATCATTCATACAGCCTAATTGGTCCAAATTTTGATATAGCCCCCACACCACACATAAGAACCAATCGTTTAGACTAAAACTCGACAATTGATATCTTATTTTACCCAGAACCATTTCAAGGAGAGTACAATGGCCTGATAAGACCTGACTTTTTGACCCAATGAAAAAATCTTACCAATTGGGCTGCAAAAATGATAACATGCGATTTATTTTAACTAAAGCTATTCGTTGTAATAATGAACTCCTTTACCTTCTTTAAAAATGTTCACTCCAATCTCCTCCACCGATTTTACAACTTAACAAAATTCCACCCGACATTGAATGCGAACGATTCTACCAGCAATGATCAGCCGTAATATTTGTAAATCTTCCGAATGTCGGCCCTGAGTATGCCGTGCCGCTCTGGGTCAGCTGACCTATGCAGTACACGGCATAATCCCTGCGCTCCCGCATGAACCCCAGAATCCTCGGGGGGAGATTACCAAGGGACCCTCCAGGGACAGTCCTCCTAGGAACAGAGGCCTCAATCGCCTCGCGAAAAACCGTGCTCAGGCCATCAACGCATCTACCCACATCGGCCACTGTGACATTACAGCTCACAGGAGGCTCATACCCCTCAAGATCACGCATAATCAATCCACCATACCGCCGGACGTTCATCCAACCAAAATCAGGATAGGAGCGGTCAACCGCACCCTCCAACTCGCCCAAGCACAACTCGACCTGAATCGCCCTGTGGTCGGACTCGAAGTCGACATTCCATTGCCATCCACCAGAGAGGCCCCTGGCGTATGCAGGAAGAGGTCGATATACGACCCGGACGATCCATTAGGTCTCGTTGGCCTACCGGCAGCACAAGCCATGAAATCCGGACAATCAAACAGGAAATCGGCGAGGGCACGTCCCCTCGGCCCTACATCCGCGCCCCCAGGACGGATGCATGGCGTTGAGGTCAGCACCAACCACGACATCGCCAACCTCATACTCGTAGAGGAAGAAAACCGGCCTAAGGTCCCTGATGTTGAACGCAGCAGCAGGAGGCAAGTACAATGAAACGAATGAAACAGGGGTGCCGTCGCCCCTCCACACCTTCGCAGCGCAAGACTCGACCTCACCCGTGTCAAGAAAGACCCTCTCACACCTGAACGACTCGCGCACCAATACCGCCACCCCGACGGCCCTCCCTATCCTGTCTAAACACCCAATATCCATCCAAAAAAAAAATAAAAATCAGGCAGGCAACTTGTGCTCCGCCAGCAACAACACATCGGGCCTATGTCGGTCCACAAACACCTTCAGAAAGTGTCTCCAGGCAAGAGACACGATGTAGTTTGCGTTTATGAAAGTGCAGCGCAACATTTCATAAACCACCAGTACCGCAACACCGGCGGCCCTCCCTATCCTGTCTAAACACCCTATATCCATCCATAGAAAAATCATAACGGGCAGACAACTTGTGCTCCGCCAGCAACAACACATCGGGCCTATGTCGGTCCACAAACACCTTCAGAAAGTGTCTCCAGGCAAGAGACACGATGTAGTTTGCGTTTATGAAAGTGCAGCGCAACATTTCATAAACCACCAGTACCGCCACCCCGGCGGCCCTCCCTATCCTGTCTAAACACCCTATATCCATCCAGAGAAAAATCATAACGGGCAGATAACTTGTGCTCCGCCAGCAACAACACATCGGGCCTATGTCGGTCCACAAACACAATGAAACGAATGAAACAGGGGTGCCGTCGCCCCTCCACACCTTCGCAGCACAAGACTCGACCTCACCCGTGTCAAGAAAGACCCTCTCACACCTGAACGACTCGCGCATCAATACCGCCACCCCGGCGGCCCTCCCTATCCTGTCTAAACACCCTATATCCATCCAGCAAAAATTCATAACGGGCAGACAACTTGTGCTCCGCCAGCAACAACACATCGGGCTATGTCGGTCCACAAACACCTTCAGAAAGTGTCTCCAGGCAAGAGACACGATGTAGTTTACGTTTATGAAAGTGCAGCGCAACATTTCATAAACCATGGATATGCAGGACCAGTACCATAAGGGCACTTCCTTCTCCGTTAATTTCCTGAATTCAGAGACGAATTGTCCTACGCCATTAAAGACTCCGAGGAAATTCTTTCCAAACATGGACCTACAATCGTCTAGGGCCCCGCCCGGGCCAACATAAGCCACCGCGGTCGAAAGACGTGCGCCCATGGCAGCAGCGAAGCTTACACCCTTCCGGATGCCACCAGAGCCACCCACCGGACTACCACTAGCTCCACCTCTAGAAGTGGAAAGGCCTCCGTCACATGCCGTAGGGGTATCAATTGTTTATTCGGCAAACTGCTTTTCACTAGGCGCCTCCTCAACAGTCTTCTTCATTTCGGCTAGAGCAGCCTCCAGCTTCATGTTGTCATACGACGTTTCACCGTCGCTGCCACCTTTTTTCTTGCGCTGCTTGCGATCAGACTTGTCGGTCGCAATGCTAACGTCAGAAAATTTCGCCTCCAACTCGACGGTCGACGCGTCCTTCGTGACGTCCATAGCGCCATTTCTCCTCAAAACAGGTTTGTTCGAATCACCAAAGAAGTAATTCTTAAGGTGAACAAAACCCTCTTCTCTTTTATGTTCTGACGCCCCAAATTGGTAGACGGGGTCACCAGCCACTTTTACGGTTGAAACATTCATCTCTCGGTGGTTTTGGCGCCACCACTTGATTTACAATTCTCGATTTCTCCGACGATAAAACTTTCAAACAGCAACTTTCTTCATTCAAGTTGCCAACAATCTCCTTCAAACTCGTGTTGTTACCTCGACTCTCCACTTTGCAACTTTTAATCACTCTCAGACTTTTTCACTATTTATTTTTATTTCACTTAAACACTTCACAAACGATGATGCACAAGAACTATTTTGTTCTCTGCGGATACCGCTTTGTATTTATACAAAATGCAACCAATTTAACGATCGTTTGCACTCGTGTCCACTTCATGTGTGTGTAAAGCGTACCCTACACTGTGGATTTGTTGTACAACATCATGTTCTCCCAGATGTTGTGTTCGACGATTGTTTGCCCTTACATTACTCAAGCAATCTGACCAACATCATTTTATGAGAGCCAGCAACACGGAAGGTTGTGCGTGTGCAGCGAAAAAAGAACAAAATGCCGTCGGCAAAAATTAAAATATGCAACCAAAAAAATTAGGGTATTTTCAACTTTTTTTAATGAATAATTAGGGAATTTTTGACCTTTTTTGAACGAATTTGTTTATACCCTAATTCCATATGAATGTGCATCGTGCGTTATATTTTTTAATGTGATATACAAATGTACCTGATACAAATGTTACCTGACTTTCAGTTATATTCTATATTATATTCAAATTTTCATACAAAGGAATATGTACAGAAACAGAGGAGAAAAGTAAAAAAAATGCCATGCCAATTTCGTTATTTCTTAATTACTTTTACAAGTGCCTATCAAAAAGTATGTTTGGGAAAAACAGAATTCTGTATATTTTTGAAGGAAATGGAAGGAAAGTGTTCTTTAAATAAAAAAGCTTAAAAAATCTACGAACAATATTTATGTACATATTTATCTTCCACAAGAGATGGCCTATTGTCTTTAAACCAACATAAAAAATAAATTTATTCAAGGAAAATTAAGCGAAATTTATTTTATTTATAATTCAGAAAATCCAACCAAAATTGCCGATCTCTTTCCATTTTACTTTTACGCGTCTTTACTTAAGGCCGGGTTAGGCATACGTAACCGTAATTTATCTTTACCGTTGCCGTAACGTTGCCCGTTTGAGCGATTAGCCAACGTTGAGATAACGAGTCATATGTTCTGACAACAACACATAAGTAAACAAAAAAGCCGCTATTTCTTTTTGTTTAGATCTATTAAAAATGAAGTTAAAAATAATGTTTATAAATTTGTGTTTTGTGCAGAATTTACAATAAAAGTAATCAAGAAAATATCGTCGGATAAGAAGATGGGGTGGACGTCCTATAAACAATGACTGAGTTAACTACGCCAAAGCAACGGATTAGACCGGCAGAGAGACTAGCGATAACACCACTGTATGTCAAATATTGCTTTATCCTATGATTCCAAGTTGGGTAATCTTAACATTCTATTCTTTAAAATTGTAGATATTTGGGTCACGGTTGTTCCATACAATCGATTGCATGGAGTCACAGGCTGGGGAAAACAACAATGCGAAATATTGTTTTAGAATACAGTGAAGTTTTGTGGCGCTTGCTTTCGCCGATTTAATTAAGTGAACCAACTACACAGCAGTACAAACACATTGTCAATGATTTTCAACGAATGTGGGATATGCCGAATTGTATGGGAATCTGCGATGCTAACTATACATTCATATCAGTTAATGTTGGAAGTTATGGCAGCCAACACGATGGGGGTATGTCCATTAAACTTCTATTTAATTATAATCTATTTTAATACAAACAATTTCCATTTCTTAATTTAAATTAAATACAGCTATATTCCAGTACTCTCCGTTTGACCAGTCAGTTATTTTAGGTACAGTACCTGTACCTCCTAGTAAACCATTATCGTCAGCATCCTCTGAAGCCTTTCCTCATTTTTTTATTGGCGATGCGGCGTTTTCCCTGAGGAATATCCTTGGTCGAAGTCAACAACTATGGACGAGCTCAGAAACAACATCCAACGCGAAATTGCCAACGTTCCGGTCGAAATGTCGCTGTTGACGGGCTCGTGGTGGTCATATGACCGAAATTGAATTTCATTCTTAAAATGTAACATTTGCACTACACCTGTAATAAATTTGAAGTCTGTATCTTATATATTCTGTGTTTTATTAATACTTTTACTTATGTCTATTTCCATTGAAGAGGGACTCAGCCAAATCCAATCCAATTTCTATCTATAAATAAGTCCACGTTTGTAGAGACGCTTATATTGCTGTCAAATTAACCCACAATGAAGAAGATTGGTGCAATGATTGTCTCGTACTGTCGCCAAAAGAATCCTGAAGCAGATTATAAATTTAATTTTTAATGGAGTCAGCCGCGATCTTCATAAAACTCACCTGTGACGCCCAGCTCCTTGCCAATTTGCTTTCAAGCTTCTCGCTTTTTGTATTGTATAAATACTCGTGCGACTGCACCAATGAAATCAAATATTCATCTTTCATGTTTATTTGCACTTTTAAACAACAAATAATTAATAAATTATATTCTTTACTTTTTTCGGTGAACATACAATTGTAATTGTAAACAACATGTAGTATCAGCTGTTGACAAATTGTACGTAAACGGAACGTCCAATTCTGATTTCAACAGATCCAGCCGTCCGTTTACGTTTCGTTTCCGTTGGCTAATCGTTTACACCGACTTCCATATGACAGATTGAATCAGCTGATTCGTTACGCTACGGGGGCGTTACGGTTAAGTTTGCCTAACTGGGCCTTTAATCATATGTCTTTTTGCCGACGGCACTTTTTTCTCTTTTCGTATTTCCACCACAATGTTTGTTTTGAACTGACGAAATGTTGTCATACCTGCCATAGTGGATTTGCATGAGCCAACATGAAAATATCAAAATCGTTTTGATTTTCGTCCAACATCCATGAACACTCATCATGCAGCTCTTTACACTGTGGATAAATCAATGGATCACACATGTTGTAGGACAAAACTGATGTGTGTAGGGCCGCCTTAATGCAGTTGCCGAGGACTATACGTTTCAATGTCAATCTTAGAAATAAACACCCTTAACGCATACATCGCTGCTTCGATTTTTCTATAAAAGAACGGTTATGTGCGCAGCTCGGTTAATACAGTGTTAACAGTGTTTGTGTGCATATCTTGTGAAGTGAAAAAATCTAAAGTGAAAAATGGCTCGTACTAAGCAAACTGCCCGTAAATCGACTGGTGGCAAAACTCCTCGCAAACAATTGGCTACTAAGGCTGCCCGTAAGAGTGCACCAGCCACTGGTGGTGTGAAGAAACCTCATCGTTTCCGTCCTGGTACCGTTGCTTTGCGTGAAATCCGTCGTTACCAAAAGAGTACCGAATTGTTGATCCGCAAATTGCCCTTCCAACGTTTGGTTCGTGAAATCGCTCAAGATTTCAAAACTGATTTGCGTTTCCAGAGCTCTGCTGTAATGGCGTTGCAAGAAGCTAGCGAAGCCTACTTGGTTGGTCTCTTTGAAGATACGAATTTGTGTGCCATTCATGCTAAACGTGTCACTATCATGCCTAAGGATATCCAATTTGCCAGACGTATTCGTGGAGAACGTGCTTAAATTATTATTGACATTTAACAAAAAAAAGTTGATAACTTTTTTTTTTTTTTTAAAACAATCGGTCCTTTTCAGGACCACAATATTTTTATGAAAAAGAGATGATATATTTTTTCTAACAAAGTTTTATTAATTTATTTTTATGTATATAATGAATTGAATTTACATCGTCGTCGTAGTAGAAGAAACATTAATAAAAAAATGCGTACTACTCGAACAGGGGGGAGAAGAGAATAAAGTGGGAAAATTGTTTAATTTGTAGAGATATTGATAAGGAGGGAGTAAATATAAATATGAGAGAGAGAGAGATTTTTGCGAGAAGAAAGAATATAAAATTTAGAAAGGATATGAAAATCGTTGATTTTGATGAAAAATTGTAATTTGTGTTGCATTATTTGAGGCGAAAGTTAACTGATAGATAAAAATGGATAATGCTATTGGAATTTTGTTGATATTTTTTGATATGCTGAATTTGGCATTCAAGTGTGGTAATTAGTTGGTAGGTGGTGTGGCAAATTTTGGTTTGTGAATAAGATAGTTTATCGATTTTTTGGTTTGGGAATTAGCTTTTTTCGGCAAATTTGTGCAAGACTTGGCTTTTTTCCAGCAAATTGAGAAGAGAATTAGCTTTTTTACAAAAATTTTCAAATATGGCAACTTGTTATTTCTTTGTGGCTACTTTAGTGATGTGAGTATTAAAAACGAAGGTATTTGATGATATTCGCAAAGTTTAAAGAAACTAATTTGAAAATTGTTATAAATTTTAGTCACAAATATGAAAATATTGCTAAATTTAGAAGAATATGCAATTTGTATACAGTATTGTCAAAATGAACGGTAAATCAAGCATATTTTGAAAACATTTTATGAAAATTTTTGAGTTTTATTATCGTCTAATTTTTGCAATGAAATTAGGAAATATGTGAAAATGTACATCGAGATTTTTGTTATAAAGTATACTAAAATGAAGAAATTTGAACCGATTTAAAACCATAAAGATATATTAATTTTTCGTTTGAAAATAGCAAAAAATTAACGGAAAACTCATATTTGAGGTAAAAAAAATCGCACAGAAATTGCAATTGCTGTCACTATACTGTCATTTTTTAATAGAATTTACAAATTTGTATTAATTATGTGATATTTTAGCACAAACGTAAAATTTTCAACATAATCTTAAAGAAAATCTTTCAAAAGTTAACTCGTTTGAGCTTTTAAATTGGATTGCAGAAAAAGTTTTATCATTGGAAAATAAGGCAATGCAAGCAATTTCAAAGTCATAGAATTCAGAATAAAATGCAATATTTTGTTAACAAAAATTGAAATTTTTAACAAATTTCTACAACAATAGTAAAGAAAATATATACAGTTTGCTCAAAAAATGAAATTTGCTTGAAATTTTCAATAAAAATGTCTTAATTTTTAAAATTTCTTTACAATTTTGAGATAAGGATTTTATAATCTTTGAACATAAACCCTTATAACTTATTAACCATACATCGCATTTGCTTCAAATCTCCTTTGTCGTATAGCTGAAATTACATTTAAGATGATTATGAAAAATTACTGTGTTATTTTTTGGCAAACTATATAATATATTAACATTTCTATAAAAACTTTTGTAAAAATAATAAAAAGGCCCCTCACAACCTTTTGCAAAATATAGCCATTGACTACTATGCACTTCTCATCTTTATTAGATAGCGAAACGGTACATGGCGAAAAAAAAATTATACAAGTTTAACGTGTAAAAAAAGTGAAAATGTCAGACGCCGCCGTTGTTGAAGCCACCGCCTCCCCAGTTGCCGCCGTAGAGAAGAAGGCGCCCAAGTAGGCTGCTGCTGCAAAGGCAAAGAAACCCTCCGCCACTCCAGCTCGTCCATCAACGCAGCAAATGGTTGACGCCGCCATCAAAGCATTAAAAGAACGCGGTGGTTCATCAGTAATCGCCATCAAGAAATACATGGCCGTTACTTACAAAGTCGATGGCCAGAAATTGGCTCCCTTCATCAAGAAGTACTTGAAGAACGCCGTTGACAGCGGTAAATTGATCCAGACCAAGGGTAAGGGTGCTACAGGCTCATTTAAATTGTCTCCTTCGGCTGCAAAAGAACCCAAAGCCAAGACAGCCGTAAAGAAGAAGCCCGTCGCAGAAAAGAAGAAGGCCGCTACTACCAAAAAGGCTGGTGAGAAAAAAACCGCTGCCAAGAAGCCATCGGCCGCGAAACAGACTGCCGAAAAGAAGAAGGTTGAGAAGGCAAAGGCCAAAACTGTCAAAAAGGCCGGAACCGTTAAAGCAAAGACCGCTCCTAAAGCATCCGCCACAAAACCAAAGGCACCCAAAGCGAAAACTGCCGCAGCAGCTAAACCCAAAAAGGCCGCAGCAGCAGCAAAGAAACCAGCTGCAAAGAAGACAGCCGCCAAGAAGTAATTTCCCACCACTGGGGACAATTACCAAAAACAATATGATTATTTTCGATATTCGAAAAAATTTATATAAACAGCCCTTTTCAGGGCTACAAACTATTTTTCAAAAAGAGACAAAACACAATTCAAACCAAAAACTCGACCATCATTACCTAAATAAAAGCAAATACATACACGTAATTAAAATTAATTTTCAAGAAAATTCTCTCACACACCAATGTTGTGTCCAATAGGTAAAATTCCTATGCATGTGAGCCTGTTTATGGGTATTTTTGATGAAGCTACAACGTGTATATTTTTTAAATCCAGATCATAAAACAGTCAGTAATTAGTTGACATTTTATAACAAGTCCACATTGTATGTAAAATGCATCTCATAAATGGATTTCACCTAGCATAAATAATTTGGGCGCGAAAAATTCATTCTCACATACCTAAGGCGGACATAGAAATTGACGTCGACATAAAATATTCTTAAATATCTAAGCCCGGTCACAGCACGGCGGTGATAAAATGTCCTAACATCGAAACAAAATGAAAGAGCAAGCTGATGACAGCTAATTCTCTCTTGTTGTGCAGTTGCGCTTTTTCCTTTCATTCACACACACTTTGATATTTCTATACAAAAGGGGAAATAAGAATAAAAGCATGCCATATTGTTGAAATGCGTGTGGCTCAATGAGCAATTAAGAGAAAGAGAGTGATCGTTTTAGAGCAGCGATGGGCAAAAGCACTACCCGGGGTTTTTCCTCTCACGTGTACATGAGCACACACATTGAATGAGAGTTCACTATCATTCAGTCGCGCTTGGACATTCGATCGACGAGGTTGTGTCGTCGCTTGTTGCTTAGCGTGCACATAAAGAAAAAATGGATGATACAATTATTACAATACATACTTCAAGTATAGGAATAAAGTTGTAGTATGTATTGTATTTTTAACGAAGAATTTAGAAACATTTCTAAATACAAGTTTAAATTATTTATTATATCACTGTAGAAATGTATATATTATTTTCTTTTTGTTAAATTTAAAAAAGTAAAGAATTTTTTAAAATAATTTTAAATGTATATATTATTATCTTTTAAAGATTTTTTAATAAAATTTGTATAAACATCTTAATATACTAACCAAAAAAAAAGTGGGACACTCGAAAACTGTTAGTAGAAAAAGTAAAGAAATTAATTAAATAAAGAATATGGCATAATCAATACGAGTATGCCGATCTTTTCTTTGAAAATTTGGATTGATTACTTACATAGCATAATAAATATGTATGTGGCTAATCATAACATATTTCGATTTCTTTATGTACGCGTATAATAACACCAAATATACTTCATGATGTTCGTTGTCCACTTTATTTATTATCTTACACAACAAATATATGTTAGGAAAATGCAAATACCATTTCTCGCAGTGCATAAAGAGTGTTAACACTTCTCACAAATACATAAGCATTTTGTAGAAGTATTGTGTGCCCATCGCTGTTTTAGAGAACGCAAATTTATTTTAGCGACGAGACGCTATCGCATTTTTTTCTCTTTCCTATAGTAAATGTGCGCGGAATCATGAGACGCCGCAGCCAGCGTCCCAGGAATTCTCAAATACATATGTATGCATGTGTAACACACTCACAGAATAGGAGAAACAAATCAAATGTATTTATTCACAGCCATATTCATTTTGTATTTAATAACCCATAATTTGTAGTATTTCACAAATTTAATCTTTTTTAAAATATATTTTGTGGCCCTGAAAAGGGCCGTTGTGGTTTGTAGTAAATAGTTTAAGGCATTAACTTGGAGCTGGTGTATTTAGTAACAGCCTTAGTACCTTCACTGACAGCGTGCTTAGCCAATTCACCGGGCAACAATAGACGAACGGCGGTTTGGATTTCCCGACTGGTAATGGTGGAACGTTTATTGTAGTGAGCCAAACGGGAAGCCTCGGCGGCAATTCGTTCGAAGATATCATTCACAAAACTGTTCATGATGCTCATCGCCTTTGAGGAGATACCAGTATCGGGATGGACTTGCTTCAACACTTTGTAAATGTAGATGGCATAAGATTCCTTGCGCTTGGCACGTCTCTTGGTCTTATCGCCCTTAGTAATGTTCTTCTGGGCTTTGCCGGCCTTCTTTGCTGCTTTACCACTGGCTTTAGGGGGCATTTTCACTTATTTTTTTTTAATCACACAAACACTTTAAACACTGTTCACAAATGATGCCGTTAAAATTTCGTATACCTGAATTTATACTATTCGATGCACGAAACTGTCAGCTAGCTACACACAACGTAGGGCTAGATGTGTAAAAACAACCCTCATAGCGGTTAAATGCACACACGAAGACTATATAAGTCCGAAGCCAAGCGGGCAATCTATACCATTTGTGTTTAGTGCTCAGTGAAGTGTCTATCAAAAAATAAAAGTGAAAATTCTTGTTGTGATAAAAAAGGCACAGTGGATAGTTCTTGTGGCAACTCGATTGCTGTAGTGAAGGGAGGCAACGTTTTGAAAGAAAGTTGCCTTAAGGAGAATTATTCGACTGGAAGTCGATACCAAGTTGAACAACCCGTTTTTAACACGGGTTCTCCTACAATATTTATTCAAGGGCCTGGTGGCTCGAGAACTTCCCACAAGACATCCGACGACCCCATCTACCACTTTGGGGCGTCAGAAACACGAGCAAATACTACTGAAGGTCTCTTTCACCGGCCTGAAACCTCCGCTCCCATAGGAAATCGTGCTTCGGCTCTCGCCAATGAGCCTGGTAAAATGAGCAACGAAGCTGATGCGAAATTGTCGGACTGCAGCGCTTTAACCGACAACGATGGTGAGCGCAAACAGCGGAAACGCCGTAAGAAGAAGGGCCACAGTGATGGCGAATCGTCATATGACATGCTGAAGCTCGAGGCGACTCTGGCTGAGCTAAACAAGAAGCTCGAGCAACTAGAGCGAAATAACCGTCTTCTGGAAGAAAAGAATAAAACCCTGTGTGAAAAATTGGCTAGACTCACAGGGTCGACTATCGACGATTCACACCAACTTCCGCCGGATGAGGCGATGGACGAGACCCCTGTGGGTCCGTTAACTAACTGGGCAGATGAAGTATCTGCGAGCAAGAAGAAGAATGATCTGCCACCGCCGGGCACATCCAACGATCTACATGGCAAAGTTGCCACGAACAAACTGAAGACGATGAAAGATGCGACATCCAAGGCACAACGTGGCAAAGGTGCCATCCCGAAGACGGTCGCTGCACCTACACTGACCAAGAACATTACGAGCAGCCTTAATACTCCTAAGGTGGCTCCTCCATCTGCGAATGGAAATCCTCCTGCCTCTGTACCTGGTGGGGCTGGCGCTCCGGCTGGCAGAGGCGAATCGCTTCCGGCTTTCACCCTATACGACGTTGGGGTGCGCGTCATATCCACGCTGCTGCTGCGGACTCTGGGCCATGATGACTTCGCCGTGAGAATGGTAAGAAAATCTGTATTATCCTTGCGTCTTAAGGGTCTAGATAATTTTGCTAGGGTGAAGGAGATTTTGTCTGAAAAGGGATATAAATTCCATACGCACACACCAAGGGCGCTGTTGCCTTATTCGGTGGTGGCGGAGGGCCTCTCTGGGGAATTTAGTGTTGATGAGGTGAAGGAGTACCTTGAGACCCGGGTTGGTTTTAGGGTCAAGGTGATTAGTGCAGTGAACTTGTCTGAGGACAAGTGGCTTCTCCGCTTGTCCAAAGACACGGAGATTGGCAAGGTCTATGGTTTGGATCGGATGCTTCACTGCAAGGTCCGGTTCAGAAAGGACAGGGGCCGCGATGTGGTCCAATGCTTTAATTGCCAGCGTTACGGGCATGTTTCCACTAACTGTGGTATGCCGTACCGCTGTGTGAAGTGCGGTCAGTCGCATGGACCCGGCAAATGCACGATCCCATTGGTGGACTCCGAGGTCGCTCCTTCAGACCAAGTTGACGGAGAATCTGTGCAGGCGCCGACGGCGGTTGTTAGCTGCGTCAATTGCGGTGTCCCAGGGCATGCTGACAGCTCCCCTGAGTGTCCTAAGAGGGTCGCCATTATAGCCGAGAAAGTTAGGAGGAAGGAGGCTTCGCGTGTTAAGTCCGCTACGCAGTCGGGTCGCTTGGCCGGCGTTCGCGAGGGAGTGAGTTTTGCCGCAGCTTTAGGTGCCCGCCCCAGGGCCGTTCAGGCCGCCGGCGGTGCACCAGATTTAGGGAATTGGCTGAGGAGGAGGGGAAGGCCGCCGCCCTCATGGGCCTGGTGATGCACCTGCACGGTATTTAAGATGTTGCGATGCGTCTTTATAAATGTTAATTCCATCGTCTCTTTAAGTAAGAGACATTTTCTTTCTTTGTTCGTGGGGAGGTATTCCCCTGATGTTTTGCTGCTGGCCGAGCATATGTTTTCGTCCCAGCACACGTTCGCTATGAACGGGTTCAAGGTTTATAGGCAGGATCGCGTGGGCCGCAGGGGTGGTGGTACGGCGGTGTTGATTAGGGACACTATAAGGAGTGAGAGGGTGTTTCTGGACACGGGGGGTGTCGAGTCATGTGCCGTCAGGGCTTGGAGGGGGGATGGTACCCCGATGACATTTGTGTCCTTGTATTTGCGTCCTACGGACCCCTTGCGTATAGGTGATTTAGGGCCTGTGTTTTCCCTATTTGAGGAGGGCGAGGCTCTCATTGGCGCGGAACTCAACGCCAAACACCCGTCTTGGGGTGATGATGTGGCGAATTCGAGAGGGCGTGTCTTGGATAACTTCCTGCGGGACTGTCCCCACTTCGCCGTCATTCCGGCTGATAGGCCGAATGGATTGTCCGGGTCGTTCATCGACTTTTTTCTGCGCACGCCAGGTGTGGGTGGCAGTGACTTGTCGGTGACGATCGATTACGAGTCTGATCACAGTGCGATCCTTGTGGATCTGGTTGACGGTGGGATGGAGGCATGCCCGGGAAGAACTATTCTCGACTTTGGCCGGATGAACGTCCGTCGTTTCAGGGGCCATCTGCGACGGGGCCTTGGCGCTTGTGTGTTGCCGTTGTGTAGGAATGTCGGTATCGATGAGGTAGATAGATGCGTAGACAGGCTAGGATCCGTATTTAGGGAGGCTATTGATGGCTCTGTGCCGAGGAGGCCTGTCCGCGATTGGACCCTGGGCAATCTCCCCCCGGGTATTCTGGGGTTTATGCGTGAGCGCAGGAGATTGACCCGCATCTTGCGAAGGTCTGGTGATCCGGAACGCCATGTCGTTCTCAGGGCCGACATTCGCAACATTGATGTCATAATACGTGACTCGATACGTATTTTTGAGCGGGGTCGCCTCGAGGGGTACCTAGGTGGTATAAGAGTTGATGATAGGACATACGGGCGCGTTGCCGGTCTTTCCGTCAGAGATCCAGTGGGTGTCCTTACTGGTCCGGATGGTGCGCGTGTCAGTGAAGACTGGCGCAGGGCTGAGATGTTGGCGGACCGTGTGCAGGGTCCCCCCCTTCCTGATGATGGCCAGCCCGACGGGTCGTTTTCTGGCCTCATTTCTGAGGCTGTGCTTGGACAACAGGTCACCACTGGTTAGTTTTTGCGATGCCTTTACGGCTGATGGCTCCTCTGTTGCTGATTCTGCCGCCTGGCGTGAGAACGGCTTTGTTCGACCGACTTGTGTTGAGGGCCCTTGCCAGCAGGCCATCTCGTCGATCATGCGGGGTGGACGGCATATCCGATGTTGCTCTGAAGAAGGCCGGTGATGTGGTCTTCGTATTCTTGTCGGTACTTATAAACCACTGCCTTAATCTTGGGTACTTCCCTTCGGCATGGAAGGTGGCCTTGACCATACCGGTCCTTAAGCCTGGTTCTGACCCTGGGCAGTGCGGGTCCTATAGACCGATATCCTGGAGTTTTTTGTCCTAGAGAGGATTAGGAATGTTGTTGAGGATAGGAATCTGCTCAGGGACTGCCAATTTGGCTTCAGATCTGAGCATTCCACCTCGCACGCCCTGATGGCGTTTTCTTCCTACGTGATAGGAGGATTTGACAGGAGACATGGCACGGTAGCGGTCAGTCTTGATTTCTCTCGGGCCTTCGACTCGGTATGGCACGATGGTTTACTGTACAAGTTCCAGTCCTTTGGGTTTGATATGCAGACGTGCAGGTTGGTGGCAAGCTTCCTGAGGGGACGCTTCTTTAGAGTCAAGGTAGGTGAGCGTTTGTCGGATCTACGTCCGGTCCTAGCTGGTGTACCCCAGGGCTCATTGCTGGGTCCCATGCTGTACAACGTTTTCACGAGTGATATACCAGGACCCCCCCCGGGTGGCTTGCTACTGGTCTACGCTGATGACGTCTTGCTGGCCCACTCTGGTCCACGGGCTAGTGCCCTTAATGGGACGATTAACTTGTACCTCGTGCGATTAGGAGAGTATTTGACTAAGTGGAGGTTGACTCTGAACGTCCCCAAGTGTTGCGCCATGGTGTTTAGGGGCAGGCCTGGCACCGTCTACCCCAACTTCAGGGCCTTTGAGCCGACGCTGGAGATTGGCGGTGGACGTATTGTCTCCTCTGATAAGTTGAGATATTTAGGAGTTGTCTTCCAGAGCAGGATGAAATATGTTAGACATATCGACTACACCCTAGCAAAGGCCAAGCGCGTGTTTTTTGCCTACCATAGGCTGCTTCGCATGAGAGGAGGTCTGTCCACTAGGATCAGACTCCTGATCTATACACAGGTGATAAGGCCGATCATCTCCTACGCCTTTCCTGTCTGGTTTGACATATCGTCAAATCAGATGGAGAGGCTTAGGAGATGGGAGCGTCGTGTCCTCCGATCCTGCTTGGGTCTTCGTCGGACGATCCGTGAGGATGGCACGCCAAGGTCACCTTCTTGTGAGGAGATCTATGGTAGGGTTGCGTTCGATAGAATTGACGCGTACATGGTTAAGAACGCCCTAGATTTTCTGCGAGGTTGTCATGGCCTGGATAACCGATTGATAGCGGATTCGTTACGCCGAAATTACGCCGATAGAGGTTTGCTTGCTGCGAGACACCTGCCATGGATCGTACGATCTGGCTGACACCGTGTTCAGCACGGCGCAATGATTTGTATACATTCCTTGTATATATATACCTTGTAAATATTGTAAATAGTCTTATGTTATATTTTATTTTATTTTAGTTTTTAATATTAGTTTTTAAGTTTATAATAGATTTTAGCTTTTAAGTATTAGATATTAAGTTGTTCTTTTCACTTTTGCCCTTACTATTCCTTAATTTACGGGCACTATTTTGTATTAATTGTTTTCCATTGATGTGTATGATGTGTGTTGTGGCTGCGCCACAACACCTTTCTTGTTTTAGTACGTAGGTCTGGAATTGACCGGACATGTATAATTATAAGTTATAGGCTAGTTGTGTGCCGCACTACTTTTAGTTATAAGTGTTGAAGAAAGAAATAAATGGCTAAAAAGTCGCTAAAGGGCAATCTATACCATTTGTGTTTAGTGCTCAGTGAAGTGTCTATAAAAAAAAATAAGTGAAAATGTCCGTTCGTGGTAAAGGTGGCAAAGTTAAGGGAAAGGCAAAGTCCCGCTCAAGTCGTGCTGGTCTTCAATTCCCCGTTGGTCGTATCCATCGTTTGTTGCGCAAAGGCAATTATGCTGAACGTGTTGGTGCCGGTGCTCCTGTGTACTTAGCTGCCGTTATGGAATACTTGGCCGCTGAAGTTCTCGAGTTGGCTGGCAACGCTGCTCGTGATAACAAGAAGACAAGAATTATTCCCCGCCATTTGCAATTGGCCATCCGCAACGATGAGGAATTGAACAAACTGCTGTCTGGTGTCACCATTGCTCAAGGTGGTGTTTTGCCAAACATCCAAGCTGTTCTTTTGCCCAAGAAGACCGAAAAGAAAGCCTAAATTATCCCCCGATCTTCATGGAAAAATGTAACCACAGACCACCGTGTACATTTTAAAATCCACAATCCGTCCTTTTCAGGACGACAAAATATTTTTAAAAAGAGAAAAACTTGATTTTTCACACAATTATTCTTACAATATAATATAATAAAATTTAACCACTATGAAAATTTGGCGCGTAAATATAGCATTTCATTGCTAATGAATGAAAAATTGTCATGTGTTTTTAGATTCGGCAGATCTTGACTATTCTTATTTTTTGTGTGTCACATACCTGTGTCACGTACCTTCGTTATGCATACCATTGACATCAACTCCGGTTAGTGGTTTGGGCAAGGCGCGCATGTGTGTTGTATGTGGCTAAATAAACGCGCGAAAATCACAGTTGTATTATTCTCCACTGCTGTTATACTCGTATATGTTTGTACATGTAACGACTATAGAAGTATGAGAGTGCTGTATAAGTATGTGAATTAAATGCAGTTATTTTTATTAAACGTGTACTGGTTACTAAATACCGCGTTTTGGTAAACGTAAATACGTTCTTTAAGGAATGTTTAGATATATAGGCAATGAAACGAGCCAATAATATCGATATTCTTGGTATTATATTACCCAATCCGTATTTTGAGGAATAATTACTTTACAAAAAATGACCTAATGAAAAATTCAATATTTCCTTAATAATTGAACTATTGAGGGAAACTTACGTATTATATTTATCAGCGATGCTTATACTATCATATACCACAATTCCATGCAAATCCAAAAATTTTTCGCAAAAAAAAATTTGCGTGCACCAATCGATTCTACTCGCGAAAACAAAATGTTTGATACATGTTACGTCTCTTAACTCTCGATAAAACGTTAGTTATGGGAACTTTTCTACGTCAAAAATGCAATAAATTCTTAATTCAGTCTCCCAAATGAATTTTCATATCTTTATATTAAAAGGATACTGCTTAGTAAATACTGCTTGTTTCTATAAATAAATGCGTTCTTTAAGGAATGTTTTGGTGTATATAGGCAATAGAAACAAGCGTGCAATTTTGAAATTCTTGGAATAATGTTGGCCAATCAGAATCTAAAGAAATGAGTTTTTTTTAACACATTTTTGCCATGGGTAGCATATTAAAAATGCAATATTTCTTTAAAGATTCAACTATTGAGGGATATTAATACATTATATTTAACCGCGAATCTTCTACTATCATCTAGCAAAATCTCATGGCCATTCTACAACTTTGGATTTTTTCCGTCATTTTCGAGCATAGGGGGTACCACATGATAAAAACAAGCATAAAAAAAATCAAAAAAAAAATTTTTTTCGCAAAAAAAAATTTGCATGCTCCAATCGATTCTACTCGCGAAAACAAAACGTTTGATGTATGTAGTACCACTGAAATCGCAATAAAACGTCAGTTATTAAAATTTTTCTACGTCGAAAATGAGGTATAAATGCTTTAAAAATTCTCCCAAATGAATTTTCGTATTTTTTGTTAAAAGGATAATGCTTAATAAATACTGCTTGTTTCTATAAATAAATACGTTCTTTAAGGAATGTTTTGGTGTATATATGCAATGGGAACATGCCAATAATATCGAAATACTTGCAATAATATTGACCAATCAGAATATAAAAAATAACAACTTTTAACACATTTTTGCCATGGACAGCTAATGAAAAATGCAATATTTCTTTAAAGATTCAACTATAGAGGGATATCTATACATTTTATTAAACCGCGAATCTTCGACTATCATCTAGCAAAATCTCATGGACGTTATACAACTTTGGATTTTTTTGTCATTTTCGAGCAAAGGGGGTACCACATGAAAAAAAACAAAAATCAAAAAATTAAAAAAAAAAATTTTTTTCCAATATCAAAATTTTGCATACACCAATCGATTCTACTCGCGGAAAGAAGAATTTTGACGTGCGAAATGTCACAAAATTCGCGCTAAAACGTTAATTATGTCGATTTTTTATATCGAAATGCAGTATAAATTCTTAACAAATCACTCTCTACATACAGTTAATGTGGCGATGGCAAACATTCACTGTACTGGAAAGTGCCGTTTGTTTTTATTTATTTATTATTCAGTAAATATAGTAAATTTGGAACAGGAAAATAATCTCTTTTTAAATATTTGTGGTGGTCCTGAAAAGGACCGATTGGTTTTGTTTTTAAAATATAATATTTCTGCAAATAAAGTCAAGTTTAACCGCCGAAACCGTACAAAGTGCGGCCTTGTCTCTTCAATGCGTAGACGACATCCATGGCAGTGACGGTTTTACGTTTAGCGTGTTCGGTGTAGGTGACGGCATCACGAATAACGTTTTCCAAAAAGACCTTGAGGACACCACGGGTTTCTTCGTAGATCAGGCCAGAAATACGTTTTACACCACCACGGCGAGCCAGACGTCGAATAGCGGGCTTGGTGATACCTTGGATGTTATCACGCAACACTTTACGATGACGTTTAGCGCCACCTTTTCCCAAGCCTTTGCCACCTTTACCACGACCAGTCATTTTTCACTTTTAATATTTCACTTAAACACTTCACAAACGATGATGCACAAGAACTATTCTGTTTTTTTTTTAACCGCTTGTATTTATACAAAATGCAACCAAGAGTGCCACCACCAAATTTAACGATCGTTTGCACTCGTGTTCACTTCGTGTGTGTGTATTGCAGTTGCCGAAGACTATACGTTTCAATGTCAATCTTAGAAAAAAACACCCTTAACGCACACATCGCTGCTTCGATTTTTCTATAAAAAGAACGGTTATGTGCGCAGCTCGGTTAGTGTGCCTGTGATAGGCAACGAGGCAAGACCTCTAGACCACAGCTAGTGGAGTGAAAAAAAATCATAAGTGCTAATAGTGGAGTGAAAAAGTGTTCACAATGACTGACCTCAGCAGAAATGCTGATGGTCCTATAGTTGAGAATAAAGACCGCAAGAGAAAAAAGAAAAGGTCGGGCAACGTCCCAGAAAGTGACCTTGAGGAGAAAAAGAGAAGAAAGGAGATAATGGAGGGAATTATTCGTGAACTAAAGGTTCAGAATGAGAACTTCAGAAAGGAAGGAATAATCGCAGCAAGGCGAATTAATGAACTAGAAAAAACAGTCAGTGAATTGTTAACGAAAGTGGCCAAGGGCAATATAAGTGTTGATTTGCACATACCGAAAGAGTGGACTGCCAATGGCAGTCATGAGAAAGGGGAGGAAGAATGGGCCAAAGAGGCAGCCGAAGACCTCGAAATGGCAGAAGTGGAAAATGTCGCACCGCCGGCGGCATCAAAAGGGGCCATCCCGAAAACTACAAGGAAGACCAATGCCGGTGCCGTACCCATGCAGCCGAAGCAGGGGGCACGAGGAGTGGAAGAACCAACGATGGACGGAGCGAATGCGGAAAGCATTCAGAAAGGTAAGGCCAACCCTCCAGTTATAAAAGTGTATAATGTAAATATAAAGTCGTTTACGACCAGATTAAATGGGGTGTTAGGGCAGGGTCCGTACACAATAAATATAGTTAACAGGAATATGCTTAATCTAAAGTTAGGGAGGATTGAGGATTATGCTAAGGTGAAGAGCTATTTGGAGGGGGAGAAGATATCCTTCTACACGTACACACCGAGAGATTTGAAGCCATGTACGCTGCTAGTGGAAGGCCTGTCTGAGACATACGATGTGGAAGATCTCCAGGCCTTCATTGACGAGAGAAAAATGCAAATGAAGGTGCAGAAAATTGTTAGACTGAGAGGAGATCGGTGGATTGTTCAGCTTAGCAAAGATTCAGATATCAAGGCCTTCAGGAGACTGCAGTATCTCCTTAAGAATAAAGTCCACATCGGGAGATACAAACAGGAGGGTATAATCCAGTGTCGAAATTGCCAGAGGTTTGGGCATATATCTACCAACTGCAGAATGCCATATAGGTGCGTGAAGTGCGGACAGTCGCACGGTCCGGGAAATTGCGCAGTCCCTAACAAGGATCAGAACACGGAGGAGAGTGTGACCACGGATCCGGCCACAGGTGAAATTATAAAAGTAACCGGAAGAAAAATCCGATGCGTAAATTGTGATGATACGGGTCACGTGGCCAGTGATAAGAACTGCCCGAAGAGATTAGAGTTAATTAAGAGGATGCAGGAAAGAAGGATGACTGCAAATAAAAGTGGGAACCATCAGCCTACAAGAATTCCGATAGCACCGACAGTAGCTGAGAGCGGAAGAAGCGCTCCGACCGACCAACGGCCAAGTCCCCAACCAGATGGGAACGAAACAAATGATTGATGACGCCATGGGTATGTTTGACAGGGATTGCCAAAGACTCTTGGGCAAAGATTTCATGACCTGCATGAGAAGGATAGGTGACTATGCTGGCTCGTATAAGCAGTTGAGAACCGACGAAGAGAGAACGAAGGCCCTTTTTGGTCTTCTAGCCAGTCTACGTCTGTATGACTGATATGAAAGAAAGATGCCTTTTGGTAAACATGGGCTATATTGTGTCCAGGCACAAGGGATACTACCTGCAAATGGCATTTTCTCCCACTCCACTGACTCTCTCTCCTGTCTCAGATCCAGGACTTGATTCTCTATGCTGTTGCTGATTTTGCACTCTTCATCCTTCCTCCTCTTCCTCTTCTTTCATCTTTTGTTTTTTTATTCTGTTGATTAGTTTGTAAGAATGTATGATAATGCCTCGTTTTTGACACCCCATTTTTTCCGAGGTTATGACAGAATGGTCTTGTTGATCGAAAGAATAAGAACTGGCGAATGGGTTGGCCTTGCCACAACATTTAATTTTATTTTAACTTTAATTAGTTTATGAATATCTCTAGAAACGTCATATGTATGTTAGAGGAAAACCTTAAGTTAAGAGAACTAGACTTAAGCTACAAATGTAAACAGAATAAGGGTAAATAAACTGAATTGAAAAAAAAAAAATTGCGCAGCTCGGTTCACCTGCTTCCTTGCTTAGGCTGAGAGATGCTGGTCTGCTGACGGTAGATGACAACCTCCTGTTCTACCACAGGAGGTTCGGTACACTCGTGGTCACCGACACGGTGTACAACACCGCTCAATGAGCATTGTACATATGTAAATAGTCCTTAGTTTTATGTTTGTTTTTTAGTTTTATGTTTGTTTTTAGTTTTTAAGTTTGTTATTAGTTTTAAGAAAACACCGTTCTAGTTTTAAGAATACACCGACCTAGTTTTAAGTACTTGATATTTAGTTTTAAGTTTTTATTGGCCCCTTTTAGATGATCCTTGTTTTTTGGGCATATAGATTTTTGTATAATTTGAATTATTTTTGTATGATGATGTGTTTGCGGCAATGCTGCAACACCCTTAAATGTAGGATTTGTGAAGGCCCTGATGTACATTGTACTGGGCACGTTTATTTATAGTATTATTATTAGTAGTAAGCTGTCTACATATTGTTTAGTTTTAAGTGTTTTGGATAAATAAAACAGCCTTTGGCAAAAATGAAAAAAAAAATGAATGAATGCGCAGCTCGGTTAATACAGTGTTAACAGTGTTTATGTGCATATCTTGTGAAGCAGCGATGGGCAAAAGCACTACCCAGGGTTTTTCCTCTCACGTGTACATGAGCACACACATTGAATGAGAGTTCACTATCATTCAGTCGCGCTTGGACATTCGATCGACGAGGTTGTGTCGTCGCTTGTTGCTTAGCGTGCACATAAAGAAAAAATGGATGATACAATTATTACAATACATACTTCAAGTATAGGAATAAAGTATAGTATGTACATATTGTATTTTTACCGAAGAATTTATAAACATTTCTAAATACAAGTTTAAATTATTTTTTATGTTACTGCAGAAATGTATATATTATTTTCTTTTTGTCATAATTAAATAAAGTAACGAATTTTTTAAAATAATTAAAAATGCATATATTTACGATTTAACGAATTTTTTAAAATAATATACAAATTTTTATAAAAAATTTAAGGATTTTTTAATAAAATTTGTATAAACACCTAAATATACTAACTAAAAAAAAGTTGGACACTCGAAAACGGTTAATAGAAAAATAAAAAATTAAAGAATATGGCATAATCAATACGAGTATGCAGTACTTTTATTTGAAAATTTGGATTGACTACTTTACATAGCATAATAAATATGTGTGTGGCTAATCATAACATGTTTAAAGTTCGATTTCTTTATGTACACGTATAATAACCCCAAATCTACTTAATGATGTTCGTTGCCCACTTTATTTATTGTCTTACCCAACAAATATATGTTAGGAAAATGCAAATACCATTTCTCGCAGTGCATAAAGAGAGTGTTAACACTTCTCACAAATACATAAACATTTTGTAAAAGTATTGTGTGCCCATCGCTGTTGTGAAGTGAAAAAATCTAAAGTAAAAATGGCTCGTACTAGGCAAACTGCCCGTAAATCGACTGGTAGCAAAGCTCCTCGCAAACAATTGGCTACTAAGGCTGCCGTCAGAGTGCACCAGCCACCGGTGGTGTGAAGAAACCTCATCGTTTCCGTCCTGGTACCGTTGCTTTGCGTGAAATCCGTCGCTACCAGAAGACTACCGAATTGCTGATACGCAAATTGCCCTTCTAACGTTTGGTTCGCGAGATTGCTCAAGATTACAAAACTGACTTGCGTTTCCAGAGCTCTGCTGTCATGGCGTTGCAAGAAGCTACCGAAGCCTACTTGGTTGGTCTAGCTGAGTCGATTTAACCATGTCTGTCCATGTAAAGTTGTTCGTCGACTACAGGTCGCAATTTCATTCCGATCGTTCTGAAATTTTGCAGTTTAGGGTATTTCGCAGCTGTAAAGATCCCTATTGAATTTGGTTGAAATCGGTTCAGATTTAGATATAGCTCTTTAGTCCTATAGAAGCTGTATTTTACGTCCAATCGTTTTGAAATTTATAATGGTAGAGTTTCTTGATCCATGAACCAACATTGCCGAATTTGAAGAAAATCGGTTTAGATTTAGCTATAGCTCCCATATATATGTTTCGTCCAATTTTGCTCTTTAGACCTGTAGAAGCTGTATATTACATCCAATCATTTTGAAATTTAGAATGGTAGAGTTTCTTGATCCATGAACAAACACTACCGAGTTTGAAGAAAATCGGTTAAGATTTAGCTATAGTTCCCATATATATGTTTCTTCCGATTTGGCCCTTTAGTTCTATAGAAGCTGTATTTTACATCCAATCGTTTTGAAATTTAGAATGGTAGAGTTTCTTGATCCATGAACCAACATTGCCGAATTTGAAGAAAATCGGTTAATATTTAGATATACACGCAAAGAAAAAATTCGTTTCTGCGAAACGAAATATTAGACAACTACAATTCTCGTTTGTTGGAACTGAAATTTCGTTTGTTGTGACAGAAACATATTCTGACCAAAAGAAATTTCAGTCGTCGTAAATGAGAATTGTAGTTGTCTAATATTTCGTTTCGCAGAAACGAATTTTTTCTTTGCGTGTAGCTCCCATACATATCTTTCGTTCGATTTGACCCTTTAGTCCTATAGATGCTGTAGTTTACATCCAATCGTTTTGATATTTAGAATGGTAGAGTTTCTTGATCCATTGACTAACATTGCCGAATCCATGAACCAACATTGCCGAATTTGAAGAAAATCGGTTAAGATTTAGCTATAGCTCCCATATATATGTTTCATCCGATTTGGCTCTTTAGTCCTGTAGAAGCTGTATTTTACATCCAATCGTTTTTATACCCTACACCACACTGTGGTACAGGGTATTATTTAGGTATAAAATGTCCCAAAAGTAAATTTATGTAAAAAATTTATACATGAATTACAAAATTTATATTTCAGAGTTATTCAATATTACGAGAGTGGTGTAGGGTATTATATAGTCGGCCCCGCCCGACTTTAGCCTTTCCTTACTGGTTTTTTCTAAAAATAATTGGTCCTTTTCAGGACCACAATATTTTGATGAAAAAGAGATGATATATTTTTTTCTAACAACGTTTTATTTAATTTTGTAATAAAAATAATACATCGTAGTAGAAGAAACATGAATCGAAAATTGAGTACTAGTCGAAAAAGGGGAAGAGAATAATGTGAGAAAATTGTTTAATTTGGGGAGAAATTTATAAGGAAAGAGTAAATATAAATGTGTGTGAGAGAGAGATGAATGAAATGTTGTGTGGAGGAGATGAATGTTGATGAGAAATGTGAAATTCTGTAAAGGAATCTTTGCAAGAAGAGAAAAGTTAGCAAAGAGATGAAAAACGATGATTTTTATGAGAAATTGAAATTTGTGTTTCATTATTTGAGGCGAAAGATAGTTACATAAAAATGGATAATGCTATTGGAATTTTGGTGATATTTTTTGATATGCTGAATTTGGCAGTGTGCTAATTAGTTGGTAGGTGGTGTGGGAAATGGTGTGTGAATAAGACAGTTGACATCTTGTTGTTCTTTCTGGCTACTTTAGTGATGTAAATATTAAAAACGAAGGTAAATGATAATAATCACAAAGTTAAAAAAAACTAATTTGAAAATTGTTACAAATTTTGGTCACAAATATGAAAATATTGATAAATTTAGAATAATATGCAATTTGCATGCAGTTTTGGCAAAAATAACGATAAATCAGGAAAATTTTGAAAACATTTTATGAAAATTGTTGAGTTTTATCGTAGAAATTTTTGCAATGAAATTAGGGAATTTTGTGAAAATGTATTATTCAATGAAATACATGCACATACGAATTTTTTGTTAAAATATATACTAAAATGAAGACATTTAAACCGATTTAAAACCTTAAAGAAATATAATTTTTTCGTTTGAAAATAGCTAAAAATTAACGGAAAACTTATATTTGAGGTAAAAAAATCCCACGGAAATTACAATTGCTGTTACTATACTGACATTTTTAATAGAATTT
Source organism: Eudasyphora cyanicolor (assembly GCA_963930755.1). Lineage (NCBI taxonomy): Eukaryota > Metazoa > Arthropoda > Insecta > Diptera > Muscidae > Eudasyphora > Eudasyphora cyanicolor. The sequence continues at coordinate 74,730,427 of OZ005737.1, read as the reverse complement.
ACAAGTTTTTATTAATTATCTGATATTTTATCACACATGTACAATTTTCAACATAATCATTAAGAAAATCTTTGAATAGTTAACTTGTTTGAGCTTTTAAATTGGATTGCAGGAAAAGTTTTATCAATGGAAAATAAGGCAATGCAAGCAATGTCACTGTCATAGAATGCAGAATAAAATGCAATATTTTGTTAACAAAAATTCTAATTTTTAACAAATTTCTACAACAACAGTAAAGAATATATATACAGTTTGCTCAACCAATTCAATTTGCATTTGCTTCAAATCTCCTTTGTCGTATAGCTGAAATTACATTTAAAATTAATATGAAAAAGTACTGTGTTATTTTTTGGCAAACTCTTTAATATATTCACACTTCTATTAAAACTTTTGCAAAAAAAAAAATAAACAGGCTCCTCACAACCTTTTGCAAAATATAGCCATAGGCTAAGGACAACGGAGGCAACACTGTCGATGCTGGAAGACGACCTGCAGGAAAATCCCTCCCTGCGATCACTATTTATGACGTTGGTGTGAGAGAGCTGACCAACCGTCTGCAGCGGGTCCTGAGAAAGTGTGAGTTCCACTTGGTGATGATTAGAAAGTCCGCTCTGTCGTTCCGTGTTAGGAGCCTTGATGACTTCTCTAAGATTAGGGATATTTTTGTCGAGCGTGGGTATAAATTCCATACTCACACTCCTAAGTCGCTTCTTCATTACCCTGTTGTCCTTGAGGGTTTGTCCAGCGAATATTCGGCGGAGGAGCTTAAGGCTTGGTTGGAGGTAGAGTCTGGTGTTAGGGTTGACGTGATTGGTGCCGTCTGCGTCTCAGGCGGTAAGTGGTTGTTGAGGTTATCTAGGGCGTCGGATATAGAGGGCGTGTATCGTTTACGTCGGATGTTTCTCTTAGTTTTCAAGTTTACTATGGATAGGCAGCATAGCATCACACAGTGTTTCAGATGCCAGCGATTCGGACACGTCTCTGCCAATTGTGGGATGTTAGGTGTGTAAAGTGAGGTCTGCCGCATGCCCTTTCGGATTGTCCTAAGTAGAAAATAAGTAGAAATGATGAAAGAAATACAAACTATTGTTTTGTTTAAATTGGAGTTTTTAGACATGTGTACCTAAATATTTTTATATATATATATACAGATACATATGTTTTTTAATTTTTTAGTCGTTCCCAAGATGTAATGTAACTCCAAGTATCAAATTACTTTATGCAGTAAAATTACAAAAATTTAGATTTTGGTGGTTATTGATTTTAGATTTAAATTTATAGTGATACCAATTTATCAAAAATCCAATTTATAGATTCGAGAAATTTTAGCGCTTTTATTTGATTTCTTTGTGTTCCACTTTTCCTTGCCGTCTGAAACTGGACATTCTTAAACTTCAGCATATTGGAAATAACTTTGTTAGTACATAACTTTTTTTGGACACCGTTTAAAAAGATAATTATACAAATATCTGTTAAAAAAACTATTTCAGTAATAGAGCGTATTTATAATTTGAAATATAAATTGGTATAAATATATTCCTTTACTTGGGTTTCAGGCGAAAAGTGGTCAAATTTTATTAAAGCAATGAAAATCCATGCAAAACACCCACACATTCAAAAATGCGCTACAAATAGTGCGTTTTACTTAAATGGCAATACTGCTCGTCAAGCGAAACTAGAGAGAGGTTCACAAAAAGAGCGTAATTTAACTCTGCTGCCTCACACAAACATTACTACATATTAAAATAAAAAAGGGCTCTCTGTTTCTGCACTCTTGTCTCACGTAAAGGTGGGTACTATGTTCTTTCAGCATGAAAAAAATCCACAAAATGTTATTTAAAGTTGAAAAATGAAACGCTTTTTTACTAAAGTCGCATTGCATTTTGAAGTTTGTGTGTCGAAATGTCACTTTTATATGTATGTGTGTGTGTATAAGCATGTGCATTTATTTCTTTTTGTTGTTCTTGAAAACAAACACGAGTTTAAATTAGAATCAATAAGCAATTAAATGGAATAATGCCGATTTAGAATATAGTTAATTTAAATTGCAGAATAGAAATATGGTTGCTAATGTTATAACTAAATAAATTATTTATTTTGTGTTGATACGATGGCCATGCTTTCCAAACAATTTCCTACTGTTGTACGAATATAAATAAATAAAATTATGTTTTGATGAACCGAAAAATATGTTTTATTATTATTTTTAAGGATTTACATTATATTTGTGGACATATAAAAGTTATACTTCCATCCATAAACGGATTTTCTGCTTCCAACTCCTATGGCTGGCATGAACTCACTATGTTGTTTATAACCATTTAAAAACGAGGCACTGCCCAATTCCATTGCCCTACTGCTTCGGTAACGTTTGCCGTCCACAAAGTTTTTCCAGGCGTCACGATTGTTCTAAACATACAAACGTAAAAGTACATACGTAATTATAAGACAAATTCCACATTATTACATATAGTTACATGTCCTTCCAGTGTTTTCCACTTTTTTTCTGATTGATAACCACAATCTTCAAATGAATGCATTTTTTACTTTAGACTGATGAACAAGAGCCAAAGAAAACCTTTCCTTAAAATTAAAGAACACATTCATCAAGTCAATGAAATATTTACATCAATTCAATGAATCAAGATTGATGAAACTTTTTACATTGACTTGATGTAACGTTTTTTCCTGTGAAAAACATAGTCTTCAAATTGAAGATCAAATGCATCAAATCAAGGGAGATTTTACATCAATTTGATGAAAAATGGCTGAAGAAACGCGTTCATTGATTTGATGTAGCACTTTTCTTTCAGTGTAGGGGGACATGCCTCCACGGCTATCTTCTTGCTTCCCCTGATTTTGTTGCTGTTCCTGCTGATGCACCTACTAGGCCTGGTAGATCGGTTGAATCTTATATTGACTTTTTTTGAGGACTCCTGGGATTGTTTTGGCTGATGGTCACACGGACGTTTGATTTCGAGTCGGATCATAGGGCGATACGGATTTTGGTAGGGTTGATACTTGTGAGGGTCGTAGGTTTAGCGATTACGGATGGACGTTCGCCGCTATAGGAACTGCCTAGGACGTGGTCTTGAGGGGTGTGTTTTGCCTGTTGATAGGAATGTCACTGTGGATGAGGTCGATGGCTGTGTTGAGAGTTTGTCGACATTAAAAAAAACATATTTGCTAAAAATTATATAATATTGAAGTTATTAATGTTTTGGCTTGAGGTCATGTATTATTTAAAAAACGATGGATAATATATTAGAACAAAATAGATTTGTGAACTGACTTTCACAAATAAGAAATGCGTTTTCTCACAAGGTTATTATTTAAGAAGTTTTCCAAATATATTCTACTTAAAAATTGTTTGACTTTTTCGAATTTTAGTTTAAATTTTTCCTAGATTTCGTGTTATTCTTTATAATTAAAAATGCCATATTTAGCATTAGATTTTGTTTTACATTACTAATTTTCAATTTCTAAACATGATCGAGGCATATAAAATACGACACATGAAAACGGCTGTTAAGTTCCATGTCTGATCACGAAATAAATACCATACAACGAAATGAAAGACTAGAATTGATTAGGGAAAAAAGCAACATGCATAAGGCATAAGGCATTTGAACGAAGCTCAAGGAGATATAACGAGCGAGCCCGTAGAGAAAAATTATTACCCTGCCAAGAAGTATTCTGAAGGAATAATGTTTTGAGCGATTTTGAAAGAAGTAAATGCGCAAAATTTAGCCGAAAATTTTTGAAGTGTAGAGTTCTTCGACCTGTTGGAAATAATATGTTCGAATTGAAATCTTTACAAGTTAAGCCAATTGGCATATACCATGTTAAAGACATTAAAATATAGTCAAGACAAAATATCTGTGATACATCGGTGCAATATTAGGACGTAAGATAGTTTTTATTTATATATTGATTATTATTATTGCATATTATTTATTAGTCTACGTCCTAGTAAGAGATAGAACCACTACAACATCAATGTGATATCGAATGTAACTGATTTTATTCACTTTTATATTACGCATTAATGTCTTATGTGTGCGTCAACAATGACCATTTGGCAAAAGGGGAAATCATTAACGTAATGTTAAACACTTACCTCGTAACTACATACCTCCATAATCCAGAGAGAAGACGAACGATTCAATAAATGCCCGGCTGATGAGTGTTCAGGGCGTGGGAGTTCCCCACGTGGAATCAATGCCTCATTCAATAATCCGAAACAACCCGCACACCGTCTCTACCGCACGTTGATAGCAAATTGTTATTGAACATTTACATAATCTGATTTATGTAATACTGTAAAAGTGTGTTGCCAAAGAGGAAATAAAAATGTCAGTATTAAGGAACACCCAATCGAACGTCTAAAGCCGACTACGAAGAGGAAAGAGACGAGTTTCGGAAGCCCACACGGCAGGTCTACAAAAAAAACAGAAAATTTGAGATTGACGAATTTTTGATTTGAATCGTTGCTTTATTTTTTTGCCAACAAGAAAAGATTAGTATCACAAATATTACAAAATTAGTTAAGATAGTGATTTACTATAATTTAGTTCTATATATTATGTTCGTTAGTTTTGTTTGTTTGTAAATCTTTATGAGTGTTGAATTGCGAGAATAGAGTGCAATTTAGTAGATAAGAAGGTGGTAAATCCCACCGGGTAACAGGCAGTGAGGTCCGGTCACACCTTGTCTTGCAACGGATCTATCGCGAGATAGAGGTGGGAAACTATCGATAGTATCGAAAGTTTAATTTTTTTGTGACTATCGATTGTTTTCTGCTAAGATTATTTAATATTTTAAAACTATCGATATTTTTGGTCACTAGTGAATCCGAAATGATCCGCCACTAAAATTGTAACATTAAAGCGTCCGACAAGATCACAAATGCAAACAAACACAGATTATTAAGCCAAGAAAAGATCCAGCAAATGCAGTTCGGTCGTTTGGAGGCATTTTGCATTAAGTAATATCACATAAAACAAGTGGAAATACCTCAAATCTTCAACAACATTGTAATACTTTGCTTATTGAACCAACAAAGTCTACAATAAGGGAGTACATAACTGGGTTTAGCTCTAGCAAGAAAGAATGTTCAGCAAACTGGACAATTAATTTCGAACAGGCGCACGAAATTAAAAGCAAAAATGTAGGTATGTTGTTTGTCATGAACAAAAATATCTATTGATCTCATTTTTAACTCGCATACATTAAAAACATGGAAGTAATCAGTTTATTTTTTCTACATTGAACTAAAAAAATAAAAAGTTGTTCTGTTTTGATAAACAAATTGAATTATTTATTTATTTCTTTATATGAATTACAATACAAAGTAAATTTATATTCTAATTTTACGGTCCAGGGAAGCCGGGTTACAAAAACGTTGTGGCTAAATTTTACAGCGACAGACCAGATCCTCTGGTGGGAATCGCACCCACGACCCCCAAACTCATAGGCGAGCACGCTACCAACTCACCTACTGGGGCGCTCTTGAATTATTTATTTTACGTATAAAAGCTTTTCTTTGAGGAGTACTTAAATTCGATAGTATCGTCGATATATCGATATTTTTGTTAAGATTTGATAGTTGAGAATCGATAGCCTTTTTTAAAACTATCCGATAGCACCACTATCGATAGTTTGCCACCTCTATCGCGAGATTTGTGATAGTAATAGGTTTCAGGGAGCTCCTTTAGGCCTTGATGAGAGTTACAAATCGAAATAAAAGGGAATTAAAGATTCCATTGGTAGGTCCAAAAGAAAAATACTTATTCTTTCTTTTTTGAGAAGAGGAAGTGTGAGAAGGAACCTCAAATAATGTTAATGCCTTTTCTTTGTTTTTGTCGTCATGTGAATGAGTTTTTGTTGAACTATAATTGCGCAGACGCAGATCAACAAAGAGTGTAGATATTGATAGTTTTTTTTGTTCGAATTTTTGCATATATCATGTTTTTTTTTTTTGTTCAAGAGAAAATATTAATTTATAAGCACAATATTGAATGAAAACTATAAAAAACACATAAAAAACCAGCATAGACCTCGAGCTCATTTTTGGATAAATATCATACAAAATTAAAAACACAGTTCGAATATCCAAAATTACACACTCAAATCTATTTACAATATTTTTTGTAGATATTTATATAACTATAAAAAACACATAAAAAACCAACATAGACCTCGAGCTCATTTTTGGATAAATATCATACAAAATTAAAAACACAGTTCGAATATACAAAATTACACACTCAAATCTATTTACAATATATTTTGTAGCTATTTATATGCAAGATTGGCAATAAAAATATTTTATAGACAGTGTTGCCAATAAAATGTATGTCTGATAATGACGCCATTATCACATGCACAAACTTCGCACATCAGACAATCAAAAGTGTCTGCAAATTACTTTTCTGCCAACGTTGCAAGACAAAAATTTTATATTCACACGCTTGTACGTTCACAGGGTTGCATTTTTCCGCCATTTTCTTCACAATATTCATTACTTAAGCTATGCAATCGTCTGTACATAGCTTAAGTAATGAAAATTTATATTTTTTCGACATTTCTCAGAAATTAAAATAATTTTTATTGTGTTGTTGTTATTAAAATTCTACCAGTTTTTGTATTTGTAACTTTTGTAAATTTGTAAATTTTTTGCAATAGACAGAAAGTAAATGGAACATATGGTCTCAAACCAAAAATAAATTCAGACTGAATATTAATTTTTATTTAAATAAAATATGTTTTATTTCTATTTAAATATGAAGTATTCTTTCAAATAATGGCATCTTTTATATACTTAATTTGCAAAGACGGAATTTTTTAATGGCAACATATCCTTAAATCAGGGGGCCAAATCGCGACATTCGATATCGAGAACTTTTCAATCGAAAAGCCAAATTTATTTTTGTCAATGATAAAAAGTGGACGATGGAACTAATTAAAAACTATACAGATACACCCAGCCAAAAACAAAGCACATACGTGCTTAATCGTTGCAAATTCGTTTATGATAATGAACCAACCCCGTATGTTACGAATTCAAGCAAGGCGGTGCATGAATAAAGCATCAAAAATCAACAACGCTTCGTTGCAAAATGAATACCAACAGGGGATAATTTAAATCAAGTGTTGGGGACAACTATAGAACGTGCGGGGGACAACTAAAGCACTTGCTGAGGACGAATAAAGCACGCGATGGGATAACTTTTCATTCTAAATCCCCCCTCCCCATTTAAAACTATTTAAACAGCATTTGCGTTTCAATACATTTATTAATGTTATAAGTAAATAAAACGTGAACACAACAAACATATAATTGCAAATTTGATTATTTATCACTAAGCAAATCACGTCTAAACAAAACACGTTCGAATGTGCAGCAACACAGTATTACCTCTGTTTTTACTCGGAATTTAACTCGTAACCCTAATGGTGACAGTCTCCTTCGTATCATTCGCCTTTATGAACTGCAAAATTTAATTCCTGTGCTCTATAAAAAACATACACACTCATTATTAATTTTAAAATTGAAATAAGCTTAGGTTGTTAAATATTCGTAGGCCGACACCATTTCTACTGATTCTAGAAATTTCTGCAATAGGAATATGTAACTAGATTTTGCAATCACCTTATCCTTCTCATTCCATAGCCCAGAGAATCATCCACAATATCAAACAGGTCATTAAATTCTATTTCTTCGTCATTAATTTTCATTTTTCACGTCTTTATAAATCCTCGTGGTTTCTTCTTCTAAGAACAGACAATAACAAATCCAATGAACAACACAAAGCCGAACAAATAATCATCAACCGTACGGCGACAATACATAACGCAACGCCGGTCAAAAAACCACCCCCGTTTGGTTGATAAATAATGAACGAATCGGTGGGGATTTTTCATGGACATTTAAACCCAATAGAGAACAACGTCAAAATTAAAGTTGGACATATTCTATATTTATGTTGTTCATTATCTACTGTACCCAACATTTTCGAGTGTCCAACTTTTTTTTGGTGCTGTGCATTTAAATATATTTACACTTTTAAATATATTAGGCGTGCTACCCAAAAAGCGAAAGGCATTCAGTTGATGAAACACGTGTTTTTTAGAGTTTCCTTTATATAAAATGCACTTCATTTCGATTTCACCATTTTTAAAATGATGGATTTGTATTGGTCTAATGTAGGACTCAAGAAAGTAAAATGTATGATTAGACAAAAATGTGTGTGGGACCGCCCACGCAACTTGCGAGGTTAAAAATTCAATATTTCGAATACTATTGCAGTAATAGCCTCAAAATTCGGTATATGTAAATTTTGTTATAGTGCTTAATCTAAAAAATTTGTGACCCCCATACAAATCGAAATGTAAAATTGAAACTCTTCAAATATAATTGCTATGCGGCGTCACGGAAATAATACGAGAGATCGGGCCAGTTTTGTCGTGGCCTGATACTAATAGCTCCGATGAGTCTTCCAACTTTGTGTGGATGCATTTCACAGGAATTTGAGTGACCATGCAGGCGCCTACCCATAAGTCTCAAATACTGAGAACATAATATGGAGAACTGTTATACCATACTTGAAGTGGGTGCTTTTAATAGAAGACTACATTATCTGATAAAAAGTTTAGTCAATGTAGATGCGCCTTATTGTTTTCATTATATTACCGAATTTAGGCGCAAAGGAGTTCGCCGGTCAGCTTGCTATCAATCTCAGAGCGTGTAACATTGCGATCCACGGGTAGTTGGCAACCCTATTAAACAGTCGAATGTTCCGTCTGCGATAGTCATAACGCAAAGGTCCGTCCCCAAGCACCACCGTCCCCACATTCAGGCTGCAAAACGACTTCGATACACGCTGAAAAAATCGATTCTGTAGTATATTGTTCCAAACATATTCTGCTGGAAACATACATATGTTTAGGGTAGAGTCCAAACATATAATATGTGACACGCACAAATATTATATGTTTGGGAGGATGTTGTTGTATATGGAAGTAATATTTCCGAAACAATCGGGTCTGTTCTGTAATCACGGTGATTTTAAAATCACCGACGACTTAAATCACTGAATAATAAACCGGGTGATTTCGAAATCCAAGTGATTTTAAATCAACGGTGATTTTAAAATCATCGTGATATCAAATCGCGTTGTTACAGAACAGACCCGAATGATTAATTTGAATTTAAATATTTTGGCAATGTGTAGATGCCTTAATTTAAAGGAAAGTGTTCAGTTTTTCTTAGAAATTTAAGGTTTAATTTTTTAGAAATTGTATATGTTTGTAAAATTCTATGAAAATTTAAATTGTATAATCTTGGGTAACGACAAATAGCATTTTACAGCACTAATTTTTTATTTATAAATTGAAAATTAGTGCTGTAAAACAAAAGAAAATACTGCTTACGAAGTTTTTAACTATAAAGTATAACACGAAATTTGGGAAAAAATAAAATTAAAAATTGACAGTCAGCAAAGTTACATTTTTTAAATGTAATTTATTTGGATGAATTCTTACTAAATATCTTTGTTTGTGTCAAAACACACATTTTATTTGTGACAGTCAGTTCGCAAATTTATTTTGTTGTAATATATTAATATATACGTTCCAAACTAAATTTTTGGATTTTCAAATAAAATATATTTGTTCAAAAACATATAATATTTTAAAATGTTGGTTACAAGTATATTTTCTTTGAATTCAAACATATTGAAACACTACGTCAAACCACTTACGCGACGATATTTTTCTGCTGAGAAAACGCAGCGTCCGATAAAAACCAACGATGTCTAATCCTCTGGCTAGATAAATCTGCCACTTGTTGCCGCCGAGCGTCCCCACTCGCAGCACCTCCATCCGCAAATTTGAGCGTGGCCAGTCCGGCACACATCATCATCAAGAGTCGACGAGAGACCCTCCATAACCACCGAGTGCGGCGCCATCCCCTTGGGTGTATACGTGTGAAACTGCACGCCCTCACTAACAAAGAATTCCTTTAAAGACTGGTGCTCCTCCAATATTATAACCTTAAAATTAGTACAGTTGCGCCCTTGCAGCGAAACCGTAAACTTATCGTGCCCTAGCCGAGCCCTAACCTTATCTACCAACTCCTTAACATAAACAGCGATTGTCGAAAACACTGGGATTGACCTACCCTTTGCCGGGGCGGGATTGCCACCGGCTTCTCCTGTCATCATCGAAGCTGTCCGCATCTGTCATCCTCTTCTCCACATCCTTCTTCTCAGCCGTCTTCCTATCCAGGGCAGCCGAAGACGTAGGCATCTCAGTTTGCCTATTATCCGCCTTCGCCGAGGGTGGCCCAGCGGTTAGCATTTTCAACCTTGTTGCCGGCGGTGTCGGGACAGTATCCATCTGCTCATCCGCAGTCTCCCCTTAGAGGAGCATACCTTCACATGTTGCCCTGCGTAGCATTCCCTAAAGCTGCAGCTGCTCAATCTGCTTCTGCGGATGGGCCACCGTTGCCTCAAATTTAAGAGACTCGTAGGGCGAATCGTCATCGCCATGTCCCTTCTTCTTTTTCCTCTTGCGCTGGTCGCGCTCGTCAGCCTGGTATCCGTCGGTGAGTGCGCTTTTATCAGACAAACCTCATGCACCGCGCTCGGCAGCAGCCTTAGCTGGCTCCTTCATCTCCGTTTTGCCGGCTGCATCGCCGACCGTTTTCATGGCTTCGCGCCTTCCACTCTTTTAACTAGAGCGTCAGGTGTAGGCCTCACAATATCGATTTCCTGGGCAGAAGATATGTTCCTTGTATTCCTTTGTATCGGACCACCAGGGTGGTCAAAAAATGTCCGAAAAGGTCAGGATCATCAAAAACGGACAAATCTCCCAAAGAAAAACTAAAAGCTAATGTAGAAAACTAAAATACTAAAAAGCAATATGTACTTACAAACTAGGACTTAGAAACTAAAGCTTAATACTAATGCACATATATTAACAAATATGTATCACTAAACATATATCTAAACACATACTCACACAAAGAGCATGTACACAGTATCCTGGGGCCAAATCACGGCATTCGAATTAAAAATTAAAATATATCCAGATAAGCTGCATAAGAATGTATTTAAGCAGTACACTCGAATTCGACAGAATCTATACTCTTTTAACAATAATAAAAAACACATTTCGATCGAAAAGTACTCGATAACGATAGCCGTGATTTGGCCCCAGGTCAAATTGGTCATACCTCCAGTGATAGAAAAGGAGTCTGTCGTTATGGAAAACGAGTCCGCCGTCCTTCATTTTCATTTTTATTTTGCCAATGGCCATTTTTTATTCAAAATACTTAAGACTAATACAATAGATGACCTACTACTAAACTTAATCCAAAAATAAACGTGTCCCGTAAAAGTACATCGGGACCTACACAGTCAAAACAAGGGTGTTGCAGGATCCCCGCAAACACATCATCCGTACAGTACAAAAACAATAACAAATCAAACAAAATAGCCCAAAAAAAGAGAATAATTCAAAAAGGGGCAAGTTACTTAAAACTAGGTAATAAAACTTAAACTAAACACCTAAAACTACAAACAAAAACAAAAAACTATGTACTACTATTTACATATATACAGGGTGTTGTAGACCGTGTCAGTGACATCCATCGTCCCGTACCTTCTGAGGTAGAACAGAAGGTCATCTCCCACAAATAGCACCCCAGCTTCCTGGATCCGTCGCAGCGCAGCCGGCGGCAGGTGTCGTCTCATCTGCAATTCCTCACGCGAATCGTCGCACTGCAGCGAGTCTGTTATCCAGACCCTGACTCCTGTCCATGAACCTTAACGCGCCCCGAGCCATAAAGATAAGCCCTGTCATAGATCACCCTACACGCAACTCTCCTATAGGACTCATCGTCCAAAAACCTACCCCTCAGTCCTAAACACGCAGAAAGAACACGCCTCTCCCATATCCTAAGCCTTTCCATTTGATGTGCAGAAATCGCAAACCATACAGGAAAGGCATAGGAGATGATAGGTCTGATTTCCTGCCGGTAGATCAGGATCCTAACATCGGGAGACAGACCCCCCTCATGCGAAGCAAATGTTGGTATCCGAAGAAGAGACGCTTCGCCCTGTCAAGAATATAATCCACGTGCCTACAGAAATCAAACCTGTCGTGGAATATCACACCTAGGTACCGAATCCTATCCGAGACACGAAGGCCCTGAAGTTGGGATATACAACCCCCGGTCTGCCCTTGAAGGCGACCGCGCAACATTTGGCCACGTTAAGCCGAAGACCCCACTTGATGAAGTAAATGTGAAGCTCCGCCAAGAACGTGTTCATCATCCTGTTCACATTGAGCGCCCTAATACCAGAGAAAGCTACCAAAACCATCATCCGCGTAAGACAGTAGAAGGCCGCCTGGAGGGGGCCCCGGCATGTCGCTGGCGAATATGTTATACAGCATCGGTCCCTGGAGTGAGCCCTGAGGCACACCCGCTAGAACCGGTCTCCGGCTAGAAAGCCGGTCGCCAAATTTCATTCTAAAATAGCGCCCCTTCAAGAATCCCGCCACCATCCTACAAGCCTGCCTATCGAAACCAAACGACCCCAACTTGTACAAGACACCATCATGCCAGACAGTGTCGAACGCCCTAGAAAAATCAAGTCCTACAGCAATAGTGCCGTGCTTCCTATTGAGCCCAGCAACAACAAAGTCCGCAAAAGCCACAAGGGCATGAGAAGTGGACAAGTCCCTTCTAAAACCAAACTGGCAGTCCATGAGAACCTGCCTTTCCTCAATAAATCTCCTAATTCTAGCAAGTATAAACGATTCCAAAAACTTCCTGAAAGAAGAGAGAAGGGAAATCGGCCTGTAGCTGCCACACAAGCTAGGGTCAGATCCTAGATTGTGTATAGGCACTAGCATGGCCTCTTTCCAAGCCGAAGGAAAGTAGCCCAAATTCAAGCAATGGTTGAAGAGAATGGTAAGATACAGCAGAATAAATTCACCAGCCCCCTTCAGAGCAACGTCTGGAACACAATCGAGACCGCTCGATTTGCGCGAGGGCCTGCCAGCCAGCGCCGTCGCAACATCAGGTGGGCGTACGAAACCACCATCCACCCAATGTCTCGCATCATCGACAACACCTCCGTCCGCCGAGAAATTCGGGGAGGAAGAAACCAAAGGGGCGCCATCGTCGATCCCCTCCACAGTCTGTGTAACCAGACTGCGAAAGGAAGCGTCGATAGCACCTCCACCGGACCGGTAGACCTCCTCCATGTCGTCAGCGAGTAATTCCGCCCTACACGAGTCATCAGAAATGCGAACACCATCAGAAGAAACAAGACACCCAACGGGATCCCTATACGACAGACCAGCAGCCCCCTTCACCTGAGCATACGTCCTACTATTGACCCTAATACCCTGCAGATACACCCTCAGACGGTCCATTTCGTGCATACGGATCAAATCATCAATACGACCTAAGTTGCGGATATCAGCCCTCAATACCCCATGGCGCCCTGGGTCAGCAGATCTATGTAAAGTCCTACAAAGCCTCTTCCGCTCCCGGATGAAGCCCATTATCCGGCGGGTAAGTACCCAACGCCTAGTACGAACACTAGGCACAGAAGCCTCCATAGCACTACGAAAAGCTGAACCCATACCCACAACACAAAGATCAACCTCGGCAACTGTGACATTCCGATCGACAGACCATCCAGACTACCGCGTAAACTCTCCCTATAACGTCGCCTATCCTCACGAAAATCTGGATCGCCCTATGATCCGACTCATAATCCAAAGCCCTAGCCAACCTGCCATCACCCACCAGGGTAACCCCCGGTGTCCGTAGGAAAAGATCGATGAACGATCCAGAAGACCCATTCGGTCTGTGCACCTGTCAGCAGGAACGGCAAGTAAATTCGGACAAGAAAGAAGAGAATCCTCCAAAAATCTGCCCCTAGCATTAACATCACCGCCACCCAAGGACGGATGCTTGGCGTTAAGGTCAGCACCTATGACAACCTCACCTGAACCATACAAAGGGAACACTGCATCTAAAGAGCGGAGGGGATCCCCCGGACGAAGATATAGAGAAACGAATGTAGTAGAAGAACCGTCGCCCTTCCAAACTCTAACCGCACAACACTCAATAAGACCTGTATCCAGCAAAACCCTATCACAACGAAAGTCCTCCCTAACTAAAACAGCAGTACCACCGCCCCGACTTCTCCTATCATACCTAAAGGCCCTATAGCCCGATAAACTAAACCTATGGGAAGCCGAAAGCTTATGTTCCGCCAACATAAGCACATCGGGATCCCGCTCACCTACGAAAATCCTCAAAAACTGCCTCCTAGTAAGTGAAACACAGGAGTTGACATTCACAAACACGCAATTTAGAATCCGAGACATCACAAATCCGAAGAGCTAAACCTAAGACGGCAGCCGATTCACCCCCCTCAGCCAACAATCTCCCAAACTCAGGAGCGTAAGCCCTAACACGACCTACCACCCCCAGAAAATCGGTGCCAAATGCCCTCTGACAATCGTCGAAGACACCACCAACACCCGTAGCAGAAACCGCAGGACCACCAGCCCGTCGGACTGGAGGTACATCCGCAGCACCTCGACCTGTAGCCGCAGATGATACGCCAGCGGCGATACCAGAAATCCTACCAGAAGGTACCGCAGCCTCCTGCTTCAACGCAGCCCGTCTCTCCAAGATGGCAACCCGTCTAGGACAGCCGAGGGAGCCGGCAGTATGCCCCTCCACCGCGCAGTTGACACAACTAACCGTAGCCGCAGGAATAACCGTCACAGCACCCGTCGCCAGGTCCGTGACCTCCTTGCCCTCATCCCCCTTCGCCGGTAAGGCGCAATTCCCCGGGCCATGGGAAAGTCCACACTTCACACACCTAAAACTTCACCTTGCAATGAATTGTTAAAGAGGCAATACGGAATTGTTAAAAGAGGCTACTTTTAACAATTCCGTAATATGAATCCAGTAAGCCTAAATTGTCAAAATCAAATAATCCGTCCTCGAGCTTTAGTGCTGTGCTGCCTGAGTCGCGGCCCCTTAACTGCAAAGTTTTTCCCTATGAGGTTCTTCCTTAGGAAATACGAATACATAAAACCCAAAATCGGAAAATGTTAACTCTTCCTTCTCGTGCTAATAGCTTGTGTTGGCCGTTTCGCGCCTTCTTGAGTAATCCTAAATTTTCCTCCACAGTGTAACTTCTGGAGCCACTACGAACTCATCAAGTCCAAAATCATGAAAATCGAACGATCTGTTCTCGAGTGATGCGTGCTCAAACGTACGGCATTGTGTTGTATTATATATATAGATATAGTACTGTATTTTTGCATGAGTCTTCGCATATTTTGTATATATTTTACATAATTTTTGGTATACGAGTATATCATCGATATTTAGTATACTTCTTGCATATCTTGTGTATGTTTGCTAATTTTTTGTATGATCGAATATTTGTTTCATGATTTTTGGAATAGTATTGACATATCCTTTCCTATTTCGCAAAATTGATTCATATGTCCCAATTTTTATTTTGCATTTTTATAATATTTTGCATATCAGAAATATGTAAATATTAAAAAAAGAAAAAATTCACCTCTTTTTCGATTAATTTTTCTTTGAAACAAATTTTGGGTCCAATCAGAATTTTTCTATCACACTGCAAAAAATATGCACCTGCCTATAATCCGAAGTCTAATTATTAGTTCTCGATGGAGTTTCGTGCTTGTATATGCAGACCAGTCGAGATTGCCGTCAGTAGTCACCTCCATTGCATTCGTCGTGGATTGTTTAGGCGTATGTTCAACGACCATCTTATTTAATTGCATCTTCACAATTGACTTTGAATGTGCGACCACGAGCGTATGTGCAACGTCCCTCTTTTCATATGTATGTATCTTCTCATACGCCGCTTTTGTTTCTGCGCTTGTGGTGTTTTCTGTTGGCAGTTGAAAACAGTCGGAGAAGATACCTGTATCGGAAATATTCGTGATTGTTGATCACGAAATCAAAAATAGTTGTTGCAGCGCAGCATCGCCACAAACACATTAGGCATGTTTTCGTTACAAGCTAGCAATTTTAGTTTAGCACTTTGCAACGAAAACAACTGACTTCCACTAACTGACACATAAGCAATAAGTGTCGGATTTTCACTATCTGGTAGCAATGGTGTCATGAGTTGCGAAGAAAGAACAGTGCAAAACAGACAAAAAATCGTGAAAAGTATTTATAAAACATATATTTACTATTCTTCATATATCGATTCAAAACCATATCGATTCTGTAGGCAAATAAACGCAGTTGAATCTATTTTGGTATTTGCGAATTCTTCTGAGAAATTGTAAGACACAAATAAATTAAAATTAAATAAGAAAAAATCGTTTGATTTATTCACAAAAAATAAATAAATACACGCTGAAAAAAAATCGCTTCTGTAGTATATTGTCCCAAACATATTCGGCTTGAAACATATATATGTTTAGGTTACACTCTAAACATATAATATTTGGTACAAACAAAAGTTGTGTATTTAGGAAGATATTGTTCTAAACAAATATTTGTTAACATCCCAATGTGACTGTTATTTTGAAACAAATATTTATTTGCATTTAAGTATTCATAAAATAAATTGTGTCTAATTTTTCAGTAACTCAAAGTTAAATTTTTAGAAATTTTTAATGTTCGTAAAAATAATAAATAATAATAATTGAAATCATATAATAAAGTACTTAGAGGATTGACAACAAATGATGGCTTGGAATACTCTTGAAATAATTGATTTAAAACAGAAGTTAGTGCTACATACATATGGTATCATAACTGGGAGGTACAATTCGAAACCAAGGAAAAATTAAAACTGAAATTCGAAAAAGTCAGCAAAAGTTTTGGAAATCTTTTTTAAATAAAATTTATTTGGAAAATATCCTAAATAATAATTTTAATTGTATTTCAACACATATTTTATCGATTATCGATTCTGACCATAAAAAATGCAGCAGTACAAGAGGGTGTAGGCGACATTATTAAAATGCTGCTCTCTGACAGGGCAACATCTTTTTTTAGAAAAGAAAACACCATAAATGTTTAAATCTTGAAGCTTAAAACTTACCACGTATTTTTTGGTACCACAGAAACAAGAAGGTTGAGCAGCATTCATCTTCTCTGCTTCGTTGTACTTATTTCTGTGATATGTGACTGATCCATGTAGTGTACCGGTGGCTGATGTTTGTGGTGTGGTGGTAGCTGATCTATGTTGTGTGCTGGTGACTGATGTTTGTAGTGTGCTAGTGTCTGATGTTTGTGGTGTGCTGGCATTGTAGCGGGCGATTTACGTCGTTGATAATTAACACTTATTAAAACTCCACTGCCTCCGAAAACAGAAACCTGTCTCTCATTACCAAGCATTGGGAAAATGGTTATTTCCACTGAATTTTTCATGCTGGAAATAGGTAGACTCATAGGGACGCGTATCTGCCTTGTGATAAGAATTGTCAGTAAGTTAAAAACGCGCAACAGGCAGTAACTCCAATGCCCCGCAAATTTTCTAAATACCATCCTCAACAATTCATATAACTATCAGCTACATGAACCGAAGTAAAATTTCCCTCATTTACGGCGTCAAATTGAAACCGTTGTGAGGTGACAAGGTAGCGGCGGCCAAGTTTGAATCAGGACTAAGTCAGACAATTTTAAGCTGTCGCCGCTACCATTTTGTCGCCTCACAACGGTTTCAAATTGACGCCGTAAATGAGGGAAATTTTTCTTCGGTTTTTCGAGTTTCAGAAAACCCGGTTTTTATAATCATTTGTAACAAATCGGAACATTTTGAAGATTTTCGAATGCTAAAAAAGTTTTTAAATGTTGATAAATATTTTGTATGAAAACAGGGCAATCGTGCTTTTTACATAAATATTTAATAAAACACGAAAACCGAAACCCGATCACACTAGTTTAAAGATATTTTTTATTTTTTCAATTTATATTCATAAAAATATTTTGAAATTATGCATAAAAATATCAAAAAAAAATTACAAAAATACTTACCAGGAACTACATCCATAGGTAGTCTTCTCAACTCTGACCCATTAAAGTGCCGTTCACATATGCGGTGGCTTGGATGCAAAACTAATTTTTCAATTCTTAATATCCTGCACCATTCATTTCTTTCTTTGGTGCTATCCGGGAATTTGGTGCTTTTCAATCGAAAAGCCAAATTTATTTTTGTTAATGAGAAAAAGTGAACATTGGAACTAATTCAAAAACCAGGGGCCAAATCACGATTGAAAAGTTCTCGACAAAGAATGTCGAGAACATTTGGATAGGTTTCATAGGACTTTATTTTAACAGTATACTTCAATTCGACGGAAGTTTATACTCTTTAATCGACAATAAAAACATATTCTATATTTAAATTTTTCATAATTTATTGTACTTAATTTTTTCGAGTGTCCAACATTTTTTTTCGCTTCTATGCATTTAAAATAATTGCAATTTTAAATATATTATAAACAATACATGTATGTATGTAGGTAAACAAAGAATATATAAAAAAGACAATACGAGTTTTCTTTTCTAAAAAAAAGATGTTGCCCTGCCAGAGCACAGCACATTAATAATGTCGCCTACACCCTCTTGTAAAGCTGCATTTTTTATGGTCGTAATGCAAGAAGCTACACGCTGACAAAAAATTGCTTCTGTAGTATATTGCCCCATACATATTTGCCTTGAAACATATATATGTTTACGGTACACTCTACGCATATAATATTTGGTACACACAAAAATTATATATTTGGGAAGATGTTGTTCTAAACTAGGGATGTAACGAAAGTGACTTTAGCGAAAGCGAATATTGAAATATATTTCTTGCGAATGCGAATGGTGAAATATGCACTTTTGCGAAAGGGAATAATAATTTGACCCTTTAGTAAAAATTAAGGAACTAAATTGATACTTTTCCAGGATATTCAAGTATTAAGAATTTTTTCCACAAACATATTAACGTTAAGCGCTCGACGCAGAAATTTTTAATGTTCGTAAAAATAATAATAGTTGAAATCTTATTACCTTGGATTAAAATAAATTGCTTGGAAGATTGTCAACAAATGATGACTTCAAATACTCAGAAAATGATTTAAAATATAAATTAATGATGCATATGGTAATATGGGAAACCAAGCAAAACTGAAATTCGAAAGTGTCAGGAAAAGTTTTAAACTTTTTTTAAAATAAAATATATTTGGAGAAATTCCTAAGAAATAATTTATTTGTACATATATATAAACACATATTTTATTTGTATTTAAAAACATATTATATGCGTTCCAAATATATTTTATTGATTTTCAAATAAAATTTATTTAAATTCTATATAAAAATTTGTCTTCTTTCGATTCCAACATGTCAAAAAAATGCAATTTTTCCCCGTGTGCACTTTAATTAATATTGAGGCCCCAACATGCAGCAGCAAAAATAGTAGCTGAGGAGTTTTGTTACAAAACTTCAAACTATTAGTGTGGGATAAGTATACCATTACCCCCAAAAGCATGCCGTGGAAGTAATAACCGTAGTCTACAATACATACGAAGCAAGGACACGCTAGGTTATACCGCCTATGGTCGGTCGACTGAACCTAGGTTGTCTGTTGGAAAGGATTGGCTATGGGTTACGCATCACTTTCCATTACTCCCATTGCGAAAAATGGTATGTGAATTTTCCTAGCAGATTTCATTTAAAAAAAATAATTTTTGAAGCAAATATAAAAGTTGGACATATTCTATATTTAATTTATGCATTATCTATTGAACCCAACATTTTTCGATTGTACAACTTTTTTGGTGCTGTTCATTTTAAAATATATTATGCGTGCTATCCACTTGTTTTGTAGAGTTTCCTTTATATAAAATGCTCTCACCGAGGTCAAACATTTTCGATCCATTATCGAAACATAGAGAACAAAGCACTGAGATAACCAACCTAGCCTTATCCTCCTCGCTCACTACACCTCGCAATTCACCAGCACACTGGCGGACTTTTATGGCACATGCGAGAAAATCCTTACCAAAGATCTTCTAGCACGTGTCATCAAACATCTTTGCAGTTGAAACAATGCGTCAACCCCTTACGCCTATCTCTACGCAGCGATATCCTGCTGCTGAGAAAACGAAAACGCGTACAATAAAAGCCTACAATGCCTAATCCTCTGGCCAGATGAATCAGCCATTTGTTGCCCCCGAGCGCACCACCCGCAACACCTCAAGCCTGAGCGTCGCCAATCCGGCACGCACATCATCAGCATCGAATGTTGATGAGAGACCCTCCATAATCACCGAGTGCGGGGCCATCCCCTTGGGTGTGTAGGTGTAAAACTGATCGACCTCACTAGTAAAGAACTCCTTCAACGACTGGTGCTCCTCCAATGTCAGATCCTTAAAATTAGTGCAATTGCGCCGCTGCAGCGAAACTGTAAACTGGCCAAGCCCTAAATCTATCCACTAACTCCTTAACATTAACTCCAAATGCAGTGAAGACCGGGATTGACTTACCCTTTGCCGGGGCGGGATTGCCACCGGCTCCTCCTGTCATCGTCGGAGCTGTCGTCTCCGTCATATTTCTTGGCACATCCTTCTTCTTCTCTGCCGTCTTCCTGTTAAGGGCAGCTGTAGCCGAAGTCATCTCCGTCCGCCTCTTGACCACATTCGCCGAGGGTGGCCCGGCGCTAAGTACCTTCATCCGTGATGCCGGCGGTGCACCCATGGTCTGTCGGACCGGCGGTGTCGCGGCAGTGTCCATTTCCTCATCAACCGCAGTCTCCCCCCCTAGAGGAGACACCTTCATGTGTTCGTCGTACGCCGAACACTTCCCCTGCATGTCATTTACCAATACCTGCAGCTGCTCAATCTGCTTCTGCAGATGGGCCACCGTTGCCTCAAATTTAAAGGATTCGTAGGGCGAATCGTCATCGCCATGTCCCTTCTTCTTCTTTCGCTTCCGCTGCTTGCGCTCAACGGTCTGGTAACCGTCGGTGAGTGCGCTGGTCTCGGACAAGCCGTCCGTACCACGCTCGACAGCAGCCTTAGCTGGCGCCTTCAATTCCATTTTGCTAGCTGGATCGCCGGCCGTTGTCATGACTACATCGGCCATGTCTGCGCTATTCAAATATAATCCAGCATATAGGATATCTGAAAAAGTAGCTGGGCGTTACAGGTGAGTTTTATGAAGATCGCGGCTGACTCCATTAAAAATTAAATGTATAATCTGCTTCAGGATTATTTTGACGACTGTACGAGACAATCATTGCGCCAATCTTCTTCATTGTGGGTTAATTTGACAGCAATATAAGCGTCTCAAACGTGGACTTATTTATAGATAGAGATTGGATTGGATTTGGCTGAGTCCCTCTTCAGTGGAAATAGACATAAGTAAAGGGTTTTCCATTAAGGACATAAGAATTTTATATATTAATAAAACACAGAATATTTAAGATATCTAGTTCAAATTCCAGGTGTAGTGCAAATTTTACATTTTAAGAATGAAATTTAATTTCGGTCATATGACCACCACGAGCCCATCAACAGCGATCTATTGTTTAGACCCAATTTTCCACCACTCTTGGACACATTTCGACCGGAACGTTGGCAATTTCGCGTTGGATGTTGTCTCTGAGCTCGTCTAAAGTTGTTGACTTACCCCAAGGATATTCCTCAGGAGAAACGCCGCATCGCCAATAAAAAAAATGAGGAAAGGCTTCAGAGGATGCTGACGATAATGGTTTACTAGGAGGTACAGGTACTGTGCCCAAAATAACTGATTGGCCAAACGGAGAGTACTGGAATATAGCTGTATTTAATTTAAATTAAGAAATGGAAATTGTTTGTATTAAAATAGTTTATAAATAAATTGAAGGTTAATGGACTTACCCCCATCGTGTTGGCTGCCATAACTTCCAACAACAAATGATATGAAAGTATAGTTAGCATCGCAGATTCCCATACAATTCGGCATATCCCACATTCGTTGAAAATCATTGGCAATGTGTTTGTACTGCTGTGTAGTTTGTTCACTTAAATAAATCGGCGAAAGCAAGCGCCACAAAACTTCACTGCATTCTAAAATAAAATTTCGAATTGTTGTTTTCCCCAGCTTGTGACCCAATGCAATCGATTGTATGGAGCAACCGTGACCCAAATATCTAAAATTTTAAAGAATAGAATGTTAATATTTCCCAACTTGGAATCATAGGATAAATCAATATTTGACATACAGTGGTGGTATTGCTAGTCTCTCTGATATTTTATTAATGTTAATAACAAATTAAAAACTGCCATAGGTATTCTAGTGTCCGGCTTTCGCCCAGTCATTGTTTATAGGACGTCCACCCCATCTTATCCGACGATATTTTCTTGATTACTTTTATTGTAAATTTTGCACAGATTTAAAAAACACAAATTTATAAACATTCTTTTTAACTTCATTTTTAATAAACCTAAACAAAAAGAAATCGCGGCTTTTTTGTTTACTTATGTGTTGTTGTTGTCAGATCATATGACTCGTTTTCTCAACGTTGACTAATCGCTTAAAGATGATAAATTACGATTACGTATGCTTAACCCGCCCTTAAAGTTCAGCTTACGTTGGGCAATTTGAATGAGACGATTTTGAGTCTTGAGAGGGCGAATTAATTGAGGAGCTGTTTAGGGCAGTGATGGGCACTTATACAAAATTCCATATCGTACGTCTGTATTTGTGATAAGTGCTAACCCTCTCTCTGTGCACTGCGAAAAATGGTATGTGCATTGCCAATGACAGATTGTTAGGTAAAGGGGAATTGACAGTTCAGAATATTGAAAGAAAACCTTACAATTTCATATATTTACAATATATTTTGTAAATATTTATATACAGGATTACGAATAAGAATATTGTATAGACAGTGTTGCCAATTAAATGTATCTCTGATAATGGCGCATGCACAACCTTCGCACATCAGACAATCAAACGTGTCTGCAAATTATCTCACAATGACTTTTCAAGACAAACATTTTATATTCACACGGTTGTAGGTTCACAGGGTTGCATTTTTCCGCCATTTTCTTGACAATATTGTCCGATCTGGCAATCGTATGAACATAGCTTAAGTAATGAAAATTATATTTTTCGACATTTCTCACTAATTGAAATAAATATGAAAACAGTTTTAATTTAAATAAAATATGTGTTATTTCTATTTAAATATGAAGTATTATTTCAAATAATGGCATCTGTTATATACTTAATTTACAAAGACGGCATTTTTTGATGGCAACAAAACTCTAAACCAGGGGCCAAATCACGACATCGAGAACTTTTCAATCGAAAAGATAATTTATTTCTGTTAATGAGAAAAAGTTAACATTGGTACTAATTAAAAACTGTATAGATAGGACTTTATTTAAACAGTATGCTTGAATTCGACAGAAGTTTATACTCTTTTAACGACAATAAAAAACATTCTATATTTAAATTTTTAATTATTTATTGTACTTAATTTTGTCGAGTGTCCAATATTTTTTTCGCTTTTGTGCATTTAAAATAATTGCAATTTTAAATATATTATAAACAATACATGTACTCGTATGTATGTAGGTAAACAAAGAATATCTGATACGTTTCATTCAATATAAAAAAGACAAAAGTTTTCTTTTCTAAAAAAAGATGTTGCCCTGTCAGAGTACAACATCCTCTTGTATAGCTGCATTTTTTATGGTCGTAATGGAAAACAAAAATGCAAGAAGCTAGCCTTCTGACTCACTTAAAAACAAAGAATACTCCACGGAGCCTCCTAAATAAAGCATCTGTCAAAACTTCGTTAGAAAAAATACTTTGACGCCGTGCACAAACATATTAACGCTAAGCGCTCGACGCTGAAAAACTTCTGTTTTGTAGTCCATCGTCTACCCCTTCGATTTAATACAGGGCTGAAAAGTTGCATTTTTGCACCGTGCAAGAGCATCATTTTAACAAAAGAAAAATAAATCATTTCGCAGAGCAGCATTTTTTACAAACGAAAATAAAAAAGCATTTTTGGGACGAAAGGTAGAAAAAATGTAAAAATGTTTGTCACAAATGAAAATGGTGTTTTGTAGATAGTGAAAAAACTGGTGCACCTGTAGATAGTGAAAAAACATTTTAATTAAACATCCTGGCCTAGGTAAGAAAAGATGGGGAATTTAGCAAAAGCGGTTGCCTCTTCAGGCACATTCCGTCTTAAAATTACCGTATCTGCACTTTAATTAATATTGAGGGCCCAACATGCAGCGGCAAAAATAGTAACTGAGGAGTTACAGAAATTCAAAATATTAGTGTGGGATAAGAATACCATTACTCCTAAAAGCATGCCGTGGATGTAATAACCGTAGTATTGTGGACATACGAAACAAGGACAAGCTAGGTTATACCGCCTATGGTCGGTCGAGAGAACCTAGGTTTTGGAAAGGATTGGCTATGGGTTACGCATCACTTTCCATTACTCCCGCTGCGAAAAATGGTATGTGAATTTTCCTAACAGATTTCATTTTAAAAAAATAATTTTTGAAGCAAAAATAAAAGTTGGACATATTCTATATTTAATTTGTTCATTATCTATTGTACCCAACATTTTCGAGTGTACAGCTTTTTTGGTGCTGTTCAGGAAGACATTCTGGATAAATGCTATCAACAATCAATCCAAAAAATTCGCGGTTTGATAATTTAGCGAAAATTAAACTTCATGCTCATTTTTATTGTCGTGTAAATAGTTGAAAGCTGTAAATAATGCAACTGTGTCGCGATTTTTGAACGACAGCATTCGTATATTGTTGCTCCGCGGGAAGGAGTCAAAAGTGTTATTGCTTTTAGCGGATGCTGCATATTATATGATCAAAGCTGGTAGAAACTTAACTCTTTTACCCGAATCTCCTCCACGTAACGTGTTTGACACACTATTTAAAGA
Organism: Eudasyphora cyanicolor; assembly: GCA_963930755.1. Classification (NCBI taxonomy): domain Eukaryota; kingdom Metazoa; phylum Arthropoda; class Insecta; order Diptera; family Muscidae; genus Eudasyphora; species Eudasyphora cyanicolor. The sequence goes on along the minus strand of OZ005737.1, from coordinate 74,705,423 downwards.
ATTAGGAGCCGAGGCAGCGCAAATAGGCCCCGTTGACCTTCATTTCAATACAAATGGCTTAAATCAGCTTGAACTCAGCCGTCTATAAAAAACATTCTCTATTCGACAATCTCCCAAATATCGAAATCACACACTTTGACACATAAATAACCGTTAAAATTTGAAGGTTTATTGTCCAAGAAAAATCTCTACTGATGCAGCTAAAATAGCTTCTTTTTTACGGAACTGTGAGGGAATGCTGGAACATGGACATTTGTACCTTTATGATAAATGTAATGTTTAAACAGATTGATAAGCAGTTATATATGTTAACCCGATAAATGTTTAAATTCATTCAATTCATAATTTATCTCACATCTTCCCCTAACGTTAAATCCATTAATACTTTCACACCCTCTAATAATATTCGAGGGAATTTCTTATTGATCTCGACACTATAGAGTAAGAGTTGATGACAACGCGTCTAGTCAACTCTCGGTTCTTGCAGGTATGCCCCAGGTTTCGTCCACCGGAGCAGTTTTGACAAACCCACACCTGAGGGTTTCGTCGCCGGAGTTAGTTTGAGGAGTAAACGAACAAATTTTTGTAATTTTGGGCATTTTGACGCTATGTCGTAAAAAATGTTTTTCTGATTAAAAGCCATAAGTGAAAAAGCTCATAAAGCCAGTAAAGTGGGAAAAATAGATAATTTCCGGAAAGTGTTTTGCAGACGGGGTTTCATCACCCTTTCGAAAAGTCGGACGATAAGTTGCCTGCACTTAGGGGGCAATTTCAACGGAGATGCGGTTGTGAGAGTTCCGTACACGAGACTCCTGAATTGCAGACAATTTTGTCAACCGCGATTTTGGACCTAGTGGGGCCCCGGAGGCCGGATGGTCTTGAAAATTTAGTGGGTCTATCCCGCGCCCAATTTGGCGCAAAAACGAGACATGAATGTTTCATCAATCGGAGAGATTTTGACACCCCTACACCTGAGGTTTTCATCAACAGAGCCAATTTAAAGAGTAAACGCTCAGATATTGGCATTTCTGGACGTATAGTCGGTATGTCGGACACCAGCGGCACTACCGACTTGCTCAAGGCTGCTGCAACTGCAGTGGCAATGGGAGCGATTCGCCCTACGAAGAGTTGAAAATTCAGCTTACACTAGATAAGATGAACGAGACAATCATGAGTCTCGAGAGGGCGAATAAGGTACTTCTTGAGTTCAGGAGTTCAGTTATATCGTAAAAGTTTTTAGCTTGGAGAAGTTTGTTTTTGCCAGGGCATTATTGGTTGATAGGGGCTATAAGTTCCAAATGCATACATCTGGGGCTCTTCTAGCGTATGCGGTTGTTGCTGAGGGACTCTCGAATGAGTACAGTGCGAAATGCCATACCGGTGTGTTAAATGTGGCCAGTCGTATGGACCGGTGAAATGTTCCATTCCTGAAGGATGTGGAGGGGAATGATGTACCGCGAACAGATGCGGTCACTGGTAAGGCAATCGAGGTCTTGGGAATGCCCAAGAAGAAAGGTCATTCTCCAGCAGAGGCACCAATGCAAGGAGGAATCGAAGGCGAAGGAAGCTCAAGGGCCCGGACGACTGGCGGAGGTCAGAGGCGGCGTATCGAATGCGGCTGGGGCCCGTCGCAGCACTACCCCGACGGCGGGAGTGGCACGCTTTGCAAGAAGGGCAGATGATTTATGAAGAGTGTAGGTCGTTATTCGGTAAAGGTGTGTCGGATGTCATGAAGTACATTTTCCAATTGGCTCCTAGATACGAGTATAGGGAGATCTCGGGTACACAAGACAGGTCCAACGCGCTTTTGGGTTTGCTGATGCACATCGGTGGTCTGTATGTTTAGTGTGGTATTTATTAATGCCAATTCAGTGGGGTGACGTTGTGGCCGATGCGAGAGGTAGGTTGCTTTGCGATGTTCTCCCAATTTTGACACCTGCCTGACAGATGATCGGTCTATGCCAAATGGCTCGTCGGGTTCTTTCATAGACTTCTTTCTCCGGAGTCCGGGGCTGAGGTTCTTCTGGCGTTAGGGAATGTGCAGGAGAATGAAAGGCAGACTTTTCTCAATTTCGGTAGGATGGATGTGCGGCGTTTGAGACGTTGTCTGGATGACTGCGTGCTCCCGGAATGAGCTGAGCTCTGTCTTTCGCGGTGCTATTGAGTGCTCCGTGCCCAGAATGTCGGCTGACAGGAGAATCTTGGGCGATCTGCCGTCACATATTATTCGCTTCATTCGAGAGCGTAGGAGACTTCGTCGAATTTTGCAACGATCGGTTGATCCGGGAGGCATTCCATTCTTAGGGCGGATATTCGGAAGTTAAATAGGATAATTCGGGATTCCATTTATAAATTCGATGGGGGCCCGTCGTAAGGGATTGATTTTCGGGACACCTGTGATGGAATTCTGTGGTGACTTCACGGCTAGTGGCTCTGTGATTGGCGACAGGTCTACTTGGGATTATAGCGGCATTGTGAGTTACGGTTGCATATGGGAGGTTCTGGCCCGCAGACCTTCACGGAAGTCTAGTGGCGTCGATAGGATTCCCGATGAGGCGGGTGAGGTATTGTGGGGTTTGTCGATTCTCTTCAATCATTGTTTGAATTTGGGTTCCTTTCCGTCCCCCCGGTAGTAGGCTTTAGTTGTTCTCATCAGGAAGCCAGGATCTGATCCTAGGCGATAGTTATAGACCGATTTCGCTTTTGTCGCCGTTTGGAAAGCTTCTCGAGTATTTCATGCTTGCTAGGATTAAAAGAATTGTTGACGATAGACGCACCCACCAGCTTTTGCGTATGAAGGACGGTGGACTTTCACTCGAGGTTAGATTTATCTAAAAGCATATTATTAGGCCCGTCATCTCCTACGGCTTTTTCAGCTCGGTATGCCATTTCTTCTGCCCATATTGAAAGGATTACGCTATGGGAGGGGCGAGTGCTGAGGTCTTATCTAGGGTTTCGCTGGAGGGTCATGGGGGATGGCTTTTGGAATGGATTTTGAGGGAATAGATGTCTATGACTAATTGTGCCGTCGGCGTTTTTGAAATGGGTCGTCACCTTCGGAATAGGATCGTCGAGGAAATTTATAGCTTCGATGAGGATTTTGACACCCTTCCCACCGGACGGCTTCTTGCGCCTGCTGGTTTTCTTAGGCCCTTGTGTTTTACCATAGGAGGTCCAATGTGACTGATAGGACTTGATATATAGTACCGTGCAGTAGATGTAAATAGTCCCTAGTTTTTAAGATTACAATTATTTTTAGAAATTGGTGGAGTGCTCGTGGCATGACAGCGGCACTTTGTTTTAGATTAAGTAGGCCCAGATGGACGTAAGAGCCGGGAATGTGTGTTTATAGTGTTAATTAGAAAGTAAGCCACATTTTGTATTAGTTGTGTTTTGAAAAAAATAAGTGGCAATAATTGAAATTAAATGAACGCTATATCGGTTTCCTGCGGCTCCACCGACGGGTTCAAGACTGCTGGCGACCGCAAGCAGCGCAAAATAAAGAATACGAGTTACAGGCGATTCGCCTTATGAAGAAATTAAAGTTGAGCTTATGTTGGACAATTTGAATGAAACGATTTTGCGTCTTGAGAGGGCGAATTAATTGAGGAGCTGTTTAGGGCAGTGGTGGGCACTCACATACTTATACAAAATTCCATATCGTACGTCTGTATATGTGAGAAGTGCTAACCCTCTCTTTATGCACTGCGAAAAATGGTATGTGCATTTGTCAATGACAGATTGTTAGGCAAAGGGGAATTGACAGTTCAGACGATTGAAAGAAAACTTTACATTCTCATATATTTACAATATAGTTTGTAAATATTTATATGCAGGATTGCCAATACAAATATTTTATAGACAGTGTTTTCAATAAAATGTATCTCTGACAATAGCGAAATTCTCACATGCACAAACTTCGCACATCAGACAATCAAAAGTGTCTGCAAAATATCTCACAATGAATTTTCTGCCAACGTTGCAAGGCAACAATATTATATTCACACGGTTGTAGGTTCACAGTGTTGCATTTTATCGCAATTTTCTTGAAAATATTGTCCGATCTGGAAATCGTCTGTACATAGCTTAAGTAATGAAAATTTATATTTTTCGACATATCTCACCAATTGATGAAAATAATTTTTATTTAAATAAAATATGTGTTCGTCTATTTAAATATGAAGTATTCTTTCATATAATGGTATCTGTTACATACTTAATTTACAAAGACGGCAATATATTCTTAAACCAGGGGCCAAATCACGACATTCTTATCGAGAACTTTTCAATGGAAAAGCCAAATTTATTTTTGTTAATGAGAAAAAGTGAACATTGGAACTAATTCAAAAACCAGGGGCCAAATCACGACATTCGTTATCGAGAACTTTTCAATCGAAAAGTTCTCGATATCGAATGTCGAGAACGTTTCGATAGGTTTCATAAGACTTTATTTTAACAGTATACTTCAATTCGACGGAAGTTTATACTCTTTTATCGACAATAAAAACCTATTCTATATTTAAATTTTTCATAATTTATTGTACTTAATTTTTTCGAGTGTCCAACATTTTTTTTGCTTCTATGCATTTAAAATAATTGCAATTTTAAATATATTATAAACAATACATGTATGTACACGGGGAAAAATAGCCTTTTTTGATATGTTTGAATCGAAAGAAAATATATTTGGAACACAAATTTTTAAATATTATATATTTCCTAGCAAATAAATTGTATTTGAAAATCAACAAAATATATTTGAAACGCATATATTAATATATTACAACAAAATATATTTGCAAACAAAAATTCTCAAATAAAATATGTGTTTAAATACAAATATAATTATTGTTTAGGAATTTCTCCAAATATATTTTATTTAAAAAAAAAATTCAAAACTTTTGTTTTCGAATTCCAGATTAAATTTTTCCTACAACTTCTATAGCGCTTTGATACCAAATCAGGAGGAACATATATACGGATGTTATATATAAATCTGAACCGATTTTCCCTGAATACTCATTCATGTAAAAAGACATCTTTCTGTCGAATTTCGTACTGATGGGATATAAAATACAGTCTCTACTAGCGTACAGTGGGGCTCTTCTAGCGTATGCGGTTGTTGCTGAGGGACTCTCGAATGAGTACAGTGCGAAATGCCATACCGGTGTGTTAAATGTGGCCAGTCGTATGGACCGGTGAAATGTTCCATTCCTGAAGGATGTGGAGGGGAATGATGTACCGCGAACAGATGCGGTCACTGGTAAGGCAATCGAGGTCTTGGGAATGCCCAAGAAGAAAGGTCATTCTCCAGCAGAGGCACCAATGCAAGGAGGAATCGAAGGCGAAGGAAGCTCAAGGGCCCGGACGACTGGCGGAGGTCAGAGGCGGCGTATCGAATGCGGCTGGGGCCCGTCGCAGCACTACCCCGACGGCGGGAGTGGCACGCTTTGCAAGAAGGGCAGATGATTTATGAAGAGTGTAGGTCGTTATTCGGTAAAGGTGTGTCGGATGTCATGAAGTATAATTCGATGGGGGCCCGTCGTAAGGGATTGATTTTCGGGACACCTGTGATGGAATTCTGTGGTGACTTCACGGCTAGTGGCTCTGTGATTGGCGACAGGTCTACTTGGGATTATAGCGGCATTGTGAGTTACGGTTGCATATGGGAGGTTCTGGCCCGCAGACCTTCACGGAAGTCTAGTGGCGTCGATAGGATTCCCGATGAGGCGGGTGAGGTATTGTGGGGTTTGTCGATTCTCTTCAATCATTGTTTGAATTTGGGTTCCTTTCCGTCCCCCCGGTAGTAGGCTTTAGTTGTTCTCATCAGGAAGCCAGGATCTGATCCTAGGCGATAGTTATAGACCGATTTCGCTTTTGTCGCCGTTTGGAAAGCTTCTCGAGTATTTCATGCTTGCTAGGATTAAAAGAATTGTTGACGATAGACGCACCCACCAGCTTTTGCGTATGAAGGACGGTGGACTTTCACTCGAGGTTAGATTTATCTAAAAGCATATTATTAGGCCCGTCATCTCCTACGGCTTTTTCAGCTCGGTATGCCATTTCTTCTGCCCATATTGAAAGGATTACGCTATGGGAGGGGCGAGTGCTGAGGTCTTATCTAGGGTTTCGCTGGAGGGTCATGGGGGATGGCTTTTGGAATGGATTTTGAGGGAATAGATGTCTATGACTAATTGTGCCGTCGGCGTTTTTGAAATGGGTCGTCACCTTCGGAATAGGATCGTCGAGGAAATTTATAGCTTCGATGAGGATTTTGACACCCTTCCCACCGGACGGCTTCTTGCGCCTGCTGGTTTTCTTAGGCCCTTGTGTTTTACCATAGGAGGTCCAATGTGACTGATAGGACTTGATATATAGTACCGTGCAGTAGATGTAAATAGTCCCTAGTTTTTAAGATTACAATTATTTTTAGAAATTGGTGGAGTGCTCGTGGCATGACAGCGGCACTTTGTTTTAGATTAAGTAGGCCCAGATGGACGTAAGAGCCGGGAATGTGTGTTTATAGTGTTAATTAGAAAGTAAGCCACATTTTGTATTAGTTGTGTTTTGAAAAAAATAAGTGGCAATAATTGAAATTAAATGAACGCTATATCGGTTTCCTGCGGCTCCACCGACGGGTTCAAGACTGCTGGCGACCGCAAGCAGCGCAAAATAAAGAATACGAGTTACAGGCGATTCGCCTTATGAAGAAATTAAAGTTGAGCTTATGTTGGACAATTTGAATGAAACGATTTTGCGTCTTGAGAGGGCGAATTAATTGAGGAGCTGTTTAGGGCAGTGGTGGGCACTCACATACTTATACAAAATTCCATATCGTACGTCTGTATATGTGAGAAGTGCTAACCCTCTCTTTATGCACTGCGAAAAATGGTATGTGCATTTGTCAATGACAGATTGTTAGGCAAAGGGGAATTGACAGTTCAGACGATTGAAAGAAAACTTTACATTCTCATATATTTACAATATAGTTTGTAAATATTTATATGCAGGATTGCCAATACAAATATTTTATAGACAGTGTTTTCAATAAAATGTATCTCTGACAATAGCGAAATTCTCACATGCACAAACTTCGCACATCAGACAATCAAAAGTGTCTGCAAAATATCTCACAATGAATTTTCTGCCAACGTTGCAAGGCAACAATATTATATTCACACGGTTGTAGGTTCACAGTGTTGCATTTTATCGCAATTTTCTTGAAAATATTGTCCGATCTGGAAATCGTCTGTACATAGCTTAAGTAATGAAAATTTATATTTTTCGACATATCTCACCAATTGATGAAAATAATTTTTATTTAAATAAAATATGTGTTCGTCTATTTAAATATGAAGTATTCTTTCATATAATGGTATCTGTTACATACTTAATTTACAAAGACGGCAATATATTCTTAAACCAGGGGCCAAATCACGACATTCTTATCGAGAACTTTTCAATGGAAAAGCCAAATTTATTTTTGTTAATGAGAAAAAGTGAACATTGGAACTAATTCAAAAACCAGGGGCCAAATCACGACATTCGTTATCGAGAACTTTTCAATCGAAAAGTTCTCGATATCGAATGTCGAGAACGTTTCGATAGGTTTCATAAGACTTTATTTTAACAGTATACTTCAATTCGACGGAAGTTTATGATAAAAGAGTATAAACTTCCGTCGAATAAAAACCTATTCTATATTTAAATTTTTCATAATTTATTGTACTTAATTTTTTCGAGTGTCCAACATTTTTTTTGCTTCTATGCATTTAAAATAATTGCAATTTTAAATATATTATAAACAATACATGTATGTACACGGGGAAAAATAGCCTTTTTTGATATGTTTGAATCGAAAGAAAATATATTTGGAACACAAATTTTTAAATATTATATATTTCCTAGCAAATAAATTGTATTTGAAAATCAACAAAATATATTTGAAACGCATATATTAATATATTACAACAAAATATATTTGCAAACAAAAATTCTCAAATAAAATATGTGTTTAAATACAAATATAATTATTGTTTAGGAATTTCTCCAAATATATTTTATTTAAAAAAAAATTTCAAAACTTTTGTTTTCGAATTCCAGATTAAATTTTTCCTACAACTTCTATAGCGCTTTGATACCAAATCAGGAGGAACATATATACGGATGTTATATATAAATCTGAACCGATTTTCCCTGAATACTCATTCATGTAAAAAGACATCTTTCTGTCGAATTTCGTACTGATGGGATATAAAATACAGTCTCTACAGCGCTTACATGTCAAATCGGGGGTAACATATATATGGGGGCTATATCTAAATCTGAACCGATTTTCTCCGAATTTGGCAGTATTTCTTCATGTAGAAGGAAACCTCTTTTTGCCGAAGTTCGCACTGATCGGATATAAAACAACATTTTTACAGCGCTTACACTTCAAATCGGGTGTAACGTATATATGGGGGCTATATCTAAATCTGAACCGATTTCTTCCAAATTTAACAGTATTCATTCATATAATAAGAAACCTCTTTCTGCAGAATTTCAGACTGATCGGATATAAAATAAAGTTTTTACAGCGCTTACATGTCAAATCTGGGGTAACATATATATGGGGGCTATATCTAAATCTGAACCGATTTTAACCAAATTCAATAGGGATCGTCTTTGGGCCAAATAAAATATATGTGTAAAGTTTCGTCGAGATCGGACCATAATTGCGACCTGTACTTTGATTACAAGAATACATGCACAGACAGACGGACATAGCTAAATCATCTCAGAAAGTGATTTTAAGTCGATCGGTATAATAAACAATGGGGGTATTTCTTCTCCTTTTGGGTGTTACAAACAAATGCACAAAGTTATAATACCCTGTACCACGGTGTGATGTAGGGTATAAAGAAATTATTTCACAGAGCAGCATTTTTTACAAACGAAAACAAAGACATTTTTGGGACGAAAGGTAGAAAAAATGGAAAATTTGTTGTCACAAAAGAAAACACCATTAGATGCACCTGTAGACAATGAAAAACATTATAATTAAACCTGGTCCTGGCCTAGGTAAGAAAAGATTGGGAATGTAGCAAAAGCGGTTGCCTCATCAGGCACACTATTCCGTCTTAAAATTACCGTATACACGCTGAAAAAAATCGCTTCTGTAGTATATTGTCCCAAAAATATTCGGCTTGAAACGTATATATATTTAGGAACACATTAAACATATAATATTTGGTACACACAAAAGTTATATATTTGGGAAGATGTTGTTCTAAACAAATCTTTTTTTACATCCCAATATGTTTTTATTTGAGACTATTATTTCCGAAACAGATATTTATTTGCATTAAGTATTCAGAAAATACCTTAATTGTGTTAAATTTATCAGTAATTTAACGGTAATTTTTTGTAGAAATTTTTAATGTTCGTAAAAATAATAAATAATAATAGTTGAAATCTTATAAGATTGTCAACAAATGATGACTTCAAATACTCAGAAAATGATTTAAAACAGAAATTAATGATGCATATGGTAATGTGGGAAACCAAGCAAACCTAAAACTGAAATTCGAACGTGTCAGGAAAAGTTTTAAACTTTTTTCAAAATAAAATATATTTGGAGATATTCCTAAACAATACATTTATTTGTACATATATATAAACAAATATTTTATTTGTATTTAAAAACATATATTATATGCGTTCCAAAAATATTTTATTGATTTTCATATAAAATTTATTTAAATTCTATTTAAAAATTTGTCTTCCAAATATATTTTCTTTCGATTCCAACATATCAAAATTACAATTTTGCCCCGTGTGCAATTTAATTAATATTGAGGCCCCAACATGCGGCAGCAAAAATTGATTGATTTCTCAGGCTCACAGCCTGATCTTTATTACCAAAACATTCAATTATAAATTCAAAATCCATTTCAAAAATCATTTCCTAACATATAATATTACTCTAGGAATATATAATATATTAATTTAAAATACAGCGATACTGGCAGGCCAGCCCACGTGTCAATTATTAGGCTATTTATGGATCTCCATCCCTAATATCTAAAAAAACACCTCGGAAAAAGGGTACAAAAAACCGAGGGTCACTTAACTCTAATACATCAATTATTAAACCTAACTTATACTAATACCTACAACTACAAAACGTATTTACAAAACAAACTCAAAATAATTCATGACAATAAAAAACAAAATATATACAATATAAATATCTACACCAAGGGCAAGTCACTGTTCCATCCTATACACCGGGTCCAGTAGGTCATATCTCCTATACCTTCTGTGGTAGAACACCACCTTGTCGTTCGCATCATAAATCAAAGCATTATCCCGGAGGTGTAGTAGGCACATAGGTGTCATAAAGCCATTGTTCCTCAATATTTCATGGAATTCCTCCCGAGTGGTGAGCTGGTCCCTAACCATCACATTAGGATGTGTGGGACATTTCGTAAGATAGGCGATGGCCACGCCAACCATGAACGTGTCAATCCTGCCCATACCGGCCTTCCTGTAGATCTCCCCGCAGGATGGGTTCTTGTAGCGGCCTTGCTCCGTCACTTTCGCTCTCAAGTCAAGACAGTGTCTAAAAATCCTCCTCTCAAATACCCTCAATCGCTCCATTTGGTGAGAAGACACCGTGAACCAGATGGGGAACGCATACGATATCGTTGGTCTGACCACCTGTTTATATATCGTCAGCTTAATACGATCACTTAGACCTCCTCTCCGTGCCAGGATCTGACGATAAATATTATATGCTGCGATACCTTTCCTGAGTGCATGGTCCACGTGTCTTTTGAAAGTGAAGTTCTCCTCAAAAATGACTCCTAAATACTTCAGCTCTTCTGCATTTCTTATCGTTTCGCCTCTTATACGGACGGCAGGGGTGTACGTTCTCGCATTCCTGTACAGTTTGCCCCTGGCTCCTTTAAATATTATCGATTGGCATTTTTCAGTATTTAGGGTCAGTCTCCACTTCTCAAAATACGCCGCAAGTGTGTCTAGGTACAGCGTGAGCCTCCTTTCTGCAGTCTTAGCCCTGGGGTGTGTCGCCGCGACGAGGATATCGTCCGCGTATGTTAACATCTTAACTCCATCAGGCGGGTCCGTCATATCAGCCATGTATAAATTATATAGGACCGGGTCAAGCACTGAGCCTTGTGGAACCCCGGCAGTCACAGCTTTCGGCCTAGATTTAGTATCTTCCATGAACACCGTGAAAGATCTACCCCTTAAGTAGTCTGAAATCATCCTCGTTACACGTACATCAAATCCACAGGAGTCGCGCATCTTCTGGGTAATCCCATCCTGCCAGACTGTGTCAAATGCCTTATTAAAATCCAGGCTTACGGCAATGGTGGCGCTTCTCCTATTGAGACCCTTCACTATGTGACCCGAGAATGACATCAGCGCATGTGTGGTCGATGTCTGCCTTCTAAAACCAAATTGTTAGTCTCTCAGCACAGCTGCCTCCTCTATGTGCTCATACATCCTCTCCAGGATGAAGACCTCGAATAGCTTTCCAATATTCGATAACAGAGATATCGGTCTGTAATTGGTCGGCTCCATGGGATTCTTTCCCGGCTTTAAAATGGGTATTATCTTCGCCTTCTTCCACGCGCTAGGAAAGTAACCCAGGTTGAGACACTGGTTAAAAAGAGTGGCCAAAAACCGAAAATGTCCTACAATCAAATTTCCTCAAAACACAATTAGGAATGCCATCATCTCCGCTACTTTTCTTATTGTTAAGTCTCCGAAGCATAGCTCCAACCTCTCCAGTTTTAATCAGATTTAGCGGCATTCTTGTCGGCTCGCTTAAGTTTGTTCCATCTGCCAGAAATTGTTCGCCAAAAGATAGAAAGGGTACCTGATCTTCTCTTCCGTTTGAATTGGCACCAGTGCTGGAATTTCTTTGTACATCAGCAAATACCTTTGCCAATTCCTCCACTTTTCCTTCATTAGTCACTATCCTTCGACCCTGTGAGCATACCAGGTCGCCAATCTTGTTTGCCGTTTGTGCACCACTTAACACCTTAATTTTCCGGAACATGTTTTGGTTTGGAGATATTCTGTTGAGGATACCGGTGTAATGTTCCTCTTCAAATTTAGCTATTCGTTCCTTTATAATCTTATCCAAATTCCTTATCACCGCACCAAGGGTTAGCGATTCCTGGCGATCCAATATTCTATATCTTCGGCGTCTCAGGGTTTTCTTCTGGGCGATCAAATTCAATATTTCTGGGGGCAATTCTGGCAGGCAAGTTTTTCTAGGTCTGAATTTGCGAATGTTATTCTCCATTGCGCCTACAACTGTACTAGTTACACTTTCTATGGCCTCATCTATCTCCCTGATGTTCGCATTCCTATCCATTGGCAGTGCAAAGTTAGGTATGTTCTGGGACAGTTCATTATTAAAGTTCGCAATGCGCATAGTTTTGAAGTTATAGATCTCCTTGGGAACTTGTCTCTCCAGTCTACCTACTTCGATTTCCATCAGGACAGCTCTGTGATCGGAGTCGTAATCAAGCGTTTCCAATCCATTCTGAATCTGTGACCAGTCATTGAATCTCAGACCCGTAGTAGTCATGAAAGAATCAATATACGTGTGTGATATTCTAGTGTTTCTTGTCGGCTCACACGCCGGTCTTATAGTGAATGTAGGGCTTGTCACCAGCCACTCTTGAAGGACCCTTCCACTTGCGTTCGTCCTGTCGCCTCTCCATACCTGGTGCTTCGCATTCAGGTCCATTCCTATGATCGCCTCTCCGGAACGTACCGCGTCAGAAATGGTATCTAAATCAATCTCCCTTAGAGTGCATTGCGGTCTGAGATACAGGGATATCACAAAGGTGTCTCCACCATCTGCTCCTTTTATTCTGACAATAGTGCTCTCAATCTCGCCCGTATTCACTGATATTCTTTCTCCTTTCATCCATTCCTTCAGGAAGACCGCTGTTCCGCCTCCTCGCCGATATTCTCGATTTTGTCTGTGAGCATTATACCCATCGAGTTCAAATTTATGGTGGTTTGACAGGTGATGTTCCGCCACTAACAACACATCAGGGTTGTGTCTCCTCACGAAAAGTTGCAAATAGTGTCGTCGATGTCGTGACACTATGGAATTGACATTTATGAATATGCACTTCAGATTAAACATTAGTCTTCAGGCTCAAAAGGAGACCCATCATGGCCTTCGTCCGCTCGTCTTCTGTTCTCAGCCGTTCGAATGCAACAGCGAAGTCCCCTATCTTCTGCATACAGGTCAGGAAATCCCTGCCTAGCAATCTTTTACAGTGACCGTCAAATTGGCCCATCACCTGGCCTATCTGTTCCGGCATCACAGGGCGCGCGTTTGCAGGGGGATTTGTAGGTGTTATAGCAGTTCGTGCTGCATTCGCATATGTAACGTCTCTCGTTGCTGGTCTAGGGTTGACTGAGTTCATCGGAGTTCTCGGTATTTTCGCCTGATGTGTCTTGCGCTCCTGCATTCTTCCCAGCAGCTCGACTCTCTTTGGACATAATTTATCACTTGCCACGTGGCCATCGGTCTTAAAGTTGGCACAGTGCACAATTCTCCCGACTGTTCTTATAATCTGGCCAGTTGCCGGATCGGTGGTCAGATTTTCCTCGATATTCTGCTCTTTGGGTGGTATAGCGCACTCTCCAACAGCGTGTGATTGGCCGCATTTTACACATCTGTACGGCATTTTGCAGTTGACCGACAAATGTCCATACCGCTGGCAATTACGGCACTGTATCAGCCCTTTCTGCTTATGTTTACCAATCTCGACATCAGTGTTCAATATTTATTGTAATCGCCGGAAAGCCTTAATGTCGGAGTCATTAGTTAATTGGACAACCCATCTATTGCGGTCCAGTTTAAAAATTGTCACTACTCTCACATCCATTCCAGACTCATCGATGAATGCTTGTAAATCCTCGGCATCATATGTGCTCGACAATCCCTTGACTATCAGCGTGCAAGGTTTCAAACTCCTCGGTGTATAGGTGAAGTGGGACTTACCATTTTCCTCTAAGAATCTCTTAACTTTATCAAAATCATCTATTTTACTCAATTTAAGTTTAATTAAATTCCTATTAATTATTGAAATATTAAATAGCCTATGTCCAAGAAAGCCTGCCAACTGATTCGACAGCTCCTTAACATTACTTTCATAAATTTTTATCATTGGTGGGCTGGCCTTACCTCTTATTGCAGCTCCGGTATCGTCTTTGGGTGTCGTGCCTCCATTGGGCATTTTCTGATTTCTTCCATCATTTCTTATCTTAGGTATCGCTCCTTTCGAAGTTGTTGGTATCGACGGCATAGCATTGGCCTCATCCGGCCTTTCATGGCCACTTCAGCAGACCAGTCTGCCTTGTCACCTTCAGTCACATCCATTTGATGTAACGAATGAGCAACGCCTGACGTATGTGCAACGTCCTTCCTCCTATTCAGATGAATATTCGCATCTGCGACCTTGGGCGTGTGCGCAACGCCGGAGCCTGGAGCTTCATCTCCTCATAAGGTGAGATGTTACCACTCTTACTTTTACGTTTTCGTGGTTTTCTATGGACGGTTTGAAAACCGTCAGGGGAATTTCCTGTATCGGAGACGTTTATTAGTGTAGAGGCGGAACTCCCCGCCATTCGTGCATCCTCTTGCGCACCAGCCATTAAAAATACTTCATCTACAGTATTGTAGATGTTGGTTTGGTCCACCAGTCTATTGGTCATTAAATTTGATGGTCCAGCAAAAGTTCTCTCAGAACGAATGTGGACATCTTCAATTGTTATCGGCGGTTGGTTTACCTACGCCTGATTTTGGCCTATTCCTGCCACTTTGCACTTCTCTGCCTCCTATGCGATTCTCACTTTCGCACTTAAGTAAATTTAAGTTTTCTCTCGCTTCCTAGCCTTGAGAGGTAAACGCAACCGTCGATCAGCCGGAGTTGACGGAATTCCGGATATTGTCTTGAAAAAGACCAATTTAATGATTTGGACATTTTTGTCCATAATCTTCAATCATTGCCTAAACTTGGAATATTTCCCCAGGGCTTGGAAGGAATCACTAACGGTTCCTATCCCAAAACCTGGTTCTGATCCCAAGCAAAGCAGCAACTATCGACCAATATCCCTACTTTCAGCCTTTGGCAAACTTATGGAGCACTTCCTGTTGCGCAGAATAAGGGACACGATAGAAGATGTCGGAATACTTGCGGACAACCAATTCGGTTTTCGCAAGGGTCATTCCACTTCCCATGCACTCTCAGTGCTATCCGACCATGTAGCCAGGGCCTTGAATAAGCGCCATGTGACCATTGCAGTTAGTCTTGATTTTTCCAAGGCGTTTGACACTGCATGGCACGCCGGCATCTTATTCAAGATGTTGACCCGCGGCTTTGGTGGCAACACCTGTCGGATGGTAGCGAACTTTCTACGAGATCGCTCATACAGAGTTAAGGTTGGTAACGACCTCTCTGAGAGAAAAAATGTAGTGGCTGGGGTTCCGCAGGGCTCTCTCCTCGGTCCAGTCCTCTACAATATTCTTCTGTGTGACATTCCGCAGCCACCCTCTGGTGTTTACCAATAACGTGGTTTGATTGGCTCAGGTTACTGCTTCATGTCTTACTCCCGGCTTCGATCCACTATCTATTTGTTTTTTTCGTACAACCTCCGTGGGAGTACACATCTGCTCTCTCGGGCCCTAGCGGCTGGGAAACTGGTTTATTTCGAGGGTGAATCATTAGAACCTGTAAACGTCCAACGGAAGGAACAAAGGTGGGACGGCCTATGCCTTAAACGTGGTGCACTTTCCGGAGAAACGATTGTGGCCAAGTCAGCGATTTCCCCGCATATACCTAGGAATCAGTTCTATTTGAATTAAAGGTATACTTGAACTGCGCTCGAAGCGTGTTCAGAGGGGATATTGATATACCACAAATAATTCGACGTACGTAGGACTACTTGGTAGAACAATAGCGTAGTCGACAGGCCTCTAGAGCCTAAATAGGCCCTCTAAACTTCTACGTATTGCTCCGACAAGATGTTTAACATCCTATGACAATACGTTTTACCGGCTACGACAATTTTTAACCTGATACATTTATTCTGATATTTTTACCTGTTACGTCAATGTTTACCTGATATGTCAATATTTATCGGATACGGCTCATTTTTACCTAAACCTGATGGAAATGCCTGTTATAATTTGCAAATCTAATTTTTCTATGAATAGCGTATACCCTAATTTATGAGTTTTACTTCATATGGTTTTACTTCTTGCAGTACAAGCAAAGTTAGTTATATAATTGAGTTAACATTTGCTAGGACTGCTGGGTTTATATCAGCGATGGGCAAAAGCACTACCCGGGGTTTTTCCTCTCACGTGTACATGAGCACGCACACATTGAATGAGAGTTCACTATCATTCAGTCGCGCTTGGACATTCGATCGACGAGGTTGTGTCGTCGCTTGTTGTTTAGCGTACACATAAAGAAAAAATTGATGATACATTATTACAATACATACTTCAGGAATACAGTTTAGTATGTATTGTATTTTTACCGGAGAATTTATAAACATTTCTAAATACAAGTTTAAATTATATTATATTACTAAAGTAATGTGTATATTATTTTCCTTTTGTCAAAAATAAATAAAGTAACGAATTTTTTAAAATAATTTTAAATGTATATATTATTATCTTTAAAAGATTTTGTAATAAAATTTGTATAATCACCTAAATATACCAACCAAAAAAAAGTTGGACACTCGAAAACGGTTAGTAGATAAAATAAAGAATTCATTAAATAAAGAATATGGCATAATCAATACATCAATGCACTTTTTTTCGAAAATTTGGATTGATTACTTTACATAGCATACTAAATATGTATGTGGCTAATCTTAACATATTTAAGTTCGATTTCTATATGTACGCGTATAATGACCCAAAATCTACTTCATGATGTTCTTGTCCACTTTATTTATTATCTTACCCAACAAATATATGTTAGGAAAATGCAAATACCATTTCTCGCAGTGCTTAAAGAGAGTGTTAACACTTCTCGCAAACACATAAACATTTTGTAGAAGTATTGTGTGCCCATCGCTGGTTTATATCAATCTATGGAGCGTAATATTTCAAATTGAATTCACAAATCTCCAAATATTCTGGGAATTAAAATCACAATATGACAGAAAACACTTTATTAGATATTGAAATTAACAGCATTTCAAATTAATTTTACAAATCTCCAAAGTTTTCTTCATTTTCAAGACATTGAAACCGAATATATACCTAAATCTATAATAGATGATATTGCGATTATAGGCGATACACAAGATTCCATATTACATATAATGAAAAAGAACATACAAGACATTGAAAATAATCCAAAGTTATTTAATGTGGTTGTGCCTCACAGAATCCAAACAGCATTTTTGTATATTTTGCAAAACATTGCGATGTAAATTGTCCAGACAAGTATTTCTGCAACTCAAATCGGAACCCGTAATTAAAAACGCATGAACTTTCCCTGTAAAAACGTGAACCGGTTGGAACTAATTGCGGAGTTGCGATAAAATGGAGACTTTTTGCATAATACTTCAGAAGAACTTGACAGTGGCAGTCTAATTATCTGTAGACAGCAACAAAAAAAATTACAAAAAATATGTTCAAGACTACGCCTGTTGTAAATATTGCAAAGCCTTCTTCAGTAAAAATTCATTGCGTCCTCAACAACCAAAATGCTCTGATAATAAAAGACACCCGACAAAATCTTATTGAATATAACTCAGTATATTCACTCTGTAGTTATTCGAAAAGCAAAAACTAAAATATTTCTGAAGTAATGCAATTACTGCAACTATGCGTTATGATGAGCTAATAATAAAGGTTTGCACAAACTGTCTAGGAAATACATCTCAGATCTTATATGATGCCAAATAGTATTACTTGACCGATTTATGATAGAAATGAAAGATATTTCAGAACTATAAAACGTATATCAGCCTCAGCTCTTTGATAGCTGCGTTAAAGTACTTCGCACTATTGCAGGATGGAGTATTGAAAATATGTGGTTCAGTTGTCCGTAAGTTGCCCAAAATATTACTACTTTTATTCAAAAATGCCAAGCGGAAGATTTGAAAAAATGTGGAGGGCTTCATGACATTGTTGGAAGAAGAAATTTCAACTCAACAAAAAAGCTTTGGAAGATCAAGCCAATAATAATAAAATGTAAAGGCAGAGATACCTTCAACTGAAGACAAATTTGAAAAATTATTGTGTTTATTGTATCGAGCTATTAATTGAAAGTTTTCGAAAAAAACATATGGATCGACCTGGTACAAGCATCGTTGCTGTTAATACAAGTGTTCAACAAAAAACCGAAGAATAATAAAGAAGTCGTAATCAACAGCCTTGAAGAAGATCTATAAAAAATGCTTCAAAAAACTCTTGATGATATTGACGAAGTGGTTGAAAATAGTAGAGAGGTTGACGAAAACGGAAACGACGTTGCATTTGAAAGCATACAAAAAGAAATCTTGGATGCCGAAAATGATATCTTTAACATTTCTAACAAAAATGACGCCAGCAAAAAATTACACAAGCAATAACGACAAAAGCAATGGAAGTTCGACAGGTAGAAAACGAAGAAACCTAAACTGGTAATAATAAATTAATCAGTTTTCTTCGATACCTCCGTTCTAAACTATTCTAAGTGCAGGAGAGGCGATCGAAATTTAATGATTTTTTTTTAATTTGTGTGGAATTCAATTATAATGCAAATTGGCAACACTGATTTTGGCAGCTCAGCTATTTTCTTGTCTTCATCTTTAAATATTGAGTTATATAGACCGTTCTATCGGCTCAATTAAAGATTTCATCAAATCCGAAAGCTCTTAAAAAACACTCTTTGTCATCGTTCAAAGCATTACTTCCCCCACTTATACTACTCAAAGAAAGATATCGGTTTACTTCGACGTTAAATGATTTACTTAGGAGCGCCTCAGTAGGTGAGTAGGTAGCGTGCTCGCCTATGAGTTTGGCGTCGTGGGTTCGATTCCCACCAGCGACTCTGGTCTGTCGCTGCAAAATAGAGCCACATGGTATTTGTCACCCGGCTTTTCCCTGAACCGTAAAATTAGAATATACATAAATTTACTTTCTGTATTGTAACTCATATAAATAAATAAATGGGTTACTTAGAATATTTTAATTTGGAAAAGTGGTGTCTTTAAATACTATATATCCGCAGAATTAGTTCTAATGGCTCGGTAAGTTTTTCTGTGCATGTAAACTTTGTTTTACTTTGCCCATGCTTACTTTTTACTCTATTTTTCCTTTGTTCGTTTCAGATCTTCGTTACGTTTGTATAATCTTCATGTTGTAACAATATATAACGGGAAGATAACCCCACTCATAGGGGAGCGGACCTGAATTCAATCATCAAACATTTTTGCCGTCCTTTTATAATAATTATGTGGAACATGAGTGATATATATTAAAGTATTATTCTTATGTAAAACTAAATACAAATCTAAGTTAGTCGCCGCCAGTCGTAGCGAACGGACGTGTTATCACAGAGCGAATAGTTTTTATGCTATTACGCATCTCCCAAAAAATTTATGAATAAACCAAAATAGACAAAGGAGATTACAGCGCGCGGGAGGGAAAACCCTGTGCCGGCGACAAGCGTTGATTCAGTCACGTGTCATCGTTTCCAAACAGTCGTGAGCAACTTCTTCGAGCTTTGGTGCCCCTAATCCCGTAGTCGAAAATGAAACAAGATCTCATCCAGCCGGCAGGCAAAACAAAAGATAAGACACATGAATCAAAACCTAGCTGGGACTCTAAGCAACCCCAGCCTTTAAAAGCCAGTGGGGACCAGGCAATGAATCCTAATATTTCTGGATTTTTGTATTATTGTACTCCCTCTCAGCTATCCTGAACAATGATCAGACCCCATTCACACATCATAGTTTTTTTTTGGGGGACAATGCAAAATTACCACTAATTATATACCGACTTTGAAGTTCAGTTAACTTTTTTTTTTTTGACGCACATCCTAATATTTCTGGATTTTTGTATTATTGTACTCCCTCTCAGCTATCCGGAACAATGATCAGATCCCATTCACACATCATAGTTTTTTTTGGGGGACAATGCAAAATTTCAAAATTACCACTAATTATATACCGACTTTGAAGTTCAGTTAACTTTTTTTTTTTGACGCACATCCTAATATTTCTGGATTTTTGTATTATTGTACTCCATCTCAGCTATCCTGAACAATGATCAGACCCCATTCACACATCATAGTTTTTTTTGGGGGACAATGCAAAATTTCAAAATTACCACTAATTATATACCGACTTTGAAGTTCAGTTAACTTTTTTTTTTGACGCACATCCTAATATTTCGGGATTTTTGTATTATTGTACTCCCTTTCAGCTATCCTGAACAATGATCAGACCCCATTCACACATCATAGTTTTTTTTTGGGGGACAATGCAAAATTTCAAAATTACCACTAATTATATACCGACTGTGAAGTTCAGTTAACTTTTTTTTTTTTGACGCACATCCTAATATTTCTGGATTTTTGTATTATTGTACTCCCTCTCAGCTATCCTGAACAATGATCAGATCCCATTCACACATCATAGTTTTTTTTGGGGGACAATGCAAAATTTTTAAAAATTACCACTAATTATATACCGACTTTGAAGTTCAGTTAACTTTTTTTTTGACGCACATCCTAATATTTCTGGATTTTTGTATTATTGTACTCCCTCTCAGCTATCCTGAACAATGATCAGACCCCATTCACACATCATAGTTTTTTTTTGGGGACAATGCAAAATTTCAAAATTACCACTAATTATATACCGACTTTGAAGTTCAGTTAACTTTTTTTTTTTGACGCACATCCTAATATTTCTGGATTTTTGTATTATTGTACTCCCTCTCAGCTATCCTGCACAATGATCAGATCCCATTCACACATCATAGTTTTTTTTTGGGGGACAATGCAAAATTTTTAAAAATTACCACTAATTATATACCGACTTTGAAGTTCAGTTAACTTTTTTTTTGACGCACATCCTAATATTTCTGGATTTTTGTATTATTGTACTCCCTCTCAGCTATCCTGAACAATGATCAGACCCCATTCACACATCATAGTTTTTTTTGGGGGACAATGCAAAATTTCAAAATTACCACTAATTATATACCGACTTTGAAGTTCAGTTAACTTTTTTTTTTGACGCACATCCTAATATTTCGGGATTTTTGTATTATTGTACTCCCTTTCAGCTATCCTGAACAATGATCAGACCCCATTCACACATCATAGTTTTTTTTTGGGGGACAATGCAAAATTTCAAAATTACCACTAATTATATACCGACTTTGAAGTTCAGTTAACTTTTTTTTTTGACGCACATCCTAATATTTCTGGATTTTTGTATTATTGTACTCCCTCTCAGCTATCCTGAACAATGATCAGATCCCATTCACACATCATAGTTTTTTTTGGGGGACAATGCAAAATTTTTAAAAATTACCACTAATTATATACCGACTTTGAAGTTCAGTTAACTTTTTTTTTGACGCACATCCTAATATTTCTGGATTTTTGTATTATTGTACTCCCTTTCAGCTATCCTGAACAATGATCAGACCCCATTCACACATCATAGTTTTTTTTTGGGGGACAATGCAAAATTTCAAAATTACCACTATTTGTATACCGACTTTGAAGTTCAGTTAACTTTTTTTTTTTGACGCACATCCTAATATTTCTGGATTTTTGTATTATTGTACTCCCTCTCAGCTATCCTGAACAATGATCAGATCCCATTCACACATCATAGTTTTTTTTTGGGGGACAATGCAAAATTTTTAAAAATTACCACTAATTATATACCGACTTTGAAGTTCAGTTAACTTTTTTTTTGACGCACATCCTAATATTTCTGGATTTTTGTATTATTGTACTCCCTCTCAGCTATCCTGAACAATGATCAGACCCCATTCACACATCATAGTTTTTTTTTGGGGGACAATGCAAAATTTCAAAATTACCACTAATTATATACCGACTTTGAAGTTCAGTTAACTTTTTTTTTTGACGCACATCCTAATATTTCTGGATTTTTGTATTATTGTACTCCCTCTCAGCTATCCTGAACAATGATCAGATCCCATTCACACATCATAGTTTTTTTTTTGGGGACAATGCAAAATTTTTAAAAATTACCACTAATTATATACCGACTTTGAAGTTCAGTTTAATTTTTTTTTGACGCACATCCTAATATTTCTGGATTTTTGTATTATTGTACTCCCTCTCAGCTATCCTGAACAATGATCAGACCCCATTCACACATCATAGTTTTTTTTTGGGGGACAATGCAAAATTTCAAAATTACCACTAATTATATACCGACTTTGAAGTTCAGTTAACTTTTTTTTTGACGCACATCCTAATATTTCTGGATTTTTGTATTATTGTTCTCCCTCTCAGCTATCCTGAACAATGATCAGACCCCATTCACACATCATAGTTTTTTTTTGTGGGACAATGCAAAATTTCAAAATTACCACTAATTATATACCGACTTTGAAGTTCAGTTAACTTTTTTTTTTTGACGCACATCCTAATATTTCTGGATTTTTGTATTATTGTACTCCATCTCAGCTATCCTGAACAATGATCAGACCCCATTCACACATCATAGTTTTTTTTTGGGGGACAATGCAAAATTTCAAAATTACCACTAATTATATACCGACTTTGAAGTTCAGTTAACTTTTTTTTTTGACGCACATCCTAATATTTCGGGATTTTTGTATTATTGTACTCCCTTTCAGCTATCCTGAACAATGATCAGACCCCATTCACACATCATAGTTTTTTTTTGGGGGACAATGCAAAATTTCAAAATTACCACTAATTATATACCGACTTTGAAGTTCAGTTAACTTTTTTTTGTGACGCACATCCTAATATTTCTGGATTTTTGTATTATTGTACTCCCTCTCAGCTATCCTGAACCCATTCACACATCATAGTTTTTTTTTGGGGGACAATGCAAAATTTCAAAATTACCACTAATTATATACCGACTTTGAAGTTCAGTTAACTTTTTTTTGACGCACGTCATAATATTTCTGCATTTTTGTATTATTTTGCTTCCCCTAATCTATTCGGAATAGCCATTAGTTCCCACTCACATTTCTTTGTTTGGCTTTAGAGGACAAACAAATATCTCAATCTAGTCATAATTTACATACCGATGTACTGTAATTTTGTATTATTTTACTCCGGCATAGCTTTGCAAAAAAAAATGATTAATCATCTCTCAAATATATATATATATATTTTTGTTTAAACCATAGAAATCATAGAAAGAACCATATCAAAATTATCATATTTATGCTTGACTATACAATAACTTTCACTATACAGTCAGTTTGACTATAACTTTGACTATAGAGTCAGTTTGACTTTAACTTTGACTATGGATGCCAGTATAACACTTATTCCCAAGGGTTGTTGTCTCGACTGTTTGACTATAACTTTTAACTTTATCTTCACTCCCTTAAACTAAATACAAATCTATGTTAGTCGCCGCCAGTCGTAGCGAACGGACGTGTTATCACAGAGCGAATAGTTTTTATGCTATTACGCAGAAATAAGTTAAAAACCATGCAACCTCGTGGTTTGTTGTTTTTGAAGCCTAAGTTGAATTGGATACATCGGTCTCTGCACTGAAATTTCTATTACGGGCTAATACTGGCTATGGGGGCGTCTCTCCCAAAAAATTTATGATTAAACCAAAATAGACAAAGGAGATTACAGCGCGCGGGAGCTAAAACCCTGTGCCGGCGACAAGCGTTGATTCAGTCACGTGTCATCGTTTCCGAACAGTCGTGAGCAACTTCTTCCAGCTTTGGTGCCCTTAATCCCGTTTTGGGTTTTGCGGAAATTACAATAGCTCTTGAACAGCTCGACCGATTTTTACAAACTCTACGTTGTTTTAAAGAGAACACACGCCTTTTTCTATATAAAAAGTTTTATACTTTTTTAAAGCTTGAGTTAAAAACAGTTTTTCTCTATTTTCTTTCAATTCACACAGAATATTCGACGTACTCTCACAAATCCAAAAGACTTTTTCTTGCTTTTTTGTGTATTTCATGTGTGTTTACATAAAAATTTTTTTTATTTAACATCTTTCATATTGGTACTCATTTGGTGTTGATTCATAAATGCTTAGTGTGAAAAAAATGTTTGACGAAAAGAATTTGAAATTTATAAAAGGCTTGGTTCGGGAACGGTTTAAGACCATTAATATTGAATGTCCTATAAATTATTGTAGCCACGTATGTAGGAAATCTCACCTTAAATCTACATCACAAAGATGAATGTAAAAATACAAATTTATTATCGACCGAAATGGAGATCACATCAACGTGAAAGTATTGGTACGCGAGTCACAAATCGTGCACTCAAAAACAGCATCAGCTTAAAGGAGTACGAAGAATGTTAGCAAGAAAAGAAATCCGTAATATGAATGACATTTTTTTGAAAAGTAATTATGCCGGCAGACTACAAAATCTCTTCTCCGTAAAAAATGACAGATATGTAAATTAAAAATTTTGAAAATATTGTAATTTCTCGAATTTTGTTTTTTAAATTGAAATGATCTTTTAAAAATTTCAAATGAAATTTAAGATTTTCAATTAATCATTTCAGAATTTTAAATGTATTTTCTGAATGTCAGTTGATTTTTTTCTGAATATCTATTGACTTTCTCTGACTATCATTTAAGATTTTGGGCAAAAAAATTGTATTCATGACATGGGAATAGTTATATATATAGTATATAAGCAAAAAAGGAAAGTAGCTTTGTAAAAAACTTGAAAATATTGAAATTGTTCATTAGAAATCTTTTCGATATAAATTGCAATATAAAAGAAATTAACAAAAATTTACGGCATTAGAGAAAACATTTAGCATTATTTTGGTAGATCAGTAGTATTCAAATATATTGGCATTAGCGACCACTTTCAATTCTATATGAGCGAAATTGGTGTATTTCGTTAGCTAAAATTTTGGCGAAAGCCTAAAATAATTCAGAACAGCGGAACTTCACTGTTTTAAATCACTTGTACTGGTTGAATGAATTATGAGTATGTACTGTTTCCATTTTATATGATAAAGCTATTCTTCTTGATAAGAAAAAGGAAAATGAAGAAAAAGACGCCGATGCCATTTCATTTTCTCAGCCTCCATCGGAGGTCAATAATTTAAGAAATACAAGAAATAAATTTATGAACACTACCAGTAAGGCAACTTCTAACAAAAAAAAATTAAGCTGCCTTCGTCAAAATATGCCCAGACAATTTTACTACGAAAACTCCTTTGACAATAGAAAAAGTCGTTAACACAAGTCTCCACCTATGGCAACTCTACAGAAAAATTAAGACGTTATAACAAGCTCAAAAACTCCTATAGAAAAAGATGAAGCAAACTTCTTCGTTAAAATATGTTCAGACTAGTTTACGACGAAATCTCCACTGGCAATAGAAAAAGACATAAAGACAAGCTCAATTGGAATGAAAATTCAATAACGAAACTCCACTGACAACAGCAAATGCCGTTAGTACAAGCTCGAAGTCTTCTACTATAGTAACTCCGCTGAAAAAGGAAGACGTTACAACAAGCTCAAAGGCTCCTATAGAAAAATATGAAGCTGACTTCTTCGTTAAAATAAGCTGAGAATAAAAAAAGGCGTTAACCCAAGCACAATGTATCATACTACGGCAACTTAATTTGTAACCGAAGACGACGTTACAAAAACTGGCAATAGAAAAAGACATTAACACCAGCTGAAAGTCTTCAACTGCGGCAACTATACTGATAAAAGAAAGAATCGCGTTACATATGAACACAAATATTACGGCAAATATTATGGCAAAATATGCTGTTCGCAGAAATGTTAAAGAAAATGCCATCACCAGCTCAAAGAAGACTTGTATTTCGGAAGTAGAATTAATACTTAATGTGTCCTCAATCGGTTCCCCTTTGTCATCTTTTTTACAATCATATCGGCTCTCCAACCATGCAATAAATCTTCACCCCACAAAAAAATTATCGTAAATTATATTTCTTTTCTTCAAATATAATTTGGACGAGAAAATAGACTTGCACATTTCATTAAAAACAACATGTGAAAGCGAAGATGAAATAGTAGAATTGAATAGAGCAATTCAAACAGCTGCATGGGAAAGTACTCCTGATATAACAACAACCTACACAAATTCAACATACCCGAAAGAAATCAGAGATTCGTTAGCAAAAAAGCGCAAGGCTAGGAAAAAGTGGCAAAGAGAGAGAACTCGGGAAAACAAAACAATATTAAATAGATTCATAACTGAGCTTAAACAGCTAACAAATGAATCCAAAAACAAATCAATGTCTGCATATCTTTCAAACTTATCAGCAAGCAAAAGTACAAATTATAACTTGTGGAAAGCAACAAAACATTTAAACCAATCACCACCGCAAATCCCACCAATCAAAAAAAGTGATGGCACATGGGCACGAAAGCCACAAGAAAAAGCCGAAATGTTTGCAAATCACTATGAAGACATATTCAAACCTCTGGGAAGACAATCCACAAATGAAAATGTCAACAGGGTTGATAAAATAGATAGAGTCCCTATCAAGCCAACTTCACTTAAAGAATTGGAGAATGTAATTGAAAATGACATAAGCGCCAAAAAAGCACCTGACAAACAAAGCCTTAAAGAAATTACTGTACATTATAAATACATGCTTTCGATTACGATACGTCCCACTTCAATGGAAAGTGGCGGAAATAGTAGTAATACATAAACCTGGTAAACCCGAACACCAATTAACATCATATAGGCCTATATCACTTCTTCCAATAATTTCCAAGGTTTTTGAGAAAATCTTACTAAAAAGGCTTCAACAAATAATAGACAGAAGACAGCTGATTCCAGTTCATCAATTTGGATTCAGAACTCAACACTCTACGATCCAACAAGTTCACCGAATCGTCGATGTCGCAGAAAAGGCAATCGAAAACAAACAAATATGCTCAGCAGTGTTCCTTGACATAGGTCAAGCTTTTGATAAAGTTTGGCACCAAGGTCTACTGTTTAAGCTTTATACTGACCTACCTAACCAATTTTACGAAATACTAAACTCATATCTAAGCAACCGTCACTTTCGTGTAAAGCTCGAAAATGAGTATTCCAATCTAAAAACAGTAAATGCAGGGGTTCCTCAAGGTAGTGTCCTTGGCCCAATATTATACTTGTTATATACTAGAGACATTAGACAAATAAGCGCACATCACACTCTCCACTTCTAATAAACAACAAACGAATACCATATGCAAATAATGCCAAATACTTGGGAATGAATCTTGACACCAAACTTAAATGGAAGGAACACGTAAAGAAAAAAAACAAGGAAATTAAATTAAATTTCAGTCAAATTTACTGGCTACTTGTTGATAATAGAGTACCTATAAAAAATAAATTACTTTTATACAACCAAACTATAAATATGGACTTATGGCATACAGCTCTGGGGCTGTGCAGCGAAGAATGAAGTTGACAAAATTCAAAAAACACAAAATCTGATTTGGCTTACCATAGTTAAGGCCCCATGGTATATCAGAAATAGCGACTTACATAGAGATCTCAGAGTGAACACAATTGTGGAAGAAATATCACTCAGTGCTCGGAAGCACGCCAATAAATTACAGGACCATGCAAATGCCGACCTAAGGAAAATCGTTCACAACTATGATGCCACCAGGAGACTGCAGAGGACTATTCCCATGGACCTAGCAATATAACAGATGAAAATACTTAAAATAGGGTGTAATTATTGTATTATATCTCAACAACTTTGCTTGCTAATGTTAATTATTTAGTATTAAGCATAGAATTTATTACTAATGTAAAATTACTAAATGAGTGCTACTCAGTTGTAATAGAAATAAATGATAAAAAAATATTTCTTTTTTAATATTACGCCTCTTCTATAAAATTTAATAACAAATGCAATTTTATGGAAATTTGTACCATAATTTTGTTTTTCTACAAAAATTTTGAAAATTGCATTTTTTTAAAAAATTACTTAATTTTTTTATTTTTCTAAAAAATGTAAAAATTTCGCTGAAATGTAATTTTTTTTGGAAAATTTCACAAAATTGCATTTCCCTGCAATTTTTTTTGATATTGCATTTTTCAACGAAATATTTTAGATTAATTTAATTTTAAAAATTTGAAAAAAAACAAAACAAAATTTCAATAAAAATGTATTTTTGACATTTAAAAAAATCAATTTTGATATTTTTATTTTATAGGAACGCTTTTGACAAAATTTTTATAAAAATAACAAATTTGGAAACATTTTCTACAAAAATTCGGTTTCTATTATATTGTATTAAATGTATTTAAAAAAAATGGAAAATGCTGTTGGGAAGACGTTTTAATAGAAATTCAATTTTGAAGATGTTGTAACGATTTGCGCCACGTTAGTTTGTGTCATTCACTAATTGTCGTGACAGCTACGCCATACATTGCATTGATAGCATAGCATCGAAGTTTGAATCTTCGGTTTCGCTTCACACTTCTCAGAACTTACACAGTTCGCTAGGTTTAATTTAAAACTTCACTATTTGTGTTTTATTTCCTTTTTATTTTTTATATTCTTTATCGTTCTTTTTTTCCTTTTGATCGATTAACCGCGAGTTACACTGGACTATCCTTGAGTGTTCTTGCGACTTGCGCTAAACGTAATACCTTGCAGATTTAGAAATCGTGAGACTAATTTATTGACGTTACACGAACGAATACTATTGTATTGTTTACCACTAACGCAGTTTGATTGGCTCAGGTTACTGCTTCATGTCTTACTCCCGGCTTCGTTCCACTATCTATTGCTCTCTCGGGCCCTAACGCCTGGGAAACTGGTTTATTTCGAGGGTGAACAGTAGAACCTTTAAAAGCCCAACGGAGGGAGCAACGGTGGGACGGCCTATGCCTTAAACGTGGTGCACTTTCCGGAGAAATGATTGTGGCCAAGTCAGCGATTTCCCGGCATATACCTAGGAATCAGTTCTACTTGAACTGCGCTCGAGGCGTGTTCAGAGGGGATATTGATATACAAGAAATAATTCGACGTACGTAGGACTACTTAATAGAACAACAGGCCTCTAGAGCCTAAATAGCCTCTCTAAACTTCTACGTATTGCTCCGACAATATGTTTAACATCCTATGACAATACGTTTTACCGGCTACGTCAATTTTTAACCTGATACGACATTTATTCTGATACGACTATTTTTACCTGTTTACCTGATATGTCAATATTTATCGGATACTGCTCATTTTTACATAAACCTGATTGGAATGCCTGTTATAATTTGCAAAATCTAATAATGGAAATTTGTACCATAATTTTGTTTTTCTACAAAAATTTTGAAAATTGCATTTTTTAAAAAATCACTTAATTTTTTTATTTTTCTAAAAAATGTAAAAATTTCGCCGAAATGTAATTTTTTTTTGGAAAATTTCACCAAATTGCATTTCCCTGCAATTTTTTTTGATATTGCATTTTTCAACGAAATATTTTAGATTAATTTAATTTTGAAAATTTGAAAAAAAAAAACAAAACAAAATTTCAATAAAAATGTATTTTTGACATTTAAAAAAATCAATTTTGATATTTTTATTTTATAGGAACGCTTTTGACAAAATTTTTATAAAAATAACAAATTTGGAAACATTTTCTACAAAAATTCGGTTTCTATTATATTGTATTAAATGTATTTAAAAAAAATGGAAAATGCTGTTGGGAAGACGTTTTAATAGAAATTCAATTTTGAAGATGTTGTAACGATTTGCGCCACGTTAGTTTGTGTCATTCACTAATTGTCGTGACAGCTACGCCATACATTGCATTGATAGCATAGCATCGAAGTTTGAATCTTCGGTTTCGCTTCACACTTCTCACAACTTACACAGTTCGCTAGGTTTAATTTAAAACTTCACTATTTGGTGTTTTATTTCCTTTTTATTTTTTATATTCTTTATCGTTCTTTTTTCGTTTTGATCTATTAACCGCGAGTTACACTGGACTATCCTTGAGTGTTCTTGCGACTTGCGCTAAACGTAATACCTTGCAGATTTAGAAATCGTGAGACTGATTTATTGACGTTACACGAACGAATACTATTGTATTGTTTACCAATAACGCAGTTTGATTGGCTCAGGTTACTGCTTCATGTCTTACTCCCGGCTTCGTTCCACTATCTATTGCTCTCTCGGGCCCTAACGCCTGGGAAACTGGTTTATTTCGAGGGTGAACAGTAGAACCTTTAAAAGCCCAACGAAAGGAGCAACGGTGGGACGGCCTATGCCTTAAACGTGGTGCACTTTCCGGAGAAATGATTGTGGCCAAGTCAGCGATTTCCCGGCATATACCTAGGAATCAGTTCTACTTGAACTGCGCTCGAGGCGTGTTCAGAGGGGATATTGATATACCACAAATAATTCGACGTACGTAGGACTACTTAATAAAACAACAGGCCTCTAGAGCCTAAATAGCCTCTCTAAACTTCTACGTATTGCTCCGACAATATGTTTAACATCCTATGACAATACGTTTTACCGGCTACGTCAATTTTTAACCTGATACGACATTTATTCTGATACGACTATTTTTACCTGTTTACATGATATGTCAATATTTATCGGATACGGCTCATTTTTACATAAACCTGATTGGAATGCCTGTTATAATTTGCAAAATCTAATTTTTCTACGAATAGCGTATACCCTAATTTACGAGTTTTACTTCATATGCTTTTACTTCTTGCAGTACTAGCAAAGTTAGTTATAGAATTGAGTTAACATTTGCTAGGACTGCTGGGTTTATATCAGCGATGGACAAAAGTACTACCCGGGGTTTTTCCTCTCACGTGTACATGAGCACACACATTGAATGGGAGTTCACTATCATTCAGTCGCGCTTAGACATTCGATCAACGAGGTTGTGTCGTCGCTTGTTGTTTAGCGTACACATAAAGAAATAATGGATGATACATTTATTACAATACTTACTTCAGGAATACAGTTTAGTATGTATTGTATTTTTACCGGAGAATTTGTAAACATTTCTAAATACAAGTTTAAATTATATTATATTACTAAAGTAATGTGTATATTATTGTCGAAAATAAATAAAGTAACGAATTTTTTAAAATAATTTTAAATGTATATATTATTATCTTTAAAAGATTTTGTAATAAAATTTGTATAAACACCTAAATATACCAACCAAAAAAAAAGTTGGACACTCGAAAACGGTTAGTAGATAAAATAAAGAATATGGCATAATCAATACATCAATGCACTTTTTTTTCGAAAATTTGGATTGATTACTTTACATAGCAGGAATATGTATGTGGCTAATCTTAACATACTTAAGTTCGATTTCTTTATGTACGCGTATAATAACCCAAAATCTACTTCATGATGTTCTTGTCTACTTTATTTATTATCTTACCCAACAAATATATGTTAGGAAAATGCAAATACCATTTCTCGCAGTGCTTAAAGAGAGTGTTAACACTTCTCGCAAACACATAAACATTTTGTAGAAGTATTGTGTGCCCATCGCTGGTTTATATCAATCTATGGATCGTAATATTTCAAATTGAATTCACAAATCTCCAAATATTCTGGAATAAAAATCACAATATGATAGAAAACACTTTATTAGATTTTGAAATTAACAGCATTTCAAATTAATTTCACAAATCTCCAAATTTTTCCTAATTTTCTAGACATTGAAACCGAATATATACCTAAATCTATAATAGATGATATTGCGATTATAAGCGATATACAAGATTCCATATTACATATAATGAAAAATATACAAGACATTGAAAATAATCCAAAGTTATTTAATGTAGTTGTGCCTCACAGAATCCAAACAGCATTTTTGTATATTTTGCGAATCATTGCGATGTAAATTGTCCAGACACGTATTTCTGCAACTCAAATCGGAACCCGTAATTAAAAACGCATTAACTTTCCCTGTAAAAACGTGAACCGGTTGGAACTAATTGCGGAGTTGCGATAAAATGAAGACTTTTTGCATAATACGTCAGAAGAACTTGACAGTGGCAGTCTAATTATCTGTAGACAGCAACAACAAAATTACAAAAAATATGTTCAAGACTACGCCTGATGTAAATATTGCAAAGCCTTCTTCAGTAAAAATGCATCGCGTCCTTAACAACCAAAATGCTCTGATAATAAAAGACAACCGACAAAATCTTATTGAATATAACTCAGTATATTCACTCTGTAGTTATTCGAAAAGCAAAAACTAAACTATTTCCGAAGTAATGCAATTACTGCAACTATGCGGTATGATGAGCTAATAATAAAGGTTTGCAACAAACTGTCCAGGAAATGCATCTCAGATCTGATATGATGCCAAATAGTATTACTTGACCGATTTATGATAGAAATGAAAGATATTTCAGAACTATAAAACGTATATCAGTCTCAGCTCTTTGATAGCTGCGTTAAAGCACTTCGCACTGTTGCAGGATGGAGTATTGAAAATATGTGGTTCAGTTGTCCGGCTGTTGCCCAAAATATTACTACTCTTATTCAAAAATGTGGATATACACTACGAGTTGAGTTAATAAAATGTCAAGCGGAAGATTTGAAAAAATATGGAGGGCTTCATGACATTGTTGGAAGAAGAAATCTCAACTCAACAAAAAAGCTTTGGAAGATCAAGCCAATAATGATAAAATGTAAAGAAAGACAGAACTACCTTCAACTGAAGACAAATTTGAAAAATGATTGTGTTGATTGTATCGAGCTATTAATTGAAAGTTTTCGAAAAAACACATGGACCACCAGCGGTATTTTTTCAGAAGAGGCGATCGAAATTTGATGATTTTTTTATTTGTGTGGCATTCAATTATAATGCAAATTGAATGACCTGTACTGTCGATATAATGGGTAATTTTTTGGCAACACTGATTTTGGCAGCTCAGCTATTTTCGTGTCTTCATCTTTAAATATTGAATTATATAGGCCGGTCTATCGACTCAAAGATTTCATAAATTTTTTAAAATTGTATATATTTTTTAAATCAAATCCGAAAACTTTTAAAAAACACTCTTTGTCATCGTTTAAAGCATTACTTCCCCCACTTATACTACTCAAAGAAAGATTTCGGTTTACTTCGACGTTAAATGATTTACTTAGGAGCGCCCCAGTAGGTGAGTAGGTAGCGTGCTCGCCTATGAGTTTGGCGTCGTGGGTTCGATTCCCACCAGTGGCTCTGGTCTGTCGCTGCAAAATAGAGCCACATGGTATTTGTCACCCGGCTTTTCCCTGAACCGTAAAATTAGAATATACATAAATTTACTTTCTGTATTGTAACTCATATAAATAAATAAATGGGTTACTTAGAATATTTTAGTTTGGAAAAGTCTTTAAATACTATATACCCGGAGAATTAGTTCTAATGGCTCGGTAAGTTTTTCTGTGTATGTAAACTTTGTTTTGTTAATTTGCCCATGCTTA
The DNA here is from genome assembly GCA_963930755.1 of Eudasyphora cyanicolor. NCBI lineage: Eukaryota > Metazoa > Arthropoda > Insecta > Diptera > Muscidae > Eudasyphora > Eudasyphora cyanicolor. The sequence goes on along the minus strand of OZ005737.1, from coordinate 74,671,716 downwards.
CTGTTTACTCTATTTTTTCTTTGTTATTTTCAGATCTTCGTTACTTTTGTATAATCTTCATGTTGTAACAATATATAACGGGAAGAAAATCCCACTCATAAGGGAGCGGAGCTGAATTCAATCATCAAAAATTTCTGCCGTCCCTTTATAGTACTTATGTGGAACATGAGAAATATATATTAAAGTATAATTTTTATGTAAAACTAAATACAAATGTAAGTTAAGGCCCAGTTAGGCAAACTTAACCGTAACGCCCCCGTAGCGTAACGAATCAGCTGATTCAATCTGTCCCGTTTACGTACAATTTGACAACAGCTGATACTACATGTTGTTTACAATTACAATTGTATGTTCACCGAGAAAAGTAAAGAAAATAATTTATTAATTATTTGTTGTTTAAAAGTGCAAATAAACATGAAAGACGAATATTTGATTTCATTGGTGCAGTCGCACGAGTATTTATACAATAAATATAATCCAGCGTATAGGATATCTGAGAAAAAGCGAGAAGCTTGGAAGCAAATTGGCAAGGAGCTGGGCGTTACAGGTGAGTTTTATGAAGATCGCGGCTGACTCCATTTAAAATTAAATTTATAATCTGCTTCAGGATTTTTTTGACGACAGTACGAGACGATCATTGCGCCAATCTTCTTCATTGTGGGTTAATTTGACAGCAATATAAGCGTCTCTACAAACGTGGACTTATTTATAGATAGAGATTGGATTGGATTTGGCTGCGTCCCTCTTCATTGGAAATAGACATAAGTAAAGGGTTTTCCATTAAGGACATAAGAATTTCATATATTAATAAAACACAGAATATTTAAGATATAGAGTTCAAATTTATTCCAGGTGTAGTGCAAATGTTACATTTTAAGAATGAAATTCAATTTTGGTCATATGACCACCACGAGCCAGTCGACAGCGATCTATTCTTTGGACCTAATTTTCCACCACTCTTGCACACATTTCGACCGGGACGTTGGCAATTTCGCGTTGGATGTTGTCTCTGAGCTCGTCTAAAGTTGTTGATTTAGACCAAGGATATTCCTCAGGGGAAACGCAGCATCGCCAATAAAAAAATGAGGAAAGGCATCAGAGGATGCTGATGATAATGGTTTACTAGGAGGTACAGTACTTAAAATAACTGATTGGCCAAACGGAGAGTACTGGAATATAGCTGTATTTAATTTAAATTAAGAAATGGAAATTGTATTAAAATAGATTATAAATAAATGTAAGTTTAATGAAAATACCCCCATCGTGTTGGCTGCCATAACTTCCAGCATTAACTAATATGAATGTATAGTTAGCATCACAGATTCCCACACAATTGGGCATATCCCACATTCGTTGAAAATCATTGGCAATGTGTTTGTACTGCTGTGTAGTTTGTTCACTTAAATAAATCGGCGAAAGCAAGCGCCACAAAACTTCACTGCATTCTAAAATAATATTTCGAATTGTTGTTTTCCCCAGCTTGTGACTCCATGCAATCGATTGTATGGAACAACCGTGACCCAAATATCTACAATTTTAAAGAATAGAATGTTAATATTTCCCATCTTGGAATCAAAGGATAAAGCAATATTTGACATACAGTGGTGTTATTGCTAGTCTCTCTGCCGGTCTAATCCGTTGCTTTGGCGTAGTTAACTCATATTTTATTATTATTAATAACAAATTAATCATTTTTTATAGGACGTCCATCCCATCTTCTTATCCGACGATATTTTCTTGATTACTTTTATTGTAAATTCTGCACAGATTTAAAAACCACAAATTTATAAACATTATTTTCAACTTCATTTTTAATAAATCTAAACAAAAATAAATCGCGGCTTTTTTGTTTACTTATGTGTTGTTGTTGTCAGAACATGACTCGTTTTCTCAACGTTGGCTAATCGCTCAAACAGGCAACGTTACGGCAACGGTAAAGATAAATTACGGTTACGTATGCCTAACCCTGCCTTTAGTCGTAGCGAACGGACGTGTTATCACAGAGCGAATTGATTTTAACCTATTACGCAGTACCTATTCATCTACCTACAACGCAACCACGTGGTTTGTTGTTTTTAAAGCCTAGGTTGAATTGGATGCATCTGTCTCTGGATTGAAATTTCGGGCTAATACTGGCTATGGGGGTGTCTCCTACAAACAATTTATGATTAAACCAATAAAGACAAAGGCGTTTACAGCGCGCGGGAGGGAAAATCCAGTAGCGGCAACAAGCGTTGATTCAGTCTCGAGTCTTGTGTCGTCGTTTTCGAACAATCGTGAGCATGCAACTTCTTCGAGCTTTGCTGCCTTGGATCCCGTAGTCGACAATGAAACAAGAGCACATCCAGCAGCAGGCAAGACAAAATATAAGACAAATGAATCAGAACCCCAGCGGGGGCTCTAAGCAACCCCAACCTTTAAAGGCCAGGCAATGAAGCCGACGCGGCGCGCCTTCGGCGGAAATCTTTTTCCAGCCGGCGACGCCGCCGATTTAGCGGCTCACTTCGGCTGAAACTCAGCCGCCGAAGTTTATTTGGTGTGTCAAGATTTGTTTTATGCAACCATGAAAATTTAGATTGTGACTAATAAGTGATACCTTAGGTTCAGAATTTGTAATATTTAGAGTTCTCTATAGCGTACCCAGTTTATAATTGGTAACTTGTAAGATATGGCTATCGCTTATTAAAAAAAATATTCCAAAAATTTATGGGTATTTTAAATAAAAAATGCGTTTTGGGTTTTACGGAAATTACAATAGCTCTTGAACAGCTGAACCTATATTTACAAACTCTACGTGGTTTTTAAGAGAACACAAGGGACCCTTTTCTGTAGTAAAGGTTTTTAAAAAGTTATGTAAAAATACAAATTTATTATAGACCGAAATGAAGATCCCATCAACGTGAAAGTATTGGCAAGCGAGACAAACAGCATCAGGTTAGAGGAGTACGCAGAAAGTTAGCAGGAAAAGAAATCCCTAATATGAAATTATCTAAATCAGCGATAGGCACACAATACTTCTACAAAATGTTTATGTATTTGTGAGAAGTGCTAACTTATGCACTGCGAGAAATGGTATTTGCATTTTCCTAACATATATTTGTTGGGTAAGATAATCAATACATTGGACAACGAACATTATTAGGTAGATTTGGGGTTATTATACGCGTACATAAAGAAATCGAACTTTAAATATGTTATGATTAGCCACATACATAAATATTTATTATGCTATGTAAAGTAATCAATCCAAATTTTCCTATAAGTATAATTACAGCATACTCGTATTGATTATGCGATATTCTTTATTGTCTCTATTAACCGTTTTCGAGTGTCCAACTTTTTTTTGGTTAGTATATTTAGGTGTTTATACAAATTTTATTAAAAAATCGGTAAAAGATAATAATATATACATTTACCCCCGTTAACAAAAAAAATAACCGAGTGTTAGAGCTAACAAAAGTTAAATTGTATGGAATTTGACAGCTATAACCGGTATTTAGCTCTTAAGCCTAATTTATTTATTTATTGTTAATGGCCCTTAAAATTATTGTAAAAAATTCGTTACTTTATTTAATTTTGACAGTTACATAACAAATAATTTAAACTTGTATTTAGAAATGTTTATAAATTCTTCGGTAAAAATACAATACATACTAAACTTTATTCCTATACTTGAACTATCTGCCACTAAAACAGTGGAATAGAAAGAAATCAAGTTGTTTGTGTAGAAAAACATCTACCAACTACAAACACAACTTGATAATAAGTATATGGATTAGCTGAAATAAGTATATGGATTGATTATTGGAAGCAGAAGAATGATAAGCCATCAAATGCATTAGATGCTATTTTAGTTTTTGTTCTCGACGCACAATGGGAAAAAAGGGGTAAATACGCGCGCATAGCAGTATTTTCTATCTCATGACTATACCGTTGGAGATAGAGTCTTACGGTTTGGACCATATTCAAGATAATTCTTTAGAGAAGAGATAGGTGTACCCAGATTTTATTTACTGTTACCATGTATCGCACAGTGAAGCTACAAAAGCGACTTTGTAGAAATTAGTGTAAAAATCAGAATACCGTACCAACTTCAGTGATCTTGATTTTAAATTAAAGCTGACAAAATTTTGTTCAAAATCTATTTGAAATACTTGATTGCGTTCAAACCTATTTTTTGTCAACATTCAGTTTAAAGTCTACAAAATAGGGCAAAGTTTTTGAAATTGAAACCAAAACAACTTGAAAAGGATAAAATCGTAGTCTGCAATATTTTTACAAGCTGAAGTGTTGCACTAATGCGCTCACACAATGGGTCGTTGTCTCGTAATAAAAGAAAAGTTAAATTAAAAACAGAAAATAATCGGTCCACCCTAATATACATAAACTGCAGAAGCGTTTAACTATATTTTTATTGTTTTTGTAGAAGAAGTGAACAATAAAAATTACAAATATGTATAATCCTAATAAGATTAATAAGATCGCTTTTTTGATCGTAGGACACTACAAACTTGCAGCCGGCATCTTCCGGTCGTATTTATTATCCGATTTTGTCGAAATTTCGTAAAAGTTATTATTTTCGACCACGAAAATCGGTCCACAGATAGATGTAGCTCCCACACATTTTTTCTATATTTAAAGTAAAAAAGGACATATTTAAAGTACAAAAATCTACCATAATCGCAAAAAGTCGCAGATAAACTTGGTACGTCATGTGGTAGTGATCCAACGTGATCCAAAAAAGTTGTATTCCATTTACTGTGGATAATTTTTTTGAAAAACAAAAAAAAACTGTATATTTGCTTTGAAAGAGGCTAAAAATACGTCTTATGCACAAAAATCAACATGAATATAACCTTATTATATGTTACAAGTCCGGTCGCATTTCACCAACAAACGAGAATTCTACAAGCCCTTTTGTATATACATTTTATCATCGCAATTTTATTTGCATTTATTAGTAAAAAATACAAACTTTGAATGGTCATAACTCGTGCGACGCACGATGGGAAAATATGATGAAATATGCGCGCATAGGACTTTGAAAACAATTTCCAAAAATCAGTTTTTTGGGAATGTTGTTTTATTGTGGATAACATTTAATGAAAATACCTTCAAATTTTATGAAAATATCTCTGGAAGGTTCCGAGTTATGACCTTTCAAATTTTGTCTTTTTTACTAATAAATGCCAATAAAGTTGCGATGATAAAATGTATTTACTAAAATGATTATATGTGTAATTTTTATAGTTTACTTCTTCTACAAAAACTATAAAAATGTAGTCAAACGCTTCTGCAGTTTATGTATATTAGGGTGGACCGATTATTTTTTTGTTTTTAATTTAACTTTTCTCTTATTAACAGTCGACGACCCATTGTGTAATTGCATTAGTGCAAAACTTCAGCGTTGAAAAATATTGCAGACTAAATTTTATCCTATTTATGTTGTTCTGGATCAATTCCAAAAACATTGCCCAGTTTTGTAGACTTTTACCGCAATTTTTACAAAAATATGTTTGAATTTCAATGGTCTATATATATAAAACGCAGCAACACACAATTAAGTAACTCAAATAGATTTTGAACTAAATTTTGTCAGCTTTAATATAAAATCACGATCGCTGATGTTGGTACGATTTTCTGATTTTCACACTAAAATCCATAAAGTCGCTTTTGTAGCCCCACTGTGCGATACATGGTAACAGTGAAATAAAATCTGGGTACACCAATTTCTTCTCCAAAGAATTCTCTTGAAGATGGTCGAAACCGTAGGACTCTATCTCTAACGGTATAGTCATCAGATAGAAAATACTGCTATGCGCGCGTATTTACCCCTTTTTCCCATTGTGCGACGTTAAGAAGAATAAAAACTTATCTCCGCAACAGATTGGAGGGAGAAAGGCTATCTTATCTGGCGTTGATGTCTATATACAAAGATGAAGTCAAAATTGATGAAATAATTGATAAATTTCTTTCAAAAAATCGAAGATTACATTTTTAACCTCTACGTATTTTATTATTTTTATTGATCTCGTACTAAAGTACATATTTATATTTAGGAATAAAATTCGAATAAAAAACTAAGGAAATTAACTTCCCTTACCTAGACAATAAACGCAATTTTTAATTGTTTATCTTTGTTATGGAAAAAAAGGTTGGGCCCCCACGAACCAAAATCCTGGATACGTCCCTGGAATGTACTACTGACGCATTAGATACTTCGAATATATCTGTAATATTAGCAGTTTCCACCTTTATCCTTACTGCTAATTCAAACAACGTTTGCCTTGCCAATAATTCCTGAGTCATGTTTAATGAAACTCTATTCCGGCCAGTAGTATGGTTTTACTCATTTTGTCTTTTTCTTCATTGAAGAAATTATATCGTTTGCAATTTTGTTTTCACATTTCTCAAATTTAAATATTAATTCTTTTCACTGTCTATAAAAATTTCCATGTGTTGAATTCTTTGCTCTGCATGACTTCAACACATGGATGCGTGCTTCCCTAACGAGTCTGCTGATGCAAAATTGATCATATAAACCCTTATGCTAATAATTGTTGTTTACGTACTAACTAATCAATCAACTAAAGGCCGGGTTAGGCATACGTAACCGTACTTTATTTTTACCGTTGCGTAACGTTGCCCGTTTGAGCGATTAGCCAACGTTGAGAAAACGAGTCATATGTTCTGACAACAACAACACATAAGTAAACAAAAAAGCCGCGATTTCTTTTTGTTTAGATTTATTAAAAATGAAGTTAAAAAGAATGTTTATAAATTTTTGTTTTTTTAAATCTATGCAGAATTTACAATAAAAGTAATCAAGAAAATATCGTCGGATAAGAAGATGGGGTGGACGTCCTATAAACAATGACTGGGCGAAAGCCGGACACTAGAATGCTTATGGCAGTTTTTATTTATTTATTTATTTATTTATTTATATGAATTACAATACAAAGTAAATTTATATTCTAATTTTAAGGTCCAGGGAAAGGCCGGGTTACAAAGACCATATGGCTGAATTTTGCAGCGACAGACCAGAGCCTCTGGTGGGAATCGAACCCACGACCCCCAAACTCATAGGCGAGTACGCTACCAACTCGCCTACTGGGGCGCTCCTGGCAGTTTTTAATTTGTTATTAATATTAATGAAAATATGAGTTAACTACGCCAAAGCAACGGATTAGACCGGCAGAGAGACTAGTAATAACACCACTGTATGTCAAATATTGCTTTATCCTATGATTCCAAGATGGGAAAAATTAACATTCTATTCTTTAAAATTTTAGATATTTGGGTCACGGTTGTTCCATATAATCGATTGCATGGAGTCACAAGCTGGGGAAAACAACAATTCGAAATATTATTTTAGAATGCAGTGAAGTTTTGTGGCGCTTGCTTTCGCCGATTTATTTAAGTGAACAAACTACACAGCAATACAAACACATTGCCAACGATTTTCAACGAATGTGGGATATGCCGAATTGTGTGGGAATCTGCGATGCTAACTATACATTCATATCAGTTAATGTTGTAAGTTATGGCAGCCAACACGATGGGGGTATGTCCATTAAACTTCAATTTATTTATAATCTATTTTAATACAATCAATTTCCATTTCTTAATTTAAATTAAATACAGCTATATTCCAGTACTCTCCGTTTGGCCAATCAGTTTTTTTAGATACAGTACCTGGACCTACTGTATCGTCAGCATCCTCTGAAGCCTTTCCTCATTTTTTTATTGGCGATGCGGCGTTTCACCTGAGGAATATCCTTGGTCTAAGTCAACAACTTTAGACGAGCTCAGAGACAACATCCAACGCGAAATTGCCAACGTTCCGGTCGAAATGTGTCCAAGAGTGGCGGAAAATTGGGTCCACAGAATAGATCGCTGTTGACGGGCTAGTGATGGTCATATGACCGAAATTGAATTTCATTCTTAAAATGTAACATTTGCACTACACCTGGAATTTGAACTCTATATCTTAAATATTCTGTTTTATTAATATATAAAATTCTTATGTCCTTAATGGAAAACCCTTTACTTATGTCTATTTCCATTGAAGAGGGACTCAGCCAAATCCAATCCAATCTCTATCTATGAATAAGTCCACGTTTGTAGAGACGCTTCTATTGCTGTCAAATTAACTCACAATGAAGAAGATTGGCGCAATGATTGTCTCGTACTGTCGTCAAAAGAATCCTGAAGCAGATTATAAATTTAATTTTTAATGGAGTCAGCCGCGATCTTCATAAAACTCACCTGTAACGCCCAGCTCCTCGCCAATTTGCTCCAAGCTTCTCGCTTTTTTTCCTATATGCTGGATTATATTTATTGTATAAATACTCGTGCGACTGCACCAATGTAATCAAATATTCGTCTTTCATGTTTATTTGCACTTTTAAACAACAAATAATTAATAAATTATTTTCTTTACTTTTCTCGGTGAACATACAATTGTAATTGTAAACAACATGTATTATCAGCTGTTGTCAAATTGTACGTAAACGGATTTCCATATGACAGATTGAATCAGCTGATTCGTTACGCTACGGGGGCGTTACGGTTAAGTTTGCCTAACTGGGCCTTTAGAATCACTCCCCGATTCGATTTAGCAATGTACTTCTGTCTACCCACGCATCCTTGCAATTAAAGCAAATTATGAGATATAATTTCCTTTTGATATTTATGACATTTTTTATATATTTTTATATATTTATTCCCGTTGTTCCAATGTGGAGCATAGGACCATTACAAATACATTCCATTCAGATCTATTATAGGCTAATAAATTAATTTCATTCCAAGATTTGTTGGATTTCTAAACTTCCCAGTCTAGCTACCTCTTCAATGGGTGGGCGGGGCCCTGCCCTGCCCTTCCCTTCTTCTGCTGCCCTGAGGGTTCCACTCAATTGCTATCCGCGTTAGGTCATCAGAGGGTTTCTTAAAGTATGACCAAGCCAGTTCAACTTACTTCTCGTAATTTTTAGTATGTAAAGGGTTTTGATTTGTGGCTGCATATAATTCAGTGTTGGTTATGGTATTGGGCCAGAATTTTTTTTATTATTCTTCTCAGACAACGGTTTACAAAAACTTATAAGAAGTTCATGTCTCTGGCGGCAACGTTCCACGTCTCGCATCCATACAAGAATGTGGACTTTACGTTGGAGTCGAAAATTGTTAGTTTTGTTTTTCTTGATATATGAGAGGCTTTCCATACTGAATACGTAGCAGAAACGGTCTAAATCATATATTTTGGCATTTCTGATTTCAAAGGATTGATAATATTCACAAGTATTTCGCATTGATTTGGTTTTAGCAATATTTATTTTTAAGCCTACTTTGTCTGTCTCTAAGTCTAAGAGACGGAGTTTTAGTGACATGTCGCTGTATGAATGCGTGAGAAGGCAGATATCATCCGCATAATCTAGATCTTCCAGTCGCCTATACAATCCCCATTGGATACCGCTGGAAGGATTTCTTGAGACGCTCTTCATTACAACATCAAGAACAATACTGAACAATAAAGGAGACAGAACACATCCCTGTCTTACACCCGTTTTCACTTCGATTCTACTGCTCAATTGATTTTCGTGCAATACTCTGCAAATAGAACAAGTGTATAGGCCTCTTATAAGCGCGATTAGCCTTTGCATTCTAAGGCTCTCCATATGGTTGCGTGAGAGAGTTTGTCAAAAGCTTTCTCGAAGTCAACAAAAACTAAATATAAGGTGGATCTCCACTCTACAGATTGTTCAACGATGACCCTCAAGGTATTTATTTGGTCTACGCAAGATTTCCCTCATAAAACCAGCCTGCTCTGGTCGAAGCTCTTGTTCTATGTGTGCGATAATTTTATTCACAGCGCTCAACAATGTTATTCCCCTCCAATTCGTACATTCAGTGAGGTCTCCTTTTTTGGGAATATTAACGATGATGGCCTCTTTCAACCCATCGTTCATGCGTTACGTTCTCCAAAAATCATCGATTTTCGGTCATATTAATTGGGCACTGACATGGAGATCTACTTTCAACATTTCTGAGGCTATTTTGTCGGTGCCCGGCGACTTGTTCTTCTTAAGCGCCTTGATTGCATTCATGATTCCAATCATTGTTAGGCTATTTATGGGTATATCGATCGCATTTTTTTGCATAGTGGGTTGTCCAAATCTTGAGCTGCTCTTCTTTTGAGGTAACGGTTTCACCGGTGGAGTTCTTTAATGGTGTCCTCGAGGCAAACGTTTTGCTGGTCAAGATTTTCGGTATCCGGTATTCGGTGCACCTCTCTGGCAAGTCTTTCTGTCTATGACCTCTTGTCCTTACGCGCACTACGTTTCACTTGCTTATTAAGGCTACGGGCTTTTGCGCCATTTAATAACTCATTGGCCCTTTTCCTGTCTAGTATCAGTTGCCATGTTCCGTCCAATATCCAAGATTTTCTTCCGTGTTGCTTGTGGCCCAGATGTACCTATGCGGCGTCCAGAAACATGTTTTTCACGAATTTCCAATCACGGAGATATTCTAGATTGTTTGCGTCATATGCGGATTTTAACGCGCCTGTATATTGTGCTGACACCTCTGCTCTAGAGAGCTTACCAACATTAAATTTTGGTACACGTCCAGGAGGGATCCTCTCCACGTTCTATTGATGGCCAGATGTCCGATTTGGTTCTCCGTGACATGATCTGGAGTAGGGATGTAACGAAAGTGACTTTAGCGAAAGCGAATATTGAAATATATTTCTTGCGAATGCGAATAGTAAAATATGCATTTTTGCGAAAACGAATGATAGTTTGACCCTATAGTACCAAAAAATTTAAGCAACTAATTAATACTTTTCCAGGATATTCAAGTATTAAGAATGTTTTCCATATTTGTACCCGTGTTACCACAAGGACAAACATATTTTTTCAACTGTTTTGAATAGAAGTGGCAGAGGTTTTCATTGGTATTAGTATCATCAAATTGTGTGAAGGGAATAAGGAGTTTTAACAAATGGAAGCGAATACTTATATATATATGCGAAAGCGAATAATCCAAAGATGGTTTTTGCGAATGCGAATGTTAAAATGATGCGAATAATGCGCATATGCGAATATTCGTTACATCCACAGCACATGCCAGAAAATCTTTACTAAAGATCTTCTGGCACGTGTCATCGTGGTCCACTAGCGGAAGCAGCAGCAGAAGCATACGACACACCTGCCGGAGGCAAACCAGTAGTATCAACCTTCTACGCCTTGCTCTCCTCTAGAATCAGAATCGACTGTCTTTTATGGCAGTCGGGGGAGTTGCCTGAAGCTTTATAATTTACACACTTAGGTATAAATTCCGGCTGCAAAACCACTTCGCCAGTGGCGTGGTCAGTCACCTTATGAGGCTCCGTCACTCCCGCAGGAATATCGCATTTACCCGACCCATGCGAACCGCCGCATACACATATAAGGCATGCCACAATTGGCAGACACATGGCCGTACCTCTAGCAGATGAAACACTGCGTCAACCCCTTACGACCATCCTTACGCAACGATATCTTGTAGCTGAGAAAACGACGCGTCCGATAAAAACCAACGATGTCTGATCCTCTGGCAAGATAATCAGCCACTTGTTGCCGCCCAGCGTCACCACTCACAGCAACTCACCGAGTGCGGACCATCCCCTTGGGTGTATACGTGTGAAACTGCACCCTCACTAACAAAGAATTCCTTTAAAGACTGATGCTCCTTCAACGTCAGAACCTTAAAATTAATGCAGCGAAACTGTAAACTTATCATGCCCTAGCCGAGCCCCAACGCTATCTACCAACTCCTTAACATTAACCCCGATTGTCGAAAACACTGGGATTGACTTACCATTTGCCGGCTCCTCCTGTCATCGTCGGAGCTGTCGCCTCCTTTTCTACACATCCGAAACCGTAGGCATCTCAGTGTGCCTCTTATCCTCCTTCGTCGAGGGTGGCCCGGTGCTTAGCATCTTCAACCGTGGTGCCGGCGGTGCACCCACGGACTATCTAACCGGCGGTGCACAGTGGGCTAAAATGGAAAAAAATGGACATAATTCTGCCATTTCAAAACCACTTATCGTATGGCGATGAAATTTTAGGTGTGTATACAATAGGTGTTAGAGAGTTTAAGTTCGGAACTTGGGCCCCCTATCTCATACAGGGGCGGAGCTACAGGGCCCTAAAGTTGACCACCTCGGGTATACAAAATTTTCATCGGCTTCTAACTTTTGAATGGAGTGTCCGGTTTTAGTGGCGTTTTTTTCTGGTTGAAGATATCTTGAATAGTTTCCGAGATATGTGGATTTTAATTTTTCATTTTTTCGCCGACTTTGCCTTGGAGTTTAGCCAATCTCAGTCAAAAGTTTACCGATTTTGTTCGCGTGTTTTTTTATGGATTGCCAATAAAATTTACAATATCATGAAAAAAAGAATCGATAAGATATGTGAATAAATTTCAAAAGTTTGATCGATTTTCTCCAATCGCAAAGCTAAATTGTTAAATTTTTCTTTTTATTTATTTGTATTAGGGTGTAACAAAATCGACTGCAAAGGGAATCTCGAGCGCGGCTTTTCATATCGAAGATATAGGACCAAAAGCAAAAAATCCCATTTTTGGGGATTTTTGATGTATTTTTGGGAATTGAGGGATTTTCTATTAGAAATTTCCACATTTTGCATTTGATTATTATTTCTGATGCCATTCCTCGTTTTCAACACAGTGAAACCGAATATATAAGTAACTCTACAAAAGATGATGGTGCGATTATAAGCAATATACAAGATTCGAAGATTACAAATAATGAAAAAAACGTTCAAGAAATTGAGAATAATGCTATGTTATTTAATGTAGTTGTGCCTCAAAAAAACCAAAAATTCATACAGTATTTTCGTATACTTTGCAAAAAATTGCCTGACACTTCTTTCTGAAACACAAATCGGAACTTGAAATTAAAAACACGTTAGCTTTCCCTGTAAAAGCGTGAACCGGTTGCAAATAATTGTTAGTTGCGAAAAAAGGGAGACTTTTTACAGAATACATCGGAAAAACTTAACAGCGGCATTCTAACTGTCTAGACAGCAACAAATGAATTAAAAAAAGATGCCCAAAATGCCGCTTGGATCATAAAAATAACAACCGACAAAATCTTATTGCTGGAAAATAATAACTCAGTATATTCAAGACTACGACCTTTGTAAATAAATATAGGATAACTCGACCCATGTATGATAGCAATGAAAGAACTACATCCAGATATTTTAGAACTAAAAATCGTATATCAGCCTCAGCTATTTGATAGCTGCGTTAAAGCACTTCGTACTGTTGCAGGATGGAGTATTGAAAAGATGTTCAGATGCCCGGATGTTCTTCAAAATATAACTATTATTAAAAAATGAGGATATACACTACGAGTTGAGTTAATAAAATGCCAAGCAGATGATTTGTAAAAAAATTGGAGGACTTCATTCTTCACGTTGTGGGAAGAACAAATCCCAACTCTGATAAACAAAAAAGATTTGGAAGATCAAGCCAACATAAAGCGTAACAAAAAGACACAACGACCTTCAACTGAAGACAAAAAGATTTTTGAAAATTAAATGTGTTAATTGCAGCGAGCTATTAGATGAAAGGTTCCGAAAAAACACATGGACCGACCTGGTACAAGCATAGTTGGTATTAATACAAGTGTTCAACAGAAGCAGAGAGGAATAAATAGAGAATTGCAACAATAACGAAGTCATAACTAACGGCCTTGAAAGAGATCATTTGAAAATGCTTCAAGGCGAAAAAATATATCCGAATTCCATTACGTTGAAAATAGGTAGAGATATGAGCGTTTTACCGTGCCCTTAAGTGCAAAAGCCATTTAAAGCTGGTAGGGATAGAAACCAGTTTAAGAGCAACATGTTTAAGGAAGCATATTGCTCTGCTAAATATAGGAGAAGGTTTCGTGGAACAGTTGGCACAATTTATGGGTCACCATAAGGATATTCACAAGAGCATTTACAGGATGTCACTTTCCGTTAGAGAAATTACTTGTGTTCCTAAATGTTAATGGCGGCAATGGGAGGGACTTAGATGGCGAAGACGAGCTAGAAGAATCTAGTGAAAATTATATTGACGAGTGGGTGAAAATACAGAGGTTGATGAAAACAAAAACGACGTTACATTTGAAAGCATACAAAAAATTTTGGATAGCAAAGATGATATCTTTAACGTTTCTAGCAAAAATGCCACCAACAAAAAACCACACAAGCAATGAAAGTTCGTCAGGTAGAAATCCAAGAAGTAGTAAGTAAAAATTAATGTGAAAATATTTTTAAACATTTTCATGGATGTTTAATTAAAAATATTTTATAAAACTACTCACACAGAAAACAGTTGGTTGCCTCAACCGAATTTGCCAACCGAAATTGGTAGTTCTGTCTACTATCATGCGATTCAATCAGCACAACCAACATTGTTATACTTCTGATTCCATGTTAACAACAATCATATTTGTTTGCGCCAACTACGAAAATGGTAGCTAAATTGATATTTTGTATGTCATATCAGTCATATTCTACCGACAATTAATTAAAAATAGTTTTCATTAATTTTTATTTTATTTATTGAACAAACAAATTAAACAATTCATAACAAAATTAAAAATCCCATATTACAAACTCTTAACCATTATGAGATGTGAAAATATTTGACAAGAATTTTGCATAACAAAATTTGTATGCAAATATCGCTTAACCTGTGCTTTCAATTTCATGATTGTTGCTTTTATTTTTTATTTATGTAAAACATTTTGCACAACATATTCTGCATTCTACACATTATTATCCACACGAAATTATCTTTGACTACGTATACCGTTCTTGAACAAAATTTTGAAGATTTTTTAATGTGTTTGTTATGTATCAACAACAGAACAGAGTTTGGAAAATTATTGGGATATCTAAAAAACGATTACCTATAAATATTTTTCTGTTAAACATAGTAACCAATTATTCGTTGCTATAATCACCTTTGGTCTATTGATACAATTTCTGTTGTCAAGAATAAAACATTCGTTGTCACAACCAAATATCGATCATATGGTACTATAATGAAAATGTAAAAGTAGTTACCACAACTAACCGAGTGTCAATAAAAAAAAACAATCTTAAATCGATGGATACAACTATCGATTTAGTTGCAAGCATTTTAATTTGATCGTACCCATATTATTGTTGTTTTAACTATTTATATTGAAATACAACCGGCACACGGTGTATGCAATAGAATTTTTCTTGCTAATACTATTTTTTTATTGTTACTATCGAATTACAACCAATTACTTTCCTGGGTGCTTTAAAAGTAATTTTCTTAAATATATTTTTTAAGAATCATCAAATTTTTGTGTATTATAATTAATAATGTATATCGATGGCTTAATATAAAAAGGGCTTATCTTGGTTTTTGTCATAATTGCGTTATCCGCGTTATATAAGTTAAATGTTATAAGTTGTAAAATAGCTTTACTTTGAAAAAGATTGTTGAAAAATTGAAATTAGCCTGAATTGTAGCATAACAAGTTACAAAGTTTCTTTAAGAGTAATAGATTCGCAAATGGGAACAAACATTTGTGCTAATATTGTTGAAATGAGCCTAGCGCCTAGCAGTAGGACATGACGAAATGTTTGCATATTATATATTTTTTTCCATTCAGCTTCTCCGTTTGGAAAAACGAAGCGAGTGCGATGGTCTCAGAAAGTTGTAGATGTGGTCAATCAAATTTTTGGTGATGTGGAAAGCCCCCAAGGAAACCTTCCAAGTTTGCATCAATGTGCAGCTGTATTATGACAAAATTCGGCACTGAAAAAGCGAACACCACCGCAATTGAAATCCTATATTACGTAGCAACCAGATATAACAATTTGGAAGGTAAAAGGAACATCATCTTTTTCACATACCATATTCTCTCTAAAGGTGGGTACTATGTTTTTTCAGTTTGAAAAAATTCCATAAAATGTTATTTCAAGTTGAAAAATGGAACGCATTTTTACTAAGGTCGCATTGCATTTTTGAAGTGTGTGTGTCGAAATGTCACTTTTATATGTATATTTATGTGTCTGTGTATAAGAATGTGCATTTTTCCTTTTTGCTTTTCTTGAAAACAAATACGAGTTTAAATTAGAATCAATATGCATTTAAATAGAAAAATGCCGACTTAGAAAATAGTTAATTTAAATTGCAGAATGGAAATATGGTTGAAGATCATTGTGCTAATGTTATAATTAAATAAATTATTTATTTTGTGTTGATACGATGGCGAGGCTTGTGAGGCATCAGAAGCCAGGGTAATACAATTTTTTGCACTTTTTTTGCTTTGCTATCCAATCGGAATGTCGCTCTTCTCGTTTATTCAATATACATAATTATTTTCTGTTCCAAAGCTTTGCATTAGTTTTCTTTCAGATAAATTATTTTTGTATTCTTTATTAGGAAATTTTATCGCTAAGATTGACAACAATTGAATTTCTCGCGGACAAACATGAATATAAATAAATAGGAGTACAATGCTGGCGGCATTCTATTTGTTGCGGCGTTCAATTAATTTGTAGCGGCGCAAAATGTCAATTTCTCACGTTGAAAAAACATAGTACCACAAATGAAAAAATGTCACTCATTTTTTCACAACTTTGATTTCTGTATGGGATTTCAGCGTGAAACCGGAACATAGTACCGTGCTTTAATGATGCATTAAGGTGGGTACTATGTTTTTTCAGCTTGAAAAAATTCCACAAAATGTTATTTCAAGTTGAAAAATGGAACGCTTTTTTACTAAGCCCGCATTGCATTTTTGAAGTGTGTGTGTCGAAATGCCACTTTTATATGTATGTGTGTGTATAAGCATGTGCATTTTTTCCTTTTTGCTTTTCTTGAAAACAAACACGAGTTTAAATTAGAATCAATAAGCAATTAAATGGAATAATGCCGACATAGAATATAGTTAATTTAAATTGCAGAATGGAAATATGGTTGAAGATCATTGTGCTAATGTTATAACTAAATAAATTATTTATTTTGTGTTGATACGATGGCGATGCTTGTGAGGCATCAGAAGCCAGGGTAATACAATGTTACAAATAACAAAATAATTTCCTACTGTTGTACGAATATAAATAAATAATAAGATGATGTTTTGATGAACCGAAAAATATGTTTTATTATTATCTTTAAGGATTTACATTATATTTGTGGACATATATAAATTATACTTCCATCCATAAACGGATTTTCTTCTTCCAACTCCTATGGCTGACAAGAACTCACTATGTTCTTTATAACCATTTAAAAACGAGATCACAGGCACTGCCCAATTCCATTGTCCTACTGCTTCGGTAGCGTTTGCCGTCCACAAAGTTTTTCCAGGCTTTTCGTCACGATTGTTCTAAACATACAAACGTAAATGTACATACGTAATTATAAGACAAATTCCACATTATTACATATAGTTACATGTCCTTCCAGTGTTTTTCACTTTTTTGCTTTGCTATCCAATCGGAATGTCGCTCTTCTCGTTTATTCAATATACATACATAATTATTTTCTGTTCCAAAGCTTTGCATTAGTTTTCTTTCAGATAATTTAATATCGTATTCTTTATTAGGAAATTTTATCGCTAAGATTAAAAACAATTGCATTTCTCGCGGACAAACATGAATATAAATAAATAGGAGTACAATGCTGGCGGCATTCAATTTCTCACGTTGAAAAACATAGTACCACAAATGAAAAAATTTCACTCATTTTTTCACAACTTTGATTTTTGTATGGGATTTCAGCGTGAAACCGGAACATAGTACCGTGCTTTAATACGATTATCAATTGTACGAGCATTCAAATATATTAATTATTTCATTGTTTATTTTAAAAACAACTGTGTAAATTAACAATAACGAATAATATTTAACACATTTGCATTGTTAACATATCATTCGTGAATTTTGTGCAATTTGCATTTATTTTGTTGTGGTTTGCAACAATAAAACTTGGTATGAGAATTTTAGTATGTTACCTTAGTTCGGCAAAATACATGCTTGGTTAGTAGTTCTTGTTAAATTAAATTTACTGCTTCCATAAGTATTTCAGCTGATTAAAGTTAATGACATAAATTATTGCTATCGAATTCTGAAGATGATAGAGTGGTGTCTACCGAAACTGCAGTCAATTCTACCAAGCAATGAAAACTCTACCATTTTTTATACCCTACACCACACTGTGGTAAG
Organism: Eudasyphora cyanicolor; assembly: GCA_963930755.1. Taxonomy (NCBI): domain Eukaryota; kingdom Metazoa; phylum Arthropoda; class Insecta; order Diptera; family Muscidae; genus Eudasyphora; species Eudasyphora cyanicolor. Next base: position 74,653,444 of record OZ005737.1, on the reverse strand, counting down.
GGTATTATGACTTTGTGCATTTGTTTGTAACACCCAAAAGGAGAAGAGATAGACCCATTGTTTATTATACCGATCGACTTGTAATCACTTTCTGAGTCGATTTAGCTATGTCCGTCTGTAGATGTATTCTTGTAATCAAAGTACAGGTCGCAATTATGGACCGATCTTGACGAAACTATACACATATCTTTTTTTTGGCCCACGGACGATCCCTATTTAATTTGGTTAAAATCGGTTCAGATTTGCATATGTTCCATATAGTATATGTTCCTCCTGATTTGGTACCAAAGCGCTATATAAGTTGTACTTTACTTCCGATCAAAATTTTCCAGAAAGATGTTCCTAATTTTTTATATAAGCGCTATTTTAGAGACCTGAAAGGCTTCAGCGGAAATGAAAATTAAAACATTACTTAAACCAATTATTCCAAGGTAGTACCTACCTAACATACCCTGCATATATTACTTATATTGTGTACGACCAAAAATCGGACTATTTATTGTGTTAAGGCTAATAATAACCACAGTAAGTGCAAATATGTGGAATATTATTATTAGTTCAATATTTAATTCCACACATTATATTAAACTCCTCTTTGGAATAAGCCTTGACGTGGCGGGGGAGCTAAGTACTTTCGTAAAAGAAAGGAAACTAATTATTCCAACTATTCAAAAAGAAATTCTTAATGTACATTGCCGAGGTGGTGTAGGGTATTATATAGTCGGCCCCGCCCGACTTTAACCTTTCCTTACTGGTTGTATTTGTTTATAGTACTTTTTTGCAATAGACAGAAAGTAACTGAAACATATGGTCTCGAATCGAATAAATTCTGACTGAATAGTTTTTGGGTTTTTATGAAACAAAATCGAAAAATAAGAATTCAAAAAATGCATCTATTATACCAAATTTTGTGAAGAAGGCATTTATTATAGCGATGGATGCAGAATCACTCGCTGAGTCGATTTAGCCATGTCCGTCCGTCTGTGACAATCAAAGTACTGCAAGAAAAAGGAACCGATCCTTAAAAAAATTTTGGGATAAGGAGCAGCTTATGTTGTACAATGCTTTTAACTCTTCCTGGAAAATGTTACAAATCGGTCCATGTTTTGACATAAATACATCCTAGAAGGCACAGTGACGCATTTTATTATATTTTTTTTACCTAAACCATTTCTAGAAATAATTTTCAAAATCAGTCTCCAATATTGTTTTTTTTTTGTTTTATTTAAAAAAATCCATACTAATGTTTTGCAAATGCTCACACAGAGAAACAACTGACACTTTAACAAAAGCTTAAAGTAGGGTTGAACCTCATTTGGGACATTAAGAATATACTATATTGAAAATACAATTTTTATGTAAAACTAATTACAAATGTAAGTTAATATGAAAAAAACATCAGCGATAAACTTTTTTAATAGATTTTATTTTTTAAACGGCTTTGTATTAAAAAATAAAATAAAACATTTGTTTTTCCAACATAATTTTTAATACTGATGCATGTATTTATTAAAATAAATAGTTTGAAAATATTAACGTTTTCGTACTTTTTCTACTTTTCTTTTTCTATAGCAGGTTAGTGTATTTTTGGCGAGGATCAAGACGTAAAAATTATTTTAAATCAACTTCTACATCAAATTTTTTTATTCGTTCACTCATAAATTATTTTATTGAACTTGTTTTTCGTATTTAGTCACTTATATAACTTTTTTTTTTGAAAATGCTATAAAAAAAACTACTGAATATTTTCTCAAACTTCTTTTTTATTTGAAAGTACAACTACATCAAACTCTACAGCTTCCAGTAACCCAAACGAAATATCACCATATGATATAGGTTTATTCGTGAACAAGTCAGCTTCAGAGAGTATCGACTATATAGAAGGTCTTCACGAAAAAATCTGGATTCCTCCAGATAATTATAGTTTTCCAGTGACTGGGCAAGGAAGTTTAACATTCCAACTTTCTTGGCTACATAAATATAAATGGGCGGCCTACTCTGCGAATCAAGTCAGTGCTTTCTGTAAAACATGTGTATTATTTGCTCCTAGGGATACAGAAGTGTAAAACCAAAAACTAGGAAACTTGGTATCAAGACCATTTAATAACACAGTGCAACAACCAAAATGGGAATGGGATGAGACCAATTGCAAATGAAAGTTGACATTATCCATAACAAAACCCTCAAGGGTTTTTTTCAGGTCAATGCGAGATTTTTTTTTACACGCATTTGAAGTTGGTAATTTTGAACCGCTTTTTCAATGAAAATCGATAAGAAGTAGCACCATTGGCATGTCAGCACCATCTATCGTGAGTTGTAGGTAATAAATGACTTCCTCGACCCCAAAAACCGTAAGATACCAAAACTTTACATGATAATAAAAAGAAATAATCATTATTTTATCAAATTTTCAATGGTATTTTCTTGTTAGATAGCGTTCCAAAATCACCAACTTCAAATGCGTGTAAAAAAAAATCTCGCACTGACCTGAAAAAACCCTTGAGGGTTTTGTTATGGATAATGTCAACTTTCATTTGCAATTGGTCTCTTCCCATTCGGAAAGTTCGATTTTGTATCACAGTGTAATTGGAAAAAGCACTGGACGTGTATCGCCACCACTCATCACTCGAATACCCTAGAAACAGTGTATTGAAAGCTGAAATGAGATCTAATGTAGAAAAGCGCCACCGCGTCCATCGATAAATAATTACAAATTCAGGAAAAGCAGGTCGTAAACGAAAATAAAAAGCATTTGGAGGCAATAGTTCAAACAGTAGTCCTTTGTGGTCGACAAGGCTTAGCACTAAGAGGAAGTTGTGATGCAGGCAGAATCGATTCAAATGAAATTATTCAAAATAATGACAATTTTAGAGCCTTGCTAAGGTATCGGGCGATAACGGATTCAAATTTGAATAGTCACTTAACAAATTCACCACGAAACGCAATGTACATAAGCAGTCGTGTTTAAGGGCATCTCCTAAATACCGGTGAATGCGTCCTGCGTCTGTCAAACTCAAATTTCATCCTATTGTTTTCCGAGCATACAGCAACACTTTGACAGACGCCGGACGCAATTCACCGGTATTTAAGAGATGCCCTAAAATGAAATTTTAAGTATTTGTCACACACTTATACACCGACAACTTATTAAGAGAATCAATAATTCCAATGCTTTCACCGTTATGGCGGACGAATTAGCTGATATTTCAGGGGTTGAGAAAGTTTCAATGTATATCCGGTACCTTAACGAAAACGATATGCGATATAAAATTTGCGATGATTTGTTGAGTTTCGTCCTAACAAAACAGTTCAATGGAAAAGATTTGGCTGATGTTATTCTACATTTCCTCGAAATTTCTGGTATTGATTGTACATAAGTATTTATTTGGGCAGTGCTATGACGGCGCAAGAGGAATGAACGGAGAATTTCATGGGCGCAAGCATATATCCAAGAAAATTACAGATTAGCACTGTATTCACATTGTGCAGCTCACAGCCTCAGCTTGGTTGTAAGTTACGCATGCAAAGTAGTCCCAATAAGAAATTGTTTAGGCACTATCCAAACCATATACCACTTTTTCCAAATAGCTCTTCAAGAAGCAATTTCTAACAACAGAAATCTCCGTGATGATAAAAAGCAAAAATTAAAGCGGTATTGTGCAACTCGATGAACAACACGAGTCGTTGAAATATATCTTCACCTACAAGTAGCCGTTTTCGAGGCTTTGGAATGCATCTACACCACGTGGTTTGATCAGAAAACTACAACATCTGCATTTCAGTTTTTGATGGCTATTAAAACGTTGAGTTTCGGTCCACGTAGTTCATTCGGTTCACTGATTGGCATTATCATTAAGTCGCGTTCTTCAAAGTGAAAATCAAGATGTTTGGCTATTGATTCAAAAAATATCTTGCAGTTAAGTGTCAATTCAGAACATATCTTGCAGTTGCAGCGGCGCAGTAAAAATTTATTTTGATTATTCGATGACGGATGTTCACATTAAATGTAAAGGAAGTTTGGAATTGCGCTATGAAAACAATTAAAAACACTCGTCAATATCACGCTTTTTATCCAGCCTCCAAAAATACCCTTAACTGCAAGATATTTTTTGAATCAATAGCCAAACATTAGTAACTGTTACTAAAAATAATATTTCCAAATAAAACTAAACCTACCGAACTAAAGTTCCTCAATTATTTCTTTTTGAATGAACTATGTTCTTAGTTATAATCTGGATCTACACGGGGCAAAATTGCCTTTTTTGATATGTTTGAATCGAAAGAAAATATATTTGGAACACAAATTTTTAAATATTAAATATTTCTGAGCAAATACATCTTATTTGAAAACCACTAAAATATATTTGGAACTCGTATATTAATATGTTACAACATATAATATTTGCAAACTAAATTTCTCAAATAAAATATGTATTTTAATACAAATAAAATTATTGTTTAGGAATTGCTTCAAATACATATATTTTATTTAAAAAAGATTTTCGAAACTTTTGTTGAATTTCTCGAATTTCAGTTTTAATTTTTTTTGGTTTCGAATAGTTCAAAATTTCTGAGTATTCCAAGCCATCATTAGTTGTCCATCCTCCAAGTATATATTTCGATCCAAGATTATATGATTTCAATTATTATTATTTATTATATTTTCGACATAAAAAATTTCTAAAAAATTAACATTGAATTACTGAAAAATGTAAGACAATTTAGGTATTTTCTGAATACTTAAATGCAAATAAATATTTGTTTCGGAAAAAATAGCCCAAAATAAACACATATTGGGATATAAACAAAGATTTGTTTAGAACAACATCTTCCCAAATATATAATTTTTGTGTGTACCAAATAATATATGTTTATAGTGTACTCTAAAGATATATATATTTCAAGCCGAATATGTTTGGGACAATATACTACAGAAGCGATTTTTTTTCAGCGTGTATATAACTCCCGAACGCGAAATTTTTTAGCAATATAGAGGTGAGATTCGACTTCAGCGTACCGAATTCAGTTGAAATTGAGTCTAATATATATTGCGTAAGATAAATTTTAGCCAGCGGTCATTTAAAGTCCATTCTTTAGAAATTTTAAAGGCCGTTTTTTTAAAGCTGGTCCTTATAATTTGGGTGCATTTTTACATCAAATCTAACAAATGTATTCTATCATAATAGACGTTTACTACGTATAATGCTGCCGATAAAGTAAAATGTGGTATGAAGTGATATTAGTAAAACACGGAAATCTAAATGTCCGTATCAAGAGTACAAACTTTTTATTCTTGAATATATATAACAACAAAATGTGCAATATTTAAGATACAAAATATTTCAAAACGCAGCTAGAGAAAGTTGCAAAAAATGCAAATCTCTGTGAAAATTTCAAATTTCTGCAGCATCCGAAATCGTTTTGCAAAATATAAATTACTAGTTATATGTAGCTTCTACGCTTTATGTACATGCAAAAATTCAGCGTAATCCGTACAGTAGATCTCAAGAAAATTAAAAAACAAAAATGTGGCATGAGCGGACACTTTAGGTCATAACTTCCGCGAAAATGAAAATTCTGCAAAACTACTCAAATTGTATTTTTTATTTGCCCTTCGGACCACGCATACCAATTTTCATCACAAAATTCAACAACAGTTTTTTTTAGGCTTTTTTCAAAAAATTTTACGCATATAGAAATAAACTGTGCCAAGTTAGAAGAAAATCGGTTCGGTATTACATATATGTAGCTCCAATATACATTCGTTTTTCCCTAATTGGTATCAATATGAAATTCAGCAGAGGCAAATTTCTTGGTACAGAGACGAACTCAGACAAGATTGAAGAAAATAGCGCTCTAGAAATCTTATTTTACATCTTATCATTTTTAAAATTGACAGAAGTTTCTAGATTCATGAACGAACACCTCCAAATTTGAAGAAAATAGATTAACATTTAGATACGTTTGCATTTTAATATGTTTTCCCTTTAAATGTAATTCTTTAAAATAAATTCAGTATCCATACTACTCCTATTTTTTTATTTGTGCGAGATATTTTTAGTTAGTGTCCAGTAATCCCACCGCCCATACAATTCAAATCGATTTTTTAGCACACAATTTTTCTTTCCAAGCCAAACACTTTATAGTTTTCTTCTTGTTCCAAAAATTTCCGAGAATGTTTTTTTTAATCGAAAGAAGATATGGCCACCTTTCATTTTATCTGAATCTGAAAACTACAGTATAAGTACATTTGATAACAGAACGACCAAACAAATCCTAAATAAAAAACCTTTTTTTTAATTTTTTGGCCAAAGAAAATTTTTATACACGCTGAAAAAAAATCGCTCCTGTAGTATATTGTCCCAAACATATTCGGCTTGAAATATATATATCTTTAGGATACACTCTAAACATATAATATTTGGTACACACAAAAATTATATATTTGGGAAGATGTTGTTCTAAACAAATCTTTGTTTACATCCCAATGTGTTTATTTTGGAATATTTTTTCCGAAACAAATATTTTTTTCATTTAAGTATTCAGAAAATATCTAAATTGTGTTAAATTTTTCAGTAATTCAAAGTTAATTTTTTCTAAAATTTTAACGTCTTAAATATAAAAAATTATAATAATTGAAATCATATAATCTTGGATCGAGGATTGACAACCAATGATGGCTTGGAATACTCAGAAATTTTAAATGATTGGTTTAAAACATAAGTTATTGCTGCATTTGGTATCATAACTGGCAGGTTCAAACCAAAAAAAAAAAAACAAAAAAAATAAAATTTAAATTCGAAAAATTCAACAAAAGTTTCGAAAATCTATTTGGAAAAATTCCTAAACAATCATTTTATTTGTATTCAAATACATATTTTATTTGAGAAATTTAGTTTGCAAATATTATATGTTGTAACATATTAATATACGAGTTCCAAATATATTTTATTGATTTTCAAATAAAATTTATTTGCTCAGAAATATATAATATTTAAAAATTAGTGTTCCAAATATATTTTCTTTCTATTCAAACATATCAAAAAAGGCGATTATGCCCCGTGTAAAAATGTATACCATTATAAACAACGAACAAACATTTTGAGCAAAAAAATGTCTTAAATGTACATACGATTGTAAGATCTTACAATGTTATCAACTCTGTAAAAGTGTTGTTAATGTACAGAAAAAGGCTCATTGTTAGCAAAAGTTGAATTGTCAGTATAAGCGATTACAAGGAAACCTCACAATTTCAGGATATTTTATTGGCAGGATTGCCAATAAAAATATTTTATAGAAATATTTTATTTTATACATCTCACAATGACGCCGTTGTCAGAGAAAAATTTTATTGGCAACACCTGCCTACACGCTGAAAAATTCAATTCATTAGTATATTGTCGCAAACATTTTCAGCTTGAAATATATATATGTTTAGGGTGCACTCGAAATATATAATATTTAGAACACACAAAAATTATATATTTGGGAGGATGATGTTCTAAACAAATCTTTCTTTATTTTTTAAAGATATATTTGCACTCAAGAATATATTCGAATATCCCATAATTTTATTTGTTTTCTTTTTCGGCAGTGTGGATCTTATTATGAAGAAACTATCCGCCTGACCCACGATGTCTAACGTTAACGTTCGCAACATCTAAAGAGGCATAATTAAGCAGAATGTTTTCACTCGCTTTGGATCAGGTGGTATGCCAAGCCTAAATACAGCTTATATAGCGCTAAAGGCCAAGTCGGAATGAACATCTGTATACATATGTATATTGAGACTATAACTAAATCTGATCTGATTTTCCTCAAATTCGGCAGTTGGGCCCTTGGGTGAAGATAATCTACCTTTCTATATATCAAAATGATTAGATGTAAAAGGAACATACATATATATGTATATGGGGGTTATATCTAAATCTGAACCGATTTTGGCCAAAAGCAATAGGGTTCGTCCCAGGAGTGAAAGAGTCGTTATTGCCTAAAAAGAAATTGTGACCTGTATTTAACGAACTATTTAAGATGAACAAGCGGACGGACAGAAATGGTTAAGTATTTATATGGCTGGCCAGACTCCTATACGTTTTCATGCATTTGTATGGCAAAAAGGGTAACATAACTTTGAATTTCTAAGTATGTTCGTATATTATTTTGGTCTTTAGACTAAATGTAAAACATTTTTTATTAATTTTGTGGAATGCATGAAAAACAAGTATAATCAACTTTAGAATGTTGTTAGCACTAATCCTGTGTGAGTGAATTCGGTGCAGTAAAAACGTGTCTTCCTACGCAGCTTTTCGTCTTGCGTGAAACAAATTCTGAAATCTTTTCTGGAACTCAGTGTACTAGGGCCGATTTGTTGGTTAGGCAGCATGTTGCTGAGAATATTCAACAACCCAAAATATGTATAATAGTAATATATTTCATATGTGGTTTTGTTATATTTTATCATTTTTGTTTACCGTTTAATTTTGCCTTTATTAATTTTGCCTAATTTATTAATTAAATTTGGTTTAAAAGTTTAATTTGATAGTTTTATTTCTATTACTTTAAGTTTGGTTTTGTTTCTATTTGTTTAGTTAGGTTTAATTTCACATTCAATTGTTTTATGTTGATTTCGTTTATTAATTTATTTACAAACCAAATGAACTGTTTTCGTTACGATGTTTTAAAACGACTCAGAAGTTTTGGATCTGCTTCTCTGTGATGAAGCAAAGACAGACTTTGCAAATGAAAACAAAACGGGAACGGCAACAACAACACACACTCCGTCGCCTATGCAGTTCAAAGTCAGTCAATTACGAAGATGTGACGTCTCATAACGAGTAGCTGAGAGTGACGACCGAATAGGATTTGATTTCAACGAGTATGGATTTTCTTGTATTTTCAGATCGATTTTGCCGATTTTTTTTGTAATTATCACGATTAAAAAACTAATATCAATCGATACGTGCAAAAAAAGTCCAAGAAAAGACAACGGAAAACTATTTTTTTTGCGTTTGGAAAATCATCTCTATTCGTTCGTAACTCGAGAAAATGTAAACAATCATGCGATGGCACATCTTCTACTATATTCATTGACTTTGAAGCAGTTATCATAGGCAGACGACATTGTTGTTGTTGTAGGTTTCCTCTCTTCTATCAATGACATGGTCTCTGCTTTGTTAAAGAAAAGAAAGAAAGAAAGAAGAATAAAACGATTTGAAGATCAGTAACTTCTTTACATATGTACAAGAAATGAAAAGATTGCATGCATATGGGTCGTTCCATGTTATTTATATACATATATGACTTAATGACTAATGAAAACGTTGACAAATAGTTTAAAAATAAATATGAAAATAGTTTAATGTCGTTTAACAAACAGTAATATTATTCCTAATTTTTACGAATTTCCGGAAGAAGTCAACAAAAATTGTCGAAACGTTGGGAAAATTAAATAAAAAGTATTCTTTATTTATTCAACGACTAGGTTCAGACCTTAGCTTAATACTTGAGAAAATAAAGACATAAACAACTTTTGTATTATTTATAAAATAACTTTTTTCGATATTTGTAAAAAAATAAATATTTTCTATTAACAACATACCCAAAAGCAACAACAAAAAATTATTTTTTCACAAAAGTTAGTGTCAATATAGTATTTTTACACTTTTTTGGTTGGGCCCATACTCCGATCTGGAGTACATTTATGCAAAATATTTGATACTTTTCTATTGTTCAACTTGTCGACTACATATCGCTCACTTACTTCAAGTGTGACATAACTCAAAATTGAAAATTGTCAAGACGTGTAACTTTAAGTCCGTATAAAAACATAAATAACATTAATTGAGATGTTTCAAAACTCTGGAATAATACGAAATATGATTGTTTACTTATAAACTAAATTTCGCCCAGAATTATTTATAGACATTTGCAAAATTCGCATTTCTTTAAGGCAACCACAAAAATTTTAAATTGTGAGTTATGTCAATCATGAAGTGAGTGAGCGATATGTATTGTAATTTACAAAAATTCGAAAGAAATGAATATAAAGGGTATTTTTATGCTCTGAAAATGTCGAATATCAAAACATATTCTCCACAGACTGTATATTAATGTTAGCGCCTGACCCACGATGTCACATTCTCACTAACATTGTTATGTTGTTTGACAAGAAAATTTGATCGTCTGCGGACCACTTAACCGCCTGACCCACGATGTCGAACGTTAGCGTTCGCATGACTTCTATGCGAAAAACAGCTGATAGCTTAGGTTTATGCTATGTACATACTCGTACAGTGGTCAGATCTTGCAATATTGTCAGCAAAATATAATAATTTAACCGTGTGAACTTACAATTTTTGTCTTACATCGTTGGCACAAAAGTCATAGTCAGTACATTGTAAGAGATTGTAAGATTTGCGATGTCTGAAAATCTGAACTGAAACGCCATTGTCAGAAAAACATATTATTGGCAACACTGTCAATAAAATATTTTTATTGGCAATCCTGCATAAAAATATTTACAAAATATATTGTAAGAATATATTGCAAGAAAACATTATAATTTCATATAAAGGGTGGTTAAATTTTAAGGGCCGATGGTGATTTTGAGTCCAAATTTTCGATGACGCTGAGGCATAATTGAGGTTCTATGCCGTTAATGTGCCGTATTATCTCATCCTTTAGCTCTTGAATTGTTGCTGGCTCATCGACGTACACCTTTTCTTTCAAATAACCCCAAAGAAACGGTGTCAAATCACATAATCTTGGCGGCCAATTGACATCGCCACGACGTGAGATAACACGGCCATTGAATTTGTTGCGCAAAAGAGCCATTGCTTCGTTAGCTGTGTGGCAAGTGGCATCGTCCTGTTGAAACCACATACTGTCCACATCCATATCTTCCAATTCGGGCCATAAAAAGTTCGTTAACATCTCACGATAGCGAACACCATTCACAGTAACTGCCTGACCGGCCTCATTTCGAGGAAGTATGGCCCGATGACGTCGCCATCCCATAAATGGGTACAATTCTCCCGATTGTGGACACATTTGGTCGACTATGCTGATCAAAAAAACATCACGAAGTGCACGAAATGCATTTTGATTTGAACGCCCATTTTCGTAAAAGGCTTAAAAACTATAACGCGTTGCCCGATTGTGTATCTTTCCATGGTTCAAATTGAGTTAGTCTGAAATTGAGAAACGTCAAATGAAATGCAGAAAAAAATTGACGTTTAGGTGTGGTTCACATTCAACAGACCCGGTTTGCTGAAATTTGCGTACAATTCTCCCGATTGTGGACACATTTGGTCGATTATGCTGATCAAAAAAAACATCACGAAGTGCACGAAATGCACTTTGATTTGAACGCCCATTTTCTTAAAAGGCTTAAAAAAATTTTTACGCGTTGCCCGATTGTGTATCTTTCCATGGTTCAAATTGAGTTAGTCTGAAATAGAGAAATGTCAAATGAAATGCAGAAAAAAACCTGACGTTTAGGTGTGGTTCACATTCAACAGACCGGTTTGCTGAAATTTGGGTACAGTTCTCCCGATTATGGACACATTTGGTCGATTATGCTGATCAAAAAAACATCAGGAAGTCTGAAATTGAGAAATGTCAAATGAAATGCAGAAAAAAACTTGACGTTTAGGTGTGGTTCACATCTAAACTTCAATTTAAGCACCCTTTATATATATGTTTTTTTCAATCGTCTGAACTGGCATTCACCTATTGCTAACAATGTGTCATTTTCAGTACATTGGCATCACTTTGACAGATTTGATAACATTGTAAGATCTGACCACCATGTGTTCATAGCTTTAGTTGTCAAAAACGGGAAAAAAATTTGTATGGCGTATACGTCCAGAAAATAATGAAAACAATACACTTTTTGTACGTAGTACCTGTACAAATATTTCAATAATATTTACCAAATCTCAGATAAAAATATTTTTTTTTGCAAATTACTACGAACCGGTATCGAATTTGCTGCTTACGTCAAAGTACTTGCCGAATTTACGGTCTTAAAAAATCAGAGACAGTGAAACGACGCACTTTGGGCCCGAGCTGTAATTTTTTTTTAGATTCGGTCACTACGATTTTTTTTCGATATGTTGATTTTTTTGTTATGCCATACGACACTTGTAATTTTTTCGAAAAACAGCCGAAGAATAGAACTTTCGAAAAGAGAAGACAGGATAAGTGCAGGACTTAGATCAACAGAGCAACTTAGTTTTCATTCGATAGTAAAAACACATTTGTCCTCATATTTCAATAAATATTCGAGGCCCCTCTATCTGAAATAAATATAATGTGCTTCTTATCGATACCTCTCTTAGTTATCAAGTTATCGGACGATGAAAATTCGATTTTCTTTCGAAAATTAGAAGAAAAATAGGAAAAGAAATTCGAATGCATTTTTAGTAATGGATAACTCCATTAGTAATCGATAATTTTAGTTAAATTCGATAAAAATGTTGTGGATTTGTATTTAATTCTAAATTAACAAGTAAGAAAGTTTCAGTCGGGTAAACCGACTAAGGTATACCCTCACTTTGTGAGTACTGTAATATTGAATATTACTCGAATTATTCTGTTAATTTGTGTGGGAGGTACCAGAAGGGGTTTATCAAATACACCTTTTTTCGCTGAACATTAGATACTTTAAATTCATTGCACTGTGCCGACTTATAAGCACTTATGTGCACTGGTATAAACGTTTTGAGACATTAAATTGTGGTATGATTTGGGAATTTTGTGTGGGAGGTACAAAAAGGGGAGAGGCAATAACGCCCATTTTTCACAGGGCTACAGACAACATAAAAAAATTACACTGTACAAAATTTCAAGTATTTTTATACACTTGTTTTAATGTTAAAAGCTGTTAACTTTTGGTGCAAAAAGGTACCTTTGTGTGGGAGGTACCAAAAGGGACGTGGCGACTTCGCCCATTTTTCTCGAGTTGATAGAGACTAATAAGCTAATACTATGTGTGGAATTTCAAAAGATTCGAATAAGTAGTCTAACAGTTATTAAAGAATCAATATTTCACAACATTTTAACCCTTTGTGGGGGAGGTACTAGAAGGAGTGGACCAATATGGCCCATCTTCGAACTTAGCCGGAGATAGAAAAAAATATTACCACATACCAAATTTGAGGTCAATCGGTTACTCCTTTCGAGAGTTCTCGTGCGCACCAGCCAGCAGACAGACGGACGACATTGCTCATTCGACTTAAAATGACCCAAAACGGATTTCCTCCGAACATACTTGGGGTCTTAGGTCACTCCTTCGACGTGTTACACTTTTTTCCGTAGCAAATGATATATACCCTCGTCACACTAAAGTGAGGGTATAAATATAGTAGACGAGAACAGTAGGAATCACAACAAGTTAGATGCTATATATGGGGGCTATATCAAAACATTGACCGGGGGCTATATCAAACAACAACCTGCAACTATAAGAAATATTTATACCAAATTTGATCAACCTAGCTCTATCATTACGGACTGTAGCGTGATTACCACAGACGGACATGGCTAAATCGTCTTAGAATTTTACGACGATTAAGAATATATATAGTTTATGGGGTCTCAGACCAATATTTAGAGGTGTTACAAACGGAGTGACAAAATGAATTTACCCCCCATCGTATGGTGGAGGGTATAAAAACACATAAAATTTAAATTGAATGGGGAATGTTTATTATCATTTGAAAGAACATTCTTTGGCATTTATTGTTTGAAGATTATGTCTATCAGATGGTCTATCCGTTGAGTTCAATTTTAGATGACTCGTTCGAGCATTTCGACTGGTAACTGGCGAATGACACGCGTGATGTTGTGCTCCAATCGAAGCGGATTTGTCCGCATAAACTTTAGACTTTACATATCCCCACAGGAAAAAGTCTAACGGTGCACAGTGGGCTAAAATGGAAAAAATTGACATAATTCTGCCATTTCAAAACCACTTATCGTATGGCGATGAAATTTTAGGTGTGTATACAAGAGGTGTTAGAGAGTTTAAGTTCGGAACTTGGGCCCCCCATCTCATACAGGGGCGGAGCTACAGGGCCCTAAAGTTGACCACCTCGGGTATACAAATTTTTCATCGGCTTCTAACTTTTGAATGGAGTGTCCGGTTTTAGTTGCGTTTTCAGTGGATACTCCTAGGCCAGACCTACAATAAACATTTTATAGGTTGAAGATATCTTGAATAGTTTCCGAGATAAATTTGAATTTTTCATTTTTTCGCCGATTTTGCCTTGGAGTTTAGCCAACATCTTAGTCAAAAGTTTACCGATTTTGTTCGCGTGTTTTTTTTGTGGATTGCCAATAAAATTTACAACATCATGAAAAAACAAGTAAGAAAGTTTCAGTCGGGTAAACCGACTAAGGTATACCCTCACTTTGTGAGTAATGTAATATTGAATATTACACAAATTATTCTGCCAATTTTTGTGGGAGGTACCAGAAGGGTTTAAGAAATACACCTATATTTCGCTGAATAGTAGATACTTTAAATACATTGCACTGTGCCGAATTGTAATCGTTTATATGGACTGGTGTATTAACGTTGAGATATTAAATTGTGGTATAATTTGGCCACTTTGTGTGGGAGGTACAAAAAGAGGCGTGGTGATAACGCTCATTTTTCACTGTACAAAATGTCAAGTAATTGTATACACTGATATTAATGTTATAAACTGTTAACTTTTGGTGCAAAATGGTGCCTTTGTGGGAGAGGTAACAAAAGGGGCGTGACAATAACGCCCACTTTTCAATGGAGTGTAGGCACTATAAAAACATTACGCTGTACAAAATTTCAAGTATTTTTATACAATGGTATTAATGTTATAAGCTGTTAACTTTTGGTGCAAAATGGAGCATTTGTGTGGGAGGTACCAAAAGGGGAGCGGCAATAACGCCCATTTTTAACTGGACTGTAGGCACTATAAAAGCATTACACTGTACAAAATTTCAAGTATTTCTAAACACTGGTATTAATGTTATAAGCTTTTAACTTTTAGTGCAAAATGGTGCATTTGTGTGGGAGATACCAAAACGGGCGTGGCAATTTCGCCCATTTTCCTCGAGTTGATAGCGACTAACAAACTAATACTATGTGTGGAATTTCAGAAGATTCGAATACGTATAATAGCAGTTATTAAAGAATCAATATTTCACAACATTTTAACACTTTGTGGGGGAGGTACTAGAAGGAGTGGACCAATATGGCCCATCTTCGAACTTAGCCGGAGATAGAAAAAAATATTACCACGTACCAAATTTGAAGTCAATCGGTTACTCCTTTCGAGAGTTATCGTGCGCACCAGCCAGCAGACACACAGACAGACAGACAGACAGATAGACAGACAGACAGACAGACAGACGGACGGACATTGCTCATTCGACTTAAAATGACCCAAAACGAATATCCGCCGAACATACTTAGGGTCTTAGATCACTCCTTCGATGTGTTACACTTTTTTTCGTAGCAAATGATATATACCCTCGTCACACTAAAGTGAGGGTATAAAAATTGCATGTATATAGAGGATTTCAATTTAAAAAAAAAACATAATTACACTTCAATAAAAAACTAAAAAGTAAGAACTAATAAAAAAACGATTTTTTCAATCTCGATGCTAACTTTTTACTTTTTCATTAAATTGAGCATTAAACACTAAAAAATCTAAAAAAACTATTTTTTTTCATTTTCGATATTTTGGTAGTTATCGAAAAAAAATTGTTTCTCATACTCCAGATTCACACTTGCAATTTTATTCTGCAATGTTTTTATGCAATTCTCTTCAGACAACGTATTATGTTTCAACAATTTTATTTTCGTCGTTCATTAAAATTTATTAAATTTCATTAAAATGTATGTCGCACAAATGTACATATGTTGAACCGAGCACAAAACTACGAATATTAAATAAAAAGGAATGCGGAAATGTCATAAAAAAAATCACCACTTCACAGCGAAGGAAAACACAAAACGCATTGCAAACAAATTGCAAGTACCCTTACCGACTGCGTCCCTCCCCCACAAGCACTGCAATTCAGCGGGGAAAAATTGCAAGTGTGAATACGGACATATTGAGCTTATTTTTCGATTTTTTCAAACTTTAACGTCCGATAACTATGGGCTATATCGATATCATACACGTGATTTTTTTATTCTTATTTGGATGTGTTCTCTCCAAATATGGGGTCAGATCGAGGGGCCTGGAATATCATAGTCTTACCAACATTTCGATAAAAACGTAAGTTATTTTTCCAAGATCCGTCCCACAGTGCGACGGCTGTGTATAAACTTTGAAGACCGGGCGGCGCGACTGGTGCAAAAAGTTTATCGTCGGCTTAAATTTGCGCGACGGCTTAATGCTCGGTCTTCCATTCTAGAAACCATTTCCACAGTCAAACTCCTTAAGTCGTTTGTACCAATTGGTTTCCAGTATGTCCGAATCGGAAGGATCTGAACAGGATTTTAGTATGGACGATACAAGTGTAGATTCTACGACGGATGAAGATTTTCTTAGACCAGTAAAAAATGTAAACAAACTAAAGCACCCTAGAACCGCAGAGGAATTTGATGATTTTATAGCTAAATGGAAACCTATCTTAGAATGTGTGGTATGTCAAGAGCCGTGTTCCAGCTTTTCCCTGCTGCTGGATCATTTCACTGAAAAGCATCCCACGGAACGCTGCTACATTTCGTGTTGTCAGCAAAAGTTCTACAATCGATATGAAATTGAAAGACACATTCACTATCACAATGAACCTAATGCCTACAAATGTGAAGTGTGTATGAAAGCCTTTTTGGCAAAACGCGAATTGCGGCAGCACCTGTTTTACGACCACACAGAAGTATCCAAAAAGTCATTCGAATGCCCCTCGTGTAAAAGTGCCTTAAAAACAGGACCAGCTCTACGGAAACACATGAAATATAACTGCTCTAAGAGACCAGTCGCGGAAACAGATCGGCCACATAACTGCGAAGAATGTGGCAAGTCCTATAAATCTCTTAGAACTTTGAGGGTCCATTATAAACGTATGCACTTGAGAAATCACAAAATCTCAAAGTGTACAGTTTGCGACAAAGAATTTAATAACAAAACTGATTTGCGCCATCACATGGATTCGCACGCGAGTGAACGTTCGCACGTTTGCCAATTTTGTTCAAGAACGTATGCACATCGTTCCAGCTTATTTACTCATATTCGTGTATCCCACCCCAAAGAAAATGAGTTAAGAAAAGAAAAGGATAAGTTAAGAAAAGAAAAGGCTAATTGTTCCAAAATGGAGAAGACGTACAAGTGCAACAGCTGCGAGAGTGCTTATGGTACTCGTCTTGCTTTACTGGAACACGAAGCTACCCATCAAGGCAAGGCTTTGCACCAGTGCAACCTTTGCCCAAAACAATATAAGTACAGTTCCAATTTGGCAGTTCATCGGAAAAAAGAACATCCCGAGGAACACCAAAAGAACGTAGAGAGAAGGAGAAAGAAAAATGTGTGGAACGTTAAGTAAAAGAATACAAAATATTTACACTGCTCGAAATTTAAATTCTAAAGGAGACGATGTTGATAATCCTATTTTGAGCATTCATAATACAGTTTGGTAATAACTGTTGTTCAGGGTTATTGTCTTTGGCGATATTCGATCAAAAATATTATTTCGGGAATTTGAAGCGGCGGACATCTTTGGAAAACACGCTTCAGACCACTGGGCAGATTAAAGTGGCCTTTGAATAAGATTTCTTTCGACTTTAAATTTAAAAGTCACCATTTGCCAATTTATGTTTATAAAATCATACAAACCGTTGGAAATTGTGGTCTGTGTTGTTGCCAACAATTTTCTTTGAGGAAAATTAGTATGGCTCATCTCTCAACGTTTTCACGAGCAATAAGCAGATCTCGAGTTACTACATAATTTGCGTACATTTCTATTTATAGCAGAAAGTATTTGTTCAGATTAGTTTTTGACATCGATTTTTGTAAATTATTTTTGTTTGAGTTCCTTTGGAAATTACAGTGCCAACTAACAAAACCGGCGAAAATATGGTTTCCGAATTATATATATTATATAATATGTGTCTCAACCTTTTTATTTTTGCAAATCGCGAGAACTAGAGCTAGTTCAAGAAACTACCTTTTACGCTAAGAACTCTCAAATCGGTTGCGAAAATGCTGCGTCGAAGTAAAAAAGATTTTTTTGTGGAGCTCTGTTGTTTTCGAAGATTCGAACTAAAACTTAAGACACTTTGTATGATATGGAAATATGATACATTTTGAAGGCAATTATCTATAGGTAAGAGGGTGAGAATATGGGTTAATAATTTTGAGAGTATAAATGCGTAGTCCCTAATTCCGTTGCCCGCTCTGAAACGAGTATTCCGATGATTTTCTCTTCATCCTCGAAATGGCTACCAACATTGGATTCAGCGTGATCGATATATGTACGTTTCACCATATGACCTGTTTCTGTAACATTTTTGAACTAGCTCAGGGTTATTATTTTTTGGAATCTAAGCTTACAGTTATCTGAACAATTCATTGTACTCTAAACAATATGTCATAAAACTGTCAACCATTCGCTATACGTCATTGAAATTGCAAAAAGTTAAAGAGTTTTTTGAAAGCATATAAAAACCATTAGCCTGTATCTGATTTAAAAGGCTGATTTTGTATACAATTCATTTGATATACATACATATTTTTTTTTAAACAACACGTTTAAAACTTTTTTTTATAAAATGTTCCAATCTGTATGTCTCTATTGATGCGTGCAAAATTCAACTCGAAACTACCATTAAATTAGTTCTGGCCAGGATCTTTTCGTCGAAATTTGTAAGATCTTTCTTTTTGTATCCTTTGGTTATTACCAACTGTATTTGGCTAGGAGGCCATTTATTTTGTTTATACTTTGAATAATTATATTTATGTATTTATATGTTACTCTTTATATTAATTAAATGAATAATGTTGTTAATTGGTTATTTATATAATTTTTTGTGTATACTTTTAATTAAAGTAAAAATATTGTTTGTTTAAAATGAATTTCGCTAAACAGTTGAGTTTCTTTATAGAATAGTTCAGAATTCCTCAGAGTGATAAAAAACTTGTGTTTTTTATTGCAATGTATTAGAAAAACTAAATTTTGAAAATATGTACTTTATACGGTTAGGCCAAATGTCCGGGATCTAGCATCGTTTTCCACTGTAAATAACTAGAATGCGACTTTTAGGTACAGGTCCATGACTGAAGGAATTGAAAATAATTGCTTTTGTCCGATAAGATTTTATAGATACTTACTAAAAACACCGCATGAAAAATGTTTGCTTAATTTATCTGATCTAGTGTTTTCCAAAAAGGAAAACTCGATAAATGTTTTTGGTGAATTTAAAACAAATCAGGGATCAAATTTTTATATGTATTATTTGCTATGAAGCAGTGACCTAAGACCATAAGTATATTCGGTGCAAATCAGTTTCGACATTTGAAATCATTTGTGCAATGTCCATCTGAGATAGAACAAATTTGGTAAAATTTGTTCTATCTCAGGCTTAGACCGAAGTTAGTCGATATTGGTCCATTTATTCTTGTACCTTGTTCAAAAAAGTTATAATATAGTAACATATTGATGTGATGGCAATCGCATTTCGCTTAAAATTGGCGATTGTGATTTAAAGTCGCAAAATGCATGTTCTGAAATCTTTTTTAGCATTTGGATTTGGATTAATATGGATTTAATAAAATCAAATTATTCACCCCTATCGCGAATAATAAGTGGAATATTTATTCCCTAGAGTTCTTCACTTCACGGGAAGTGGAATATGCTATCGTGAATATTAGGGAACTTTCGAATTCTTCGAATCTGTATGATGTATCGAAAACGAACAGCAGTTCAAAATTAATAAATTATCAGTGCACAGTGAGCGTAAAAAACAAGAAGAAGAGTTGAAAAGCATTTTTTTTCAAAGTTAAGGTTAAAATATTACTTAAATGTTTAAAAAAAGAATTATTCTTCTATTAAAGAAACAAGAAGGAGAGATTCATCAAATCCTTTGGAGTTGCCTGATATACTCGCCCTTATTCCGGTTGGCGTCGTCGACGTCGATTCTTAGTCGACACTGTTTAGATTGACGACTTCATAAATTTTGAAATTTTTTAAATATTTTTAAGTTATAAAAAGGGTTTTTGTTAGTTCATGGATACCAAAAACATTCGTTTTGGCGTAAAGATGACAAAGCTAAAACTTCATAGACTGGAATAAGGGCGACTGTAATTGTCCTTAGTAGCATACGTTTTTTTGTCTAAATTGTTTTTTTAGATTTGTTCAACATTACAGGTAAACAAGGCGGTTTTTACATACCTCTTGAATGTACTCGAAAAATGCTAACCCTGTACTACAAAAAAATCATTTGCGATTACTCCAATTGTAAAACTGAGTGGCTGTCTACAGTTCTTTGCAGATAGTGGGTATCAGAAAGGATTTGGCAAAGGTCCTGAAGTCGGCATGGCACTGTCAGTGAAGTATTCCCCCATGTTTTGATTCCATTAAAATCGAGAATTTGTCGGAAGTGGATAACTTATCGAAGTCAAGAGGAAGGGAATGTTATAGCAAAATATTTATGCACTAAATTTGGAATACCCGGTGTCCTTGGATGTATTGAAACGTGAAAATCTTATCACCACAGACAAATAAGCACCTGTACTTTAACAGAAAAGGATAGTTTAGCTAAATGAGACAATCGTACGCCCCCCATTTTATTTTATATTTTCCCGATTTAATCAAATAGATGTTTCAAAGATAAACGATAGTAAACTGAGGATACGACACGTTAATAGGGCATATCACGGAGCTTGTCAGGATTCCTTTGTGTGGAGTACGAGTTATTTCAGAAATATTATGGAACAAGACTATTTATAAAGTGGAAGCAAATTGTGGTTATTAGGTGCGAATATATATACGTATACATATGTATGCCATATATCATACCAACATTTGTAGACGATGGCGGATACCCACTGGAGCCCTGACTGTTAGTTCCGTACAGAACTCCTGCAGTTGACTCTGTCAAACAGAAATTTAATTATTCCATGGTAAATGTCGAAACATTATAGAACACACAAATGGATTTCTTAAAATAGATCACTTTGTTATTTTCTAACTGATCCACTCCTGTAAAATAAATATTTTTTTAGTTTTATTCAATATTTGAAGACAAAAATAAACATTTCACGATGAGTCCGTTCTGTTCGCTAGCAAAAATAAAGTGGACAAATCGAAGTGAAAAGGAAAAAATTCCACATACAAAAATAATTCACGAACAAGGGAATTATTCAGGGAACAAAATTGCCGATTGGAATTTGGTGGAAAGTGAACTCATTTTGAGGGAACATTTATTCGCGATACGGGTGATTAATTACAGTGATCAATAATTGCATTCATGTGTGCATTTTATTTAAATTTCATTTCGAAGACCATTAAAACTGAAGGGGAATTTTTGCGATTTGAATTCACGCGATTGTCATCACATGGTCGATTATTTTATTAGTCGCTATCACCTTGGCGAAGTTGCCACGCCCCTTTTGGTACCTCCCGCACAAATGGAATATTTTGCACCAAAATTTAGCAGCTTATAACTATAATCCAGTAATGCTTTTATAGTGCCTGCTGTCTAGTGAAAATTGGGCGTCATTGGCACGCCCCTTTCAGCACCTCCCACACAAATGTATCATTTTGTACAAGTTAAAAGCTTATATAGTGAATACCAATGAATATAAATGCTTAAAATTTTTACACAGTGCAAATTTTTTTAAAATTCCTACATTCCTGTTAAAAAAGGGAGTTATCAAAAGACCCGTTTTAGTACCTCTCATAAAAAAACCAAGACATAGCTCATAATATTAGTACATATGCAGTGCATATTTACATTGCACACAAAGTGAGGGTATAACTCTTACTTTTTTACTTGTTTTATTAGCCGCTCTTTCACCAGTCAACGTGAGAGCGTCTTTGTGAGATTGTCCCTTCTGCCACTAGCACTTCGTGTCGAAAACGTTTAGGCCAAAATACTAACCATTGCAAAAATTACTCTCAGAAACTCTTGACTGTGGAACTTAATTAATCGAAATCTTTATAAAGTTAATATAAAACAAGTAAGAAATTTCAGTCGGGTAAACCGACTAAGGCATACCCCCACTTTGTGAGCAATGTAAATATGCACCTGTATACGTACTAATAAAGGGTGGGCCATTTTAAATTTGAACTACCAATTACTTTGGCTTGCGATTTGAGCACTTTGGATTATTTTGTGTGGGGAGTCATTAAGGATAAATTTAACGCAAAGCATCCAATTGAAGCGTTGAAACATGAAATCGAAGTCATATGAATGATATTGTGTTCCATTATTAAATGACAAAGTTCGACATTTCCAATAAAACCAAAAATTTGAAAAATTATCAGAACTTTTTTTTTTATTGCCGATTCAAATTTAAAATTTTAAATGGCCCACCCTTTATTATGAGCTATTTAATTTTGGTATGTCTTGGCTCTTTTTGTATGGGAGGTACTAAAACGGGTTTGGTCATAACGCCCATTTTTAACAGGACTTTAGGAATTTTAAAAACTACACTGCAAAAATTTTGAGTGTATATAAATATATGTATTGATATTCACGATATAAGCTGTTAACTTTTGTACAAAATGGTACGTTTGTGTGGGAGGTACCAAAAGGGGCGTGATAATAACGCCCATTTTTCAAAAGACTGTAGGTACTATTAAAACATTACACTGTACACAATTTTAAGTATTTGTAGGCACTAGTATTACAATTATTACCTTTAAAATATTCGTACAAAATGGTACCTTCGTGTGGAAGGGTCCAAATGGGTCATCGCTATAACGACCATGTAGGTTCTATAAAACCATTACACTATTAAAGCTATAATCTGTTAACTTTTGGTTTGAGAGAGTGGCATATGGTGATGGTACTCTGAGTCAGAAAAATGTTTACAAGTGGTACAAGCATTTCATAGAAGGTCGAGAAGATGTGAATTACGACGCCCCTCCTGGAAGATCCATCTCATCAAAAACCGATGAAAATGTTGAGAGAGTGAAGAAAATTGTTGTGGAGAATGGCCGAATCACTAGTTGCCGAGGATGTCGGCATATCGGTTGGCCCATGCCATACAATTTGTTCGCAAATTTTGGTCATGAAACGTGTGGCAGCGAAGTTCGTTCCAAACTTGCTGAATTTTGAACAAAAAACCGTCGCATTGGAATCGCTCAAGAAATGTTCAATGAAATTAACGGCGATCTAGATTTGCTTAAAAGAGTCATAACGAGTGACGAATCATGTTTTCTTCGATTACCACGATAATGCACCTGCTCACTCGTCGTAATTTTTTGGTCATAAAGAATGCCGTAATCATGCCGGATCCATCGTATTCCAGATTTGGCTCCCTGTGACTTTTCCTGCTCCCAAAATAGAAGAGACCCATGAAAGGACGGCCTTTTGCGACGATTAAGAATATAAACACCGAATCGCTGAGAGAGCGAGGCCATACCAAAAAGTGCATATCAGAACTGCTTCGAGGGTTGGAAAAAACGCTGACACAAGTGTATTTTATCTTATGAGGGGGAATACTTTGAAGGGGACAAAACAAAAATTGATGAATAAATAAATATTTTTTGGAGAAAAATGTAATTTCACCTTTTCTATTGAAAAGGTTTAGGGCCTTATTCATAAAAATTTAAAGAATGTTTGAGGATCGTTTTAGCAGTGTTAAAACGTTCCTCAAACCTCCACTAAATTTTTATGAATAAGGCCCTTAGCATTTATGCGCTATTGAACTGGGTTTTACACCCGTTCTATATATAAGTTGACAGAAATTGGGTTTTTGATCCAAGTTGATGAAAATCTGTTTAGATTGTGTTTAGTCCCATCTGAGCCAAATAAGTCGATTCCACGGCATCTCTGAAACCACACTTCAACCTTATAAGATCCAACCGATTCAAGAACTAAAGCCACTTGAGCATTTGAAAAGCCGATAGTTCTCCGATTGGGCTCTGGTAAAGTTAATGTTATATCCTTAATGGAAACCCCGGTATTTGTTCCTTCCGATTCTTGAGATATATTATAGAACACTGCGCATTTTAAGGTTATCGTTTCAGATCTATTTTATAATGATCAGCATCTTCAACTCATCTTTCAAATAAGCCTTGATGTGGAGTTGAAACTGCTTCTTTGTTAACTGAAGCGAAACCAAGTATTTCAAATTATTATCGAAATATCCCGTTTCTCATTATTAGGCAGTTGTTTATATAGACGGCCTCGCCCGACCTTCTGTCTTTCCTTACTGGTTTCACTTGTATGCAATATTTTTTAAAATCCCGCCAATGTGCAGAAATATCAAGAGCGGGAAAGTATAATTTGAGAAGAAAAACAGAAAAATTTAATAAACTTTACGATTAGACTGACGTTTTTTAATTTTAATGGATCTGTAACGAATTGCAAGTTTTTAATTCCCTTTAAAGTTGACATCCACTCATAGAAATTCAATATTTTCTATGAAGTAAAAGCCCGGTTTTGGTGTAGATGGAGCTGCAGTATGTTTGTTGCAAGTCTAGGTGCCGCTTAGAGTTCAGTATTTTCTGTTTTATTTGAGTTGTCAGTTTTTTTTCGTTTGCATGAATGGCTCAATTACATTTGTTTGAAATGTTTAAGAGAAAATGTAAATAGTATGTGCATAAAATGGTCATAAATATGAGACTCGTGCTGCAGAGAGTGGCTTGACTTGACTGGCTGCCGTTGCATGCATGTATGTATCCTGCATTCAGCATCCGGCCATGGATATATGTAGGTACATACATAAAGTATGCCTTGGCGGGTGCAGTCAGTCTACAAGTGCATCTGTTGGTGAATTGCACTGCAATGGAGTGTGGAGCATACTATTGGAACACACATTCAGTAGTTGGCACTTTAAGAGCCGCAACGCACCGAAACGTCTCATATGGCAAAACTGTATTACTACGCAAACGGGTATGTAGTAGCGGTAATAGACTTAAACGCACCAGATTGTGGCATAAAAATACACGAAATATATCAAATGTACTTAAAGATGAAAATTTTTATCCTTTTCTCAACAAACGTTGGTTGTGCAGCAATTATGACAGAGTCGTGGATTGTTTCTGGTACTGAAAGGATTGTGGCGAAAAATGTTCAAAACAAAATTATCAATTTCTATAAAATGTCCGAAATCTCGTTTGCCGGTTTTGGTGCTCGTTCTACTAGCCGAGGTCTACAAGGAACTTCCAACAACTAAGAGTTATCTCACACAATTCCCGAGATATCTGCATTTGAAAATTTAATGTCTTCAGAACAGAATATTTACCGTGTCCCAATATATGCTAAGTCGACTTAGCATGTTTCAAGGGACATTTAAATTTTCAAATATTTTAAATTATATTCAGTCAAAATATGGTGTTTATCTATCAATACAATCAAATGTTATGCACTAAACATTATCAGCCCTTTTTTGTTGAAAATTTGCCTTCTTTAGACTGCTAGACAACAAACAGCTGATTTTGGGTTTCTTTAACTACCATGAGAACGACAACGCGAACGAAAATCTGTGTAAGTGTAAATTTTGGTTTCTCTATCTCTCTTGCGGTACCACTGCTAAGATCAATCGCTGTGCGGACATCTCTTCACCAACTTTAACCTGAAAGCATCGCTCCTTCAGGAAGGCTGCTACCAACCTATACGTCTGGGTATCAAAACCAAACGATTGTAATTTATATAGTAAACCTTCGTGCCAGGCAGAATCGAAGGCCTTGGCGAAGTCCAGGCCCACTGCAATAGTGCCCCATCTTCTGTCAAAGCCACTGACGACATAATCCGTCAGGGCGGTAAGTGCATGGGTCGTTGAAAGACACTGCCGGAAACCAAATTGACAGTCTCTCAAAATGCGCCTGTTATTGATGTGCCTAAGTCTCTCCATAATAAAGGACTCGAATAATTTCCCAAATGGGAAAAGTAAAGAAATGTAGCTGCCAGAAAGAGAAGCATCAGAGGCAGGGTTGCGAATCGGAACAACCAATGCAGTCGTCCATGCCTTGGGGAAAAAACCAATGTTTAAGCATTGATTAAATAGGATTGTCAAAAAGGGCAATGCAACCTTACCAGACTTTTTCAGCACAACGTCTGAGACTCCGTCTACACCAGAAGACCTCTTCGAGGGACGGCTGGAGATCGCGCTCGCCACAGTCCGTGGGTTCACAAAGCCACCCTCACGCCAGCGAACTGGATCCTGGATAAGGGAAGCGTCAGCAGCTAATCCGCCACAGAAGCTCACCAATGGATCACCGTTGGCAATTCCTTCCACAGCCTGTGTTACGAGTCTGTGAAAAGAATCACCATTTTGATTTTGATCCATATGGTAGGCATTCAGCAATGTATCAGCCAGTAACTCTGCCTTGCTAAGATCTCCAGTAATATGCGCACCATTCGGAGCAGCCAACTCACCAACGGGTTTCCTGACCATCAGACCAGCGGCCCGCTTAACTCGAATATACACCTTCGAGTCCACTCTGACATTCTCGAGGTACTCCTTCCTCCTATCCATCTCAAAGACAAATATCAGGCCTTCTTTGATCCTACTGAGATTCCTAAGATCCGCCCTACGGATCGAAATCCTATCCGGGTCACGGGATCCGTGGAGTGCCCTGCACAGTCTTCGATGTTCACGAATGAACCTGCGAATAGAAGGTGGTAAATCGCCCAACATCCCACCCCTATCGGTGGAAACCGGCACAAAGGCCGCTATGTCATCCCGGAATACTGAACTCAAACCATCAACCCAGTCGTCAATCTCATCTATCGCGGTGTTCCTATTAGCAAGGAATGTGACCTTGAAGGCCCTCTGCCAGGCGCCCGCTAAAACGGCGAACATTCATCCGGTCGTAATCGTACCGCGTACGTTTCTCAGAGTCCTGCACATCACGCACATGAAATACCAACTCCACAGCCCTGTGATCCGACTCATACGGATGGGTCTTCAGTAAACCGTTTCCGGTCCCAACGGTTCCAGGCGAACAAAGGAAAAAATCAATGTATGAACCAGACATACCATTCGGCCTGGTCGGGCCATCTGTGGGGCTAATGCTCAGGTTTGGGCAATCGATCAAAATATCCGACAGAGTCCTGCCATTAAGGTTAAAATCGGAGCCACCCCATGACGGGTTCTTGACGTTCCAGTCCGCACCAATAATTACCTCATCAGAGGCACAGAGATCCGAAAAAATCTCAAAATCCGACGAACGAAGAATGTCCGAAGGACGTAAATAGGAGGCAATAAACACAATCCTAGAACCATCAGCCCTGAAAATCCTGATGGCGCACGATTCAATAACGCCAGAGTCACGCTGTGACCTGATTCCGTTCATAACCAACAGGGCAGTCCCTCCGCCACGACCTGCCTCCCTATTCTGCCTATAGATGGTGTATTCCGGCAAAGAGAATACATGATTTGGTGGGAGTTTGTGCTCAACCAATAGTAAAATATCGGGATCATGCTCCCGTAGAAAATTGCATAAAAAATTTCTCTTTGTTAAAGAGACAATAGAATTTGCATTAAGAAGAATGCATTTCAACATAATTATAGGCCCGAAATATGAAGAAGTAGGCCCAATATGGCGTTACCTCTGCCCTCAATGTCACGAATCCTCGCGAATTCGGAGCTGAAAGTGCGCATATCAGCCAACACTTCAACCAAGCCCTTGCCGAAGCAATACCTGCAGTCCTGGCCCAACTCGCCTCCACGGCCGAGAGCCCTATCTACAAAAGAAGCACCCTGGGCGCTTCCCACAACAGGAGCCAAAGTAGGTGAAGGATGCAGCGAGCGGGCGGCAACCGCTGCATACGACACCCCCGCACTAATCATGACAAGCCTTTCCGAGCGAGCTGCTTCCCTCGCCACAGCCGCCTGCTTCAACTCAACCCTCCTCTCAATAACCCTCTTGCGCCTAGGGCAATCCGGGGAACTAGCAGGATGACCTTCAACATCGCAGTTAACGCAGAAGAGTCTAAACTCTTCACCCGTGACCGGGTCCAAAACCGGTGCATCCTCACCCCCCTTGGGCTGCAGTGGGCAATTGCCAGGAGCGTCCACACTTCACGCACCTATATTGCATGCCACAATTGGATGACACGTGTCCAAACCTCTGGCAGTTGAAACATTGCATCGGTCTGAACCGGAAATGAACCCTACACTGCAGGACCTTATCCAAATCGTAAAGAGCCTTAATATCTGTAAACCGTGTATGTCGGAGGAGCCACTTGTCCTCAAAAAGGAGAACTTTGTCTCAACAAATTCTTTGACCTCTTCGGTCGTGTACTCATTGGACAGCCCGTCCACCACCACAATGTACGGGATTTAGGATTTAGGTGTGTGTGTATGAAACTTGTATTTTCTCTCTACCAATATACCCTTAATTGTGAGAAAATTGTCTAAACCTCTGACCCTAAGAGAAACTACCGATTTTCTGACCATCTGAATAGAATTTTTATCGCTAGCAAGTACATGTCCAACCATGTCTGTGATCTGCTTCACTCCAACGTCATAGATCGTGATTGCAGGTGTTGATTTCTCCTTGGCACCTTCAGGGGTAATTGCACCATTCGATGTATTATTGTTCTCCATTCGCACTGTTTTACCGTCGGCATTTGGACGGGTAGTTGACTTTGCTGGATTTGCATGGATTTCGTACCAACATTTTTTGGAATGGTACCAGTCTTCTTAGCTGGCGGTGCAGCACCAGGATTGCCAGCCCCCGTTTTCTTTGCCACGTTGGATGCGTTCGGCGGTACCGCATCATTCGTCGGCATATTGGCAGGTGTATTGCGTTGCCCAGGCTTCATAACGGCATTTGATGTAGTTGGCGATACCACATCATTCGTCTTCACACCACTGGACACTTCGTCTGCCCAATTGTCACACTGCTTGTCGGTTGAAGCAGTATCCATGTTGCCATTTTGGCCATCAGTGATTTATTCGTGCTTTCAAGTGCACGATTTCTCTCTTCAAGGGGTTCTATAGCTTTTTATACCCTACATCACACTGTGGTACAGGGTATTATAACTTTGTGCATTTGTTTGTAACACCCAAAAGGAGAGAAAATATACGCGTTTATTATACCGATCGACTTAGAATCACTTTCTTAGTTGATTTAGCTATGTCCGTCTGTCTGTCTGTCCGTCTGTGCATGTATTCTTGTAATCAAAGTACAGGTCGCAATTATGGTCCGATCTCGACGAAACTTTACACATATCATTTGTTTGGCCCAAGGACGATCCCTATTGAATTTGGTTAAAATCGGTTCAGATTTAGATATAGGCCCCATATATATGTTACCCCCGATTTGACATGTAAGCGCTGTAAAAACTTTATTTTATATCCGATCAGTATGAAATTTGGCAGAAAGAGGTTTCTTATTACATGAAGGAATACTGCTAAATTCGGTGAAAA
Organism: Eudasyphora cyanicolor; assembly: GCA_963930755.1. Classification (NCBI taxonomy): domain Eukaryota; kingdom Metazoa; phylum Arthropoda; class Insecta; order Diptera; family Muscidae; genus Eudasyphora; species Eudasyphora cyanicolor. Next base: position 74,623,898 of record OZ005737.1, on the reverse strand, counting down.
TCGGTTCAGATTTAGATATAGCCCCCATATATATGTAACCCCCGATTTGACATGTAAGCGCTGTAAAAACTTTATTTTATATCCGATCAGTATGAAATTTGGCAGAAAGAGGTTTCTTATTACATGAAGGAATACTGCTAAATTCGGTGAAAATCGGTTCAGATTTAGATATAGCCCCCATATATATGTAACCCCCGATTTGACATGTAAGCGCTGTAGAAACTGTATTTTATATCCGACTAGCTGGACCTGGTCCACTTCGTTGCTCCAGACTTCAGATTTCCGATCCCGTTAATTTTTGGACTAATTACGTAGACTGACATCAAATATATATGCACATAATTACATTAATCTCTCTAACAAATTGCTCAAGATATATCAAACACAAAATTTAATTGGCTTATATTGGCGGGGCCACTCCCATTTGTCCGACCCCACCCATTTTTGGAGCAAGCACGTAGACTGCCACCTAATATATATGCACAAAATTAGAGTAATCTCGCTAATAATTTGTGCGAGTTATGTCAATTTCATAATTGGGTTTATATTGGTGGCGCCACGCCGATTGGTCCAATCCCGCCCATTTTTGCACCAACCAATTAGACTACCACCTAATACATATGCAAAAATTACAGCACTCTCGCTAACAAATTGTGGAAGATATTTCAATTTAAAATCTTTGTTTATATGGGCGGGGCCACGCCCATTCGTCCAATTCCGCCTATATTTGGACAAATCACGAAGACTACCACCAGATACATGGCACAAAATTACAGCACTCTCGCTAACAAATTGTGTATGATATCTTAATTTCAAAATTTGGCTTATATGGGCGGGGCCACGCCCATTGGCCGATCCCGCCCATTTTTGGACCAATTGGGTAGACCACCACCTAATACATATGCACAACATTACAGCACTCTCGCTAACAAATTGTGCAAGATATCTCGATTTCAAAATTTGGCTTAAAGAGGCGGAGCAACGCCCAGTAGTCCGACCCCGCCTATTTTTGGACCAATCACGTAAGTCGCCAATAAACAAAATTACAGCTCTCTCGCTAACAAATTGTGCAAGATATCTCAAATTCAAAATTTGGCTTAAATGGGCGGGGCCACGCCCATTGGTCCGATCCCGCCCATTTTTGGACCAATTAAGTAGACTACCACCTAATACGTATGCACAATATTACAGCACCCTCGCTAACAAATTGACCAATATATGTCAATTTAAAAATTTGGTTTATAAGGGCGGGGCCACGCCCATTGGTCCTATCCCGCCCATTTTTGGACGAATAACGTAGACTGCCACCAGATACATATGTACAACATTACAGCACTCTAGTTAAAAAATTGTGCAAGATATCTCAATTTCAAAATTTGGTTTATATGGGCGGGGCCACGCCCATTCGTCTGATTCCGCCCATTTTTGGGCCAATCACGTAGGTCGCCAACAGATATATTTACCCAAAATTACAGCTCTCTCGCTAACAAATTGTGCAAGATATCTCAAATTCAAAACTTGGCTTATATGGGCGGGTCAACGCCCATTGGTCCGATTCCGTCCATTTTTGAACCAATCACGTAGAGTGCCACCAGATACATATGCACAAAATTACAGCTCTCTCGCTAACAAATTGTGTCAGATATTTCGATTTTAAAATGTGGCTTAAAGTGGCGGGGCCACGCCCATTAGTCCGACCCCGCCCATTTTTGGACCAATCACGTAGACTGCCTCCATATATATATATACAAATTTCTAGTTCTCTCACTAACAAATTGTGCAAGATATCTCAAATTCAAAATTAGGCTTATATGGGCGGGGCCAGGCCCATTGGTCCGATCCCGCCCATTTTTGGACCAATCACGTAGACTGCCACCAGATACATATGTACAAAATTGCAGCGCTCTCACTAACAAATTGTGCAAGATATCTCAATTTTAAAATTTGTCTTATGTGGGCGGGGCCACGCCCACTTCATATATAGAAAATTCAAGTACCCTATTTTCACCACGCCCCACACATGTAAATTCTGTGAAAATTTCAAGAAGATCGGTTCAGCCGTTTAGACGTCTATACGGTACAAACAAACACATTCTTCTTTATATATATAGATCAGTGCGAAATTCGGCAAAAAGAGGTATCTTATTACGTGAAGGAGTACTGCCAAATTTGGAGAAAATCAGTTCAGATTTAGATATAGCCCCCATATATATGTTACCCCCGATTTGATATGTAAGCGCTGTAAAAACTGCATTTTATATCCGATCAGTATGAAATTCGGCAGAAAAAGGTTTCCTATTACGTGAATGAACACTTTTAAATTTGGAAGAAATCGGTTCAGATTTAGATATAGCCCCCATATATAAGTTACCCCGATTTGACATGTAAGCCCTGTAAAAATGTTATTTTATATCCGATCAGTGACTGTATTTTATATCCGATTACAACAAAATTGGACAGAAAGAGGTCTGTTTACATGAATGAGTATTCAGGGAAATCGGTTCAAATGTATATATAACCTCCATATATATGTTCGTCCTGATTTGGTATCAAAGCGCTATATAAGTTGTACTTTACTTCCGATCATTTAAATTTTCCAGAAAGATGTTTCTCAATTTAGGAACGAATATTGCTAAATTTAGCGATTACCGGTTTAGAATTAGATAATATGTTCCTACCCATTTACCAATTATTCCAAATAATTATTGCAATGACCCTTATCGCATTGTTAGGGAGGTGTAGGGTATTATATAGTCGGCCCCGCCCGACTTTCTGCCCTTCCTTACTTGTTTAATTTCCGAGAGGGTTGCCTCTAACTTCATTTGATCATATGAGGAAGTTTTGCGTCTCTTACGGCGCTTGCATTAAGGCTTATCGTTCGCGACAGTACTGTCGCACATTTTCTCACCATCCAGGGTCGACTCGCCAGAGGTATTGGCGGTCTCCATGTCGCCAGTTCTCTTAACAAAGCCTTTTCTAGTAGACTTGTCAGGCAAACTCAACGAATTAGGTCTATTAAAACAACCATCAGCGCCATTAGATGGAAATTCTACTTGTTGTGAGCCGACAGTAGTTTTCGAGCAATCAGGCCTATCAACGGAACTTTCAGGTGTAAAAACACCCTCAGCCCCATTGGCTGGAAATTGTACTTGTTGCAAAGTACTTTTTAACAATGTTCTCGAGCAATCAGGCCCTTGAACGAAACTTTATCCTCTCCAGATAGCCCAACGAATTCTAGATTCGGTAACAATCTTGTTGGCGACATCTGATGGCCGCACTTTAAAGGAATCCATTTCAGATGCGCCTTCTACGAATTTACAGAAATCTATCAATAATCTATTTTTAGCTTTTCTCAACCCTTTTTTTATGTATGACATATTACATCTTGCGACACCAATTTTTGCTCATGAAAATCTCTACATAGTTCTGAAAGCTGACATTAAACTGTATACTCATGTTTTTAATTTCTGGCCAATATCGCGTTTTAAAGGACATGAAATTTTTAAGCATATCGTCGGTGCGCCGACGAAAACTCCTATGTGTAATTTTTCGACTTTTTGTTGTTGTCGAATTAGAATGTCCTAGTTGTCATACGACTACTCACCAAAGCATTTTGCGCTATCTTCGCCGGTTCTGAAGTTACCAAAAGCTCCTATGTGTATCCCTCTATAGAAATGCGCCGACAAAAACTTCTACGTGTTGTAGGCACAGCGTGTCCCAAGGGATAGAAGGTTGGTCAAAAAACGGCAAGTGAGGTTTTGTTCAGAATCATCCCCTCTATTCGGCAATGAATAGATCAAAATTGGATCTTCTTTCATTCGCGAAAATAGTACTTTTACTCAAAACAAACTTAATACCTTTGATTTGTAAAGAAAAATGCGGATATTTAGAACTGTAACACAATTTTCTTTAAATATGATTATTTGTAAGACGCTTTGTAACGTTCGCGATATTTGCAATGTTTTTATATTGCGAATTTGTGTAATCCATAAAACGACTTACACCGCCAATTTTGTGCAATACTATTATACCGAATTTAATAAAATTAATATATTTGCATTCTATGATCTCTGAATTATTTTACTATATACTGCTATTATTCCGCGTATGGACAGTTCTAGGAAAAAGTGGTCAAGAGAAGTTTGGGAGATAAGCGAAATGCCTTAACAAAAGGAATATACTCTTATAGTAATTTGGTAAGGATTTACAGTGTGTTAAAACTTTTTTATGCTTTTCTCTTTATATGAGGCATATTCTAATTTGACACATTGTAAATCCCTACCATATTATTGTAATTTTTGTTGTTAAAGAACGAGTTGTAGTCGTCTTTCATATCTGCCAAACTTTCTTTGACCACTTTTTCCTACACTAAAAAAAAATAGTAATAAAACTAATGATGACACATTCTTATATTAAGAATGCTACCTCGGCATCAATTCAATGACAATTTTCATTAAAATAATGAAAATTTACACGTTTTTTACGAAATTTTCCTTAATATAAAGTTATTTGAATTTGAATTAATGACTATCTAATCATTAGTTTTGTGTACGCGCTTCTTTAAATGTACGCATTTAAATTAAAGAAAAAAATCATTATTTTTGTGACAATCCGCATTATTTTAAGTAAAATTTCAATACTTTTAAGGATTTTCTACATTAACACTATGACGTAGACATGTCATAGTTTTAATGCCGAATCGGACTTAATTAACAGTATGAGATATTTGAGTAATAAATTTAAGACTATGCTCCCCTTAAAGGAAAGGCTGTCTTGGTAATAAATTTTATGACTATTGTCATTATTTTTAAGAATACATACGAGAGAATTATACAATCTCTCCCTCCCTCTCTCGTTCGGAGAATCAGTTTTGTTTGGTAATGTGTGAATCAATTATGGAATGCTAGAAGAGAAAATAGAGAACAGTTCTGTTGTTCGTTTTCTTTTAAATCGTCAGTTATTTACAAGCGACGGAAGGAAACGGTTGTCTGCTTTCGGGACGCGGATTGTGAAAAAATTTGATTGCTGTGAATATGTAAGTATACGGGCATACATACGTGCATATTGCACCGAAAATAATTTTAATATGGGCTGTTAACAGTTATTTTTGCTAAGCATAGCAACAACAACAAATGAAACCGTCGTGTACATGTGTGTATGCATGTGGTTATACCGTCGGCGTCACCATCGATCTCTGGGATAAGGGAGTGCGTGTGTCATAGTTATTTTTGCTGTATGTTATTTATGGCGATGTATGTACATGCGTTTTTGAAGGAGATCTTGTTTGTAAGTTCTGTGAAGAGATTTGTGCCAAATGAATGATAAAAATGTGAGTAATAGATTTTGTAATACTTAAAGAGACAATGGGAAAATGTTTAGGTACGTGAAAAATAATATTATTATCCTGAAATAAACATCTTATTGGCAATTACAAAATTAACAAAACACATTTTAATTGAAAGTATTTATATATTAAAAATACCAGCGCATAATGCAGAAATGTAAAATTATTTGTGGCAATATAGAAATTTATTATTAATAATATGTTATACATATAACTATCTTTTTTTAGTAAAACAATTTTAGAATGGGTCTTTTGTGAGAAGAGTGGCAAATTTTACAAAATATTTCAACGTAAGTATTATATATGAACGGCTGAAATATTTCTCTTAGTTTTCAGCGTTTTCCAATTGTGATATGATAAAATTTATTTGAATTTTTTTTATAGATAATTTTATTTGATTTATTTTCAGAAAAAATTTAATTATTTTAATTTTTGATCACGCAATATTTGAAGGTAAATGTGATGGATATATGAAAAATGCAGTGCTGAATGCCATTTATAAATTACAACAAATAAGTGAGATTTGGAAACAATAGATTTGGAAACAACATTTGTAAGTATTATGTATTTCTGAACAAATATATTTTATTTGAAAATCAAGAAATTTAATTTGGAACGCATATATTACGGTATTAGAACAAAATATATTTGCGAACTGACGTTCACATATAAAATACGTGTTTTCACACAAACAAAGTTCTTGTTAAAAAGTTTTCCAAATATACAGGGTTGTTGTAGAATCAGATTGTTGTCGGAATCGGAATTGAAATCGAAAAAAACATGACTTGCTGTGACGCCAAAATTTATTTTTTCTCTCGTTGTGGGATTCGGCTGCTGTCCGAATCGGAATTGAAATCGAAAAAAATATCCTTCTGTGACACAAAAGTTATTTTTCTTATCGGTTTCAATTCCGATTCCGACAACGATCGGATTCCACAACAACCCTGATAATTTATTTAAAAATATGTTTTCCTTTTTTGAATTTTAGTTTAAATTTTTCCTTGATTTCGTGTTCATAATTGCTTCATAAGTACTTCATAATTAAACCTGCTGTTAGATTAGACCCACTTGGTCCAATTTTTGTATCGTTTCCTTTATAAACGGTAATATATGTATGTATAAATATTGCCTTATAATTTGGCCCAAGGGATATTTTTGTTTTACTAAAATCAAAATAATAAGCGTTTTTGCTCAAAAATAATTGTAAATAAGCTGCTTTCTTTTCACGAAGTATTGAATACAAATAAATATACAATATTGTCTTCCATATTCATTTTATATGAAAAATTTAATGTTGACCAAGTGGACTCTTAATCTAGGATTCGTACAGAATCTAACACCAGGGTTAAGAATGTCATAAGCAGCATTAGCTTTTGCTTTACAGACGTAATTTTTAATAAGTTTTTGTAGTTTTGTTTGCTAACAAAACATAAGATTTTAAAATCTAAGTTACGATTGATTTTTTTGGAGAAAATTATTTTTGATAACTCAATTTATATGAAAAATTTCACTTTCGCCACTTTCAAAACAATCAGTTTCTATTACTAATAATATCTTACATAAATATTTTTTTAACTTTTAGTACAGCAAATTTTGTATGGATCTATTTTGAGAATTTGTGTCGTAGAAGAGTGACTAAATATTTCAGTGTAAGTAAATACATTCCAAAGATTTGAACATATCTCTTATTTTTCAACATTTTGTGACAAATTATTTTTTTTTTAGTTCGCGCAATTGAACTTTATTTGGATATATGAAAAATGCAGTGGGGAATTAAAAACTTACAAATTGCAGGAAATGAGTGAGCATACAAACTATATGATATAATAATATAATATTCTTTTTATATAATTTCTATTTAAATTCCAGCCAAATTCTAGGTTAAAAATCATTAAGGTCGGTTCCGATAAAAATTGTTCATGGACAACAAATAGAGAAACGAATCCCGCTATAGAATCGATACATAACAATACAATATTCGAATAAAAGTCAAACTTCATAGTGTGTTGGCCGATTTGTCTTTATACAATTACATATTGTTTTAAATTATAAAATGTTCAAGGTTATCCGTAATATGTATTATATTTTTTGAATTTTCCAATATAAAATATAACAAATAAAATATTTATTTATAAAGATAAAGTGTTGTGTTATTGAATTTTCTATAAATATTAAATGATTTCAAAGAAAATGATGCATTTAAAAGAGTAACATTATAATCAATATAATGTAACTAATTTTCCATACATATTTAAAAAAACTGTATTTAAATTCATGTATGCCTTAAATTAATTACCAGTATATTCTTATATCAAGGACAAACATTTTAAATTTTATTACGATAATGTTTTAAATTATATGATATTTTACTAAAAATAAGCACGCGCCATACTTAAATTTACGCAAAAATGAGCTTATTTTAAGACCAAACATAATTAGTTTTATTACCCAAAATTCTTAATTCTATGAAATGCATCCCCAAAACAAGTACTATTCACGTCTTTAAATTAACTATAAAACCTTCTTATTTTTATAGCGATTGTCTTTGGCTCGAAATCATTGCCGAAATCTTGAACTTTACGAAAAATTCATTGATTTTCAGTACAATTTTTTTTGTTAGTGTAGGACTGACCGTTCGTGTAATAATAGCACTATATAGTAAAATAATTCTGATCTTTGTTAAAAAAAAAACAAAAACAAGAAGAAATGGTAGGGCACGACCAAATACGTTGTTGTTGCATAGTCAATTACAGCAAAACATTCGTGCGAATTCTTTACATCCCTGCAAACATTTTTGTGCATTTTTGGCGATGAATTGTTTGGCGATGTTTACGCGATCTTTCCAAGCGAATACGAATCGCCTAGGCCTTATACATAAGCGATGAATACGCGATCGTGTACAATTTACTCGACATTTTGGTGAAAATAATTCTGTTTTGACAAAATTTTATACACGAAGCGATGAATACGCGATCGTACACAAGTAAGTAGACATTTTTCTGGAAACACCGCACTTCTAACAACATTTGATGACATGAATCGCGTACCATCGCCTACGCTTTACATATAAGCGATGAATACGCGATCGCGCACAAGTAACGGAATATTTTGAAGTAAACAAACCAGTTATGACAACATTTTATGGCATGAATCGCGTACCATCGCCTAGGCTTTACACATAAGCGATGAATATGTGATCGTACAGAAGTAAGTAGAAATTGTTCTGAAAACACCCCGTTCTAACAACATTTGATGACATGAATCGCGTACCACCGCCTACGCTTTACATATAAGCGATGAATACGCGATCGCGCACAAGTAACGGAATATTTTAAAGTAAACAAACCAGTTCTGAATCGCGTACCATCGCCTAGGCTTTAAACATAAGCGATGAATACGCGTACACAATACTCAAAATAATGTTCATTATTTTTTGTTGCAATGTTATTTTTTGTTTTGTTCTTTCGTTGAGTTAGCGGTAAAATAAGTGATTTCATTACAAGGGCAATTGGCAAAATGCAAAATTGACATTCCAGTTGTGAAAGTGATTAGTGAAGGTAGAGTTTTTTTTTAAATTTCTAATTACAGTTAAGTAATAACGTTGTCTAACAAAGCTTTGCGTTTGAAAAGCAAGAGAGAAGCATCGGAAATAATAGAGAGAAATACTGGATAATTTCGTAAATGTAGAAAATGATGTAAATGTTGAAAATGTTGTAGATGTGGAAAATGTGTTGACAAATGTGGAAAGTGACTCTAATAGCAAAGACAATAATGATGAGGTATCATCTAACAATATTAGTATTTCATCCGATTTCATAAAATTAAAAAATAGACTAGCAAGCTGGTCAATAAAACACAATACATATTATGTAGCAACGTAGCTGTTAACGAAATGTTACAAATCTACAGAGAATGCAACATAAGTGTTCCTAAAGACGTGAGGACTTTGAAAAGAACTCTAAAGGTAAGTACAGACGATTTGCAGATCGGACAACATTGCCAGAAAAATGGCGGAAAAATGCAACCCTGTGAATTTACAACCGTGTGAACATACAATTTTTGTTTTGCAACGTTAGCAGAAAAGTCATTGCGAGATAATTTGCTGATTGTTATATGTTCGAAGTTTATGCATGTGACAACGGCGCCATTGCCAGAAAATCATTTTATTTGCAACACTGTCTATAATGTATTTTTATTGGCAATCCTGCATATAAATATTTACAAAATATATTGTAAATATATGAAATTGTAATGTTTTCTTGCAATCGTCTGAACTGTCAATTCACCTTTGCCTAACAATCTGACATTGCCCGTATATTTGCAGCACTTTAACAGGGTTGATAACGTTTGCCGATCTGGCAATCGTCTAAACTCAGCTTAAAAGATGTTGTTGTACGACCAATGGGTTCCGGCAAGTATTTTCATTATGGCATCGCAGATGCCCTTACGGATTTCTTACGCGCAAGTGATTTTAATTTACAAACAATTGCACTGGATTTTAATATTGACGGTTTACCTTTGTGTACAAGTTCCAGCAGACAAGTCTGGCGGATTTTGTGTAGAGTTGTTAATACCTCTGATGTCCACCGAATTGGTGCTTATTAAGGGTGCTTATGAAGGGTACACAAAACCAAAAAGTGAAAATGAATGTTTATCAGAGTTTGTTTCTGAATTAAAAAACTTGACTGAAGAAGGATTTGTTTTTGAAGATAAAATGTTTATTGTAAAGGTAAGATGTTTCATTATGGATGCACCTGGGAGATCTTTTATCATTGGCACGAAAGGACACACGGGATATTACTCCTGCATACGCTGCACGCAAAAGGGTGAAATGGTTAAAAATCGAGTAGTTTTTCCACAAATTCAAGAATTTCAATGAGATGTAACGAGTCATTTAGGAGTCGTGCTCAACCAGAGCATCATAATATGCAAAATTGTACAATTATAGAAGAACTTGAAATAGATATGGTGCAGCAAATTGTCTTAGACTACATACATATTGTATGTATCGGTGTAACTCGGACTTTATTAAATGCATGCATAAGGAAAAAGGGGAACACTATTCACTTACAATGTGGAAAATAGAAGAGTTTTCCAATTCTTTGCTTGGCCTTAAATCATGTATTCCATGTGAGTGTATTGGAAAGCCTCGCGCACTAAATGAACTTGACAGATTTAAAGCAACGGAGCTAACAATTCCTTATTTACACGGGTCCATTTATACTGAAAAAAGTTTTGTCTCCCGAGAGATATGAAAATGTTGTACATTTATTCCTTGGTATCAGAATTTTATTACATAGTAAAGAATGTACGACTAACAATGAATGTGCTCATAATTTACTTTATAATTGTGCGCAAAAAATACCTGAATTATATGACATATCCTATTTAACTTGCAATTTTCATTGTCTGTTGCACCTCCACGAGGATGCAAAATTATATGGATCTCTGGAAGGTATAAGCGCTTTTAAATATGAAAACAATTTACAAAAAATAAAAAGAGAGTCAAAAAAGCAATGATGTAGCATCTAGCTGTATAACAGACAAGTTGAGAAAAGTTTAATTCAGGATTCGGTTCATAAATCAACAAATTCAAAATTTTCTTTTGGCAAACATGTAAACGGATCTTATGGTAGTGTAGAACTTGAACATTCCTCTCTTGGTGTTAAAAAACCAAATAATTTTTGTTTTGTTGGCAACAATATCATTAAAATAATTAAAAAAATTCCATGCCCTTCTTCGAGGGTCATCTTATAAGAAATCTTCAACCTTATTTCCAACAGCCTATTTCTTCGGAAGCACTAAATATATATTGGTCAAGCGAACTTGAGCTAGACGAGCCTACACAATTTTATATTCATTTAATTAAAAAAAATATTTGTTTGGAAGATTCCACAGACAATACATACTTTTTTATACCATTTATTCATTAAATAAACCGAAAATGACCTAACATATTTGTTACCAATTAATATGATTTGAAACTTCCAAACAAATATAATTTTTTTTGGTAATTAAATGAAAGTAAAAATTATGATTTTAGTAATTTTAATAATATTGTTGTCAGCAAAACAAAATTTTTTTAGGTTCTTTAGCAGTTAACAATTTTGCAAAAAGAAAATTTTAAATTTGTGTTTTATGAAACATTTTGTTAACAACTACGATACTAATATTGTGTTTTATAGACCATCTTTTTAGTCTATTTCTTAATTTTTTTTAAGCCGGGTGAAAGAAAAAATGGTTAATTACACTGTGCTCGAAATGGACACTTTTAAAACGTAACAGAAATGAGACCCTATAGATATACCTATTTCGACATTGCTGAATCCAGTGGTGCTAGGCGTTTTTCTAGGTTAGCTCTTGTTTTCGCGATATTGGACCACAAAGTTTGCAAGGAAATCACAGAGGTTATTTGTCTCGGAGGTGATTTAAAAGTGGAAGGCTACGGAATACACGCTGTATTCCAAAGAACGAAATAAAGGGAACCCTTCGAGAATTATTTCTTTCAATATAGTCGTCCACGCTTCTTACCCCCTCATCCCTGAAAAATTGCAATCAAATCTTACCATATGTCAAACGTCATACAAATCGTCCACATTTTTAGATGGTGTCTTTGAGAAAAATATTCGTCGCGAAAAAATTCTCCAAAAAAATGTTGTTACAAATATTTTCAGCTATGAATAGAAAAATACACAAATTATATAATAGCTCCAAATATGCTTAATTGTCATAAAAAGGTTGAGAAAGGACTTATAGTATTTTTTCCCGATGAATATTTTTCTCAACGGTGCCTACTAAATATGTCGACGATATGTATGATTTTTAACATATGATAAGATTTCATTGCACTTTTTCAGGGGTAAGGGGGTGAGAAGCGTGGACGACTGTTTTGAGAGAAATAATTCTCCAAATGTTCCCTTTATTTCGATCTTTGGACTGAAGCATATATTCCGAAGACTTCCACTTAAAAATCACCAAAGAGATAAGTAACCTCTCTGATTTCCCAACAAACTTTGTGGTCGAATATCGCGAAAACAGGAGCTAACTTACAAAAACGGCTAATACCACAGGATTCAGCATGGCCGAAATAGGTTTATCCATAGGGTCTCCTTTCTGTTACATTTTTGGACTAGCACAGTGTTATTAAATCTCTCTTGCTTTTGAAAAACACAAAAAAATGTTTTGTTGGCAACAATATTATTAAATACGAAAAAAAACCTTATTTCCAAACCCCTATTTCATCGGAAGCATTGACAACTTATTCTTCAAGCGGATTTGAGTTATACGAGCCTACACATTTTTATTTTATTACAAACAGACAATAAATACTTTTTTTTATCCCATTTTAACATAAACCTAAAATGGCCAAACAAATTCCGTATACAAATCCCGGTAAGTTGTGTGATTAATTGCAATCTTTTCTTTACCAATTAACCTGTAATGATTTGCAGAAGCTTCTGTACCCGAAACTCCAAATACTTTAGTTGCTATGGAAATGAATTTGGAAGACAATCAACCACTAAACATGGAACCTGGTAAGATCTGTTATTTTATATACTTATATACGTTTATAATATAGATTTACATATCGTCAACTGAAATCCAAAATGGCGTATCATCAAATATACCAACATTGAGTTTATAATTAATATTAGTGTGTTAGACTAAACCACACATCCTTATACAATTTTAGAGCTTTACACCATTTTCAATTGTAATTCGAAAAAAGTCAATTGAAATTCGAAGATTCCATTTGAAATTCGAAAAATATCAATTGAAATTCGAACATTCCATTTGAATTTCGAAAAAGGTCAATTAAAATTCGAATATTCCATTTGAAATTCGAAAAAGGTCAATTGAAATTCGAAAAACATCACTTGATATTCGAAGAACATCAATTGAAATTCGAAAAACATCAATTGAAATTCGAAACACATCAATTGAAATTCGAAACACATCATTTGAAATTCGTAAAATTGCAATTGAAATTCGGAATACGTCAATTGAAATTCGAATTTTTCCATTTGAAATTCGTAATACACCAATTGAAATTCGGAAAACATCAATCGAAATTCATCATTTGAAATTCAAAAAATGTAAAGAAAATCAATGCTGTATATTAGATGGCGTAGCATTTAAGTGATACAATTTATCTGTGTAAAACCTTTAATATTAAAATATTTAAATATGTTTTGTTTCAACTAATTATGAATAAATATTCATAAAAGATAAGATCATCACATTATATGTTAAGATTTAGTCAGCAAATGTGTTTAAATAAATTCTACCCAATCTAATGTGCAGATTTGTTTACATTTTCGAATTTCAATTGATGTATTTCGAATATCAATTGATGTTTTTCGAATTCCAATTGGTGTATTACGAATTTCAAATGGAAAAATTCGAATTTCATTTGATGTATTTCGAATTTCAATTGATGTATTTCGAATATCAATCGATGTTTTTCGAATTTCAATTGATGTGTTTCGAATTTCAATTGATGTATTTCGAATTTCAATTGATGTGTTTCGAAATTCAATTGATGTGTTTCGAATTTCAATTGATTTTTTTTCGAATTTCAATTGATTTTTTTCGAATTTCAAATGGAATCTTCGAACTTCAATTGACCTTTTTCGAATTTTAAATGGAATCTTCGAATTTCAATTGATCTTATTCGAAATTGAATTGATTTTTTTCGAATTACAGTTGAAAATGGTGTAGTCTTTGAAAAATTTAAATAATCCACGAAATTAGAAAAAAATTTATTCAGAATGTAAGCCGCAATAAGCAGCACAATTGCTATTTGATTTCGAAATATTAGCGTGATAATCCATAAATTGGATATATAGGTCCAAAAATAAATAGGAAAATATTAAGGTATTCACAGGACCTATTACTGAGTTAAATACCTATTCCTGGGTACATAATATATGAACCTATTACTGGCTAAACTACTGACTAAATATATGACTGGGTACTGGAAAGTCGACTTTAGACTTACCTTACTGATGTTATTTCCAAAACATTTCTCTAATAGGTGCATCGAAATCTCCCAAAAAGAGAGACCGCAAATCTGAACCATTATTGGTTGAACTCCAAGGCTTACGGGAACTAATCACACAACAGTCCACTGAAATTGAAACTTTAAAAGGACTAGTTACCACACTAACAGGCGACGTTGTGGCATGTCGAAATGAGGTTAGAGAACTGAAGAAGTTGAACCTGCCAGTGGAACACGAAATTTTTGTAACGATTAAATTGGATCTGGTGTAGTTCTGTTTGTATAAGCTTTTTCAAGTCAAGTTTTTCAAATAGAGGATCAGTAAATAGAGGTGCGGAGCATGCATATTTTGCAGATGAATTTCCCTGCACATTACCGGATAATCCGACGTGGCCTGCTATTCAGGAGAGTATGATTTTCTTTTTTATCTATTAAAATATCGCGTATTTTATTGATAGAGTTCCAATAGGTGTTCGAAATGTTGGATACAGCTTTTATTACAGATAGGCTGTCGGAAAAAATTATAGTTTTTCTTTTTGGCTGTTTTGCGAAGTTCAAGGCACATGTGATTCCCGCAGCTTCGGCGGTGAAGATGGATGTGTTTTTATTTAATATTCTTATTTCTAAAATTTTGTGAGAATTATCTACAACTGAATATGCTGTGTGGCTATCATTCTTCGATGCGTCCGTGTAAATTAATTGCCAATTTGGATGCTGTGTCAGAAAATGCTGATTATGTTGAGTAAAAATTTCCTTTGGGGTATTATCCTTTTTGAAGAGAGAGAGGGACAAATCGCAACACTGATCTGAGAACATCCATACCGGGTAATTTATTTTGTATTTTGTTAGCTTATCTTTAAAGTTAATAATATTGTTATGGACGCAGTCATAAACAATTGAAGGTATTTTCGGAGTTCTTTTCGCGATCATTGGAGACGACCTCAACAGTGGCAACAGTGAAAAAAAATACACGGATCTGATGGTATAGGTTCGATTCTACTACCAAATGGTAGTATAACCCTATACTCAGTTTGGCGAGATTGGTGACCAATTTTTTTTTATGGGCCTCGAAAGATTCGGAAAATCAGTGGACCCCTTGAAAAAAGGTGTCATCGGTTTTTGAGCAACAGCTACTTCAGACTTGGTGATAGCGCTTAACTATATTTGGCAATAATGTAGCTAAGAACACGTTGAACAAAGTCTGTTAACATTTCATGCCAAAAAAATTTTGTTTTCCTGCACTTTTTTTCGAAAAACCTAGGATTACATTTATTTTTTTCACTTTTTTCGGCATAACTTTAAGGGATCGCTGATTTTTTACTAACAATATTTGGCAATATTGTAGCCACGGTAAATCTGAACAACTTTTATGAACATATCAATACAATCTGAACGTGTCTAGGCACCTTAAATAGCTCATAAATCCACATTGTACCCCAAAAATGTAAGTATTTCACTGTTATGAAGCAAAAATATATTTTTCTGGTATAGGGTATGTTCCGCAATTTTATAGAATATATTAAGGCCAATATTTTTGTGGAACATTTTAACCCTCTAGCTCCCCCACATAACTGTAATTTTTTGCCCCATTTTAACAAATCGTAAAAAACACCCCTTAAAAGGGGGAGGGCGGGGATGAAATGTTCTACAAAAATGTTCGCCATAAAATTTTACTATATGTGTCAGAACACACTAAAACCCAAATCTTAACACAAAAACCCAAAAAACGGTCAAATTCCTGTCAACAACGTTATTTACTGGTATCTTCATTGCTTCAACCACTAGATCGTACGACTAACATTCCTGCATGATCAGGAATTTTACCTTTTTTTGGTGTTTGTGTTATGTTTTGAGCTCTGGTGTGTTCTGACACATATAGTAAAATTGTATGGCGAACATTTTTGTAGAACATTTCATCCCAACCCTCCCCTTTTAAGGGGTGTTTTTTACGATTTGTTAAAATGGGGCAAAAAATTACAGTTATGTGGGGGAGCTAGAGGGTTAAAATGTTCCACAAAAATATTGGCCTTAATATTTTCTATAAAGTTGCTGAACATACCCTATACCAGAAAAATATATTTTTGTTACATAACAGTGAAATACTTACATTTTTGGGGTACAATGTGGTTTTTTGAGCTTTTTAGAGTGCCTAGACACGTTCAGATTGTAATGACATGTTCACAAAAGTTGTTCAGATTTACCGTGGCTACAATATTGCCAAATATTGTTAGTACAAAATCAGCGATCCCTTAAAGTTATGCCGAAAAAAGTGAAAAAAAAATAGTCCTATGTTTTTCGAAAAAAAGTGCAGGAAAACAAAATTTTTTTGGCATGAAATGGTAACATACTTTGTTCTACGTGTTCTTAGCTACATTATTGCCAAATATAGTTAAGCGCTATCACCAAGTCTGAAGTAGCTATTGCTCAAAAACCGATGACACCTTTTTTCAGGGGGTCCACTGATTTTCCGAATCTTTCGAGGCCCATAAAAAAAATTGGTCACCAATCTCGCCAAACTGAGTATAGGGTTATACTACCATTTGGTAGTAGAATAGAAGCTATACAGTCAGGTTCCTGTATTTTTCAAAAAGTGTTCATTTGTTGCATAGTGTAATTGATAAGTTCATGGAAAGCACTTTTGGAAGTAGTTTGTTGCGAGAATCCATAAACCTATCTTCAATAGATGGTAGTCCTGCTTCTATAAACAATATTTTGGTTGGTGTTGTTCGATAGGCGTAAATGCTGGCCCGGATGGAGTCGTGGTACACAGCCTTGATATATTTTAAAGTTGATTTTGGACTGTTTCCAAACAGAAATAGGCCGTAGTCGATTTTGCTAAGTATGAGGGTCCTTACCAAATACGTAATATCATTGTGTGTTTTCAAGTGCTTGTGATAAGTGTTCAAGGAAAATATCGGAAAAAAAATACCGAAATATTGAACCGCGAAATAATTGTGAAAGCTAAAAAAGTGAGCACAGTGGATCCCCATAGCGGCGTCATAACCACTACGCCGAAAAACAGCGAGTTTGCCGGGAAAAGTGGCAACCTGAAAGTTTCGGTCACCAAAGCTGAAACTTTCGTCGACCAATTTGGCGGGCCGGAGGTACTGCAAAATCCATCTGGCGAAGCTGTGAGGCGCGTAAAGGCGCCAGAAACGCAAAACCGCGAACCTGAAGGTTTCGTCAACGAGCCCACCCGAAACACGCCCTTACCTGAATGTTTCGTTCAGAGACCTGATTGCCCTGTAACGTTGAAGAAAACTACTGTCAACATACAACAAGTAGATTTTCCAGCCAATTGTGCTGAGGGTCTTCCTCATAGGCCTATTTTGCCGAATTTTTCTGACAAGTCTGCTTGTAAAGGGCTTGTTAAGAGAGCTGGTATCATGGAAGCCGCTAATCTCTCCGGCGAGTCGACCCTGGAGGGTGATTCAAAGATGTCAGACAGCACAGCGAATGACAGTGCTGAACGCAAGCGCCGCAAGAGGCGCAAGACCTCTTCTTACGACCATTTAAAAATGGAAGCGATGTTGGCTGAGATGAAGAAAGCCTTGAAGCTCCTTGAGGAGAAAAATCGCGCGCTTGAGAGCGCGAATAAAGCTCTAATGGCCAAGATGGCCACTCTGCAAGTGTCGGCTCCTCCTTCGCGCCAAGGTAGCCAGATGGTAGACTCTATGGACACGTCTCCTATCGATCAACATTCTGTTAACTGGGCAGCTGAAGTAGCTGCTGCTGAGGCTGTTAGTGCCGAACCTCCGGTGGCGCCCAATCTTCCGTGTGGCAAAGGGGCCATGCATAAGATGAAAGGTGCGGCAACGCCGGTCGCATCCAACGTGCAGCGCAGTACTGATGCTGCCAAGAAAAATGTGGAGAACCCGTCAAATGTTCAACGTAGTACCAAGATGAATCCATCACCCCGTGCAAACGCTGATGTATTGCAAGGGGCCAACAACCAGGCCAATTCAGCTTCAACTGCAACTGCCAAGGAGAAGACAGCTCCCGCAATAACCATCTATGATGTCGGAATCAAGGAGATCACTAATATATTAGGCCGTGTACTTTCGCCTGAAAAATTTGTGATACAAATGGTAAGAAAATCCGTTATTAGTATACGCATCAAGGGTTTGGATAATTTCTTGTCTGTTAAGAATATGCTTGTTGAAAGGAAGTATAGGTTCCACACACACACGCCGAAGACTTTGGTACCATACACTGTGGTGGTGGATGGTCTTTCTAAGGAGTACACCACTGATGAGGTTAGGTCGTTTTTTGAGAATAAGGTCTCTTTCAGGGTGGAGTTATTGAGTGCCTTTTGTGTCTCTGACGACAAATGGCTCCTTCGATTGGCTCGGTCAACTGACATTAAGGCGGTTTACGACTTGGATAAGATCCTCCAGTGCAAGGTTCGCTGTCGCAAGGATAAGCGAGTTAGGGCAACACAGTGCTTTAACTGCCAGCGATTTGGCCATGTCTCAAGCAATTGCGGCATGCCTTATCGCTGCGTTAAGTGCGGTAAGTCACATGGCCCAGCCTAGTGCCCTATACCACCTAAGGGAGAGGCTTCTACACCGGTTATGGACCCGGCTGCAGGTGAGGAATGTAGGATTTTCTGCATTAACTGTGAGATTGAGGGTCACGTCGCTAGCTCCCCTGATTGCCCCAAACGCAAGAGAATCTTGGTGAAAAAAGATGAACTGAAGCAGGCTGCGGTTGCCAGGTCGGCTGGTCGTTCTGAGAGGCTCGCTGTGACTAGCGCGGGGGTCTCATATGCAGCTGCTGCTCGCTCTGCACCGTTGCCGAAGGTAGGTAGCGCCCGCGGGACGGGTCTTGTCGATAGGGCTCTCGGCCGTGGCGGGGAGATTTCGGATGATTGTAGGGCGTATTTTGGCAAGGGCCTGATGGAGGTCATGGCTGATATACGATCATTTAGTCCTGAATTCACTAGGATTCGTGAAGCAGACGGTAGGGCCAGTGCCATTTTGGGCCTTCTGTTGCACATGCAGGGATTGTAAGATGTTTAAATGCATTTTCATAAATGTTAATTCAGTTGTCTCTCTAACCAAGAGGCACTATTTGCTCAATTTCATCCGAGACCACAATCCCGATGTGCTTCTGCTGGCTGAGCACAAGCTCTCACCGAATCACAGATTTGTATACCCAGGTTACACCGTTTATAGGCAGGATAGGGAGACAGGCGGTGGCGGTGGAACTGCCGTGTTAGTTAAGGATGAATTTAGATCTCAGCGTGTTCCTTTGGTGTCAGGGCACATTGAATCCTGCGCAGCCAGGTTGTTTAAGGCTGATGGCTCGTCCATTGTCTTTGTGGCCTCATATCTTCGTCCCGCAGATACCCTCCGCTCTTCAGACTTTAATGCATTTCTCAGACTATGTTCCTCTAATGAGGTGGTGATTGGTGCTGATTGGAACGCCAAGGATCCGTCCTGGGGCGGTTCCGACAGTAATATTAATGGCAGGACTCTGTCGAGTATCCTGGTTGATTGTCCGAATTTGAGCATTTGTCCCACGGATGAGCCAACGAGACCGTCTGGCGGGTCTGGCTCATATATCGATTTCTTCCTCTGCACGCCGGGGGTTAGCTGGCCTCGATTTGGCGGTCTTTTGCAGACACTCGATTATGAGTCAGACCACAGGGCGGTCGAGTTGGAGCTCCGTGTGACTGATGTTCAAATTCGTGTCAATCAGCCAAGATACAATTTCGACAGGATGAACGTTCGCCGCTTTAGGAGGCGGTTGAGTGAGGGCCTTCATGAGCACACGTTGCCTGCGGACAGGAACGCCACCGTGGAGGAAATTGATAGCTGTGTCAGCGGTCTCAGCGAGGTTTTTCGCGATGCCATACAGGCCTCAGTACCTGTCTCCAGACCTGGAGGTGGCATGTTAGGCGAGCTCCCCCCCTCTGTCAGGAGGTTCATTCGCGAGCGGCGTAGGCTCTGCAGGACGCTGCACAGGTCTCGTGACCCGGATCGCTATCCGATCCTCAGGGCAGATATCAGGAACCTAGACAGGATCATTGAGGGCCTGATTGTCATTTTTGAGCGTGATCGCAGGAGAGATCTGCTAGAGAACATTCGACCGGGCCCTAGGGTGTATAGCCAGGTCAAGCGTGCCGCGGGCCTACTGGCCAGGGATCCCATTGGTGACCTCTCTGCTCCTGATGGCGCGGTTGTAAGTGATGACGTTGGAAAGGCGGAAATTTTGGCCGATAGCCTTGCGAATGCTCATCGGACGGGTCATAACCCGGATGATGATTCCATCCACAGTCTCGTCACAGAGGCTGTGGGTGGAATCATCACCGGGGATCCTCTGGTGGGTTTCAACACAGATTTCACTGCTGATGGCTCTGTCATTGGAGATGTGCAACGTTGGGATGATTGTGGGTTTGCTAGGCCACACTCTGTAGCGAGGGCGATTTCATCCCGTCCCGCCAAGAGATCGTCGGGCATAGATGGCGTCCCTGATGTTGCTGTGAAGAGGTCAGAGGAGGTTGTTTCACCTTTCCTCACTGTGTTATTTAATCAGTGTTTAAATATTGGCTATTTCCCCACTGCATGGAAGGTCGCTCTGGTTGTGCCGATCAGGAAGCCGGGTACTGATGCTTCCGCTTGTGGAAGCTATAGGCCTATATCACTCCTTTCCCCTTTTGGGAAGATTTTTGAATCCTTCATACTGGAGAGGCTGAAGCGTACCATAGAGGATAGACATGTGCTGAGAGACTGTCAGTTTGGATTTAGGCAGGGCCTCTCTACCATCCATGCTTTGACAGCTTTCACTGACTACGTTGTCGGTGGTTTTGATAGGAGATGGGGTACCATCGCGGTCAGCCTGGACTTCGCTAAGGCTTTTGACTCCGTCTGGCAAGACGGTATAGTGTATAAGATACAATCCTTTGGTTTTGACGCACAGACGTGTAGGTTAGTAGCAGCCTTCCTGAAGGATCGATGCTTCAAGGTGAGAGTAGGCGAAGAGGTGTCTGCGCAGCGATCGATTCAAGCAGGGGTCCCGCAAGGCTCTCTGCTTGGACCGATCCTGTACAACCTCTTCATCTGCGACATACCGGGTCCTCCTTCAGGGGGCCTGCTACTGACCTATGCGGATGATGTTTTGCTGGCCTGTTCTGGACCCAGGGCAAGTAACCTGAACCGGAAGTTGAATGAGTATTTGGAGCGACTTAGCAGGTATTTCACCTCTTGGAGACTCCAATTAAATGTTAGGAAATGCGTCTCCGTTGTTTTCAAGGGTAGGCCCAGGACAGTCTATCCAAACTTCAGGACGTACATCCCGACGCTAAGGGTTGGCCACGAGTTAATTGGGATCTCCGATAGGATGAAGTACCTGGGAGTGATTTTCCACGCTCGATTTGACTTTTGCCGACATGTGGATTATGTCTTGGAGAAGGCCAGGCGGCTGTTCTTTGCATATCAGCACTTATTGCGCATTAGGGGGGGTCTCTCGGTAGACGTTAGGCTGCTAATTTACAAGCAGGTGATCAGGCCTGTCCTGACGTATGCTTTCCCGGCCTGGCTGGGTTTATATTCTGCCCAGATGGACAGGAATCGTAAGTGGGAGAGGAAGGTCCTTGACTCGTGTTTGGGTCTGCGATGGGTGTGGAGGGATGATGGCACTGTGAGGAGGCCGGCTAGTAGGGTGATCTACGATAGTGCTGCGATTGTGAGGATTGATGTGCGTATGGTGGAAGGAGCCATTCGTTTCTTGGAGAGGTGTGGTGACTCGAGCAACGAAATTGTTTGCGGGTTCTTCGGCCTTGAAAGAGACCTTGAATTCATTAGATCTAGGCGTCATTTGCGGCCTTATGACCTGATTGCGTTAAGGGACGCGGGCCTCGTTTTCAGTGGTGAGAGGCTCCTCTTCTACCACAGAAGATATGACCGTTTTGACTTCGATGATACGGTATACATCACAGCGCAGTAGCTGTGTTATGAGGCCTTGTGCTCTGTGTGGAACTTAGACATTAAAATTCTGTGTGTGAACCTTGATGCGTGTACTAATACGTTTTTTCTTGCTTATGAACACCTAGTGTTCATGTGCCCATATACATATGCATGTATATATGCTTGCCTGTGCGCTCATGTGTGTGCGTACGTGTCTGCTCACATATACATATTTATATATATCTAGGTACATATTTATATATATCTAGGTACATATTTATATATATCTAGGTATATATATATTTATGTATGTGCGCGTGCATGAGTGTGTGTGCATACACGTGTGTATGCATATTTGTGCACTCAGTCATATATATGTATACGTATGTTAGTTCTTAACCTTAGTCTTTAAGTTCATAGTATATAAGTTTATCTCTTTAGTTTTAAGTTTTGTGAGATTGGTCCGTTTTCTAGTAATCCCAATTTTTCCGGACATTAATTGTAAGATAGTTTTAGTTTTTGGTGCGAGTGCATGTCCGCGGATCATCCGCGACACTTTTTAATTTTTTAACTCTTGTACGCTCTATCATTACTGGGCATTTCATTGAAGAATATTTACTATAAGCCTATTTTGTAATTAGTTTTTTAAGTTTTTTTGGATTAATAAAATGGCTATTTGAAAACTGAAACTGAAACTACCAAATACGTAAGGGTGTTGATATGTATGTGGCTTCGTCAGACAGGTATTTAATAACATTTAATCTGGTAATAAAATATTTTTTAAGTTTCAGTAGCTGCTCTTTCCAACGGTAATTTTTTCTAAAATGATGCCCAATATTTTCAGTTTGTTTACATAAGGAAATATTATGTTGTTCACAGATAGGTCAGTGGGCTGACATTTGTGCTTTCTGCAAATTTGGAGAATTGAAGACTTTGAGGGAGACATTTTAGCACCCGATGTTTTGCACCATTCATCGATATCATTTATTATGTTGGTAAAAAAATTTTTGGTGGTGTTATTACCCTTGTTGGCGCTTAGAATGTATAAGTCGTCCGCATAAAGACAGTGGTATATTTTGCTGTAATTGTTGATGATTATACTGATTTCATTGAAGGCTATTTGGAAGAGTATTACAGATAGAGGAGATCCTTGTGGGTTGCCATTACTCAGAGAATATTGTTCAGAGTAGTAGTTGTTTATCCTAACTCTAAAAGTTCGATCCAATAGAAATGATTTGATATAATTCAATATCCTACTCCCTACGATGTTAAGTCGTCTAGGATGACATGTGTTCCAATGCGATCAAATGCTTATTCGATTAAGTGCTAATATGGAGGCGTGGTTTTTGGTGGACAGTACTTTGGTAACAAAATAGTCTATGTGGAGAAGCACATCTGTGCATCCCTGATTAGCTTTGAATGCTACTTGATTTGTGGCTATTAGTTTTCTAGCATTAAGAAACCAAGATATCCGATTAGAAATTATACGTTCCAGTAATTTTGAAAGGCATGGGAGTAAAGATATGGGTCTGTAGCCAGAAAAACTAGTTTTGCATTTGTTAGGTTTGGGTAAAGCAACTATTATAGCGGATTTCCAGGAACGGGGAATATTGCCTGTTTCTAATACTAGGTTGTATAACGAGATAATTTTATTACGGCTTGAGTGTAATAGGTTCTGCAACATAGAATACGTAATGCGGTCATGAACAGGAGTGTTGCCTTTTACTTTTTTCAATGCATGTACAAATTCGGAAATTGAAATTTGATTTTCGATCATAGACGCGTGTTTATTTCTGGGGGAATTTCCGAAGGTTGAGGGGATTTGATATCTCGCGGAGCGAAATTCGGAGGAAAAATTGCTATTTGATGAATCGATTGACCATTGAGAACCAAAAAAGTTAGCAACGTCGTTTGAGTTAGTGAGAATAGCGCCATTAGTTTCAATTGCTGTAAATATATGTCTTGTATTTTGGTTCGAAATTCTGTTTATTTTACTCCAAACAGTCGAAAGCGGCGAGTCTCTTGTAATAGTCTTGGTAAAATTTATGAAACATACTATTTTAGCTTTTTTGCATTCATACCGAAATTTTGCGTTTGTTTTTTGTATAGTATACGATTTTCCAGCGAAGGTGTTTTCTTGAACAATCTATATTTGCTGATTTTTTTCCAAATCAACATTTGTTTGGAAAGAAGTCCAGTTCGCTTTATTGAAATTGTATTTACAAGCTGGCTTTGTAGCTGACCAATTTGAGCTGGTAATGACGTTAGTAATGATGGGAAATGATCACTACTATAGAGGTCATCCAGCGTTTGACTGGATGCAAATGGCAAAAGTGACGGAGAGCAGCAAGTTATATCAATGTTTGTATAAGTGTTAAACGTAATAGGTGCGTAGGTCTGCCATCATTGAGGATACAAAGGTTTTTGAAATTCAGAGCATTTTCTAGTGCAATTCCTCGTGAGTTGTTCCGGCTAGAACCCCATAAAATGTTCCAACAGTTAACGTCAAAAAGATCAATTATTTTACTGGAAATAAACTGTTCATTTGGATGTATGTAGAGGGAGGTAATAGTAAATTGTATGTCCAAAGTGATTTCTATTGCAATATTTAAAAGTTTCGACGAGTTATTAATTACTTTATGAGGAATGTGATTTTTGACGAAAACTGCTAACCCCCCTTTAGAATTGGTGTTAGCTGAGTTGTTGGATGAATAGGATAAGTAGGATTTAGGTGCTATGGCATGAGATTTGTAAGGAATGTGAGTTTCTTGTAGCGAAATGAAATGTGGGAATTGGTCCTTTATCAAGTTGGTCATATGGTTATCGATTTAAAAGATATAGGGCCTTATTCATAAAAAGTTAAAGAAGGTTTAAGGAACGCTTTAGCAGTGTTAAAGCGTTCTTCAAACCTTCATTAAATTTTTATAAATAAGAGCCATAACGTTTTGGATGTTAAAGTTATTCTGACATATCGAAGTCATCGATATCTCCAATTTCAGGTCTTCTAGTGCATATTTTTACAGGTTTGTTTATATTTATTATACTATCTTGAGAATTAACCCTTAATTTTTTGGTGTATTTTTGGGAGAGTGAGTTGTTATTGTTGTTGCTAGTGTTTCGATTTTTGAGTGAAATTTTTTAGTAGTTCTTTATTTATAGGTTCTTTTGTTGTAATGCGTGTTGTCTGTTGTTATTTACGATATTTGAGTTGTTATCCTCATTTACTTTAGTAGTTGGTTTGGGTATATTTTGTACTTTTATGTTGTTGATGGTGTTTGGAGTTTCTTCTGCGTTAACGGCGTTTTGTTGTGTTTTCTTATAATATTTATTCTTTTCTTGCGTTCCTCGATCGCATATTCGAGAGTTTCAACTAGTATTTCAAAGGTCTCAGTTTTCTGTGTATTTTGTAAAGCCTCTTTGTAGGAACATTTCGTCATCAGAAACGAAAAAGGGCGTAACAACAAGAAAAATGGGAATTCAGTTTTTGATAGATTTCGGTACACTGCATCAAAATACACATCCGGACACATTTTTAGCGGCGTAATATTAAAAATGGCGAATTTATTAACGAAATTCAAAAGGGCCTAACAACAAATTATTTCTTTTTTCATAGTTTAAAAATCCATTTCACGCAATTTTCACAAACAAGTTATAAATCATGTTTGTGTGATTTTATATATGCATTCGCATTTTTAGATATTATTTTGAAAATCCCGTTTATCTAACGACAGAACTTTTCATTTTATGCTTCTCCTGTAAAATTTCCAAATATGATGATAGGCCCTTTTTCGTTTCTGATGACGATTTGTTCTTTACCTTGAGTTTAAGAACTTGTTTCCATTGTTGAAATTCGGGGAATTTTTTGTTGTTTGCTCTAATAGCATGATTACAATTGCCACATTGGAGTTTGGTACAGGGTGTAGGATCATGGATCGAAGATGAACACACTTCTCACACAGAATTGTTTGTGCAAAACTTTTTGGTATGACCCAATTTAAAACAATTCTTGCATTGAATTTGGTTGGGATTGTATTCCTTAACTCTGCAGTTGATGATTCCCACGTCAACTATCTCTGGTACTTCATACAGATTGAAGTTAAGTATGTGTGAAGGGGTGTTCGATATAACACCATCTTGGTAGGATGTTATTTTTTTTACATTCGACTACTCCTTGCGATTTCACACATTCAACAATTTAGTTTTCAGTGCGGTTAGTTAGTAAATCGCTGATCACAAAGCCTTTAACTATGTTTAGAGTTGGGTTCAATAAGCATTCCACTGGGCATATTCCAGAAAGACTTTTGTGTTTGCTAGAAGAAAAGACGAACTGAACACGACGATAGTAGAAAGTGAACTGAATTTTTATATAATTTCTATATAATATATGGAAAACAAATTTTCTATGTATACAAATCGTGTACACCTTGGTATAAAAGGTACATTTCTACAAATGTTTTTCTATTTTCAGAAACGAGTTATTAAACGAGTTAGGGGTAGCCGTAACAAGTTTTACCAGAGCTGCCATTAAAAGAATTGTATGTAACGACTTGGCTATACAGTGTTCATGGAAGGGAAACGTGCTACGAAAAAAGTGCTACGCTGGCAGTGGATGCAGCTATAATTTTTTGGCAACAGGCGCGAATACCAACACGTGATAAATATAAATGTCAAGATAAATTGCTAAAGTTGTACGGCGACTGGAGAAATGTCCACAAACAAAGTACAAACAGGAGATCGGATAAATCAAAATTAAACGTGAACATTTTCAAGGAAAAAAATTGATGATCTTTTCGATATAGCTAGTGCAAACGCCCTGAACGAGATGTGTATAGAAGAAGACAAGAAGTTTTTGTTGATGCAAAGACAGAAAGGCAGACTAGGGTGCATGGCAGGTGTTGACATGAAATTGTACGGGCGAGAACAGCGATATCCGAGCAACGAATACAAAAAGCAGAATCGCGAAAGTGAAAGCATTCAGAACGTAACAATCAATCTTGTAAGTTAATAAATTGAAGTGTTTTACTCGTAATTCCTTAAAACAACTGTTATTGTGTAGTACTTGATACAGTTTACATTGGAAGTGACGATGAAGATGAGTTCGATGATAGCATTTCGGATACGGATATGACATGCGAGTTTCATACCGATGATGACGATGATCACACCAAACGTCTAAGAGGACGACAACATTGGATCTCGTCACGTCTTACAGTAGTCCTTGATAAGGCCAAAGTTAGCTGTTCAGATGCTGTACATATTTTGATAGCATGCGCTCATGATAACTGTAATGAATAATGCTGCGATTCCTCTGACCTCTGTTGGTGAGCTTGTGATTAATCGATCTACAATATATGAGCTACGAAAAGAAAATCGTAAGCGAGAAGCGGAGAAGGTGCAAACAGAATTCATTGCAAAAGTAATTTAGTTCAGATCTAAACATATATGTATATAATTTATAGCTTTACGAATCCATCGATTTGTATTTTATTTATTATACGTAGATCAATAGCGCACATTCATTGATTATTCACTGGGATGGAAAACTTTTGCCGGAGCTATTCGGCAGAAAAATCGTTGATAGAATAGCAATCATCGCCAGTTATGAAGGCACATCAAAATTTTTGGGCGCTCCCAAAATCCCGGCTGGTACTGGAGAAAATATGGCCAAAGTCGTTCATGATACACTCATCAATTGGGATATTTCTAATAAAGTTTCCGCCATGGTTTTCGATACCACGTCGTCAAATACAGGTCAAAACACAGGATCGTGCATTTTCTTGCAGAACAAATTAGATCGAAAATTAATCAAGTTCCCATGTCGTCATCACATAATGGAGATAGTATTGAAACAAGTGTTTGAGGTTAAACTTTCGGCGACTTCTGGTCCTGAAGTGCCTATTTTTAATCGTTTTGCTGCCGTATGGGTAGGTCTCGACCACAAATCGGACTCGAAGATCCAATTGTACGCTCAAAAATAAGTAATGCTGACTGCGAAGTCATTAAGAAATTCTGCATTAAACAGCTAAATGAAACACAAATCCGAGCTGATTACAAGGAACTATTACAATTAACAATACTGTTTCTTGGTGGTGTCGGCGATAACTTCCGAACACCTGGTCCAACATCCCACGCAAGGTTCATGGGAAAAGGCATTTATGCCTTAAAAATATACCTATTTCGAGAACAGTTTGCATTGACAAAACGAGAGTCCAGTGGACTACGGGATATATGTATTTTTCTCGTGCGGCTGTATGTCAAAGCGTGGTTTACATGCACAAATGCCATACGAGCACCAAATCACGATATACACTTGTTGAAAGACTCCATCGCATACGCAGAAATCGACCGAGATGTGTCTGAAGCGGTTTTGAAGAAATGGAAAAATCATTTGTGGTATTTGGCCCCAGAATCAATGGCTTTGGCATTTTTCTATTCGGATGTTTCACTCGAAGAGAAACGAAAAATGGTTAGGCATCTGCAATCAACAGAACCCGTCGTAAATCTGGAAAACGATCGAAAATTCTCCTACATCTTTAAATTTCTTTATAGAAGTATGTCATAAAAAATTTAGCGGCTGTGAGGACACGGTAATAACGCATGTCCTCCAGCAACATTTTGTGCATGCTAAGGACCTGGTGGATAAACGGAACGCGAAGCAAACTAATAACACTATGCAACAAATGAACACTTTTTGAAAAATACACGGACTGGACAGTATAGGTTCAATTCTACTATCCAAGGGTAGTATAACCCTATACTCGGTTTGGCGAAATTGGTGACCAGTTTTTATTTATGGGCCTCCAAAGTTTCTGAAAATCAGTGGGTCCCTCAAAAAAGGTGTCATCAGCTTTTGTCCAACAACTAATTCAGACTTGGTGATATCGCTTAACTATATTTGGCAATAATGTAGCTAAGAATATGCTGAACAAAGTTTCTTATATTTTTTTGCGAAAAAATAATTTTGTCGGTACTTTTTTTTGAAAAAGTGAAGGAAAAAAAATTTTTTCACTTTTTTCAGCATAACTTCCGGGGACTCGTAATTTTTCACTAGCAATGCTTGGCAAAATTGTAGCCAACGTAAATCTGAAAATTTTTATTAACATACCAATACAATCTGAACGTGTCTAGGCACCCTAAATAGCTCAAAAAACCACATTGTACCCCAAAAATGTAAGTATTTCACTGTTATGTAACAAAAATATATTTTTTGGTATAGGGCATGTATAGCAACTTTGTAGAAAATATTAAGGCCAATATTTTTGTGGAACATTTTAACCTTCTTGCTCCCCCACATAACTGTAATTTTTGGCCGCATTTTAACAAATCGTAAAAAACACCCCTTAAAAGGGGGAGGGCGGGGATGAAATGTTCTACAAAAATTTTCGCCATACAATTTTACTACACACAGAATACAGTTTGGTTGCCTCAACCGAATTATTTGCCAACCGAATTTTGTAGTTCAGTCTACTATCATGCGATTCCATCAGGACAACCAATATTTTGGTTGTGGTATACTTCTGCTTCCACAATCATATTTGGTTGCGCCAACTACGAAAATGGTGTCTTAAATTATCTGCTGTAGTTCCCACAACCAACTGTTTTAAAACATTGGTTGTTCTGACAATTTGTCAGTCATATACTACCAACAATTAATTAAAAACAGTTTTCATTAATTTTTATTTTATTTATTGAACAAAAAACAAAACAATTCATAATAAAATTAAAAATTCCGTATTACAAATTCATCACTATTATGAGATGTGGAAATATTTGACACTCAAAAACAAAACTTTTATGCAAATATCGCTTAACCCTGTTCTTTCAATTTCATTATTGTTGCTTTTACTTTTTATTTATGTATGTAAAACATTTTGCACAACATATTCTGCATTCCACACGAGATTATTTTTGATTACCTATACCATTCTTGAACAAAATGTTGAAGATTTTGTATGTCGAGTAATTTTATTTTTTGTTTGTCATGTATCAGCAAAAGAACAGCAACCAATCTTTCGGTTGTATTTCCCAAAATACATTTAATTATTCTAAACTTGGGAAATGATTGGGATAACCAATAAACGATTATTTATTAGTATTTTTTCTGTTGTAGTAACCAGTTATTCGTTGCGATAATTATCTTTGGTCTATTGATACAATTTCTGTTGTCAAGAATAAAACATTGGTTGTCACAACTAAAAATGGATCATATAATACTATAATGACAATTTAAAATTAGTTACCACAACTAACCGAGTGTCAATGAAAACAACAATCTTAATTCGATTGATACAACCATCGATTTACTTGCAAGCATTTTCATTTGATCGTATCCATGTTATTATTGTTGCTTCAACTAATTATTTTTAAATACAACCGACAGACGGTGTAGGCAACATACTATTTGTTGCTAGTACTATTTTTTTATTGTTACAATCGAATTCCAACCAATTATTTTCCTGGGTGCATATGTGTCAGAACACACCAAAGCTGAAAACATAACTCAAACACCAAAAAAAAGGTCAAATTCCTGTTCGTGAAGCAATGTTAGTCGTACGATCTAGTAGTCGAATCAATAAATTTACCAGTAAAGAGCGTTGTTGACTGGAATTTGACCGTGTTTTTGGGTTTTTGTGTTAAGATTTGGGCTTTGGTGTCTTTCGACTCATATAGTAAAATTTTATGGCGAACATTTTTGTAGAACATTTCATCCCCGCCCTCCCTCTTTTAAGGGGTGTTTTTTACGATTTGTTAAAATTACAGTTATGTGGGGGAGCTAGAGGGTTAAAATGTTCCAAAAAATATTGGCCTTAATATTTTCTATAAAGTTGCAGTACATGCCCTATACCAAAAAAATATATTTTTGTTACATAACAGTGAAATACTTAAATTTTTGGGGTACAATGTGGTTTTCTGAGCTATTAATGGTGCCTAGACACGTTCAGATTGTATTAATATGTTTAGAAAATTTGTTCAGATTTACGTTGGCTACAATTTTGCCAAGCATTGTTAGTGAAAAATTACGGGTCCCCGGAAGTTATGCGGAAAAAAATATTTTTTTCCTTCACTTTTTCAAAAAAAAGTACCGAAAAAACAATTTTTTTTTTCGCGAAAAATGTTAAGAAACTTTTTTCAGCATATTCTTAGCTACATTATTGACAAACATACATAGTTAAGCGGTATCATCAAGTCTGAATTAGTTGTTGGACAAAAGCTGATGACACCTTTTTCGAGGGGCCCACTGATTTTCGAAATGCTATTCGCCCGCGTTTCACGAAATGCGACAAGCCCGCGATTCACATTCCGCGAATCGCCACAGGCGAATGTTTTCGCGAATCGCCTGAGAGCTCGCGCGCAATTGTTCGCCGCGATTGCACACAAGTCGAGGGCAAAATGTTTGCAGGGATTGTAAAGACTCACGAGAGTGGAAGTTGGTGCATGTACGATGATATTTACTGAATTGTCTTTTTTTGGAGATATGCGCTTTTAGCAAACACATTCCGCGAATCGCCACAGGCGAATGTTTTCGCGAATCGCCTGAGAGCTCGCGCGCAATTGTTCGCCGCGATTGCACACAAGTCGAGGGCAAAATGTTTGCAGGGATTGTAAAGACTCACGAGAGTGGAAGTTGGTGCATGTACGATGATATTTACTGAATTGTCTTTTTTTGGAGATATGCGCTTTTAGCAAACAGTTCTCGTTTAATGATACTTGGCTGTGCGTATATATTCTAATAATTTCGACTGAAGTAATCGTTGTAATAAGGATATTGATAATGGGAGTTTGGTGGCTCCCGAAACAAATCTGTCTATCTAACCATTACAACCAATACATGTCACTTCTTTAATTTTTTTAACAAAGTTGTTTTCATATACTGAAAACAACGATAACGATCTTGAGCCTAAGTGCAAAAGCAAAATATGTTAAATGTTTTTTGTTTGAAATTTATTCGTCGCGGGAAGTTTATGGCGGATATGCTGGTACCAGTCTATCCCTCAGAAATCATAGAATGTAAATATATTAATTTTATTAAATTCGCAATATTTTTGTAAAAATTTAGTTTAAAATATCCGCGATTCAATGTTGTTAAGTTAGGTTTTTTGGTTAAAAATTGTTTTTATCGCGATAACTCGCGAAAGGAAACATATCAGATTTTGATCTCTTCTTATCTGAGTAGAGGGGATGATTCTGTACAAAACTTCATTAGCCGTTTTTGGATACAATCCAGGCCAACTTTCGATTGCTTGAGGTACGCTGTGAACATTCAAACATCAAAACTCCTATGTGTAATTTTTTTGTTTTATAAATATTTAAAATGCTCCAAACAAAATATATGTTGATTTTCTTGAAAACCATTTACCACGTTACGACCTTTTCACATATACGATTTTTTTATGATAAATAATTTGTAAATAACGGGTGATCCAAGTAGAGATACTTTTTTCAATAGCCTTTTTTGACAGATAACGTGTGAGTCGTGTCATGCTGTCATGTTATTTTTGTTAAGTATTGTTTGGCATTTCATCATGGAAAGACTTGCGCCTAAACAACGTTTACAAATCGTTCAACTCTATTACGATAATTCACGTTCTGTGAGGAATGTATTTCGTGCACTTCGCTCAACTTATGGTCAACATAATCGGCCTACTGAGCGTACTATTCGCAACACCATCACCCATCTTGAGACCCAGCATTCATTATTGGATAATATTCGACCGAATAGACCACGTCCAGCACGCAGTGAAGAAAATGTAGCGGCCGTAGCTGAGAGTGTACACGAAAACCGTGGAGAACGACTTGGCGCATTTTACGTCGAGATCTTAAATTGAAAGCATACAAAATACAGCTTGTGCAAAAACTGAAGCCGCCCGACCTTCCTAAGCGACATTGCTTCGCTCTATGGGCTCTTGAAAAGTTCCAAGAAGATCCGATGTTTTCGAGCCAAATTTTGTTCAGCGATGAGGCCCATTTCTGGCTCAATGGGTATGTAAACAAGCAAAATTGCCGCATTTGAGACGAAGAGCAACCTGAAGAAATTCAAGAGCTGCCACTTCATCCAGAAAAAACAACGGTTTGGTGTGGTTTGTGGGCCGGTGGAATCATCGGTGGATGAATTTATTGAGAGAACACTTCGGTGAGCAGATAATTTCACGTTTTGGGCCGGTCGATTGGCCACAAAGATCGTGTGATATCAAAGCGTTAGACTCTTTCCTGTGGGAATATGTAAAGTCTAAAGTTTATGCGGACAAACCCGCTTCGATTCAGGCCTTGGAGCAAAATATCACGCGTGTCATTCGCCAGTTACCAGTCGAAATGCTCGAACGAGTCATTGAAAATTGGACTCAACGGATGGACCATCTGAGACGTAGCCGCGGCCAACATTTGATAGACATAATCTTCAAAAAATAAATGCCAAAGAATGTTCTTTCAAATGATAATAAACATTCCCCATTCAATTTGAATTTTCTGTTTTTTTTTTCTTTAAAAAAGTAGGGAGCCTCGAAATGGATCACGCTATAATTAAAAGAAAAATTAAAAAATCTGAGATATTAAAAATATCGCGATCTGACGAAATAGCAACGTTTTTAGTCTCTCCTGCAAACTAGTAAAAAAACACATAGACGTTTTCGTCGGCGCACAGACGATATAATTATTCATCTTTTAATAATATTCTAATTTTTCTGAAAGCCCTAGTCCATGATTCAATTATACAAGGTTGTGTTACTAGCAGGTGGTCTATATATTTGTTTCATGTTGATAGTAGTTGAAGTGCCATTTTAATGTTTGAAATTCAAATTTTGTTTACCTTTTGTTTGTAAAAATTTTGGAATATATTCTCTAAATTTATTGGAAAAAGTCGATAAAGAGCAGCAAAAGAAAACATGATAAAGGACCATTCTTTAATATCCCGAAGGATGAACGGCGAGGGAGAAAGTGGAATAACAATTGCCGTGCCGATTTTTGCCGAAAATTTCTTTATGTGGAGATAATTTTTTGACTAGATACGTGAAAAAGTGTTTAAAAAATACATATTAGTGCCAAATTTGCACTCTAAAGTTATAGTATTTAATGTATGTGCATGATATAATAAAACGGTAAGTATCAAAAGAATCCTTTCGTGATGAAATTTAGTTTGTATTTATCAATCTTTGCCTTTTTGCAATTAGGTATCGTATAAGGCTAAATACCATTTAAAAAAATTTACAACAGTGGACACATTTTGGTTATGTGTTGACAATATACAGTCATTGGAAAAGTAAGATTGGTACAGAAGCTATATGGGAATGATTTGCGACTTGATGAACTCTGTCATTCTTCACCGAATTTAACTGTTTCTTGCATTGGTATTAATGTTATGAGCTATTGAATTTTAGTAAGATTTTGTCCCTTTGTGTCCTTTCGGGAGTTATCGTACTCCCGAATGCAGACGGACATAGCTTAAACGACTTAAAATGTCCTGAAGTGGATATACCCTAAATACACATATATATTAATTTAGATCATTCTTTCAATGTGTTCAAAATGATATATCTGCTCCAATAAAGTGATTGTACAATAATGTAAGATTCTCACGACTTGTTTGAGACTATGGCACAATTTTATCAAAGATATACGAGCTTCTCTGAAAAAAGACTTTTATTTCTTAATTATTACTCCAAACACCCTAGGACAATTATTAACACAGCGAAAAATTTTATATCAAGAGTACTTATGATAAGCGATAAACAATTTCACGATGACAATAAACAGAAAATAATAAATATTTTAAGTATGAATGACTTCCCGATGACAACGATAAAGGATCTAATAAACCGGATTACACACAAAAAAGATAAGGATAAAGCAGAATCAACCCAAGCAAAGATATACAATTCATATATGATATACTATGACATTCATTCCAGGACTATCGGAGAGATTTAAACATTCGGACATATATAATAAGGATAAAATTGAACTTGCATTTAAGACGCATAATACAATAAATCAATTATTTAGTAGGACAAAATCAAAAGTGATGAAAGAGGACAAATCCAATATAGTATACCAAATAAAATGTAATGGGGACGACACCGACATATGCCAAAAGGTATATGTCGGTACAACAAAGACTAAGTTAAAAACTAGACTTTCATCACATAAATCTGACCACAAAGCCATTGACAAACCTCTAGAACAAAAAACAGCACTAGCGCCCCACTGTACATTGACTGGACATACACCAAACTTTGACGACGTAAATGTATTAGTGGAAGAGAGAAATCCTTTCAGGTGTTATACACTAGAGATGCTCTACATAACTGACGTTCCTGCAGATAAGAGACTAAATTACAAAACCGACACTGACAAATGTTCTCAAATGTATAGACATGTAGTAAACAAGCACGGACAACATAAAGCTTAGTTGACGAATAACTTCCTAGAAGACAGTCGAGCTTTTTAATTTGTGATAATTTTTATGTAAATATCAATGTTTTGTGTTCGTGTTAACAACAAATGTAATTTGTGTGTATATTTTTAATAGATCCCTGAAGATGACTAAAGATTTTAGTCGAAATATTGGATTAAAATAAATAAAGTAAAAATCGAAAATTAACGAGTTTTAATTTCCAACAATGGACCTCAAATTTTAGAAAATCAAAACATGGAAAAATTGAAATGGTAATGTATTGTGGAATAACGTGTAATTGCATTAAATCGATGAGTTCTGCAATTCAAGTATGATTATTTTGTAAAATATTGATTCTTAAATAACTTCTATACTGCATATCCAAATGTACCCCACTTCCACACATAGGCGAAGTTGTCCTGTACCTTATGGTACCCACAAATTATACCATTTAATAGATCATTACTTTAATGCCAGTGCACATAAATGCTTTCAATTCGATATATCGCAATGTCTTTGAAGACTAGACTATTCAGCGCAAAATAGGCGCATTTGTCCAGCCCCATCTGATACCCCCACACAAATTGACAGATTCATTCGAAAACAACTTTCCCTTAACTTCTGTAGCAATATTGTAAAAGTTTAGTCTAATATAGAATTAGTAACTGTTCCAGAATCCCCGACACATTAAATGGGCAACTTTTCTGGAATTGAAATTGAATAAAGACATCCATTATTATTTGAACAATTGCGAAAAACTTTCTAACTATTACCTTTTTATTTATGGCTCTATATCTCCGCGATTTGCTGCAATGCATATTTGTGGTTATTACTACAACGCGGCACACTAACTCTGCAGTAATCTGCAACTGTACTGAAGAAAATTCCTGTGGCATCAAAGTAAATGGTTAGGGCATCATGTTACAGCTTAAATGGCAACTTTTCTGGAATTGATCCATTATTATTTGAACAATTGCGAAAAACTTTCTAACTATTACCTTTTCATTTATGGCTCTATATCTCCGCGAAGACGATATATTACCCCTTTGTTTTCAAATATATTTTTTGACAATACATATTTTAACCTGGTTAAAGCACTTAACTGGAGAAAATATTCCAGTTAAATTTAAAGAATAATTTTCAGTTAAAACTCTCAGTTAAATTTTAACGGAGCTCCTTGAAACCCATTTTTTCTAACGGGTCGTTAAACTACCAGTTAACATTTAACGGAGCTACCTGAAAACGGCCGTAAGAGTGAAATAAAATATGAAACACTTGTATGTTTGTTTATGTGTACTATGTATTAGCATTTATTAAAATATTATGTAATTTTCGTTTCTTTACGTATGTTTCGAATACATCCATCAATATTTTTTTCGACCGATGCTAAACTATTGATTGCGTTTTGCGGTGTAGAATCCTGTGCCTCAAAAAATCTTACAGTTTTCCAACAATTATTTTATCTTCTTTAGCGGTTACAACATTTT
Source organism: Eudasyphora cyanicolor (assembly GCA_963930755.1). Lineage (NCBI taxonomy): Eukaryota > Metazoa > Arthropoda > Insecta > Diptera > Muscidae > Eudasyphora > Eudasyphora cyanicolor. Next base: position 74,586,769 of record OZ005737.1, on the reverse strand, counting down.
CGATATCCTCAGTCTCTTCACTGAGGGAAAAAAGACGTTGCAAAATAAACACCGTTTGGTACCAATTTATAAACGTAACGTGCATGAAAAATCGCCACCGATTCGTTCATTAATTATCAACGAAACGGGGGTGATTTTTTGACCGGCGTTGCGTTATGTATTGTCTTCGTAAGTCTGCATTTACATGATACTTTTTTTTAAGTATTAAGCATACTTATCGGCGTTTTGTGGGCGAGAGAGGCAGTCGGAAACGGGGGGAAAAAAGTATGCCGTACTCGTACTTATCGTACTCATCGTTTTGTGTTTTTCTTTCGCACTTGGAAACAACAACAATTCACACAGGAAAAGCCGAAACAAAACAAATGAAAATAAGTATAAGTATTGAAAAAAAGTACGCGTGTGAACGTAAATACTTTTTCAAAAGAGATAAGTTACTTAAAAAAAGTATCATGTAAATGGGGACTTAGGTTGATGATTATTTGTTCGGCTTTGTGTCGTTCATTGGATTTGTTATTGTCTGTTCTTAGAAGAAGAAACCACGAGGATTTATAAAGACGTGAAAAATGAAAATTAATGACGAAGAAATAGAATTTACTGACCTTTTTGATATTGTGGATGATTCTCTGGGCTATGGAATGAGAAGGATAAGGTGATTGCAAAATCCAGTGGCATCTTCCTATTGCAGAAATTTCTAGAATCAATAGAAATGGTGTCGGCCTACGAATATTTAACAACCTAAGCTTATAAAAATTTCAATTTTAAAAGTTAATAATGAGTGTGTATGTTTTTTATAGAGCACAGGAATTAAATTTTGCGGTACATAAAGGCGAATGATACGAAGGAGACTGCCACCATTAGGGTTACGAGCTGAATGCCGAGAAAAAACAGAGGTAATACTGTGTTGCTGCAGATTCGAATGTGTTTTGTTTAGTCGTGATTTGCTTAGTGATAAATATGAAAATTTGCAATTATATGTTTGTTGTGTTCACGTTTTATTTACTTATAACATTAACAAATGTATTGAAACGCTAATGCTCTTTAAATAGTTTTAAATGGGAGGGGGAGGGGGGAATTTAGAATGAAAAGTTATCCCAGCGCGTGCTTTATTCGTCCTCAGCAAGTGCTTTAGTCGTCCCCCGCACGTTCTATAGTTGTCCCCAACACTTGATTTAAATTATCCCCAGTTGGTATTCATTTTGCACCGAAGCGTTGTTGATTTTTGATGCTTTATTCATGCACCGCTTTGCTTGAATTCGGAACATACGGGGTTGGTTCATTATCATAAACGAATTTGCAAAGATTAAGCACGTATGTGCTTCGTTTTTCGCTGGGTGTTCTTCTTCATAGTGTCATCATCGGAATTCACAAAATCATCAAACTGTTCAGTTAAATTTAGACGATTTTTTAGAAAAAGCCATTCCTTGATGTCTTGGATCCAAACACGTTCTGTAATCAGCAAATTTGGGCGCTCGGTAAAGCCACAAGTCACAAAACAGTTAACAATTGTTGTGTATCTCAGTTTAAATCATAACGATTACAGACCGAATAATAACGGGCAACCGACAAGGACACGGCACGGCACAGCTGACATGTTGTAAAATACATATTACAACAAACCACTTAAAGCAATAAGAAAACAAGTTTTTTACTTTGAAAGCTTTGCTCTTAATGTGTGAGTGATTTCTACAAATAAATTCTAATTGAATTTCTTGTGGACATGGCAAAGTGCTGATATTTCATTGTGATTGAAAAGTGAGTCTTTGGGTGCAATTCTCATTTGCTCGTGTGAGTCGCCCCGTGATAGGCTTTGAGAGTTTTGTTATCGAATCATCAATCAAAGGCTTTTTAAAAAGCCGGCCATGTAGAGTACTAATGAAGGGGGTCACGCCCCAGAAATCATGATGTAATCTGTGGGCACGCAATGAAATACTTCCAATATATTTGCCGTGTAAAATAATTGCTTTCTATCACTGTATAGAAGCAGGTTGGTCTTGAGCCGAGATTGTACACTTTCCCATGCCTTGTGGGCCATTCGTATTCATTTCATTTATTAAACGTTAATAGAACTTATGCGACCCTCTTCCAGATCGTTGATCAACATTTTAACCACCTCTTTGCGATAAAATTTCTTGAAGATTTTGATTATTCCCATAAATAGAGGTTGTAGTTTCTATGTTACATTTGGCGGCATGAATTGTACTTTGATGGATTTAAGGATGGATGGTTTTTATGTGCCGTGCAATTGTCCATAAACAATCAAATTTTACGATTGGCTTCAGTCATATCGTTGTCAAACTTTTGTAAGTAATCCAACCATATATCGCTCGTCATCCAAGCTTGTTTGTTCGCAGTGTAGAACAAAACTGATTATGTTTTTAAAACATCTTGGATAAAATAATCCAGTTTCGTCGGCAATGAAATATTGTGTAGCTGATATTCTGCCAACAAATTTAGAAGCAATGTTTTCCAAACATAAGCTCTCACAATGGCACTTTATCCACTCACCTTTCGGAATACGATATCACGGCACTTTTTAAAAATATCAAGCCAACCATTACTAGCTTGAAAATCTTTGTGTCCCAAACTCTTCAGCTTTAGTTTTCAACAGCAGTCCTCCTATAGGAATATTGTTCATATGACATTGTGTAAACCATTTAGATAAACATTGACCAACGTATTCATATGTCAAAGGCGTGTTGCAATTAATCTCCCAATTTTTTTAAATTGTAGAAAGGGTACTCGGTGGTATATTGAATTGATTAGCAATTTTTTGCTTAGATTTGTCAGCACGATCAACGGCATCAATTATAGCAATTTTTTCACGTATAGAAATTGATTTACGCATCAATGCACTCATCTTGGCAAGAATAAAAACAATACTGTCGTGATTTGTTACGCATTACATAAGCATATCAAAAACATTATAGACGTTGGTCAGAATATTTAATATCGACCTATGTAGTTTATTCTTGGCTAAAATATTTATAAGCAGTTACATATTACAAAAATTAGTTTTTGTGTTTTACGAAATTTGTAATTGCTCTCGAAGGGTTGAACCGATTTTCGCAATGTTTACTTATTTAAAGAGGACACAATACGCCATTTTTTGTAAAAAAATATTTTGGAATTTTTTAAAAAAAATATTAACGAAATTTTTTTTGGAAAAATCTTTGTAGAAAAAATTGCCTCCCCTCGATTTTCTTTAGATTTTCACAGAATATTCGTCGCACTCTCACAAATCCAGAAAAGATTTGTAAAAGTTCTGGACGAAATACCAAGACTAGTCTGACAATTTTCGTCTGTTTTTGCAAAACACTGCACAGTGGTAAGAATTCAACCAGTAAGGAAAGGCTAAAGTCGGGCGGTGCCGACTATATAATACCCTACACCACTCTCGTAATATTGAATAACTATGATATATACATTTTGTAATTCATGTATAAATTGTTTACATAAATTTACTTTTGGGACATTTTATACTTAAATACCCTGTACCACAGTGTGGTGTGGGGTATAAAAACGATTGGATCTAAAGAGCCAAATCGGATGAAACATATATATGGGAGCTATAGCTAAATCTTTATCGATTTTCTTCAAATTCGGCAATGTTGGTTCATGAATCAAGAAACTCTACCATTCTAAATTTCAAAACGATTGGATGTAAAATATAGCTTCTATAGAACTAAAGGGCCAAATCGGACGAAACATATATAGGGAGCTATAGCTAAATCTTAACAGATTTTCTTCAAATTCGGTAGTGTTGGTTCATGGATCAAGAAACTCTACCATTCTAAATTTCAAAACGATCGGATGTAAAATACAGCTTCTATAGGACTAAAGGCCCAAATCGGACGAAAGATATATATGGGAGCTATATCTAAATCTGAACCGATTTCAACCAAATTCAATAGCGATCTTAACAGCCGCGAAATACTTTAAACTGCAAAATTTCAGAACGATCGGAAAGAAATTGCGACCTGTAGTCGACGAGCAACTTTACATGGACAGACGGACGGACAGACATCGTTAAATCGACTCAGCTAGTGATTCTGAGTCGATCGGTATACTTTAAGGTGGGTCTAGCTGTGTTATTTTCAGGTGTTACAAACATCTGCCGTGGAACAAACTGTACCACAGTGTGGTGTAGGGTATAAAAAGGGGAACCAAACAACCGATTGCGACCAAACTTGGCATGGAATATGAAGAGGTGTTAGAGAAGTAAAGTTTTATATTTAGGCCCCCTATGTCAGACAGGGGAGTAGCTAGAGGCCCTCAAAGTTGGCCATATCGGGTAAAGAAAAAGTTCAAGCGCGTGTATGTCGTGTTTCTCTTCCGATTATGCAAGATGTTCTAAAGCCAGGAGAATATCCTAGTGACAAATAAATAACGATTTAAAGATCGAAATAATAACAAACGAAACTATAGCAAATTAATTAAAATAACTTAAAACAGCTCAGAACAAAAGTATGTCAATATTTTTTTGAAAAAAAGTAGACTGCATCTTCTTATTGAGGAACCGGAGGTCGAACATAACTTCCGCCTTCCGGACCATAACACGACATTTCAAGTGGAACACCACAAAGCTGATTAATGACGCTAATATCTTCACAGATAGCTAAATGCCGATCAAAGCAGTAACGTCAAAAAGGCTAAAATTCACTGTTTTAGACAGTAAAAGAACGATAAATGAAGGCGCCATGCACCACATCTAAAATAATGGGGATAGTACAGACCGCCAGATAACCAAAAATTTTAAAAATAATTCAATACCCATCACACATTAAAAATTCTTTGATATCAAAAATGCATCAAATAATATGTAAGTATGTATTAAATACTATATGAAAAATATAATTTAGTTCTCCAACGCACTTGTGTTGACATGCATTTCCACAGAAGATCGAAAATATGACGATTCCCGCCTTGGATGCAGTAACGAAATTGGTTAATTACCATTTGGTAATTTGCTGAAGATGTCGGCATATCGATTGACTCATATCATAGCATCTTTTCAGATGTTTTGGCCATGAAACCTGTAGAACCGAAGTTTATTTAAAAATTGCAAAAATTTTTCCAGAAGTATTAGCATCGCCCTAGCGCTTTGATTTTTTTTCCAATTCATTACATTTATTATTGAATCTTTCATTATTATATGTACAAAGTAACAATAAGTGGACAAATCTTAACCTAAAATACTATTCTCTGGGTTATTGCCATTGCGATAAACCATTGAGACTTTACACGATTTTTTACTTTAACAAAAATAATAACATTTCAAGTTTAAGAATTCATAATTTCATTTTTGTTTTTGATTAGTTTTAATTGAAATCAAGTCCAGCGTATCTCCTTCTAAGGCGGTTATGACCTTCAAACTTTAGTAGTTCTCGAGCCAGGATTTTTGGATGATTCAATAGTTTACCCACGTAACACCGGCAATATTTTTCAATTTCCTCTTTTACTGTTGGCATGTTGAGATCCTTACACGCTGAAAAAAAATCGCCTCTGTAGTATATTGTCCCAAACATATTCGGCTTGAAACATATATATGTTTAGGGTACACTCCAAACATAAAATTTTTTTTTTTCCCAATATGTGTTTATTTTGGACTATTTTTTCCGAAACAAATACTTGGTTGCATTTAAGTATTCAGAAAATAAGTTGAGTTAAATTTTTCAGTAATTCAAAGTAAATTTTTTAGAAATGTTTCATGTCGTAAGAATAATAAATAATAATAATTGAAATCGTATAATCTTGGATCGAAATCTATTACTTGGAGGATTGAAAACTAATGATGGCTTGGAATACTCAGAAATTTTAAATTATTAATTTGAAACAGAAGTTAATGCTGCATTTCTTATCATAACTGGGAGGTTGAATGCTAAACCTAAATTCGAAAAATTCAACAAAAGTTTCGAAAATATTTTTTAAATAAAATATATTTGGAGAAATTCCTAAACAATAATTTTATTTGTTTCCAAACACATATTTTATTTGAGAAATTTAGTTTGCAAATATTATATGTTGTAACATATTAATATACGAGTTCCAAATATATTTTATTGATTTTCAAATAAAATTTATTTGCTCAGAAATATATAATTTTTAAAAATTTGTGTTCCAAATATATTTTCTTTCGATTCAAACATATCAGAAAAGGCGATTTTGCCCCGTGTATGGATGTTAGCGTTTCTTATATACCATGGTGCACCTGTAATTAAACGAAGAATATTCGATTGTCTTCTTTGTAATTACCCCAGAGCTGGATACCATATGTCCAAATGGGCTTCAATACCGTTTTGTATAAAAGAACTTTATATTCTTGATCTAGGGCAGATCTTTGACTGATAAGCCACTGAAGTTGATTAGTTTTGAGTTTTATTTGAGTTACTATAGAGTCTATGTGGCGCGACCACGTCAAACGCCGATCTAAATGGATTCCAAGATATTTTACATGATCCTTTTGGGGAATCTGGGAATACTCCATCCTGTTTAATTTCGAAGTGATTAGATATAAAAAATGGCTTCTGCACCGCTAAAAGACTGGAAAGAAAATATTTATATATCTAAATCCGAACCGACAAATTCTTCCCAGGTGTGAAAAGTCCTTATTGCCATATTTCAGCAAGATCGGGGTGAAAATGCGACCTTTTCTTAACGAACAACTTTCAATAGACAGACAGAAGGGCGGACATGTTTAAATCAATTCATTAAGCAATACTGAGTTGATCGGTGTGGTTTAAAGAGGGTCTAGCCGCAGTATTTTTTGGCGTTACAAAAATCTGTCACGAAACAAATTTATGGTGATTCGATTCGATTTCGTCGACGTGGAATGCTAAAAAATATTTTTCCCTTTTTATTTCGAACTAGTGTTGTCCATCGAATTAAACATAGCTCATTTTTTAAAATTCCTAAATGTGTTATAAAAGTTCAGTTTAAGGGAAAACGGCAACGAAATTGTTGCACTTTTTTGCAAGAAAGAAATAGCCATTAAAATAAATATGTAAAAGCGTTGATCATGCCGAATCTTATATGCCATCGATCGCATATCAATTCTTTTGGGGGCAAATACACTTAATATACCAACTTTCAGTCCAATTCGTTGAAAATTGTGGTTTTTGTAGGGTTATGAAGTCAAATTCAGTAAGACCTTTATATGGGGTCTATATCAAAACATGGACTTATAACTACCATTGTTCTTGTGATTAGGGAGATTCTATATATGGGTGCCATATCAAAAAGTGGACCGATATTGCCTATTTTCAATCCCAACCTGCTGCTATAAGAAGTATATGTACCACATTTCAGTCATCTAGCTCAATTATTGTAGATTGTAGCGTGATTACAACGAACAGACGGACATGGCTAAATCGTATTAGAGTTTTAGGACTGTTAAGAATATATACACTTTATGAGGTCTCAGATCAATATTTATAGGTGTTTCAAACGGAGTGACAACATTTATATCCTCCCCTCCTATTGTGGAGAGTATTTATACAAAGAGTATTTATACAAATACAAACTTACTAACTTTGTACTAAAAGTTGTTGTGAGAATAATTCATGTGGTTTACAGTTTGTTAAAAAGCTGAATTTGTAGAAAAGGAGGACAAAACCAATGTTTTTAAAAAAGGAGAACATGTCCTCCCAAAGGAGGACGTATGGTAACCCTGGACATGAGACTGCAGTTGATCGGACGCAACTAAAGGGTTTTTGTGAGTACTGACGAAAGCAGTATCGTCTGCAAAAGTAGACGTGCGCGTAAAGTTGTTTATGGGCATATCTGCCGTAAAAACAACGTACAGTATAGGGCCAAGAAGTGGGACACCGGCATTTATTTTCATAGGGCTCGAAAAAATGCCATTTGATTTATCTTGAAAATACCTGTTAGTCAAATTAACTCCTGAACAGTTTATGCGTGTTGATTGGCAGAAGGTCCCATATTTTGTACAAAAGTCCTTCGTGCCAGACTTTGTCAAATGCTTGGGAAATATCTATGAATAACGCCGAACAGTATTCTTTATTCTCAAAAGCTCTTTAGATGTAGGTTACGATACGGTGTACCTGTTCTATAGTATTATGACTTTATCTAAAACCAAATTGATGGTCAGGTGTAATATTGTTAGAAATTATATAAGGTGTGATTTTCTTTATGAGAATGGACTCAAACATTTTTGAAAGTATCGATAGTAAGCTTATAGGGCGATAGGATTTGACTTGTGTTGGATCTTTGCCTGGTTTCAGTATCATCACGATTTCTGACCTCTTCCAAGATAGGGGGAAGTAACCTACACGGAGAATTGCATTGAATACAAATAACACCATTCTCAATGCTGAAAAGGGAAGATCTTTAATCATTTTCGCTGTTATACCTTCTCCTCCGGGCGATTTCTTTAATTTTAGATCAAAATCCTTGATTGGGCCAGGAATTACATATATCATCTATCACGGGCTGATAGATTGGGCGAGGAAGTAAATCATCTACCACGGGCATATAGATTGGGCGTGGAGAAGTTATGTCATCACGGCCTGATAGATTGCGAGAGGAATTGAGTCATTTATCCCGGGCGGATGGATTGGGAGAGAAATTATATCATCTATCACGGACGGATAGATTTGCGAGGAATTATGTCATTTATCACGGGCGGATAATGTGGGCGAGGCATTATATCTATCACGGGCGGATAGTGTGGGCGAGGAATTATATCTATCACGGGCGGATAGATTTCAGATGTATCACTGTTGGGTGCAAAAACGGACTCGAGGTAGTTTGCGAATGCATTTACTTTCTCTTCTGTGCTTTTTGTCCACTTCTCATTTTTAAGGCGAATTGGGGATTCAGGCGCAACAGGACCTCGCATATTTTTTGTGGCCTTTCAGAGACTATAATCTGTTTTCTGGGTTGGATCCAGAGATTGCAAATATAGGGTCCGCCAAATAACTTTTTTTTTCGAAAATGCTAAATTCGTCTCAATGATGTCTCCGAAATGTTCAATTGTTGAGAACCACGGTGAATTGATGTTGATGGCGCTTCACGCACACTTTCTGCCACAGCAGCAATATTCTCGGGTGTACGCACTGTTTTTGGCTTTTCACGCTTTGGTTTATCGATGAGGATGCCAGTTTCTTTCACTTTTTTCACAAGTAAATATCGCTCCCCAGCACTGGGATATTGTTAAATATTGATATTCATTGATTAACGCTTGGATGCCTGGGTTATTTGAGTTATCTCTTTTGAATGCGCTTTTTCGAGCAGCCACTTTCACAGCATTGTTTACAACGTCTGTGAATAGGTTTACCGAGGCTTCAATTTCATCCGTTGTACGTAACGATACACCATCGGATAGGTGTGAGCTAACGTATTTTTTATATTATAGCCAGTTGGTATACTTATTGGGCAAATTGTCACACCCCCTTTCATGATTGTTCCGATGATAGATCAAGTGATGGACATACACGCTGAAAAAAAATCGCCTCTGTAGTATATTGTCCCAAACATATTCTGCTTGAAACATAAATATTTTTAGGGTGCACTCCAAATATATAATATTTGACAAATACAAATATTATATGTTTGGGAGGATATTGTTCTAAACAAAACTATGTTTACATCCTAATATTTTTTATTTGGATATGATATTTCCCAAACAAAGATCTTTTTGCGTGAATGTATGTATACTATTCTTTAATTGTTTTAAATTTACAGCAATTGAAAGGTAATTTTTAAAATTTTTAATTTTAGTAAAATTTCTTTATAATTGATGAATTGAATTGGTTTCAAATAGAAGTTAGTGCTAAGTACGCCATTTTTAATAGGAATGCATAATTCGAAAATGAAAAAATTAAAACTAATATTCGAAAAATTCAGCAAAGTTTAGAAAATCTTTTTTTTTAATAAAATATATTTGGAAATATTCATAAACAATAATTTTATTCGTATTTAAACAAATATTTTATTTGAGAAAATCAGTTCGCAAATATATATTATTCTAATATATTAACATATGGATTCTAAAAACATTTTATTGATTTTCAAATAAAATTTATTTGCTCGAAAATATATAATATTTAAAAATTTGTGTTCCAAGTATATTTTCTTTCGATTCAAACATATCAAAAAAGGCGATTTTGCCCCGTGTAGAGATAATTGTTCACGCCTTATATTTTTTATTATAGCGAAATCAATAAGGTCTGGACTTTTATTCAGATCTGAGAGCCAATATGTTGGCTGACCGCTGGAAGCTACATCTAGTTTAGCAGATGTTATGGCTTTAAGTAGTTGTCTACCTTTTGGAGTAGTGAGGCGAGAGCCCCAAAATGTATGCTTGGCATTGTAGCCAAGAGTGGAGAAGAACTCCATGAATTGATCTTTGTTAATATTGTGCCTAGGGGGACGATATCACCAGATTTGTGCCTGTGATTGCGATAGAAGTTGCTTGTATATGCTCAGTCCTATATTCGGGCATAGGATAATGTTTGATTTTATTTTGGACAATAAGAGCTGTACCACCACAGGGTGTTTAGTATCGTATGTTGAATAACCACGTATCCTAAAACAATTTCTGGTTGAGAAATGTGTCTCAGAGACTAATAAAATATCTATACAGTGGTTTCGGAGAAAATTTTCTACTCATTTCTGTGTTGGCTCAGGCCGTTTGCATTCCAATAACAAATTCTCAGTGGATTTTTATACCCTCACTTTAGTGTGACGAGGGTATATATCATTTGCTACGGAAAAAAGTGTAACACGTCGAAGGAGTGACCTAAGACCCCAAGTATGTTCGGAGGAAATCCGTTTTGGGTCATTTTAAGTCGAATGAGCAATGTCCGTCCGTCTGTCTGTCTGTCTGTCTGTCTGTCTGTCTGTCTGTCTGCCTGTCTGTCTGTCTGTCTGTGTGTCTGCTGGCTGGTGCGCACGATAACTCTCGAAAGGAGTAACCGATTGACCTCAAATTTGGTATGTGGTAATATTTTTTTCTATCTCCGGCTAAGTTCGAAGATGGGCCATATTGGTCCACTCCTTCTAGTACCTCCCCCACAAAGGGTTAAAATGTTGTAAAATATTGATTCTTTAATAACTGCTATACTACTTATTCGAATCTTTTGAAATTTCACACATAGTATTAGCTTATTAGTCGCTATCAACTCGAGAAAAATTGGCGAAGTCGCCACGTCCTTTTTGGTACCTCCCACACAAATGCACCATTTTGCACCAAAAGTTAACAGCTTATAACATTAATAACAGTGTATAAAAATACTTGAAATTTTGTACAGTATTATGCTTTTATATTGCCTACAGTCCAGGGAAAAATGGGTGTTGTTGCCACGCCCCTTTTGGTACCTCCCACACAAAGGTACCTTTTTGCACCAAAAGTTAACAGCTTATAACATTAAAACCAGTGTATACAAATACTTGAAATTTTTTACAGTGTAATGTTTTTATAGTGTCTATAGCCCTGTGAAAAATGGGCGTTATTGCCACGCCCCTTTTTGTACCTCCCACACAAAAATTCCCAAATCATACCACAATTTAATGTCTCATAACGTTTATACCAGTGCACATAAATGCTTATAAGTCGGCACAGTGCAATGAATTTAAAGTATCTAATGTTCAGCGAAAAAAAGGTGTATTATATAAACCCCTTCTGGTAACTCCCACACAAATTGACAGAATAATTCGAGTAATATTCAATATTACATTACTCACAAAGTGAGGGTATACCTTAGTCGGTTTACCCGACTGAAACTTTCTTACTTGTTTTTTTTTGATTTAACATGAGTTGCATAAGCATACTTTGATTTCTCATCATTTCTTGCATCATGCTTTGCATATTCAACATGAATGAATTCATAGTTTCTATTAATTTTTCTATTGAGTTTTCGAGGGGAAATTGAGGGGGTAACGAATTACCATTTCTTGTCATAGGGGCGTATGACATATTTGGATGAATTGGGTTCTTTGGGATTTGGTTTACGTTTGGGTCGCTAGAACTAGCATTTTCCGTAGGAGATACGGTTCTTAAGCCTGGGAAAGGCGATGGAATATAGGTTGCATATATTGGAGTTTTATTAACATTGTTTGTTGTTTTTTTGTGCTTATAGACAGGGCAACCCCTGTAGTTTGCTGTAGGTTCCCACTGCAGTTGCTACATTTTTTTACGACAGTATATGTTCTTGGATGGGGACAGTCGACGGACTTGTACACGTCGCCACATCTGTGACACAAACGGCCGGTAATTTACAGTATGCCTTGGTGTGTCCAAATTCTTGACAATTTGTACATTGGGAAGGATCGGCTCGTTTTAAAGGTTCCTCGACTCGAATTCTACGGTTGCACAAATATCTCAGGTCGCAAAGCTGTGAATGACGTCAACAATGATCCAGGATTGCTCAATGGGTCAACACTCCTCTATAAACAAGAATGGCATCGATGTAAAATGCGATACTGAATATTAAAGCTCATCTCTCTTTGCGATTTTCTCGATTTGAGCCTTAATATGCCGTATCGCAATTGGGAATATTTAGTGATGCGGTTTACTACTCAAGAGGTCAAAACTGGAAAGACCCATCAAAGGACTGAGAGATAAAGTCGTCTGGGGAGATAAATTCCACATCGCTAGAAGAGTTCAGAAGAATGGAAATAGCGCTGGAATACATTTTTTAGGTCAGAATATTTAATATCGACCTATGTAGTTCATTTTTGGCTAAAATTTTTATAAACAGTTATACATACATAGGTAAAATAAGATCTCGCTATAAGTGTTTTTTCCAAATTTTTTTTAATTTTTTTGTGCATTTTGCGTTTAGAAAAAGTTAAAAAATGTGTTTTTGGTTTCACGAAATTTAATTAAAAAAATTGCTCCACCATCGAATATGCGCCAGACTCTCACAAATCCATAACAGCAATTGGAAACTCAATACAAGTTATGGACGAAATACTACGACTGGTCTGGTAATTTTTGACGTTTTTTCTGTTTCTGCACATGTGTATGCATGACCTTTTGCAAAGAGTGAACTATAAATATGATTACTCCATTTGATTTTACATCCGATCGCTCCGATATGCTATGTATATTATAGTTGTCATATCTGGTCAAAATATGTATGAGACAGCATTTTTAATAAGGACTCAACGTTTTTAGGAAAAAAATAAAACGTTTCAAATCCGGAAAATTTGTAAACCTTTAAATGTTTTTTATACAAATTACTCAAATTTCTCAATGGGAATGTACTCCGAATGTAACAAAATAAGATATGTCAAACGGGATTGGTTTTCACAAATCCCGGGATCGGATTTCACAAATCGGGATTCGGGATTTTTAAATACCAAATCCCGGGATTTTTTCGTGATCGGAGAAATTTTTCGATATCCCGGGATTTTCGGGATAAATCGGGATTTTTTCATTCATAATAATGTGATATTTCGAAATGGAATACAAACATTTTAGTTCAGATTTAATTGTAATTAATTAAAATAAGGATAAAAGCAGCTAAAGCATAAATTATATTTTGTTAAAAAATACTAACTTTTATTAAAATATTTCACAACATCTTAGCTATAGTATAATTTTGGTCCAATTTCAGTTCGTCGTCTGGATTATTATTGACGTTATAATTTTCTATCATTAAACCACGAAAATTTTTTTTTTCAACTTGAGATATCAGTTTGACTAATTCCGTTTTTATGAGAACCAAATCGATGTGGCGATCCAAATCAGATTTGTATTAGGATTTTATCATAAATTTGAAAGAATAGAATACAATGTTCTTCGTTTTGTGGGACACAAACTCTATTTGTGTTCTTGTTTATAATTAAATTTATGATATATTTTGTAATTTTTCTCCAAATTTCTAATTTTTTCACCGGATTATGTCAATGTTCTTTGGTGTTAACAATTTGCTTCATTAGTTAAAAAAAATTTAATTTGTATTTATATTACGCAGCACATCCATCTGAGAAAAAACTGTCTTAACTACATAATTTCTTTGTTGAATAGATGTACTGATGATGCATCATGTTTCTCTTTCTCGGATATTATATCGAAGCAATTACTGTCGATATTATCTTCATTTTTGTGATATATTACATAAGGATGAAGTGTAGTCTGGCTATTTGACCAGTGATAAAACTGTACATCATCTTGAATTTTGAACGCGTAATTTCCGAAAAATCTGGGGTTATTAAAAAATCTCATTCTTCTAAATTTCTCTTAGGAAACTCAAGTGATGTGAATGAGATTTAGCAATAAAACTGTGTTTTATATAGCAGTTCCTTTTCCAAAAAATTTAGAAAATCAGCAACATTCTCGATTTTTTGGTTGATTTCGCATCGAAAATATATGTTATTTATGAATTAAAATGTATAATATATACGTTTCTTAAGACAAAAACAAACATTATGGCTGCCGCTACAAAGTTAATCCACAATTTTGTGTCCGTATCTGAATATGTGGCACAAAATTTTGCAGAGAAATTTCAAATTGCAGTGAAGTAAAATTTTTTTGCGTGTTTACCTTTCTTCCGTCTACTAAACCCGATATACCGTGTTTATTGCCAGGCATTAAATTCAACGAAGAAATTAGTAATGACGATCTGCCCTTCTGACATACATATAGTCATCATTTTGATAAGTACTTAATACTGAACTTTCAACAACAAATTTATCTTTCAACAACAATTTCATCATGGAGAGATATACACAACAACAACGTTTACAAATTATTCAGTTTTATTATCAAAATTATCAAAATAATCGTTCTCACATTGCAACTTTTCGTGCACTAAGTCAATAAATAAAAAAAAACACTTTCAAGTCGACCTACGATCTTTTAGCTCTCGTTAAGAGCTATCTTTTTTGCCATTTACCGATTCCAGATCCGACGTACCATTAAGGAGCTAGAGGAAAAATAAACTTTCCGTTCACATTTGATAATGATGCTAAGTCAATTTCTTATAAATCCAAAGAAAAAACACTTACCAGTCGACCTACGACCTTGACACCCATGAACAATATTTTAGCTCTCGTTAAGAGCTATCCTTTTGCCATTGACCGATTGTGGCTACGTGCCACACAGCAAATGAAACAATCGAATTGTTGCGAGAAAAGTTTGGAGATTCGATTATTTCAAGAAATTCTGATATTGAAGGGCCTTCAAGAAGTTGTGATTTAACACCATTAGAATATTTCTTTTGGGGTTATTTGAAGTCATTGGTCTTTCGAAATAAACCAGACTCTCTTCAAGCTTTACAAGTCAATATTGAACGTGCCATTCATGACATACGACTTGATTTAGTGGAAAAAGTGCTGTAACGAAAACATGCCTATTATGTACTTTGTTGGATCAGAAAGGCAGACAAATGTTTTCATTCTTTAACAGAATACAGTAATTACAAAAGTGTTATCATTTAAGCAAAAATGTGGAAATGATCGGATATACCAATCAAACCGAATCAGTATGTTTATAGTTCTTAGACACATACCCAGCAAAATCTTGGTAAGTACACGTCATTACCACCTGCATTACCAGGTAATGATATCTCATTATAGCCAGCATTACTTTCGGTAAATAAATAACGACTAACAAAATAATGAGCAAAATAAGTTATTGCTAGTAATCTAATTTAGAAAATCTTATTTTTATTTATAAACTTTTCGTTAAATGATTTTTACTTAAATGATTTACGTATATACGTTGTAGTTGGTATTCAGTTAAATCAAAGAAAAGTTTATAAGTTCAAATTAGATTCTCTAAGTTAGATTACTAATAATAACTTATTTTTGTTTTAATTTAGTTAGTCGTTATTTATTTACCGAAAGTAATGCTGGCGATATTGAGATATCATTACCTCGTAACGCAAGTGGTAACGACATTTACTTACCAAGATTTTGATGGGTTATATTTTTGTACTTGATTATTAAGCGATTTGTCTACGAATCGCGAGGTAGGCCAGTGGTTGTGATGCTAAACTACGAAACCAGGAGGTCGCGAGTTCAATCCCACCTCCCGGCAAATGAAATTTTTCGTTATATGACAACAATCGATAACTACTCCCTCACAGTTATACGCTCTACCCAATGTTGCGCTCATCCCAATGTTACGCTCTTCCCAATTTTACGCTCTTCTACTTTCTCACCGAATGCCACCACTGATGGTGGTGAAAAAGCAGTAGCAACTCAGAAATATCTACGACCCACAAACACACTCATAAAAGTATTACTTACGTCCACGCTTACTTTTTAATAATTGTAAGCGTGGGGGTAAGTGGTTATTTTTCAGCTTCTGGTATGCTTGAGTGGAAGCACTTTCCTCCAATGACATGCATGTGTAAAAATAATTCGAAGGGAGGCCAAATTATAAGCAGTTACTAGATTTGAATTTAGCTTACCCGTCAGGTTATTTGGTAATGGGACATTTTGCTGGGTACATATGTGCGTGCAGAAACAGAAAAAACTTCAACAAGTAAAAGCGTTAAGTTCGGCCATTCCGAATCTTATATACCCTCCACCATGGATAGCATGTGACCTCACAAAATAACTCAAACCTAAAGAAAGTAACACTGAAAAACACCAAAAAAATATAGTAGATGAGAACAGTAGGAACAATATAGTAGATAAGAACAGTCGGAATCACAACAAGTTGGATGCTATATATGGGAGCTATATCTAAATATGGACCGATATAGCTCATTTGCAATCCCAAACAACCTGTAATTATAAGAAATATATATACCAAATTTTATCAATCTAGCTCTATTATTGCGGACTGTAGCGTGATTACCACGGACGGACGAATGGACATGGCTAAATCGTCTTAGAATTTTACGACGATTAAGAATATATATACTTTATGGGGTCTCAGATCAAATTTTGGAGGTGTTACAAACGGAGTGACAAAATGAATATACCCCCCATCCTATGGTGGAGGGTATAAAAATTGCCAGACCAGTGGATATTTTTTTAAGCAGATTCTCCCCTAATTCCTTTTTAAAATTGCGTTTGCGTCCACACGTCGTACATTTGCTTCGGCTTTTACTGTGTAATTGTTGTAGTTTCAAATGCAAATAAAAAACACAAAAGGTTGAGCCCGAGAAGTCCGAGTACGAGAGAGTTTTTTTCAAACCCCTTTCCGACTGACTCTGTCTCCTACAAAACGATGATAATCGGCTTAACTTTCATTGGGTATTAAAAGAGACTTATGGCGAATTCTTTTCTGCAAAAAAGTCAACACTTGCATTGTCCTTTTTCCGAAAACTGTACTTTAATATCGCTTTTTTGAAATTTTGAAATTTTAGTTGTGCTAAATTCGAGTAACTTAATTACCAAATTTCAAAAAAGTATCACAAAAGTGCCGTTTTCGAAAAAAAGGGCAATGAAAATGTTGCACTTTTTAGCAGAAATGAATTCGCCATTAGTATTTCGTCCGTAACTTTTACAAATATTTAGTCTCCAAACATTCAATTACTAATTTTTTTCCAAAATTGCTTGCATTTTGTTTGCGGTTTAGCCGTTCGAGAGCAATTACAAATTTCGTGAAACTCAAAAACTCATTTTTCTCAAAACATAAATGCCCATACAATAATTTAAAAAAAATTGAAAAAAAATCATAGCCAGATCTTATTTTATCTATTTATAACTGTTTATAAACATTTTAGCCAAAAATTAACTACATAGGTCGATATTAAATATTATGACCATTCTATTACTCTCGACTCTACAAATATAGCTCTACCTTAAGACATTTTTGAGTATTAACTGAAATC
Source organism: Eudasyphora cyanicolor (assembly GCA_963930755.1). Taxonomy (NCBI): domain Eukaryota; kingdom Metazoa; phylum Arthropoda; class Insecta; order Diptera; family Muscidae; genus Eudasyphora; species Eudasyphora cyanicolor. The sequence goes on along the minus strand of OZ005737.1, from coordinate 74,569,013 downwards.
AGAAGGAAATAACATTTATGCATCTCAGTGTACTTATTGTGTATATCCATAAGAATTTGTCCATTTGTTTTGAACAAATTTTCAAATTTTTTTTTAACTCAATTAAATTATTTTTTTCAGTAAAAAATGTACTGTACCTAATTTTCAACACGACGCCACTGCCATCTAATAAGCTAAGCTACTGGCCCCCAGTGGACCGCTGACCACCACGTGACAAGCGCTCTCTAGAGGAATAAAATATCTTAATTAACTCGTGTAACAGTAAGTAACGCGAATAAACAAAACGGCAGGATATGGGGCACCGAAAATCCAAGAGTAATTGAAACATCAAATTAGACAGATGTGCCGTCCGGACGAAACGTCAAAATCTATCAGTTACGAACGAATAGGAATGAAATGTCACACACGAAAAAACACTTTTCCGCGAACATAGTTAGAACTTTCTTTGCACTAATCAATTAATATTAATTTTTTAATTGTGACAATCACAAAAAATTGGGGAAAATCTTATTATTCATTATTTTTGGTCTAAACCAAAGCGAGTAAGTTGTCAGTTACGAACGAATAGAAATTTCAACGAGTAGGTGTTCAAAGAGTGAGTTTTTCCGCGGATTTCGGACCGATTTTTCCGAATTTTTTGTAATTGTCACAATTAAAAAATTAATATCAATCGATTAGTGCAAAAAAAGTTCAAACTATGTTCGCGGAAACCTGTTTTTTCGCGTGTGACATTCATTCCTATTCGTCCGTAACTGATAGATTTTGACGTTTCTGGCTGACGGCACATCTGTATAATTTAAGGTATGTGGTCTAAACGATTTAAAACAAATATGGTTTTATGTCAAGTGAGTGAACATTTGAAACCGGTGTCTTCTGATGGGGATGAAACTTGCACCATTACAACACGTATGTAGCAAGTGACTTTCAGCTGTGACAAATTTGGTTCAATTTACTACCCAGGTAATTGATGACTTTGTGCTTTGTAATCAGACAGATATGGTTTATACAAGCTTGGTTATAATGCTTCCGATATAGTTAATTACAACCCTTACTGTGTAACCTTGGTCGAATTGACTTTAGAAAAAAATTGTTAAGTTCAATATCCTCTTTCTTAATAACCGTATTCAGAATGTGAAATTTTGTAGTTTCTAGACCAATGTCTCGTTCTATTTCTACTATTTATTAACGATTTGCCAGATTCAAAATCTAGTTCAAAACTACTAACCTATCCAGATAATGTTCAGATATTTTTTCTTATACATAATACAAGTGAGGATTCAATGTCGCTACAAAATGATTTAAATAATTTTTAACACTGGTGTAATATGAATTGCATGGACCTTAATTTAAGGAAATATAAACATATGTGCGTATTTTGTGTGTATTTTGTTATAATTAATAACACTATGCAACAAAACGTTTGTCCAAGGGATGTGGATAACAGTTTCTGGTGCAATTAGGTGTCACAAACACGAAAAAAATATTAAAAAAATTGTTTATGGTAAATTTTTTTTTCATTTCCAGCTTTCATGGAAAGTACATTCAGTATTTGGACCAAAATTTGAGGAATAAAAATGATTTTTTTTAATACTTTTTCCTTGTACAAAAAACATAAAAAATAGACAAAAAATCGAAAAAAAATATTTTATCACATTTAAAAGGCCGGCATGCATGAGATCCGCTCAGGTAGAGGGTCATTCAACAATATTTGTGGTTTTTTATTTATGCGGAAATCAGAAATCGTCGATTCCCTTTGCTCATGCTGTCAACACTAAGGAATCATACGAAACAATGGCTAAATTGATAAAATACATAAAATATGAAAATGACTGGAAAATTTGTTGCGATTTAAAAGTAGTTGGTATGTTATGCCTCTGGTATAGCCGATATTTTGCATCCACTACATATTAAGCTGGGGCTCTTTAAAAAATTTGTAAAATCCTTAAGGAAAGGTGGCAATTCACTCTCATAATAAAAAAGTTTATTTAAAAGTCTTTCTTTTCAAAAAATCGAAGGAGGTTTGATGGGCCTAAACTAAGGAAACTGATGAAAGATGTAAATTTCGAATCATATTTGACTTCGGATGAAATTGCAGCATGGAGGTCGTTTAAGCTTGTGGTTTCAAATTTCTTCGGATCCAATTAAAACCCGCAATATGAAACAACGATTAATAATGTGTTGAAAAATTTTTTAATGAATATTAATTAATTATTATAATGAAAAAATTGGTAAGAAATATATTTTTCTATATTTATGTATATAACACATATGTACATATGTATGTATTCTTCTAACTTATTTTTCGCTTTACAAGTGTAAATATGTCCCTAAAAATGCATTTCTTGCATTCTCATTTAAATTTTTCGCCGAGAATCTTGGCGACGTAAGTGACGAACATGGCGAAAGGTTTCACCAAGGATTTAAGTCCATCGAGCGGCGTTACCAAGGGCACTGGGTTGAAAGAATGATGGGAGATTATATTTGGTTCCTCATTACAGAAACCGATTCCGAAATCTACAAACGTCAACATTTAACTGAAATTAAAAAAAAAGATTTTTTGAAATTCTCTTACCTCTACCAAAAGGGCTATAATTTATACATTTATCCATTGATTTTTTCAAATAGCCATTATTTTCTTCGCTAGGATGCAAACTTTTAAAAAATTAAATAAAATATTTTTTTCTATTTTTTTTGTTTTTTTTTTCTGCCCAGGATTTTTGTTTTTTCTGTTAAAAAATCTACTTTTTCCAGTTTGTTTAATGACTGTTACTAAGCCACTGTTTCTAAGTGAAAGAGATATTTCCAACATTGGTAGCCCAAATAATAGCTTCAATTTTACGTATAAGTCGACCTTATCGGTCGTATGCTCCAAAAATTATTAATTATGAAAGAATGATGGGAGATTATATTTGGTTCCTCATTACAGAAACCGATTCCGAACGTCAACAAACGTCAACATTTAACCGAAAATTAAAAAAAAAGATTTTTTGAAATTCTCTTACCTCTACCAAAAGGGCTATAATTTCTACATTTATCCATTGATTTTTATCAAATAGGCATTATTTTCTTCGCTAGGATGCAAACTTTAAAAATTAAATAAAATATTTCGTTCTATTTTTTTGTTTTTTTTTTCGGCCCAGGATTTTTGTTTTTTTTCTGTTAAAAAATCTACTTTTTCCAGTTTGTTTAATGACTGTTACTAAGCCACTGTTTCTAAGTGAAAGAGGTATTTCCAACATTGGTAGCCCAAATAATAGCTTCAATTTAACGTATAAGTCGACCTAATCGGTCATATACTCCAAAAATTATTGTGCAAATACTAAGGGTATCTTTGACGATAATATTATTTTTAATAAAAATTTGTTTAAACAAATTTTTGGTTTTGATTTTATAAAGCAGTATGCCACAATCTATACAAAAAAAATTTATTTAGGTCTAGATATTTTATGGATCCTAAAATCAGTCTCAATAATCACATAATTACAATGGTATATAAGGCTTATGGTGTTCTTGGTTTTATTAAGCGTTGGGAGAAGCAATTTTCAGATCCATATGTAACAAAACAGTTGTATACTTACCTAGTTAGATCTATTCAAGAATATGGGTCTGTAGTGAGGGACTTCGATAAGACATTGACGGAGCACAGGGCTTCCCAACCCTTTTGCCTCGACGCATCTCTATGGTACAGAAAAAATTGCCATGTCCACCCACCAACAGACGAATAATTTTGTTAGATAAATACATATCGTCATCAAAGATGAAAAAGGGTCAATCATCAAATTTGAAAATTGTACAGGCCGTTTTGATTTTCGTTGCAAATTCGTCAATTTTGATAGTAGGGCGGTAAAATTTGTAAGGTTGTGTATTATGAAACTATGAACAAATTACCTGAATTACGTATCAATCATTCAATTTTGGATTTTTTGTGTTGTCTGCTTTTCCGTTTCAGATTACATTAACACAAAGCAAAATAACCGATCGTTAGTGCTAAAGAAAGTTATAATGTATCGAAATTGAGCTATAACCCATGGTTAGCTGTAAAATTTAGTTTATTTTCTTATAGGTAATGGCCCTCGATTTTATTAAAAATAAAATATATTATGTGAACTAGATTAATTAGTTTCGCTGAGATCACATGAATGAAAGATAATGTAAAATACTCGTAAAACATTTAATTCATATAATGCACAGCAAAGTAAGTTTTTTATAATAAAAATAGTTAAGATATACTCGTATAAGGGTAAAAATAAAACAAGTGTGTCAATATATTTGGGAAGGTCAAGATTTTTTTGAAATTTGTTAATAATCTGGTTGAGAATTTGAAAAAAATAAATCAATTTGAACCGTTAGGAAAATTTTGTTTTTTTTCGCGACATATGACCTATTAAATGTTTCCGAGTGTGTTTAGAAAACTGCAACTTTCTCTGAAAATATTGAACGGATTCGACTGAAATTTTTGCAGTTAGGTCCGAAGCACTTCCTAAAATCTAAATATATCATGAACTTAAATTACCAACTGACGATATGAAAAATATTGCAAAATATTTTTTGCATGGATGCAAACTTTAAAAATTAAATAAAATATTTCGTTCTATTTTTTTGTTTTTTTTTTCGGCCCAGGATTTTTGTTTTTTTTCTGTTAAAAAATCTACTTTTTCCAGTTTGTTTAATGACTGTTACTAAGCCACTGTTTCTAAGTGAAAGAGGTATTTCCAACATTGGTAGCCCAAATAATAGCTTCAATTTAACGTATAAGTCGACCTAATCGGTCATATACTCCAAAAATTATTGTGCAAATACTAAGGGTATCTTTGACGATAATATTATTTTTAATAAAAATTTGTTTAAACAAATTTTTGGTTTTGATTTTATAAAGCAGTATGCCACAATCTATACAAAAAAAATTTATTTAGGTCTAGATATTTTATGGATCCTAAAATCAGTCTCAATAATCACATAATTACAATGGTATATAAGGCTTATGGTGTTCTTGGTTTTATTAAGCGTTGGGAGAAGCAATTTTCAGATCCATATGTAACAAAACAGTTGTATACTTACCTAGTTAGATCTATTCAAGAATATGGGTCTGTAGTGAGGGACTTCGATAAGACATTGACGGAGCACAGGGCTTCCCAACCCTTTTGCCTCGACGCATCTCTATGGTACAGAAAAAATTGCCATGTCCACCCACCAACAGACGAATAATTTTGTTAGATAAATACATATCGTCATCAAAGATGAAAAAGGGTCAATCATCAAATTTGAAAATTGTACAGGCCGTTTTGATTTTCGTTGCAAATTCGTCAATTTTGATAGTAGGGCGGTAAAATTTGTAAGGTTGTGTATTATGAAACTATGAACAAATTACCTGAATTACGTATCAATCATTCAATTTTGGATTTTTTGTGTTGTCTGCTTTTCCGTTTCAGATTACATTAACACAAAGCAAAATAACCGATCGTTAGTGCTAAAGAAAGTTATAATGTATCGAAATTGAGCTATAACCCATGGTTAGCTGTAAAATTTAGTTTATTTTCTTATAGGTAATGGCCCTCGATTTTATTAAAAATAAAATATATTATGTGAACTAGATTAATTAGTTTCGCTGAGATCACATGAATGAAAGATAATGTAAAATACTCGTAAAACATTTAATTCATATAATGCACAGCAAAGTAAGTTTTTTATAATAAAAATAGTTAAGATATACTCGTATAAGGGTAAAAATAAAACAAGTGTGTCAATATATTTGGGAAGGTCAAGATTTTTTTGAAATTTGTTAATAATCTGGTTGAGAATTTGAAAAAAATAAATCAATTTGAACCGTTAGGAAAATTTTGTTTTTTTTCGCGACATATGACCTATTAAATGTTTCCGAGTGTGTTTAGAAAACTGCAACTTTCTCTGAAAATATTGAACGGATTCGACTGAAATTTTTGCAGTTAGGTCCGAAGCACTTCCTAAAATCTAAATATATCATGAACTTAAATTACCAACTGACGATATGAAAAATATTGCAAAATATTTTTTGCATGTGCGAATAATTTCACTTTCTGAAGCCTTGATTTGAAATATAATATATTTAGAATGCGTCCTATTTTGACGTCCACCAGAATCAGAAAAAATTTTTGGTAGATCGCGCTTTGTAAAAAGTTACAGCAAATTTACGGACACTACTTTTTTGAAAATATTTTTGGTTCATGATTACAGGACCTCAATAGCTAAATCCATTAGTTATGAGTCCAAAACCGTTTTTTTTTCGGCGGATAAATTTCTCAGTATCGCGAGCCTCCAAACTGTGGATATATAATTTGCAATATCTCCGTCAATTCTGGAAGTATAAATTTGCGATTCTGTTAATACAAACAACACCTTAAGCTTGACACACTTGTTTTATTTTTACACATAATAATAGGTACTGAGTTAATGCGAAATTTTAAAAGTTTGTTGCTGAATCACAAGATCGTTTACGTTTGGTGATATTTTTGATTGTGCACATCTAAGATTATCATATTTAAGCAAGACCGATAATTTGACTTTATATTTAAAAGCGAAGAAAAATTCCTTTTCATAATTAAGTTGATAAGAATTGAATTAATAACTTAATTTAATATGCTGCTATGCTATTAAGGTGGATAAATATTTTAATGTTTGAACACAAATTGTTCGGGCTCACATACTTTTTCCGGGTAGGTTTGTTCCGGATTTTTTTATGCCGTACGGTATACATACCGAGAAAACATATAGAAAAATATTAGCAAAAAAAATCGTATTGCCATTAAATTATTAATTGAGCCAACTTGACTAAACGAATGATGCAGAAGTTCTTATTTTTGGGACTACTTTCACGACCAATTCTCAGAATTTAATCCCAAATCAATGAGCTGAAAAATGCTGTACTGTGTAAATAAGTGTTTCGTCTCAGCAAAAAAATTAACAGGTAAGGAAGGGCTAAAGTCGGGCGGTGCCGACTATATGATACCCTACACCACTGTATACTTCCACTAAAATTTGTTTACACAATTTACATTTGGTACGTTTCTGACTAGTCAAATCGAACGAATCATATATAAATGAGCTATATCTAAATCTGAACCGATTTTCTTCAAATTCGGCAATGTTAGTCCATGGATCAAGAAACTATACCATGCCAAATTTCAAAACAATTGGGTGTAAAATTCAGTTTCTATACGGCTAATGGGTCAAATCGAACGAAATATATATATGGGAGCTATTTCTAAATCCGAACCGATTTTCTTCAAATTTGGCAATGTCAGTCCATGGATCAAGAAACTCTACAATGGTAATTTTCAGAACAGTTGGATGTAATATTCAGCTTCTACAGGTTTAAAGCTATATCTAAATCTGAACAGATTTTCTTCAAATTCAATATGCGACCTGTACAATCGTCTCGGCTTGTGATTCTGAGCCATGAAACATTCGTATTACTATTCGTATTACCCTGTACCAATGGGTGGTGTAGGGTATAAAAATATAGTTTTTGAGAATCAGAAAAATTCGCCAATATTTTTTTTTAAAGATTGAAGAAAATTCTCGCTCTAAAAAACTTTACAATTTTTTAAAATAGGTGTTTTTCTGAAATTTGCTAGTACTTATATATAAAATAGGGATTAAAAAAAATATTTTGAAAGATTTGAGCTATGGTTTCCTCGGCAATGTTTCGTGGAATGACCCTTAGAACAAGAATCGCGATGCAAGTTTGTCGCCCTACTAATTATATATATGGATTGGAAAAAAATTATCGTTTGTTCAAAATGTCAAAATTCAACACCCTCCAGCTCGAAAAGTTCTTAATATCGTTGAAATTTTGTGTCCTAACTGGTACATAATATATCTAAACTTGTAAGTTTCATCGCGATCAGAAGATATCGGTATAAATAATTCAAAAAGGAAAAAAATATTGCAAGTAACGATTTTTCGAGCAATTAATGGATCTGCAAATATATTTCGAAATCGACAATGGCGATCGGGAAAAAGTGTACAATATGTTTGTACATATGTGCATACATGTATAATTTATATACATACATACATGATTATATTTCAGCATTATATTTTATGATATCGGTAATTAAATCAGGGTGTTGTCGCATTACATCTGGCCATTTATTTGTTTTGACAATGGTTGAAATGTTTTTTTTAATAGTTTTCATAGACGCTTCCTTCAGTTTATCCCCACAATGGCGTTTGGCCAAAATATACGTTTGTATGGCTGTATCAACTGTTAATTTCCGTTTCAGCATTCTCTGAGACTTATACTTAAGATATTTCAAGCCATATGTGTCAGCCGCTACAAAAACATCTTCCGCCAGTTTTTCGATATTGGGAGATTTGTCCGTGTAAATAAATGTTAGAATTTCCCGCATTACAATATAGTTGCAATCATTTATATAAACTCGATTCGTTCTCTCTTCGTTAAACGTTTCTTGCTCAAACATGTCAGCAAAGAATTTACTGCGTATACTTAGTATGTACTTATGGGCCTTCAATTCTTTGCCCTCCACGACCAGCGTGACATCACTGAACTTGCCACTCTCAAAGACTTCGCATATATTCTCAGTGGGAGATCTAGACACAACGTCAGAAATATTGGGAAGAGGCTTGCAGGGATATCCTACATTATTAACTATACAGATTTGACAAAGCATATGCAAAGTGTCGTTAACCAGCTTAAGATCTTTGGTTGCTGCAATGTTCCACCTTATTTTAATTTTATTCGTCGACGATAATATGTGATTAACCTCTTTTGTACAGTATATTTCGCCGCTAGCATCCAACAAATGACAGCTCCAGGTGTAGTCGAAATTTGTATCTGTATCAGATATCTCCTTCTCGTCAAACGAAACTTTCAACTGTAGATATATGCGGTATTTTGTCTTAAGAAGGCAAATCGTCCATTTTCTAACCTTACAATGAGTTTCTCGGAAAGACGTTGCTATTTCTTCATCCCAATTAATGCCGCTGAAATGTCCAACTTTCCATTGATGTCGTATATTAATTGTGGTTCCCATGATCTCATGGTACGACTCCCAATTTGCCATTTTAATCTTTCTTGAATTTCTAATAACACTGAACATTTTCACGGTCTAAGATATGTTTCCGAGAAAGGTTTTATTTGGATCAACAGAACGCTACCACAATTCGTAAATTAAGTTTTGCTTCGTTGGGTCTTATAAATTCATAAAATGTTGGTTAGGTAAACGTAATCGTAACGTCGCCAGAGCGTAAGGAATCTGCTATTGGAATAACATGCATATGCAAAATTAGTGTAAACAAAGACAAAATACTGGAGGTGTTTCATTGGGACATAAGTTGAGTTTCACACAAGGCAATTTTTTTCGAGCAGGTGTCAAAGTTTGTCGGAGAGAGATACAGGGTGAAAGAGCTCTCTGCAAAGACTTTTAAAGACAAAGACGTGAAATTTCTTACTTTTGACTCTCATAAGCAGAAATGCCATCGAAGACTGTTAATAGGGCGCTTTGCAGGCAGCCTATTTTGAGCATATTGACCCCTGTTTATTATTTTTTTACTTGGAATGGTACAAAGTAATAACAAATTTAATCAATATTTAAGAGAATCATAATTTCTTTAAAAAAAATAACAAAAATAAGTGATTTAATCTTCTTCGTCGCTTTCATTTAATACGTCTTCTTGGCGTACAGAATATTTTAAATTTAAATACTCTTTATGGTATTTAGGCGGTATGCTATTTTTAAAACATAGATTTTTAAAATCATTGAATTTTTGCAAAGAGATATCTAAACATCATTTGAGAAATATTTAAAGTTGCCAAAATGAATTTTTGACAAACTTTAATAACGATCCCTTTGTGAGTAATATAATATTCAAAAGAATTATTTCGTCTATAACCTCCTACTATGACAGCAGCTCTCCTTCGTTGAATTTTTTATGTTTTATACAAGAAAGCAATAATGTTCATTTAAATGTTCACGAGATGTTTCGGAGAGACGACAACATTCGTTGTGGCACACAATTTTAAGGCACGGATTAGGTAATACTTTCTTTTTAGCGTCTTCCTTTGATTTAACAGCTGGAGGTTTTTTGTAGCCCCGCTTTCCCACCATCGATGCTTGAAAACCCTGCATAAAACGTTTTTTGCATTACTTCATAATATTTTTAAATTAAATAAAACACACAATTTAATAGACATCCAAAACCATAAACATCAGTATACAATATAATTACACATTAACAAGATCCACATCAAATTACTTTTAGGTTACATTATTTACTTACGGTTTTGGACACTGATAGCATTATTAATGAACTAGTTTTTTAATTTAGACAATGTTGTACTTGGAATCTTTTATAATAACTGATTACCTCAAACACATGACGCGATATAGAATGCATGCTAACTTAAATATTTCTCTTTAACTTAAATATTTCCATTTCTGTAAAATTAACAGTAAAACGAATAGACCCAAAGCAAAATAAAGCAAGCAATTCTCTTTAAAATTTTGCAACAACACAATATGCAAAATGTTTTTCATTGGCAAATACGATAAATTCGCTTACAAGATAAAATGCAGTGCAACATACTATAAAATATATGGTAAATTTTTGGAACAACTAAGAGGATTTCCGCAAAAATATTTTGTCAATATCGAAAAAATGGCATATACGATAATTTCGCGCATAGGGATTGATATAGCACACCTTGTTACATAATTTTTTTGTAGATGTTTTAAAAATCAATACGTTCTTGCATTTACATTTATTAAAATTGTTAAAAAAATTACTTTACAGTCAAAGACTACCGAAACTCTATTCGCAGCTCTTATAAAATTAAAAGAGAGAAATTTCACGTCTTTGTCTTTAAAAGTCTTTGACTCTCTGCCTCTCTCTCCAACAAACTTTGACCCTTGCTTGGACAAAATTGCCTCGTGTGTAGCATGACTAATCTTTTAATCGAGAAACAGATGTCATTAGTCTAATATTAGGGTCTAATATTTTTATTTAAGGACGGCTGAACGACAAAATCTTCCACTGAATTCTATCTCCGGGTCATAATTCAATTATACAAGGTTATGTTACTAGCACAACAACCACAAGGAATTTTGTTGTTGGATTTGTATAAAATTAAAAGAGAGAAATTTCACGTCTTTGTCTTTAAAAGTCTTTGACTCTCTGCCTCTCTCTCCAACAAACTTTGACCCTTGCTTGGACAAAATTGCCTCGTGTGTAGCATGACTAATCTTTTAATCGAGAAACAGATGTCATTAGTCTAATATTAGGGTCTAATATTTTTATTTAAGGACGGCTGAACGACAAAATCTTCCACTGAATTCTATCTCCGGGTCATAATTCAATTATACAAGGTTATGTTACTAGCACAACAACTACAAGGAATTTTGTTGTTGGATTTGTAGTTGAAATGTCAGTTGATTTCAATTATATTTTTTCAAGTTCGTGTTTATATTATGAAATTGTGCCATTTCTCTCAACCAATTCTACGGAATGTTTCATTTGTTTATCCTCTCATTAGTGAATGAGGGTTTATATAATTTGCTATTAGTTTTAGAACTTTTTAAGTCATTTGAGCAGCATGATAAAAGAAGTGGCTGCCGCACTATGGGACCACATATTGCCAACATTTATAGCTCATAACATGAGCACCAGTCTATGGTGCCGATTGGGCGAATTTGTCATGTCCCATAACATCCGCAGCAATCACAAAAATTACTATATTCCGACAAAGAATGCCCAATATTTCAACGTTTTTGTTCATTTGATACTATTTTTTCCAAACATCGCCCTGTGTTATTCATTTTGTGGAATGCCTGAAAAACAAGTATAATCAACTTTAGAATGTTGTTGGCACACAGGATTAGTGCATTTGGTGCAGCAAAAACGTGTCTCCCTACGGAGCTTTTCGTCTTGCGTGAAACAAATTCTGCAATCTTTTCTGGAACTCATTGCTGGGAATATTCAACGGCCTTCCAAAGAATGATTGAATGGCCAAACGGGTTGAATGTTGTCCCAAAATATGGTTGTTTTTCATGCGATTTTCAGTATTAGCAAGCACCACTTGTTTACTCAGCGTTTTCAAGAAAAATCGTCGCTTCTCTTTTCTGGTTCTTTTCTATATTTTCATTGCATATGATGTAAGCGGCTAATACCATGACGTCTATCATGTTGCAAAAAAATGCTAAAGGCCAACGTCTGGTTGACCGTTTTGTGGAGTAAAGCGTTACCATTTGGACCATCAACGTCGGCCTTTGTTGAATTTTAAAATAATATAGCTTTCGGTTTTTTTGCTACGCCTTCAACTTTCTTGGTGTAGTGCACAGTGGATAGTAGATTTACTGCTTAGTTCTTCTTTGGAACGTAGCTACACAGTGATATAAGGTTATCATAGAAACCGAACACAGATGAAAGCACTGGCCGATCTAATGGTGCCAACGTATGCTAGTCCAATCGACGAAAGACGTTTAACTGCGTCTAATGTCGTATAGAAGTTATCAGCAATAATAGTTCTGCCGCTGTTGGTGTATCGGTTAGCCAAACTCATGAGCACATTTTCGCCTTGGTTTGTCTCCCTCCAGTGTACAGTTTTCCTTGCAACGTATATTTGGTTTTCGCATCGCATGCCCACCATACTGTTATGCCATACTTTGCGGGATTTGATGGGATGTATTGCGTGAACTTTGTGCGCCCACGGTATGGAAATAGCTGCTCATCGGGGGTTACACTTTCGTATGGTTTAAAATTACTGGCGAGATTGTTATTCAAGAAGTTCCATATGTCGCGAATGGGAGCAGCTTTGTCGGTTTGTTGACGAAATGCGCGCGTACGACTACCGTCAAATCGAATACAGCGCATCAAAGTAACAAATCGTCTATATGACATGGCTGCACGGAATATTGGAAGTGCATCAGTTTTCCACATCAATCTTGAGAGCTGTATAGTATTATGACTGACACCAAAAGCGTCCAGCTCAACACTTGTCATATCAACACATACTCGTGGTGTGCAGTTTGCTTGTTCTGCGTTCCATTTGCGTGTAACTTTTTCTCCATATAGATTTGTTTGTGTTACGATGATGAACGTAATATTCGGTGCAAAGGAAAGCTTGAACACCCCAAGCGGAGTGGTCAGGTTTGTTTTTGGTCCACCTCCGAAACACATGATGTTGTGCTGGAGGAATCTCACTGTAGCGGGTTCAGCTGTACTCCACTTGGTACCATCTTTTCCAAGCAAAAAACCATCGGCAGCTTGAGTTGGTGCATTCTCACTTTCTTCTCTAGATTCTTCATCGCTTTCGAATATTTCATTTGCTTCAATTTCCAATGAGGAGACTTGATGAAGCAATAAAGAAAGATCTACTTTTCAAAGGCCTTAACGCCCAGAAGTCGCCCTATGATACTATAAAAGCAACATTTTCGGAAGTTTTTAAATTCAACCACACCCCAGTAATAGAACAATGTCGAAAAGTATTTGGAAAGAATAACAAAATGACGGTTTTAGTGGAGTTTAAATCAGTTTCTACTGTAACGGAAATCCTTAAACAATCAAAAAAGTTGGCTGGATCTTCCATATATGTAGAAAGGAATTTATGTACAGAGCGCAGACTCGATAAGAAAATCATGTTTCTACTAAAAAGAGATATTCTCCATGGGGGCAAATTACAAGTAGACGGAAAACGCTACTTTTGGAACAAAAATAAAGAACTCATGTGCGGACAGAAAAAAGCTGCGGACATCTTCTTGGACATATTTGGTGAGGATGCACAAAACATAAACTTACATTATGATAAATTAGCTGCTCGAGTAGAATCAAAAAACTAAAATTACCCAGTTAAGAAATAATACAATGTCAAACAAATAACAATAAGTTATATTTAGAGAAAATTATAAGGTTGAGATTTTTAAAATTAGTATCATATAATATCCATGGTTCGGGAAATAAGTTTTTTCACATAGACTTCTTTAAACACAATAACGTTTTTGGAAGAACTATTGCACGCTGAAAAAATATAGTCTCTCTAATATATTGTCCCAAACATATTCTGCTTGAAATATACATATGTTTAGGGTACACTCCAAATAAATAATATTTGACACACACAAATATTATATGTTCGGGAGGATATTGGTTTAAACAAAAATATGTTCCCATTCTAATATTTTTTTATTTGGAACTAATATTTCCGAAACAAAGATTAATTTGTATTTAAGTATTTTGGCAATGTATCATTGCTTTAATTTAAAGACAAGTTTTCTGTTTCTTTTTCAGAAGTTCAAAGTGTATAAATTGTATAAGTTTGTAAAATTCAATTAAAACATAGATCGTATAATCGTTTGTAACTATAAATTGCATTGATGGATTGAAGTGATGAATTGCAATATTAATGCTAAAGATATTTTTAATTATAAAGTTTAACACGAAATCTTTTCCTAACTAAAATTCGAAAAATTCAGCAATATTTAAAAATCTTTTTTAAAAAAAATATATTTGGAAAACTTCTTAAACAATAAATTTGTTTATGTGTAAACATATATTTTATTTATGAATGTAAGTTTGAAAATATATTATGTTCTAATATATTAATATATGCGTCCCAAACAAATTTTTTTGATTTTCAAATAAAATTTATTTGTTAACAAAGATATATTTAAAAAATTCGTTTCCAAATATATTTACTTTCAATTCAAACATATCAAAAATGCCGATTTACCCCCGTGTGGAGGAATAGTTTGTGGCATCAGTAAGGATTTAGCATACGATGGGTTAAGTCACAATTTCAAGACACATGAAAATATAAGAGCTATGGAAATAAAGTTTAATAATACCATATTATCTATCCTTCCAATATACTTAAGAGGTGCAAATTGGGTAGAGGATTTCGAAAAACTAAAACTTGCCATTCAATCTGAGTATTTTATAAATCCAATAATTATGGGCGATTTTAATATTCGTTTAGTCCAAGAGCAACAATATCTGGATGAGAACCTGATGGTGTCTTTTGTGGCAGGCAAAGAGCGAAGGCATTCACAAGATTCAATACTAAATGTAAAAGGTAAACAATTTCTTGAGTTAGGCCACGATCATGGGTTGGTAATTCTAAATGGAAGAACTTTAGGAGACGAAGAAGGAAATTTTACATTTGTTAACAACACCGGATCTTCAGTAAATGATTTTTGCGCCGTTTCGATTAATAATTTACCAATTATACAGAACTTTGAAGTTAGTGGAGAGATATGGTCTGATCATCTGCCTATTAATCTCAACATAGGTATATGCAATGACAAACCGATAAAGAAACAAAGTAGTATACTTCCCGCTTTAAAATGGATGACAAGAAAGAAGAATGAATACCAGTTACGCCTGTCTTCCAATTTGGAGTATTTGAAGCATAACGAAAGAGAAAGAAATTTAAATGAACTAAATATTATTGCCAAATCCTACACACCTGCAAAGGAAGGAAAGTCCGAAAATCATTATAAAAACAAATGGTTCGATAGCATTTGCAACTCAGCACGGAAAAAGTCGATGAAATTTCTAAATACATATCGAAAATCACAAATACCTGACGATAGAGAACTGTATCAGAAAAGTAGACACGATTACCAAATCATATGCAACAGAAGAAGAAATGAGTACATTGCTCGACTAGAGTCAGAACTAGATACCGTGCATGACAGTAAAAGGTGGTGGTCTATAGCCAGACAAATAAGAAACAAGGAAAATTGCATAGGCAGTCAAATAACAGCTGAACTGTTCAGAGAATATTTTAAGGTTTTATTGAATCCTGCCATCAATGCAACTGATATATCTTATGCGGCTTTTCTAATAACGGAAGAAGAACTTGATAAACCTTTTACAATTAGAGAACTAAGACATCATCTCAGAAAAACCAAACCGAATAAAGCTCCAGGAGAAGACCGAAAACCATATGAGTTTTTCGTAAATGCGACCGATGATTACTTAGAGGAACTTGCCCACGCATATACGAAGGTGTTAGATGGAAAAGTTACCTGTGAATTGTTACAGAAAAGCATTATTTATCCAATCCATAAAAAGGGAGACGTGAATAAAGTTGAAAACTATATAGGATTAACCTTTATGATTTGTATAGGAAAAATAATGATGGGTATGGTGAACGAGAGAATATCGGATTGGGTAACTCGTAATAAAAAATTAAACAAGTTCCAAGCAGGATTCCGACGCGGTTACTCCACAATTGACAGCATCTACAATCTCACAACAATAGTTCAATACAAGTTCAACGAAAATCGAAAGGTTTACGCATTCTTCATCGACTTCAAAGCGGCATTTGACAGAGTTCCGAGAAGACTTTTGATCTACAAGCTACATCAAATGGGTTTATCACCGAAAATGCTTAACTTTATCGAAAAAATATACCGCTGTTATTTTCGTTGATTTTGAATGACCTACATGATTATCTGGAAGGTGGTTTGTTTGTATATGAGATAGATATACGAGTACTAATGTATGCTGATGACATTGTGATGTTACAGTCCTACAAAAAATGAATCAAAAACTTAGCGAGTACTGCTTGAAGTTGGGTATGGAAGTAAACCTAAGTAAATAGGAAATAATGATATTTAGAAAAGGTGGAAGAATACGAGCAGATGAAAGGTGGACGTTTAACAACGATCCGGTTAAAATTGTGAGCGAAAATAAATACCTATGAATCATTTTAACCCCTAAATTGTCCTTCAGTAAACATATTATTTACAAAAAAATT
This sequence comes from Eudasyphora cyanicolor, assembly GCA_963930755.1. Lineage (NCBI taxonomy): Eukaryota > Metazoa > Arthropoda > Insecta > Diptera > Muscidae > Eudasyphora > Eudasyphora cyanicolor. The sequence goes on along the minus strand of OZ005737.1, from coordinate 74,552,257 downwards.
ATATTTATAAAAAATATTTGCAAAAAATAGCATAAATGCGACATGGCAAAATTTCATCGGCAGGAAGGATGTTGCTTTAAATGCGAAATGGAAATTGTTCATGGCCGAATACGATTAATTCAATCCTACGGTGCCCAAATATGGGGTAACTCATGGTTTGAAGATGTCGACAAACTGCAGCGGTTTTTCACGAAGAGAATATTGAGTTTACCTGAGAATTTCCCAAACTTTGTAATACTACTGGAAACTGGACAAGAACAACCCCATTTTTATACCTACGGCCTTCACCTGAAATATATCGAAAACACCCTTTTTAATTATGGCTACTGGGAGACTTCCATATTAACTCAGTTTCAAGATTATATCAAAAAATGTAGGATGGTATAAAGCTTTACAGGCAAATCTCAGGGACAACGGTATATTGGAAGGAAGGTATATTTGGAACTTGGCCTGTTCCACGCTTCTAGAAAAAATGCGATCAAATATCCTGAGCCAGTGCATCGAACGTTCACATAATAGTCAAGAACGGATATATAAACAACTTGATTACACAAAAGGGATTACATATTGCCTTGAAAAGTACAATAAAGATCAGATATCTTGTATAATGAGAGCTAGAGGAGATAACCTTGGTCTAAATGGTAACCGATACGGAGATGAAGAAACGAGAAAATGCTCACTATGCAACATGAGAGAGATCGAAAATGTAAGACATTTAATTGCCAGGTGTCCTGTTCTTGGTGAATTACGATTTGCTTATATGAATCGTCGGTTTCTAACAGACAATGAATTAGTTAATGTTCTGAATGGAGTCGATCTGTGTGATTGGTTGGTTTTGTACAAGTTTATAAGGAAAGCTTTAAATTACCGAACTTCTCTTATAGTTGAGTTTAATTATTAAATTCTTACACTTATGTATACTGTTTGAAAAAAAGTCAGCAGACGGTACCTTGCTACCATGTTGAAAATATTTTTGTTATACCCTCCACCATAGGATGGGGTATAACACTTCTATATGTATATTCTTAATCGTCGTAAAATTCTAAGACGATTTAGCCATGTCCGTCCTTCTATCCATCCGTCTTTTGTAATCACGCTACAATCTACAATACTTGAGCTAGGTAGCTGAAATTTGGTATATATACTTCTTATACCTGCAGGTAACTTGGGGTTGAGAATGGGCTATATCGGTCCACATTTTGATATAGTCCCCATGTATAGCATCTATCCGATTTGACTTCTTAGCGCCATAGCGACCACAAATGTCAACTGATAGGTCTGAAAATTGGTAACTGGGGTTAATTTATACCCGCACCCTCACACGAACAACCGTAGCCATAGGTCCATGGTTTGATATAACCCCCATACAAATGTCCCTCTAGATTTTACTTCTTCACGCAACAAAAACCACAAATTTCAACGAATCGTCATCTTCGGGCACAAAATCTGTGCTTTCACCGCTTTGCTCTTCAAATAAATCTCGTTCTTCGTCTGCTTCTGTGTGAAGTGCGAAATCACCCTGTAACGCTGATTTGAGTGGAGCAATGCGTGGGTCCTTGGGGAGGGGGGGCACGGAATTTGACACTACGTGTCAGACGATCTTTGGTAAAGAGTTTCTGTCATGTATTGCCAATATTCGCAGTGTTCTGGAGAATTCCGCGGCGCTTTGAGCCAGGTAGAGAAGGATAGGGCGATTATCTCCATTCTTAGTTCGTTAGCTTTTGATGATGTCTCGAATTAAGGGCCATCAACAATAAATAAATAAACTAGGTTTAAGAGCTAACTACCGGTTATAGCTGTCAAATTCCATACAATTTAACTTTCGTTAGCTCTAAAGCTCGGTTATATTGTTTTGTGTTAATGGGGGTAAGTGTATTTTTGCCAATGTGAACTCTGTCGTGTCGAGGCACAAGAGGCATTTTCTTAAAGTGCTCTTGGACGAGCATCGTCCAGAGGTCATGATGTTGGCGGAACATAAACTTAATCCGACGCATAGGTTCGAGATTAATGGGTATGGGATCTTCACTCAATGTAGTCGCCACCGCTTGGGTGGTGGCACGGCGATTTTGGTTAGGGATAATATTAGGTGTGATAGGGTTTTCACGATTTTGGAATAATTGAGGGCGTTTGTGTTAGGATTCACTATGCCGGTAGGTCTCCTCTTCATGTTGTTTCGCTTTATGGTCGGACCTCAACGGTCAGCCTCAATGGGGCTGACCTCAACGCTAGGCACTCTAGCTGGGGTGGGCCAGCAACATGTTCTAAGTGTATGGTGGTTTTTGACTTCCTTTTGTGTAGTCCTGATCTGGATATTGTGCCTACGGATGGTCCAACCAGGTTCGGTAGAGAGTCTCACTCTTATATCGACATCTGTTTGGCATCACCTGGACTCACGGTGTCTGGTGACGGGCTAGTTAGGACTACGACTCGGACCATAGGGCTCTTGAGGTGGTGCTGGTTGGATCGGATGGGTGAACCCGGACGGTACGATGGACTTAGGGCTGATATTCGTTTTTTAGGCCGACTTATTAGGGGCTGGCTATCGCAGTAGTATTAGGGTCGATGATAAGGTTTACAGGAGGGTGAAGGCGGCTGCGGTTGTCCGTAATCGGGCTCCCATCCCGGACCTCGTTGATGTCAATGGCGCTTTGGTTGAGGATGACCGCTTAAAGGCGGAAATTCTCGCTGATACCATTCGTTGTGTGCCGTCCGATGACGTCTGCGGGACGATTCCCCTTGACGCCAGTGTCAGAAGGGAAGTGTCCAAACTTGAGGACAAAGGTTCTATGGTCAGGTTCGCTGCTGGGATTCACTACGGACGGCGCCGTGGGCAGGGAGCAGGCTAGGTGGCGAACTTCTGGGCTCAACAACCCTGCGGAAGTGGGCTCGGCCTTGAAGGCGAGACCCAACCGCAAATCGAGTGGTGTTGGCCGTATCCCCGACATTGTGTTGAGGGCGACGGATACCACCACTTGGGAGTTCTTGGCTGTCCTGTACAGCCACTGCCTTATTATCGGCTACTTCCTGACTGTATGGAAGATGGCGATAACCGTCCCCATCCTGAATCCAGGTAAGGATCCGTCTCGGTGTGGGAGTTATAGGCCCATCAGCTTGCTCTCTCCTTTCGGCAAGCTGTTCGAGTATTTCCTCCTCTCTAGGATTCGATACACTTTGGAGGATGGTGATATCCTCTCAGGTAGCCAGTTCGGCTTTAGACACGGATTGTCAACGTCACATGCCCTCATGGTACTGGGGGATCATGTGACAAGGGGTTTGAATAGGCGCCGCATTACCATCGCGGATTGAATGGTTACCTGGAGGTATTTCAGAATGTGGAGGTTAAGGCTGAATGTCGATAAGTGAGAAGGCATGATCTTCAAGGGCTGGAGACGGTTTTTGTTCCGCCGTTCTAGGCAGTACATTCCGACTCTTGCCGCATTTCGGATCGCATGAAGTACTTGGGGGTTATCTTCCACGAGGACTTTGAATTTATCAGGCACATTGACTATATTCTGGCCAAGGTGAAGAACGTATTTTGGTCCTACCTTAGCATCTTACGATGTACGGGTGGCCTTAGTACTGAGGTGAAGCTTCTGATCTACAAACAGATCATTAGGCCCATTATTTTTAATGCCTTCCCCGAGTGGTTTGAGATTTCCTCTCACCAAATGGAAAGGCTTAGGATGTGGGAGAGGCGGATCCTCGCTTAATGCTTGGGTTTGAGGACGACTCAGAGGAGTGATGGTACCTGGCGGCGCCCGTCGAATAGGTCTATCTACGACTCGGTCGACCTGGACAGGATAGATGTCTTTCTGGTTGGATGTGCTCTGGGATTCGTAGATAGGGCGTCTACTCAACCGAATTATTTGCCAACCGAATTTTGGTAGTTCTGTCTACTATCATGCGATTCCATCAGGACAACCAATATTTTGGTTGTGGTATACTTCTGCTTCCATGTTGACAACAATCATATTTGGTTGCGCCGACTACGAAAATGGTGGCTAAAATTATCTGTTGTAGTTGACACAACCAAATGTTTTAAAAAATTGGTTGTTCTGACAATTTGTCAGTCATATACTACCAACAATTAATTAAAAACAGTTTTCATTATTTTTATTTTATTTATTGAACAAAAAGCAAAACAATTCAGAACAAAATTAAAAATCTCATATTACAAATTCATCACTATTATGAGATGTGGAAATATTTGACACGAAAAAAACACAAAACTTTTATGCAAATATCGCTTAACCCTGTGCTTTCAATTTCATGATTGTTGCTTTTATTTTTAATTTATGTAAAACATTTTGCACAACATATTCTGCATTCCACACATTATTATCCACACAAGATTATTTTTGATTACCTATGTTCTTGAACAAAATGTTGAAGATTTGTTTATGTCGAGTAATTTTATTTTTTGTTTGTCATGTATAAGCAAAATAACGGCAACCAATCTTTCGGTTGTATTTCCCAAAAATACATTTAATTATTCTAAATTTGGGAAATGATTGGGATAACCAATAATCGATTATTTATTAATATTTTTTCTGTTGTAGTAACCAATTATTCGTTGCAATAATAATCGTTGGTCTATTGATTCAATTTCTGTTGTCAAGAATAAAACATTGGTTGTCACAACCAAAAATCGATCATATGGTACTATAATGAAAGTTTTAAATCGGTTACCACAACTAACCGAGTGTCAATGAAAAAAACAATCTTAATTCGATTGATACAACCATCGATTTAGTTGCAAGCATTTTCATTTGATCGTATCCATGTTATTATTGTTGCTTCAACTAATTATATATAAATACAACCGACAGACGGTGTAGACAATATACTTTTTGTTGCTAGTACTATTTTTTATTGTTACAATAGAATTCCAACCAATTATTTTCCTGGGTGCAGGGTCTTCTCTTTAGAGATGATAGGTTATTGTTCTACCACCGCAGATATCGCACGGTGGGGATCAACGATAGTGCGGGTGCGCTTGTAAACTTGTAAATATGTATATAGATGTAAATAATAGTTTGTAATTATCTTAATTAGTCGTAGTACATCTAGTTATTAAGTAGTTTTAAGTATCCAGTTTTATAGTTTTAAGTACACCCTTTTTGTGGGATTTTTTTGTGCTATAGAAGTTGCAGCTCCGCTGCAACGCATATATGTATTATTTATGTAGATTTAGTTATATATGATAATTAGTTTAAGTGATTTATATTGTTAGTACAAAGTTATTGATGACATTGTTTAAGTTCTTAGGATAAATAAATATTAATTGAAACAGTAACGCTGATGATAGTTGTTGGAAATTATCAGTAAGGCTGCCTGTATGCAAGCGCGTATTGTACACAAATTCTAAATCCTCTGCCATAATAATAGTAATAATTTCAATTAAGTTCAATAATAAACTAACTGAACTCAAAACCAAAATCACAAACGAAAGAAAGAAATAAGAGAAAAATTAACACAGAAACTACCTGGAACAAAAATAATTTACTACGAAGATATTCCTACAGGCTGAAATGTCAAAATCTGTCAGTTACGAACGAATAGGAATGAATTGTCACACGCGAAAAAATAGTGTTCCGCGAACATAGCTTGGACTTTTTTTGCACTTATCGATAAATATAAATTTTTTAATTGTGACAGTTACTAAAAATTCTGGAAAATCGGTCTGAAAATCCGCGAAAAACCTCACTCGTTGAAATGAAATTCCCATTCGTTCGTAAATGACAATTACTCGCTACAAGAAGGAATGTCTTCTTTAATTATATTGTTTTTGACCTGGATGTAAACATCTGCATTGAATTCACAGAACAACAACCCAAAATGTGTATAATAATAATTTATTTCATACAAATTGTATAGGGGTCTGGGCAGGCACATGTTTTCTTCTGCAGTTTTCGTCGTGTTGGAACGATATTTTTGAATTTTTTTACAGATAGCATGCCAACAATATTTTAGGCGGCTACCGGGAAATACAGGTATCTACCTAAACTAGAAGTATGTTTAATTAACGCTCAATAATTTACGGCCATGTGTATGTCCAAGGGTTAAGTAATAGTATGTCATGACATTGAAAGAAAAACAATATATTACAATTAGAATTATGGCTCCCCAGCCATTAAAAATAAATAATTTAGAAATAATTTGCCCTGTAAACATAGATAGCACAGACAAGCATTAGAGGCCAGCAACCAAGTAATCATGGCATTTACAGCTGAATACTTGTGGAGATAAATCGATTGTTGAGATAAAGGTGAACCATTTGATGTTATCGTTTTATAAAAACATTGTAGGATGCGAAAGTTAACATACGTTTTGAATGGCGAACCAAAAAACTGAACGACATATGGGCATTTCCAGAGAAAGGTCCACCACGATGAGAAAAATAAAAGTTGATAAACTAATATTTTTTTCTTTTATATTGTCAAAGAAATATTTGAATTTAAAGAATATAATGAGTTTACAGCATATTTTTATTTTTGTTGTGAAATATTTGAACAGAAAGTCACAAATATTTTTTTTTCATTTTTGGCCCCTTTAAGTGCTTGTTTTGCATTTCACTGTTATTTGTTATATATTCGTTTTATGGTTGCAATCTTCGTTAAAGATCTTTGTACCAACAACAAACTATTAGGAAAATAGAAACAGAGATAAAGCAAGAATCGACTAACGGTAAATTTGTAAGTTTCTTTCACCTGCTATTTTGGTGTCACGTTCGCGATAACAAAACGCAGTTTTGTATCAGAACTGCTCATCCAGTCGAAGCAAGTAATTGAAAATTTATATTCAAACAAAGTTAATTGTGCTTAATTAATAAAAAACAAAAATTGTTTGCTGTTGCTTTTAAGAAAGCTTTAATTTTAATCAAAAGTTTGTCGCGTTCGCCATCTTAGTTGGACATATTAGAACAACAAATTTTTTTTTCATATTTGCTTACTTTTTGTGAGGATGAGTAAAAATAATAATAAAGAAGCATCACGACGACATTTAGAAAACATTAAAACAGAAAGAAATTAAATTAAAAAAATTAAATTAAAAAAAATAAATTAAATTAAATTTACAAAAATTAAATTTAAAATTAAAAAATTAACAAACAATTTTTCCTTATTATTATTATTCTTACATTTGTAAGTGTAGAAGTTATACTTTTGTTTTTCTAAATGCAATTATTACGTGAGAGAAATAATGTCGCGTTAGGAATGTCGCGTGCGGAATTTACACTAAGAGCGACAAAAAAAATCCAATATATATATTTTAACATGACAACCTCTAATTAAAAACTACATTAGTCTATTTTAGTTTAAAAAAAATTGCATTACAAAATTCTGTTTCAATTCGCAGATTTTTGAATATTTCTAGATGCAGTCGAAAACGAGTTCTATTTTTTGTCGCGTTCGGGATCCCATGTTTTTTGCCAATATATCAGAAAGCAACTAATCGACCAAACCTGCCTTTGCCCTAAATATAGTGCTACTAGAATGCTATCGAAAAATGTATACAACAAAAAAAAATTGTTAGATTTCTTTATTTTGTTTCACTTTAAAGGCATACGAATGTCGCGTTCGGCATCTTGGAAATACCCATATGAAGATATAAACAACGAACAATGGAATTAACAATTTTCTCAATTCTCGAGAATGGAATCGCAGAAGTAGTTGAGATGTGACATCAGCAAAGACGACGCTACTCTTAATCTAACATAACATCTAACATGGTAAAAACGAATCAAGGCAATATAATCTACGTAGCTGAAATCTAACACGTGCGAGTAGCACGTCAATATGACATTAAAGTCAAGTCTACTATCAACTACTACACCAATACATTTCATCTCATCAATAATTTCCACGGACATAGAATTTACACAAACATTAATCACATCAACACTGCGACATCGGACATATATGATTATTTTTAGAGATTGGACCCTTTTTGAATTTCCTTTTTAAGTTTGACCTGAAACCTGATTAAATTTTTTGCAACAATCTTCCTTTTATAGTTATATTAAATTTTAATATATTTGAAAATTGTTCACAGTAAAATTGTTCGAAGTTTTCAGTATTCTATAGGTCGAATCAATTACAAAATTATTATCTGGAAAAAAATCAATAAACTTTTCTTGAAGGGGCATATTACTTTTGTAATTGTTAAATATTCAAAATACACCTTTTTGTGTTAGGACACTTTTAATCAATTCCATACGTTATTTGTTTAATTTTGTGTGAATTTCCCAATTATTCGACAGTGGCAATTTACTTATCTATAAAATAAAATAATATAATTTTCCGCCGTAACATTCGTAAACTTAATAAAATCTAAACACACACCCAGGAAAATAATTGGTTGGAATTTGATTGTAACAATAAAAAAAATAGTACTGGCAACAAAAAGTATATTGCCTACACCGTCTGTCGGTTGTATTTATAAATAAATGGTTGAAACAACAATAATAACATGGATACGATCAAATGAAAATGCTTGCAACTAAATCGATGGTTGTATCAATCGAATTAAGATTGTATTTTTTATTGACACTCGGTTAGTTGTGGTAATCAATTTTAAATTTTCATTGTAGTACCATATGATCGATTTTTGGTTGTGACAACCAATGTTTTATTCTTGACAACAGAAATTGTATCAATAGACCAAAGATTATTATTGCAACGAATAATTGGTTACTACAACAGAAAAAATATTAATAAATAATCGTTTATTGGTTATCCCAATCATTTCCCAAATTTAGAATAATTAAATGTATTTTGGGAAATACAACCGAAAGATTGGTTGCTGTTCTTTTGCTGATACATGACAAACAAAAAATAAAATTACTCGACATAAAATAGTCTTCAACATTTTGTTCAAGAATCAAGAATAGGTAATCAAAAATAATCTCGTGTGGAATGCAGAATATTAAATGTTTTACATAAATAAAAGCCACAATCATGAAATTGAAAGCAAAGGGTTGAGCGATATTTGCATAAAAGTTTTGTGTTTTTTTCGTGTACTAAAATGTGTGTCAAATATTTCCACATCTCATAATAGTGATGATATGTAATATGGGATTTTTAATTTTGTTATGAATTGTTTTGTTTTTTGTTCAATAAATAAAATAAAAATTAATGAAAACTGTTTTTAATTAATTGTCGGTAGTATATGACTGACAAATTGTAAGAACAACCAAACAGTTGGTTGTGGCAACTACGACAGATAATTTTAGCCACCATTTTCGTAGTTGGCGCGACCAAATATGATTGTTATCAACATGGAAGCAGAAGTATACCACAACCAAAATATTGCTTGTCCTGATGGAATCGCATGATAGTAGACAGAACTACAAAAATTCGGTTGGCAAATAATTCGGTTGAGGCAACCAAACTGTATTCTGTGTGCATTTGCAAAAGAGATAATATCCTTTTAAGATAGCGGCGCTTTTATTTTATTGGACGGTGACAATCTACTTACATACATATAAATTAAAACAAGTAAACACAGTAGTTACTTCGACCGGTGTGAATCTTATACATAGAAAAAAAAATTACAATGATTTCAATAACTATTGAATTTAAATTTTCAGTTTGTGAAATAACAAAAAATTTTAATATTTTTGCAGGAACAAGAAAAAAAAGTTGTACTCTAACCGCTTTCGGATTTGATAAAAAAACGTACAATTTACAGAAATGTATGAAATCTTTATTTAAGTCGATAGAGCGACTATATAATTCAATGTTTAAAGATGAAAACACGAAAACAGCTGAGCTATATGACATACGAGTATTTACTTTGTTTTTCATACTGCGTTCCAATTTATTTGCTTTCGGTTAGTGTAGATTAAAAATGTAAGTGTGTAGTTAGAGCACTAATAACAAAATGAGTCATAAAATCTGTTTCGGAAATTCAGAGTAGTGGAGTTTATGTGCGTTTACGAATTTATTACTTTGACAAAAACAATGCAAAATGACTGTAAATATGTGTATGGGTTATTAGAACGAAATAATGACGAAGACAAGTTAGAAAAACTATGAACAAAAATCTAATGTTGTTTTTCCGCTGTCGAAGTGATTTGCAAATATTTCCGTAATGAATTAATAAGCAGTTATTCTGTGCATTAAATAGAATATCCTTAGCTTAACATGCAAATATGCTAAATAAAATTTTATGAACATTTAAATTTTTTTATAGAATGATAGAATATTTAAAAATACATCATCTAGAAAAAAGGAAATACCATTATGTTGTTATCCCCCTTTGGCAGTGACAAGTTCACACAAAAATGCAAAACATGTGAAATCTGTATAAAAACTGATAATTATTATTAAAAATTATTGATATTTAAGCGGAACAAATACAAAGAAAATTATATAAAATAGAAACAGTTAGAAAGTGTTTTCAAATTTTTTTTCTTTTTAAAAAAGCACTTATGCTAAGTACACACGATTGTCATATCGGACAACATTGCCAGAAAAATGGCGGAAAAATGCAACCCTGTGAATTTACAACCGTGTGAACATACAATCTTTGTTTTGCAACGTTAGCAGAAAAGTCATTGCGAGATAATTTGAAGATTGTTAGATGTGCGAAGTTTATGCATGTGACAACGGTGCCATTGTTAGAAAAACATTTTATTGGCAACACTGTCTATAAAATATTTTTGTTGGCAATCCTGCATGTAAATATTTACAAAATATGTTGTAAATATATGAAATTATAAAGGCGCCCATAGACGAGTACTGCCGCAGTTCATGCCGATGAACCCCTTGTGTACGTGTGTGATTGACATTTTCGAAACACACATATCAATCAAAATTTAATTTATCCATTTTTTTCACTTTTCACACAAAACTATTTTAAATTTTCGTTGTTTACATACTTATAATAAAATTTCCAATAATCTGGCATATAATGGTGAACAAAATTCATCTGATTGATATGTGTTCATTTTGAAAATCAAAAGTATTTTGATTTTAATACTGCAACCAATACATTCTCATGTTGTGTCAAATTCACCAATCCACACATATTGCCGTTCCTGCGGCAGTACTCGTCTATGGGGGGCTTAAGGTTTTCTTGCAATCGTCTGAACTGTCAATTCACCTTTGCCTAACAATCTGTCATTGCCCGTACATTTGCAGCCTTTAACAGGGTTGATCGTGTGTACTTAACGTAAGGTGTAGCAAATGTGTTGTTCTACTGAAACTATGTCTAAAACCATACTGATAGCTTCCAATAAGTCCACGGTCATCAATAAAGTCTAGAATAGCATCCTTTATAATATGCTCTACAATTCTGATTTGGCAATTGCCTTTTTTTCTCGTAAATCACGCAGATTTCAAATTCTTTAGTAATGACACTTGCTAATAGGACTAAAACAGAAAAAACATCGAAGTCGGAAACTTCGTGGAGATAGCGAACTTCGTAACATTACAAAAATTTTGGATTTACGAAAGTGCAAACCAGCACAGGGGCGTATGTTTGAATAGGGACAACGTTTAATCTCCTATGAATTTGATAAATAGAAACTGCAATTTTTATGAGGATATTTGGGGATATATTGATATTTAACGTTCTATTTTAACATTGAATTCTGCATAAAATTTTCTCTATAACATGTATTTTTGAGCCTTTTCTCGTGCCACTGCCAAAAAATAACCCTCACATACACAGCCTTCATCAAAAAATAGTAACGATTGGTATTCTATATCTGCCTTAATCTTTCGAGATACTAAAGAACAACCTTTTTCGCTTCTCTCCTTTTTTGCAAATGGATTCTTTATTGGTTATTTAAAATCTAACCGATTTGAATTTAAAACTTTTTTGAGAAATAAAATTTTAACAAAATTTAAATTCAAACATTAACATGACATTTCGACTACTATCAACATGACAAAAGTATAAGAATATAAATGAAGTGAAAGAAGAAATGTCTTTAAAACAGATGAAAATTAAATCGTATTTTACTAGAAATTAAGACTGCATATGTATGCACTGTACACATGTGTTCCAAGCTAAGACCTAGAAGCTATAAAGACCGAACATGAAAGTAAATTACTAACAAATTACCATCTCACCATCATTGACACTGGTATAGGTTATTAAACTTCCTGTTCTCTCTCTCTTTTTGTCGGTACCCAGCTAGCATTTGGATGATCGAATTTTCGATTGTCATCTTACTAGCTCATATTTGACTACTTTAGGTGATTACAAAATGAGTTTTCATATAGTTAATCATAAGGAACAGTCAAATATGACTATTCTTTATGATTAAAAACTGATCATATTGTATTCATCATTTGCCCGAGTTATTTTTGACTGCTCTTGGTGACTACAATGTGATTATTATACCAATTGATTAATTAATTAAAAAGTTATAAGAAATCATTTTTTAGTCTGCAAATGATTCAAAATTGATTTTTGTGTCATGTGTATTAAGTGTTGAAACGGGACATTGTACAAACAATTAAAGAGAAATCATTTTTTAGTCTACAAATGATTCAAAACTGATCTTGTGTGTTTAGTGTTATAACGGGACATGCTTATGGTGGTGCAGATTTCATGAGATGGAATACAATTGATATTCATTTCAGTTTGAGTGCTAAAGTGTGAAGTTGTGTTTTGAATTAATAAACATAAAAACATAAAGAGAGCAATAAAAAAATAGATGTTTTAACAGAGGAAGTACAGCAATGCCGAAAGACCACGGGAAAATTATCAGAAGAAGTGCAGGAGTGCCGAAAGACCATAGGAAAACTCACAGAAGAAGTAATATCAGTCAAATTGGAGAACAGAAAGCATCATAACTCCGCAACATTTAAACATAATTCAAAATTTGACAAACTACCATTTTTGTTGAAGGAGGACTTTGACATTTTTAATGATGAATTGGAGAAGGACGATGAATTGCTGGATGAGTTTGTATGTATGTTCACATAAGGTTTGTATCTTTTTTCAATAATTAATTTTTGTTGTAGAAAAGTTTTATTGGAAAAATGGATCAAAAATGATAACAAAAATGATCATAATATGATTACAAATTTAAGTAAAAAACGACTAAAATACACGGTTACAATTGATAGCAAATGCATGAAAACTGCTTTAAATGTGAGATCAGAAATGATTGTTCAGGAATAGTCACATGCAGGGTACCATTTTCTCCCGACGACAGAGTCTTTTATGATCGAAAAATGATCAAAAATGTAGTCATATTTGATCGTTCTTATCATCTAGAAGAGTCAAATGTGACTACTTTTTGATCAAAATTTTCCCAAAATGCTAGCTGGGTAGTTGTCCGATTACACTATGCGACAAAAAAATGTATAGATTGTGGCATACTGTTAAACAAAATCAAAACCAAAAAATTTTTAATGGATAATTTTTTTTTAAAAATTTTTTTATTCAAAATGCTATTATCGCCGAAGGTACCCTTAAAAAATCTATGGATAAATGTAGAAATTATAGCCCTTTTGGTAGAGAAATTTTTGTTTAAATAGCAATTTTATTTGTTACTTTTATTTATATTATGTACATTTTTACACCTGTTGGAATACATAAAGCGAAAAATAAGTTAGAAGAATACATACATATGTGTTATATACATAAATATAGAAAAATATTTTGTATATCCGCCTGGCATTCAACATAGCATTCCAACTACTTTTAAATCGCAAAAAATTTTCCAGTCATGTTGTTCATATTTTATGTATTTTATCACTTTAGCCATTGTTTCGTATGATTCCTTAGTGTTGGCAGCATGAGCAATGGGAATCGGCGGTTTCTGATTTCGGTTGTGCAAAAGTACTGCTCTCAAACTTTCTTTACTGCTGTCAACAAATAACCGCCATTCCTTTGAATTGTATGTTTGATTAAGTTCCTCGAACAACCCGGGAATGTCCTTGCAAAAGCATATGTTATCCACAGTTGTATAAGATTGTATGTAAGGTATATCACGGACTCTATAATATGATATGTTAACATTTGGGGCCAAAATATTGTACTGTTTCATCCGAGATGCAAGTAGTTCTGCCTTATCTTTGCTCAGTTCCAAATCTCTTACTAGATCATTGAGTTGAAACTGAGTTAAAAGCGATGACTTCTGACTCAAACTTGAATCGCTCAGAGTTGAGTACTCACTTGAACTTGATGATGTTTCCGTAATTAGGCTGTTACCTATACTTGGACACTTGGGAACCGGTATTGTTTCCGAATGTGCTGGCAAAGTGACAGATTTTACTTTAGCGAATGCTCCTTCCTGCTCCAATCTGTTTACTTAGACAAAAATAGCAGTCCATATCAGGCATTCCAAATTGCACGTGATGTCTAAAATTAAAACGGTTTATTCCTCAAAACATTGTAATACATTAATTATAAAGTACTTACCGCATGCTTTCACTACTCCATCGAGTAAGATTTACATGGCTTACCTCTTTAAGGCGCTGAATTACACTAATTTATTAATAAGAAATTTCATTCATAAATTCCGGCTTTAAGTCACTTTTGACTCTGAAGTCAAATTCGATAAGTGACCTCTGTCATCTCGGTTTCTACCTAAAGGTCGATACTATGTTTCTCCGGCACGAAAAAATTTCGCAAATTGTTATTTATGTGATGTGTGTATTTTTTCATTTGCTAACATTCTTGGAAACAAACAAAAGATAAAATTCGAATCAATAAACAATTGGAATAATGCCGACTTAGAAAACAGTCAATTTATATATAAGAATGGAAGTATTGTTGAGGATCATTGTGCTAATGTTAAACATAAATTATTTATTTTGTGTTGTTGTGGTGGCGATGTTTGTGACACATGAAAAGTCAGGGCAGTACAATGTTATAAATAACGAAATAGTTTCCTACTGTTGTACGAATAGAAATAAATAAAATGATGTTTTGATTAATCGAAAAATATGTTTTATTATTATATTTAAGCATTTACTTTATATTTGTTGACACATATAAATTATACTTCCATCCATAAACGGAAAATCTTCTTGCAACTTCTATGACTGGCAAGAACTAACTATGTATGTTCTTTACAATCATTTCCAAATCGAGATCACAGGCACTGTCCAATTCCATTGTCCTACTGATTTAGTAGCGTTAGCCGGTCATAGTGTTTCTCCTGGCTTTTGCACACAATTGTTCTAAACATACAAACAGAAATGTACATATCTTATTACAAGACAAATTCCACATTATTACATTAAGTTACATGTCCTTTCAGTGTTTTGCACATTTTGTTTGCTTTTGTACTGCAATCCAATTGGAATTTCACTCTTGTGGTTTATTCCATAAACATAATTATTTTGTCTTTCACATTTTTGCATTCTTTTTTCTTTATTTCGGAAGATAATTTAGTTTGTTATTCTTTATTAGGAAATTTTATTTCTAATAATAAATATAAATAAATGGAAGTGCGACGGTGGCATTAAATTTGTAACGGCGTTAAATTTGTGCTTATTGACGGTATCTGATCACCAACCTCCGGCTGGCTGCTTTGCAGATTGCCTTCGTTCCGCTTTAAGCACGGTACGATGTTCCGGTTTCACTCTGAAATCCCATACAAAAGTAAATGTTGTGAAAAAATGAGTGAAATTTTTTCATTTGTGGTACTAAGTTTTTAAGAGAAATTGACATTTTGCGCCGCTACAAATTAATTGAACGACGCAACAATTTGAATGCCGCCAGCATTGTACTCCTATTTATTTATATTCATGTTTGTCCGCGAGAAATTCAATTGTTGTCAATCTTAGCGATAAAATTTCCTAATAAAGAATACAAAATTAAATTATCTGAACGAAAACTAATGCAAAGCTTTGGAACAGAAAATAATTATGTATATTGAATAAACGAGAAGAGCGACATTCCGATTGGATAGCAGAGCAAAAAAGTGCAAAACACTGGAAGGCCATGTAACTATATTAAATATATATGTAATGTGGAATTTGTCTTATAATTACGTATGTACATTAACGTTTGTATGTTTAGAACAATCGTGACGAAAAGACAGGAAAAACTTTATGGACGGCAAACGCTACCGAAGCAGTAGGACAATGGTATGGGCACGAAAAAATTTCGCAAAATGTTATTTCGAGTTGAAAAATGGAACGCTTTTTTACAATGTCGCATTGCAATTTGGAAGTGTGTGCGTCAAAGTGTCACTTTTATATGTATGTATAGGTGGGTACTATGTTTTTGCAGCTTGAAAAAATTCCAAATAATGTTATTTCAAGTTGAAAAATGGAATGCTTTTTTACTAAGGTCGCATTGCATTTTTGAAGTGTGTGTGTCGAAATGTCACTTTTATATGTATATGTGTGTGTATAAGCATGTGCATTTTTTCCTTTTTGCTCTTCTTGAAAACAAACACGAGTTTAAATTAGAATAAATAAGCAATTAAATGGAATAATGCCGACTTAGAAAATAGTTAATTTAAATTGCAGAATGGAAATGTGGTTGGAGATCATTGTGCTAATGTTATAACTAAATAAATTATTTATTTTGCGTTGATACGATGGCGATGCTTGTGAGGTATCAGAAGCCAGGGTAATACAATGTTACAAATAACAAAATAATTTCCTACTGTTGTACGAATATAAATAAATAAAATGATGTTTTGATGAACCGAAAATTATGTTTTATTATTATTTTTAAGGATTTACATTATATTTGTGGACATATATAGATTATACTCCCATCCATAAACGGATTTTCTTCTTCCAACTCCTACGGCTGGCAAGAACTCACTATGTTCTTTATAACCATTTAAAAACGAGATCACAGGCACTGCCCAATTCCATTGTCCTACTGCTTCGGTAGCGCTTGTCGTCCACAAAGTTTTTCCAGGCTTTTCGTCACGATTGTTCTAAACATACAAACGTAAATGTACATACGTAATTATAAGACAAATTCCACATTATTACATGTAGTTACATGTCCTTCCAGTGTTTTTCACTTTTTTGCTTTGCTATCCAATCGGAATGTCGCTCTTCTCGTTTATTCAATATACATAATTATTTTGTGTTCCAAAGCTTTGCATTAGTTTTCTTTCAGATAATTTAATTTTGTATTCTTTATTAGGAAATTTTATCGCTAAGATTGACAACATTTGAATTTCTCGCGGACAAACATGAATGTCCCTATTTACATTGGCTGAATGTTCAGCAGATTATCGGCGTTTTGTTGGAGAGAGGGGCAGTCGGCAAGAGGGGGGAAAAAACTCTCCCGTACTCGGGCTTATCGGTCTGAACGTTTTGTGTTTTTCACTCGGCCTTTGAAACAACAACAATTCACACAGAAATATCCGAAACAAAATTAAGCGTCTAAACCCAGAGACAAGTTTAAAAGAGAATAAGCGGATAAGCTGCTGAAAAAAATATACTAGTGTAAATCTGGACAATATAAATAAATAGGAGTACAATGCTGGCGGCATTCAATTTGTTGCGGCGTTCAATTAATTTGTAGCGGCGCAAAATGTCAATTTCTCACGTTGAAACCAGTAAGGAAAGGCAGAAAGTCGGGCGGGGCCGACTATATAATACCCTACACCTCCCTAACAATGCGATAAGGGTTATTGCGATAATAATTTGGAATAATTGGTAAATGGGTAAGAACATATATATGTGGATATATCTAATTCTGAACCGATAATCGCTAAATTAAGCAATATTCGTTCCTAAATTGTATAACATCTTTCTGGAGAATTTTGTAATGATCGGAAGTAAAGTACAACTTCTATAGCGCTTTGTAACCAAATCAGGAGGAACATATACATATATATAAATCTGAATCGATTTTCCCTGAATACTCATTCATGTAAAATAGAAACGTCTTTCTGCCGAATTTCGCTGTGATCGGATATAAAATACAGTTTCTACAGCTATTGAATTTCAAATCGGGGGTAACATATATATGGGGGCTATACCTAAATCTGAACCGATTTTCTCCGAATTTGGCAGTATTCCTTCATGTAATAAGAAACCTCTTTCTGCCGAATTTCGTACTGATTGGGTATAAAATACAGTTTCTACAGCGCTTACATGTCAAATCGGATGCAACATATATATGGGGGCTATGTCTAAATCTGAACCGATTTCCCCCAAATTTTGTATTGTATCTAAGTGTATCACGAGACTACTCTCTGTCAATTTTTGTACAAATCGGTTACAAAATGTTGCTTATACAGAGCATATATGCCAAATCGGAAGTACATATATATGGGAGCTATATGTAAATCTGAACCGATTTTAACCAAATTCAATAGGGATCGTCCTTGGGCCTAAAAAAAGATATGTGCAAAGTTTCGTTGAGATCAGACCATAATTGCGACCTGTACTTTGATTACAAGAATACATCTACAGACAGACGGACATAGCTAAATCGACTCAGAAAGTGATTACAAGTCGATCGGTATAATAAACAATGGGTCTATCTCTTCTCCTTTTGGGTGTTACAAACAACTGCACAAAGTCATAATACCCTGTACCACAGTGTGGTGTAGGGTATAAAAACGTAGTACCACAAATGAAAACATTTCACTAATTTTTTCACAACTTTGATTTTTGTATGGGATTTCAGCGTGAAACCGGAACATAGTACCGTACTTATGTGTGTATATGCATGTCCTTTTTTCATTTTGCTAACATTCTTGAAAACAAACAAAAGATAAAATTCGAATCAATAAACAATTGGAATAATGCCGACTTAGAAAATAGTTAATTTAAATGTCAGAATGGAAATATTGTTGGAGATAACTGTGCTAATGTTATACATAAATTATTTATTTTGTGTTGTTGCGGTGGCGATGTTTGTGAGACATGAAAATTTCCTACTGTTGTACAAATATAAATAAATAAAATTATGTTTTGATTAATCGAAAAATATGTTTTATTGTTATATTTAAGCATTAACATTATATTTGTTGACATATATAAATTATACTTCCATCCATAAACGGAATATCTTCTTCCAACTTTTATGGCTGGCAAGAACTAAGTCTGTATGTTCTTTACAACTATTTCCAAATCGAGAACACAGGAACTGTCCAATTCCATTGTCCTACTGCTTTAGTAGCGTTAGTCGTCCATAATGTTTCCTTAGGCTTTTGCACACAATTGTTCTAAACATACAAACATAAATGTACATATCTAATTACAAGACAAATTTCATATTATTACATTTAGTTACATGTCCTTCCACTGTTTTCCAAATGTTGTTTGCTTTTGCACTGCAATCCAATTGGAATTTCGCTCTTCTGGTTTATTCCATAAACATAATTATTTAGCCTTTCACATCTTTGCATTCTTTATTTCGGAAGATAATTTAATTTATTATTCTTTATTAGGAATTTTATTTCTAATATTTACAACAGTTGAGTTTCTTGCGGACAAAAATAAATATAAACAAACAAATTTATTGCGGCGTTCAATTTGTAACGGCGTTAAATTTGTGGTGGCGCAAAATGTTATTTTTTCGCGTTGAAATAAACATAGTACCACAAACGAAAAAATTTCCCAGTTTTTTTTCGCAACTTTGTTTTTATATGGGATTTCAACGCGAAAAATGAACATAGTACCACGCTTTATAAAGAACATAGTGAGTTCTTGCCAGCCATAAGAGTTGGAAGAAGAAAATCCGTTTATGGATGGAAGTATAATTTATATATGTCCATAAATATAATATAAATCCTTAAAAATAATAATAAAACATATTTTTCGGTTCATCAAAACATCATTTTATTTATTTATATTCGTACAACAGTAGGAAATTATTTTGTTATTTGTATTACCCTAGCTTCTGATACCTCACAAGCATCGACATTGTATCAACATAAACTAAATAATTTATTTAGTTATAACATTAGCTCAATGATCTTCAACCATATTTCCATTCTGCAATTTAAATTAACTATTTCCTAAGTCGGCATTATTCCATTTAATTGCTTATTGATTCTAATTTAAGGCCCAGTTAGGCAAACTTAACCGTAACGCCCCCGTAGCGTAACGAATCAGCTGATTCAATCTGTCATATGGAAATCAGTGTAAACGATTAGCCAACGGAAACGAAACGTAAACGGACGGCTGAATCTGTTGAAATCAGAATTGGACGTTCCGTTTACGTACAATTTGACAACAGCTGATACTACATGTTGTTTACAATTACAATTGTATGTTCACCGAGAAAAGTAAAGAAAATAATTTATTTGTTATTTGTTGTTTAAAAGTGCAAATTAAAATGAAAGACGAATATTTGATTTCATTGGTGCAGTCGCACGAGTATTTATACGATAAATATAATCCAGCATATAGGATATCTGAAAAAAAGCGAGAAGCTTGGAAGCAAATTGGCAAGGAGCTGGGCGTTACAGGTGAGTTTTCTAAAGATCGCGGCTGACTCCATTAAAAATTAAATTAATAATCTGCTTCAGGATTCTTTTGACGACAGTACGAGACAATCATTGCGCCAATCTACTTCATTGTGGGTTAATTTGACAGCAATATAAGCGTATCTACAAACGAGGACTTATACTATCTTCAATGGAAATAGACATAAGTAAAGGGTTTTCCATTAAGGACATGAGAATTTTATATATTAATAAAACACAGAATATTTAAGATATAGAGTTCAAATTTATTCCAAGTTAAGTGCAAATGTTACATTTTAAGAATGAAATTCAATTTCGGTCATATGACCATCACGAGCCCGTCAACAGCGATCTATTCTTTGGACCCAATTTTCCACCACTCTTGGACACATTTCGACCGGAACGTTGGCAATTTCGCGTTGGATGTTGTCTCTGAGCTCGTCTAAAGTTGTTGACTTAGACCAAGAATATTCCTCAGGGGAAACGCAGCATCGCCAATAAAAAAATGAGGAAAGGCTTCAGAGGATGCTGACGATAATGGTTTACTAGGAGGTACAGGTACTGTTCCTAAAATAACTGATTGGCCAAATGGAGAGTATTGGAATATAGCTGTATTTAATTTAAATTAAGAAATGGAAATTGTTTGCAACAAAATAGATTATAAATAAATTGAAGTTTAATGGACATACCCCATCGTGTTGGCTGCCATAACTTCCAACATTAACTGATATGAATGTATATGTAGTTAGCATCGCAGATTCCCACACAATTCGGCATATCCCACATTCGTTGAAAATCATTGGCAATGTGTTTGTACTGCTGTGTAGTTTGTTCACTTAAATAAATCGGCGAAAGCAAGCACAAAACTTCACTGCATTCTAAAATAATATTTCGAATTGTTGTTTTCCCCAGCTTGTGGCTCCATGCAATCGATTGTATGGAACAACCGTGACCCAAATATCTACAATTTTAAAGAATAGAATGTTAATATTTCCCAACTTGGAATCATAGGATAAAGCAATATTTGACATACAGTGGTGTTATTGCTAGTCTCTCTGCCGGTCTAATCCGTTGCTTTGGTGTAGTTAACTCATATTTTATTAATGTTAATAACAAATTAAAAACTTCCATAGGCATTCTAGTATCCGGCTTTCGCCAGTCATTGTTTTTTAGGACGTCCACCCCATCTTCTTATCCGACGATATTTTCTTGATTACTTTTATTGTAATTTCTGCATAGATTTATAAAACACAAATTTATAAACATTCTTTTTGGCTTAATTTTTAATAAACCTAAACAAAAAGAAATCGCGGCTTTTTTGTTTACTTATGTGTTGTTGTTGTCGGATAATATGCCTCTTTTTCTCAACGTTGGCTAATCGCTCAAACGGGCAACGGTAAAGATAAATTACGGTTACGTATGCCTTACCCGGCCTTTAAACTAGTGTTTGTTTTCAAGAAAAGCAAAAAGGAAAAAATGCAAATGCTTATACACACACACATACATATAAAAGTGACATTTCGACACGCACACTTCAAAAATGCAATGCGACAAACATAGTACCCACCTTTAGATGTTGCCGGTACCACAACACCAGCCTCATACGGCTTTTTCGTCATCTTCCAGCGGATGTTACAGACATTGCAACACCAGCCTCATCCGGCTATTTTGTAGTTTCCTGATTCGTCTTGGCATACCAGTTGTGGATTTTTGTTGTGAATACGTCTTCCATTGCGACGTCGTTTTTCAATGCAAAAACATAGTTGGATGTGGCCTATTTCATCCTCTCGGACTCAGAATGAAGGCTCTGGTTCTGCACAGTGAGCACTTTGTTCCATAATATCCATGTTGGTTATAAGTTATGCCATCTGGGCCTTTATCTTCAGGATTACGTATTGTGCGTCACAACCGTCTGCACATTGTCCATTTTTTTCGGCGTTTTCGCTGCTTTCGATCACGTTCACTTCAATGTAGCAACACTTCCGTTGGTATACTGGTGTCGGACATCTCACGAGTGATTTAATTTATCACACTGAAGTGGCGGCAAATCACTTCCGGCTATCACGGTCTATAATGTCGGCGTACGTGTGGTAACAGGTATGTTAAATAATATTGTTGGTCATAGTGACTTTTTATAAATACGGTGAGGAAGTCTGTCCCGTCAATGCGTATCAAGGGTCTGGAGAACTTCTCAAAGGTTCGGGCTGTTTTGGTAGAGGGGTTACCCTTTTCACACCCACACTCAATTTTGCCGTACGCGGTCGTGGTGAGATGTTGAACATGTTTCGGCATGTACGGGAACTCTATTTTTAGTTATTTTATCAAGGAATACTTTAAGATTCGATTGGGTTTTAAGGTGATAAGTCTGGTGAACTTGTCTGGGGACATGTGGCTGATACTCTTGTCTCGGGAGACTGACATAGGTCAGTTGTATAAGGTCGACCGTAAGCTCCACTGCAAGGTGAGATTCAGAAATAGCCATCATTCGCAATTATTCGATCATACTCATTCCGGGCTAGTGAGCATCCCCTCACCATCTCGTTTAGATGAGTATGGCATCCTGAGAGGAAAATCAGAGCAGCATTCGTCATATATCTGTCTATTCGGCATATACCACTTTCGTCATATATCTGTCTACATGAAGGTCTAACGAACGTTCCATCATCCATTTGTCTATTCCTCAAATCTAGACAGCGGCGAAGTATCTTTCATTCAAATATCCTTATCCTCTCGATCTGGTGTGATGAGAAGGAAAACCAGACCGGGAAAGCATATGCCATCGTTGGTCTCACAATTTGCTTATATATGGTAAGCTTTATCTTACGGCTAAGGCCTCCTCTCTTCGCCATGATGCCATAAAGTGTATGATAAGCACATCCGCCTTTCCTCAGTACGTGGTCCACATGCCTTGTGAATGTCATGTCCTCCTGAAAAATGACTCCAAGGTATTTCAATGTATGGTCATTACGTATCACTACGTCGCCTATCTTAATCGCTGGTATGTATTTCCTCGCATTGCAGAACAATCTTCCTCTTCTGCCCTTAAAAATGATGGATATGCATTTCTCAATGTTCAAAGTCAGCCTCCATCTGATGAAGTATATCCTCAATACCTCCAGATATTGACTGATATCTCTCACAGCTATTTTGGCTCTGGGATGCGTGGAAGCCACTAGAATATCATCTGCGTATATTAGTATGAGCTCACCATTTGGAGGCTGGGGTATATCAGCTAAGTATAGGTTATACAACACAGGGCCCAATACGGAACCCTGTGGTACACCGGCCCTCACCATCCGAGTCCTAGAACGGACCTCTTGCAGGTTTACCGAAAATGTCCTTTCCTCCAAGTAGTTTTTCACCAGTCTGACTATATACGGGCTAAAGCCATAACATTGGCGCATCTTATGGATGATTCCATCCTGCCATACGGTGTCGAATGCCTTGCGGAAGTCAAGGCTGACGGCGATTGTGGCAGAGCGATTATTCAATCCAGCTGTTATTTTATGTGATAACGTGAGCAATGCATGCGATGTCGACGTGCTCCTTCTGAATCCAAATTGGAATTCCTTCAGGATATTTTCGGCCTCTAAATGATCCTTCATCCTGTCATATATAATGATCTCATATACTTTTCCTAGACAACACAAATAAGGAGATTGGTCTGTATGCACACGGATTGGTAGGGTCCTTTCCTGGCTTCAGGATGGGTACGACCTTAGCTGTCTTCCATTTCCTAGGAAAATATCCCAAATTTGTACAATGGTTGAAAAATATTGCGACATATTCCCAGGTCCTGCAGTCTATCTTCCTTAGCACGAAGTTGGGGATTCTATCGTCTCCGCTGCTCTTTTTGTTGTTTAGTCCCTTAAGAATGTGGCCAATCTCGGCTGGCTTGACAAACTTAAGTGGTGCCCTTGGGGATTCATATGCTCTTGAACCGTTGGCCAAACATCCCTGCCCGAATTGTACCATTGGTTGGTTTTCTTCCATTACTTCGCTGATGTTTGCTATTTGTGCATTTAATTGTGTTGTCTGGATATTCGCGAATTCGGCAGCAATAATATCCGCCTTTTCCTGTTCCGAAAATACCCTACGGCCTAGTGCGTCTATTATTTCGCCAATGGTTCGATTTCGATACGCACCACCAATCGCCTTAACCTTTCGAAACATTTCGCGATCTGCTGAGATACTTTGCAGAATCTTCAGATGGTGTTCCCCCTCAAAGATTGCAATCCGCTCCTGAATAGTTTTGTTCAGATTTCTTACCGTCGCCTTCATAATGAGGTATTCCTGATGGTCCAGAATCCTATATATTCTCCTCCGCAAGGTTTTCTTCTGCGCAATAAGGCTCAATATGTCATCCGGCAGGCTCACATATGATCCGTTCTTCGCACGGAATTTAGTGATATTCTGTTCCATTGCATTCACCACAGCATTAGTAAGAGTATCGACGGCCAGGTCTATCTCCTCCGGGCTGGCGTTGCGATCCCTTGGAAGCTCTCGTCCGTTTGACGCATTTGCCAAGCTGTTGTTAAAGTCAGCCACTCGCATCCTTTTAAAATCAAATATCTCTTTTGGTTCTCCTCGTTCCATCTCGCCAGCAGTAAACTCAAGCATCACCGCCTTGTGGTCCGATTCATAGTCAATCGTAATAAGTCCGTCCTCTGCCCGTGATGCTTCAAATAGTCCGAGTCCAACGGTAGTCAGGAAAATATCAATGTACGATCGTGAAGTAAATGCACACCTGGTGGCCTCAGAGGTAGGCCTTACCACAATTGTAGGATTCGTCAATAGCCACCCATAGAGCATCCTACCACTTGCATTTTCGCTTTCTCCACGCCAATGTCGATGTTTCGCGTTCAGGTCAGCTCCGATGATCGCCTCGTCTGATCCTATGATAGTATCAATTCTATCTAGGTCAGCCGCTTTCAGCGTAATCTGTGGTCTTAAGTACAGAGCCATAACAACTATATGTCTTCCACCAAGACATCTTATCTTCACAATTGTTCCATCGATGTCCTCCAAATCCGCATTGAGTCGTTCTCCTTTAAATTTGTCCATCAGACAGACTGCCGTTCCACCCTTGCGTCTGTTGATCCTGTTCTGTCTGTATATCGTATATCCTGTCAGTGTAAATCGGTGCCTGCCTGACAGGCCATGCTCCGCGATTAATAAAACATCCGGTTTGTGTTCCCTGGTGAAAAGTTCAAGATAGTGCCTTCTAAACCTGGCCACTATCGAGTTTACATTTATGAACATGCATCTGATCCTAGTCATAAAGTTTGAGGCTTGGAAGGAGACCAAACAAAGACTTCGTCTTTTCCTCCGGTGTGCGAAGCTGGGCGTATGTACCAGCGTAATCTCCAATCTTCTTGAGACATGTCAGAAAATCCTTCCCAAGTAGTTCCTTACAATCCGCATCAAACATACTCATTGCCATGCTAATCTGCTCATTAACTCTGGAGGTTGCAGGAGGTGAGGTCGATGGTGGTGCTCTTACTGCTGTTCTTGCTGCGCTGGAATAGCTTCTTCCACTATTCGCCACTAAAGGTGTATTTGCTGCTACGCGAGCTGCGACTATGGCCCTAGCAGCTTTGTCCGCTGCCTTCCTTTCCTCCATTCTTTGCAAAATTTGAAGTCTGCTTGGGCAGTCTTTGGCGCTGGCCACGTGTCCATCTGTATTGCAATTCGCGCAGTGTACTGGCTTCGCAACGGTCTTTATGGCTGTACCGGTAACTGGATCAAGATTTGTCTCTTCTTCTGCTATGGCATCCCTTCCTGGGACAGAACAATTTCCTGGACCATGGGGCTGTCCGCATTTTACGCATCTAAATGGCATGTTGCAATTCGTCGACACGTGCCCGTAGCGTTGGCAATTCCTGCATTGGATGAGCCCTTTCCTTCGATGTCTTTGTATAGTCACCTTACTGTTCAAAATGAATTGCAGTCTTGCGAATGATTTAATGTCTGACTCTCCTCCAAGCTGAACAATGCATCTGTTGCGTTGTAATTTAATTATCTTCTTTACTTCTATATTTAGCTTCCTTTCCGTGAGAAAAGATTGGAGATCATCTATATCGAATGAGTCTGAGAGACCAGTGACCATCGCTGTGTACGGCTTCGAGTCCCTCGGCGTGTATGTATAGTACGGCAGTTTCTCATCATCAAGGAACTTCTTAATCCTACCGTGATCCTCCATTTTTGACAATTTCAAGTTAATCATATTCTTATTAACTATATCTAATACAAAGAGTCCATGACCCAATAATCTAATCTTTTGTGTAAAATCTTTCACATTCATATTATAAATTTTTATAACGGGTGGGCTGGCCTTACCTTTAATATTAGTTGCAGTTTCCGTCGGCTTTTGCCTTTCATCAGATGAGTTCTTCGTCAATTTAGGTATTGCTCCTTTGCTTCGTGCCGCTTTGGATGTTGATGCTACGTCATCACCAGTCTGTCTGCGTCCCGCGTTGGATGTTGTCGGCAGTGCAACACCAGCCACATCCGGCCTTGTAGAAGATTGCCTTCTTCCCTCGTTGGATGTTGCCAGGCTTGCAACATCAGCCTCATCCGGCTTTTTTAACATCTGCTGGGTTATCTCTGTAGACCAATCGTTGTTATTTTTTGTCGATGTCTCTTCCATTGTGACGTCGTTTATTGATGAAAAAACATTGTTCGATGCAATCGATTTCATCTTCTCACTTTCAGAAACAAGGCTGAGGTTTTTCGCAGCGAGCTCCTTGACTGTGCGATCCAGTTGTGAGATCGTGAGCTGCATTTTTATGAGTTCAAATTGTGCATCACAGCCGTCAGCACATTGCCCATTCTTTTTCTTGCGTTTTCGCTGTTTTCTATCACACACGGTCTGAAAACCATCAGCTGCTACACTGGTGTCAGACATTTCACGGCCACTATGTTGTGGATTTACCACATTTTCAATGTCCAAATTATCAGTGTTCACATCACCAGAGTCTAGGCTCTGTATCACTTTCTCAGCCATTGGCAAGTTGTCCACTTTTCCAAAACTTTCCACTTTCACTGGTTTCACTTTTTTTTCACTTCACTATTAACACAATTCAGGTAGATGTGCACGCGTCGGCATGCACGGGAACTATCAATACATATTACGGAAAACTTTGAACATTTTATAATTTAAAACAATATTGTAGTTGTCTAAAGACAAGCCCTCCAACGCACTACCGAAATATTTGATGTTTGACCTTGTTCAAATATTTGGTATGGATTTGTAAATCTGTAGTGGGTTTAATTTCTCTATTTATTGTCCAAGAACAATTTGCATTGGAACCGACATCGATGATTTGAACAAGGAATTTGCCTGGAATTTAAATAGAAGTTGTATAAAATAAATATTATTTAATTAGTTTTACATATCATAGAATTTGTAGTTTTCAATTATTTGCTTCACTTTGATTTGGATATATGAGATAATAAAGATCTTAGCCTTGAATGTAGTTTCTTTGAATTAGTTCTAGCGATAAATAATATAGAGAGTGCTACACATATTATAGCATAACTCGAGAATAATTTATACGAATTATGTTGGGAAAGTTTTAAATGATCCAAAATTAAATAGCCTTCAACTTCTTCAAACACAAATTTTTCATCCGTTCAGCTGTTTCGACGATATATTACAAGTTATTGCTAAAAATTCATATTTTTTTAGAAAATTTAATAATTTTGAAATAAATGCGTAATAAAAACAACGACAAATGCTCAATTATAAAATGTTTATTAACTTTTTATAAAGTCTGATCGGTCGTGATTAAAATTAGATCATTACGAAAAAAACCAATGCATAACTTAAAAAGTTGTATCGAATTTATAAAATCTAACCCGAAATTTATTTCACCTTAAGACAATGTCCCGATCAAAAATTTCACAGAAAATCTCACAAAAACGCTTCTCTTTTCTTTTTAATTTAGCTATAACTTTTGAAGTTGTGCATCGATTTCCTTCGGAATAGTTTCATTTTATCGTGCATTTCGATACAATAATAAAAATTTAATAACTGTATACTTTTCGACATTTATATTACGCGTTTTTATCGCCGAACGGATAAAAAATTGGTATTAGAAGACATTTACTTAATTTTGCGTTATTTAAAACTTTCCCGAAATAATTCGTATAAAAGATTCTCGAGTTATGCTATATGTGTCGCAACCTCTCTATTTTTGCAAATAGCGATTAATCGCGAGAACTAGAGGAAGTTCAAAGAAACTACCTTTTAGGGTAAGAACTGTATTATATCTATATCCTAATCGGCTGTAAACACCGTGTCTCAAAAAAAGTTGACCAGCGTATTTATAATACATTTCCATATTTCGAGAAATAATGTTACATTTTGCTTAATTTATGCGCTGATAGCAGTTATTTTTAATAAATATTTACTATTAACAAAAGTGTTTTACTAATTGCATGATTTGCCAATAATTTTTGCTTCAGTTTTATAATATAACATTTTAACATTTCTATAAATTTTGCTTATTGTCACTTTCAGTATTACAAAACCTGTTATTCTTATTCTGTTTGCCCAATTCGTTTTGTAAAGTAAATCACCATAAATGACATACAGCCAAGATAACTAAGACGCACAACATCTATTCCTTTTCCTTATCATCAAGCCACAACCACACATGTGATATCTACACGCACGAAATCTATACATTTATGTATCCCTTTTTTCTTTCTTTTGTTGCTGCTATGCGATTTGCCAATCTATTTCTGTCCACACTTTATTTTTAATTAGTTTCAGATATGTGTTTTCATTAAGAAAAAATAACTGTTACTGCCCACAATGAAATTATTTTCTGAATAATATGGAAAAGTATAAAATATTTAAATAAAATTACACTTTTGTATGTACACGTACGTCTACTTACATGTTTCCAGCAATTTAGTTTTCTTACAATCCGCGACGAAAAAACCACAACCGTTTGCTTCTATCATTTCTCAATAGCTGACTACGTAAAAGAAAACAAACGACGAGTTACTTCAAATTTTCAGAGAGCTCTTCAACATTCCATAACAATTATTGACTCGCACATTAACAAACATTTCTGATTCTCCGATAGATAGAATAATTCTCCGAAAGAGAGAAAGAATAATTCTCGGAGAAAGAGAGTTAATTTAAAAGTATGTATTCCTAAAAATAATGGCAAGAGTCATACAATTTATTACCAAGACAACCTTTCCTTTGTGGGGAGCTCAGCCTTAAATTTATTACTCAAATATCTCATACTGTAAATTTAAGTATGGCGCGTGCTTATTTTTAGTAAAATATCATATAATTTAAAACATTATCGTAATAAAATTTAAAATGTTTGTCCTTGATATAAGAATATAATGGTAATTAATTTAAGGCATACATGAATTTAAATACAGTTTTTTTAAATATGTATGGAAAATTCGTTACATTATATTGATTATAATGTTACTCTTTTAAATGAATCATTTTCTTTGAAATCAGTTACTATTCATAGAAAATTCAATAACACTACACTTTATCTTTCTAAATAAATAATTTATTTGTTATATTTTATATTGGAAAATACAAAAAAAAATATAATACATATTACGGATAACCTTGAACATTTTATAATTTAAAACAATATGTAATTGTATAAAGACAAATCGGCCAACGCACTGTGAAGTTTGACTTTTATTTGAATATTGTATTGTTATGTATCGATTCTATAGCGGGATTCGTTTCTCTATTTGTTGTCCATGAACAATTTTTATCGGAACCGACCTTAATGATTTTTAACCTAGAATTTGGCTGGAATTTAAATAGAAATTATATAAAATAAATATTATATTATTATATCATATAGTTTGGATGCTCACTCATTTCCTGCAATTTGTAAATTTTTAATTCCCCACTGCATTTTTCATATATCCAAATAAAGTTCAATTGCGCGAACTAAAATAAAAATAATTTGAATATAAATCAAACAGAATGATTTATATACGATAAAGTATTAAAATAAATTTTATCATATAACTGTCACAAAATGTTGAAAGATAAGAGATATATTAAAATCTTTGGAATATACTTACTTACACTGAAATATTTAGTCACTCTTCTACGACACAAATTCTCATAATAGATCCATACAAAATTTGCTGTACTAACAGTTAAAAAAAATATTTATGTAAGATATTATTAATAATAGAAACTTATTGTTTTGAAAGTGGCGAAAGAGACATTTTTCATATAAATTGAGTTATCAAAAATAATTTTCTCAAAAAAAACAATCGTGACTTAGATTTTAAAATCTTAAGTTTTGTTAGCAAACAAAACTACAAAAACTTATTAAAAATTACTTCTGTAAAACAAAAGCTAATGCTGCTTATGACATTCTTAACCCTGGTGTTAGATTAGCAAATCTGTACGAATCCTAGATTAAGAGTCCATTTGGTCAACATTACATTTTTCATAAAAAAGGAATATGGAAGACAATATTTTATATTTATTTTTATGCAATACTTCGTGAAAAGAAAGCAGCTTATTTACAATTATTTTTGAGCAAAAACGCGTATTATTTTGATTTTAGTAAAACAAAAATATCCCTTGGACAAATACATATATTACCGTTTATAAAGGAAACGATACAAAAATTGGACCAAATGGGCCTAATCTAACAGCAGGTTTAATTATGAAGTACTTATGAAGCAATTATGAACATGAAATCAAGGAAAATTTTAAACTAAAATTAAAAAAGGAAAAAATCTTTTTAAATAAATTATATTTGGAAAACTTTTTAACAATTACTTTGTTTGTGTGAAAAGACGTATTTTATATGTGAACGTCAGTTCGCAAATATATTTTGTTCTAATACATTAATATATGCGTTCCAAATTAAATTTCTTGACTTTCAAATAAAATATATTTGTTCAGAAATACATAATACTTACAAATATTGTTTTCAAATCTATTTCCTTTCAATTCAAACATTCCCATGTAGGGGTATGCTCACTTATTTTTTGCAAGTTATAAATGGCATTCAGCACTGCATTTTTCATATATCCATCACATTTATCTTCAAATATTGCGTGATCTAAAATTAAAATAATTAATTTTTTCTGAAAATAAATGAAATAAAATTATCTATAAACAAAAAAAAAATTCAAATAAATTTTATCATATCACAATTGGAAAACGCTGAAAACTAAGAGAAATATTTCAACCGTTCATATATTACGTTGAAATATTTTGTAAAATTTGCCACTCTTCTCACAAAAGACCCATTCTAAAATTGTTTTACTAAAAAAATTAAAAAGGATCGTTATATGTATAACATATCATTAATAATAAATTTCTATGTTGCCACAAATAATTTTACATTTCTGCATTATGCGCTGGTATTTTTAATAAATAAATACTTTCAATTAAAATGTGTTTTGTTAATTTTGTAATTGCCAATAAGATGTTTATTTCAGGATAATAATATTATTTTTCACGTACCTAAACATTTTCCCATTGTTTCTTTCAGTATTACAAAATCTATTACTCACATTTTTATCATCCATTTAGCACAAATCTCTTCACAGGACTTACAAACAAGATCTCCTTCAAAAACGCATGTACATCGCCATAAATAACATACAGCAAAAATAACTATGACACACGCACTCCCTTATCACAGAGATCGATGGTGACGCCGACGGCATAACCACATGCATACACACATGTACACGACGGTTTCATTAGTTGTTGTTGCTATAAATAACTGTTAACAGTCCATATTAAAATTATTTTCGGTGCAATATGCACGTATGTATGCACGTATACTTACATATTCACAGCAATCAAATTTTTTCACAATCCGCGTCCCGAAAAAAGACAACCGTTTCCTTCCATCGCTTGTAAATAACTGACGATTTAAAAGAAAACGAACAACAAAACTGTTCTCTATTTTCTCTTCTAGCATTCCATAACAATTATTGATTCACACATTACCAAAAAAACTGATTCTCCGAGCGAGAGAGGGAGGGAGAGATTGTATAATTCTCCCGTATGTATTCCTAAAAATAATGACAATAGTCATAAAATTTATTACCAAGACAGCCTTTCCTTTAAGGGGAGCATAGCCTTAAGTTTATTACTCAAATATCTCATACTGTAGATTAAGTCCGATTCGGCATTAAAACTATGACATGTCTACGTCGTAGTGTTAATGTAGAAAATCCTTAAAAGTATTGAAATATTACTTAAAATAATGCGGATTGTCACAAAAATAATGATTTTTTTCTTTAATTTAAATGCGTACATTTAAAGAAGCGCGTACACAAAACTAATGATTAGATAGACATTAATTCAAATTCAAAAAACTTTATATTAAGGAAAATTTCGTAAAAAACGTGTAAATTTTCATTAT
Source organism: Eudasyphora cyanicolor (assembly GCA_963930755.1). NCBI lineage: Eukaryota > Metazoa > Arthropoda > Insecta > Diptera > Muscidae > Eudasyphora > Eudasyphora cyanicolor. The sequence continues at coordinate 74,519,485 of OZ005737.1, read as the reverse complement.
TTTAATGAAAATCATCATTGAATTGATGCCGAGGTAGCATACTTAATATAAAAATGTGTCATCATTAGTTTTATTACTATTTTTTTTTTCAGTGTACTTTGTTTCCAGAATTCTACAATAGTTTCTACTGGTATTCACAGGGTATACATTTTTAATTGTTTTTATTTTCCTATTAAGGAAGCAATTCCAATTAAGGAATACACTCACTCCCCCGCACAGAACTCAACCAAACTGCTACAGAACGAACTAGCAATGCAAGCTTACACCAATTAGCTAAAGTTAACCCACTTTAACTAATTGGTGGGTTTTTTATATTGAAAATTTCGCAGTGGCAGGTACGATGAGTTTTGTGCTGGCTGAATGTACATATATCTCGACGAAGGATTACGGTTAAGATTTAGATTAGGTTAGATTAAGTTTAGATTTAATATTAGAATTAAGTAAAAATACACACGAGACATGCTCTCAAATTACTGAAGTGTTGGGAGAAAACACGAATATAACTTTATGGTAAACTTATACAATATGTTAAAAATAATAAACAAGATGTTGTAAAAAAATTATGAATATTAAAAAAATCCATCATAGTTTTATGGGTTTATGTTATTATGATTCAATATCCGAACTTATGTATGAAAAAAAGACGCAATCAGCCTGAAACTTGAACTTGAGATACAATTTAACCATCCCCCTCGCACTTGTTGAAAAAGAATTTCAGTAAATGTGTTTATACGGGGTGGGCTAAAAAGACAGAAGGGGTTTGAGTTCACTATAACTTTTTTCTTAAGACATAATTATTAATTTGTTTTTAAATACAGTTATTAAAGGAGAATATTTTTTTTTGGCTCGTTGTTCAATTGCGTACTGTTCCATTTAAAATTCCTCGAGTCTTCTTACAAAATAATGAAAAGAAAAAAAATATATGAAAGAAGTTATAAGTATTCAAACTCTTTCGGTCATTTTGGGCCACCCTATATATATCGCACCTGTTCAAAAAGGGTAACAACTCAAACTGTTCCCATAAATTTTAATTTCCAAAAATTTATATTAATGGAAATCTTTGCAAGATGTTGACATTTTTTAATTTGTGAACTTTGGATACAGGGAAATTAATGTTTGAAATAGCAAGTCAATGTGACGCAGGCTTCTGTAGTGTATTGTCCCAAACATATTTGGTTTGAAACATATATCGTCATCGGAAACGATAAAGGGCGTTACAACAAGAAAATTGAAATCGAGTTATTGACGGATTTCGGTACGCTGCATCAACATACGAGTATAAATCCTGAAAATTTGTTTGGCGAATTTATTTAAGAAATTCAAAAGGGCCTAACAACTAATTATTTCTTTTTCCATAGTTAAAAATTTCTATTTCACGCAATTTTCACAAACAAGCTATAAATCATTTTTGTGTTAATTTCTATATGCATCATTATGATTAGGTTATGTCCCGAAAACCTCATTTTTCTAACGACAATTTTTTTCATGTTATTTAGCTTTTTTTCTTTCCTGTAAAAAAATATAATGATACGCCCTTTCGCGTTTCTGATGACAATATATATTTAGGGTACACTCTAAACACATAATATTTGGTACACACAAAACTATATATATTTGGGAAGACGTTGTTCTAAACAACTCTTTGTTTACATCCCAATATGTTTTTATTTGAGACTTTTATTTTCAAATATATATATTTTATTAATTTTCAAATGAAATGTATTTGCTCAGAAATGACATTTAAGTGTCAATATCTCGAAACTTAAAATATTACGTTTTTTTCAGAACACTCATTACACACGGCTTTTAGTGAAAAATATTTTTGAAATTGTCAAGAAAATCCAAACAACTTTGAATTTTTGTAGAATATCGTACGGTTTGGCGCGGAATGATCATATGTACAATTTAAATACCAGTTCAAGGTGAATCCAACGGAACCGGTGTGACATTGTTACTACGTATGGTCTTGACTGTGATCTCTTTAATTTATAGTAATTCACAAAGGGTGTTTTAAGTAGATATCGTCACTGTAAATAAAAATGAGTAACTGATATTTTAGGAATTTTACAGGAGGAAGAAAAAAATGAATAAATTCCAAACATTTTAAAAATATTGTAATGTTGTTCGAATTAAAAACCAAATACAAAAATTGTGTTGAAACTAGGGATGTAAGAAATATTCGCATATGCGAAAGCGAATTATTCGCATCATTTTTAACATCCGCTTCCGCATTCGCAAAACCAATATTTTGAATTTTCGCTTTCGAAAAAATATATTTCAGTATTCGCTTCCATTTGTTAAAATTGTCATATTTTCTTTACCGCTTCTTTGAAGTTATTAATATCAATGAAAACCTTTACCACTGTTGAATAAAATGTGTTTGTCCTTGTGATAACAGGAGGTCAACATATAAAGGGTCCGCCAAATAACTTTTTTTTGCTATAAAAAAGCGAAGCGGAAACGCATTGGATGGTCAGTTGGCTTCAACTCCTGAACCAATTGGACTTTGTATGGCGTCATACCAAGGTCTTTATGCAAAATTCGTCTCAATGATGTCTCCGAAATGTTCAATTGTTGAGAACGACGGTGAATTGATGTTGATGGCGCTTCACGCACACTTTCTGCCACAGCAGCAATATTCTTGGGTGTACGCACTGTCTTTGGCTTTTCACGCTTTGGTTTATCGATGAGGATGCCAGTTTATTTCACGTTTTTTCACAAGATAACGAACATACGGAGCTGACGGTGCTTCTCTTCTTCCAAAATCCGTACGCAATTTTCGCACACATTCTGCAACATTACCATGATTTTCAAAGTAATGTCGCAATATTTCCCAGCTTTGTTCAAGCGTCAGCGGAAGGATAAAACTAATTATCTGTCAAATCAGACATGTGCTAAGTGTTACCATTCATAAAATAAGCACTAGTTGAAAAAAAATCGTTAGATGGCGGACCCTTTAGAAAACGTCCTTAATACTTGAATGTCCTGGAAAAGTATCAATTCTGGTCCATAATTTTGTTGGCACTAAAGGGTCAAACTATTATGAACTTAACATTGAAACAAAGAATTTTAGATTCAACAGCCCAAGGGTAACTTCTATAGTGCTTGATTATTTTCTAACACATTGTATTTATATTATCAATTTGAGTAGGTGGCGTTGTATTCGTTTTATTAACAATTTCCTCATTTATGGACCAACTTGATGGGAACCTTTTGGACTTCAGGTCATCTCCACAGTGAGAAAAACTCAAAATAACATCAATAACAGATCAACCCCTCATAGGGAATCATCAAAATAAAAGGACTCCAAATCACGGCATAGGTTGACGAAGAAGAGCTCTAAATTCTCTGTAACACAAAAACTAAAATGAATTTTGATGAATTATCGTGCCAAATTTTATTAATATTAAAAACTGTCATTTTATAATGGTGTGTTTTTTGATACATTTGCTTTGGATTTGTCCAACTGCAATACATACGATACATTGAATTTAAAGGACAGAATGTTAAATCAATTTGTGAATATCCGCTTCGTATTAAAAAAAGGTATTATTCGCTTTCGCAAAAATTCATATTTCACTATTCGCATTCGCAAGAAACATATTTCAATATTCGCATTCGCTTTCGCTAAAGCCACTTTCGTTACATCCCTAGTTGAAACATTATTTTAATTTTTCTTATTTTTAAAAAGGGTTTTTGTTAGTTAGGGCTTTTTTATTTTAATTTTTGTGAAAATGAATATGAGTTAGGGCCTTCGAATTTTGGAAAAATAATATTGAAAATCGTGTTTTATCAAAAAATAAAAGTATATTTCAGTAAAATGGATAAGTTTAATAAGGAAAAATAATAAAAGTATCATATTTTATTAGGTTAAGTCAGATTTTAGAGGGTAAATTAAAAAAAATACCGCTTGAAGCATTTTTTTTAAGATCTTGCGAATTATCCCACTTTGTTTTAGAGATTGGTAGCTTTTTGTGTGGTAGAAGCTTCTGTCTTTGTGGTAGAAGTTTATATTCTCCACATATATATTTTTTAAAAGATATTAAACCGGAAGGGCCCTGCGCCAAATCTCGCAGCATGTTATCGGTAGGATCCCCTTGACGTCTACCTGCAAATCAATGTTTGATTAATGTTGGAAAATAAAGGTCGAATTGAATATATGTCGGTCTAGGAAATAAGTATAATCCAAGGTGTCGGAGTCTTTCTATTTCTAGCTTCTTTAATGAGTTGCACAAACTGAGATGGTAGATTTATCTCAACTTTTCTATCAATTTGGGAATGCGTTGCATCACACTCCATTTGGGTATGTCCAATAATTAAATATTTTTGTTCGATAGTAATTTTAGTTTTGACACAAAAGGTAAGCAATCTTAGTCGACACTGTTAAGATTGACGACTTCATAAATTGCTCGCCAACCCGTACCCTAAAAGACCTTCCTTTGAGAAAGCCTGCCACCATCCTACATATCTGTCCATCAAAACCGAACGACTGAAGTTCATAAATGATTCAGTCTTGCCAGACGGTATCAAAAGATTAGCGAAATCCAATCCTATAGCAATCGTCCCATGCCTACGAGCGAAACCTCCAATCATGTACGACGAAAACGCAGTGAGAGCGTGAGTCGTGAAATGACCCGCTCGAAAACCAAACTAGCAATCCCGAAGAATGTGCCTATCCTCTATCACAAGTTTCAACCTGGCAAGAATGAAGAACTCGAAGAGCTTGCCAAAAGGCGACAATGGCGAAATAGGCCTGTAACCACTACAAAGTCCCGGGTCAGAAACGGCCTTGCGGGTAGGGACTACAAGAGACTCCTTCCACGCACGAGGTAAATAACCTATGTTCAAGCAGTGGTTGAAAAGAACCTCCAAAATAAATAAACTACCTTTAGCACAGCATCCGAAACACCATCGACCCCACTCGACTTCCGGGAAGGCCAACTAGCCAACGCCCTACCAACACACTCAGGACGAACGAAGCAACCCTCGTACCACACAGCCCTATCAGCAAAGGCGGAGCCATCAGCCCTGAAGTCACTGCAGAAAGTCACCAGCGGAGTCCTGCTGTCAACCCCCACAATAGCCTCAGTTACGAGGCCGCTGAAAGAGCTGTCAACTGGATTATCCGTATTTCGGTGCACACTCTGCACGTGATCTGCCAGAAGCTCCGCCTTAGGCGCATCGCCGTCCACGGGAACGCCATCAGATCCGATCAAGCTGGCGACGGGGTCTCTAGCAGAGAGTCCAGCCGCCCTCTTGACCTGTCCATAGGTCCTAGAATCCACTCTAATACGAACTCAACCTATCAACACAAGAATCGATCTCAGCCTCAGAGACGTTTCTGTTAAATGGGAACTCAGAGCCCTCCAAACCACCACGCACATGCCCCCTGAAACGGCACACATCCATCCTACCAAAATCGTAAAAAGTCCTTCCCTCCTGTGTCTGAAAACCTCCTACACCCAAGGGAAATTCCACTGCCCTATGATTCGACTCAAAGTCAGGAGTCCTAAGGAACTCCCTCAGGAAGAGTAAGTCCCGGAGTTATAAGAAACAAATCTATATACGACCCTGACGCCTCGCTCGGCCTGTCCGCCGACGGACATCAAAATTCGGACAGCCACTAAGAAAATTACTGAGAATTCTACCCCTAGTATTAGCCTCAGTACCACCCCACGACGGGTGTCTAGCATTCAAATCGCATCCTATCAGAACGTCACCGAGCGCACACAATCCTAGAACCGGATCTAGATCGGAAACAACAAACAGGTCCCCAGGACGGAGATACAGAGAGACAAAGAAAACAGTAGAGCCATCCACCCTCCACACCTTAGCAACACAAGACTCAATACCGCCCGTATTGAAAGATACCTCTTCGCCACGCAGACCGTCCCTCACCAGGACAGCCGTACCCTCCAATGACTACCTTCCCTATTCCGCCTAAACATAGTGAAGCCCTCAACCCTACACCTACGACCGGGCGGAAGCTATGCTCCGCCAAAAGCAAAACATCAGGCCTATGCCTATCAAGAAAAACCCTCAGATAATGTCTCTTGCTAACAGAAACAATAGAATTAACATTCAAAAATATACACCTAGACAGAAGACCCCCAATGTACATAAACAGTCCCAGCATCGCACTGGACCTACCCTCAGTTGCCAACATGCTCCTGTACTGCGGACCAAAAGCAAAGATATCCGACATAACTTCAGAAACGCCCTTACCATACCCAGTGCGGGCAGCAGAAGCAGCTGCGGGGCTTTCCGCAGGGGCAGCAGCGGGGCGGACAGCCGGGGCAGATCGGGAGCCCATCGCTGCGGCATAGTATACGTTGGCGCGCACGTCCGTAAATTGTTCACTTACGGTCTGCCTCTAGGCTTTGGCGGCAGCCTACCTTGAGCGGAATGGCGCACTTCGCCGGTCCGTGAGATCCTCCACATTTCACACATTGGTATGGCATTCCGCAATTAGCGGAGACATGCCCATACCGCTGACAATTAAAACTCTGGACAATCTCACGACCCCTGTCTTTTCTAAAATGCACCCTACAATGCAATACCTTATCTAATCTGTAGAGGCGATCAACATTAGAAGCCCTCGACCCTCGAATAAGCCACTTGTCTTCAGAAAGACATGTGCAACTTACGACCTCAACCTTTAAACCGACCTTAGTCTCAAGGAATCCACTTATCTCTTCAGAAGAATATTCCTTGGACAAACCCTCAACAACGATAGAATACGTATGAGTACGGAACTTATACTTCCTCTCCAATAAGACCGCCTTAATCTTTTCGAAATTTTCCAATCCCCTAGCACGAACAGAAATTACCGACTTCCGAGTAAATGGTCAAGCACACCAGCCAAGTCCCTGAGGCCCACATCGTAGACGGTTATCGCCGGCAAAGACTTCGGTTTGCCGACGGGAGCTGGAACAGTCTTCGAGCCGACGTCATTCTCCGTCGTGATCGCCGTCTTCCTACGTCCAACGTTGGAGAGCTTCGGCTTAGCCCCCTTACCTTCATCACCAACTGGGGCCGTTGCCGGCGGTGTAACCTTGACCTCATCCGGCATCATCTTCGTGCTGGAGCTAGCAGCCACTTCAGCAGACCAGTGAGCGCCTGGAGTTTCGTCCATGCGCTCCTTAGTGGCGTTGTCCGGAGGCCACGTGCCGTAAGCTGTGGCCTCCAGCTTCATCTCTTCGTATGAGTCACCACATTGGCATCTCTTCTTCCTTCGCTTTCCTTTTTTTTCTGTCAAGCACAGTCTGAAACACCATCCCGCGCTGGTCTCTCAGCCAGACGCGGGGATTTATCCTTCAAATCGGCCGAAGCCGTCATCCGGATTTTCTCATCAGCCATTTGCAGCCAAAATTCGGCCGCTGGCACAGCAGACACTCTTCAGAAAATTGTCAGACTCGGGCAATTTGTCGTCCGACTTATCGCACGGCACTTCTAGTGCCGTCGGAAGATCAACTTTCAGTACACTACTGTAGATTTCCACTTTTAATCACAATTTATAACCCTTTCACTTTTTTCCTAGGAGGAGCACTATTCGCTGGAGGTCTTGCCTCGTCGCCGGTCACTGGCGAAGGATTCCGCATAAACTCTATTTCCTAACCGTGATTTTACGAGTATACTCATCATCCGGAAAATTGTTCGCTTTATGTTGCACACAGACGTCACATTGATCCTTATTGGCGTAAATATAATATTTTCTAGTCTCACATTGGTCCAGGTATAGTTTGTATAATTCATGATACGACGAACAATTCCTTTCAAAATAACTTTTTTTGATTTTTTTCTGCAATAATGTGACTCAATTTTTGGCAATCGTCCAAGATTTTTTTATAAAAAGCTTGCGGTCTGTAATTTTTCAGTCCAGATATCGTGTTGCTTTTCCATTGTTTGCCTAAATGCGACGACTTTTTAGGACTTAGCCGTATGCCATGATTGTCACAACTTCGCATATAATTTCAAATCTTTTTTTTCCTTTAATCCCAATGTTGAATATAACATTTGACGGCACACTTGCAAGGGCATTGTTTTATACCTCGAAAAATATTCTACTGTTTGGGACCATCAGGACTTTTCGGAGCAACTTTTTTTTTCAACGAAATTACAATCAAACGTTTTGATCCCAAGTCATCTCCCAAAAAGCACCATGGGCTCTGTAAATTGCAAACAATTTCTTGTCGCGTTTTTTCACAATATTTTGATGAGCATGTTACTCCAAGTTATCTAGAGGGCTTTTCCGATACCCTCTTCTTGCCCACACCCATGTATTTTGCACCTTTAATTTTCTGTTACATTTCACTCTTGTCTGTTGGCAATTTCCTTCTCTTGGTACCAACGTCAATATCGGATTCTCCTACCACCTGTTAAATTTTAATCTTTTTTAATCAATATAAAAAATGCAAGCCTACTTTAATTTTGTTTTTTTATGATTTTTTTAGATGAGTTACGCTTTTAAATTGTCTATAAAACCACAATTTTTCACCATTTTTTCAGCCTTATGGTGATTTCGATTCTTAAAAAAATGTTGCCCCATCAACGTGAAATTCTGACAAATATTTGCCATTTTTAGGTGAAACAAATGTAGTCCATCGAATTAAACTTAGCTCATATTTCAAAATGTGGTATACAATTCTAGTTTTCGGGAAAAGGGCAACAAAAATGTTTTGCAGAAATGAAATCGACATAGTTATTTTGGGTGTGATTTATTTATAGTGATGTACATACATTTATAAAGGAGATCTTGTTCGTAAGTCCTGTGAAGATATTTATGCGAACACAAAAAAACGAAACTGGACGATAAAAACGGGAGTAATAGGTTTTGTAATACTAGAAGAGACAATGGGAAAATTCATAATTCATAAATAGTGTTAGTGTGATTAAACAAGAATAAGGGAAAGCTCCTAACCGGTAAAGTGGAAGACATCAAGAATATTGCGAGAAGTGTTTTGCCGACGAGTTTCATCACCTTTTGACAAATCGGACAACCAGATGCCTGCATTTGGCGTGCTATTATAATATTATAACAGAGAAGCGAGCGAAACAGTTCTGTCAACAGGACTCTTGAATTGTGAATTTTGGCGGACAATTTCGTCGACCGGGGTTTTGGTCGTAATGGTGCCCCCGAGGGGCCGTCTATCCCGCTCCTATTTGGCGCCAAAAACGAGACCTCAAGGTTTCGTCTGCCGGAGCAGTTTTAACACACCTGAGGTTTTCGTCTACGGAGTTGGTTTAAAGAGTAAACGCCCAGATTTTAGCAATTCTGGGCGATTCGACAATATAACGGACACCGGAGGCACTACCGACGGTCAGAAGATTGCTGCCGAACGAAAGCAGCTTAAAAGAAGAAGAGCTGCTGAAACTGCAGTGGCAAAGGGGTGATTCGCCCTATGAAGTGTTGAAAATTCAACTTACGATGGATATGTTGAATAAGACTATCTTGCGTCTAGAGAGGGCGAATCAGGTGATCCTTGAAGAAGTGAAAGCGTTGTGGAAGGAGAAGGCCGTCGGTTTTCAGGCGTCGAAGGATGTTCCCGCAGGACCCCCTTTGGATGAGCAGATGTCGACAGAGGCAGCTAAAGACCGCTATGCAGAAGACGACAAAGGCTGCAGACAGTCGGCGGAGGTAGGTGTCTTCCTGCCATTATTGTGTACGACGTCGGTATCAAGGTGATCACCGACATGCTTGGACGAAGACTTGAACCGAAGGACTTCATTTGTAAAATGGTAAGAAGGTCGGTTATATCTGGGCTAGATAAGTTCGTTTTGACTAGGGAATTGTTACCGTATGCGGAGGTTGCTGAGCGACTCTAAGGAGTACAGTGCGGAAGAGATAAATAGGTATTTATAATCACAGGTCTTCTTCTAGGGTGTTTCACTGCAAGGGGCAGTTCAGGAAGGATAAAGGGCGTGAGGTCCGCAGTGCTCGGCCACGATTCAGCGAATTGCGGCATGTCATACCGGTGTGTGAAGTGTGGCCAATAGCATGGACCGGTAAAATGTTCCATTCCTCAGAGGGGTGAGGAGGGGAAGAACCGAACCGATCACTGGAAGGTGATCGAAGTTGCGGCCCGGCCGGTTAAATGTGCCAATTGTGATGTAGAGGGGTATGCTGCAAAGAAAGGCCATCCTCTTGCAGAGGACAAAACTCAAGGTGGAAAAGCGGGGGGCTCATGACTGGTGGAGGTCAGAGGCGGTGTATAATATACACAACCCCGGCGGCAACTGGCACGAACTGGCGGCGTTGGCGTAGTTAAGGCGCTTCGCAAGGGGTGGGGGCAGATCAGAGTGTAGGTCGTTCTTCGATAAGGGTATGTCAGAGGTTATGAAGGACATTTTTCAGTTCGCTCACAGGTATAAGGAATTCTCTGATAGGCAGTACAGGTTTCCTGATGTGGCACTTAAGGGGTCAGGTGAGGTATTATGGGGTTTTTCTCAATCACCCTGCAGGAAGCCAGACTAGTTCAAAGACACTGAATTCGCTAGCCACAGGACTAGTCCCGCTTCTATATCCACCCCATGTATTTAATTGCGAATTTAACATAATGATTTCATAGGACGGTGATAATTGTCCCCCACCTGCATTACATTCCTTTAGCCACATTGTGCTACGTATACGGCTAGTCACATTGACTACCCACATGGCCAATGAAATTGACCTACGTTTTATTAACGTCTTATTAAACAAAAAATATTCGAAATTATTTGTTTATCGGATGACGTAACTTCTACTAAAATTCAGTTAAAAATTTATAAAATATAAATTTCAGGTAAATACTCGTATATGATTTTGATGACTAAGTCTTCTTGAAATATCTCTTTTTCTGCAGTTTTATGGCCTTTCGAAGTTGATCCGCGGCAGCTCCTAACTTCATCTTAAAATATAAAATGTTAAAAATGTACGAAGATTTTTTCTAGTTATTACCTAACATGGCACTGTAAAAATTTTCTAATTGTTTTAACGATTTTATTGGACTGCCATTAAGATGCTTACTACTTCTGTAAATTTGCTTGCTTATTTTTGCCGTTTGCGTTGCAAAATTGTAAATTTTTGAAATTAAAAAAAATTTAGTTTGTTCAGTTCAAGTAAAAATTAATATAATTTCAAAAAGAGTCATTGCCAACTATGTAGAATAGGTTAGGGTAGCAGTCGTTTCCTTCAGCTCACATAGACCAGGTTAGGTCCCTAGTGGTTTTTAGGTTAGGGTAAAGAATAGGTAATTGATGATTTTTTGGCAGCTCAGCTGTTTTCGTGTAATATGGTACTCTCAAACATGTTAATTTTCGTCTATAATTTAACCTTATTCGACTTACAAACGAACGCTTGAAGATTATTGAATTTTATTTATTTTTATTGGATTTTGAGTTCGGTGAACAGTTTATTTCACGTGTGGGGCCGGTCAATTGGCCGCCTAGATCGTTCAATTTAACGCCTTCAGATTATTTTTTATGGGGCTATCTTAAGGCTCATGTCTATAGGGACAAGTCTTCAACTCTTGACGCACTGGAAGCCAATATTGTCAAATGTATTCGTGAGATACCGGCTGATATGTTTGAGAGTATGCCAAAATTGGACCCAGCGTATGAACCATATGAGGGGCAGGCGCGGTCAACATTTACGTGCAATGATCTTCAAACATTGAATTATATAGACTGACCTATTTATTTTATTTATATTTTTGGCTATAAGCTGTTACAAATAGGTAAAATAAGATCTCGCTATTTTAAAAAAAAAAAATTTAAGAAGTTTTATGGGCATTTTAGTTTTTGTAAAAATTAAAAAAATATAGTTTTTGTTTTTTTACGAAGTTTACATTGTTTTAAAGAGGACACAATGCGCCAATTTTTTTGGAAATTTTTTTAAGAAAGTTTTTTTTAAACCTTTGTGGAAAAAATTGCTCCCCGCTCGATTTCCTTCAAATTTTTAAAGAATATTCGTCAGACTCTCACAAATCCTGAACAGTAAAAAAATTTTGGGAGACTCAACATTTGTAAAAGTTATGGACGATATACCGAGACTAGTCTGACAATTTTCGTCTGTTTTTGCAAAACACTGCACAGTGGTACTAATTCAAAAAGGGGAATAATTCTACCGTTTCTTAACCAAACATCCAATTGCGACCAAACTTGGTAGATGAAGAGGTGTTAAAGAAGTTAAGTTTTATATTTGGGCCATATAACCTATGTCAGACAGGGGCGGAGCTAGAGGGCCTCATTGTTGGCCACATCGGGTGAAGAAAATGTTCAAGCGCGTGTAACTCGTGTTTATCCTCCGATTTATATTATTTTTTTGTGTGTGTTCTACTAACTGAGGTCTACAAAAAAACTTTTTACACCTAAGAATTATCTCGTATAGTTACCGAGATATCTGCAATTGAAAATTTAATTTTTTCCCTTACCGTGTGCTAGTTTTTTTGTAAATATCGAAGCACAATATGCACCGATTTCAACCATATCCACATGTCTGGATGGGCAATAAAGTTTCCTATATGGCGAAAAAAATGTTTCGATATACCCAATATCTGATATTGAGATATCTGCAATTGAAAATTAAATTTTTTCCCTTACCGTGTGCTAGTTTTTTTGTAAATATCGAAGCACAATATGCACCGACTTCAACCATATCCACATGTCTGGATGGGCAATAAAGTTTCCTATATGGCGAAAAAAATGGTTCGATATACCCAATAGTACAAAAGTTATGACCACTTGAAGTTACACATATTTATTCTTTTGTTTCTATTTTTTTAACTTATAAACGATTCATACTTTTTATCCCCACACCTTAGAGAGGAGGGTATATATCATTTGCTACGAGCCAAAAGTGTAACACATCGAAGGAGTGATCTAAGACCCTGAGTATGTTCGGCGGATATTAGTTTTGGGTCATTTTAAGTCGAATGAGAAATGTCCGTCCGTCCGTCTAAAAATTTGTTTAAAGATAAAAACACAAAGTTGCCAAAAATCACCCTTTCTAAGTTTTAAATCCATATTATTGTTAAAGATAATTATTATTATCCTATTTGTTATCTGTAGGGTGAGAAAAAAGTACAATAAAATTTGCCTAATTAAATATAAATAAACTATATTTAAATATTTTTTAAATTAATATGGATTTCTTTGTTTTGATATTTCCACGGTATAATCATAAGGTAGTCTACAGCAATCAGCTGTTTAAAATTTTTTCTCGAGGGTGTTTTTGGTTGTCAAGTGAGAGTCAAATTCACTGGTTTAATGAATTCAATCATGGCCGACGCTGATAATGCAAGATCGTCATGTGACATACCGTGAGATAGATACATCCTTGGGGATTTCTTCCACCAGCATACATTCGATATTGCATGAACACCTAGGCGTAAAAAAGGTTTGTTCTCGTTGGATCCCGCACAATTTGACAATCGCTAAAAAATGGCTCGTGTCGACTGGTGCAAAGAAATTTTGAAAAAATACTATCGCGGTGCTTCAGAAGACGTTTATAAGATCGTCACAGGTGACGAATCTTGGATCTATGCGTATGCGCCCGAAACAAAACAGCAATCGACCGTGTGGGTCTTCGAAGACGAGCCAAATCCAACGAAAGTTGTTCGTGGAAGAAGCACTTCGAAGCAAATGGTCGCCTGTTTCTTCGGCAAAACTGGTCATGTGGCGACTGTTCCGCTTGAGCAACGTAGGACGGTCAATTCTGAGTGGTACACCACAATTTGTTTGCCTGAAGTCTTCGGAGAAATTCGAAAAACGAACAAGAGAAGACGAATCGTTATGCACCATGGCAATGCGTGCTGTCACACATCGGCTCAAACCAGCGCCTTTTTGACCGGCCAAAACGTCGAATTGATGGGTCATCCGCCGTACAGACCTGATTGGACTCCCAATGACTTCTTATTCACTCACATCAAGAAAAAACTGCTTGTTTTGGAGGTGTCTCAATCGGAGTGGAAAAAGTGCTTCGACAATTGGTTGAGCGCATGCTGAAGTGTACAAATCATGCTGGAGAATACTTTGAAAAACAATAAAACAATTTTTGATGATAAATATTCGCATTATTAGGCTAGAAATATATACAGCAGCCCTCGTATAGTCGGCCACTGTGGTCTTCCTCTATACTATAGTCGACCACTGTGGTCTTCCTCTATACTATAGTCGACCACTGTGGTCTTCCTCTATACTATAGTCGACCACTGTGGTCTTCCTCTATACTATAGTCGACCACTGTGGTCTTCCTCTATACTATAGTCGACCACTGTGGTCTTCCTCTATACTATAGTCGACCACTGTGGTCTTCCTCTATACTATAGTCGACCACTGTGGTCTTCCTCTATACTATAGTCGACCACTGTGGTCTTCCTCTATACTATAGTCGACCACTGTGGTCTTCCTCTATACTATAGTCGACCACTGTGGTCTTCCTCTATACTATAGTCGACCACTGTGGTCTTCCTCTATACTATAGTCGACCACTGTGGTCTTCCTCTATACTATAGTCGACCACTGTGGTCTTCCTCTATACTATAGTCGACCACTGTGGTCTTCCTCTATACTATAGTCGACCACTGTGGTCTTCCTCTATACTATAGTCGACCACTGTGGTCTTCCTCTATACTATAGTCGACCACTGGGGTCTTCCTCTATACTATAGTCGACCACTGTGGTCTTCCTCTATACTATAGTCGACCACTGGGGTCTTCCTCTATACTATAGTCGACCACTGTGGTCTTCCTCTATACTATAGTCGACCACTGTGGTCTTCCTCCATACTATAGTCGACCACTGTGGTCTTCCTCTATACTACAGTCGACCACTGTGGTCTTCCTCTATACTATAGTCGACCACTGTGGTCTGCCTCTATACTATAGTCGACCACTTTGGTCTTCCTCTATACTATAGTCGACCACGTTGGTCTACCTCTATACTATAGTCGACCACTGTGGTCTTCCTCTAGACTATAGTCGACCACTGTGGTCTTCCTCTAGACTATAGTCGACCACTGTGGTCTTCCTCTATACTATAGTCGACCTTGTGGTCTTCCTCTATATTATAGTCGACCACTGCGGTCTTCCTCTATACTAGAGTCGTCCTCTGAGGTATTTCTCTATATTATAGTCGACCACTGAGGTCTTCCTCTATACTAGAGTCGTCCTCTGAGGTATTTCTCTATACTAGAGTCGACCTCTTAGGTCTTCCTCTATACTAGAGTCGACCACTGTGGTCTTCCGCAACACTGTGGTCTTTCTCTATACTATAAAAATGGTGGTCTTTCTCTATACTATAAAAATGTTAATTAAAAACGATCTAAACGACAAGAAAAAGAAGGTTGAAATTTGCCAAGTAACATCAGGATTCTCTGTGGACAATAATTGAATTGCCTATGAACACTCCAATCAAGACTTTTTGTTCACAGCCAAAACCAGGGATTTTTTTTTTTAGTTCTTTGTGTTATTTTAAGTTTTAAATGATAAATTTTTTGGCTGTTTTTTTAATTTAAAAAATTTTTGTATAGTGATGTCTCTATTTCATTGCACACCCTGTTGCACGTGCATATGTTACGTTCTTAACACAATTTTCACAAAAAAGAAAAAGATTTCAATAATTATGTACAGCATTCTCGAATTCTTCCAATTTTATTTTTTATTATTGTGTCAAAAATAAATGATGTAGTTTTGACACTTCTATTCAATTTGTCATCTACGTTTTGACAAACAAAAACACCCGAGGTTTGAACAGAGTTGATATTTTGTTGTTGTTGGGCAACTGCGACTACCTTCTAATTGTATCATGGATATTTCTTTCTTTGTCCGAATTTACACTGGCTGAATGTTCAGCAGATTATCGGCGTTTGGTCGGAGAGAGGGGCAGTCGGCGAGAGGGAGGAAAAAACTCTCCCTGAACGTTTTGAGTTCTTCGTGCAAGTTCAAAAGAGAATTTGATGATAAGCTGCTGAAAAACTTGCCTAGTGTAAATCCGGACTTTGATATAGAATATATATCGTCATCAGAAACGAAAAAGGGCCTATCATCATGTTTGAAAATTTTACAGGAGAAGCAAAAAACTAAATAAAATGAAAAGTGCTGTCGTTAAAAAAAAGTTGTTTTCAGGATAATATCTAAATAAAATGATGCATATATAAAATCATACAAACATGATTTATAACTTGTTTGTGAAAATTGCGTGAAATACGATTTTTTAACCATAAAAAAGAAATAATTTGTAGTTAGGCCCTTTTGAATTTCGTTAATAAATTTTAATATTACGCCGCCTAAAATTTGTCAGGATGTGTATTTTGATGCAGTGTACCGAAATCCATCAAAAACTGAATTTCCATTTTTCTTGTTGTTACGCCCTTTTTCGTTTCTGATGACGATATGTATATATTTACCTTAAGTATTCGTACTGCGTTTAAATTTATTTGTTTTCGGTTAATGTACAACTTTTTTTGCTGACTGTATGTGGCGGAAATATTACATATTAACTCCGCATTGAAATATATATAAGTATACATATGTAAATTATTTATTGTGAAAGTTGGATATAAAAAATAATTATAATGTTATTGTAAATAATATACTTACATATATGATCTCGAATGTATTAAAACTTATTCAAAAATATTTATGTTTATACATATTTGTACACTAAAAACCATTACCTTTTGTTAGTGAAGAGGGTAGTGCACAAGGCCTAGCAACATTACTAGTAATTGTGTGGACAATTGCCACATTCCAGTTGTAACGTTACGCTACTTTAAGCTAGCGATGTGGGTGTTTGAAATGAACTATCTACTTCACTAGCGATACTAGGACAATTGCCACTCAAAAACTTGCCGGGTACTGTTAGAATTTGAGCTATATTCCGTCCGCCTGGAAGAAGGCTTCGTTGGTTGTTCCTATTAGGAAGCCGGGTTCTGATTTTGGGCTATGCGGTAGTTATAGGCCGATTTCGCTCTAATCGCAGTAGTAGTAAACTTAGTAAACTTCTTGAATATTTCGATCTTGCTAGGATCAGGAGAATTGTTGATGCTATACGCATCCTATGGACTTCCAATTTGGGTTTAGGCTCGGCCTCTCCACTTCTCATGTACTTTGTGCATTCTCTGATTTCGAGATAGGTTTTGATAGGAGATGGTGTACCATTGCAGTTGGTCTAGATTTTGCTGGGGCGCACAGTGGTCCAGAATCGTTTTTTACTGGCCAAAAGTCTTCAAGCTTTTCTCCAGTTCAAATTGCAATAAAATCGGTTCAGTCGATTTGCATGAAATTGTGGGTTTTTGTTTATCTTCTAAATAAATACGTTGATAAATAAAGCATTTAAAAAAAAAATTTTAAAACAGCATTAAGGAAAAATGATTTTTTACTTATATCACAAAAGCAGTAAATTATAATTTTTATTCGTTCAGTTGAAAAATTTCCTGCAAATCTTTCATATTTAGTTCCGTATTATTTCTGTCCTCTAGCAGTCCCTCTGCTTATTCATCTAAGTCCCGATGATCCTCTTTCCATTGATGACGAATGCTAGAGATGAGCGCATCTTACGTTGGCAACAAAATGTTATGGTATTGTGATCAGTGTTTCAGTCGCTACGTTGAATGGTTTTAAACTGTGGTCGACAGGAAAAAACGCAAACGTAGGAAGAGGCGGTGCAATGTGCTGACTCAAAAAAAAAGATAAATTGGAAGCCACGTTGGTGGAAAGGAATTTGGCCCTCGAGAAATAGCAGGTCACTAGAGAGGCTAGCGTTGTTCAGTTGCCACCGGGCGACGCCACCGAGGAGCGCATGGACGACACTCCAAGCGTTGATTGGTCTGCTAGCTCCAGCACGATGAAGAAGCCGGATGAGGCCAAGGTTGCACCGCCGTCAATGGCACCAGTTGGCAACGATAATAAGGGGCCGAAGCTCTCCAACGTTGGACGGAGAATGACGTCGACTTGAAGAACGTTGCAGCTCCCGTCGGCAAACCGAAATCTTTGGCAGCAATAACCGTATACGACGTGGGTCTCAATGACTTGGCGTTGTTTGGTCTGCTAGCTCCAGCACGATGAAGAAGCCGGATGAGGCCAAGGTTGCACCGCCGTCAATGGCACCAGTTGGCAACGATAATAAGGGGCCGAAGCTCTCCAACGTTGGACGTAAGAAGACATCGATGGCGACGGAGAATGACGTCGACTTGAAGAACGTTGCAGTTCCCGTCGGCAAACCGAAATCTTTGACAGCAATAACCGTATACGACGTGGGTCTCAATGACTTGGCCGATGAGGTCAGGTTGGTGAGAAAGTCAGTGATTTCTGTTCGTGCTAGGGGTTTAGAGAATTTTGAGAAGATTATTGCAGAAGTATAAGTTTCACACGCATACGCCTAGGGCTTTACGAACATATTCTGTGGTTGTCGAGGGGTTGTCCAAGGAATATTCTTCGGAGGAGATAAAAGGATTCATTGAGACTATGGTCGATTTTAAGGTTCAGGTTGTGAGTTCCACTTGTCTTTCTGAAGACAAGTTGCTCCTTCGGGTTTCGAATGTTGTTGATCGTCTCTCATTTTAGAAAGGACAGGGATTGTCCAATGTTTTAACTGTCAGCAGTTTGGGCATGTCTTCGGTAATTGCGGAATGCCAAACCGCTGCGTAAAATGTGGACGATCTCACGGTCCGGCGAAGTGCGGTCTTTACAATATTTAGGTGAAATAAGGAAGGTAGTTGTTGGGATAGTACGGCTGTCCTGGCGAGGGACGGCCTGCGTTGCGAGGAAGTCTCTCTCAATACGGGCGGTATTGAGTCTCGTGTTGCTTAGGTGTGGAGGGAAGATGGTTCTACTGTTTTCTTTGTTTCTATGTTTCTCCGGCCTAGGGACCCGTTTGCGTGATGGTTTGGAGGGCTCTGAGCTCCCCTTTGACAGGAACGTCTCTGATAGATCCATTCTAGCGTTGATATGTTGAGCTCCACTTTTCGGGAGGCCACCGATTCGTCGGTACCGAGAGAGCGGGTGCGAGATAGGGCGATTGGTGATTTACCACCTCGTATATTTCGATTCATTCGCGAACGTAGGAGGCTTCGTAGGATTTTGCGCAGGACTGGTAACCCGGAGCGGCACACTGTTCTTAGGGCCGATGTTAGGAATCAAGATGGGATATTTGAGGGCCCCATATATATTTTCGAGAGGGATCAGATGAAGGATTATCTTCTAGCTGGAGTGCCTCAGGGCTCTCTTCTGGGACCGGTGCTGTACAATATATTCGTCAGCGACGTGCCCGGTCCTCCCGAGGGTGGCTTGTTACTAACCTACGCGGATGATGTATTGCTGGATCTTTCTGAACCAAGGGCTAGCACGCTTAACCGACCACTGAATGTTTATCTGGAGGATTTACACCGGTATTTCGCGAGTTGGGCACTTTCACTCAACGTAGTGAAGTGTGTTTACGTCAGCGATGGTCACACACATACTTCCACAAAATTCAATATTCCATGTCTGTACTTGTGCGAAGTGCTAACGCTCTCTTTGTGCAGTACGAGAAATATTATGTTAATTTTCCAGACAAGTTCATTTGATAGGTTATAAAGAAAAAACAAGTTCCGAAGCAAACAGAAAAGATGAACATATTCTACATGTAATTTTTTTATTGTTGTATTTCAATTTTTCGAGTGTCCAACTTTTTTTGGTTCTGTTTATTTAAAAATGTTGAAATTTTTTAATATGTTATAAGCAATATTTAGATATGGTTCTACCATTATGAAAAAAGTTCATACGATTTTACGCGTGACAACGCATTTACCGGAAAACTACAGCAAACAAAAAATTTCGCTGCAATTTATCATACATTTTTTCTTTATGTGCACGCTAAGCAACTAGCGACGACACAACCAACCGTTAAGTGTTTTCGCCAAAGATGACTGTTCAAAGGTGACACCGCACTTCTGAACATCAGTGTGAGATGTCCACTGCTGCGCTGCATCATATGTGTAGGTCAGTGGTGCCCAAACACTTGTTAGAACAACGAAGATTAATCGGCTTTTTCATATACACAGCCCGAGCGTCAACGAAAATAAAAACAGAGAGCGTAAAAAACAAAACAAAATTGTTCAGTTGCTTGTTAGTAATCAGCGAAGAAGGTTTATGTCGCTTTGTTTAATAAAATAAGTACACTGAAAATATTTTACAACAACGAATGATATTTTTTTATTGTATTTATTTTCAATTTAATATAAAATAATTTTGATTTTTTTACTTTTTGTTATTTTTTAGTTTATCAATATATAAAATTATTTATTTATATTTTTTTGCCCAATAAATTATTGGCAAAGGACACATGTACATACCTATTTTCTTGAAAAAAATGTTTTTGTTACATATGCATTGTTTTTATGTTCATTTCTTTTTTTATTGGCTTCATTGCTAAAATTGAACACACAAAAACATAAATAGTAAAACAATATAACAACGTAAACAAAAAAACCAAGTGATTTTGTTCAGTGCAATTGTACTACTACAATCTCAATTTTGTGTAACCTAACTAACACATTCTCATTTCTCTTTGTGGGCACCACTGGTGTAGGTGTATAAATGCGAATGCATTTATATGCCCATACATGCGTAACCTATGCACTCATCACTCTAAAGCACTCATTACATGCACTCATTACTCTAATTTCCCTTTTGCTTATTTGTTTGTTTACTTGTCGCTTGCCATCTGTAGCTTAACGAAAGTCGTTAAGTGAGCTTAGAAGAGATAGATGGCAAGCACAAGTAATCAGTCTTTTACCGATCCTTAAACCAAACTCGTGCGCCTCTCCACCGTGATAAAGTGATTTGTACCAAATACAAGTGTTACTAGTTTAATAATTTAAAGTGTTTGCTTAGCGAAAACTATTGTGAACTACACTAAGAACAAACAATTAACATTAAGAATAACGCAAATTAAACAAACCAAAAAAACCATTAAATTTGTTAATATACAAATAAACACCATATTACTCACATTTTCACACACACATGTACATTTTTACACAAATCAAATCGAAGCATTGAATTACATAAAATTACGCTAATTTTTAAATAAAACCCAAATCGTGAAATTAAAAATTTAACTGAATTTTTATTTTGGAAGGCAACAAAACCTTAGCTTCACGGCTAAACATTTGGTCCTATGCGAACCGGATAAAAAAGTGTGTTTTTTTAAATAATTAAAAAACAAAAAATTTCAAAGTGTATACAAAAAAAGTGATTCAAAAAAAAATATTTTAAAATAAAACACCGTGAGCATTGGGCAAGACCGGTTAATATAAACAAAAAATCGGTTCGGCGCGAATTAAACCAAAAAACCAAAGTGACCCAAAAAATCAAAGTGACCCAAAAGAAGAAAGTGACCCAACACAAGACCCAGCAAAGAGCCGTAGAAACGAGACCCAACAACAACGCGCTTGAACCCCCAGAAGGAAGGAAGGAAGAACCAGCGACACACTCCAACAACACCAGGTACCCCAAATACATAAAATGATCAAAGTGAGTACCCAAAATTTGTGCAAGTAGCGTTGTTACATAGGGTGCCAAAACCATTTTTTTCGAACTCCGCCATATTGATATATGAAGGAGATTTTGGCGGGTCTGGCCCTATGTACGACGCTGGCTTGGTTTTTGCCTTTTCATATATACAAAAATAACTGAATACTTAACTGCAGTTAGCTTGCACTTATATACATAGCACTTTGATATACATACATACATAAGTGCAGTTAGCTTGCAGTTACATACCTACACATTGCTGCACATACATACCCTTTTACATATATACTAACCTCTTGCATAACCTACATGCATTCTAACCTCTGAAAGTTTTTTGACGATTTTTTCGGTAACAACGCGCGACTTTACTGTTTTCTAGTTTTCGAAACTTTAGGAAAATAGCGACCCAACCTTTTTGAAAACCCTTCGATAATTTGTTCAAATAATTTATTACGCATTCTGATGAATTTTTCTGAAAGCAGCGGCTAGTCGAGTCGATTTATGCCATCAAGTTATTTTTAAGATAAGATTATTAAGATAAGAGTATTAAGATACGATTATTAAGATAAGATTATTAAGATTTGTTTCGGACGCGCGGACGGACACCCATTGACTTATTCCGAAAACCTCATCAAGAATTCCAGATAATTTTGTGCTGAATAACGCGTGGACGGACAACTTTCTTGCGAAACAAAAGAGCGAAATCGCGGTTATATTTATTAAGCTTATTTTATTCTTATTACTATTATTATTAGCTGCTTAAAAGAAAAAAAAAAAGGAAAGATTTTTATTGGCTCGACTCATCCGCTGACTGGCTTGATAACCCTACAAATTACTTCGTGATTTTTGGGTACCTTAAACATCGAGTTTGCAACTTAGAGAAAAAATATTTATTTTGCCTTCTTTATATGCGATTTTCTGAGGGAGAAATCGACCGTATGATATTAGCTGGTGCTTTGGAGACGCTAAAATCAATCCCAATCAATAAATTAAAAAGAAAAAATAAATTTATTTTTTTTGCTTTAGAAAATACGTGTTCCAACTTTTTGAACGACCCTCGTATTGCCTTAGATTCAATAGAAAAACCCTTTTGAAAAATGTCAAAAAATTTACGATTTTTTAATCTCTTTTGCCATTAATATGGGTGGTTTGTGCTATAAATCAGCATTATTGTAGTTTCCAACCGATTTGAAGCGCAAATCTTGATATATTTGATAAAAAAGTTCCTGTGCCGATACTTTCAACTCGACCCCTCGTACCCATTAAAACAACAACAACAACAGCCTATGTACACCGATGCATACGAGACAATTGGTAGCGGATTTTTTTTCGTTGGTTTCTCGTTGTCTTTTCATTCGTTTTCACTTCTTGCCTTGATTAGGGAACCCAAAGGTTAATGTACCACTGGAGTTTTTTTGTGAAGTAGAAAAAAAGGGAGAAGTAGGAAAACATAATTTCAGCCGTAAAGAAAGGAATGAAAGAACAAATGGTTTGATGGTTGATGGGTTCGGACGGACATTTCGGCAAAAGCTAAACAGAACTAACACAATAATTTACATTTATTGAAATTTATTTATATTATTGGAAATTACACATTAATAGCAAAAAAATTTATTTATTAAGTGGCAATTTTTTGGAAATTGCACTTTACTACGAAAAATAAATTGACTCAAAAATTTATTAAGTGCTAATTTTTGGAAATTACACTTTGCTACGAAAAATAAATTTGCACAAAAATTTATTAAGTGCTAATTTTTGGAAATTACACTTTGCTACGAAAAATAAATTTGCACAAAAATTTATTAAGTGCTAATTTTTGGAAATTACACTTTACTACGAAAAATAAATTTGCACAAAAATTTATTAAGTGCTAATTTTTGGAAATTACACTTTGCTACGAAAAATAAATTTGCTCAGAAATTTATTAAGTGCTAATTTTTGGAAATTACACTTTGCTACGAAAAATAAATTTGCTCAGAAATTTATTAAGTGCTAATTTTTGGAAATTACACTTTACTACGAAAAATAAATTTGCTCAGAAATTTATTAAGTGCTAGTTTTTGGAAATTACACTTTACTACGAAATATAAATTTGACTCGAAAATTTATTAAGTGCTAATTTTTGGAAATTACACTTTGCTACGAAAAATAAATTTGCTCGAAAAATTTATTAAGTGCTAATTTTTGGAAATTACACTTTACTACGAAAAATAAATTTGCACAAAAATTTATTAAGTGCTAATTTTTGGAAATTACACTTTACTACGAAAAATAAATTAGCTCAGAAATTTATTAAGTGCTAATTTTTGGAAATTACACTTTGCTACGAAAAATAAATTTGCTCGAAAAATTTATTAAGTGCTAATTTTTGGAAATTACACTTTACTACGAAAAATAAATTTGCACAAAAATTTATTAAGTGCTAATTTTTGGAAATTACACTTTGCTACGAAAAATAAATTTGCTCAGAAATTTATTAAGTGCTAATTTTTGGAAATTACACTTTACTACGAAAAATAAATTTGCTCAGAAATTTATTAAGTACTAGTTTTTGGAAATTACACTTTACTACGAAATATAAATTTGACTCGAAAATTTATTAAGTGCTAATTTTTGGATTTTCGTAAAAAAAAACAAAGTCGGACTGTAAAAGATTGGCCCCATTCAACAAATATTAACGTTTTTCTGAAATTATTTTGCAAATATTGGCAAAGTAAATTTTTACAGAAATTGTTAAGAGAAAATCTCAATTTTAAAAGTTTCTTGAAATTTTAGCCAGTTTAAGATTTGACAAGGAAAATATTTAAGAAGGAGGAAATATGGATAAAGTTTTAAGTGATAAATTTGTAAATTGCGTGAATGACCTGATAGACTTTGAGAGTGGTTACTCTGCTACTAGCACCGATGATAATATTCACTCATTAGAGGTGACACGTGTAGAATTGAACTCTGTTTGGGATCAAGTGAAAAGGGCCTATTTAGATTGTAGAGACCGTGTTCCCGAAAAAGATGAGGCCCCAATCGATAAATCAAAGTTGAGGACCCATTATAAAGAGGCATTAGAGACATACAAACGATGTTTAAGCGCAGTAAATGGAGAAATTTTAGCACTAACAGACGAAAGGCAGCAGGAAAAGTTCGAACGAGAATCGGAGACCCGAAAAAAGGAAACAGTTGAGCCAAACAACCATCTATCGTTACGTTTACCACCATGCGACACCGACACATTTCATGGAGGATACAGCGCTTGGCCTACTTTTCGGGATTTGTTTTCGGCCTTGTACAGAAATAATTCTAGACTTAGTAAAGTAGAAAAACTTTTCCATCTAAAACAAAAATCCGCGGGGGTGGCACGGGAAATTATTAGTAACGTACCACTAACAAATGAAGGTTTTGATCTAGCATGGAAAAACTTAGAAAACAGATACGAGAATAAACGAATGCAAGTTAATGAACAGCTAAAGACTCTACTTAGTTTACCACAAGTTTCGGCAGATTCAGGATCTTCGATCCAAAAACTTCAACGCACTATTGATGGTTGCGTTCAGACACTAGAAACACTCAAGGTAGATGTAAAGGGGTGGGACCCAATTTTAGTTTACCTCACTTCTACGAAACTGCCGAGAAATTTCTTAGAAGAATTTGAAAACGGTTTGGAAGACTGTTCCATACTACCGTCTTGGAAAGATTTGAATGAATTTTTGACACACAAGTTCAAAACTTTAGAATCTGTAGGAAATATTAAGCCCCATTTCTCCAAAAATAATCAGCCTAGACCCGATTATAGTAGGAAGGAAAATAGGGTTAAGTCATTTCAAACTAATGTTGCGCAACAGACTCAAAGTTCGCAAAGAAGATTCAACAATAGCAACAGATTTAGCACATCTACGCAACCTAGTAGTCGTACAAATGGACCGAGTTGCCAAATTTGCAAGGCAAACCATTTGTTACGAAATTGTCCACAATTCCTTGAGAAAAACGTGAATGATCGCATTCACTTAGTAAAACTTCACAATCTTTGTTACAACTGCATCACTTCGGATCATGGTGTAAGAGATTGTATGAGTCGTTTCACGTGTAGGGAATGTAATCAAAGACATCACGACCTAGTACCAGTGAGGCAGCTCTAACCACCCTAGTACAATCCACTCCTAGTTTACAGTCCACAGCTAGTTTTCAAACTCCTAGTATAACGACTCTAACTCTCAAGGAAAATTCACAACTTAGCCAGCAGCAATCGAAAGAAACACTACTCTTCACAGCGATTGTTCAAATTGAATCTAGAGGGCAGCGATATGACGCACGAGCGATTATCGACCCTGGATCTCAATCAACATTTATTTCAGAGAAGATTACAAACCAATTGAAGCTTCCAACTAGGAAGAATCTTGTTCATGTTACCGGTTTAAGTGAAACCGTTTCAGAAACTTCAACAAAAGCTTGTCTTTTTAACCTTTGTTCTCGTACAAACCCTAGTTTTGAATTAGAAGTTTGGGCGCCCGTTTTGAAGTCCCTTCCTTCTAATTTGCCGTCGCGCACCCTAGATAAAAATCAACATAGAGAAACAACTCAACTCGAGTTAGCAGATCCTCGTTTTTACGAAAGCCGACCCATAGATCTTCTGATAGGTTTAGACATAGGACCCTTAATTTACACAGTAGGAGCTCCAATGAAATCTATAGGATCTTTACTAGCGCAAAGCACTGTTTTTGGCTGGATAGTGGGCGGACCCCTTGAAAAATCAAACACAAATGATAGAAAAATTTCACTTTACAATACAGTTTCGATAGAGAAAATTCTCACACGTTTTTGGGAGGTGGAGGAGACCCCAAAAAAAGTTTTGAGGTCAGCAGAGGACACCTTTTGCGAAACAAATTTCAAAAATACAACGCGAAGAAATGAAGATGGACGATATATTGTCACGATGCCGTTCAAATCTTGTGCTGAACTTGGGGCATCTCGAAATATCGCAATGGCGCAATTCTATCGAATGGAAAGAAAGTTGCAAAAAACGCCCGAAATCAAATCTCAATACGACGCAGCGATAATGGAATACTTGGAACTTGGACACATGCGGAAACTGAGACCCCAGGAAATCGAGAAGACCCCACACTACTATTTGCCACATCATGCAGTTATTAAACCAGATAGGGTTACTACTAAACTTAGGGTAGTTTTCAATGCGTCAAGTCCCACATCAAATAGGAAAAGTCTTAATGACATTTTACATCCAGGGCCTATTCTTCAACAAGATTTAGTATTGCAGATTTTAAAATGGAGGTTTTTTAAATACGTATTTAACGCGGACGTTACCAAAATGTATCGTCAAATACAAATCGACCCAAGTCAGGCCCCATTTCAAAGAATTCTTTTTAGAATATCAGCAAATGACCCAGTTGAAGACTTTGAACTTTCGACAGTCACCTTCGGAATTAATTGCGCCCCATTTCTAGCTCTTAGGACCCTAATTCAATTGGCTGAAGATGTTAAAGAAACATACCCATTAGGTTCGGAAATTATAAAACAAAATTTATATGTCGACGACGTTTTAGCTGGAGGTCACACTGTAGAAGAATTCCTTAAGTCTATGAAAGAATTAGTAGCAGCCATGGACTCAGCAGGTTTTGAATTGAGAAAATGGAGTTCAAACGACCCCAATCTACTTCGCGATCTGCCACCTGACTCACTCTTGCCGGTCAATTGGTTGGATATTTCGGAGGGAACTTCAACGAAGACTCTAGGTATCCGACGGAACATTTCGGCTGATATCTTTACGTTCACCTCACCACCCACGGAAGAAAGGGAATTATGCACCAAACGAGAAGTCCTTTCAACAAATGCCAAATTTTTTGACCCATGTGGATGGTTGGCTCCAGTAATCATCGTAGCAAAGCTTATCATGCAACAAGTCTGGCTGGATAAAGTAGATTGGGACGACGCGTTGAAGCCCATCACTCGAATGAATTGGAAGAATTTCATTAAAAATTTTCCTTCAATAGATTCAGTTTCAGTACCTAGGTGGATCAGATTCAAACCCTCAAGTAAAATTGAAGTACATGGTTTTTGTGACGCTTCAGAAAGCGCTTACGCCGCGACTCTTTATGTTAGAGTAGAACATTTAGATCAAACAGTCGACACGTTTCTTTTGGCAGCGAAAACTCGAGTAGCACCCATCAAAAAAATATCTCTGCCTAGATTAGAATTATGCGGAGCCGTTCTCTTAGCAAAATTAACCACAGCGGTGGTTCCCAACTTACAAATTGGAAATATTTCAACTCACTTTTGGACTGACTCAACAATTGTGTTAGCATGGCTCAAAAAACCCCCGGTGTTTATGGAGTGCCTTTGTAGGAAATAGAATTTCAGATATTTTAGATAATGTAGGCAACGAAAATTGGAAGCACGTAGATTCAGAAAGCAACCCAGCTGATGTAGCCAGTCGAGGATGTTCGCCAAATGATTTGCAGTCACATCATTTGTGGTGGACTGGACCCCAATGGCTGAAGTTTCCAAAAGACCGATGGCCTAGACACGACATTATGAGCGACACAGAGTTAGAAGCAAAGGCAGTTAAAGTTTTCGCGACCACAACAGTTGAAGATCCTTTGGATAGATTTTCTTCTTTATCTAGGGCATACAAAGTCTTAGCATTTGCGATTCGTTTTTGGCCGGCGTCAATCGGACCCGACTTAGAATTTCTTCAGCAGAAATCACCCACGGTGAAATCCAAGATATCAAAGATCGTCTTATTGTTTTAACACAGAAGCGTTATTTCGCAGAGGAGTATTTAGCGTTAACCCAAAAGAAAAGACTCTCATCTAGTAGCAGTCTTTTATCTCTCAATCCATTCATTGATTCAAAAGGAATCATTAGGGCAAATGGCCGCCTTGTTCAGTCCCCAGCACTTACATATAACGAGCGCCATCCCATTCTTATCCCATACGAATCGAGATTAGCCCTTTTGTTAGTAGAATTTATTCACAAAATTACGATGCATGGCGGAAATCAACTCATGACTCGAGTAATCAGGTCTGAATTCTGGATATTTAAATTGAAGCCCTTAATCAAGAAGGTAATTCATAATTGTCGAACTTGTGTTTTGTATAAACACCAGACTCAAACGCAAATTATGGTCTCACTTCCGCCCCAGCGAACTATGCTGACTCGACCTTTTACCAACACAGGAGTAGATTTTGCAGGACCCTTCAACATAAAGAATTTTACAGGAAGAGCTTGTTTAATAACAAAGGGTTATGTTTGCGTCTTCGTTTGCTTTTCCACAAAAGCAATTCACTTAGAACCCACTAGTGATCTATCAACTCAATCTCTTTTAGCCGATTTATCTCGCTTTATTGGGCGACGAGGAAGCCCAGCCAAGATCTAGTCAGATAATGGGACTAATTTTGTAGGAGCAGCAACCATTTTAGCGAGAATTGAAGCCTGTCTTAATTCTCGACCCCTAAGTCCAGCCAGCGACGACCCTTCCGACTTAAATCCTCTCACCCCAGCTCATTTTCTGATTGGTACTTCAATTTTGACCCCAACTGAACCCGATGTTTCAGACGATAACATCACCCTTGCCAATAGATGGAAACGATTAAAAATTATTTCTCAATATTTTTGCCAAAGATGGAAAACTGAGTATTTGAATGAGCTACATCGTCGATATAAGTGGAAGTACCAAACAGAAAATTTGAGAGAAGATGATTTGATTGTAATTAAAGATGAGAGATTGGCCCCGACTGAATGGAAAATGGGCCGTATAGAAAAAACTTAACTAGGAACTGATAACAACATTAGGGTCGTTGAAATTCGGACAGCTAACGGTGTAATTAGTCGACCGATAACGAAAATCGTCACACTATTTTCAGATTGACTTACAATTTATTTTTATGTAGAAGAACTTGGTACTCACATCTTTTCTATTCTAGATAAGGTTTCTCAGTTGCCTAGCCCAACCCAGCGTCGTGACTCATCCAACTCACGAAGTACCGTTATACGACACGAGGAGAGCCCATATACCCTGAAGACAGATGCTGTGGTATCCAGTACCCTACAACTTCGACCCTACTAAGACCCGCCATCGCATTTCCGTCAACATATATTGTTCAAGCCTTGGATCCGGGACAGGCCCCAAAACTGGATGGGGTTTTCATCCACGGAAGCCACATGAGCTGCAGTTCTAGATTAAGCTAGTCTAAGATAGAATAATCTACACTATATCACGGGGGGGAGAATGTTCAAAGGTGACACCGCACTTTTGAACATCAGTGTGAGATGTCCACTGCTGCGCTGCATTATATGTGTAGGTGTATAAATGCGAATGCATTTATATGCCCATACATGCGTAACCTATGCACTCATCACTCTAAAGCAGTGGTGCCCAAACACTTGTTAGAGCAACGAAGATTAATCGGCTTTTTCATATACACAGCCCGAGCGTCAACGAAAATAAAAACAGAGAGCGTAAAAAACAAAACCAAATTGTTCAGTTGCTTGTTAGTAGTCAGCGAAGAAGGTCTATGTCGCTTTGTTTAATAAAATAAGTACACTGAAAATATTTTACAACAACGAATTATATTTTTTTATTGTATTTAATTTAAATTTAATATAAAATAATTTTGATTTTTTTACTTTTTGTTATTTTTTAGTTTATCAATACATAAAATTATTTATATATATTTTTTTGCCCAATAAATTTTTGGCAAAGAACACATGTACCAATTTTCTTGAAGAAATTTTTTTGTTACATATGCATTGTTTTTATGTTTATTTCTTTTTTATTGGCTTCATTGCTAAAATTGAACACACAAAAACATAAATAGTTAAACAATATAACAACGTAAACAAATAAAACCAAGTGATTTTGTTCAGTGCAATTGTACCACTACAATCTCAGTTTTGTGTAACGTAACTAACACATTCTCATTTCTCTTTGTGGGCACCACTGCTCTACAGCACTCATTACATGCACTCATTACTCTAATTTCCCTTTTGCTTATTTGTTTGTTTACTTGTCGCTTGCCATCTGTAGCATAACGAATGTCGTTAAGTGAGCTTAGAAGAGATAGATGGCAAGCACAAGTAATCAGTCTTTTACCGATCCTTAAACCAAACTCGTGCGCCTTGTACCAAATTCAAGTGTTACTAGTTTAATAATTTAAAGTGTTTGCTTAGCGAAAACTATTGTGAACTACACTAAGAACAAACAATTAACATTAAGAATAACGCAAATTAAAATTAAACAAACCAAAAAACCATTAAATTTGTTTATATACAAATAAACACCATATTACTCACATTTTCACACACACATGTACATTTTTACACAAATCAAATCGAAGCATTGAATTACATAAAATTACGCTAATTTTTAAATAAAACCCAAATCGTGAAATTAAAAATTTAACTGAATTTTTATTTTGGAAGGCAACAAAACCTTAGCTTCACGGCTAAACAGATGACAAAGCTAGAACTTCATAGATATGACGAAAATGATGTGACGACGTCAACGACGCCAACTGGAATAAGGGCGAATCAAATACATTTGGTTAGAAATGGTTAAAAATTTTAACCTTTTCTAACCAGATGTATTTGACAGCCATTACTTTTCACAATTCGATAAGTCCATTTATTACCTTAATTTACATATTTTGTGGCATTTTATATTAAAATACCATTAAATATAGCAAAATAAACAGTATCCAACTTTTTTTTGGGCATAAAAAGTGTAAAAGTCACTCGATTTTAATAACACATACAAATACTTTAAGTCAAATTTTTAGGTTAATTTATTTTTTTATATTAAAATAACATTAAAACTAGCAAAATAAATGTTGTATAACATCTAAGGCATTGGATGTTACCAAAAGCATTTTTGACCATACAATATTTTTAGAGTGTCATCAATAAGTTTTTTCTGTTAACCTGAAAAAAAATATCGCGGCATCCCCTGGACATGTACACTTGTCGAAGTCTCATCGACGACTAAATGAAAGAACATAAGAATATGTGTGAGGTGGTGGATGCACAATTGTGCAAAGAAATGGCAATCCCTGATCCACCACAGGGCTTTGTGACGACTCTTAAAATTGGGGACGAGTTGATAGGTATCTCTGACAGGATGAAGTTCTTCGGTGTCATTTTCCACAACAGGTTCGATTTATGTAGGCATATCGATTATGCTCTTCAGAAGTGTATGAGGTTATTCTTTGGCTCTCATAGGTTACTGCTGATGAGGGGTGGCCTTCCTTACAATTCGTTTCCTAGCGAGGGGAAGGTCGCTCGGTAGTGGGATTGTTAGGGATTCATTCCTTTTCGAGGGAGACATAGGTTCGACACTGGCCAATCGGCACCCACCTCCTGCTGTCCCTCTCCGGTTCCGAGACGAAGGAATGAATGTTTGTTTTATGATTATTCAGAATTTTTGGGGCCTTTTTTTTAATTTTTGTTTGATGGAATTTAACGTTTGAAACATGAGATTTACATCGGAATTCTGCACGAGAAAAGAAAATCTCGTAAACAATTCGCATTTTAAAGGAGATTAAAGGCCGACACTCGACGGCTTTTTTGACCACCCTGGTGGTCTAAAAAAGAGAAGTACAAGAAACATATCTTCTGCCCAGAAAATCGATATTGTGAGGCCTACATCTGACACTCTAGCTCAAAGAGTGGAAGGTGCAGCTTTTGCGCATTCGACTAGCGCAGACATGGCTGATGAAGTCATGACAACGGCCGTCGATGCAACCGGCAAAACGGAAATGAAGGTGCCAGCTAAGGCTGTTGTCGATCGCGGTGCAGGCGGTTTGTCTGATACCAGCGCACTTACCGACGCATACCATGCCGTTGAGCGCAAGAGGAAAAAGAAGAAGGGACACGGCGATGAAGATTTGCCCAATAAGTCTCTGAAATTTCAGACAACGGTGGCCCATCTGCAGAAGCATATTGAACAGCTGCAGGCTTTAGTGAATGCCGTGTACGAAAAGTGTTCGGCGTACGACGAACCTATGAAGGTGTTCTCCTTTAAGGGGGAGACTGCGGATAAGAAGATGGACACTGTCGCGATACCGCCGGTCCGACAGTCCGTGGGTGCACCGCCGGCACCACGGTTGAAGATACTAAGCGCCGGGCCACCCTCGGCAAAGGTGGATAAGAGGCAAACGGAGATGTCTACGACTTCGACTGCAGCTGCCCTGAATAGGAAGACGGGTGAGAAGAAGAAGGATGTAGAGAAATAGATGACAGATGCGGAAGCGACAGTTCTGACGAGGACAGGAGGAGCCGGTGGCAATGCAAAGGGTAAGTCAATCCCTGAGTTTTCGACATTCGGTGTTAATATTAAGGAGTTGGTAGACAAGGTTAGGGCTCGGCTAGGGCACCATAAGTTTACGGTTTCGCGGCAAGGACGCAACTTACCCTGACCGACACTTTATCTTTCCTAACCATCGCGAGGAAAAACTCACCCTTCTTCAAGACTCGCTGCAGTATGGTGAACATCTGCATGACCCCAAAGTTGTACACAGTTATCGCCGGCAGGGATCTGTCTGTCGACGCTCCTTCCTTGTTGACAGCGATATCACTGTTTTCCTTCGCCGGTGGGGCTGTATTGCCACCCTTAGCCTTCCTCCATGAAGCCCCCTTGCTTCCACTGTAACAGGGTAGTTCGTCCTCCACAGGTCTTCCGTTGGCAGCGGTACCACCGTTGACCTTCGCCGGTGGGACTGCGTTGCCCTTCAACGCCTTTCCACCATGAGGCCCAGGCATGGCCCCCTTGACACCAGCAGAAGTCTTCGGTGGGACTACTACTACGTCATCCTTCGTGTGACCGAGGTCTTCCGCCGCCTCGTCATCTTCGGCTCACCGCAGGGGTTCCTGCGGGAACATCCTTCAACGGCGGGAACATCCTCCAGCCTGAGCTGCCTTAAGGGCGGCAAGTTCCGCGACAAGGGCATCATTCTCCCTCTGGAGTTTTAAAATAAGACTCGTTAAGACTCTCCAGTGTTAGCTGAAAGTTCATCTCCTCTTAGTGCTTATTAGGCTTCATCCTCTTGTAGGGTTTTCACTCCCCACCAGCATTGGAACCGCCGGTCTTGCCGTCGACATCCCTTCAGAACACCCAGATTTATCAAGATCTAGGCGTTTGGTCTTCAAATATCGTCTGTCAACAAAATTCCCGCTGACGGGATTATCTCTCTATATGATGTCGAGGATTTAACATTCCCGTCGGCACAACGAAATCCAGAGGATTGTGAAATCCCGTCTGCAAATCGATTTCGCCAAGTTCCCCCAACTTATCGTCCAACGGGCAATTTTGACTTCCCGTCGGCAAAGCACAACTCTGAGGATTATCAAAACCCGCCCGCAAATCAATTTTGGAAACAAGATGAAATTTCGTATTTACCACGGCGCGAGAACATCCCCCTCCAATTTCTAGTCCTTTCGAATTAGGAGCGACTGTCTTTTCAGACAGTCGAGAGAGTTGGCTGAGAGACCAGCAGTATCGCAGTTTGCACATCTGAGCACATACTCCGGCTGCTTGGTCACCAGTGACGGTTTCAGTCACCATCACCTCAATAACCACCCTCACGCCAGTGGGTATAACGCACGCACCCGGGCCATGTGATCCACCGCACTTGACACACCTGTAAGGCATGCCACAATTGGTGGACACATGGCCGTTGTACAGCGAGAGGCCCTTGCGCTTGTCCTTCCTCACGAGCACACGGCACACAGTGTCACAAGCGTGGCCAAAAATGGTAAGAGCTGATGTTGGAGTTGTTGATTTTTTTCACACAATTTTATGAAAAACACAACAACTAAAAAAAGTGTAAAATAGTATCCAAAAATATTGAGCAGTTTTTGAGTTATTGTGGCTCAAAGTTGTGGTTTGTTTGCAAAATGATAATTGTTAAGAAACAAGATGAAATTTCGTATCCAGTAATAAGTGGTTAAATTCCAATTTTTTGTTAACGGTTGGTACAAAATGCCATCGAAATGCAAGTGTGATACATATTGCTACAATTGCAACAATGTTATAGTTTACAAATATTGATCATATGTGATATACCGTTAGCAAGAAGACAGGTCTGGTGTGAAGTCAGGTTTTGACAATATACACAAACTTGCGTAGACAATTAAAAAAAAAACATCAAAAAACATCTCTCCAATTTTTTGATATTTTGTAGCTATAAGTATGTATTTTAACATATATAAGTCTCAGCTGCACAGCTCTGCACAAATTTTTATTGGTGAACCTTTTTATACCCTCACCTTAGAGAGGAGTGTATATATCGTTTGCTACGAGCCAAAAGTGTAACACATCGAAGGAGTGACCTAAGACCCTAAGTATGTTCGGCGGAAATCCGTTTTGGGTCATTTTAAGTCATTTGAGCAATGTCCGTCCGTCTGTCCATCCGTCAGTCTGTCTGTTTGCTGGCTGGTGCGCACGATAACTCTTGAAAGGAGTAACCGATTGACTTCAAATTTGGTGTGCGGTAATATTTTTCTCTTTATCCGGCTAAGTTCGAAGATGGGCCATATTGGTCCACTCCTTCTAGTACCTCCCCCACAAAGGGTTAACTTTTAGTGAAATATTGATTCTTTAATAACTTCTATACTACTTACTCGAATCTTCTGATAAAATAGTATTAGTTTGCTAGTCGCTAACACGCCAAGACAAATGGTTGGTACCTCCCACACAAATGGACCATTTTAGATCAAAAGTTAACAGCATAGTGAGTAGTATATTTGTTCGTACTTACGAGTATATTTGTATTTATTACATATTATCTCAAATAAATAAAAAGTTCATTTCGCAATGTGTTAAAATGTATTATGATTTGCTGTAAATATATTATGGGAAACTAAATCCTTTTTTGAACATTTACTATTATGTTCAAAATGCATACATATGTGATAAAAATCCAAAAAATAAACGAAAATTAAAACAAATCAAAATTGAAAATGAAGGTGAAGGCGAACCTCAAAATTTGAGCCTATTTTCTTTGCAAACGATTTGTTCTGTACCCAAATCGGACTAAACATACATATATATGGGAGCTTTATCTAGATCTGACCCGATTTTCTTCAAATTCGGCAATACTGGTCTATGGGTCAAGAAACTCTACCATGCTAAATTTCAAAACAATTGGATGAACAGTACAGCTTCTATAGGGCTAAAGCGACAAATCGGACAAAACTTATATATGGGGGCTATATCTGTCCTTTAGTCAATTTTTCCAAAACTTCGTTTTTATTCTTCCCGACCGGAAAAAACGAATTATGCAAAATTTCATTCACCTGCGACGGCTCCTTCTATTTTTGGCCACCTCTTATATGAAATCACGACACTGTGCGGCAGTTGAAGAAGAGTCTTGACTTATACAGCTCACCAATGTGCGAATTTCTCGCAATGTGAAGCAGCCATTTAGTATTGCCTAGGTATGTGACTCGATGGACATCTGGAAAACCCAGCTTTGCCAGCCCAGCACGAACATCGGTGACGTCGTAGGTCCCTGGGTGACCTTCGATTACGATGGAGTGTGGTGTCATACCTTTCGGCGTGTACGTATGGTATCGCACTCCCTCTTTCACCAAGAAGTGTCTCAGCTTCCGGTGTTCATCGAGTGACGTTACCTTGAAATTGGCGATGTCACGTCCAGCAATGGCCACGGTAAACATATCGTGGCCCATTAGTCCTCGTACCTGGTCAACCGGGGTCTTTAAGTTGGCCCCATATGTTGTCACAATGGGAACAGCTCTTTTCGGGGCGGTCTTCCCCGCGCTACCATTACCCACGGGTGTCGCTGCAGAGGTTGCACGTCCTCCACTGGCGTCTCCTCGGGCATTTGCCCTCATCTTAGCGGCAGCTGCTGAAGTCGTCGGCTTCTCAGTAACATCGACTTTGGGCCGTTTTAACGTCTTGCCGGCCTTACCAGTGCAATTTCGAGCCCCGGTGTCGCTGGCGGTGCGTCCACAGAATTCTGCGCTGGAGTTGCGCTAGCAGTATCCATTTCCATAGCTGGCTTTTCGGCATCTATCTTCGTTTGCGCAGGCCGAAAATCGAGCTCTTTAGAGTTTTTACCACTCAATACTCCTGTTCGTACTGTGGGTTTGCTATGACCAAGGTCGAGATTGCAACCACATTTGCAACTCTCCATCTTTTGAACGATGAAATCTTGTAGAATAGTATTTTGTTCTACAAGTTCGTCTATTTGTTTACGAAATTCTTCCTCCATTATTCCCATTCGAAGGCTTTCATAGGAATCACAATCAGCGACTCCATTCCTCTTCTTTCTTTTATTCTTGCGGTGCCTCTTATCAGCAGCCTGACTTTGTTAAAAAATTAAATTTTTGTTAACAAAATATTGCATTCTATTCTGCATTCTATGACTGTAACATTGCTTGCATTGCCTTATTTTCCATTGATAAAACTTTTTCAGCAATCCAATTTAAAAGCTCAAACGAGTTAACTTTTCAAACATTTTCTACTACACCCTTGTATAAACTATTCATCAGGGTCTATGATATAGGGTCAATAAATGTCGTAGCTTTGCCACAGACAAATTATGATACGTTTAAATTTTTATAACATTGCAACATTTATGTCCCAAAAAATTTGGATTATTAAAAAAGGACCAATCTCTCAAACTTAATAACTAATGCGAAAACTTAAAAATAACAATAATAAGAAAGAAAAATAAAATAAAATAAAGTAAAAATACGAAAAATTACAACAAAAATAAAATATGAATAAAAATAGAAATATGTACATGAGAACATCACTGAGCTGTGATGTACACAGTGTTCAAGGTGTCGAAAGAATCATATCGTCGGTGGTAAACTATAGGAGTCTATCATCCTCAAAAAGAAGGCCCTCATCTTGAAGTCTAAGGATCGCCGCAGGTCTTAAGTGCCGCCTGGTAATCTAAAACTCCATATCAACTTGATACCCCATAAAACGGGCAACAATTCCATTGTCTAAACCACTGCATTTTGCTAGAAAACGAAGTGCACCATTGACCAAGAAAACATCTATCCTGTCGAAATTTATGCCATCATATATTGCCCTACATGCGGGCCTTCTGTATAAGCCATCATCTCTCAACGTACCCCTAAATCCCAAGCATGAAGAGAGTATCTTCCTCTCCCATCGCCTAATCCTGTCCATCTGGGCAGATGAAATACCAAACCAAGATGGAAAGGCATATGCAACGATGGGCCTGATAACCTGTCTGTATATCAGGAGGCGGATGTCAGGTGGAAGTCCACCCCTCATGCCGAGAATTTTATGGTACGCAAAGTAAATGCGTTTCGCCTTGCATAAATTGTAGTCGATATGTCGACAGAAATCAAATCGGTTGTGAAAAACCACACCAAGGTAATTAAACCTATCGGAAACTCCGATAAATTCGTCACCAATTTTCAGTGTCGGAACAAATGCCCTGAAATTGGGATATACTGTTATGGGTCTGCCCTTAAGGACAACCGAAACACATTTGCAAACATTGAGTCGGAGGCCCCAATTGGTAAAGTACCGATGTAGCTTCTCTAAGTACAAATTCATTTGTCGGTTTATAGAGCTAGCTCTTGCTCCAGAGCAGGCTACCAAAACGTCATCCGCACAAGTCAGTAGCAGGCCATCATCAGGGGGACCCGGGATATCGCTGACAAAGATATTGTACAACATCGGACCAAGCAGAGAACCCTGAGGTACCCCTGCTAGAACCGAATGCTGTTCAGACATCGTCTCACCAACTCTAACCCTAAAAGATCGTTCCCTTAGAAAGCATGATTGTAATTTGTACACGATTTCATTCTGCCAGACAGAATCAAACGCCTTAGCAAAGTCCTCAACAATATTCCTAAGCCTATCCAGTATGAAAAACTCAAAGAGTTTTCCAAAAGGCGACAATAGGGAATTCGGCCTATAACTGCCACACAGGCCAGGATCAGAGCCTGGCTTAGGAATTGGTACGACCAAAGCCATCTTCCACGCAGTTGGGAAGTACCCGAGGTTAAGGCAGTGGTTAAACAAGATTGTCAGAAAAGGAAGAACAGCGTCTCCCGCTTTCTTCATTGCAATGTCGGGAACACCATCCGTCCCACATGACTTTCGGGAAGAACGAGCGGACATAGCCTTAGCCACAGATCCACTGCTAACAAAACCACACTCGTACCAGTGTGATCTGTCGTCAACAGTGGTTCCGTCAGCCGTTAGCGTACTGCAGAAATTCACAATTGGATTCCCGCTGTGAAGCGAGCCATCAGCCGGAACACCAGTAGCGTGAGCACCCTGCAGATGCCGAGCCAGAGCCTCAGCTTTGTCCAGATGATTCGTGAGATGGATTCCGTCCGAAGAAAGTATATCACCTACTGGATCTCTGGCCGAAAGACCAGCAGCTCTCTTAACACGACCATAGGTTTTCGAATTAACTCTAATTCCTTGGAGATAGTCCTTAAATCTATCTCTCTCGAAGATATAAATAGAGTCTTGAATAATTCTATTGAGATTTCGGATGTCAGCCCTAAGAATAGGGTGTCTATCCGGATCACCAGAATTATGTAAGATTCTACTTAGTATCCTACGCTCACGAATAAAACGAAGTATTCGTGGCGGCAAGTCTCCCAGTGATGAATTTCTGAGAGACGATTTGGGAACAGAGGTTTCAATGGCGTTTCGAAAGACCGAGCTTAATCCATCAACACAGGTATCGATCTCAGCAATACCAACATTCCTGTCAATGGGGAGAGTGTGTTCTACAAGGTCAGATTGCAATTGCCTTTTGAAGCGGCGAATATTGATACAATCGTATTTGTACCATGTACGAGTTTCTCGGATCTGAATGGAGTCTAATCTCATGCAAAATTCGACAGCCCTGTGGTCCGACTCATAATCATGAGTTTGGAGGAGAGGAACATTAGTGTCCCAAGCAAGCCCAGGTGTTTGTAGAATGAGATCAATATATGACCCAGAAGTTCCGTGAAGTCTAGTCGGACCATTGGTCGGGTAGACTTCTAATTTAGGACAGTTCTGTAGGTGATCGAACAAACATCTGCCATGGCAGTTTAAGTTCGTACCACCCCAAGATGGATGCTTAGCATTCCAATCCGCACCAATGACCACTTCGTCAGAGTCCGAGAGCATCGTAATTGGCTCAAAATCAGAGGCCCGAATATCAATAGTGGGACTAAGGTATGAGGCAATAAATATGATGGAGGAGCCGTCACCCCTCCAAACTCTAGCAGCACAAGATTCGATATTTCCAGAGGGGAACAGTATACGCTCTGATCGGAAATGTTCCCTGACGAGAACGGCGGTTCCACCACCAGCACATCCAGCCCTGTTCTGTCTGAAGACAGTGAAACCCTCAATGGAAAAACGATGTCTTGGCGAAAGCTTGTGCTCAGCTAGGAGCATAATATCAGGGTTATGCTCGTTAATAAAATTTTTTAGAAAGTGTCTTCTGGCAATGGAGAACATGGAATTTACGTTGATAAAAATAACTTTGAAAGTTATAACCCATTAATTAGGCCCATTAGGCTCTTCCCTCAGAATCGCGAAGGCGCACAAATTCAGGACTGAACTCTCTGATGTCCGAAATGACATCAAGGAGTCCTTTCCCGAAGAACGCTGTGCCATCATTGGAAATAGCAGTACCCAAGGCCGTGGGAGCAACCCTGGGAGTTGTAGTCTGGGATAGAGGAGGAAGAGTAGGACCAGGCCGTGTACCCATTGCAGCCGCATACGACACCCCTGCTCGCAATCCCTCAATATTTCTTGAGCGAATAGCAGCCTTAGCTGCTGCCGCTTCCCTGGTTTCTTTCCGCTTCGAAAGAAATTCAATCCGTTTAGGACATTCTGGGGAGCTGGCTGTGTGGCCATCAGCATCACAATTAACACATCGTAAGATATGTTGTTCGTTTGATTGAGCAGGGGCGTTATCCCTTACCGCCTTTGGCGGAATAGTACACTTCGCCGGGCCGTGCGACTGTCCGCATTTTACACAGCGGTATGGCATTCCGCAATTGGAAGAAACATGCCCATACCGTTGACAGTTGAAGCACTGGGTGACTTCACGACCTCTATCCTTTTTACAACTAACTCTGCAATGGAGTATCTTATCATGTTTGTACATCTTTTCGATGTTGGAGTCTCTAGAAAGGCGAACTAGCCATTTTATTTCGGACAGACAGACGGCACTGAGAACCTCGGCTTTAAAATCAACCTTCGTATGAAGGTAGTCCTTGACTTCAGCCACATCGTATTCCTTGGAGAGACCATCAATCACAACAGTATAGGGCAGTAAATCCCTAGGTGTGTGAGTGTAGAATTTCCATCCATTTTGGATGAAAATTTACCTTATCTTTTCGAAGTTTTCAAGACCCCTTACCCTAACAGATATGAGATTCTTTATTACCAGAGCGATCACGTATTGGTCAAGCGTGATCGCAGTTCCTAGAGCTTTAGTGACATCCTTCACTCCAACGACGTAGACCGTGAAGGCTGGTGTTGATTTCCCATTTGGGTTTCTTTCTCTATGCACAATTGTTCGGGGGTTGTTTCTTGTCGAATTTGCGTTGACTGCTTGGGTTGCTGCTGTAGTAGAAGAATTTCCGCTGACTGGCTGAGACAAGCATTGATGGTGTACCACCGCCGACTCTAATATGGTTGATAGTGGCTGTAGCCGTGTTGTTGTTACCTGCTGTCGCACTGACGGGCCTGCTGACATTGGTTTGGCTCACCATGTTGGGTGCACAAGCATTGCCGATAGGCGAGGCAGCCGCCGTTTTGCCGTCAGGATTTTGTGTTTTTCTTGCCATGTGTGAGGCATAGGCGATGCCATTTTGCCGTCGGGTGTAACACGTTTTGTGTTTCCACTAGTTGAGTTTTTCGCCACATTAGTGCGAGAGATGGCCCCTTTGGATGTAGACGGCTTTATGGATACATCAGTTGCCGCCGCCTTTGCAACATCAGCATCGTCTGGGATGTCGGCAGCCCAATTAGAAGAAGTGCCAGAAAATGGGCCTCATCTGATGTGCTCATGTTCTCATCTGGCAATGAGAACATCTGCTCATATTTCACAAGTCGATCTTGTAGCGAACGACACAATTCTTCAGTAGAGTTAAGTCAAGCTGAGTATTGGGAGATTATTGATTCCATCTTCATTTCTTCATAGGACGATTCGCCGTCGGTGTTGTGACCCTTCTTCTTACGCCGCTTGCGGTCGACTGTTTGGAAGCCGCCGGCATTGCTTGCATCCGATAGTGCAGTGGTTTTAGTGCTAGCATCAGTTTTCACACTAGCATCGGTCTTCGAATTAGCATCAATCTTGATGTCTGAGCTCGTTGAAGCCATCACTTGCACACATAATGGGGCTGCTGATGCAGGGCCAAACACTTCACTTTGCACTTTATTTTCACTGTTATCCAATTCAATTTAAAAATCGCGATTTAACACTTTTTTCACTTTAATCACTTTTTCCGCTGTTTCACTGTAGAATCGAGGTGCACGGGAACTATGTGATAAACCGAGCAGCGCACATAACCGATCTTTTTATAGAAAAATCGAAGCAGCAATGTATGCGTTAAGGGTGTTTACTTCTAAGATTGACATTGAAACGTATAGTCTTCGACAACTGCAATACACACAAACGAAGTGAACCCGAGTGCAAACGACCGTTAAATTTGGTGGTGGCAATCTTGGTTGCATTTTGTATAAATACAAGCGCTATGTAGAAAAAAAATTAGTTCTTGTGCATCATCGTTTGTGAAGTGTTTAAGTGAAATAAAAATAAATAGTGAAAAAGTCTGAGAGTGATTAATAGTTGCAAGGTTTAGAGTCAAGGTAGCAACACGAGTTTGAAGGAAATTGTTTTGCAAATTGAATGAAGAAAGTTGCTGTTTAAAAGCTTTATCGTCGGAGAAATCGACTGGCGACACTGTAAATCAAATGGTGGCGCCAAAACCACCGATAGATG
Organism: Eudasyphora cyanicolor; assembly: GCA_963930755.1. Lineage (NCBI taxonomy): Eukaryota > Metazoa > Arthropoda > Insecta > Diptera > Muscidae > Eudasyphora > Eudasyphora cyanicolor. The sequence continues at coordinate 74,477,013 of OZ005737.1, read as the reverse complement.
AAGGTTTCAACCGTAAAAGTGGTTCGAGTATTTCTGATAATTTAATTGTAGTGCCTGGTGGCGCGAGAACAACTTCACTGACGACTACTGGTGACCCCGCACAGTGTCACGAGCGTGGCCAAAAATGGTAAGAGCTGATGTTGGAATTGTTGATTTTTTTTCACACAATTTTATGAAAAACACAACAACTAAAAAAAGTGTAAAATATTATCCAAAAATATTGAGCAGTTTTTGAGTTATTGTGGCTCAAAGTTGTGGTTTGTTTGCAAAATGATAATTGTTAAGAAACAAGATGAAATTTCGTATCCAGTAATAAGTTGTTAAATTCCAATTTTTTGTTAACGGTTGGTACAAAATGCCATCGAAATGCAAGTGTGATACATATTGCTACAATTGCAACACTGTTATAGTTTACAAATATTGATCATATGTGATATACCGTTAGCAAGAAGACAGGTCTGGTGTGAAGTCAGGTTTCGACAATATACACAAACTTGCGTAGACAATTAAAAAAAAACATCAAAAAACATCTCTCCAATTTTTTGATATTTTGTAGCTATAAGTATGTATTTTAACATATATAAGTCTCAGCTGCACAGCTCTGCACAAATTTTATTGGCTTCTATACTACTTACTCGAATCTTCTGATAAAATAGTATTAGTTTGCTAGTCGCTAACACGCCAAGACAAATGGTTGGTACCTCCCACACAAATGGACCATTTTAGATCAAAAGTTAACAGCATAGTGAGTAGTATATTTGTTCGTACTTACGAGTATATTTGTATTTATTACATATTATCTCAAATAAATAAAAAGTTCATTTCGCAATGTGTTAAAATGTATTATGATTTGCTGTAAATATATTATGGGAAACTAAATCCTTTTTTGAACATTTACTATTATGTTCAAAATGCATACATATGTGATAAAAATCCAAAAAATAAACGAAAATTAAAACAAATCAAAATTGAAAATGAAGGTGAAGGTGAACCTCAAAATTTGAGCCTATTTTCTTTGCAAACGATTTGTTCTGTACCCAAATCGGACTAAACATACATATATATGGGAGCTTTATCTAGATCTGACCCGATTTTCTTCAAATTCGGCAATACTGGTCTATGGGTCAAGAAACTCTACCATGCTAAATTTCAAAACAATTGGATGAACAGTACAGCTTCTATAGGGCTAAAGCGACAAATCGGACAAAACTTATATATGGGGGCTATATCTGTCCTTTAGTCAATTTTTCCAAAACTTCGTTTTTATTCTTCCCGACCGGAAAAAACGACTTATGCAAAATTTCATTCACCTGCGACGGCTCCTTCTATTTTTGGCCACCTCTTATATGAAATCACGACACTGTGCCCCGTCTACCAATTTGGGACGCCAGAGAAGAGGGTTTTGTACACCTTAAGAATTACTTCTTTGGTGATTCGAACAAATCTGTTTTGAGGAGAAGTGGCGCTATGGACGTCACGAAGGACGCGTCCGAGTCGACCGTCGAATTGGAGGCGAAATTGTCTGACGTTAGCACTGCGACCGACAAGTCTGATCGCAAGCAGCGCAAAAGGCGCAAGAAAAAAATCGATTTAACATGTCCAACTTTTTTTTTGCTTCGAAAGCAAAAAGAAATAATTTAAAAAAATTGTGTGTATTTTTACCTAGAATAGAGCGCATCTGTATGGGGCAAAATATTCTTTTTTGATATATTTGAATTAAAAGAAAATATATTTGGAGAACAAATTTTAGAATGTGAGGTATTTAAAACTGCAACACTTTAATATACTAAACAAAAAAGAAGTTGGACACTCGAAAACGGTCAGTACAATAAATACAGAATATGTCCAACTTTTCTTTTAGCTTCGAAAATTTGGATAAATAATTTTAATAAGTTTCTAATTTCACATCACTTCAAAATGTTCGTTGCCCACTTCTTCATTCTCAACAAATCAAATCTGTTAGGAAAATGATCATACCATTTTGCACAGTGCACAAAGAGACATACAAATACAGACATACGATAAGAAGTTTTGGTAAGAGTATATGTGTGCCCAACCCTGCATTAGATACAAAGGTAAAATTAATTAATATAAATAAAAAAAGTACCCCCGAAAATCGGAGTTCATATGTAAGTATTAACTGATATAAGCCTCATAAATACATTAATTTTACTGATTAATTAATAAATCTGTATTTTATGATCAAAACAATAAAACCCTTACACCTCAAGGCGTAAAGAAAAATTTTCAATACATTTTGTCTTCAGAATTCGTTAATGCATATAATGTGGATGGGAGTCACAGCACTGTTAGGTAAAAATTGTAATGTTATATTTTATAAACATATATTAACACATGTATTCTTTCCAATTTCTTTCAATTTCAGTATCAACAACGACAGGGACATCTGACCATCAACTTAGAGATGCAATATATCTTAAAAACGATTTTTAAAGAAGGGACGAAGCGATAATATCAATAAATAATACATTTTTTTTATATATACATACTAGCTGGACCCGGTCCACTTCGTTGACCCAGATTGAGATTTCCGATCCTGTCCATTTTTTGGACCAATCACGAATCCTGCCACCAAATACATATACATAAAATAACAATACTTTCGCTAACAAATTGTGCAATATATTTAAATTTGAAAATGTGGCTTACATGGGCGGGGCCACGCCCATTGGTCTGATCCCGCCCTTTTTGAACTAATCACGTAGACTGCCACCAGATACATATAAACAGAATTAAAGTACTATCGCTAACAAATTGTGCAAGATAGCTCAAATTTGGCTTATATGGGCGGGGCCACGTCCTTTGGTCTGATCCCGATCAATTTTAGACCAATCACGTAGACAACCATCAGATACATATGTACAACATTACATCACTCTAGCTAACAATTTAAAAATTTGGCTTATATGGGCTGGGCCACGCCCACTTGGTACATCGAAAATTGAAGTACCCTATTTTCACCACCCACACCACATGTACATTCTGTGAAAATTTCACGAAGATCGGTTCAGCCGTTTAGACGCCTATACGGTACAAACAAACCAACAAACACACATTCTACTTTATATATATAGATTTTATATTTTTTTAATTGAATCAAAATGAATTGCAATACTTTTAATTTTTTTATTGATGAACTCATTTTATTTGGTTGGTACTGGATAAGTAACTGGTTGGACAGAACCTGGCTTTCTGATTGGCACAACAAGAGCGACCTTCCACGCAGTGGGGAAATAACCAATGTTTAGACATTGGTTAAAGAGGACAGTGAGGAAAGGTAAAGCAACCTCCCCTGACTTCTTCACCGCAACGTCAGGGATGCCGTCTACACCAGACGATATCTTAGCAGGACGCCTAACAAGCCACCTCCAGGTCTGGAGACAGGTACTGAGGCCTGTATGGCATCGCGAAAAACTTCGCTCAAACTACTGACACAGCTGTCAATCTCCTCCACAGTGGCGTTTCTGTCCGCAGGCAACGTATGCTCCTGGAGGCCTTCACTCAACCGCCTCCTGAAGCGGCGAACATTCATCCTGTCGAAATTGTATCTTGGTTGATTGACACGAATTTGAACATCAGTCACACGGAGCTCCAACTCGACAGCCCTGTGGTCTGACTCATAATCAAGTGTCTGCAAAAGACCGCCAAATCGAGGCCAGCTGACCCCCGGCGTGCAGAGGAAGAAATCGATGTATGAGCCAGACCCACCAGACGGTCTCGTCGGCTCATCCGTGGGACAAATGCTCAAATTCGGACAAGCAACCAGGATACTCGACAGTGTCCTGCCATTAAGATTACTGTCGGAACCATTCGTCGGCTCATCCGTGGGACAAATGCTCAAATTCGGACAAGCAACCAGGATACTCGACAGTGTCCTGCCATTAAGATTACTGTCGGAACCACCCCAGGACAGATCCTTGGCGTTCCAATTAGCGCCAATCACCACTTCGTCAGAGGCACATAGCCCGTGAAAGGCACTGAAGTCGGAAGAGCGGAGGGTATCTGTGGGGCAAAGATACGAGGCCACAAAGACGATGGACGAGCCATCAGCCCTAAATAATATGGCTGCACAGGATTCAATGTGCCCCGATACTAGAGGAACACGCTGGGATCTAAATCCACCCTTAATTAACACGGCAGTTCCCCCGCCACTGCCTATAAATGGTGTAACCTGGGTACAAAAATCTATGAGTCGGTGAGAGCTTGTGCTCAGCCAACAGGAGCACATCGGGATTGTGGTCGCGAATGAAGTTAAACAAATATTGCCTCCTTGTTAGAGAGACAACAGAATTTACATTTATGAAAATGCATTTCAACATCCTACAACCCCTGCATGTGCAACAGAAGGCCCAAGATGGCACTGGCTCTACCGTCTGTATCTCGTATCCTAGCGAATTCAGGACTAAACGCCCGTATGTCAGCCATGACCTCCATCAGGCCCTTGCCAAAATACGCCCTACAATCCTCAGAAATCTCCCCGCCACGTCCGAGAGCCCTATCAACTAGACCCGTCCCGTGGACGCTTCTTACCACCGGCAACGGGGCAGAGCGAGCAGCAGCTGCATGTGAGACCCCCGCGCGGGTCACAGCGAACCTCTCAGAACGTGCAGCCGACCTGGCAACAGCAGCCTGCATCAATTCGTCCTTTCTCTCCAAAATCCTCTTACGTGTGGGGCAGTCGGGAGAGCTAGCAACGTGGCCCTCAATCTCACAATTAACGCAAAAAATTCTACACTCCTCACCTGTGGCCGGGACCAGAACCGGCGTAGAAGCCTCTCCCTTAGGTGGTATAGGGCACTTGGCTGGGCCATGTGACTTAACGCAGCGATAAGGCATGCCGCAATTGCCTGAGACAGTTGAAACACTGTGTTGCCCTAACTCGTCTATCCTTACGACAGCGAACCCTGCACTGAAGGATCTTATCTAGATCATAAACTGCCTTAATGTCGGTCGACCGAGCCAGTCGAAGGAGCCATTTGTCGTCGGAGACACAAGAGGCACTTAGTAACTCCACCTTAAAAGAGACCTTGTTTTCAAAAAACGACCTAACCTCATCAGTGGTGTACTCCCTAGAAAGTCCATCCACCACCACAGCATATGGTACTAAAGTCTTCGGCGTGTGTGTGTGGAACCTATACTTCCGCTCAACTAACAAATTCTTAATAGACAAGAAATTATCTAATCCTTGATGCGTACACTAATAACGGATTTTCTTACCATTTGTATTACAAACATGTCAGGCGAGAGTGCACGTCCTATTATATTAGTAATTTCCTTAATACCAACATCGTAAATAGTTATTGCGGGAGCTGTTTTCTCCTTAGCACTTGCGGTTGAAGCTGAATTGGCATTGTTATTCTCCCCTTGCAATGCCTCGGCGTTTGCACAGGGTGATGAATTCATCCTTGTACCACGTTGAACATTTGACGAGGACGGGTTTTCAACATTTTTCTTGTCAAGGTTTTTCTTGGCAGCATCAGTCCTGCGCTGCACGTTGGGTGCGTCCGGCGTTGCCGCACCTTTCATCTTATTCATGGCCCCTTTGCCACACGGAAGATTGGGCGCCACAGAAGATTTGGCGATAACAGCCTCAGCAGCAGCTACTTATAGCTGGGTGTTGTACGCGAGTACCAATAATTTGGTTAGTAGTATGTAAAAACTGACGAGAGGATGGATTATTCACAACCGGTGATTAAAACGGTATATGGTTATTTATAGATGGGTCAATTGACCTGTAATGTGCGCCTTTTGAGGGTTAATAAAGGGGTTTTTTAACAGATATTATTATTTGAAATACCGGGAAGAAGGTTGGCAACAGCTGTTTTGTCAAAACAAACGACAGCTGACATTTTGGAAAGGTTAGAGTGAAGGAGAAAAAGGCAACAGGAAAAAAGTTATGACAAGGAGAAGTTTCTTGGCAAAAATGGCAAGAAGCTTCTTCCCTTTTTCTACCTTGATTTGAACCTGGCCGGACGCAGTGGCTATTCACCGGAGACCTAACCAAATAAAAAGTCTCAATATACGCGTGATTTTAAAATCGTTTATTGGTTTTTATTGATTTAAAGTTTGTGCAGTATACCATGTTTGAAACAAAAGACTTACAAACTAAGTAAAAGAAGTTTCCTAAAACAAGTTAAAAGAAATATTACGAGCTTAATTTCAGTTAACAATTTTGAAGTTAACAAAAGTTGAAAGTTAACAAAGCTTAAGAGCTACACAAAGAAAAACTAAAGTGCTATACATATACAAGAAAACAAATGTATAAAGTTAAAACAAAGGAAAATGAAAACAATAACTTTTACAATACATAAACCAAAACTAAACATAAACGCGTGTGAGCCGCAACCAACAGGATCACATCCACTTCATCAGGCGTCCGGTCCAACGAGGGAGTTCCAGCTCCGAATAGCCCAGCCTGGCATGCGACGGTAGGCCAAAAGACCCAACTACTCAGAACTCGAAGCAGACAGCAATATATATCTGTATTTGGGAAGAAAAAGGAGTAAATATGAATTAGAAGTGGTAAAATTCTGAGGTATAAACAATTAGTTTCATACACACCTTTTCATGTGATTTTTTTTGCGCACCAAAAGAGGGTTGAGCTCAGGCCTAGGTTAGGTTGTCCTCTTTCTCTTTTAGGGCTCAGAGTTAGCCCCTTTAGCTCGATTATTTGTGCCTCCTAAGATAATAGAACCAGAAGAAAACCCCCAAGTTTTTTTAGTAAAATAAATAATAACGAATACACATATAAAACAACCAAATCTACATTTACTTAACATAAAAACTTCCGGACAGACATATACAGACGACAGAAACATTTGGTCATAAAAACACGACTCAAACAGAAGTAGAAGAATCCTGAGATATCCTGTTCGGATATTCTAACCTCACCTGTGAATCTGAATTTTTCGACATTTTTGTATACTCACCTGTTATATATTTACCCATGATTTCGCTATCATCGTTCATCCGTGCCGAATTCTAACCTGAAATGAGAAAGAAGAGATTAATTACTTTGTAGTTTTTACTTTTTTTGATACATTGAAGTAAAACAAATCAAATTAATGAAATGTTAAAATAGTAAATTACGCATTGTAAACTTACATTTTCTTTTGGCCATACTACAATTAATGTTGGAATCTTGAAATTTTCGAATAATTATGTAGATAAATTTCAGTCTGGCTTCGAGCCTATGTGAATGAATTGTTATCATGATTTTTGAAAAGAAAAATAAGCATATTTTTGGAATGGAAGGCTAAGGGAAATATAAAGGGGTAAGTGTTCTAAAAGGCTAGAAAGGAGAGTGAAAGAGTCTGGGGTATTCCGGAAACATCGGACAACGGATACCATGGTTGGGGTGGGCAATGTCCAAGCACATGAACAGCGAATGTGCTTTCAAAACCAGAATAATGATGTGACTGGGGACGTGAAAAGGTACGTGATTCCCTTATTAATATTTGATCCAAAGGCTGGTTGATATTTAGTTTTTGTCAATTACCTGAGGTGTTGTTGCTGACAAGAACCGCGCCCCTAGACTGAGCCACAGCCGCAGCTTAAACGCCAGCAAGTCAGCACAGCATCTCTCTCCCAAAAGGTAGCAGTCTCGTCTACGGGACTACGACAGACCCCATTCTAGGACATCAACATATTAAAATCACCAGTCATTTCTATAGTTAAAGTACCGGTATTTGTTCTGATTCTTAGGGATCGGTAAAATCAAGAGTTTAGTACCACTCTCATGAACCGGTGAATAAACCGGTATATGGTTATCTGTAATTGGGTCAATTTACCCGTTCCTAGAACATCGACATGTTCAAATCACGGGTATTTTCTATAGTTAAGGGACCGGTACTGGTTCTTAGGGATCGGTAAAATCACCAGTTTAGTACCAATCTCATGAACTGCAGGGTTTTTATTATTTTCTTATACCTTAGTTTTAATACTTAGTTTTTAAGCCTATATCATGTAAGTCATAATTCTTTGGGTTCGTTTTTAGTAATCCGATTTTTTTCGAACGTAGATGTAGGATAATTTTTAGTTTTATAATTTGTTGAAAGAGTGCATGTCAGTGGTGGAACCGCAACACGATTTAATCAATAGACTTTGAAGGCCCAGAGGGACATGACACTGGGTGTGTTCGTTTTGTTTTTAGTTATAGGAGTTATGGATTATTAAATGGCTAATTTTAAACTGAGGAGACAGTGAAGTGAAGAAAAAAATCTAAAGTGGAAAAAATTCAAACATCAAAGTAGCGTTTTACCGGCGGGTTTCCAAAATCCTCGAAATTTCGTTTTGCTGACGGGAAATATAGCGCACTCACCGACGCATACCAGGCCGTTGAGCGCAAGCAGCGCAAGAGGAAAAAGAAAAAGGGAAGGGCCTTGCAGGGAAAGTGTTCGGCGTACGACGAACCTATGAAGATGTTCTCCTCTGAGGGGGAGACTGCGGATGAGAAAATGGAGGCCTACACCTGACACTCTCGTTCAAAGAGTGAAAGGTGCTGCTTTTGAAGCCATGCCAAGGGCTGGTATTGCAGCCAGCGAGATGGTTTTGGCGGTTTGTCTGACACTAGCGCGCTCACTGACGGTTGCCAGATCGTAGACTGCAAGCAACGGTAGAAGAGAAAGGGACACGGCGATGATGATTCGCTTTACGAGTCAATTAAGTATGAGGCAACGGTAGCCCACCTGCAGAAGCAAATTAAGCAGCTGCAAGCATTGGTGAATGCCATGCAGGGCATGTGTTCAGCATATGATGAACACATAAACGTGCGTTCAGATTTAGATAAAGCCCCCGTATATACGTTTCACACGATTTAACATGTAAGCGCTGTAGAAACCGTATTTTATATCCGATCAGTACAAAATTCAACAGAGAGTTTTCTTATTACATGTATGAACACTGCCAAATTCTTATCATGATGCCCATTTTCACATTGTTAGGGAGGTTTAGGGTATTATATAGTCGGCCCCGCTCGACTTTCTATCTTCCCTTACTGGTTTATTATTACATATAGCGTACAGAATTCTTTATTGTCCAAAACAGCGTTCCTCTAATATGGAGACTTCCAAATTACTACTTAATACTCGTATATTCGTAGAAAATTTTTCAATTTTCACATCACCACTCACAAATATCAAAATATGACATTTCACTTAAGTTTGATTTAAATGATCTATACAAAAAAACTATTTGGATGATTGGGATGACATAACTTCTGAAGTGCGCCAAATATTGTTGTCCTCCTCAGGAATCAACCCAATCATGGATCAACTTATAGATATTGAAATATAAGACAATTTATTATGACCAACTCAAACAAAAATTATTTTTGAGTTGTGACATTCTTTATCTAAATGAGCGATGTAATATTCATAATATATGTACTTCGCGTTAAAGACACAAAAAATGGTAAGAAAACCTACCAAAGTTCTGGAGCAAATTATAAGAAATATTGTAGAGGAAAATTTTTCTATTCCTTTAATGGCAAAAGAACCTATATTTATAAATAATCACAAAGTTGAATTTCCTGAATATACATTTAGTACAAAAGGACCTGACCATTTTTATTATATTAAAGGTTCCGTACCTATTAAAATTGACTTGTTTTCAAATCAAAACGGAGGTTCCATAGTATGCGAAACATTTATACCGATCCTTGCGACTCAGTAAAATTAGGAATTTACTTAACAGACTTCAACCTTCCGACATCGAAGAAATATTTCCTTTTGCAGACATAGAGAGTACAGCAATTGCAATTTCATACAAAAATGACCTAATATTGATTCCAATGCTTCATAGTTGTCATTTTTCAGAGAACGTCCGAACAACAATGTCCGATTCAGATAGTTCACCTATAATAATAAAAAGATTATCAACAAAAACGGAACAGATTTGTCAACGGTCAATTCCAATTTAGTACAATGTAACTGTGACGAAAAAATAATGGAGTTCAAAGATATGAGTATCTATCTTCTATATATATAAAAGAGAGTGTCTGTTTGTGGGTTTGTTTGTGGGTTTGTTTGTTTGTATGTTTGTTCCGTATAGACGTCTAAACGGCTAGACCGATCATCTTCAAATTTTCACAGAATGTACATGTGTAGGGGGTGCTGAAAATAGGGTACTTGAATTTTCGATATATCATGTGGGCGTGGACCCGCCCATATGGGTCAAATTGAGGTATTGAGAAAATTTTTTAGCTAGAGTGCTGAAATTTTGTGTGTATGCATTTAGTGGAAGATTATGTGAATTTTCCAAAAATGGGCGGAATCGGACCAATGGGCGTGGCCCCGCCCATATAAGCCAAATTTTGAAATTGAGATATTTTGCACAATTTGTTAGCGAGAGTGCTGGAATGTTATGTATACGTATATGGTGGCAGTCTACGTGATGGCTCCAAAATTGGGCGGGATCGGACCAATGGGCGTGGCCCCGCCCACTTAGACCAAATTTTGAAATTTTGATATCTTGCACAATTTGCTAACGGGAGTGCTGCAATGTTGTGTATGTGTATCTGGTGGCATTCTACGTGATTGGTCCAAAAATGGGTGGGATCGGACCAATGGGCGTGGCCCCGCCCACATAAGCCAAATTTTGAAATTGATATAACTTGCACAATATGTTAGCGAGAGTGCTGGAATTTTGTGTATATGTATATGGTGGCAGTCTGCGTGATTGGTCCAAAAATGGGCGGGATCGGCTCAATGGGCGTGGCTCCGCCCACATAGACCAAATTTTGATATCTTGCACAATTTACTATCGGGAGTGCTGCAATGTTGTGTATATGTATCTGGTGGCATTCTACGTAATTGGTCAGAAAATGGGCGGGATCGGACCAATGGGCGTGGCCCCGCCCACATTGACCAAATTTTGATATCTTGCACAATTTGCTAGCGGGAGTGCTGCAATGTTGTGTATGTGTATCTGGTGGCATTCTACGTGATTGGTCCAAAAATGGGTGGGATCGGACCAATGGGCGTGGCCCCGCCCACATAGACCAAATGTTGATATCTTGCACAATTTGCTAGCGGGAGTGCCGCAATGTTGGACATATGTATCTGGTGACAGTCACGTGATTGGTCCAAAAATTGGCGGGATCTGACAAATGGCCGTGCCACCGCCCATATAAGCCAAATTTTTAAATTGAATTATCTTGCTCATTTTGTTATTAGGAGAGTGTTGAAATTTTGCGTATATGTATCTGGTAGCAGTCTACGTGATTGGCTTAAAAATGGGCGGAATACGACCAGTGGGCGTGGCCCAGCCCATATTTTGATATATCTTGCAAGTATTATATAGGAAATACATGAACAAAAATGCTCGGTATGCGATAATTACAGCTGCTCACTCCAATACAATCGCAATATGATAATGTGATGCATGGCCAATGAAACAAGAATTTGCAAATTTTATAAGTATACATTTCTATTTTCTGGACGGGGGGGCCGACTATATAATACCCTTCACCTCCCTAACAATGCGATAAGGGTCATTGCGATAATAATTTGGAATAATTGGTAAATTTGGTGTGTGTGTGTGTATGTATATCTTATTTTGAACCGATAATCGCTAAATTAAGCAATATTCGTTCCTAAATTGAGAAACATTTTTCTGGAACTTTGTAATGATCGGAAGTAAAGTACAACTTCAATAGCACTTTGTAACCAAATCTGGAGGAACATATATATGGAGGTTATATATAAATCTGAATCGATTTTCCTTGAATATTCATTCATGTAAAATTGAAACCTGTTTCTGTCGAATTTCCCACTGATCGGATATAAAACACAGTCTCTACAGCGCTTCCATGTCAAATTGGGGGTAACATACATATATGGGGGCTATATCTAAATCTGAACCGATTTTCTCCGAATTTTGCGGTATTCCTTCATGTAATTAGAAAACTCTTTCTGCCGAATTTCTTACTGATCGGATATAAAATACAGTTTCTACAGCGCTAATTTTGACATGGGCAGCGAAGCGCACCGGGCTCAGCTAGTATTATATATAATAGGTTTGTAGCCTTAAAAAAATGGCATTTATTTATTGTGTTATTCTAATTTTAGCCGTTTTCTAATTAATATGTACTTAGATCAGATTAATGATTTGATTGAGGCTCAGGCGAATCAAATATGTAAGTATTTGCGAAGTCTTTTAAAAGAAGACAAGCTGCAAGATACTTACAAAACATTAGATTTGGGCACTTTAGTTCATTTAATTTGTCGCTCTTTTTAGTTCAGTTCAATTGAGTGAACTAGTTCGTTCATTTAGTTAAATAGTTCACATGATTGGAACATGAATGGAATAAATTGAATATACAAACGCATTTGTATAGGAAGAATCCTACATTCGTGATGACATAAAAATGGAAACAACACATAACAGCTGAGGAGAGAGAGAGCGAAATGAGAAGAGAGGACTAAATTACAGGGTTGAATGCTAGCTGAAATTAACGAGTTGTGTGAACTAGTTCGTACCGTTCAGTAAAGTGACCCGTTCAATTGAACTAGTTCGTTCACGAACTACACAACTCTACAAAACATTCCCATTAAATCTGACCTGGGCAAAAGCACAACCCGGGGACTTTCCTCTCCCGTGTACATGAACACACACATTAAATGAGAGTTCTCTCGTCGTTTGTTGCTTAGAAGCACGTAAAGACAAAATGTATGATAAATGGGAGCAACATTGTTTGCTGATTTTTTTTTGGTAGATACGAATGTATGGTGTGTCAACGCACATTGTCACGCGTAAACGTAATATGTACATATTTTTATTTTTACATTTATTGAAGCATATATAAAGTGCAAAATTTTTTAAATACAAACAACAAACTTTAACACTCGAAAATTTAAATATTAAATAAACTAAAGAATTTTTATGTAACAGAATGTAGTATACACCAGCATTTATAAAATATTTGTTTTCTGTAAAGCTGAACAATATACTCGTTATCATTTTGTATAAAGCGTATCTATTTTTTTAATATTGTTTATTCATAACGTATTAAAAAGTTAAAAAAAAATTAAAATACATACATACATACATAGATAAATATAAAATCTATATAACATGTCCAACTTTTTTTGCTTCGAAAGCAAAAAGAAATAAATAAAATTGTGTATATTTTTACCTAGAATAAAGAGCATATGTATGGGGCAAAATCTTCTTTTTTGATATATTTGAATCAAAAGAAAATATATTTGGAAAACAAATTTTTGAATGTGAGATATTTAAAACTGCAACACTTAAATGTACTAACCAAAAAAAAAGTTGGACACTCGAAAACGGTCAGTACAATATGTCCAACTTTTATATGTTCAACTTTTCTTTTAGCTTCGATAAATAATTTTGATAAGTTTCTAATTTCACATCACTTCAAACTTCTTCATTCTCAACAAATCAAATCTATTAGGAAAGTGCTCATACCATTTTGCACAGTGCACAAAGAGAGCGTTGGAGCTTCACACAAATACAGACATACGATAAGGAATTTGGTAAGAGTATGTGTGCGCCCACACCTGCATTAGATAAAAAAGGATAAATTAATTAATATTACCCCCGAAAATCGGAGTGCATATGTAAGTATTAACTGATGCGGATGCAAGATAGGGCGCTGGGTGATTTACCACCACGTATACTTCGATTCATTCGCGAACGTAGCATCTTGCGCAGGACTGGTGACCCGGAGCGGCACGCTGTTTTTAGGGCCCATGTTAGGAATCTAGATAAGATAATTCAAGGCGCCATATATATTTTCGAGAGGGATCGAATGAAGGATTATCTTCAAGGTATAATTGTGTATTCTAGGACAGGTCAAGAGGGCGGAATCCGTTGCCAGATTTGCCGGTTCTGATGGCCTCCTCATGGATGGGTACGTGTAGGTTGCTCTACCGTAGAATTGATTTCGATAGGATCGATGATTTCATGGTGAAGGGTGCAATTCGTTTTCTAGATAGGGGAAGGTCGTTCGATGATGGAATTGGTAGGGATTCACTCCTCTTCGAGGGCGACATAGGTTTTACACTGGTGAAGCGGCATCCACCTCCCGCAGCCCTTCTCCGGTTCCGAGACGAAGGAATAATGTTTGATGAAGAGCTTCTGCTGTCTTACCACAGGCGCTACGACACCCACGACCTGGAGGACACGGTGTACAACACTGCACAGTGATCCTCATTTGTAAATACATATATATTAGTTTAAGAATAGTTTTTAAGGATAATTTTTTAAGTTAGTAAGTATTATGATAACCTTTTGGGAGATTGGCCCTTTTTAATGATTCTGAAATTTTGGGGCGTTTTTGTTTGAATGTTTGATTTTAATTTTGTTTGATGGAATGCGTGCGGCTTCATCGCGGCACAATATGATTTTATTATTTTGTAGGCCCATGCTTGTACATTATGGTGCATGTTTATTTACAGTTAGAAATTAGCATTTAAGTCATTTGATGTGAATTAGTCTGAAGATATGAATAAAATAAATGGCCTTGAGCAAAAACTGAGCACTGAATCTTGGTAAATCTAGGTGTTCTGAGGAGATGTCGACGGTTCCAATGCTGGTGGGGCTTCCAATAAGAGAATGACGCCTGACCGCCAGCGCCGCAAAAGCGACAAGGGTGATGGACAGTACAAAGAGAGGAAGTCTCAGCTTACCCTGGACAGTCTTCATGAGACTATTTTAAAACTCCAGAGGGAGAATGAAGCCCATGTCGCAGAGCTTGCGGCCCTTAAAGCATCTCAGGCTGGCGTTGTCCCGCCGGTGAAGGATGTTCCCGCAGGAACCCCTGCGGATGAGCCGATGATGACAGAGGCGGCCGAAGACATCGGTCACACGAATAATGTGGTAGTGGTCCCACCGAAGACTTCTGCTGGTGTCAATGGGGCCATGCCTGGCCCTCATGGTGGAAAGGTTTTCGAGGGCAACGCAGCCCCACCGGCGAAGGTCAAGGAGGTACCGCTGCCAACGGCAGATCTGCGGATGTTGGGGCCTCATGGAGGAAAGGCGAAGGTTGGCAATACAGCCTCACCGGCGAAGGACAACGGTGGTACCGCTGTCGACAAGGAAGGAGCGTCGACCGGCAGATCACTGCCAGCAATAACTGTCTACAATGTTGCGGTCATGCAGCTGTCCACCTTACTGCAGCGAGTTTTTCCTCGCAATGGTTAGGACAGATGTTGTATCCGGCAGAGTTAAGAGGCTTGAAAATTTTTCGAAGGCCAGGTCGATTTTTGAGCAGAAGGGCTATAGGTTCCACACTCACACGCCTAGGGAGTTGATGCCCTATGCGGTGATTATCGAGGGTCTTTCTAAGGAGTTTCCTATTGGTGTGGTCGAGGGGTAGGTGAAGTTTCGAAAGGAGAGGGCGCGCGGTACTATCCAGGGCTTTAATTGTCAGCAGTTCGGGCAAGTCTCATCTAACTGTGCCATGCATTTTAAGTGTGTAAAGTGTGGGCTTTCCCATGGCCCGGGCAATAGCGCCTAGCCGGCGAAGAAGGATGAGGGTAAGGAGGTCACGGACCCTGCGACGGGCGCTGTGACTGTTATTCCTGCGGCGACGGTCAGTTGTGTTAACTGTGCGGTGGAGGGGCACACGGCCTTCTTGGGGAGACGGGCTGCGTTGAAGCAGGAGGCTGCGGCACGATCTGCGAGGATTTCTGGAGTCACCGCTGGCACGTCATACGCGGCTGCGACTCCAGGTCGAGGAGCGGCGAATATGCCTTCAGTCGGACGGGCTGGTGGTTCTACGGTCCCTGTTCCTGCTACGGGTGCCACGGCTGATGTTGGTGGTGTCTTCGACGTCTGTCAGGGGGTATTTGGCACTGATTTTCTAGGGGTGGTAGGTCGCGTTAGGGCGTACACTCCTGAATTTAGAGATTGTGAGGGCGGTGAATCGGCTGCCGTTTAGGGCTTGGGTCTTCGAATTTGCGATGTCTAGGGTCCTGGAGTGTGTATTTGTGAATGTTCTTGTAGGTGAATGTGAAATGTTCTTGTAAGTGCTGACCTTAACGCCAGACACCCGTCCTGTTGATACTTGATGTTGTGTGGCTAGGTTCTGCTTTTCGTAGTGATATGGATGATTTTGTGCCTAGGGTTCGTGCTAGGCTTGGGTACTTGGCGATTTACCGCCCCGGATAATGGACTTCATCCGGGAGCGCAGAAGGCTTTGTAGAACTTTACATAGATCTGCTGATCCAGGGCGCCATGGGGCTTTCAGGGCCGAACCCTTGCGGATGAGTCCCACCGAAGACTTCTACTGGTGACAAGGGGACCATGGCTGAGCCTCATGGAGGAAAGGTGTTGGAAAGCAATGCAGCCCTACCGGCGAAGGTCAACGCTGCCAATGATGTTGAGTTACTCTGTTCCAGTGGAAACGAGGGGGCCTCATGGTTGACAGCGGTGGTACCGCTGTCAACCACGAAGGAGGGCCGACTGGCAGATTCCTGCCCGCGATAACTGTTTGCGGTGTTGGGGTCATGCCTCACGATGGTTAGGAAGGATGTTATTTCGGTCAGGGTTAATGGTTAATTTTTCGATGGTTGGAGCGATTTTTAAGCAGAGGTGCTATAGGTTTCATACTCACACGCCTAGGGAGTTGATGCCCTACGCGGTTATTATTAAGATCTAGTGTTTTTATTATCAGCGGTACGGGCACGTCCCTTTTAACTGAGCCATGCCCTTTAGGTGTGTGAAGTGTGGGCTTTCACATGGCCCCGGGAATTGCGCTTTGCCGGAGAGGGAGATCACTGACCCTTCAACGGGTGTTGTGACGATTTTTTGCTGCTGCAACGGTCAGTTGCGTAAACTGCGCGGTAGAGGGCACACGCCCCGCTCCCTCGGGTGTCCGAGACGGGTTGATTTCCTGGAGAGGCGGGTTGCGTTTAAGCAGTAGGCTGCGTCGCATTCTTAGAGGATTTCTACAGTCACCGCTGATATGTCATATGTGGCTGCGGCTACAGATCGAGGTTTTGCGAATGTGACTCTAATCGGACGGGTTCTACGGTCCCTGTATGGGTACATCTCGTCCAGGTGCTGTGGTAGGTCGACCTGGTGCGGATGTTGGTGGTGTCTTCGACATTTGTCAGGCATTTGGTACTGATTTCCTGGGTGTGGTAGGTCTTGTTAGGGCATACGCTCCTGAATTTAGGAAATTGTTAGCTGAGGGCTGTGAGTCTGCTGCTGTTTTGGGTTTAGCTCTTCGGATTTGTGATGTCTGGGTTTCTGAATTGCTTATGTTGGCGGAAGATAAGCTTCCAGCTTCTCATAGGTTTAGTTTGTCGGGATATAGGGTCTTCAGATATGATAGGCAAGGTCGGCGGGGGTACTGCTGTCATGGTTAGAGAGGATTTTCGATGTGATAGGGGTTTTCTTGATACTGGTCTTATTGAGTGTTGTGCGGTTAGGGTGTGGAAGGACGATAGTTCCTCTACTACCTTCGTCTCTTTGTATCCTCGTCCGGGTTATCCCCCCCTCCGCTCACGAGATTTGGATGCTGTGTTAGTCTTGTGTGGTTTAGGTGAGTTTGTTGTAGGTGCTGATCTAAACGCCAGACGTTTGTCCTCTCGTCAACGATCGGACCTTGCAGGTTTACGCCAGAGCGCAATGCTTATACAACATCTTCGTCAGCGACATCCCTGGACCACCCAATAGGGGACTTCTGCAAACCTATGCGGACGACGTGCTGCTGGCCTGTCGAGGCCAGGCGGATGAATGCTTATTCTGAGGATCTACATAGTTATTTGTCCAGTTGGGGACTACGACTCAATGTTGGTATATGTTTTGTTACTGTCATCAGGGACAAACCCGGTACCATTTTCCCGAACTTTAGGATTTTGAGCCCACTCTGAGCATCGGGGGTGAGTTGATCGGAGTTTCTGACAGTATGAAGTATCTGCACGTCATATTCCATAACAAGTTTGATTTCTCCAGGCATGTGGATTTCTTGTTGGATAAGACGAGGAGACTTTATTTTGGGTTTTCCCTGCTTTTGCGGATGAGGGACGGTGAACATTCACTTCATTTTAGTTTTCTGATCCGTATACAGGTCATTAGGCCCGTCATCTCCTACACCTTTCCTGCTTGGTATCGCATTTCGTCCGCCCAGATGGAAAGGATTAGAGGCGTTTGTTAGGTATTGAGTGGGGCTCCGCTGTAGTCTTGGAGGATGGTTCGTTTATATATCCGTTGAATATGGTGGTATATGACAGCGTTGATTTTGAGAGGATAGATGTCTTTATGAACAATGGTGCCGTCAGCTTTTTGGAAAAGGGTCGTCACCTTCAGAATAGGATGGTCGAGGAGATTTATAGATTCGATGAGGATTTTGACTCCCTTCCCACCAGGCGGCTTCTTCCGTCTGCTGATGTGAGGCGGGCTTGTTATTCGAGGGAGACCTCCTTGCTTTTGACCACAGGAAGTCGAATGTATCTGACAGGACTGACTTGGTGTATAGAACCGTGCAGTAGTTCAGATGTGAATAAATAGTCCCTAGTTTTTAAGTTTTATAGTAAGTATAGTTTTTAAGATTTCATATATGATTATTTCTAGAGATTGGACCCTTTTTGAATTTCCTTTTTAAGTTTGACCTGAAACCTGATTAAATTTAGTTACTTCGACCGGTGTGAATCTTATACATAGAAATAAAAAATACAATGATTTCAATAACTATTGAATTTAAATTTTCAGTTTGTGAAATAACAAAAAAATTTTATATTTTTGCAGGAACAAAAAAGTTGTACACTAACCGGAACCGAATAAATTTGAACTCGGAATGAAAAATATAAAGTAAATATGAACATATCTATTGTAACGAGTGATTTTTTAATAGCTTTCGGATTTGATTAAAAAACATACAATTTACAGAAATGTATGAAATCTTTATTTGAGTCGATAGAGCGACTATATAATTCAATGTTTAAAGATGAAAACACGAAAACAGTTGAGATATACGAGTATTTACTTTGTTTTTCATACTGCGTTCCAATTTATTTGCTTTCGGATTTATTACTTTGACAAAAACAATGCAAAATGACTGTAAATATGTGTATGTGTTATTAGAACGAAATAATGACAAAGACAATTTAGAAAAACTATGAACAAAAATCGAATGTTGTTTTTCCGCTGTCGAAGTGATTTGCAAATATTTCCGTAATGAATAAATAAGCAGTTAAGGCCCAGTTAGGCAAACTTAACCGTAACGACCCCGTAGCGTAACGAATCAGCTGATTCAATCTGTCATATGGAAATCAGTGTAAACGATTAGCCAACGGAAACGAAACGTAAACGGACGGCTGAATCTGTTGAAATCAGAATTGGACGTTCCCCGGTTACCATGATACAATAATAGAAGGTAAAATCACTTGCCCAACAACAAAACTGGAATACAACCCTGTACTTTATTTTCGTACAATAGCTTGTCAAAATAGGCAGCCGACTCGAACAGCTGACCAACAATAGGTTGTCAAATAAATTTTTTATTTGAAATTTGATTTTCTTTGAAAAGGATAATTTTTTCTAAAATTTCAAACTTACGTGCAATTGCCCTTTAAAGTAAATCTGGTGACTGCAATTTTATTCAGTATAACAAGTTTTCTCTTGTATTGGGATACACACACAATGTAAGTTTTGTCTTTAAGGAACTATAAAATTTAAATAATTTCATTTTAATCTCGGAAGGATAGTGTCATTATCCTTCATGGCACCCAGATGTCTTTGCTGTTACAGTATTGAGTAGCATTGATGATGGATGGCATATAATACAATACTGCCCGGTCGAGCTTTCCAACGATTTTACTTATTTGGAATACATTTTTTAAAAGGTTTGTCTCTTCAGAGCTTGTTCTTACAAATGATTGGCGAGAGGCATAAGCTGAATGCGGCCATACGTGTCACACATATCACCCATATCAGTAAAAAGGCAGAACAGAAAAAATGGAGCAGTAAATGCATAAAATGGAAGACGACCGGCCTCTCGTGCAATGGAATTGACTCAAAATGCCGACAGCAAGATCCTTTTGGGCAGAATGGGACTTTGGGTTGAAGTGCTACTCCTCATGTTAAAACCAATTTTCAGGTTGTATTTATTTTCTAGTTAGGAAATAAGTTTTTCATGTTATAAGAAAATACAAACTCGTACATATGTATATGGATCATTTATTAAAAAATATGATGAACGAATAATGTAAAAAGAATTGAACGTATTATATATATTTTTTAATTTAATAACAAAATAATCTGCTGAACATTCAGCCAATGTAAATAGGGACAAAGAAGAGTTCCAAGAACGTCCAATTCAAATCGAAAAAGTTGCTGTTTGATGTGGATTTGGGGCTTACCAACTTCTTTTCAGCTGAATTGGATGATATGGACACTTACATGTGGTTCCAACAGGACGGCGCCATAGCCACACAACTCATGCTACATGGCATCGTCATCTCACTAGGAGGTGATGTGAACTGGCCTCCGAGATCGTGCGATGTGACCATATTAGAATTTTTTGTGGAGTTTTGTTCAGTGGCACGTCTAACAGAACAATCTACAAACCATAACAGCCAACACAACCCTTGACATCGGTAAAATTCAGCTTGTCTCATGCGCCAAAGTCATGGAAAATTCGAAATTACGGATTCGCGACTCTGCGAAACCGCGGCATACATTTGCAAGATATTATATTCCATTTATAATGACATCAATAGGACTTTAAAACGAAATTAATAACGTTATGTGATATCACACATACACACTTTGCTTTATTTACATTTAAATCAACGAAATGTTAAATACAATTTACATTATATTTAATTTGCGTGAATTTTGTTTGATTGTACACTATTTTTTAAAACGCTCCCAACAACAAAATGTAAACAAACAATCAAACGTCATCCATGAGTTTGACAGTTCATTGAGCTCTGAAAATATGGCGAGAAAATCAGCTGTTCGCTGTACGCTACCTTGTTCAATATACCTTGCCGTTTACGTACAATTTGACAACAGCTGATACTACATGTTGTTTACAATTACAATTGTATGTTCACCGAGAAAAGTAAAGAAAATAATTTATTTGTTATTTCTTGTTTAAAAGTGCAAATAAACATGAAAGACGAATATTTGATTTCATTGGTGCAGTCGCACGAGTATTTATACAATAAATATAATCCAGCTTATAGGATATCTGAAAAAAAAGCGAGAAGCTTGGAAGCAAATTGGCAAGGAGCTGGGCGTTACAGGTGAGTTTTATGAAGATCGTGGCTGACTCCATTAAAAATTTAATTTATAATCTGCTTCAGGATTCTTTTGACGACAGTACGAGACAATCATTGCACCAATCTTCTTCATTGTGGGTTAATTTGACAGCAATATAAGCGTCTCTACAAACGTGGACTTGTTTATAGATAAAGATTGGATTTGGCTGAGTCCCTCTTCAATGGAAATAGACATAAGTAAAGGGTTTTCTATTAAGGACATAAGAATTTTATATATTAATAAAACACAGAATATTTAAGATATATAGAGTTCAAATTTATACCAGGTTAAGTGCAAATGTTACATTTTAAGAATGAAATTCAATTACGTTCATATGACCGCCACGAGCCCGTCAACAGCGATCTATTCTTTGGACCCAATTTTCCACCACTCTTGGACATTTTGCGGAAAATTTGTTCATTTAAGCCATATAAAAATTAGAAAAATAATATTTATAAACATGATTATATTTCTTCTTATTCTGCTCCGATAGGGTGGTGTACGGTATCACATCGTCGACTCGGTCCGACTTCAGATATTCCTTACGGTTTTGGAGTTTAATTGTTGATCATAGAAAAATGCTCATTCTCTCCAATTACTGTTTTTTTAAATCAGCGATGGGCACACAATACTTCTACAAAATGTTTATGTATTTGTGAGAAGTGTTAATACTCTCTTTATGCACTGCGAGAAATGTATTTGCATTTTCCTAACATATATTTGTTGGGTAAGATAATAAATAAAGTGGACAACGAACATCATTAAGTAGATTTGGGGTTATTATACGCGTACATAAAGAAATCGAACTTTAAATATGTTATGATTAGCCACATACATACATATTTATTATGCTATGTAAAGTAATCAATCCAAATTTTCCAATAAAAGTACTGCATACTCGTATTGATTATGCCATATTCTTTATTTAAATCTTTATTTTTTCTATTAACCGTTTTCGAGTGTCCAACTTTTTTTGGTTAGTATATTTAGGTGTTTATGCAAATTTTATTAAAAAATCGTTAAAAGATAATAATATATACATTTAAAATTATTTTAAAAAATTTGTTACTTTATTTAATTTTGACAAAAAGAAAATAATATATACATATCTGCAGTAACATAATAAATAATTTAGACTTGTATTTAGAAATGTTTATAAATTCTTCGGGAAAAATACAATACATACTAAACTTTATTCCTATACTTGAAGTATGTATTGTAATAACTGTATCATCCATTTTTTCTTTATGTGCACGCTAAGCAACAAGCGACGACACAGCTCATCGATCGAATGTCCAAGCGTGACTGAATGATAGTGAACTCTCATTCAATGTGTGTGCTCATGTACACGTGAGAGGAAAAACCCCGGGTAGTGCTTTTGCCCATCGCTGTTTTAAATGTCATCCGAAAGTTCCAAACTCTCTTTGTAAATGTTACAAATGTCCTCCTTTTCTGGCACAAAAGTCCTCCTTTCCGAAAAAACGTTATGGTAACCCTGTCTACAATACATATATCCAAATATTGAATAATAAAATTGTTAAAGGATGCTAACATTTATAAAGGATGTTTAAATTATAAAGTACACGTTGAAAAAAATCGCTTCTGTAGTATATTGTTCCAAACATATTCCGCTTGAAAAACACTTATGTTTAGGGTACAATCCAACTATATAAAATTTAACACACACACATTTTAGAGACATGTTTTCTGTTTTTCGGAAGTTCAAAGTGTATTTTTTAGACATTTTATATGTTTGAAAATGAGATTAAAATTTAAATCGTATAATATGTCGTGACTATAAATTGGATTTCAGTTTTTCGAAAGATCAACGTAAAATTTTTTAGAAATTGTATATGTACATACAATTCTATTAAAATTTAAATTGTATAATCTTGGGTAACGATAAATTGCATTGATGCATACAATTGGAGTATTTAAAAATTTAAAATTAGTGCTGTAAAACAAATTTTTGACTATAAAATATAACACAAAATGTAGGAAAAATTTACACCAAAATTCGAAAAAGTCAGCAATGTTTCAAAAAACTTTTTTAAATAAAATTTATTTGGAAACTTCTTAAACAATAACTTTGTTTGCGGGCAAACACATTTAATTTGTGAAAGTCAGTTCGCAAATATATTTTGTTCTAATATATTAATATATACGTTTCAAACAAAATTTTTTGATTTTCAAATAAAATTTATTTGTTCACAAATATGTAATATTTAAAAATGTTGGTCCAAATATATTTGCTTTTAATACAAACATATCAAAAATTGTGATTTTCCCCCGTGTAAGCCCTCTTTTATATAAGTCATAAGCGTTTTGGAAAAATAAATGGTCCAATTTAAAACTGAATGAACTACATTTTTTTAAATTTTTTTAAAATGTTTGTTTTCCTTTTTGAAAATATGTTTATTAATACAGTATAATCCCTTTAGTTCGTTGTGCAAGTGAACAGCGATTTTTTACGAATTTCAGGGGTTTTTCGATTTAACGGGAGTTCGATATAAAGAGGTTAAAGAAGAAATATACGCATTAAAGGGGGGGGGGGGGGTTGTTTCAGTTAATTTACTTAGAACCAAAAAAGTGATCTTTTAGCTGTCCCGGTACCCAACGGAGTGATTGGAAATGAACGAGCAAACAGCTTGGCTTCAAAGGGCAGAGAACTTCGGCTCACAAAACTGTGCGGAATAGAGCAACTGCAAAGATACTGTGGGGTGACCTAAATGAGAAGAAAACAATAAGTTTTCTGAAACTAAACAAAGACACTCAAGCTTACAGGCACATCTTCATCGCATAGGACTAGCAGAAAACCACGAGTGCAGGGCATGCTGGGAAAACATCGAAACGATGGAACATTTTCTGTGTCACTGCCCAGCTTTCACACATGCAAGTACCCGATATTTCGGTTCCGACATATTGCCAGACTTGACTCATCTCAGAGGATATGACGGGTTACAGAAAATCGTGTCTAGTACCGATATTCTGTAACCCGTGGGGTATAAAAATCATAAATAAGGAGCGCACAACAGGCCGAACCACTGGCTTAAGTGTACACTCTGAAAAAATCGACTCTGTAGCATATTGTCCCAAACATATTCGGCTTGAAACATATATATGTTTAGGGTGTAATTTAAACATATAATATTTGGACACACATAAATTATATATTTGGGAAGATATTTTTCTAAACAAATCTTTGTTTACCTCGCAATATGTTTTTTTTTTGGGACTATTATTTCCGAAACAAACATTTATTTCCTTTTAAGTATTCA
Organism: Eudasyphora cyanicolor; assembly: GCA_963930755.1. NCBI lineage: Eukaryota > Metazoa > Arthropoda > Insecta > Diptera > Muscidae > Eudasyphora > Eudasyphora cyanicolor. The sequence goes on along the minus strand of OZ005737.1, from coordinate 74,452,474 downwards.
GAAAATACCTAAATTGTGTAATATTTTTCAGTTATTCTAAGTTATTTTTTAGAAATTTGTAATGTTAGTAAAAATAATAATAATAATTGAAATCGTATAATCTTGGATCAAAATAAATTACTTAGAGGATTGACAACTAATGATGGCTTGGAATACAATTGAAATGATTGATTTAAAACAGAAGTAAGTGCTGCATATGGTATCATAACTGGAAGTTAGACGAAAGAATCCTGGAGAGGTGGTAAGTGCTGGGCAACATGCCGATTTCCCATGGCCGTGCCATTGACGAGGCGAATGAATTCTTATTTAGAGGAAATTCATCGTTATTTTTCCAGTTCCATCGTTATTTTTCCACGATGTTCCCGTACTTTAGGACTTTTGAACCTACGCTGCGTATCGGGAGTGAGTGGATTGGTGTTGCTGATAGGATGAAGTATCTTGGCGCCATATTCCATCACAAGTTTGATATCTCCAGGTCGGATTTCGCGTTGGATATGGCAAGGAGACTACGTAGGTTTTCCTCAGCTTTTGCAGATGAGGGACGGTGGACATACACTCTATATTAGATTTCTGATCTATAAACAGATCATTAGGCCGTCATCTCCTATGGATTTTCAGCTTGGTATGGCATTTAGTTTGCCTAGATGGATGGATTAAGAGATGGGAGAGGCGTGTGTTGGGGTATTGTCTGGGATTCCGCTGAAGGGTCTTGAAGGATGGCTCGTTTAGATATCCGTCAAATAGATTAGATAGCGTTGATTTTAAGAGGACAGATGTCTTTATGATCAATGGTGCCGTTGGAAAAGGATCGTCACCTTCGGAATAGGATCGTCGAGGAGATTTGTAGTTTCGATGAGGTTTTTGATTCCCTTCACACCATGTTCTTCCGCTTGCTAAATACCTCCATGTGTTTTACAACGGAAAGTCCAATGTGTCTTACAGGACTGACTTGGTGTATAGTGCCGTGCAGTAGTTTAGATGTAAATAATTTGGAAATAGTCCCTACTTTTTATGTTTTATATTAAGTTTAGTTTTTATATATAATATATATAATTTATGATATATTAAAAAGGAAATCTAATTATTTTTTTGGGGTTTTGTTTTAAGTATTTTTCTTGCATTCGTTCGATGGTATCCTCGTTGCAGGACTGCGACACGTTATATTAGATTAAAGGCCCAGTTAGGCAAACTTAACCGTAACGCCCCCGTAGCGTAACGAATCAGCTGATTCAATCTGTCATATGGAAATCAGTGTAAACGATTAGCCAACGGAAACGAAACGTAAACGGACGGCTGAATCTGTTGAAATCAGAATTGGACGTTCCGTTTACGTACAATTTGACAACAGCTGATACTACATGTTGTTTACAATTACAATTGTATGTTCACCGAGAAAAGTAAAGAATATAATTTATTTGTTATTTGTTGTTTAAAAGTGCAAATAAAAATTAAAGACGAATATTTGATTTCATTGGTGCAGTCGCACGAGTATTTATACAATAAATATAATCCAGCATATAGGATATCTGAAAAAAGCGAGAAGCATGGAAGCAAATTGGCAAAGAGCTGGGCGTTACAGGTGAGTTTTCTAAAGATCGCGGCTGACTCCATTGAAAATTAAATTTATAATCTGCTTCAGGATTCTTTTGACAGTACGAGACAATCATTGCGCCAATCTTCTTCATTGTGGGTTAATTTGACAGCAATATAAGCGTCTCTACAAACGAGGACTTATTTATAGATAGAGATTCGATTGGATTTGGCTGAGTCCCTCTTCAATGGAAATAGACATAAGTAAAGGGTTTTCCATTAAGATATAGAGTTCAAATTTATCCCAGGTTAAGTGCAAATGTTACATTTTAAGAATGAAATTCAATTTCGGTCATATGACCATCACGAGCCCGTCAACAGCGATCTATTCTTTGGACCAAATTTTCCACCACTCTTGGACACATTTCGACCGGAACGTTGGCAATTTCGCGTTGGATGTTTTCTCTGAGCTCGTCTAAAGTTGTTGACTTTGACCAAGGATATTCCTCAGGGGAAACGCAGCATCGCCAATAAAAAAATGAGGAAAGGCTTCAGAGGATGCTGACGATAATGGTTTACTAGGAGGTGCAGGTACTGTTCCTAAAATAACTGATTGCCCAAATGGAGAGTACTGGAATATAGCTGTATTTAATTTAAATTAAGAAATGGAAATTGTTTGTAACAATATAGATTATAAATAAATTGAAGTTTAATGGACATACCCCCCTCGTGTTGGCTGCCATAACTTCCAACATTAACTGATATGAATGTATATGTAGTTAGCATCGCAGATTCCCACACAATTCGGCATATCCCACATTCGTTGAAAATCATTGGCAATGTGTTTGTACTGCTGTGTAGTTTGTTCACTTAAATAAATCGGCGAAAGCAAGCGCCACAAAACTTCACTGCATTCTAAAATAATATTTCGAATTGTTGTTTTCCCCAGCTTGTGACTCCATGCAATCGATTGTATGGAACAACCGTGACCCAAATATCTACAATTTTAAAGAATAGAATGTTAATATTTCCCAACTTGGAATCATAGGATAAAGCAATATTTGACATACAGTGGTGTTATTGCTAGTCTCTCTGCCGGTCTAATCCGTTGCTTTGGTGTAGTTAACTCATATTTTATTAATGTTAATAACAAATTAAAAACTTTCATAGGTCTAGTTCCGGCTTTCGCCAGTCATTGTTTATAGGACGTCCACCCCATCTTCTTATCCGACGATATTTTCTTGAATACTTTTATTGTAATATCTGCATAGATTTAAAAAAACACAAATTTATAAACATTCTTTTTAACTTTATTTTTAATAAACCTAAACAAAAAGAAATCGCGGCTTTTTTGTTTACTTATGTGTTGTTGTTGTCAGAACATATGACTCGTTTTCTCAACGTTGGCTAATCGCTCAAACGGGCAACGTTACGACAACGGTAAAGATAAATTACGGTTACGTATGCCTAACCCGGCCTTAAGTAAGCCCAGATGAACGGTTTGCGCCGGACATGTATATTTATAGTTTAAATTAGAAAGTAAGCCATCTTTTATATTAGTCATAAGTGTTTTGAAAAAAATAAATGATACAATTTGAAACGGAATGAAACTACACTAAAAAAAAGCGTACTGAAAATCAATGAATTTTTCGTAAAGTTTAAGATTTCGGCAATGATTTTGAGCCAAAGACAATCGCTATAAAAATAAGAAGGTTTTATAGTTAATTTAAAGAATTAAGAATTTAAAGAATTTCATAGAATTAAGAATTTTGGGTAATAAAACTAATTATGTTTGGTCTTAAAATAAGGACATTTTTGCGTAAATTTAAGTAGGGCGCGTGCTTATTTTTAGTAAAATATCATATAATTTAAAACATTATCGTAGTAAAATTTAAAATATTTTTCCTTGATATAAAAATATACTGGTAATTAATTTAAGGCATAGATTAATTTAAATACAGTTTTTTTAAATATGTATGGAAAATGCGTTACATTATATTGTTGTAACGCATTTTCCATACATATTGTTACTCTTTTAATGAATGAATCATTGTTACTCTTTTAAATGAATCATTTTCTTTGAAATCATTTAATATTCATAGAAGATTCAATAACACAACACTTTATCTTTCTAAATAGATATTTTATTTGTTATATTTTATATTGGAAAATACAAAAAAATATAATACATATTACGGATAACCTTGAACATTTTATAATTTAAAACAATATGTAATTGTATAAAGACAAATCGGCCAACACACTATGAAGTTTGACTTTCATTCGAATATTGTATTGTTATGTATCGATTCTATAGCGGGATTCGTTTCTCTATTTGTTGTCCATGAACAATTTTTATCGGAACCGACCTTAATGATTTTGAACCTAGAATTTGGCTGGAATTTAAATAGAAATTATATAAAACAAATATTATATTATTATATCATATAGTTTGTATGCACGGGGCAAAATCGTCTTTTTTGATATGTTTGAATCGAAAGGAAATATATTTGTAACACAAATTTTTAAATATTATATATTTTTGAGCAAGTAAATTTTATTTGAAAATCAATAAAATATATTTGGAACGCTTATATTAATATATTACAACAAAATATATTTGCAAACTAAATTTCTCAAATAAAATATGTGTTTAAATACAAATAAAATTATTGTTTAGGAATTTATTCAAATATATTTTATTTAAAAAAATTTTCAAAAATTTTGCTGGATTTTTAGAATTTCAGTTTAAATTTTCCCTTAGTGTCGAATTGTACCTCCCAGTTACAATACCATATGCAGCATTAACTTCTGTTTAAACCAATCATTTCATTTCTGAGTTAGTATTCCAATCCTCCAAGTAATTTATTTTGATCTAAGATTATACGATTTCTATTATTATTTATTATTATTTTTACGAACACTAAAAATTTCTAAAAAAAACTTTGAATTAGTAAAAAAATCAACACAATTAACGTATTTTCTGAATTCTTTTGTGCAAATAAATATTTGTTTCGGATATACTTGTCCCAAAATAAAAACATATTGGGATGTAAACAAAGATTTGTTTAGAATAACATTTTCCCAAATATATATTTTTTGTGTGTACCCAATATTATATGTTTAGAGTGTACCCTAAACATATATATGTTTCAAGCCGAATATGTTTGAGACAATATACTACAGAAGCGATTTTTTTTCAGCGTGTGCTCACTCATTTCCTGCAATTTGTAAATTTTTAATTCCGCACTGCATTTTTCATATGTATATCCAAATAAAGTTCAATTGCGCGAACTGAAATAAAATAATTTGAATAGAAATCAAACAGAATGATTTATATACGATAAAGTATTAAAATAAATTTTATCATATAACTGTCACAAAATGTTGAAAAATAAGAGATATATTAAAATCTTTGGAATATACTTACACTGAAATATTTAGTCACTCTTCTACGACACAAATTCTCATAATAGATCCATACAAAATTTGCTGTACTAAAAGTTAAAAAAAATATTTATGTAAGATATTATTAATAATAGAAACTGATTGTTTTGAAAGTGACATTTTTCATATAAATTGAGTTATCAAAAATAATTTTCTCAAAAAAATCAATCGTGACTTAGATTTTAAAATCTTAAGTTTTGTTAGCAAACAAAACTACAAAAACTTATTAAAAATTACTTCTGTAAAACAAAAGCTAATGCTGCTTATGCCATTCTTAATCCTGGTGTTAGATTAGCAAATCTGTACGAATCCTAGATTAAGAGTCCATTTGGTCAACATTACATTTTTCATATAAAATGAATGAAATGGAAGACAATATTTTATATTTATTTTTATTCAATACTTCGTGAAAAGAAAGCAGCTTATTTACAGCTTATTTGAGCAACTGTCTCTGGCTTGTCGGCGTAACACTTATCTTTGAGGGCACCCCACAAATAATAGTCCAACGGTGCCAAATCGCAGCTCCGAGGTGGCCAAACGACATCACCTCTGCGGCTGATAATGCGATCTTCTAAAACAGGGCGCAAAACATCGAGTGTAGCTTCGGCTGTGTGCCACGTAGCGCCGTCCTTCGTCTCAATGATGACTCCGAAATGTTCAATTGTTGAGAACGACGGTGAATTGATGTTGATGGCGCTTCACGCACACTTTCTGCCACAGCAGCAATATTCTCGAGTGTACGCACTGTTTTTGGCTTTTCACGCTTTGGTTTATCGATGAGGATGCCAGTTTCTTTCACTTTTTTCACAAGATAACGAACATACGGAGCTGTCGGTGCTTCTCTTCTTCCAAAATCCGTACGCAATTTTCGCACACATTCTGCAACATTACCATGATTTTCAAAGTAATGTCGCAATATTTCCCAGCGTTGTTCAAGCGTATACACAACCATATTCGCTCAGCGGAAGGATAAAACTAATTATCTGTCAAATCAGACATGAGCTAAGTGTTACCATTCACGAAATAAGCACTAGTTGAAAAAAAACGTTAGATGGCGGACCCTGTATTACCGTTTATAAAGGAAACGATACAAAAATTAGACCAGATGGGCCTAATCTAACAGCAGGTTTAATTATGAAGTACTTATGAAGCAATTATGAACACGAAATCAAGGAAAAATTTAAACTAAAATTCAAAAAAGGAAAACATCTTTTTAAATAAATTATATTTGGAAAACTTTTTAACAATAACTTTGTTTGTGTAAAAACACTTATTTTACATGTGAATGTCAGTTCGCAAATATTTTTTTTGTTCTAATACATTAATATATGCGTTCCAAATTAAATTTCTTGATTTTCATATAATATATATATTTTCAGAAATACATAATACTTACAAATATTGTTTCCAAATCTATTGTTTCCAAATCTCAATTATTTGTTGTAATTTATAAATGGCATTCAGCACTGCATTTTTCATATATCCATCAAATTTATCTTCGAATATTGCGTGATCTAAAGTTAAAATAATTATTTTTTTTTAAAAAATAAATAAAATAAAATTATCTATAAACAACAAAAAAATGCAAATAAATTTTATCACAATTGGAAAACGCTGAAAACTAAGAGAAATATTTCAGCCGTTCATATATAATACTTACGTTGAATATTTTGTAAAATTTGCCACTCTTCTCACAAAAGACCCATTCTAAAATTGTTTTACTAAAAAACTTAAAAAAGATAGTTATATGTATAACACATTATTAATAATAAATTTCTATATTGCCACAAATAATTTTACGTTTCTGCATTATGCGCTGGTATTTCTAATAAATAAATATTTTCAATTAAAATATGTTTTGTTAATTTTGTAATTGCCAATAAGATGTTTATTTCAAGTTTCTCTTTCAGTATTACAAAATCTATTACTCACATTTTTATCATCCATTTGGCACAAATCTCTTCACAGGACTTACAAACAAGATCTCCTTCAAAAACGCATGTACTTCGCCATAAATAACATACAGCAAAAATAACTATGACACACGCACTCTCTTATCACAGAGATCGATGGTGACGGCGACGGCGACGGCATAACCACATGCATACACACATGTACACGACGGTTTCATTTGTTGTTGTTGCTATGCTTTAGCAAAAATAACTTTTAACAGCCCATATTAAAATTATTTTCGGTGCAATATGCACGTATGTATGCACGTATACTTACATATTCACAGCAACCAAATTTATCACAATCCGCGTCCCGAAAACAGACAACCGTTTCCTTCCATCGCTTGTAAATAACTGACGATTTAAAAGAAAACGAACAACAGAACTTGTCTCTATTTTCTCTTCTAGCATTCCATAACAATTATTGATTCACACATTACCAAACAAACCTGATTCTATGAGCGAGAGAGGGAGGGAGAGATTGTATAATTCTCTCGTATTCTCTCTTAAAAATAATGACAATAGTCATAAAATTTATTACCAAGACAGCCTTTCCTTTAAGGGACCATAGCCTTAAATTTATTACTCAAATATCTCATACTGTTAATTAAGTCCGATTCGGCATTAAAACTATGACATGTTTACGTCATAGTGTTAATGTAGAAAATCCTTAAAAGTATTGAAATATTACTTAAAATAATGCGGATTGTCACAAAAATAAGAAGCGCGTACACAAAACTAATGATTAGATAGTCATTAATTCAAATTCAAAAAACTTTATATTAAGGAAAATTTCGTAAAAAACGTGTAAATTTTCATTATTTTAATGAAAATTGTCATTGAATTGATGCAGAAGTAGCATACCTAATATAAGAATGTGTCATCATTAGTTTTATTACTATTTTTTTTTCAGTGTACATATTACATAATTTTGATAGATTCTCCGATTTGTTGAAGATGCTATTTTCAAATTGTAAAGGTTATTTTAATTTCAAATTATTTGACATTCGTTTTGTTAAAAATTTTTGCAAAAAATTTATATTGTTTCTAGTTTGAAAATATGTTTATGAATATTGCATTATCAGAAATAAAATGTTAGTACTACTTGGTACTGGAAAGTACTTTTTCTTCAGTACTATCCCATTATGGCAATTAGTTACAAGGTGTGTAAACATTTTTTACACACGACGCTTCACATATCCCAAACAATGTTGGTGTACGCTGGAAACAATGTTAAAAATTTTGTAGAGAAATAAGAAGAAATCCACGTCCCACAATAAATCCGACAACGTAAAATTATCACTTTTAAAATATGTATGATTATTGAACAATTTCCAGCAATTCCCTCGCATTATTATCGGAATAAAAGTATCCAATTTGTAACTTCCGCAAGAATTTCGCAACATACGAGTACAACATAAAACAACAAATGTATAACATTGTTTTATGCAAGGAAAAATGCGTATTATAAAGAAAATGTATATGAAAATGGGACAAGAAATAGTTATTGTTTTTTGGTGGAGAAAGATAGAAAACGAGGATGCAATGAAGTATGCACTACTATCTTTCAATATTTGAAACTTGTAAATGAAAGGAGAACTCAATCGTCCGTCAATCTTTACTGTGACACCCGTACCGGCCATCGGAATAGAGCTGTATTATCCACATTCAAGATCTGTCCTAAATCTTCAAATTTTATTAACGATATAAAAAAAACGTATTTATTACCGGGTCATACGATATTGCCAGTCAACTACATTCATAACACAATTGAATACACCATAGAACTGTATGGGCGACTAGTGAAAAAATAACCCAATTATGAAACTTAAATTTGGGTATTTTGACTATTCCGCAACAAAAGAATACGATCTTATCAAGACGCAATTCTAAAATAATAAACGAAGGAGAGTGGGAGAGGAGAGCCCACTATGTAATAATCAATATAAATTTCATTTAAAAAATACAAGGATTTAAAAATTTCCAATAAAATTACAATACCAAGCAAATTTTAGGGAAAATTTTTCACGAAAAAAGGGATTATTTTCCTAAATTCACAGAAAATTAGACATGAAATTTATCGAAAAAATATTGATTAACATTCTACGTCAAACAAATCAGATGTGTTTTAGGTTGAAAAACGAAGATCATCACGCTATTGTAGAAATTTCTCTAAATTGTATGTGTTTTTTTTTAAATCGAATTTTATATAACAATTATGGGGTCCATTTGTGCTAATATGACACCCTTTAAAAACGTATACTACTTTGTTACGGTTCAACATCTGATACCTGCCTTTTATTAAAGGGAATGTATATTTCTCCACTAAAGCGGCCGAACCTTCGGTTGGATCTCCAACTTGTTCGATTGTTTTTTTCAAATGTAATAACTATGAACGTTATACGAAAAGCTATTTTCTCCGAGCACAATTGGCGCATTTTTCAAATTGGCCATTCGTTGTTTTGGACAATATAATAACCTATAGGCGCAATGAAGTAACAAAAATATATAATAAATGTCTTCATTGACATCATTCTTGAAGACAATAATTACAGTGTAAAGCAAAAATTTTCTTAATTCAGTGGCTTTTTCAATAGACAAGTTCGCATAAGGGTCTAGGTTTTCGAACAAACTCTTTTGTGACGAACATTATCAATAAAGAAAGTTTCTCCAATATGTTGGTTTTATTGGAATTTGGAATGTTTGATGCATACTTTGTCCTTCATTAACATTAATAACATCCTTCTCGTAATTCCTAAAAAGAAGATGCATCGGATCCAATGTTATTTGAGTTACCGCTTTTTATTACGATAAGATATTACATGATGATTACGATACTTCCTGTCTGGAAAATCTATGCTATATGCTAGCTGTGTACAATTTGAATAGCCTTGTCGAGAGGTATGTGAATGTGACCCGTAACTAATAGAAATCATAATATTGCCGCCTGCCAATTGTACTCCACTTTGTAGGTGTGCGACATTTCCGCCGTAATTTGAAATAAATAATAATCACAGTTCGTGGGCTTACTTTGTCCTAAAAAAAACACAATGTGTAGAACGGGCCTATTCTGAAAATTATTTATTCTACTTAAGATGGGCCAAAGTTGTGTCTTTGAACTTCTATGAAGAGGAAAACCATCAATATTGATATCAGCATTTAATAACTCTGGCAGCTTAATGACTACATATTTTTTTTAAGTTGATATGTCAGACCTGCTGTCTTATATTTCTGGTCTTGTACGAGTATATACTCGTATATTACACCATTTAGAATTTTTTCAAATCTTCTGCACATTTTTAATTCGGTCGGTGTTTCCAATTCCTAATTTTGTATTAAAATGTGAAATATTCACGTCACCAGTGACGCCCCCGCACTGGGAAATTTTAGTATTAAGGTGAAAGAGTAACACATCCAAAACGAAAGTATTGTTTATATAATCGTAGAAAAATCTGTCCTTATTGAATTGAATTATCTGTGATCACAATTGGCACATATTATAGTTTTTACTTTCATTGAAAATCACTTGGTAAAAAATGACAAATTGATGTGGTTATTGTGGTCGAGTTTGACCTAGGACAAACATGTACTTCAGAGGACAGTACCTTCAGGAAAAGCAAAAGTTGACCACCAATATCAGTTATTTTTAAAATGGTAAAATTATACCTTTTAATTTAATAGATTTATTTATTTTTTAATAGATAATTTAATGTGGAGAATGCAACATATACTTTTCTATTAATTGGGGAAAGCTCGCGAATGTTTTCAAAGTCAACTACAAATTTACCAAATATTTATTATTTTTGGCGCCATCGTAACTACTTTGGCGCATGTTCACCTTCAGTATGGCACAATTTCGGGGCATTCTCATATCAACACTGTTACGAACTTTTTCTAAATGAAAGCTCCAGCTGATTGTCAAAAAATGTTAGCTTCAAAAACAGAGCAAGTTATAAACAATAAAATACAAAATTATTTTTATTTTCATATCTAAACCAGCGATGGGCAAAGGCACTACCCGGGGTTTTTCCTCTCGCGTGTACATGAGCACACACATTGAATGAGAGCTCGCCTTCATTCAGTCGCGCTAGGACATTCGATCGACGAGGTTGTGTCGTCGCTTGTTTCTTAGCGTGAACATAAGAAAAAATGGATGGTACAATTTTACAATACATACTTCAAGTATAGGAATAAATTTAGTATGTATTGTATTTTTACCGAAGAATTTATAAATATTTCTAAATACAAGTTTAAATTGTTTATTATATTACTGTAGAAATGTATATATTATTTTCTGTTTGTCAAAATTAAATAAAGTAACGAGTTATTTTAAAATAATTTTAATGTATATATTATTATCTTTTAAATATTTTTCAAAAAAAAGTTGGACACTCGATAACGGTTAGTAGAAAAAATAAAGAATTAATTAAATAAACAATATGGCATAATCAATACAAGTATGCAGATCTTTTCTTCGAAAATTTGGATTGATTACTTTACATAGCATAATAAATATGTATGTTGCTAATCATAACATATTTGAAGTTCGATTTCTTTATGTACATGTATAATAACCCCAAATCTACTTCATGGTGTTCGTTGTGCAATTTATTTATTATCTTACCCAACAAATATATGTTAGGAAAATGCAAATACCATTTCTCGCAGTGCATAAAGAGAGTGATAAAACCTTCTCACAAATACATGAACATTTTGTAGAAGTATTGTGTGCCCATCGCTGATCTAAACTAAACAGCAATACAGATGTGTAAACCAATTTTTTTTTGTTTTGCAAAAGATTTAAGAGCGTCTGTTCAGCCATTTCTTAATTTCATGAAAAATTATAGTTTTTGCCAACATAAAAATCGGGAATGCCCAAACATTTTTCGCCCCTCATGTGCCTTGCGCCCCGGGGCTTCAGCCCAATTAGCCCATATGGTAGATCAGGTACTGAACGTCACCATATATTTTTCAGATTTGTGCCTCTTCATTCTTGTTGTGGAATCAGATTGTTGTCCGAATCGGAATTGAAACGGAGAAAAATTATTTTCCGGTTCGTATAACAGTCGAATTCCACAACGAGAAAAAAATAAATTTGGTGTCACAGAAAGTTATTTTTTTTCTCGATTTCTATTCCGACACCAATCGGATTCCGCAGCAAACCTGAATATTTATCTTTTTATAATTAAAAAGTATGAATCGTTTGAAAGTTAAAAAATAGAATGTATAAATATAGCAAAAGGCAATTGCAAATACGAATCAAAAAAGAAAAAAAAATTCTTTAAAATTATTAGAAAGACAAAATCGAAAAGATAATTCTGAGGAATCCTCGAATCAGGGTTGTTGTGGAATCCGATTGCTGTCGGAATCGGAATTGAAATCGAAAAAAAAACTTTCTGTGACACCAAATTTGTTTTTTTTCTCGTTGTGGAATTCGACTATTGTCCGAATCGGAATTGAAATCGAAAAAATAACCTGTGACACCAAAGTTATTTCTTTTCTCGGTTTCAATTCCGATTCAGATAACAATCGGATTTCACAACAACCCTGATTTAATATTTTTGAATAATGAAGAATCTTGCAGATTTTTTTTTACTTAAAATATTATTTAACTTCAATTTTTTACTTAAAAACGGTTGAGGCTTATAAATATGATAAAATTATTGAGAAACAAAGAAGCCTGTAGAAAATGAAATTATGCATAAACTACAGTTCAAAGTTATAGCGGGACACATTACGATATCAATATTTAAGTTAGAATTAGTTGTTAATTTTGAGATTAATAATATTTTAGAATGGCACTCTGTTGTTTTAACGGGTTTAAGTGTAATAGCAGGTTCAGTGCTAAAGTTAATATGATTAATTCAATTTTTTAGGATGTAACTTGTGTATTTTTAAATAAAATTTATAACAAATATCGGCATTCGAAAAAATATTATATTTAAATCACCTACAAATTGTACCTTAGTTGTTCATAATTATGTAATGTATCCCATTAAAAGTTCGACCTGAATTTTTTGCTACAATCATCCTTTTGTAGTTCAATTTCCTTTTGTCCTATTTTAAAGTTGAGACAGCGTATATAAAAAATTTGGTCAAAGAGGTCAATCAATTATAAAATTATTATCTGGAAAAAAATCAATGAACATTTCTTGGAGGTGATACTTTATTACTTTTGCAATTGTTAAATATTCAAAGCACACCTTTTTGTGATAGTACACTTTTAAGCAATTCCATATGTTATTTGTTTAAATTTGTGTGCACTTCCCATTCATTGGACAGTGGCAATTTACTTACCTATAAAATAAGAAAATATATTTTTCCGTCGTAACGTTCGTAAGAATAATAAATATCTAAACACATTTGCAAGAGAGATACTCGTACTATCCTTTTAAGATAGCGGCGATTTATTTTATTGGACGGTTGCAATCCACTTACATATAAATTAAAACAGGTAGTTACTTCGATTGGGGTGAATCTTATACATAGAAATAAGAAAATTCAATGATTTCAATAACTATTAAATTTTCAGTTTGTGAAATAACAAAAAAGTTATAATATTTTTGAGGTAACAAGAACGTAAATGCTTATTCATATAGTCAGCAAAAAAAGTTGTACACTAACCGAAATCAAATAAATTTGAACTCGGTATGAGAAATATAAAGTAAATATGCACATATATATTGTAACGAGTGATTTTTTAAGCGCTTTTGGATTTGATTTAAAAAACTCATAAAATTTAGAGAAATGTATGAAATCTTTACTTGAGTCGATAAAACGGTCTATATAATTCAATGTTTAAAGATGAAGAACAATATTTAAAGATGAAAACAGCCGAAATTCCAAAAAGAAAGTTGCCAAAAAATCACCCTTTATATCAATTCAAAGTTTGAGATCCATATTATATTTTAAGATATTAATTATGACCCTATTCTTTATGTGTAGGTTGGGAAATAACAATAAAATTTGCCTAACTAAATATAAATAATACTACAATACTTTTTTAATTTAATATGGATTTCAAACTTTAATTTGACATAGAATAAATATATATTTACTTTATGTCTTTCATACGCTTAAATTTATTTGGTTTCGGTTTTTTTGCTGACCATATATAGCGGAAATATTACATAATACCTCCGCATTAAAAATATATGTAAATTATTTTTTGTGAAAGTCGGATATAAAAAAATTTATAAATATAATGTTGTAAATAATATATGTTCTCGTTGTATTAAAAAGTATTCTTCAATTTTAAAACGTATTCTCATATTTGCTGCAATTATTTCTCCATTAAAACCATTTTGTTCAACAAAATATCCAAGGAAATGTTTTAATTGAATACCTCCTGCATTACCTTTTGTTAGTGAAGTGGGTAGTTCACAATGCTACGTTACTAGTAATTGTCATCTTCCAGTTGTAACGATACGATACTTTGAGCTAGCGATGTGGGTAGTTGATCTATCTACTTCACTAGCTTCACTGGGACAATTGCCACACAAAAATCTGCATTGTTTAAGTTTGTTTCCGTCCGCCTGTAAGGCTTCGTTGGTTGTTCCTATAAGAAAGCCGAGTTCCGATCCTGGGCTTTGCGGTAGTTATAGGCCGATTTTGCTCTTGTCGCTGTGTGGAAAACTTCGTGAATATTTCGTGCTTGCTAGGATCAGGACAATTGTTGATGATAGACGCATCCTTAAGGACTGCCAATTTGGGTTTAGGCTCGGCCACTCCACCTCTCATGTACATTGTGCTTTCTCTGATTTCGGGATAGGAGATGGGTACCATTGCGGTTGGTCTAGATTTTGCTAGAATGTACTAATGAATTTGGGATCAATAAACGCTGTCTCTTGCTAACCGTTATCATTTGCATTTGTCCGTGCAAAGAGAAGTGTTCAAATAAAAAAAATAAGTGAAAACACTGTTCGCGGAAAATTCTGAAAGCGAAAAAGTGAGCACAGTGGATTAACAAAGTGCCGTCGTTAGTCGTACGCCGAAAAACAGCGAAATTTTTGGGGATATTGGCGTTCGGTTTCGTCCACCAAACCTGAAGGTGTCGTCAACCGATTGACGATCTGGATGAACCAGAGGATTTATCTGGTGAAGTTGGAAGACGCGTAGGAGCGTCAAAACAGTGAAATTCGAAACCTGTTTCGATCAGAGTCCTGATTGCCTTGGAACATTGTCTAAAACTACTTTCAACTTGAAACAAGTGGATTTTCCGGCCAATGGTGTTGAGGTGTTTTTCACACGACAATTACATCTAAAAGTCTCGTTGATAGGCCTGATTGCTTGAGAGCATTGTCGAAAACTACTGTCGACCAACAAGTAGAATTTCCAGCCAATGGAGCTGAGGGTCTTTTCCACAGACCTAATTCTGTTTGTTAAGAAAGGCCTAGTGAAGAGAACTGGTGATATGGAAACCGTGAAAAGTGGAAAAAGCACCTAAAGCCAAAAGTTAAATAATTTTCTGGAAAGTGTTTTGCCGACGGGGTTTCATCACCCTCGACGACAAATTGTCTGCATTTGGCGGGCAATTTCGAGGCGATTGCGAGAGTTCCGTCGACGGGACTCCTGAAGTGAAAATTTTGGCTGACAGTTTCAAGCGGGATTTTGGACCTAGTGGGTCTTGATGGTGGGTCTATCCCGCGCTCATTTCGTCGACCCCTGCACCTGAGGGTTTCGTCAATTCTGGGCGTTTACACGCTATGTCGGACACCGGCGGTACTACCGACAAAGTTAAGGCAGCTGGCGAACGGAAGAAGAAGAGCTGCTGCAACTGCAGTGGCAATGGGGGCGATTCGCCCTATGAAGATATGAAAATTCAACTTACATTAGAGAAGTTGAACGAGACTATCTCACGTCTCGAGAGGGCGAATCGGGTGCTTCTTGAGGAAGTAACCGCTCTGAGGAAGGAGAAGGCCGCTGGTTTCCGTGCGGCGAAGGATGTTCCCGCAGTACCCCCTGCGGATGAGCAGATGTTGACCGAGGCAGCCGAAGTCCTCGGTTCAACGAAGGAAGTTCCCGCAGGGTCCCTTGTGGATGAGGCGATGTCGGTCGAGGCAGCCGAAGACCTCGGACCGAAAAAGAAGGAAGACGATGTGGTACCGCCGGCTGCGTCTGGCGGAAGTAAGGGTGCTCTACCGAAGGTACCCTCGAAGAAAAATACGACGGCTGCGGTCAAGACTGCGACTCCAAAGACGACTGCTGCGGCACAGAAGAGTGCTGTCGGCGCCCCAACCAGGTACGTAAAGGTCGGCAGGAGCCTTCCTGCCATTACCATATATGATGTCGGGATCAAGGTGATCGCCGAGATGCTCAGACGGAGATTCGAGCCAAAAGATTTTATCTACAAGATGGTAAGAACTTCAGTCATATCGTTGAGGGTTTTCGGTTTAGAGAAATTTGGTTTAGCTAGGACGTTATTCGTTGAGAGAGGCTATAAGTTCCACACTCATACGCCGTATGCGGTTTTTGCTGGGGGGCTCCCGAAGGAGTACAGAGATTAGGAGATAAATGCGTATTTGGAATCGCAGGTCTCAAGGTCGAGTTGTTAAGCGCTGTTTGTCTTTCTGAGGATATATGGCTGCTCCTTCATTCTAGGGAAACGTGATGTGGCGTAGTGTTTCAACTGCCAAAGGTTCGGCCATGTTTCGTCCAACTGTGGCATGCCATACCGGTGTGTAAAGTATGGCCAATCGCATGTCACTGGCAAGGTGATCGAGGTTGAGGCCCGGCCAATCAATTGCGCCAACTGTGATGTAGAGGGGCATGCTGCAAGCTCCCCCGAATGCCCGAGAAGAAAGGCCATCCTCCTGCAGAGGACCCAATGCAGGTAGGAATCGAAGGCGAAGTAGGCTCAACGGTCCGGACGAGTGGCGGAGGTCAAAGGCGGCGTATCGTATGCGGCTGGGGCCCGTCGCAGCACTACCCCCGCGGCGAGAGTGGCGCGAACTGGCGGTGTAGGAACAGTTCAGGGCGCTTTGCAGGGATGGCAGATGATTTCCGAGGAGTGTAGGTCGTTCTTCTATAAGGGTGTGTCGGATGTCATGAAGGACATTTTCCAATTTGCTCCTAGGTATACAGGATAGGCACCCTTTTGGGTTTGCTGATGCACATCGGTGGTTTGGATGTTTAGGGTGGTATTTATTAATGCCAATTCAGTCGTTTCGGTTCATAGGAGACACTTTTTGAGGATTATTGTTAGACAGCAGAGACCAGATAGTGTGCTCATCGCGGAGACGAAGTTGACTTTGAGGCATAGGTTTGAGGTTGAGGGTTTCACTGTATATAGGAGGGATGGAAGCTCAGGTGTAGCAGGCGGGACTGCTGTGCTTGTTAGGAGTGGATTAAGGTGCGAACAGGTTTGGAGAGGCAGTGGTTTACCCGCTGTCTTTGTTTCCATGTATGTTGCACGGGGGTGGTTTTTCGGATTTAGATTCTGCTGTAGAATTGTGTGCTTCGGATGAGGTTCTCATTGGCTGCGATTTGAATGCCAGGCATCCGCATTCTCCGGGATTCTCCCAATAGGATGGATCTGCGACGTTTTAGGGGAGGTTTCTGATGACCTGTACAAGGCGGGTTTCTGATGACCTGGCATCTCAAATACGGAGTGCCCACCACACTGAGGTGAACCCTACTGGCGATTCCTTCCGCAGCCTTGTTAGCGTGGCTGTTGAGGGAATGGTTAACTGGACACCTGTGGTGGAAATCTGTGGTGACTTCACGGCTAGTGGCTCTGTGACTGTCGACAGGTCTACTTGGAAGCTTGGAAGGAGGCTTTAGTTGTTCCCATTAGGAAGCCAGGTTCTGATCCTGGGCTCTGTGGTATAGGCCGATTTCGCTTTTGTCGCCATTTGGAAAGCTTCTCGAATATTTCATGCTTGCTAGGATTAGATGAATTGTTGACAATATACGCATCCTCAGGGATTGCCAATTTGGGTTTAGGGTCGGACACTCCAATTCTCGTGCGTTTTCTCTGATTTCGTGATAGGAGAAGGGCCACCATTGCTGTTGGATTGGATTTTGCTAGGGCGTTTGACACTGTCTGGCAGATTGTACAAACTTCAATCGTTTGGATTTGACGGTCAAACGTGTAGGATGGTGGCGAGTTTCCTGAAGGGTCGATATTTTAGGGTTAGAGTTGGCGACAAGTTGTCTAGTCAACGATCGGTTCTTGCAGGGGTGCCCCAGGGCTCCCTGACCTATGCGGATGACTTGCTACTTGCCGAGGTCCCATGGCCGTGCCGTTGACCAGGCGAATGAATGTCTATTCAGATGATCATCGTTATTTTTCAAGTTGGGGACTCCGTCTCAATGTTGGTAAGTGTTTTGCCACTGTCTTCAGAGGCAAGCGCTGGACCGTTTTCCCGAACTTTAGGTCTTTTGAGCCTACCCTGGGTATCCGGGGTGAGTTGATCGGTGTCTCTGATAGGATGAAGTATCTTGTCTCCATATTTCATGACAAGTTCCATTTCTCCAGACATGTTGATTTTGTGTTGAATAGGGCGATGGGGATTTACTTTGGATTTCACCAGCTTCTGCGGATGAGGGACAGTGGACTTCCACTCGAGGTTAGATTTCTGATCTATAGGCATCCCAGATAGAGAGGATTAGCAAATGGGAGAGGCGAGTGTTTAGGTCTTGTCTGGGGCTCCGCTGTAGGGTCTTGGAGGATGGTTCGCTTAGATATCCGTCGAATAGGAAAGTCTATGATAGCGTCGATTCTGATAGAATAGATGTTGTTATGACCAATGGTGGCGTCAACTTTTAGTTTTTAAGATCACATTTACAATTATTTTTATAGATTGGCCCCTTTTTGAATTTCCTGTTTTTTGGGCATTTTGTTTTGATATTTGTTTGATTGTGTGCTCGTGGCAGGACAGCGGCACTTTAGATTAAGTAGGACCAGATGGACATAAGTGCCGGGCATGTATATTTATAGTTTAAAGTAGCAAGTATGCCATCTTTTGTTTTAGTTGCAAGTGTTTTGGAAAAAATAAATGGTAATATTAATATACACAAAAAAATACAAATAATGGAAACCGTCATACCGCCATGGTGAATCGGCCTGGAGGATGAAAAAATGTCTGACAGCTCTGCCACAAATGATAGTTCTGAACGTAAGCGCCGTAAGACCTCCTACGATCAGTTAAAGTTGGAGGCCTCTCTAGCTGAGTTGAAGAAGGCATTGGAACGCTTTGAGGGGAGAAAAAAAGCTCTCGAGAGTACTAATCGTACTTTATCCGCCAAATTAGCGAAACTTTCTGCGACAGCGTTTGCTGTATCAGGTGAAGCGATTAATACAGATGGCTGCGCAGCCGAAAACGAAATTGCCCTGCGTTCTACTAATGGCGTTACAAAACCTACAACGTCCAACGGTGTGAAGAATCCAGTGCACCTGCAAACATGTTGATGAATGATGTGGTACCACCGACTGCATCCAACGTGGTTACAAAAGCTGAGGCTGGCAAGGCTGTTGCTGCACCCACTGGTACGATACCAAAAAAAAGTTGGGATGAAACCTCCGACAGCGGCGGCATCATCCGGTGCCGACATTTAAAAAAAACAAAATGCGAACGGCATGATATCAAATGCTACAAGTGTAATTTCCCATGACAATGGCAAGGAGAAATCCCGCAATTACGATTTATGATGTTGGAGTGAAGCAAATCTCGGACATGGTTGGGCATGATGAATACAGATGATCAGGAAATCTGTGATTTCTCTTATGGTTAGAGGAGTGGATAATTTTCTCCTAATTAAGGGTATTCTGGTAGAGAGGAAGTGCAAATTCCACACACACCTAGATACCTAATCCCGTACATTGTGGTAGTGGATTTGCTGTCGGATGAGTGTACGACGGAAGAGGAATTAAGGAATTTTTCGAAACACTGGTCTCTTTCGAGATTGGGTTACTGAGCGCCATATGTGGACAATTGCTCCTCCGACTTATACGATACACGGAATCTCCATATCGACGTCTGTACACGAATATATAGTATTTCCGGTCGGAATTTCAGAGCTACTGACAAATGTCTGCAGTTTATTGTGGAAAATGCTAATTAAGTAAAGAATGTGGAATCTCGACTCTCGCCTATAACTGGTAAGCGGAATAACGTTTCTATATTTAAGCCGAGAAATGACATGTGTGATATTTGCATCTCCTATGAAGCTAAAAATGTATCACAAGAACAGCATGACCTCCACAGAAAAGAAATAAGACATGAGAGAAGAGAAATCGGACGATATTGAAAATTGAGAAAAATTAAAAAATTCCAAAGTGTGTAGAAAAACTAAATTGACAAAATTTTCTAGAAAAATTCAATTTTGTTGAAATTTTCTAGAAAAAAATATTTTGGGAGAAAAAATCATAAAAATGCAAATTCGAATTCGACAAAATTTTCTAAAATGCACTTTAAATTATTTTTTTCAATTTAATTTCGATAAAATTTTGTGGGAAAATTAAATTTTTAGGAAAGTTCAATTTTGAAAAAAAATTAGTAATAAAAATTGAATTGCGCAAAATTTTCAATTTTGACATATTTAGAAGAAAAAATGTCCTAGAGAATGCACTTTTAATAATGCAATTTTTGGTGAAATTGTCTATACATAAATTTTTTTGACGAAATTCAATTTCGAATAGATTTAAATTCAATTTTGACATTTTCATTTTGGTCGAAATTTTTTAAAAAATTTACATTTCTAAAATAATGTAATTTGTGTGAAATTTTCTATAAAAATAAAATACTGACTACATTTTTATTTGATGAAGATCGAATTTATACATTTGTCTAAAGTCATTGATGCACTGATAAGTAATATATTTAACTCTACTTAAGGGATTAGGCCACACCCACTTGATATATTGAAAATTCAAGTAGCCTATTTGAACCATCCCATAAACTTGAACATTATGTGCACATTTCAAGAAGATCGGTCCAGCCAAACAAACCCACAAACTAACACTCTCTTTTATGTAAAATAATGAAAATGTGGATTACGTCTTTGGGCATTTCAGGTAACGCAATAAAAAACATAAATCTTACGACCTTTGCTTATATTTGATGTCCTCCAGGACCGTATGACGATCAGTGACATCTGCGCGCATTCCTTTAATATTGGTCAATTGGGTTGATTCACCACATAGTAATTGTACATCCCACATCCACACCATTGAGTAAACTGATCTTGTCGATAACGAAAGGGTTTGTATTCGAACCATCCATCATGGATTACATTGAATTAGAGCAAGATATCCGAATTATTTCGGAGCAAAAAGCTGCTCCGGATGTTGTATTGGCGATCATCGTTACAATATATGGTTGTATCCGAAAAATTAATGTTGCCTGCAAAGCAACCAATTATTATCGTTCCAACCTCTAAAGTCTAAACCATACTTACCAGTTAGCCACCCCGCTGCCAAATCTTCATAAACACCGAGAATTGGTGTCAACAAAATCTATTGCTGTGAACCATCGGGACTTCCTAGCCACTGAATACATACGTACATGAGTGCACTTTACTCCCATCCTGGTGACGTGGACAACAACAACAGCAAAAACATGTTGTGAGAAAATTATCTGCAACATACATACAAAGAGAGAAAATTGGCCGTCATCCGCTGACTCATTCATTTAGTTTCGACGCTAGAGAACTGAAGTACCGCCCCTCGCCAGCGTGTTTAGTTGGGGTTAGACTCTTACTGTATCTCTTAAGTACCAGTGAAATCGTCCGACGTCTGTCATACTCAAAATGCATCCTTTTTTTGCTGTGCACACAACCATAAACAATCAAACTAATAGATGGTCCGTCCGACTCTTTAAAAAGTGACAGTTACGAACGATTAAATTTTTGACAGTTGTTTTGCTCTCTTAGAGATATTTTGGCATTCTCTTGTTAGCTCTCGAGATTTAATTTGCTGATTTAAAGATGTGTTTTTTGCAAATTTTATTTAAAATATCAATTGTGTTTGCTACCATTGTGATTGTAAAGTGAAATGTTTGAGGAAAAATGCCAAAAATATGTATAAAAAATAAAAACAAATTAGTGCTCTCTCTTCTCTTAACTACTAATGTCAAAAATTTAATCGTTCGTAACTCGAGAAATTTGCTTAAGAGAGGGAAGGAACATCTAGTAGTTGAGTGTTTATGCACACAACAACACTTTGACAGACGTCGAACTCTTTCACTGGTATTTAAGAGACTTTTAAATACAATGAGAGCGTATAACGTCTATCAAACTCGAATTTTTATTTTGTGTACTGTCATTATAAAACAGCGATGGGCACCCAATACTTCTATAAAATGTTTATGTATGTGTGAGAAGTGTTAACACTCTCTTTATGCACTGCGAGAAATGGTATTTGCATTTTCCTAACAGATATTTGTTGGGTAAGATAATAAATAAAGTGGACAACGAACATCATAAGTAGATTTGGGGTTATTATACGCGTACATAAAGAAATCGAATTTTAAATATGTTATGATTAGCCACATACGTACATATTTATTATGTTATATAAAGTAATCAATCCAAATTTTCCAATAAAAGTATTGTATACTCGTATTGATTATGCCATATTCTTTATTTTTTCTATTAACCGTATTCGAGTGTCCAACTTTTTTTTTGGTTAGTATATTTAGGTGTTTATAAAAATTTTATTAAAAAAAGTTAAAAGATAATAATATATACATTTAAAAAATTCGTTACTTTATTCAATTTTGACAAAAAGAAAATAATATACACATTTCTGCAGTAACATAATAAATAATTTAAACTTGTATTTAGAAATTCTTCGGTAAAAATACAATACATACTAAACTTTATTCCTATACTTGAAGTATGTATTGTAATAATTGTATCATCCATTTTTTCTTTATGTGCACGCTAAGCAACAAGCGACGACACAACCCCGTCGATCGAATGTCCAAGCGCGACTGAATGATAGTGAATTCTCATTCAATGTGTTTGCTCATGTACACGTGAGAGGAAAAACCCCGGGTAGTGCTTTTGCCCATCGCTGTTATAAAACATCTTAAGCCAGCGTCGGATATTGAAGTTGCAGCCTATTCTTGATATGCGTAAAAACAATCTCAAATTTCAGCTTCTTGTTCTTTCTTCAATACTTTGACAGACGTATGAATAACATCGTTTTTTATTTTTGTAAGAAATAAAATGAGCGGGGTTATGAACACGGGGTTACCCGAACATACACTGAACAAAAAATAGTAATAAAATTAATGACGACACATTCTTAAATTAAGAATGCGACCTCGGCATAAATTCAATCACAATTTTCATTAAAGTAATGAAAATTTACATGTTTTGTACGAAATTTTCCTTAATCTAAAGATTTTTGAATTTGAATTAATGACTATCTAATCATTAGTTTTGTGTACGCCCTTCTTTAAATGTACGCCTTTAAATTAAAGAAATTTTAATTATTTTTGTGACAATCCGCATTATTTTATGTAATATTTCAATACTTTTAAGGATTTTCTACATTAAAATTATGACGTAGACATGTCATAGTTTTAATGTCGAATCGGACTTAATTGACAGTATGAGATATTTGAGTAACAAATTTAAGGTTATGCACCCCTTAAAAGAAAAGTTGTCTTGGTAATACATTTTATGATTATTGCCATTATTTTTAAGAATACATGGAGAGAATTATGCTCTCTCTCTCTTTCGGAGAATTAGAGTTGTTTGTTAAGGTGTGTGGTTTTCTTTTAAATCGTCAGTTACTTAGAAGCGATGGAGGGAAGCGGTTGTGTGTCTTGAGACGCGGATTGTGAAAAAATTAAATTGCGGTGAATATGTAAGTATACGTGCATGTTGCTTGGCACCATCCCATAGCAACAACTGAAACTCAAAATAACGGCAGCTGTTAATCACGAGGATTCGTGGACATGTGTGTATGTATGTGGTTATGCCATCGGCGTCTCCATCGATCTCGATGATAAGGAAGTGCGTACATCATAGTTGTTTTTGCTGTATATTATTTATGGTGATGTATATACATTTTTAAGTGATCTTGTTAGAAAGTCATGTGAATAGATTTATGCTACAGTACAAAAATGGACAATAAAAGTTCGGGTAATACGTTTTGTAATACTGGAAGAGGCAATAGGAAAATGTTTATATGCGTGAAATATAATCCTGAAATAAACAACCTATTGGTAATTACAAACTCCTTTTAATTGAAAATTATTAAAAATATTATTATTAAAAATAACTGCTAACGGCACATAATTCAGAAATGTAAAATTATTGCTGGCAATATAGTAATTTGTTATGAATAATATGTTAACATCTACTTTTTTTATTTTTTAATAAAACAATTTTAGGATGGGTCTTTTAGATGTATTTCTGTTGTAAAAAAGTGACAAATTCTACCAAATTGTTCAACGTAAGTATTATATATGAACGATCAAAATATTTATCTTAGTTTTTAGCGTTTTCCTATCGTGATATGATGAAATTTATTTATAGTTTCTTTAATCATTCTATTTGATTTCTTTTCAGAACAGTTTTAATTTTAGATAGCGAAATATTTGTAATAAATTACAAAAAATAATTGTTGTACATTACATCAAATAATTCAAATTTGGAACAAAATTTGTATTGGTGAACAAATACATTTTATTTGAAAATCAAGAAACTTAGTTTGGAACGCATTAATTAATAGATTACGACAAAATACATTTGCCAACTGACTTTCACAAATAAAATATGTAAAATCACACAAACAAAGTTATTTTTCAAAAAGTTTCCAAGTATATTTTATTTAAAAAAGAGTTTTAAAACTTTTGGCTTTTTCGAATTTTAATTTAAATACATACACAAACGAAAATACAATTAAATTTTTTTAGGTTTTGTGTTATACTTTATAGTTAAACCTGCTGCCAATTTGGTTCAATTGTTGCATCGTTTCCTTTATAAACTGTAATATATATTGCTTTATAATTTGGTCCAAGGGATATTTTTGTTTTACTGAAATCAAAATAATAAGCCTTTTTTGCTTAAAAATATTTTGTAAATAAGCTGCTTTCTTATCGCGATGTTTTGAATAAAAATAAATATAAATTATTGGGTTAAAGATTTATTTGGTATGAAAAATTTAATATGGACAAAATAGTATCTTAATCTGGGAGTGGTACATATTTGCTAATCTAACAGCAGACTTAAGAATGTCATAAGCAGCATTAGTTTCTGTTTTACAGAGCTAATTTTTAATTAATAAATATTCCAATCGCATCTTTTCGTTTAAAAATCTGTGTATAAAATAATAGAATTTAAATATTTATATACAGCTCATCGCAAGACTTCAAAGTTTCTGCATAGTGTAAAATTGTTCGCGTTTAAGTTCTATTTACTTGTTTTTTTTTCAATGGTAAATATAATTAAGCCACTTTCAAAACAAACTTTTTAAATTAAATACTTCAGTGTACCATTTGAAGTAACATAGGAGATGTTCCTACTGGATTGTTTTCCGCTTTTAATAAAATGTTCTTACATAAGATAAATATGCATTACGTGCCTCTGAATGATCTTTAATAAGCAACCTCATGGTCTAGTATAATATTACGTATGATGTTTTCTTTTCTAAAAACAGTGCAGTATTTTCTCATAAACGAAATTAAAAAATTCGTTTTTAGGGCGAAAGACAGAAACAACTTACCATTTTTGGCAGAAAAGACCATTAATTCTTATTTAAATTAGTGCTTATGAAGAAAATGTAGATATAACTCAATTTTAAATGAAACCCCCTTTTTTTCACCGTACTTACAACAAACGTATTTGTAGTTTTGTTTGCTAACAAAACTCGAGATTTTAAAATCTAAGTCACGTTTGACTTTTTGAGAAAATTCTTTTTGATAAAATTATGTGCGGCTAATCTGATGCCGCGTCTATCCTTAACTCAATTTATATGTAAACATGTCGCTGACATCACTTTCAAAACACACAGCACAATATTTAATAATACCTTATAAAAATATATTTTTCGAATTTTTAGTAAAGCAATTTTAGAATGGATCTATTGTGAGTATTTGTATCGTAGAAGAGTGACCAATTGTACCAAATATTTGAATGTAAGTATTATACTCGTATGTCAAAGATTTAAATATATTTCTTATTTTTCATCATTTTATTCTTGTGATATGATAAAATTAATTATTATACTTTTTCGTATATAAATTATCCCGTTTGATTTCTTTTTAGATTATTTTAATTTTAGATCGTGTAATGAACTTTATTTGGATATATGAAAAATTCAGTGGGAAATGAAATTTACAAATTGCAGCATTATATATATAATAATTATTTTATACAATTTCTATTTAAATTGCAGCCAAATTCCAATATAAAATGCAACAATAAAACATGCTTGAGTTGCCAGGGGATATAAATTAAGCGCCACTTCTTAAAGACAGTTACTAAAGGCTGGGTTAGACATACGTAACCGTAATTTATCTTTACCGTTGCCGTAACGTTGCCCGTTTGAGCGATTAGCCAACGTTGAAAAAACGAGTCATATGTTCTGACAACAACAACACATAACTAAACAAAAAAGCGGCGATTTCTTTTGTTTAGGTTTATTAAAAATTAAGTTAAAAAGAATGTTTATAAATTTGTGTTTTTAAAATCTGTGCACAATTTACAATAAAAGTAATCAAGAAATTATCGTCGATAAGAAGATATATAATTATAACTACGCCAAAGCAACGGATTAGACCGGCAGAGAGACTAGCAATAACACCACTGTATGTCAAATATTTCTTTATCCTATTATTCCAAGTTGGGAAATATTAACATTCTATTCCTTAAAATTGTAGATATTTGGGTCACGGTTGTTCCATACAATCGATTGCATGGAGTCACAAGCTGGGGAAAACAACAATTCGAAATATTATTTTAGAATGCAGTGAAGTTTTGTGGCGCTTGCTTTCGCCGATTTAGAACAAACTACACAGCAGTACAAACACATTGCCAATGATTTTCAACGAATGTGGGATATGCCCAATTGTGTGGGAATCTGTGATGCTAACTATACATTCATATCATGAACACAATATGCGACAATTTATAATGAATATAAACAATATGAGAGAAACATGGGCATTAATAAATGAAATAATTGGAAACAATAAAAAAAAACAGTATAGATACAGTAATAAAAAATAGTTTCTCGGAAGCAAACATACAAACATTAACAGAAAACTTTGCTCAAAAGTTTGAAGAAAATGTTCAAAAGATCATACACAACTGTGAAATTAAAACAATAAAAATAACCGGAAACAACATACAAAATTCTATATACATTGATATGGCAAATGAAGTGAAGATATATAATATTCTAAACAAACTGAATATAAGAAAAAGTCCAGGTGCGGATGGTATTAGAGCGTTGGATTTAAAAAATAATATATCAGTGTTGACACCAATAATAACCAATTTTATAAACAGATGTCTGAATGAATCGCAAATTCCAGAGCTTCTTAAAAACGCATTTATTAGACCCATATATAAAAGTGGAAGAAAAAATGACTTTAACAATTATCGCCCAATATCCATATTACCAATACTAGATAAAGTTCTAGAAGAAATAGTAACAAACAGACTGAATAATTTTCTAAATAAGTATAACATAATAAACAAAAATCAATATGGTTTCCAAAAGGATAAAAATATAAACAAACTGCTTGGCAAGTTTTCTAACCAAGTGAACAAAAGTCTAGGAAAAAACATGCATTGTTTAGTCCTTTTCATAGACTTCAGTAAGGCGTTCGACACAATACCACACAATAAACTTATTGAAGTTCTACAAAACTATGGAATAAGAGGCAAATTTTTGGACTTCTTTAAAAACTATTTGAGTAACAGAACATACCAAGTAAAGATAGCAGATAAGCTGAGCAAAACTACCGCAGGGCTCCAAACTAGGTCCTATTCTATACATATTATATGCAAATGAGATGCTTAGTCTACTGACCAATAGTTCACCCTACGCGTATGTAGACGATACAGCCATAGTTGTAACTAACAGATGTATTTTGAGTGCAACAAATATAATGCAATCTGAATTAAATCTAATAGCGAAATGGTGCCATGATAAAGGATTAATAATAAACGCCACTAAAACTAAATTGATGCACTTCCGGCCAAGACATTTTAAACAAACAGATCTGCCAATTATTTTCCATAACAACAAATGTTTAGACACTTCGATAACTCAAAATACCGATGTAGCCGACGCTTGCTCAACACAAATAGAATTTGTAGAAAGCTATAAATATCTAGGAGTGTACTTAGACGCACACTTCAGATGGAAACTATATGTAGATCACTTACAAGGAAAGCTTCGAAAAACTATATTTTCCTTATTTCATCTAAGTAGATTCTCACCATACAAAGTTGTGAAGCAAGCCTACATGTCTCTAGCCGAGTCATATCTAAGACATGGCATTACCGCTTGGGGAAGAGGATCACAATGCAAAATAATACAGCGAACTCAGGACAGACTAGTCAAACTTTTATTTAAATATCACCAGCACCGAACGAACTTTACAAACCAAACATCTACTGATCAACATACAACACAAAATCAAAACGCCAATATAATCACAACTAATCCAAATATACAAAACATCAAACAAATTTATAAGGATTTAAAAATCCTTAATGTTGATGAAATTTATAAAATCACCACAATCGTCGAATTTTACAGAGATGAAACATTATTACAACAAATCAATCATCCACAAAATATAAGGAGCAGAGCACTAGGACGTTATCAAATACCAAAATTCAAAAATAATTATGAAAAGAACTCACTATCTGTTTCACTGCCTACAATATGCAACAACATTCCCTGCCATATACTCAACAACACAAATAAATTACGAAGAAAGAAAGAAATTAAAAAATATTTACTGTTATAACCTATTTATAGATACAAATAAGTTAAATGTGAATTATGAAATTTCAACAGCTGAGCTGAACATATATTACACCTGCAGACAAGCCTTTAAGGCTTCGCGGGTATATCTTAAGATAATATGTACAAATTAAAAGATACAATAAAGAAAGCAATATAAAAAAATAAAAAAAAAAAAATTGGTGAAATTTGGTGGAAAGTTAATGTTGGAAGTTATGGCAGCCAACACGATGGGGATATGTCCATTAAACTTCAATTTATTTATAATCTATTTTAATACAATTTCCATTTCTTAATTAAAATTAAATACAGCATCCTCTGAAGCCTTTCCTCATTTTTATTGGCGATGCGGCGTTTCCCCTGAGGAATATCCTTGGTCTAAGTCAAGAACTTTAAACGAGCTCAGAGACAACATTCAACGCGAAATTGCCAACGTTCCGGTCGAAATGTGTCCAAGAGTGGTGGAAAATTGGGTCCAAAGAATAGATCGCTGTTGACGGGCTCGTGGTGGTCATAGGACCGAAATTGAATTTCATTCTTAAAATGTAACATTTGCACTACACCTGGAATTTGAACTCTATATCTTAAATATTCTGTGTTTTATTAATATATAAAATTATTATGTCCTGGCACGATTCAGTTTCAAGAGAAAGTGTCCTATCTGCTCTGCTACACTGGCTACTTGTCAATCGGTGTGCGGCTTGAGCTCGTCGGGCATGGGCGGGTGTTCATCGCAGGCAGAAAGGATGAATCTCGTGGTTAAAATATTTGAACCAGTGTATACTAAATCCCAAAAAAACAAGAGAGCAAAAAATAAACGGGGCCACAAACCAAATGTTAGACCACCAACTAATCCCTGTGTCAATCAATCAATCCGTGGTGAAAAACACGTCAAAGTAGGTGGAAAAATGGTGTAATTTACCTACTAGCTCCCTCCCTCGGTTTTCTCTATTGAAACAAAAATCACACTTTTACATTAGGTACTGCCATCTCACACGCGGTCGGTTTATACTTACATCTTAGATCGTGGTCTTAGCCGCGGTTTTTTCTGCCGGTAAATCCCAAAAACACTGCTCTTTTTTACTTTTGCAACATAACAGAACAATAGGTCGAAATTATTTTATAACAAAATACATTTCGCCTGTTAATTTATTTTTATTGTTTCTGTTCCACTTGTTGCTTCGCCGAATTTCAACATCCACTCAGCATTGCAGTCCAAACGAAAAAGGACGCTTCAAAAATTTTCCACCCGCCATGTTGCAAATTTTTACAATTTTTATTGCAGTTTTCTTATGCCAATGTTGGCTGCATTGCGATTATAGCAATTTTTGACATTAGTATTGCCAAACTGCCATAACATTGCAGGGTTGTATTGCGTTCTTTGCAATGCCGTTTTATGGCGATTAGTGGATGCAATTATTGCAATTAGTAACGTGGCGTTACCAATCGACACGGTACACACATCCTTAGTTGGTTGGAAAGTTTTTATCATATCAGCAAACACAATTTGCTGATATGATAAATCTCTAGATTTAGTCTTAGAGCAGCAATGGGCAAAAGCACTACCCGGGATTTTTCCTCTCACGTGTACATGAGCACACACATTGAATGAGAGTTCACTATCATTCAGTCGCGCTAGGACATTCGATCGACGAGGTTGTGTCGTCACTTGTTGCTTAGCGTGCACGTAAAGAAAAAATGGATGATACAATTATTACAATACATACTTCAAGTATAGGAATAAAGTTTAGTATGTATTGTATTTTTACCGAAGAATTTCTAAACATTTCTAAATACAAGTTTAAATTATTTATTATGTTACTGCAGGTATGTATATATTATTTTGTTTTTGTCAAAATTGAATAAAGTAACGAATTTTTTAAAATAATTTTAAATGTATATATTATTATCTTTTAACGTTTTATTAATAAAATTTTTATAAACACCTAAATATACTAACCAAAAAAAAAGTTGGACACTCGAAAACGGTTAATAGAAAAAATAAAGAATACGAGTATGCAATACTTTTATTGGAAAATTTGGATTGATTACTTTATATAACATAATAAATATGTACGTATGTGGCTAATCATAACATATTTAAAGTTCGATTTCTTTATGTACGCGTATAATAACCCCAAATCTACTTAATGATGTTCGTTGCCCACTTTATTTATTATCTTACCCAACAAATATCTGTTAGGAAAATGCAAATACCATTTCTCGCAGTGCATAAAGAGAGTGTTAACACTTCTCACACATACATAAACATTTTGTAGAAGTATTGGGTGCCCATCGCTGTCTTAGAGTTCCATCATATCGATCTCGTATCCAGTAAGTTATCATGCCTTCAAATCTTTAGCATGGAAAGCACCTTGTGATTATCTCTAAGAATTCATGGCGATTCTCGATTCGGTTTTCCGGGTCTTCGAGCAAATCAAGTTTTCTAGCAAGCGTGTATGCTGAAGCATGCGTAATCATATTGGTTCCAAATATAATGAAGTAAGGTGTTGCACCTATTGCCGAATGTACCGAAAATCTCAGTGCACATTCGATTTCACATATATGCAAATCCCAGTCTTGCTGATTGTCTTTCAAGTATGAGCGTATAGCCGCAAGAACAGATTGATTAACACGTTCGGCTGCGTTCGCTTGAAGTAAGGTGTTGCACCTATTGCCGAATGTACCGAAGATCTCTGTGCACATTCGATTTCACATATATGCAAATCCCAGTCTTGCTGATTGTCTTTCAAGTATGAGAGTATAGCCGCAAGAACAGATTGATTAACACGTTCGGTTGCGTTCGCTTGTGGAGCGTAATTCGCAGTTCGAAAATGTTCAATCCCAAAAGTGTTCATAAGATCCGCAAAATCTTTGCTGGTAAATTGCACACCGTTATCTGACACTAATGTTTCTGGACATCCGAACTTGTAGAATATTTCTTGAATTTAAAATTTTTGGAGTTGGCCTTTGGCATTTGTTTTAAAAATGCATATTTGGAAAAATAGTCCCATTAGAATGAAAATAAAACAGTTCCCCTTTTTGGATCTAACGTATGGGCCCAAAAAGTCTATATAGACCCGCTGGAATGGTCTACCTACATCGGCTTCACGTCCCATCGGTGGTCTAAGTACTGTATTGGATGGTTTAGATTCTTTACACGTCTCGCATCTGTTAATAAAATCTCTAATCTGGGCATTCATGTGTGGCCAGTAAAAATATTCTCTGAGTCTACGTATGGTCTTGCCGATTTCTCCGTGTGAAGTTTGCGGTGGCTCATGCGCTTTAGCTATCAAGTCTGTGGTTAGCTCTGTTGGTACCCACAATTTCCAAGAGTGATTTCCTGACCTGCATCTCCGCTGTACGGCGTAGTCCTTTTGTATACCAACTGATCCACCACTTTCAGATCTGGCAACATTGATCTTTCTTCAGCTATTGATTCCCGAAGCTTTCTATAAGATTCCGAGTTAAATTCCGGTGAAGTTAAATCGACTAACACGTTTGTGTCGGTGTCGAGTTCGTCCAATGCGTACCTCGACAGTGTATCGGGTACAACATTTTGCGAGCCTTTACGATGTCTAATTTCGAAAGTGAATGATTGGAGTTGTAGACTCCACCTAGCTAAACGTCCTGACAAGTCACGATGTGACATCAGCCATTTGAGGCTCGAATGGTCAGTTATGACTACAAACCTCATTAAATCTACATACGGCCGAAATCGTTTTATTGCTAAAACTACCGCTAAACATTCGCGCTCAGTTACTGAATAATTGCGCAGAGATGTTGTTAACTTCTTTGAGAAATAGGCGATAGGATGTTCTCCCCCTTCATCATCCTCCTGGAAGATCACTGCCCCTACTCCTACATCTGATGCATCACATTGGATGTAAAATATCCACTTAAAATCGGGATGAGCTAACACTGGAGTTAAACAACTCTTAAGTCTGTCAAACGAAGCTTTGGCTTCATTTGTGCATTTCTTCAATGTTTCAGTAATCGGTGCGGTTATAGTGGCGTAATCGCGAATAAATCGCCTGTACCACCCCGTGGTACCAAGAAAACTTCTAACTTGTTTAACTGTGGTCGGGTACACAAATTTCTCTATAGCTCTCACCTTTTCAGGATCTGGTTTTAATAATCCCCCACCAACGATAAATCCTAAATACTTCAACTTGATTTTCCTACATTTATGGTAAGTCCCGCGTCGTCTAAACACTTGGCAACGGTCGCCAATAGCCGGATATGCTCCTCAAAAGTAGCAGATACCAGTAGATCATCTAAATATACAAATATCTTCTCCCTCAAGCGTGCTGGAACGACCTTGTCCATTAAACGGCATAGCCTTTGGGCAGCATTACACAGCCCAAAAGGCATAACCGTAAAATGATACAAGGGCCGTCCAGGCACTGTGAATGCTGTTTTCTCTCGCGATTCTTCTGCCAGAAAGCATCTTTGAGATCTATGCTCGAAATATAATGTGTGTCGCCTAAACGACTTAGCAAACCTTCAATATGGGGAAGAGGATAGGCGTCTTTTACTGTGAGATCGTTGAGCCTACGTGAGTCTAAACATTCCACGGACTTTCACTCGGCTCAATGACTCCCAGTAAAAGCATCCGATCCAATTCCCCATACATTAGTTTTTGTACTGCCGGCGAAATCGGAAAATGTTTTTCCTTCATCGGAACTGCGTTTCCTGTGTCTATGTGATGAACCTAAAGTGATGTCTTCCCTAAACCCTTTTTGATAAAACATGGAAATAAGGATTTGGTGTCTTCTAATATTCTCTGTTGACTATCATTTAGTTGGTGCCTTCGTGGATATTCATCCACTATATCTTCATCTACGGGTATATTCAAACTATTCACTTCGAATCGAATTATGTTGAATCCCTTCATAAAGTCAATTCCTAAGAAAAGTTGCATCTTCAATGACGGTACCAGATAAAAATCTATCGGTTTTTCTTTTCCATTGAACTGTATTAGAGTTCTAACACGACCTATGATCGGGTTTGCTTTCCCGTCCGCGGTTCGTATAACCGATTTGTAAGGGAACACTATTAACTTAGTTTTTTCTACGAAGTCTAAGCACCCGTCTCCTAAACAGGAAACTGTGGCTCCACTATCTAGTAGACCTTGAAAAGAATGTCCGTTAATGTTTATGGTGGTATATAACCTACCGTCGGTTGCCTCACTTCAACTAGCTGATGCTATTTCCTTTCGAAGTTCCTTTCTTTTTCTATATCTCTGTCTAGTTTTCATGATATTGTCTGAAACAGTACCAAAAATTTTAGACCTGGCTTCATTGTATGATTACATCCTGACATGCCATTGATCTCCAATGGGAACCTTGAATTTTTTTTCTACCTTCGTTGACTTGGTATGTTCTCTTTTTAAGAGGTTAATTTTTGTGTAATCTGAATCGATGGTTAAATCTGAATTATTTTCAGTCTCATTTATATTCTGAGTATCTGAAGCGTTTGGAGGATCGATAGACGACGATGTGAGAAATGGGTCTATCTTCGAAAACTGACTTGTTACTGAAATTAAATCTGATTTTGGGTTGTGGGATTTCTCGAACGACTCTCCAACCCTACTCGAGGACCGTTCGGGTTTCTGTTTCCCTGACATGAAGGACATTTGGGGGTCACGGTATTATCGTACCCGCATTTAAAACAAAACAGTCTAATCCTTTCTGATGGACAATCCATAAATGTGTGTCCCTCTTCTCGGCAATTCCAGCAAATCAACTTCCTCTCTTTAACTACTGCATCAATCTCTAGAAATTCTTGATGATCTCCTATCTCAAAACTAATCTCATGCATCTGTTTATGCGGAAATCGAGAATTGAAAAGTCGTTGATTGTTTAACATATTCTCAGCTCTTCTAGCCTCTGCCCTGAAATGATCTAGACCATAAGGTCGTACGGCAAAAAGAAGTTGCATCATCGATGGTTTTAAATTGTTCTTCATTATGTCCACTAAGTCTTGTTCGGAAATCGGATGTCGTTGCTGATTCCTCAAATGTAAGACTGCACTACAAAATTCATCAAAAGGTTCATTATTTAGCTGTCGCCTATCTATCTGAGATTTTCCTCTGTATATCGAAATCACTCTCGAAACGATGAAAATTCTTAACTAACGCATCCTTTACGCTACCCTAATCGGTTATATCGTTATTCATTCTCCTATAATCCCAAAGCCAATCTAGAGCTGGGCCACTCAAAAAATTATGGAAATTCCTAAGTACCTCTGTCCAAGGACAGTTATAATGTAATTTAAGAGTTTCAACTCTAAAGACGAAATCTTCTACACTTGGAGTTTTCGTAGTCCCATCAAATTTAAGACCCCATTTATCGATCCGTCGACAATGGTCTGCAGAAGGTTCATGCTGGCAATTCTGATTCCGGAATTGATTCCCTTCCGTGAAAGTGCGGTATAAATTTGCCCTATACTGATGATTTAGTTGTGGTTGAGAGAACCCTGAATGAAAATCATTTTGTTGTCTTACTGATGTTCGTGGACAGTTAGTAGAAAATGCTTGATGAGGGCTTCCGTTATATGGTGGTACATAAAAATTCGTAGCAGATTGTCTTGACTACGTATAGAAATCACGATTATTATCGATTTGTGGAATACGCGGTGGTGGCATATTCATATTCGGTAACGCTGGAGGTTGGGTATCCCGAAATTGTACATTAACTCTATTTTGTCGATAGTGAGTTTGAGACATGTGTTGATACTCCTTGAGATGTTTGTTGATTCGGTGTTTGAGAAATCTGTTGATTTTGCGGTGGATATGCATTTAGAGAAGCCTGTTGGATTGGCTTATTTGATCGTGTACTTTGACCTACACTGGGTTGAGCAATCAAAGAAGTCGCACTTTCGTTATGATCGGTGCTATACTGTTGCGACAGGGAGCTGATTGTAGCATGTACTATAGCCGGTATTAACGCTTCCATAGTTTTGATCAGTTCTACTTGTCTCAGTCCCTCTCTGGCGATTTCATTCTCACGTTGAGAGTTCGGAATCATTTCACCTGAATGTTGATTATGTCGATAATCCTGGATAATCGTCCAAGCGGCTTCGCTTACGAAATCTATGGAGTTCATAGTTGCATTCGGGCTTAGCGATTGGCTCTCTAAAGTCTGTTCAAATCCTTGGAAGTCCGTGCCAGATGTAGAAGTTCCCGGAAGTATGTTATCCCTGGTTTCTTGCGATGACATTCTCGCATCTGCAGTTGAAACCGTCGTTAAATGTGTTGATTGAGTTGCTGTCGTGGTAGTTGATGTATTAACAGTTGTATTATTCCCTTCCTTTTTCGATTTTGTCCGGGAGTGCGTTTGATACATCTCCTGCCTACATAGTGGGATGGATCGGTGGATCGTGATCAAAAATAAAAAACTGGTTTGTCCCAATTGATGACGTAGTTAAAATCCGTAGCTGGGTAAATAAAGTGTCGTAGCAGGGTAAATAAATTGTCGTAGCCGGGTAAATAAATTGTCGTAGCAGGTTTAGAAGTGTCGAAGCCAGTTAAGCGTATTGTTCGTGCAATACGCACGGGTTTAGAGACCCGAGATAGGATCGAGTCTGTCGACTACCCTAGTGTTCTACTAAGTAGCCCTTAGTACGCCGAATTGTTTGTGGCCTATCAGAATCTCCTCTGAACACGCTTCGAGGGCGGTTCCAGTATACCTGTAGCTCAAGTAGAACGGATTGCTAGAGATATACCGGGAGATCGCTGACTTGACCACAATCAAAACTCCGGAAAGTGCACCGTCTTTCAGGCACAAGCCAGTGAAGGCCGCCCCACCTTCTTCCTTCCTTTGGGGGTTTAGCGGTCTTCCCAGTTTACCCTCGAAGTAAACTAGTTTCCCAGCCCCTCGGGTTAGAGAAGGTGGCTGTGTACTCCCACGCAGGTCGTACTAAAAACGAATCGAATATGGCACAAGGCCGGGGGGTTAAGGAAGCGAAACAGTAACCTGAGCCTATCAAGTTCCTGCTCCGCCCTTAGTAATAAAAAAAAAACGATACAATAATATTTTTTGTGACGATACACTAATACTCTCACTCTTCGGAGAGGAAAAACCCGAACATTCGATACAACGCGAATTAAGGATAAAGAAAATAACTTTAGATCACAATTTTATTTGAGAAATTGATGGAATCTACCGTCCAATCAAAATTCCCAAATAAAATGCGTAAAATTTATCTTGGTAATGAACCAGCCAAAATCTAAGTTGACACACAGTTTGAATTCCTTTCAGGCCTGTGTCCCAAATCGTATCTTGTTCAAATCGAAAAAAACGTTTCACGTTTAGGAATTTTGCACAATCAATTCACTTTCATTTTCAGTCCCTTTTTCTAAAATCTTTTAATTCGATCGCGAATCTTCTTTCGAAGTTATTCTCGCTTATAAAGAGAATGCCCAAAAACAAAACAAATGAATTCGATGAACCAACAGGATCTGAATTCACTCTACTTTTAAAGATACTCTCGCTTTTCAAATGGTTGAATTAGGTTTGGTATTTGGTTGGCGAATTGAAATTTTCCTAAAAATACAAACGGATTGAATGCACTGACAGTCTTCTTCTCTACCTTCATTTTGTTCTATGGAGAGAAACAAAGTATCTGATGTTGAAATTGAAAATTGTCCCTTTTGTTAGCCTTTGATGGATGCTTCATGTAACGACTTCTACTATCATTAATGGTCTACCCAAAAAAAATCCTAACTATGGTTGATAATACATAGTTAGGATTTTTTTGGGTAGACCATTAATGATAGTAGAAGTCGTTACATGAAGCATCCATCAAAGGCTAACAAAAGGGACAATTTTCAATTTCAACTTGACCACCATATAAACTAAAATTTTGTCGCAAAAACACTCACAATGTTTGTCTGTCTTGAACTTACAAAAATCTTGTCCGGGTACTGTCCTTCATATTTTCTCTTCAATTTCTCTCATGACACGAAACTATTCCTCACTACCTAACTAATTCTGAATAATTCTGGGTTTATCCCGAATTGATAAAGAACCCAACAAATAAAAAAAACGAATCATACATTCGAAAATTTTACTTTTGTTAACTGAAAGGTGGACTATATGATTCTCGTGATATATGAATGTCGTGGACATGATTTTCGAGGACGTGATTGTCGTGGTTACATGAATGTCGAGCCCCACGTTGGGCGCCAATTTATATTAATTAACTGTCACGATTCAGTTTCAAGAGAAACTGTCCTATCTGCTCTGCTACACTGGCTACTTGTCAATCGGTGTGCGGCTTGAGCTCGTCGGGCATGGGCGGGTGTTCGTCGCAGGCAGAAAGGATGAATCTCGTGGTTAAAATATAAAATATTTGAACCAGTGTATACTAAATCCCAAAAAAACAAGAGAGCAAAAAATAAACGGGGCCACAAACCAAACATTAGACCACCAACTAATCCCTGTGTCAATTAATCAATCCGTGGTCAAAAAAACGTCAAAGTAGGTGCACGGGGCAAAATCGCCTTTTTTGATATGTTTGAATCGAAAGAAAATATATTTGGAACACAAATTTTTAAATGTTTTACATTTCTGAGTAAATAAATTTTATTTGAAAATCAATAAAATTTACTTGGAACGCATATATTAATATATTACAACAAAATATATTTGCAAACTAATTTTCTCAAATAAAATATGTATTTATATACCAATAAAATTATTGTTTAGGAATATCTTCAAATATATATACATAATTTAAGAAAGATTTTCAAAACTTTGGTGAATTTTTCTAATTTCATTTTTAATTTTTCCTTCGTTTCGAATTATTTCTCCCAGTCAAAAATACCATTAGCAGCATTGCATTCTGTTTTAAGGGACTCATTTTAAATTTCTGGGTATTTCAGGTCAGCCTTTTTTTCAATCCTTCGAGTAAATTAATGTTATCAAAAATTATACGATTTCAATTAAAAATTTCTAAAAAACTATCATTAGATTACCGAAAAACTTAACACAATTAAGGTTCGATATTTTCGGAATACTTAAATTTAAATACATTTTTGTTTCGGAATCAAAATCCCAAATAAAAGGTATTAGGGTGAAAACAAGGATTTGTTTAGAACAACATCTTCCCAAATATATAATTTTTGTGTGTACCAAATATTATATATTTAGAGTGTATCATAAACATATATATGCTTCAAGCCGAATATGTTTGGGACAATATACTACAGAAGCGATTTTTTTTCAGCGTGTGGAAAAATGGTGTAATTTACCTACTAGCTCCCTCCCTCGGTTTTCTCTATTGAAACAAAAATCGCACTTTTACATTAGGTGCTGCCATCTCACACGCGGTCGGTTTATACTTACATCTTAGATCGTGGTCTTAGCCGCGGTTTTTTCTGCCGATAAATCCCAAAAACACTGCTCTTTTTTACTATTGCAACATAACAGAACAATAGGTCGAAATTATTTTATAACAAAATACATTTCGCCTGTTAATTTATTTTTATTGTTTCTGTTCCACTTGTTGCTTCGCCGAATTTCAACATCCACTCACCATTGCAGTCCAAACGAAAAAGGACGCTTCAAAAATTTTCCACCCGCCATGTTGCAAATTTTTACAATTTTTATTGCAGTTTTCTTATGCCAATGTTGGCTGCATTGCGATTATTGCAATTTTTGACATTAGTATTGCCAAACTGCCATAACATTGCAGGGTTGTATTGCGTTCTTTGCAATGCCGTTTTATGGCGATTAGTGGATGCAATTATTGCAATTAGTAACGTGGTGTTACCAATCGACACGGTACAGTCCTTAATGGAAAACCCTTTACTTATGTCTATTTCTACTGAAGAGGGACTCAGCCAAATCCAATCCAATCTCTATCTATAAACAACTCCACGTTTGTAGAGACGCTTATATTGCTGTCAAATTAACTCACAATGAAGAAGATTGGCGCAATGATTGTCTCGTACTGTCGTCAAAAGAATCCTAATTTTTAATGGAGTCAGCCGCGATCTTCATAAAACTCACCTGTAACGCCCAGCTCCTTGCCAATTTGCTCCAAGCTTCTCGCTTTTTTTCCTATATGCTGGATTATATTTATTGTATAAATACTCGTGCGACTGCACCATTGAAATCAAATATTCGTCTTTCATGTTTATTTGCACTTTTAAACAAGAAATAATTAATAAATTATTTTCCTTACTTTTCTCGGTGAACATAGATTTGTAATTGTAAACAACATGTAGTGTCAGCTGTTGTCAAATTGTACGTAAACGGAACGTCCAATTCTGATTTCAACAGATTCAGCCGTCCGTTTACGTTGTTTAGAGTTCATTAAAATATTAAAAATTAAAAGCTAAAAACAATAGATGGAAACAATTTAAAGTTGCTGTATTTCTACGTCAAATCATCGATTTGTTTTTTTGCTTTTCAGTTGTATTGAATTACTCTTTTCAATATTTATAAAATCCAATGAAAAAATTAACGATGTTGAGAATCCTAACTCGGAAAATAGGTATTGCCGACAATTTATTCTATATTTTTCCAACATATTCGTTTTTCATGGCACGAATGGACTAAACATTTTTGAATAATTTTTCAAGATTTTAAATATGGTTTAGAGTTTAAAATAAAGCTATATGTAATAGTATAAATGATGAAATTGTTAACATATATTAAATTATTTAATTAAAAAACATTTGCAATTTTTATAAAGTGTAATTCATAACAAATTTATCCGCTGTTGTAGATCTCTTAACAAGTATTAAAATTGATTACACTATGCAACAAAAATTTTGACCAAGGGAAGTGGATAACAGTTTCTGGTGCAATTTGGTGCCACATACACGAAAAAAATATTAAAAAAATGTTTTATGGTAAATTTTTTTTTATAATTCCAGCTATCATGGAAAGTGCATTTAATATTTGGACCATAATTTTTCAAGCCTGCTTGATCCGTGTAATTCGTTAAATTAAAGGGAATTATGAGGGCTACATATGCTGCAAATATCGATTTCACTAGAATCTTTGGTTTAGTAACAAAAAAAACTTTTTCCTGCTACAAAAAAACCATTAAAAATAGAAAAAAAGTCGAAAAAAATATTTTATCACATTTTTCAAAAACCAGCATGCTAACTAAGGAAACACTGTCTAGTTGAAAAAATCTATGGATATTTGTAAAAGTTGTGAGCCATTTTGTAAATGTTAAGGATATTCAAAAAAATCTTCTTTCATATTATTTCGTTTTTAAATGATGTTTTTGCTTATATTGAATTCGCCATATGTGAGAGAGAAATATAACAGACATTGCACTTGCATTTTATTTTATGAGGATTGATGTCACACATTAGGCATGTTTTCGTTACACCATAAGTGCTTAATTTGTATGGGGAGCTAAGCACTTTTAAGCACTATTAGTTCCCGATGAAGTTTGGTGCTTGTGTTCCTGTCTTAATCGAGTATGATGTTGCCAGATTGGGAACCCTATATTTAGCAATATGGCATCCCATTTTTGGAGATTTTTATCAATTATTGTGAATTAACGGGAAGAAGAACAAAAATGGGAAATTATTTTAATATTTGCAAAAAGAGTGTATACAATTGAACATAGAATAGTAAATATATGTTTTATAAATACTTTCACGAATTTTTTCTCTGTTTCGCACTGTTCTTTCTTCGCAACTCATGACACCATTGCTACCAGATAGTGAAAATCCGCCACTTATTGCTTATGTGCCAGTTAGTGGAAGTCAGTTGTTTTCGTTGCAAAGTGCTAAACTTAAATTGCTAGCTTGTAACGAATACATGCCTATTATAAAACTATAGAGAGGACGAGGTTTTATGGCCGTTCGAAACCCTCCATAAAACATTATATGCAATGTGAGAGCTGTTTGGATGAGATCCGCTCAGGTAGAAGGTCATTCAACAATATTTGTGGATTTTTATTTATGAGGTTTCAATCCCAGTCGTATATACAGGTAGTAACATTATATGTACGCAATACAAAGTAGTACGCTGCAGTCTTGAAAATATTGGGTTTCTACATTCGAAGCAAACTATATGTCTGCTACAGGTACTGCAACTTATGAACCTTAAACCCGGAATTTATGAATGAAGTCGATTTTCTGAAAAATATTACAATGTTATATTTCGAAGTATGTTTGAGTAAAAGGAACATTTCAATGTGTAAATGATCCCGACAATTTCTGCTACATCTACGGAAAATATGTAATTAAAAACATCGACGTGCGTTTAGTAAAATAATAGAAAAAATATATGTGTAATATTTTGGTATACCAGTTAAAAATATGAACGAACCGTGGACACCTAGTATTTTGTGTAATTCGTGCCATGTAAATCTTATTCGATGGACTAGTGGAAGCATGCGGTAAGTACTTTACAATTAATGTATTACAATGTTTTGTGGATTAAAACGTTTTAATTTTAGACATCACGTGCAATTTGGAATGCCAATGATTTGGAGACAACCATTCATTCACGATACGGACTGCTATTTTTGTCTAAACAGATTGGAGTAGAAAGAAGCATTCGCTGGAATTACGCTGAAGTAAAATCTGTCACTTTGCCGGTTGCACAATCGGAAACAATACCAATTCCCAAGTATAGCTAACAGCCTAATTACCGAAACATCATCAAATTAGTGTTGACATTGCTCATGCTGTCAACACTAAGGAATCATACGAAACTATGGCTAAATTGATAAAATATATAAAATATGAACAACATGACTGGAAAATTTGTTGCGATTTAAAAGTAGTTGGTATGTTATGTGGAATGCAAGGCGCATATACAAAATATAGCTGTTTTTATGCCTCTGGGATAGCCGTACCTCGCGAAGATCATGACAGAAGAAAGAAATGGCCAACAAGAAAACACATTACATTGGGTGAAAACAACATAAAATACACACCTCTCGTCCAAAAAGACAACATTATTTTGCCACCACTGCATATTAAGTTTATTTAAAAGCCTTTCTTTTCACAAAATCTAAGAATCGTTTTTGATGGGCCTAAAATAACGAAACTGATGAAAGATGTAAATTTCGAATCATATTTGACGTCGGATAAAATTGCAGCATGG
Source organism: Eudasyphora cyanicolor (assembly GCA_963930755.1). NCBI lineage: Eukaryota > Metazoa > Arthropoda > Insecta > Diptera > Muscidae > Eudasyphora > Eudasyphora cyanicolor. The sequence continues at coordinate 74,409,515 of OZ005737.1, read as the reverse complement.
AGGTCGTTTAAGCTTGTGGTTTCAAATTTCTTTGGATCCAATAAAAGCCCGCAATATGAAACAATAATTAATGATTTGTTAAAAAATTATGAAAAAAGTGGTAAGAAATATATTTTTTTATATTTATGTATATAACACAACTAACTTCTAACTTATTTTTCGCTTTGCAGGTGTAAATATGTCCCTAAAATGCATTTCTTGCATTCTCATTTAAACTTTTTCCCCGAAAATCTTGGCGACGTAAGCGACGAACATGACGAAAGGTTTCACCAAGAAATGAAGTCCATCGAGCGGCGTTACTAAGCGCACTGGGATGAAAGAATGATTGGAGATTATATTTGGTTCCTCATTAGAGAAACAGATTCCGAAATCTGCAAACGTCGACAAAGAACTCACAATTACTTCTAATGAAACATGTATGTACATGTAAATAAACTCAAATGTACATAATATAAATAAAAGTAACAAATAAAATCGCTATTTAAACACAAATTAAAAAAGAAGATTTTTTGAAATTCTCTTACCCCTACCAAAAGGGCTATGATTTCTACATTTATCCATAGATTTTTTCAAATAGGCATTAGTTTCTTCGCTGGGATGCAAAATTTTAAAAAATAAAATAAAATGTTTTTTTCTATTTTTTATGTTTTTTTTCGTCCCAGAATTTTTTTTTTTGAAAAAAATGTACTTTTTCCATTTTGTTTAATGACTGTTACTAAACCACTGTTATTAAGTGAAAGAGATATTTACAACATTGGTAGCCCACATTAATAGCTTCAATTTAACGTATAAGTTGAACTTATCGGGCATATACTCCAAAAATTATAGTGCAAATACTAAAGGCCGGGTTAGGCATACGTAACCGTAATTTATCTTTACCGTTGTCGTAACGTTGGCCGTTTGAGCGATTAGCCAACGTTGAGAAAACGAGTCATATGTTCTAACAACAACAACACATAAGTAAACAAAAAAACCGCGATTTCTTTTTGTTTAGGTTTATTAAAAATGAAGTTAAAAAGAATGTTTATAAATTTGTGTTTTTTTTTAATCTATGCAGAAATTACAATAAAAGTAATCAAGAAAATATCGTCGGATAAGAACATGGGGTGGACGTCCTATAAACAATGACTGGCGAAAGCCGGATACTAGAATGCCTATGGAAGTTTTTAATTTGTTATTAACATTAATAAAATATGAGTTTACTACACCAAAGCAACGGATTAGACCGGCAGAGAGACTAGCAATAACACCACTGTATGTCAAATATTGCTTTATCCTATGATTCCAAGTTGGGAAATATTAACATTCTATTCTTTAAAATTTTAGCTATTTGGGTCACGGTTGTTCCATACAATCGATTGCATGGAGTCACAAGCTGGGGTGAAGTTGTGTTGCGCTTGCTTTCGCCGATTTATTTAAGTGAACAAACTACACAGCAGTACAAACACATTGCCAATGATTTTCAACGAATGTGGGATATGCCGAATTGTGTGGGAATCTGCGATGCTAACTACATATACATTCATATCAGTTAATGTTGGAAGTTATGACAGCCAACACGATGGGGGTATGTCCATTAAACTTCAATTTATTTATAATCTATTTTGTTACAAACAATTTCCATTTCTTAATATAAATTAAATACAGCTATATTCCAGTACTCTCCATTTGGCCAATCAGTTATTTTAGGAACAGTACCTGTACCTCCTAGTAAACCATTGTCGTCAGCATCCTCTAAAGCCTTTTCTCATTTTTTTTATTGGCGATGCTGCGTTTCCCCTGAGGAATATTCTTGGTCTAAGTCAACAACTTTAGACGAGCTCAGAGAGAACATCCAACGCGAAATTGCCAACGTTCCGGTCGAAATGTGTCCAAGAGTGGTGGAAAATTGGGTCAAAAGAATAGATCGCTGTTGACGGGCTCGTGATGGTCATATGACCGAAATTGAATTTCATTCTTAAAATGTAACATTTGTACTTAACCGGGAATAAATTTGAACTCTATATCTTAAATATTCTGTGTTTTATTAATATATAAAATTCTTATGTCCTTAATGGAAAACCCTTTACTTATGTCTATTTCCATTGAAGAGGGACTCTTCCAAATCCAATCCAATCTCTATCTATAAATAAGTCCTCGTTTGTAGAGACGCTTATATTGCTGTCAAATTAACCCACAATGAAGAAGATTGGCGCAATGATTGTCTCGTACTGTCGCCAAAGGAATCCTGAAGCAGATTATAAATTTAATTTTTAATGGAATCAGCCGCGATCTTCATAAAACTCACCTGTGACGCCCAGCTCCTTGCCAATTTGCTTCCAAGCTTCTCGCTTTTTTTCAGATATCCTATATGCTGGGTTATCTTTATTGTATAAATGCTCGTGCAACTGCACCAATGAATCAAATATTCGTCTTTCATTTTTATTTGCACTTTTAAACAACAAATAACAAATAAATTATTTTCTTTACTTTTCTCGGTGAACATACAATTGTAATTGTAAACAACATGTAGTATCAGCTGTTGTCAAGTTGTACGTAAACGGAACGTCCAATTCTGATTTCAACAGATTCAGCCGTCCGTTTACGTTTCGTTTCCGTTGGCTAATCGTTTACACTGATTTCCATATGACAGATTGAATCAGCTGATTCGTTACGCTACGGGGGCGGTACGGTTAAGTTTGCCTAACTGGGTCTTAAGGGTACCTTCGACGATAATAGTATTTTCAATAAAACATTTTTTAAAAAAAATGAATCCCTACAAAAATATGTGGTTTCGATTTTATATAACAGTATACCACAAAAAAAAATAATTTTTAGGTGTGGGACACAAAACAATTTTTTTTCTTGCATAGTGTCATTTTTTAAGATTTAAATAAAGTAGTGCTACTATAGTTGATTAAAAAATTATAACATATATTCTTAAAACTTCACGTTAAGTAGATTTTAACAAATTCTTCGTTTATTACGTTTACAAGTAGTTTTGCATACATGTTCATTTGGAACTTGCACATTTCAAAATATTGGTCCTCAGGTGCTACTAAAACATGTGCGTAATCTTGAGTTGTTTGTTTGTTATAAAATTTTCCGATATGGTATTAATAGCGGAACTTTAATTTAGCTGAAAAACGTTGTCTTTGATTTGGCGCCAAATACAATAAAATATTGAAAATATATTAGAGAAAACATAATTAGTGTTAAGTAAATTGTATTTAATTCCAGGATGGAAGAAGAATCTTATATTTTTTAAAGGCGAATCCTATTTGTAATAGGTTTCGGCAGACCTTTTAAATAAACAATTTGTCTAGAGCGTATTGTTTTTAAGAAATCCAGATCTTTTATTGTCTTTTCATTTGAATCTCTAAAAATTTAAAGATTGTTGGGATTTTTCGACACTTCGGTTTTTATATTGAGTTCATCGAAGGTGTTACTAATTTTTACTACAAAAGTGTTTGTGGCTAAAGCTGTTGAATCTAGCCAGCTGGAATCAGTGCCAATTAGTGAAGCACCGGCATAAAACCTGCGTCGATCTGTACCCTTTGCGATCTTGTCCCAAAAAGGTGGATATATATGTTTATGTGTAACTTTTGGAAACATTTAAAAATTCTAATTGTTTTATCAATTTCGAATATGTGTTTGAATTTGAAGTTTACTTCTCCATCAGCTGTTACATATCCATTTCACATAAAGTATATATATAAGAATATTTTTAAACAAATGTGGATAGTCATATGTTCACAAAATGTGGTTTATCCTCTATGGGTAAATTTTAATTCATTTGACAGACACAAATGTTTATATGTCGAAGTCTTACATGGTCCTTGCAAATCAGTGTTTTTACTTCATAAATTATATCTTCCACAATAAAGATTGGCATAGAAACTTAATGTATACTTTCGCTGTATATACCTTTAAACATGAAAAATGAATATTTGCCCGCTGGTTCATTAGATCGTCTTCTATTTCCGAAGTCATGAAATCCTTCCAAATCCTTCTACTGGATTTAACTCAAAGGTTTTATGGACTGTAACCTCATCGCGTTGGCATTGGCTGCCCAGTTAGCCTTTGATGGAGAAGCATTTTTCATCCGGCGTATGTTGGTACTCGTCATCGAAAATAGGACCCGGTGACTGGCAAATTTCTGGGACAACGCTCTATTCTTGCCCTCAAGTAGCTGGTACGTTGTTCCAGTTTTTCGACTTTCGTGTTGTCCTCAGTCATAGTCGCTTCTAGCTTTAAAAAGTCTTAAGCGATTCGTCGCCACTATTGTCCTTTTTTCGTCGTTGCTTGCGTTTACTACACGCTGAAAAAAATCGCTTCTGTAGTATATTGTCCCAAACATCTGCGGCTTTCATTTCGACTAGTATTTCCGAAACAAAGATTAATTTGTATTTAATTATTTTGGCGATGTATCAATGCCTTTATTTAAAGACAAGTTTTCTGTTTTTCAGATGCTCAAAGATATTTTTTTTTTATAAATTTGAAATGTTTTTAACATTTAATTAAAACTTAAATCGTATAATCTTTCGTGAATATAAATTGCATTGATGGATTGACAAAAAGTGATGAATTGGAATATTTATAAATTAAAAGACATTTTATAAATTTTAAAACGAAAACTAGGAAAAACTAACTAAAATTCGAAAAATTCAGCAAAGTTTTAAAAATTTTTTTAAATAAAATATGTTTGGACAACTTCTTAAACAATAACTTTGTTTGTGGGTACACACATATTTTATTCTAATATTTTAATATATGCGTTCCAAACAAGATTTCTTGATTTTCAAATAAAATTTATTTGTTAACAAATATATAGTATTTGAAAAAATCGCTTCTAAATATATTTTCTTTCAATTCAAACATATCAAAAATGACGATTTTCACCCGTGTAGAATTGATGTCGGTCATGTTACTGTACGGTCAGGTATTGTACCTCATGTAATAAACAGGAGAGTATCTCCATCAAACGTCAGTCCAGCACCCTCAAGTACCCGATAGGGCAGCCAGCGGGAGCAGCACGTCCACGGTGCACCGCACTCCAGCGATGAAACTTGTATCTACATTATTCAATTGATTGAAGCTTCTGTAGTATATTGTCCCAAACATCTGCGGCTTTCATTTCGACTAGTATTTCCGAAACAAAGATTAATTTGTATTTAATTATTTTGGCGATGTATCAATGCCTTTATTTAAAGACAAGTTTTCTGTTTTTCAGATGCTCAAAGATATTTTTTTTTTATAAATTTGAAATGTTTTTAACATTTAATTAAAACTTAAATCGTATAATCTTTCGTGAATATAAATTGCATTGATGGATTGACAAAAAGTGATGAATTGGAATATTTATAAATTAAAAGACATTTTATAAATTTTAAAACGAAAACTAGGAAAAACTAACTAAAATTCGAAAAATTCAGCAAAGTTTTAAAAATTTTTTTAAATAAAATATGTTTGGACAACTTCTTAAACAATAACTTTGTTTGTGGGTACACACATATTTTATTCTAATATTTTAATATATGCGTTCCAAACAAGATTTCTTGATTTTCAAATAAAATTTATTTGTTAACAAATATATAGTATTTGAAAAAATCGCTTCTAAATATATTTTCTTTCAATTCAAACATATCAAAAATGACGATTTTCACCCGTGTAGAATTGATGTCGGTCATGTTACTGTACGGTCAGGTATTGTACCTCATGTAATAAACAGGAGAGTATCTCCATCAAACGTCAGTCCAGCACCCTCAAGTACCCGATAGGGCAGCCAGCGGGAGCAGCACGTCCACGGTGCACCGCACTCCAGCGATGAAACTTGTATCTACATTATTCAATTGATTGAAGCATTTCTGATATTTTTTGTTTAGCTACATATATTGTTAATAACACATTTAACAGTGCAAACTCTTTTAAATACACAAAGCAAAAAAAAAGTTGCGACACTCGAAGATTTAAGTACAATATTTATTGAACAAATGAAATATATAATATGTACAACTTTATTTTTGCTTCGAAAATTATGTACTATCGTTGTAACCTGTCAAATGGAAATATTCTGTAAGAAACTTACCATCATAAGCTTTAAGCTTAGAAAACTGTTGTGAAAACTATTTTAGGCTTGTAAACAACAATAGAATCAACAGAACTTACAGAACAAATAGTATGCTTGTATTACGCATATTTGCGTATGTTTTATAAGATTATGAATACAATTAAATAAAACACCCTTATTCAATTATATTGGCGTGCAAAAGTGATAGCTATTATTTTTAATTTTTATTATTATTATATTAATGTTTATTATCATAATAAGTTACACATTATTTTGTATACCAAAACTAGTATATGGGCATTTCCGCGGGTCGCGAACGTACGTTCGAAGCTTTTGATGTACAAAAAATATAGAAAACAAAAATTTTCCCCACATTTTTTGGTGATTTGATAGCATATTTGTAGCTCTATGCTAGGTGCAAAAAATGGGTTTCATCGAGTTTTAGTTTTCATAATGATAGCAATAAACATGCGAGCGTACGCGAAACAGAAGTCAACTTTGGCTGAATCTAGTAACATGCAAAAATCTGCAAATCGGAATATTCTAAATCTATTAATTTATTTTAAGAGGATTAATGTTGCTTTCTATCGTGCATTTACACAATAAGTTATCTCTATTGGTTCTTTCTCTACCTGGCTTAGGTGCCGGTCGCGAACTTACGATTTTTCCATGTGTTTTAATCGTTAAATAAACCGTTGATCGAAATTTATTTTTTGGTCTCCTTGCATTTTTCTCTTCCTTATTGATTTTAATAGAGACATTTCATATTTAGATAGAGTGAAACATAACATATGTTTTGCATGTAAAATAATTAAATATAAAAATTTCTTTAAGTATTCACAATAAAATACGATGATAACCAACATTTTATTTTTCGGCTCTGGTTGACAATTCGGCGGAAATGCCCATATACAAAAACTTTTATTACACTCTTGCCTATTTAATGTGTAATGTACCCATCTTTGCTCAATCCATCAAAAACTGCAGCAGCTACAAAAATAAAACTTTTAATACTTTTTTTTAAATAACTTATTTTGGCTTTCGCTACACTCAAGCTGCGCTCACACTTTTTACTACACTGTACTATTTTTTCTGACTACAGCTTCCTTCAACTTCAAATGAATCTAGGGTTGCCAGTGAAATGAAATTATAACTCATATTTTCCGAATATCAAAATGGATCGTCCTTAGAGTAAATGAAATGTACTCGTATGTGCAAAATTTCGTTGTTGTCTGACTTATATTACGATCTCTGCTTTGATTACAGGGATACATGGAAATGCAGACGGGCATTGCTAAATGTCGGAAAGTGAGTCTAAATTTATCGGTATAATAAACTTTGGGTCTATCTCTTTTCTTTTGTGTGTTACTACCATTTATCGTATTTTTGGACATATTATAGCATATTTTATATTTTGTGTTTTTTGATACGGTACTTTTTGAGAAATAATATGTTTCATTTATACTTTATTGGAGTTTTTTTGGATTAGTTAGCACTTAAATATTTCCTGAACAACTTAAAATTTTCCTGAAAACTGAACAAGACCCAAAAAAACTGAACAATTCAGGAGAATTTAGGGCATCTGGCAACCCTACTTGAATCACATTTCTTAAGTTTTTTGACATTTAAAACGAATCAACAATTTCTTTTGTTTCTTTACAAACACTTCGGTTTGATTTGTATGACATTTTAAATGTTCTACCAGTTTTTACACTTACTTTTCTAGATTAAACTTTTTTACATTAAAACTTGTTGTTATAAAGGTCACTTAAGTATAGGGTGATCCATTTCGAGGTTCTCTACTTTTAATGTTTATCATCATTTGAAAGAACATTCTTTGGCATTTATTTTTTGAAGATTATGTCTATCAAATGTTGGCCGCGGCTACGTCTCAGATGGTCCATCCGTTGAGTCCAATTTTCGATGACTCGTTCGAGCATATCGACTGGTATCTGGCGAATGACACGCGTGATGTTTTGCTCCAAGGCCTGAATCGAAGCGGGTTTGTCCGCGTAAATTTTAGACTTTACATATCCCCACAGGAAAAAGTCTAACGGTGTGGTATCACACTATCTTGGTGGCCAATCGACCGGCCCAAAACGTGAAATTATCTGCTCACCGAAGTGTTCTCTCCATAAATCCATTGATTGATGCGATGTGTTGAAACCAAATATCGCCGAGATCACGAGCTTCAATTTCAGGCATCAAATAGTCGGTTATCATGGTCGCCATTTACGGTTACGTTCTCACCGGCATCATTTTTGAAGAAATATTGACAGATGATTCCGGTACGTCGGATCGGGAATCAGTCAATGGTAATCTCTCTTAACGAGAGCTAAAATATTGCTCATGGGTGTCAAGGTCGTGGGTCGACTGGAAAGTGTTTTTTTTTTGGATTTAAAAAAAATGGACTTAGCGCAATTGGCGAACGATTATTGTAATAATAAAATTGAATATGAAATGCCAAACAATACTTAACAAAAATAACGTGACAGCATGACACGACTCACACGTGATCTGTCAAAAAAAGGCTATTGAAAAAATTATCTCTACTTACAATGTTATCAACTCTGTTAAAGTGCTGCCAATGTACTGACAATGAGAGATTGTTAGCAAAAGGTGTATAGTCAGTTCAGACGATTGCAGACAAGAAAATCTTACAATTATATATTTTTTATTATAACTTATAATTTTGTAAATAGTTATATGCAGAATTTCCAAAAAATATTTTATAGACAGTGTTGCCAATAAAATGTTTCTCTGGCAATATCGCCATTGTCAGATGCATAATCTTTTCACATGCAATGTACAGACGATGACATTTCTGACAACGTTGCAAGACAATAATTTTAAGTTCCCACGGTTGTAAGTTGTAAAAAAAATGAACAAAGCGTCAGGCAAAAATGAAATCTACGGAAAATGTAACGAATATTTCTCCAGGAAACCATCTAAAATAGCGTTGGGCACACACATACTTCCACTAAATTCAATACTGTATACATATGTGAGAAGTGCTAACGCTCTCTTTGTGCACTGCGCAAAATGGTATGTTAATTTTTCTAACATATTTCATTTGGTGTCCAACTTTTTTTTTTTTGGTTATGTGAGCTTAAAAATATTTGAACTTTTAAGTATGTTATAAACAATATATACACGGGGCAAAATCGCCTTTTTTGATATGTTTGAATCGAAAGAAAATATATTTGGAATACAAATTGTTAAATATTATATACTTCTGAGTAAATAAATTTTATTTGTAAATCAATAAAATTTACTTGAACGCATATATTAATATATTACAACAAAATATATTTCCAAACTAATTTTCTCAAATAAAATATGAGTTTATATGCAAATAAAATTATTGTTTAGGAATATCTTCAAATATATTTTACTTAAAAAAGAATTTCAAAACTTTGCTGAATTTTTCTAATTTGAGTTTAAATTTTTCCTTGTTTTCGAATTGTACCTCCCAGTTATGATACCATATTAACATCCGTTTTAAATCAATATTTTTTTAGTATCCCAAGCCATCATTAGTTGTCAATCCTCCCAAGTAATTTATTTCGATCCAAGATTATACGATTTCAATTATTATTTTACGAACATTTAACATTTCTAAAAAATTAACTTTGAATTACTGACAAATTGAACACAATTTATGTATTTTCCGAATACTTAAATTAATAAAAATATTGGTTTCGTGTATAATAGTCCCAAATGAAAACATATTGGGTTGTAAAAAAAGATTTGTTTAGAACAAAATCTCCCCAAATATATAATTTTTGTATATACCAAATATTATATGTTTAGAGTGTACCCTAAACATATATATGTTTCAAGCAGAATATGTTTGGGACAATATACTACAGAAGCGATTTTTTTCAGCGTGTATATGATAGATTTAGCCAAATGATAAGCGATGTATGTATTTCAAATTCGACTGGAAATTTCCTAGGTGTAATTGAATATGTTGAATTTTTTTGAGATCGATATAACGTTTTTAACAATGATGGATGCACAAAAAGTGATGAATTGGAATGTTTATAAAATAAAAATTAGTGCCGTAAAACAGAAGCTAATGATGCTTATGAAATTTTTGACTAAAGTATAACTCGTTATCTAGGAAATATGAAAACTAAAATTCCAAAAAATCAGCAAAGCAAAGTTTTTTTAAATAAAATATATTTGGATAAATTATTAAACAATATCTTTGTTTGTGTATAAACACATATTTTATTTGTGAAAATTAGTTCGCAAATATATATTATTCTAAGTTCATGTTAAATTGTTACTTCGATTGCTGGGCAACATTTGAAAGACAAAATAATATTCCTCGAAATGAATTACACATTTATAAGTCGATTATTGATTGCAACCTAACTTCAGTTGAATTGTCTACTGGCAACACAACTGAAATAAAAATTGGTATTATGTATGACAACTTTTTTCAGTTGCCGTCAATAATAGTATTGACACTCCGTTAACTTAAAATATTGAAAACATACAATTTTAATGATAAGCTCAGTGGGATTTTTTTGATGATGAAATCCAATGTCTACGACGACAAAAGGGTTACTCAATCAATATGCAACAGGTCTGCTGTCGCCTGCTCCAATGGCGATAAGGATGGTTCAACACCTGTTATGTTAAGGTTTGCTTGAAATGAATCTGCACTCTTTGCCATTCGCCGAAGAAGATGCCGGACATTGGCCACAGTGCTCAAACGGGCTATACGAAGTTTCTGCCATGTTTCACGAGAGTGCAAACCCAAAGACACGGCTGACATGTACAGAAGGCAGTCTCTCGCCAATGATGATGTCGGGGAGCCGTGAGATAGGTAACAAGAGTTTTGCTGTCTCGTGCTGCGGAGCATGAGGAGAGCAGCAGACAGTGTAGACGAGCAAGTATGGAACGAAATGCATATTCGATTGGGCACCGCCGCCTTCGTGGAAACTGCAGATCGATCGTGTAGGAAATGTCGCAGCGTTGGGTGCCAGGCAATAAAGCCGACCAAAATTATCGGCGGCGGCGGCTGAGTCGATCAAATTTCAACAATCGGCAGAGCCGATAAAGTTCCGACAAACGATGACACACGAATGACATTCTCCGGCAAAGATGGCGCTTTTAGAGGAAAAAACTTAACTTAATTAGAGTAAAAAGCTTAAGAAAAGTTATGGAAGTTTTGATGTAATGTCGAAAATAGGTTCAATAAACCTCTACTTATTAGTCTTTGTTCTGAAAGAGATTTTATTGTGATAGACAAAGTCCTCGCTGTGTTCTCTTTAAAAAACATAGACCTTTTAGAAATCGTTTTAGTCGTTCAAGAGCTATTGTAATTTCCGTAAAATCCAAACCATTTCCGTAAAAACCAAAAACGCGTTTTTAAATTCGAAATCCCCATAACATTTTTTGGTTTTAATTAAATAAATGATAGCAAGATCTATTTAGAAACTTTTTACGCAAAAATGAGCTTCATAGGTCGATATTAAAAGTGCTGACCATATTGTATTACTTAGTAGTCACTTTCTTAATTTTCATGGTGCATAAAATAAATCTTTTTGACTCACTAAATAAACTTCAGCGGCTTATTTTTAGCCGACGTGAGCCGCTAATTCGGCGGCGGCTCCAGCTGGAACAAAATGGACGTCGGCTTCATAGCTTATTGCGTGCTCTCTTGCATGTAGCTAGCATGGCGGTAATATGCAAGGGGATTGGTTGCCGAAAAATCCCCCACTTAACAACTGAAGTTGTCGGTAGTTGCCAACCGTAATGACAACTGACAACGCAATTAAACGTTGGTTGCAATCCATAATCGACCCATTTATCAATATGGATACATTTCATAATAGGTGGGTAAATATATGGTTAGTGCATATGTATATGTAATAAAACGGCGGACAACCAAACACAAAAATCTGCAAAACGAAGGAAAATTTAGAGCAGAGTGGACAAATGTGAAAGATGTATTAATATGTGATGGACAGTACCATTTAAAACGACAAGCCGACTCGGATATTCACAAAAAGACGAAAATAGAGGCCAAACGAAATCCAGAAATTAATGAGTTCATAATTATTTCCTATGCAATTTGAAAATTTTAAATTCTAGGGCAAAATATTTGGAATTTATGATAACTAATTTTATGGCAGAACTCAACCTACGATTTAGTGTTTGGATCATCTTCACATGGTTCTGAAAAATTCTATCCAAGACAGATTAACATAAATCGCAAAAAAATTCCTATAACCGGTTGTTAAATGTATTGGGTCCTCCAATGCGTAACAAATTTCATGTTTATGCCAAAAGCAACACTTTTCTGTCATTGTTGATGAAAATACTGAATGTACAATGTCAAAAAATTTAGCAATTGTAAAGCGTTTTTTTTCATGGAAATTGTTACTATCGGTTTTTTGGTTTATTTAAAATTGTTGCTGTTCTCACTCTACTTTTGATACCATCATTTCATTTCACTGTGAAATCGGTTCAGCCGTTTCAATACGCGGGAACATGTGATTCTCAAATATACACCAACTAGATGGCTGCCACATGAAATGGTGATAGACAGAATCATAGAACAATGGAATCTATTAATATACGAAGAATGAATTGAAGCACTGGACAGTGGTGGCTCACAAAACTGTGTGGAATAGCGCAACAGTGGGAGCAACTACAAAGATACTGTGGGGTGACCCAAATTTTAGTGCAGGTTGCTCTACAGTAGGATTGATTTCGATAGCATCGATGTTTTCATGTTGAAGGGTGCAGTTCGTTTCCTAGAGAGGGCAAGGTCGCTCGATAATGGAATTGCTAGGGATTCACTCCTTTTCGAAGGCGACATAGTTTCGACACTGGCCAAGCGGCACGCACCACCTGCTGGCCTTCTCCGGATCCGAGACGAAGGAATGTTTGATATAGAGCTGCTGCTGTCTTACCCCACGACCTGGAGGACACGGTGTATAACACTGCACATTGATCATCATTTGTAAATACATGTGTTTATTAGTTTATGAATAGTATTTAAGGATATTTTTTTTAGTTTGTAAGTATTATGATAACCTTTTGGGAGATTGGCCCTTTTGAATGATTCTGAAATTTTGGGGCGTTTTTTTAATATTGTTTGATGGAATGCTTGCGGCTTCACCGCGGAACGATATTACTTTATTGTTTTGTTATAAATTAGCATTTAAGTCGTTTGATGTGAATTAGTCTTAAGATATGAATAAAATAAATGGCCTTGAGCAAAAACTGAATCTTGGTAAATCTTGGTGTTCTGAGGAGATGTCGACTGTTCCAATGCTGGTGGGGCTTCCAATAAGAGAATGAAGCCTGACCGCCAGCGCCGCAAAAGCGACAAGGGTGATGGAGAGAGATGACGTTTCAGCTTACCCTGTAGGGCCTTTATAAGACTATTTTAAAACTCCAGAGGGAGAATGAAGCCCTTGTCGCCCTTAAGGCAGCTCAGGCTGGCGTTGTCCCGCTGGTGAAGGATGTTCCCGCAGGAACCCCTGCGGATGAGCCGATGATGACCGAGGCGGCCGAAGACCTCGGTCACACGAATAATGTGGTAGTAGAAGTCCCACCGAAGACTTCTGCTAATGTCAATGGGGCCATGCCTGAGCCTCATGGTGGAAAGGTGTTGGAGGGCAACGCAGCTCCACCGGCGAAGGTCAACGGTGGTGCCGGTGCTAACGGGAGATCTGCGGAGGTCGAATTACCCTGTTCCAGTGGAAGCAAGGGGGACAAGCCGTGATGGCTAGGAAAGATGTATCAGTCACAGTTAAGGGGCTTGACAATTTTTCGAAGGTCAGGTCGATTTTTGAGCAGAAGGGCTATAGGTTCCACACTCGCACGCCTAGGGAGTTGATGCCCTATGCGTGATTATCGATGGTCTTTCTAAGGAGTTTCCTATTGATGAGGTCAAGGGCTTTTTTGATGATTTGCAGTTCAGGGCTGAGCTTTTGTCTGCTAAGTGTTTCCTCGCGATGGTTAGGAAAGATGTTGTATCAAGTGTGTTGCTGAGAACATGTGGCTTGTTCGGTTTTGTCCACCTTACTGCAGCGAGTTTTCCTCGCGATGGTTAGGAAAGATGTTGTATCAGTCAGAGTTAAGGAGCTTGACAATTTTTCGAAGATCAGGTCGATAATTGAGCAGTAGGGCTATAGGTTCCACACTCACACTCCTAGGGTGTTGATGCCCTATGCGATGATTATCGATGGTCTTTATAAGGAGTTTCCTATTGATGTGGGCAAGGGCTTTTTTGATGATTTGCAGTTCAGGGTGGAGCTTTTGTCTGCGAAGTGTGTTGTTCGGTTTAGTAGAGGCTCTGAGATGGAGAGGATTTATCGTATCTACACGATGCTTCACTTCAAGGTGAAGTTTCGTAAGGAGAGGGCGCGCGGTACTATCCAGTGCTTTAATTGTCAGCGGTTCGGGCACGTCTCATCTAACTGTGCCATACCTGTTAGGTGTGTAAAGTGTGGGCTTTCCAATGGCCCAGGGAATTGCGCCTTGCCGCCGAAGGAGGATGAGGGTAAGGAGGTCTCGGACCCAGCGACGGGCGTTGTGACTGTTATTCCTGCGGCGACGGTCAGTTGTGTTAACTGTGCGGTGGAGGGGCACACGGCCTGCTCCCTCTGCGGGTTCAGACGGGATGCCATCTTGGAGAGACGGGCTGCGTTGAAGCAGGAGGCTGCGGCACGATCTGCGGGGATTTCAGGAGTGACCGCTGGCATATCATATGCGGCTGCCACTACTGGTCGAGGAGCGGCGAATATGCCATAATAAGTAAACAATTAATTTTTGTCGACTTGGTATATTAGGTATTTTGGCCTTTTCCTGCTTCCAAACTATCAAGATGAGTTAAAACCTATTTATTTTGTTTGTGATTCCTGGTTTGAAATTTGGTTTGGTGACCATTGTTTCAAAGAGAATGACTTTGAAGCATAAAGTAAATCTCTAATAAACTTCGCGGAAGCTAATAAATGTTTCTTAAGGCATTGGGTAAAAAATTAAAAATCATCATCACAGCACAGGGTTACCATACGTCCTCCTTTTTCACCGTTGTCCTCCCTCCTTTTTGAAAAATGTGGGATTTGTCCTCCTTTTGTTACTGCTTCAAATGTATTTTTATAGTTCCACCAATTGTGGTTTTGGTGGACTTTTTCAACAGTAATTAATCTTAAGCTGAAATATATTTTCAACCACTGAACATTTGTTAGTTTTTTTGGCTATACCAGCACAAACAGCAGTGATTAACGCTGTGGTGGCAGCCGGTTTTACCAGCTCACATAGACCAATTTAGGTTCCTAACCTAAACCTTATAGTAAAAGGCTTGAAATTTAAAAAACCTAAAAGCTAAATATCTCAAAATTACTAAAATGGAGATGTGACTTTCTTTCTTAGGAGGGCAGTACTCCTCTGTAGAATTTTATATATATTTGTCGGCGGCCGGAAGTTGGTCCCTAAGGAAATGCACCTAAATTGAAAATGAATTTTCGTTACAAAAAGTGATTTAGGAAATTACACCCCAATCAAGAAAACAGCAGAAAAGGAAAATACACCCCAAAAAAACTAAGAAAATTTCTCTTCGTAAGGGAGTACATAAAATACACATATACGAACCCACATTCTAATAATAACTCTTTATTTTGCAAAATTTATTGTTAAAATTCGCAATATATACTATATGTAAAAATTTAGGACTATGACCCTTTTTTAAAAAAAATAATTGTTGATCAAAACAAAATGTATATTTGTTCCAATTACTGCTATTTTTAATTAAAAAAATGTCCTCCGAAGGTTCCAAGGGCTCTTGTAAATATCACAAATGTCCTCCTTTTCTGACACAAATGTCCTCATATCCCAACAATGTTTATGGTAACCCTGGCGCAGAGAGATATGCGCCGACCGTGCGATTAAAGTGGTGCAGGATATACATATATCCACTATGTAAAACCATACGTACATTAAACTTAAAGTTTATATCGTACAATATCTGGACTTTTTCGCTTATTTTTTACGTGTAAAACTATGTATATGTCTATACAATAATTTAAAAATCACAATTTTTTAGAAAAAAATATATAAAGCACTTTAGAAATCGCTTTCGGTGTGGACACTTTTTTCACCGAATCAACCTGAAAAACGGGTTTTTATAGTCAGAACAATATTCCCCACATGGTACTGGAATGGTATTTTGCAAGACAAATGTATATCCCTAATGTACATATTTACATTTCCATCACTTAAATTAAATTCAATTGGGCTTGAGCTGGCTTGCACTTCACTAAAATCTATTTTCTGACTAGAGGTGGTTTGAACTTCACTTGAATCAAATTTCTTACGTGTTTTTGACAATGACAGATTGTTATCAAAAGGTGATTTGTCAGATCAGACGATTGCAAGAAAACCTTGCAATTATATATTTTGTAAATATTTACATATAAGCAGAATGTGTAATTTGTAAATATTTATATGCAGAATATTTATATATAAAAAAAATATTTTATAGACAGTGTTGCCAATAAAATGTTTCTCTGACAATGTTGCCATTATCAGATGCATAAACTTTGCAAAAGACAATAAATTTAAGTTCACGCGGTTGTAAGTTCACAGCGTTGTATTTTTTGAATTTTTTCTGACAATATAGTAAGATCCAGCGTTACCGTTGTGCGACTAAAGTGAAAAGGGGCAAATACCCTTTTTTTCAGCCGTGCTACTTTTGCGCCCCTTTTATTTTTTGATACTAAATGTGCCCCTTTTCGCTTTTTTGTGCCACCTTTTGGCTTTTGTAAAAAAATCTGCTTTTTTTATACTCTTATGACAACACTTTCGTACTAACGTACGGAAATGCCAAACGCGCTACGTTCTGAATTAGGTTATTTAATGGGATATACGCATATGTTAGTCCCCATTTACATGGTACTTTTTTTTAAGTAACGTATCGACTTATTCTCTTTTGAAAAAGTATTTACGTTCACACACGTACTTTTTTTCAATACTTATACTTATTTTCATTTGTTTTGTTTCGGCTTTTCCTGTGTGAATTGTTGTTTCCAAGTGCGAACGAAAAACACAAAACGATGAGTACGATAAGTACGAGTACAGCATACTTTTTCCCCCCCCCCCCGTTTCCGACTGCCTCTCTCGCCCACAAAACGGCGATAAGTATACTTAATACTTAAAAAAAGTATCATGTAAATGCAGACTTAAAACGATTTACATTTATCTTTTGTATGTGTAAGCATATGAGAATCTATTTCCACCGTTTCAACTTATTGGTGAAAATTTTGCGAATAGGTCGGCGTCTACGCAACAATACAATTAATTTGAGTGATTTCTTAATTGTAACAATACATGTGTTTATAAAAAAATCCAATTTATTTTTTATTTTTCATTAGGTTGATGAACATAAATATTATAAGATTTTTTCTAAACAGATTTATTGTGAGATCAAAAAACCTCAATACAAAACACATCTGTCCCAAGCACAGATCTAATAAGAAAGTATAAAAAAAGAAGTTACAAAAAAGTAACTATAAATAAAGAAATGTATGTGATAAAATATATTTAGTATACATCATAAGAAGTTTTGTATAACATTGTATTTTTTGTTTAGTTTTAGTGTAAATGAATGAATTTTTTAATGTTACCTACTTATTTTTTATGTTAAGCTTTGTTTTTTTATTGTTGTTTTCTTTAAATAAAATCCTTAAAATTGATCCCCCTTTTTTAATGATCGGTTGCCCCTTTTTTCGAAAAAATCCCCTTTTTGTGCCCCTTTTTGAAATTTCCCAGCGGTAACGCTGGTAAGATCTGACCGTGTGTACATTAGGGGGTCAATTTGTATGGGTGGAAAAAAGTTAACACAGCGTCTGACAAAAATGAAATCTAAGGAAAATTTTAAGAATATTTCTCCAGGAAACCATGGGTCTAAAATGAATTCCTAGCCGGCCGAAATCGACTTCAAGTTTTAAGACGATCTAGAAATGTTCGTCATTGAATGAGATCAACAGAGATAGAAAGGCAATGCATAATATTTGTGCTTTTTTATTACGTTTACGTTCAGTTAGCCCTTTTTAGGGCATTTCATTTTGCCAATGGCCATTTTTTATTCAAAACACTTAAGACTAATACAATAGATGACCTACTACTAAACTTAATCTATAAATAAACGTGTCCCGTAAAAGTACATCGGGACCTACACAGTCAAAACAAGGGTGTTGAGGATCCCCGCAAACACATCATCCGTACAGTACAAAAACAATAAAAAATCGCCCAAAAAAGACATAATAATTCAAAAAGGGGCAGGGTACTTAAAACTAGGTAATAAAACTTAAACTAAACACTTAAAACTACAAACAAAAACAAAAAACTAAGTACTACTATTTACATACATATATGTATACAGGTCACTGAGCGGTGTTGTAGACCGTGTCAGTGACATCCATCGTCCCGTACCTTCTGTGGTAGAATAGAAGGTCATCTCCCACAAATAGCAGCCCAGGCTCCTGGATCAGTCGCAGCGCAGCCGGCGGCAGGTGTCGTCTCGTCTGCAATTCCTCAGGCGAATCGTCGCACTGCAGCGAGTCGGCCACGAGTCTTCTATCCAGACCCTGACTCCTATCCATGAACCCTAACGCGCCCCTAGCCATAAAGACGTCGATCTTATCAATTCCAGCCATGTTATAGATCACCCTACACGCAACTCTCCTATAGGACCCATCGTCCAAAAACCTACCCCTCAGTCCTAAACACGCGGAAAGAACACTCCTCTCCCATATCCTAAGCCTTTCCATTTGGTGTGCAGAAATCGCAAACCAAACAGGAAAGGCATAGGAGATGATAGGTCTGATTACCTGCCGATAGATCAGGAGCCTAACATCGGGAGACAGACCCCCCCTCAAGCGAAGCAAATGTTGGTATCCGAAGAAGAGACGCTTCGCCCTGTCAAGAATATAATCCACGTGCCTACAGAAATCAAACCTGTCGTGGAATATCACACCTGGGTACCGCATTCTATCCGAGACACCGACCAAATCCTCAGCGTAGGCATGAAGGCCCTGAAGTTGGGATATACAACCCCCGGTCTGCCCTTGAAGGCGACCGCGCAACATTTGGCCACGTTAAGCCGAAGATCCCACTTGACGAAGTACATGTGAAGCTCCGCCAAGAACGTGTTCATCATCCTGTTCACATTGAGCGCCCTAATACCAGAGAAAGCTACCAAAACATCATCCGCGTAGGACAGTAGAAGGCCGCCTGGAGGGGGCCCCGGCATGTCGCTGGCGAATATGTTATACAGGAGTGAGCCCTGAGGCACACCCGCTAGAACCGGACTCCGGCTAGAAAGCCGGTCGCCAACTTTCACCCTAAAATAGCGCCCCTTCAAGAATCCCGCCACCATCCTACAAGTCTGCCTATCGAAACCAAACGACCTCGACTTGTACAAGACACCATCATGCCAGACAGTGTCGAACGCCCTAGGAAAATCAATCCTACAGCAATAGTGCCGTGCCTCCTATTGAGCCCAGCAAAAACAAAGTCCGCAAAGCCACAAGGGCATGAGAAGTGGACAAGTCACTTCTAAAACCAAACTGGCAGTCCATGAGAACTTGCCTTTCCTCAACAAATCTCCTAATTCTATCAAGTATAAACGATTCAAACAACTTCCCGAAAGAAAAGAGAAGGGAAATCGGCCTGTAGCTGCCACATAAGCTAGGGTCAGAACCTCGCTTGTGTATAGGCACTAGCATGGCCTCTTTCCAAACCGAAGGAAAGTAGCCCAAATTCAAGCAATGGTTGAAGAGAATGGTAAGATACAGTAGAATAACCTCACCAGCCCTCTTCAGAGCAACGTCTGGAACACAATTGGGCCCGTGACCTCCTTGCCCTCATCCTCCTTCGCCGGTAAGGCGCAATTCCCCGGCCATGGGAAAGTCCACACTTCACACACCTAAAAGCCATGCCACAGTTGGACGAAATGTGGACGAACCTCTGACAATTAAAGCACTGAATAGTGCCCTCTCCTTACGAAACTTCACCTTGTAATGAAGCATCCTATCAATACGATAGATTCTCTCCATCTCCGAACCCCTAGCAAACCTAACTAGCCACATGATCTCCGCCACACACCTAGCAGACAGAAGCTCCGCCCAGAACTGTAATCCATCAAAAAAATCCCTTGACATCATCAATCGGAAAATCCCTAGACAGACCCTCAATAATCACCGCATAGGGCAGCAACTCCCTAGGCGTATGTGTATGGAACCTATAACCTTTCTGTTCGAAAATCGACCTGACCCTAGAAAAATTCTCAAGCCCCTTAATCCTGACCGACACTACATCTTTCCTAACCATCGCGAGGAAAAACTCACCCTTCTTTAAGACCCGCTGCAGTAAGGTGGACATCTGCATAACTCCGACATTATACACGGTTATCGCCGGCAGGGTTCTACCGGTCGATGCTCCTTCCTCGTTGACAGCGGTACCACCGTTGTCCTTCGCCGGTGGGGCTGTATTGCCACCCTCCTCCTTTCCTCCATGAGGCCCCGGCTTGGCCCCCTTGCTTACACTGGAACACGGTAGTTCGGCATCCCCAGGTCTTCCACCATGAGGCCCAGGCATGGCCCCCTTGATACCAGCAGAAGTCCTCGGTGGGACTTCCACTATGACATCCTTCGTGTGACCGAGGTCTTCGACCGCCTCGGTCATCATCGGCTCATCCGCAGGGGTTCCTGCGGGAACATCCTTCATCGGCTGTGCAATGCCAGCCTGAGCCGCCTCAAGGGACGCAACTTCCGCGACAATGGCTTCATTTTCCCACTGGAGTTTCAAAATAGTCTCGTTAAGACTCTCCAGGGTTAGCTGAAACCTCATCTCATCGTATTGCCTATCACCCTTGTCGCTCTTGCGGCGCTGGCGGTTAGGCTTCATCCTTTTGTGGGGTTTCCGCTCCCCACCAGCATTGGAACCGTCGGTCTTGCCGTCGGTGTCCGACATCCCCTCAGAACGCGTTTGGTTTTCAAACAAAATTCTCTCCTATCAACAAAATTCCCACTGATGGGATTATCTCTTTCATAAAGTTGGTCGCCAAGGTTGACCAACTTGTCGTTCAACAGGGGATTTAAATTTCCCGCTGAAAAAACAAAATCCGGAGGATTGTGAAATCCCGTCGGCAAGTCGATTTTTCCAAGTTCTTCCAACTTGTCGTCCAACGGGCAGTTTCCACTTCCCGTCGGCAGAACACAATTCCGAGGATTGTCAAAACCCGTCGGCAAATCAATTATGGAATTCGAATTTTTTTTCCACTTTAGATATTTTTTTTCTTTCAGTTCACGAAATGCACTCAAACACTGTACTAATATGTCGCGCAAATATGTACACATTTAAATTTTTCCTCCTATACTGAGTGTTCCAGTAAACAATTTCTTCCAGAGTCGGTCAAAAACCTGCACAAGTTGCCGATTTCGTCTCGACTTCGATATCTCTCATTAGCTCATTGGCAATGAGCCACACCATGTATACTTTGCCACAATTAGGCAAAGTATACATGGTTGGAAACATTTGTTTATGCCCATTTTAACAACAGGTGTATGTTTTTATTCACATTTTCTCTTTTTGTATAGAAATGAATCACTTTTTGAGTCGATTTAGCTATGTCCGTTTGTTTGTCTGTACATGTATTCTTGTAATCAAAGTACAGGTCGCAATTATAATCCGATTTCAACGAAACTTTACACATATCTTTTCCGGTTTGGCATATATGCACTGTATAAACAACACTTTTTACCCGATCTGAATAACAATTGACAGAGAAAAGTCTCTTACTACACTTAGAGTCAATACTAAATTTGAGGAAAATCGGTTCAGATTTCGATATAGCCCTCATATCGCTCACTTACTACAAGACTGTCGTAGCTCAAAATTGAAAATTTATCCGAAATATGATTGTTTACTTATAAACTAAATTTCGTTGAGATAAATTTATGGATATTTACAAAATTCGCATTTCTGTAATACAACCTCAAAAATTTTCAATTTTGAGTTATAACAGTCTTAAAGTAAGTGAGCGATATATATGTTACACCCGATTTGACATGTAAGCGCTGTAGAAACTGTATTTAATAACCGATCAGCACAATATTTGGAAGAAAGAGCTTACTAATTAAATGAATGAACACTGCCAAATTTGGGGAAATTAGTTCAGATTTAGATATAGACACCATATACTCGTATATGTTACCCCCGATTTGACATGTAAGCGCTGTAGAACCTGTATTGTATATCCGATCAATACGAAATTCGGCACAAAGAGGTTTCTTATTACATGAATGAATACTGCTAAATTTTTGGAAAATCGGTTCAGATATAGATATATCCCCCATATATAAGTTACTACCGATTTGACCTGTAAGCGCTGTAGAATCTGTATTGTATATCCGATCAGAACGAATTTTGGAACAAGGAAGATTCTTATTTCATGAATGAATACTGCCAAATTTGTGGATATAGCTCCCATATATATGTTACCCCCGATTTGACATGTAAGTGCTGTAGAAACTGTATTTTATATCCGATCAGTACGAAATTCGGCTGAAAGAGGTTTCTTACTACATGAATGAACACTTCCAAATTCAGGGAAAATCGATTCAAATTTAAATAAGCTAACGAGCTAAGTACTTTGTTTAATGAAAAGTTTCCTTTTAGTGGAAATTATTATCGCAATATCCCTCCTCGCATTGTTAGGGAGGTGTAGGGTATCATAAAGCCGGCCCACCCGACTTTCTGTCTTTCCTTAATTGTTTAGTTATAATGTATGTTAAATTTCAAAACTTTTTAAAATGCATCGATAAATAAAAAATCTGATCTATTAAAACATTTATATAACATGTCCAACTTTTTTTTGCTTCGAAAGCAAGAAGTTAAAATTATATTTGGTTAAGCCTAAGCAATTCGGCTAAGCCTAAGCTTTCATTTTATTTTTTAAAAAATTGCTTATAATATATATTTTAATTCATTGCTCGCTCATGATTTGCTTCTGTTCCAAATATATTTTCTTTCTACTCAAACTATTGTTTAATTAAAAAAAAATTAAAATATGTGTTAAAATATGTTAGTGTTAGACTATTTATTACACTATGCAACAAAGTGTTATTAATGTCATTTCCACGTAACAGTAGTTTAGTAGCTGTCGATAAAACTATTAAAAAAATGTTTTTTGACAAAAAAACATGGATTTTTTCTGGCAACAAAAAAAATATTGCAACCATTTGTTTTCTTTTATCTGAGAGCTAGAAATCTAACGAAAAAAAACAGATAATTTGAAGTAAACCGAAATGAGGAAAATTAAATAAAAATCATGCTCTCATGTTATTTTTGTATTGTTTGGCATTTCATCATGGAAAGACTTACGCCTGAACAACGTTCACAAATCGTTCAACTTTATTACGAAAATTCACGTTCTGTGAGTAATGTGTTTCGTGCACTTCGCTCAATTTATGGTCAACATAATCGTCCTACTGAGCGTAATATTCGCAACACCATCAACAATCTTGAGACATTTATTATTGGATAATATTCGACCGAATAGACCACGTCCAGCACGCAGTGAAGAAAATGTAGCGGTCGTAGCTGAGAGAGTACACGAAGACCGTGGAGTGTCGATTCGGCGCCGTTCGCAGCAACTCTGACCGACGTATGGAACGACTTGGCGCATTTTACGTCGAGATCGTGTGATATCACACTTTTTCCTGTGGGGATATGTAAAGTCTGAAGTTTATGCGGACAAACCCGCTTCGATTCATGCCTTGGAGCAAAACATCACGCGCGTCATTCGCCAGTTACCAGTCGAAATGCTCGAACGAGTCATCGAAAATTGGACTCAACGGATGGACCATCTGAGACGTGGCCGCAGCCAACATTTGAAAGACATAATCTTCAAAAAATAAATGCCAAAGAATGTTCTTTCAAGTGATAATAAACATTTCCCATTCAATTTGATTTTTCTGTGTTTTTTTCTTTAAAAATTAGGGAAACCTCGAAATGGATCACGCTATACAACTATGGATAACATGCGCTTTTGCAAGGACATTCCTGGATTGTTCAATCAAACATACAATTCATTAGAATGGCGGTTATTTGTTGACAGCAGCAAGAAATTTTAAAGGTAGTACATTTGCATATCGGAAATGAGAAACCATCGATTCCATTTAAGCTTGTAGTTTCAAATTTCCTTGGATCCAATAAAAGCCGGCAATATGAAACAATGATTTGTTAAAAAACTGGTGGTAAATTTCAAAGCAAATTAATCAAAAAACACACATTTTAAAAATAACCCACATTCTTAACCGCTTTCCGTATTTTGAAAATATTAATACCAATCAAAAGATCTGCTACTCCTCTTCAATGTTGCACAATGGAATATTTATCTCCTTTTGGTGGAAGGAGGTGAAAATATGGAAAATATCCTTAATCCTTGGATACCCGGAAAAAGTATCAATTTATACCCTTGATTTATTTTTTAGTACGAAGCTCTGTACAACAAAAACTACAATGAATTTTGAAAACCTAAAAACGACAAAAAATTCCCGCACACTAGTTAAATTATTGTACTAAATTTTGTGAAAATTGAAAGGGGTCATTTTTTGAGTTTGTCGAATTGCTTTGGAATTACCCTAGCAAGAAAATGATTTTATATATTTATACATTCATCTATCCTATATTTATTCTTGCAACTTATTTTTCGCTTTATATTTTCCAACAGGTGTAAACATATCCCTCAATATTCTTTTCTTGCATTCTCATTTAGGGCCTCTTTCTGTAACTTATTTTCGTTCGTCTACGCAAACGATCAAAAATCCCTCAATTATTCCGAGAAATCTATATGTCACAGCAGTTTATAATTCGTTGTGTCTATAGGAAATCACGTAAAAAGCTCGTACCTAAAATATTTCTAACCTGCGTTTTATAGAATTCAAGTAATTGTTGAGTGATTTTTGATCGTTCGCCGTAGCCGAACGAAAACAAGTTACAGAAACAGGTCCTTAAACTTTTTCCTTCAGGATCTTGGCGACGTAAAGGCCCATTTCCGCATATAACATAATCGGCGCCGAAAACGAAATCTGAACAAGTAAGAAAGATTCAGTCGGGTAAACCGACTAAGGTATACCCTCACTTTGTGAGTAATGTAATATTGAATATTACTCGAATTATTCTGTCAATTTGTGTGGGAGGTACCAGAAGGGGTTTATCAAATACACCTTTTTTTCGCTGAACATTAGATACTTTAAATTCATTGCACTGTGCCGACTTATAATCATTTATGTGCACTGGTATAAACGTTATGAGACATTAAATTGTGGTATGATTTGGGCATTTTGTGTGGAAGGAACAAAAAGGGGCGTGGCAACAACACCCATTTTTCCCTGGACTGTAGGCAATGTAAAAGCATAATACTGTACAAAATTTCATGTATTTTTAAACACTGTTTTTAATGTTATAAGCTATTAACTTTTGGTGCAAAATGGTGCATTTGTGTGGGAGGTACCAAAAGGGACGTGGCGACTTCGCCCATTTTTCTCGAGTTGATAGCGACTAATAAGCTAATACTATGTGTGGAATTTCAAAAGATTCGAATAAGTAGTATAGCAGTTATTAAAGAATCAATATTTCACAACATTTTAACCCTCTGTGGGGGAGGTACTAGAAGGAGTGGACCAATATGGCCCATCTTCGAACTTAGCCGGAGATAGAAAAAAATATTACCACATACAAAATTTGAGGTCAATCGGTTACTCCTTTCGAGAGTTATCGTGCGCACCAGCCAGCAGACAGACGGACGGACATTGCTCAAAATGACCCAAAATGGATTTCCGCCGAACATACTTGGGGTCTTAGGTCACTCCTTCGACGTGTTACACTTTTTTCCGTAGCAAATGATATATACCCTCGTTACACTGAAGTGAGGGTATAAAAACGTTGTTGTTCGTCACCGTCTCGTTGCCGTTTCGTTTCGGGTGGGAGCTTTGCGGCATAAAACAGAAACTGAACGGGACGGAACAGAAACTGTAAGTGGAATCAGCGTTACCGTTGGGAAATTTCAAAAAGGGGCACAAAAAGGGGATTTTTTCGAAAAAAGGGGCAACCGATCATTAAAAAGGGCGATCAATTTTTAGGTTTTTATTTAATGAAAACAACAATAAAAAAACAAAGCTTAACATAAAAAATAAGTAGGTAACATTAAAAAATTTATTCATTTACACTAAAACTAAACAAAAAATACAATGTTATACAAAACTTCTTATGATGTATACTAAAAATATTTCATCACATACATTTCTTTAATTATAGTTACTTTCGTGTAACTTTTTTTTTTATACTTTCTTATTAGATCTGTGCCCGGGACAGATGTGAATTGAGTTTTTTTGATCTCACAATAAATCTGTTTAGAAAAAAGCTTATAACATTTATATACATCAACCAAATGAAAAATAAATAGGATTTTTTAATAAACACATATATTGTTACAATTAAGAAATCACTCAAATTAATTGTATTGTTGCATAGACGCCGACCTATTCGCAGAATTTTCACGAATAAGATGAAACGGTGGAAATAGATTATCATATGCTTACACATACAAAAGATAAATGTAAATGGTTTTAACATATGCGTATATCCCATTAAATAACCTAATTCGAACGTAGCGCGTTAGGCATTTCCGTACGTTAGTACGAAAGTGTTGTCATAAGAGTATAAAAAGCAGATTTTTTTACAAAAACTAAAAAGTGGCACAAAAGCTAAAAAGTGGCACAAAAAAGCGAAAAGGGACATATTTAGTATCAAAAAATAAAAGGGGCGCAAAAGTAGCACGGCTGAAAAAAAGGGGCAAATATGCCACTTTAGTCGCACAACGGTAACGCTGAGTGGAATATTTTGTATCAAAAAATATTGATTAAATACTAAAAAAATATGGAAAATTACAGTGTCGATGAAATTAACGAGGCAAATCGTTGAATTACAGCTTAGTGCTGATTCACACGCGGCAACTTTTACCAAACAAGTGTCAAAGTTTGTTGGAGAGGAAGGCAGGCGGAAAGTCCACATTTACACTCGGTTAACTCCTTGCCAACTGCGTCCCTCTCCCACAAACACTTCAATTCTGCGGGGGGAAAATTGCAAGTGTGGTGTATCGGTTCGACTTCAGATTCTGATTGGTGATAGTGAAAATAAATAAAACATATTAAAGCCAAAAAAATAAAATTGACCAAAATCTTGGTTGTTAAAGTTTCTGTGTTTGCCCCTTTAAATATATAACAATTATTCACCCCTATCGCGAATAAATGTTCCCTCAAAATGTGTTCACTTTCCACCAAATTCCAATCGGCAATTTTGTTCCCTGAATAATTCCCTGGTTCGAAAAAATCCCCCTATCGTGAATTATTTTGGTGCGTGGAATTTTTTCACTTCGATTTGTTCACTTTATTTTTGCTAGCGAACAGAACGGACTCATCGTGAATGTGTTTATTTTTGTCTTCAAATATTGAATAAAACTAAAAAAATATTTATTTTGCAGGACTGGATCAGTTAGAAAATAACAAAGTGATCTATTTTTAAGAACTCCATTTGTCCGTTCTATAATGTTTCGACGTTTACCATGGACATAATTAAATTTCTGTTTGACAGAGCCAGCTGCAGGAGTTATATTTGGAACTATCAGTCAGGGCTCCAGTGGGTATCCGCCATCGTCTACGACAAATTCTCGATTCGAATGGAATCAAAACTTGGGAGAGTACTTCACTGACTGTGCCATGCCGACTTCAGGATCTCTGCCAAATCCTTTCTGATACCCACCATCTGCAAAGAACTGTAGAAAGGCACTCAGTTTTACAATTGGAGTAATCGCAAATGTTTTTTTTTTTGTAGTACAGGGTTCGAATTTTTTTAATACATTCAAGAGGTATGTAAAAACCGCTTTGTTACCCTGTAATGTTGAACAAATCTAAAAAAACAATTTAGACAAAAAAACGTATGCTACTAAGGACACTTACAGTATATCAGGCAACTCCAAAGGATTTGATGCATCTCTCAAACTTCACCGCTCGTTGTTCTATAAACCCTTCTTTTTCCTCTAATAGAAGAATAATTCTTTTTTTAACATTTAAGTAATATTTTAACCTTAACTTTGAAAAACATAATGTTTTTTACACTCACTGTGCACTGATAATTTATTAATTTTGAACAGCTGTTCGTTTTCGATTCGAATACAGATTCGAAGTGAACAAACGTTTCCCTAATATTCACGATAGCATATTCCACTTCCCGTGAAGTGAAGAAATCTAGGGAACAAATATTCCACTTATTATTCGCGATAGGGGTGATTATTATTAAATTTAACATTAAAATAAAAACGAACATTTCATTGATCGAATATTCTTTTTTGTTGTTTTTTTTTTAGTTGTAGGGTTGCATTTTCTCTTATTTTTTATTTTTGGTTTGTTTTATGGTTGATATAGTACTTCGAAGACCAAAAGGATTAACATTTTCGTACGAAAAGTATTTGAAATAGCTTTTTTTTTTTTGCTTGAAATTAATTCATATATTATTCACATTAAAATATTTAGTATATTTTTTACTTTTCATGGAGTTTAAATTACTAAAAACATAAATATCACTTCAGATTTTATGAACGTTTTAAACCGAAATTTATTTTTCGGTTTACTTTTTCTGTAGAAGCAAAAAATGTTTACTATTTCAGAAACGTAAATTCTTTTAGGGCCTGTTTCTGTAACTTATTTTCGTTCGTCTACGGCAAACGATCAAAATTCTCTCAGCTATTACTTGAATTCTATAAAACGGAGGTTAGAAATATGTTAGGAACAAGCTTTTTACATGATTTTCAACAGACACAACGAATTATAAACTTCTGTGATTTATAGATTTCTCGGAATAATTGAGTGATTTTTGATCGTTCGCAGTAGACGAACGAAAAATAGTTACAGAAACAGGCCCTTACTATTTTGCACTCTGTGTCATGCCTGAATATTTTCGTTTGAGTCGTCATCTTTTTGAATCTGTGCTGGAAATGATCAAATGTGATTTGGAAGGAATACCTATAATAAATATATACCTTGGAATAAAAAAACGTTTTAAAAAATGGCGTACGAGGTTGGATTCATATGTTTTAACAACAGAACAACTGTGAACACAATGAAATAATATGTCAACATATCACATATCGTTGCTACAGCACCGAAAACAACTTAAGGTAAGTACACACGATTTGCAGATCGGACAACATTGCCAGAAAAATGCAACCCTGTAAATTTACAACCGTGAGAACATACAATTTTTGTTTTGCAAAGTTAGCAGAAAAGTCATTGCGAGATAATTTGCAGATTGTTATATGTGCGAAGTTTATGCATGTGACAACGGCGCCATTGCCAGAAAAACATTTTATTTGCAACACTGTATATAATGTATTTTTATTGGCAATCCTGCATATAAATATTTACAAAATATATTGTATATATATGAAATTGTAATGTTTTCTTGCAATCGTCTGAACTGTCAATTCACCTTTGCCTAACAATCTGTCAATGTCCGTATATTTGCAGCACTTTAGCAGGGTTGATAACGTTTGCCGATTTGGCAATCGTCTATACTCAGCTTTAGTCGATGTCGCTAAATGGCTATTTTTTCACCAACAGAAAACTATTATTTTTATCAACTGTTTTGAGCCACAGACCAAACAAAAAAGTTAGCGACGGCGAAACAAAACAAATGTATAATGATTTTTTTTTGCAGATATAAAAAAATATTCATTAGTTTTGCGAAAAATAAGTAGCGAGAATAAAAGGTTACATTGTAAGGAAGACTTTTATGTGTAGCATGACCGCGAAGTGCGCCATCCGCGTTGCTGGACGGGAGAACTTGACCTCTGGTCAGAACATCAAATTAGTCCTGGAGGCCAAATAGTAAACTCTGCCAAAAAAACTTTACATTGGAAATCAAAGTGGACATCAATACGAACAGTTTGGTATACCACATGGCTAATTTGTGTTTTGTCGAACAAAGTTTCCTGCTTTCAGTTTCACACTGGGGGTCAGGACATAAAATTAGTCATGAAGGTCAAATGGTAATCACAGTAAAACAACTTTGAATTGGAAATCAAAGTGGACATCAATACGAACATTTTGATGTACCACATGTACCCCAAATTTGGGTTTTGTCGAACAAAGTTTCCAGATTTTAGTTAGAGAACAATTGCTTTACTACACATGTAAAAAACAATTCGCTTGAACAGCATAGTCCGAGCGCTATAACATTAATTGGAAAGGCTTAACAAATATAGTACAATGAGTTTTTTGATAACAAAAATAAAAGAACACAAGCGTAAATATTAAGCAGATTTAATATTTTCAATTAGATTTATTTTATTGAATGTTTTCACATTCGAATTGTTCAGCTTTTCGATCAGCTCTTCCTTTCGAAAGAGAGGTTTTTTTTTTTTGTGGTGTATTGGAAAAGATAAGACACTGCGCTCTGAAAGCCATGTAAACACATACCCTTATACGTATTTCAATCCTGTGCGGGGATATCATCAGAGGGTCTTATACATGACACAGTGTGAGCTTGTAGTTGTGGCGATCATCACTTGTATATATACCAATCTACAAAGAAATTTGCATATGGGAATTATATATACCTACGAAGAAAGCGTACAAGTCACACAGCCAAAGCTTTAAGCGAGACTTAAATTCACCATTTTCACCACCCATGTGACTGGTAAGGGTTGCCAGTTCGACACAGTTGTCTCTACACCAATCGCCAGGTAGATGGCGTGGATTCTGAGATTAGTTGGACGATTAGAAAGACTTTACTACATTTCAGTAAGCATAGTATTTATTTGTTGAATATCAAATATTTTATGTTATTATTTAGAATTCATTAACACTACGTGTTGAAGATGAGCAGCTTCTTTCTAATTGTATTTAGGCGGGCTGATCCTTATTATTTAAATGTTTTTTAGAAGTTTTTTGTTAATGATCGATTTAATTTTTAATTAGATTTATTTTATTGAATGTTTTCACATTCGAATTGTTCAGCTTTTCGATCAACTCTTCCTTTCGAAAGAGAGGTTTTTTTTTTGTGGTGTATTGGAAAAAATAAGACACTGCGCTCTGAAAGCCATGTAAACACATACCCTTATACGTATTTCAATCCTGTGCGGGGATATCATCAGAGGGTCTTATACATGACACAGTGTGAGCTTGTAGTTGTGGCGATCATCACTTGTATATATACCAATCTACAAAGAAATTTGCATATGGGAATTATATATACCTACGAAGAAAGCGTACAAGTCACACAGCCAAAGCTTTAAGCGAGACTTAAATTCACCATTTTCACCACCCATGTGACTGGTAAGGGTTGCCAGTTCGACACAGTTGTCTCTACACCAATCGCCAGGTAGATGGCGTGGATTCTGAGATTAGTTGGACGATTAGAAAGACTTTACTACATTTCAGTAAGCATAGTATTTTTTTGTTGAATATCAAATATTTTATGTTATTATTTAGAATTCATTAACACTACGTGTTGAAGATGAGCAGCTTCTTTCTAATTGTATTTAGGCGGGCTGATCCTTATTATTTAAATGTTTTTTAGAAGTTTTTTGTTAATGATCGATTTAATTTTTAATTAGATTTATTTTATTGAATGTTTTCACATTCGAATTGTTCAGCTTTTCGATCAACTCTTCCTTTCGAAAGAGAGGTTTTTTTTTGTGGTGTATTGGAAAAAATAAGACACTGCGCTCTGAAAGCCATGTAAACACATACCCTTATACGTATTTCAATCCTGTGCGGGGATATCATCAGAGGGTCTTATACATGACACAGTGTGAGCTTGTAGTTGTGGCGATCATCACTTGTATATATACCAATCTACAAAGAAATTTGCATATGGGAATTATATATACCTACGAAGAAAGCGTACAAGTCACACAGCCAAAGCTTTAAGCGAGACTTAAATTCACCATTTTCACCACCCATGTGACTGGTAAGGGTTGCCAGTTCGACACAGTTGTCTCTACACCAATCGCCAGGTAGATGGCGTGGATTCTGAGATTAGTTGGACGATTAGAAAGACTTTACTACATTTCAGTAAGCATAGTATTTTTTTGTTGAATATCAAATATTTTATGTTATTATTTAGAATTCATTAACACTACGTGTTGAAGATGAAATAAATCTAATTAAAAATTAAATCGATCATTAACAAAAAACTTCTAAAAAACATTTAAATAATAAGGATCAGCCCGCCTAAATACAATTAGAAAGAAGCTGCTCATCTTCAACACGTAGTGTTAATGAATTCTAAATAATAACATAAAATATTTGATATTCAACAAATAAATACTATGCTTACTGAAATGTAGTAAAGTCTTTCTAATCGTCCAACTAATCTCAGAATCCACGCCATCTACCTGGCGATTGGTGTAGAGACAACTGTGTCGAACTGGCAACCCTTACCAGTCACATGGGTGGTGAAAATGGTGAATTTAAGTCTCGCTTAAAGCTTTGGCTGTGTGACTTGTACGCTTTCTTCGTAGGTATATATAATTCCCATATGCAAATTTCTTTGTAGATTGGTATATATACAAGTGATGATCGCCACAACTACAAGCTCACACTGTGTCATGTATAAGACCCTCTGATGATATCCCCGCACAGGATTGAAATACGTATAAGGGTATGTGTTTACATGGCTTTCAGAGCGCAGTGTCTTATCTTTTCCAATACACCACAAAAAAAAAACCTCTCTTTCGAAAGGAAGAGTTGATCGAAAAGCTGAACAATTCGAATGTGAAAACATTCAATAAAATAAATCTAATTAAAAATTAAATCGATCATTAACAAAAAACTTCTAAAGAAAAAAAAATATTTTCTCTTCCACACACGTGGCAACGCTCCAATACTTGGCAACTATGGTGTTGCTATCGTAAACCAGGCGCCGCTTGTTGTGTTGGCGCGAATACCACACACACATGCACATTCATTTACGATTGGGAGAATGAAAACAAAAGTGATAGAATAATTTCAGCTGAACATGGCAAAATCAAAATTGTCTTGGCAGCATTACGTTTTTTTGTGTTTTTTATCTAATTAAGGTGGAGCTGTGAGGAATCAGAAGTACTACGGCTGTCATCCCATCAATTTGAAGTGGCTTTCTTGGGCCAAATAATTCGCATCTAGAGAAAGTCCAGATAAGACCTTCTTTGGAACTAACAACAAAAGAAAACATAATTTCCATGCATCGCAAAAAAAATGTATATATTAAACAATCTACACATAAGACATTTTCTTTCGAACATTTTAGAAAGTAATAACGCACAAATAATACACAGGTCATTTGAAATTTTGATGTTAGACAATTTTATTATGTTTTTTTAATAATAAGTTTAAATAAAACCAGTAAGGAAAGGCTAAAGTCGGGCGGTGCCGACTATATAATACCCTACACCACTCTCGTAATATTGAATAACTCTGATATATAAATTTTGTAATTCATGTATAAATTGTTTACACAAATTTACTTTTGGAACATTATATACCTAAATAATACCCTGTACCACAGTGTGGTGTAGGGTATAAAAACGATTGGATCTAAAGAGCCAAATCGGATGAAACATATATATGGGAGCTATAGCTAAATCTTTACCGATTTTCTTCAAATTCGGCAATGTTGGTTCATGAATCAAGAAACTATACCATTCTAAATTTCAAAACGATTGGATGTAAAATATAGCTTCTATAGAACTAAAAGGCCAAATCGGACGAAACATATATATGGGAGCTATAGCTAAATCTTAACCGATTTTCTTCAAACTCGGTAGTGTTGGTTCATGGATCAGGAAACTCTACCATTCTAAATTTCAAAACGATTGGATGTAAAATACAGCTTTTATAGGACTAAAGGGCTAAATCGGACGAAACATATATATGGGAGCTATAGCTAAATCTTAACCGATTTTCTTCAAATTCGGCAGTGTTGGTTCATGGATCAAGAAACTCTACCATTCTAAATTTCAAAATGATTGGATGTAAAATACAGCTTCTACAGGACTAAAGGGCCAAATCGGACGAAACATGTATATGGGAGCTATAGCAAAATCTTAACCGATTTTCTTCAAATTCGGTAGTGTTGGTTCATGGAACAATAAACTCTACCATTCTAAATTTCAAAACGATTGGATGTCAAATACAGCTTCTATAGAACTAAAGGGCCAAATCGGACGAAACATATATATGGGAGCTATAGCTAAATCTTAACCGATTTTCTTCAAATTCGGCAGTGTTGGTTCATGGATCAAGAAACTCTACCATTCTAAATTTCAAAATGATTGGATGTAAAATACAGCTTCTACAGGACTAAAGGGCCAAATCGGACGAAACATGTATATGGGAGCTATAGCAAAATCTTAACCGATTTTCTTCAAATTCGGTAGTGTTGGTTCATGGAACAATAAACTCTACCATTCTAAATTTCAAAACGATTGGATGTCAAATACAGCTTCTATAGAACTAAAGGGCCAAATCGGACGAAACATATATATGGGAGCTATAGCTAAATCTTAACCGATTTTCTTCAAATTCGGTAGTGTTGGTTCATGGATCAAGAATCTTTACCATTCTAAATTTCAAAATGATTGGATGTAAAATACAGCTTCTTCAGGACTAAAGAGCAAAATCGGACGAAACATACATATATATGGGAGCTATAGCTAAATCTTCACCGATTTTCTTCAAATTCGGCAATGTTGGTTCATGGATCAAGAAACTTTACCATTCTAAATTTCAAAACGATTGGATGTAAAATACAGCTTTTATAGGACTAAATGGCCAAATTAGACGAAACATATATATGGGAGCTATAGCTAAATCTTAACCGATTTTTTTCAAATTCGGTAGTGTTGGTTCACGGATCAAGAAACTCTATCATTCTAAATTTCAAAATGATTGGATGTAAAATACAGCTTCTACGGGACTAAAGAGCAAAATCGGACGAAACATATATATGGGAGCTATAGCTAAATCTTAACCGATTTTCTTCAAATTCGCCAATGTTGGTTCATGGATCAAGAAACTCTACCATTCTAAATTTCAAAACGATTGGATGTAAAATACAGCTTCTATAGGACTAAAGGGCCAAATCGGACGAAAGATATATATGGGAGCTATATCTAAATCTGAACGGATTTCAACCAAATTCAATAGCGATCTTAACAGCCGCGAAATACTGTAAACTGCAAAATTTCAGAACGATCGGAGTGAAATTGCGACCTGTAGTCGACGAACAACTTTACATGGACAGACGGACGGACGGACGGACATCGTTAAATCGACTCAGCTAGTGATTCTGAGTCGATCGGTATACTTTAAGGTGGGTCTAGCTGTGTTATTTTTAGGTGTTACAAACATCTGCCAAGAAACAAACATATAATACCCTGTACCACAGTGTGGTGTAGGGTATAAATATATAAAATGTCCTTAAACGGATTTCCGCCAAACGTGAAACAAACTTATAATACCCAGTACCACAGGTCATTTGAAATTTTGATGTTAGACAATTTTATTATATTTTTTTAATAATAATTTTAAATAAAATGAGTATAAATAACAGAACTATGTAACAGACAACAAATTAACATAACACAACTAGTGGCAAATACTATCATAAAAGTAATGATAATCCATATGCATAAATTGTTTAAGGGATGGTAAGCTTTCATATTTATGTCTGTCAATTTTTGGTCGATGCATATTCAAATGTTTCAAATCAGCTTCCTGTACATTGTTTTTTTTTTTTTTGGGTAAAGATTTCAACTCATCAGTATGTCGCAGGTTATACATAACATCGTTGTTCTTTTACAGTAATGCTCGAATACCACATACCATTGGATCACCTGCTTATAATCTTTGAAGAATTTATAATCGAGGAGATTAATTTTATATAGTCAGATGGGCCGTATATAGGTTGATTAAATACGTTCTCAAGTGTAGAGTGGACACTGTCTACTTTTCCAAAATTATTTGTTCAATTTCTAAGCTTTTTGAATGAGCAAAATTTGCTAAAGCGCTGCACAAAAACTTGTTTCTATTTTGATAAGTGCAGCCATCAGATATTAAAACAACATTTCTCTGTGTGAGGTACAACAATTTTGTAAGAAATGAATAATACAACTATGTAGTGATATTGTTTGAATTCACACCTCCGTCGCCTTCATGCCATACGTATAGGTGGACGTCTTTCGTGTTCTTTTGTTCTTTATGTATAAAGTGAAGTTATGAAGTGACAAATTGTGTTTGTAGTATTGTTCCGAAACAAGTAATTTAGGGCATAGATAGACACTTTGCATATCCATTGCAACTACTAATATATTAGATGACATGCTTTCAACAGCGGCCTTTTTGCAGCCCTGCCTCGTATTTTTTAAATAGATGTGTATTGTAATTTCCTCGTCAATATTTCCTTCAGAGTGACCAACACAAATGTCACAGTGGTCCTTGCGAGGCTTAAATATTGATATATTCTCCCCTTTCAAAACTTCGCAAAACTTCTTCCTCATAACTGGGACTTCCTTGTTCTTTTCACACCATTCAATATATATCCTATGCATCTAGGTGGTAGTTCTAATTGAATCTTCCACGTACTTTCTTTTTGTAGTGGCTCGGAACCCTAGGTACAAGTTGCAGCCATTTGATAAGTGATGCCGATTTTGATGGTTTTGTTCTGTTATTCTGTTCCTTATTTTTTTGGCTTTAAACCATAGGTAAAATGTGCGGTCTTCCAAATCCAAAGTTCCGAAAAATACCCTTACCCTTGCCGAATTAGGCCTCCTTCTAAATGTTCCCCTACGTAAATCAACCAAGCCCTAACATAGGATTTCGTGGCTTCCCACGTAGGTAAGTAACTTCCAAAGTACTTAAAAGTATTTTTACGATTTTCTTCACTAATAGCTGCACAAGGAAAGATCCTTTCTGTCTTCTTCTCCACCATATGTCCACACAAGTTTGGTTTCATCTTACTGGCTCGTTTTGCACCATATTTCTTCCCCATAATCCGTATGATAATAGCTACAAATTCCCTTCAGAGTCACAATCATCGTATATTGATTCGAAAACTCCCGTTTTCTCGTTTAGCAAAATGTTACCGACTTCGTCTTGCATACTTACAACATATGTCTATTGAAAATTGTTATTGAATACCTCGAATGTACTGTATTG
The DNA here is from genome assembly GCA_963930755.1 of Eudasyphora cyanicolor. Classification (NCBI taxonomy): domain Eukaryota; kingdom Metazoa; phylum Arthropoda; class Insecta; order Diptera; family Muscidae; genus Eudasyphora; species Eudasyphora cyanicolor. The sequence goes on along the minus strand of OZ005737.1, from coordinate 74,372,174 downwards.
ACAGAAAATGTAAGACAAGTGTTTCAAATTTTTATTTAAATTAACAAATACTATGTTTACTAAAACACAGTTTGTGTTGAAGAATTTCTATAGAGAGCTACACATAGGCGTTTTAGTTTACTGTGGAACTCTTGAAGATATCTGCTATCGCTTTGGGGAAAGCCGAATGCCCGCTAGGACTATTGATTTAAAACAATTCTGTGTACTTGTATAGCATTAATCTAATATAAAAAATCATAAGAAAATTTTGACCGACTGTAAATCTTAGAATAACTATAGTATTTTTTTGTTAAAGAAAGAGTTGAAGACCTGTGTCTCGGCTAGCACGATTCCTTTGATCACTTTTTCCTATGACTAACCGTACGCGTGATAGTTGGATTATATGTATTATAAAACATCTCAGAGATAAAATATTTTTTTCTCGAAATATCTTCGTTGGCGGAAGGTTATCGCAAAAAAATTGATGTCAATGTATTTGTTAGAAATCATAGATAAATATATAAACATAAAAACACTCACTACATATAATATTTTTTAAAAATTCTGGGTTGAACATCATATTTATAGATTAAAAATAATTGGCAATATAATAAAATTGGAAATATCGCGTAGTTTATGAAACGACTACAAATGTTCATATTAAAGAGAAATTATGTTACAGTTGTAAATTTCCGCGATTCAATGTAATTAAGTGGTGTTTATACCCTACACCACACTGTGGTCCAGGGTATTATGAGTTTGTGCATTTGTTTGTAACACCCAGAAGGAGAAGAGATCGAACCATCTTTTATTATACCGATCGACTGTGAATCACTTCCTTAGTCGATTTAACCATGTCCGTCTGTAGATGTATCGTTGTAATCAAAGTGCAGGTCGTATTTATGATCCGATTGTGATGAAACTTAGCACAGTTTGGCCCAAGGACGATCCCTTTTGAAATTGGTCAAAATCGGTTCAGATTAAGATAGCCCCATATATATGTTACCCCCGGATTTGACATGTAGGCGCTGTAAAAACTGTATTTTATATCGATTAGATAGCGAAGGTCGACATTTCCCAGATACTCTATTTAAAACCATGTAATTTCTTAAATAAGCAAGTTACCGCGCTCCACCCTTTATAATGTAAATCCCTAAAAATAATAATAAAACATCTTTTTTCGGTTCATCAAAACATCATTTTATTTCTTTATATTCGTACAACAGTAGGAAATTACTTTGTTATTTGTAACATTGTATTACCCTGGCTTCTGATGCCTCACAAGCATCGCCATCGTATCAACACAAAATAAATAATTTATGTATATCATTAGCACAATGATCTTCAACAATATTTCCTTTCTGCAATTTAAATTAACTATTTCCTAAGTCGGCATTATTCCATTTAATTGTTTATTGATTAGAATTTAAACTCGTGTTCGTTTTCAAGAAAAACAAAAAGGAAAAAATGCACATGCTTATACACACACACATTCATATAAAAGTGACATTTCGACACACACACTTCAAAAGTGCAGTGCGACTTTAGTAAAAAAGCGTTCCATTTTTCAACTTGAAATAACATTTTGTGGAATTTTTTTCAAGCTCAAAAAACATAATACCCACCTTTAAGTGCCAGCCCCAGGGTCGTTCCGCCCGCTGGAATTGCTCGCCCGATTGAGTGACTTTGGCTTCAATGCGCTCACGGAGGTAATTAAGAAATTGGCTGAGGAGGAAGGGAAGGCCGCCGACTGATGATTCACATACACGGCATCTAGGATGTTGCGATGCTTGTTTGTTAATTCAGGGTGTATAGCAGGATCGCGAGGGCCGCCGCGCCGGTGTTGTAAAGGATACCATAAGAAGTGAGAGGGTTTTTCTAGGCACTGGAGGTGTCGATTCGTGTGCCGTCAGGGCTTGGATGGGTGATGGTACGCCTATTACGTTTGTGTCCTTGTATTTGCGTCCTGCGAACCCCTTTGTTATAGGCGATTTAGGGCCTGTCTCTTTCCTGTATGAGGATGGCGCTGACCTTAATGCCAAGCACCCGTACTGAGGTGGGGACGTGGACCTCAATACCTGCGCCGGGGCCTTGGTTGTGTGCTGCCGGTGGATAGTATAGGTGGATGAGTTAGGATCCGCCTTTCGGGATGCTGTCGAGAGATCCGTGCCGAGGAGGCCTGTCCGCGATGGAGCCTTGGGCAATCTCCCCGGTTATTCTGGGGATTATGCGGGCGCGCAGGAGGTTGCCCCGTACCTTGCGCATGTATGGCGATCCGGAACGCCATGGCGTTCTCAGGTCTGACATACGCAATATTGATATTATAATAAGGGACTCGATACGTATATTTGAGCAGGGTCGCCTTGAGGATGCCTTTACGGCTGGTGCTTCCTCGGTCGACGACGCTGTCGACTGGCGTGAGAGCGGTTTTGTTCGGCCGACTAGCGTTGCGGGGTGGACGGCATGGACGGCGTTTTTGTCGATACTGATAAACCACTACCTTAGCCTTCGGCCTGGAAGGAGGCGTTGACCATACCGGTCCTTAAACTTGGTTCTGACCCTGGGCAGTGTGGGTGGTCTTACAGGCCGATTTCACTGCTCTCGTTTTTGGCAAGCTCTTTGAGTTTTTCGTCCTGGAGAGGATCAGGGCTGTTGTCGAGGACACGAAGCTGCTCAGGGACTGCCAATTTGGCTTCAGAACTGAGCACTCCACCTCGCACACCCTGATGGCGTTCTCTGCTTATGTTGTAGGAGGGTTCGATAGGAGGTATGGTACTATTGCGATCAGTCTCGACTTCGCTCGAGCTTTCGACTCGGTGTGGCACGATGGTTTGTAGTACAAATTCTTTGGGTTTGACATTCAGGTTGGTGGCAAATTCCTGAGGGGACGCATTTTCAGGGTCAAAGTTGGAGGACGTCTATCGAAACGGTGGCCGGTCGTAGCTGGTGTGCCTCAGGACTCACTACTAGGTCCGATGCTGTACAACGTTTTCGCTAGACGTTATACTGGACTACGCTGATGACGCACAATGGCAAAATAGGGGCAAATAAGCGCGCATAACAGTATTTTCTATCTCATGACTATACCGTTAGAGATCGAGTCCTACGGTTTGGACCATCTTCAAGATAATTCTTTGGAGAAGAAATTGGTATACCCAGATTTTACTTTACTGTTACAGTGTATCGCACAGTGGGGCTACAAAATCGACTTTTGGGAATTAATGTAAAATCAGAATATTGAACCACCTTCAGTGATCTTGATTTTAAATTAAAGCTGACATAATTTAGTTAAAAATCTATTTGAGTTATTTAATTGTTTTGCTGTGTTTTACATAGCGTTAAAAGTCTACAAAACCGGGCAATGAACCCAAATCGTAGTCTGCAATATTTTCGAAGCGTAAGTTACGCACTAATGCACTTACACAATGGGTGGTCGACTGTTAATAAATGAAAAACTAAATTAAAAACAAAAAATAATAGGTTATACATAACCTGCAAAAGCGTTTAACTATATTTTTGTAGTTTTTGTGGAAGAGTAAAAATTACTCATATAATCCTAATAATATTCTTAAGATCGCTTTTTTGATCGAACTACACTACAAACTTGCAGCCGGACTTGTACCAGATGTGTTTATTATCCGATTTTGCCGAAATTGCGTAAACTTTTTTTGTTGGACAAAAAAAAATAGGTCTATATGTTTCGGGAAAATCGGTTCATAAATAGATGTAGCTCCCACACATATTTTCTATATTTAAAGTACAAAAATCTGCCATAATCGTAAAAAGTCACAGATAAACTAGGTACTGTTGGATTCATCACTAAGTCACCTCTCTTCTCTATGTCATATGGTAGTGATCCCACGTTAAGGTGGGTACTATGTTTTTTCACCTTGAAAAAATTCCACAAAATGTTATTTCAAGTTGAAAAATCGAACGCTTTTTTACTAAGGTCGCATTGCATGTTTGAAGTGTGTGTGTCGAAATGTCACTTATATGTATGTGTGTGTGTATAGGCATGTGCATTTTTTCTTTTTGCTTTTCTTGAAAACAAACACGAGTTTGAATTAGAATCAATAAGCAATTAAATGGAATAATGCCGACTTAGAATATAGTTAATTTAAATTGCAGAATGGAAATATGGTTGAAGATCATTGTGCTAATGTTATAACTAAATAAATTATTTATTTTGTGTTGATACGATGGCGATACTTGTGAGGCATCAGAAGCCAGAGTAATACAATGTTACAAATAACAAAATAATTTCCTACTGTTGTACGAATATAAATAAATAAAATGATGTTTTGATGAACCGAAAAATATGTTTTATTATTATTTTTAAGGATTTACATTATATTTGTGGACATATATAAATTATACTTCCATCCATAAACGGAATATATTCTTCCAACTCATATGGCTGGCAAGAACTCACTATGTTGTTTATAACCATTTAAAAACGAGATCACAGGCACTGCCCAATTCCATTGTCCTACTGCTTCGGTAACGTTTGCCGTCCACAAAGTTTTTCCAGGCTTTTCGTCACGATTGTTTTAAACATACAAACGTAAACGAACATACGTAATTATAAGACAAATTCCACATTATTACATATAGTTACATGTCCTTCCAGTGTTTTGCACTTTTTTGCTTTGCTATCCAATCGGAATGTCGCTCTTCTCGTTTATTCAATATACATAATTACTTTCTGTTCCAAAGCTTTGCATTAGTTTTCTTTCAGATAATTTAATATTGTATTCTTTATTAGGAAATTTTATCGCTAAGATTGACAACAATTGAATTTCTCGCGGACAAACATGAATATAAATAAATAGGAGTACAATGCTGGCGGCATTCAATTTGTTGCGGCGTTCAATTAATATTTAGCGGCGCAAAATGTCAATTTCTCACGTTGAAAAAACATAGTACCACAAATGAAAAAATTTCACTCATTTTTTCACAACTTTGATTTTTGTATGGGATTTCAGCGTGAAACCGGAACATAGTACCGTGCTTTATCCAAAAAAGTTGTATTCCATTAACTGTGGATACTTTTTTTAAAAAACAAAAAAAAACGTTAAAAATGCGTCTTATACACAAAAATTAAGTTGAATATAACTTTATTATATGTTACAAGTCCGGTGGCATTTCATTAACAAACGCGAAATAAACGCTACAAGCATTTTATTTTTGCAAAAGCATAGTGGGTAATAGGTTTTGTAATACTGAAAGAGACAATAGGAAAATGTTTAGATGCGTGAAATATAATATTATAACCCTGAAATAAACAACTTATTGGCAATTACAAAATTAACAAAACCCATTTTAATTGAAAGTATATATTTATTTAAAATAACTGCTAACAGCGCATAATGCAGAAATGTGCAATTATTGTGTTTTTAATATGTTATACATATAACTATCTTTTTGCATTTTTTAGTAAAACTATTTTATAATGGATCATTTGGAAGAAGAGTGACAAATTCTACCAAATATTGGAACGTAAGTATTATATATAAATGGTTGAAATATTTCTCTTAGTTTTCAGCGTTTTGCAATTGTGATACGATAAAATTTATTTGTATTTATAGTTGTCGTTGTAGTAATAAGACGTTTGTATTTATACTTAACAACTATTTATTTCTATTTATTACTATTAAAACTAGTTCACAAAATCTTACGAAGTATTACTAGAAATGCTACCGCTGACGGCGAAAACTTCTCGTGGAATCAGCTGTTGTTTTCTCCTCCTCTGGTTCGTTTCAACCTTGCCAGATTGTTTGTCATTCGAACACGACGGTCTTGGTGCTGCCACAGCCACTCCCTCTCCAGTGACCAAGTCAGGATCCGATACCCGATCAGCTTGGAACGATATTCTCCTAGTTGGTGTGTTCCGCACAATTGGAAGTTCGGTGGACTGTGTACTCTGAGTTGATGTTGATGAGTCTTGAGAGAATGTCTGAGGACTCGGTAGAGGTGTTGCTGTTGTTTGAGGACTCGGTAGAGGTGTTTGTGTTGTTTGAGGATGTTCAGGCTCAGTATTATTGATGATGAAAGCTGGCTTGAGTCGATCTACCGATATGTTCACGTCCTTGTTCTTAATTCGTATCGTATATAACCGATCTGAAATTCGTTGAACTATCTCAAACGGTCCAGTGTAAGGTGGTTCAAGTGGTCCTCGTACTGCGTCCGTCCGAAGAAAAACGTGAGTGCAATCATCGAGGTTCTTGAAAATAAACATTTTGTTTTTGTTGTGGTGAGACACTGGAATTGGTCGCAGGAAATTGAAGTATTCACGAAGTTTCCTTAAAAATTCAGATGAATTGGCAGGAATTTCTGATTCGGTGAAGAATTCTTGAGGTAACCGTAAGTGCCCACCATAAAGAAGATCCGAAGGTGAAGCTTGAAGATCCTCTTTGACAGCTGTCCTTAATCCGAACAAAACAGTTGGAAGTATATCGACCCACGATACTTGTGAATGACACATTAAAGCTGCTTTGAAAGATCTGTGCCATCTCTCAATCATTCCATTCGATTGTGGATGATAGGCAGTTGTTCGAGTACGTTTCGAACCTATTAAATTCGCTAAGGCCTTGAATAACGCGGACTCGAATTGTGTGCCCTGGTCTGTCGTAATTGTCTTAGGACAACCAAAGCGTGAAATCCAGTTGGACCAAAATGCAGTCGCGACCGTCTGGGCCGACATGTCCTTCAGAGGAACAGCTTCAGGCCATCGTGAAAATCGATCGATCATGGTGAGACAATATCTATAACCCTGTACTAACGGCATTATCACGATGTCCAAATGAACATGATCGAAACGATTGTCTGGGACATCTATCTTATCTGGAGTAAGGCGGTTGTGTCTGGTTATTTTTGCTCTTTGGCACGATATGCAATTCCGAGACCAATTTAGGATTTGTTTCTTCATTCCAGGCCACACGTATTTCTCACGTATCTGTTGAAGACTAGCACGGCCGCCAGGATGTGAAAGATTATGAATTGAATTGAAGATTTGTTGACGTAGTGACTCAGGAACATACATTCGAACATATCCTGTGGATACGTCACAGTATACTGATGTCGTATCAAAATGTACTATTTGAAGTTTTAAAGAATTTGCGCCATCCAAAATAGTTTTTAACTCTTCGTCCATCTCTTGAGCTGATTGCAGTTCCATTAGAGCAGTGGTGCCCACAAAGAGAAATGAGAATGTGTTAGTTAGGTTACACAAAAATGAGATTGTAGTGGTACAATTGCACTGAAGAAAATCATTTGGTTGTTTTGTTGGTTTTGTTTGTTTACGTTGTTATATTATTTTACTTTTTATGTTTTTGTGTGTTCAATAGCAATGAAGCCAGTAAAAAAAGAAATAAACATAAAAACAATGCATATGTAACAAAAAAAGTTTCTTCAAGAAAATAGGTACATGTGTTCTTTGCCAATAATTTATTGGGCAAAAAAAACATATATAAATAATTTTATATATTGATAAAGTAAAAAATAAAAAAATAAAAATTATTTTATATTAAATTGAAAATAAATACAATAAAAAATATCATTCGTTGTTGTAAAATATTTTCAGTGTACTTATTTTATTAAACAAAGCGACATACACCTTCTTCGCTGACTACTGACAAGCAACTGAACAATTTTGTTTTGTTTTTTACGCTCTCTGTTTTTATTTTCGTTGACGCTCGGGCTGTGTATATGAAAAAGCCGATTAATCTTCGTTGTTCTAACAAGTGTTTGGGCACCACTGCATTAGAGTGACTGATGTTGGCATTGAAATTGCGTTAAGGCGGGACAGTGCATCTGCCACTGAGTTTTCAGAACCGGACAAGTACAAAATTTCTGTCGTGAATTGCGAAATGAAATCAAGGTGCCTCAATTGTCGAGGCGAGGCTTTTTCTGATTTTTGCGAAAATGCATAGACGAGCGGTTTGTGATTGGTCCGAACTATGAAATGTCTTGCCTCCAGCAAATGGCGAAAATATCTTATAGCCTCGTAGATAGCAAGCAACTCTCTGTCATATGTGCTATAATTTCTCTCTGCCACAGATAATTTTCGAGAGAAAAAACCGAGTGGCTGCCAAATTTCATTTGCTTTTTGTTCCAATACAGCTCCAATGGCAATGTCTGATGCGTCGGTTGTAAGGGCCAAATCAGAATTGGGTGCTGGATGAGCTAGCATAGTTGCTTCACGAAGGCTGCATTTGCAAGATGCAAAAGCATTTTCAGCTTCAAGTGTCCAAGGAACCTTCCTCTTATCATTTTTCTTGGAGTCCTTAAGGAATTCATTGAGTGGTGCCTGTAGCTGAGCGGCATGTGGGATGCAACGACGATAAAAATTGACGACACCGAGGAATCTGCGAAGCTCGCAAATAGTTTCAGGTTTTGTGTAATTTTCAATAGCGGCAACACGATCTGTTGGAGGTGTACCACCATTGCCGTTGATGATGTAACCAAGAAACTGTACTTCAGATTGTCCAAATTTACATTTATTGACGTTGATTGTCAGACCGAATTGTCGAAGGCGGTCAAAAATCTGCCGTAAATGTATTTGGTGTTCCTCAATAGACTCAGATATAACAATCATGTCGTCAATATAACAATAAACAAAATCAAGACCTCTCAAAACGGAGTCCATAAACCTCTGAAAGGTTTGTGTGGCGTTTCTCAACCCGAATGGCATATATAAAAATTCCACAAGTCCAAAAGGGGTGCACACTGCTGTTTTTTGGATGTCTTCTGCAGCCATTGGTATTTGGTAATAAGCCTTAACAAGGTCGAGTGTAGAAAAAACTGACTTACCATATAATTTCTCACAAAAATCGTTGATGTTGGCAATTGGGTATCGGTCAGGTACAGTTTTGGAATTCAGCTTTCGGTAATCCCCACACGCTCGCCAACCACCATCTTTTTTCGACACCATATGAAGCGGGCTAGCCCACGGACTTTTGGAGGGACGACATATACCATTGTCCAATAGGAAGTCAATTTCCGCTTTAGCAGCTGCAAGTTTCTCTCCAGAAAGTCTTCGTGGACGATCTGCAACGGGGTTTCCGATTGTTTCGGTGTTATGAACAATAATTGCATCACTCGTTGATTTACGCGTCAAAGTAGTAGTTGTGATGTCAATAAACTCCTTTAGTAATTCATGGAAGGGACCTGTCGAAGGCGATAATGTTGAAATACTAAAATCTTTGGTTTTACGAATTTCACCACGGCTTGTTAAATTTGTCGTATTATCGATGAGGCATTTCCGTTTTAAATCAATCATCAAATTGTAATGAATTAGAAAGTCTGCCCCCAAAATGGGCGACTGAACATCGGCAATGGTAAACAACCACTTGAGTTCACGACGTAGACCTAGGTCTAATTTAAGAACACAATTACCATAAGTTTGTATTTCACTGCTGTTTGCAGCAAGAAGTCTCATGCCGGACGGCTTTAGAGTTGTTCTGATTAAGGATGGGGGTACAACTGACACCACTGATCCGGAATCAATTAAAAATCGAGACTTTGTACATGTGTCGTAGATATGTAGACGATTCTCCTTTACTGGGTTGTCATTTCCGCTATCACCAGCCGTGTTAACTGACGACAGCCCTATTAATCTTCTCGAACTAGTGTTGTAGCGGGGACAATTCGGTTTACAATGTTTGGCAGAATGTCCAAACTTTTGATGATACCTGCAAAGCAATTTGTTGTTAGAAAGTCTATTATTTGAACGTGAATGACTGTGAGATCTGGATCGATGATGACCGTATCTGCTTTTATTGCTCGCTTGAAAGGTGTCCACTTTAGCAGAAAGATCCGTTAAAGTCTTGCAAATATCAGCTAAAGACACAGGCGAATTAATTGCGTCAATCGAAATGTTGGTATCAGAATGTGGTGGTGCCTCGGAGACAGCATACACAGTATTTCCTATAGCATCCAACATTTTTTCTGCGTTTTTAGCTAGTTTGTCTAAATCCTCCTCTTCCCACACAGTTAATAGAGGGCGAATCGAATCTGGCATTTGCCAGAGAAATAGTGTCCGAATAATCGTTTCATTTCCTTTACCAGGTGCCAAACGTCTCATGTGGGATAGCATTTCCGACGGCTTCATACCTGTTGTCTCACCACCTTGCAATAAACGTCGCAATTTAGACTCGGAAGACTCAGAAAATTTCGAAATAAGTCTCTCCTTCAGTGTAGAATATTTGTCGTCATACGGCGGATTTGTTATGAGGTCTTCAACCGACAAGAGTATGTCGTCTTCAAGGCGCACAGAAACAACATCAAATTTGCCCGCATCCGTTGTAACACCACAGAGAGAAAATGAACGTTCAACCTGAGCAAAAAATAATTCCGGATTTAGTCTGTTGAATTTCGGAATATGCACTTTATGCAGGTTCGATCGCTGTCCTTCATATGCGTTCACTGATGACTGTCGAAGAGAGTGTACTTCACGTTGTAGCGCCTCTATTTGCTGAATTAAATTTTCCATTTCCGACATGTTTATACTACTACTGTCGAAAAATTCCATATTTTCACCACGGAGCGATTCGTCGTTGTAATTAGGGTATTCTCGTTGCCTCAAGTAGTGTCTGGAATGCATAAGCAAAAACGTTGACTATTTTGGCAAATTATGCATGAAAAAAACGTTGAAAATTTTAAAAGCGCTGCTGCTGCTCTGCTGTCAAATTTTTTTCGCTGCTCTGCTTCCAAGAAGTTTTTGTAGCAATGTAAAAAATACCACTTCAGATTGTGCGTGAAAAGCGGGGTCACCAATATAGTTGTCGTTGTAGTAATAAGACGTTTGTATTTATACTCAACAACTATTTATTTCTATTTATTACTATTAAAACTAGTTCACAAAATCTTACGAAGTATTTCTAGAAATGCTACTGCTGACGGCGAAAACTTCTCGTGGAATCAGCTGTTGTTTTCTCCTCCTCTGGTTCGTTACAACCTTGCCAGATTGTTTGTCATTCGAACACGACGGTCTTGGTGCTGCCACATATTTTTCTATTTGATTTCTTTTCAAAAAAAATCAAACTATTTTAATTTTAGATCGCGCAATATTTGAAGATAAATGTTATGGATATATGAAAAATGCAGTGCTGAATGCCATTTATAAATTACAACAAATAAGTGAGCATACACCTACACGGGAATGTTTGAATTGAATGAAAATATATTTGGAAATAAAATTTGTAAGTATTGTGTATTTGTGAACAAATATATTTTATTTGAAAATCAAGAAAATTAGTTTGGAACGTACGAGTATATATTAATATATTAGAACAAAATATATTTGCGAACTGAGTTTCACAAATAATATATATGTTTTTTCACACAAACAAAGCTATTGTTAAAGGAGTTTTCCAAATATATTTTTAAAACAAATAAATCTTTGTTTCGGAAATATTACTTCCAAATAAAAAATATTAGGATGGAATCATAGTTCAGAACAATATCCTCCCAAATGTATAATATTACATGTATATAATTTACCTTTATTTTATTTGCAGACTACAAAGATGAAAGCGATCGACGAACACGCCCACAAGAAATTGCGTGAAAAAGACTATATAGGGTATAATGCAGCCTATATAATAATGTAGTTTAGTCATCAAAGAGACTGTCAGGGGCACAAAAAAGGAAACTGAATAAATTGAACCGACAGAACCTATTACGGAATGAATCTGAAAATTCTACCTCCAACACATGCATGCACGCTGAAAAAAAATCGCTTCTGTAGTATATTGTCCCAAACATATTCGGCTTGAAATAAACATATGTTTAGGGTACACTCCAAATATATAATATTTTACACACACAAATATTATATGTTTGTGAGAATATTGTTCTAAACAAAAATATGCTCCCATTCAAATATTTTTTATTTGGAACTAGTATTTCCGAAACAAGGATTCATTTGTAATTATTTATTTTGGTAATGTATTAAATGCCTTAACTTAAAGACAAGTTTTCTGTTTTTCAGATTTTCAAAGAGCAATTTTTTTATAAATTTTATATGTATCAAAACTTAAATCGAACAATCTTTCGTAAATATAAACGACATTAATGGATTGACAAAAAGTGATGAATAGGAATATTTATAAATAAGGACATTTTTAGCTATAAAGTTTAACACGAAAACTAGGAAAAACTAACTAAAATTCGAATAAGTCAGTAATGTTTTAAAAATCTTTTTAAATAAAACATATTTGGAAATCTTCTTAAACAATAACTTTGTTTGTGTGTAAACACATATTTTATTTGTGAAATTCAGTTTGCAAATAAATTATGTTCTAATATATTAATATATGCGTTCCAAACAAAATTTCTTGATTTTCAAATAAAATTTATTTGTTAACAAATATATAATATTTAAAAAAATCGTTTCCAAGTATATTTTCTTTCGTTTCAAACATATCAAAAATGACGATTTTCCTCCGTGTGGAGGCCGCTAAAAGAGCCAGGTCAGAACATAGCGCTGTGAAAGTGAATAAGAAGAAAAAGGTCGCGCTGTTTTCCAGTAATTCGGAAAAGCCTAACGTAAGTCCTAAGAAGTCTGTAGTCGGGGTCCTTCGATTGTGGGCGGTAAAGTTGATCCGGTAACACAGATCATTTCAACCAAATCATCCGTTAAGGATGAGGCTTTAAACCAGAGGTGGGCACACACATACTCTCACCAAAATTCTTTATCGTATGTCTGTATTTGTGAGAAGCACTAACCATCTCTTTGTGCACTGTGCAAAATGGTATGAGCATATCCCTAAAGCTAAGTACACACGATTGCAAGATCGGACAACGTTATCAACCCTGTTAATGTGATGTAAATGTACCGGAAATGACAGACTATTAAGCAAAGGTGAATTGACAGTTCAGACGATTGCAAGAAACCCTTACAATTGCATATATTTACAATATATTTTGTAATATTTATATGCAGGATTGTCAATAAAAATATTTTATATGCAGGATTGTCAATAAAAATATTTTATAGACAGTGTTGTCAATAAAATGTTTTTCTGACAATGGCGCCGTTGTCACATGCATAAACTTCGCACATCTAACAAATTATTTCACAATGACTTTTCTGCCAACGTTGCATGACAAAAATAGTATGTTTACACGGTTGTACGTGCACAGGGTTGCATTTTTCTGCCATTTTTCTGACAATATTTTCCGATCTGGCAATCGTGTGTACTTTGCTTAACAGATTTCATTTGTTGAGAATGAAGAAGCGGGCAACGACCATTTTGAAGCAGGGCTGTGGAGTCTGGCCAAAACTAATCGACTCCGACTCACAGAGTCGAATTTTAAAATCACTCGACTCCGAATCGGAACGAAAAGCCTGGAAAAAACTTTATGGACGGCTAAAGCTGAGTTTAGACGATTGCCAGATCGGCAAACATTATCAACCCTGTTAAAGTAATGCAAATATACGGGCAATGTCAGATTGTTAGGCAAAGGTGAATTGACAGTTCAGACGATTGCAAGAAAACATTACAATTTCATATATTTACAATATATTTTGTAAATATTTATATGCAGGATTGCCATTAAAAATACATTATAGACAGTGTTGCAAATAAAATGATTTTCTGGCAATGGCGCCGTTGTCACATGCATAAACTTCGCACATATAACAATCAGCAAATTATCTCGCAATGACTTTTCTGCTAACATTGCAAAACAAAAATTGTATGTTCACACGGTTGTAAATTCACAGGGTTGCATTTTTCCGCCATTTTTCTGTCAATGTTGTCCCATCTGCAAATCGTCTGTACTTACCTTAACGCTACCGAAGCGCAATGGACTTGGGCAGTGTCTGTGATCTCGTTTTTAAATGGTTGTAATGAACATAGTGAGTTCATGCCAGCCATAGGAATTGGAAGAAGAAATTCCCTTTATGGATGGAAGTATAATTTATATAACGGGGTTTCCAATAGGGATGATATGAGTTTGAAGTGATGTTTCGGCCATTTGTAATATGTCATGATCTGTCATTTGTTTTTCATTGTATTCAGTAGTGTTTACAATTTTATCATGGATAGATATACGCAAGAACAACGTTTACAATTTATTCAGTTTTATTATCAAAATAATCGTTCTCCAATTGCAACTTTTCGTGCGCTAAGTCAATTTTTTTGTAAATCTAAAAAAACACTTTCCAGTCGGCCTACGACCTTGACTATTATTTTAGCTCTCGTTAAGAGCTATCTTTTTGCCATTGACCGATTTCCGATCCGACGTACCGTTGAGGAGCTAGAGCAAAAATAAACTTTCCGTTCACATTTAAAAATGATACTAAGTCCATTTTTTTAAATAAAAAAAACACTCATGAAATACGACCTTGACTCTCGTTAAGAGCTATCTTTTTGCCATTGACCGATTGTGGCTACGTGCCACTTATTTATATTCGTACAACAGTAGGAAATTATTTTGTTATTTGTAACATTGTATTACCCTAGCTTCTGATGCTTCACAAGCATCGCCATCGTATCAACACAAAATAAATAATTTATGTATAACATTAGCACAATGAGCTTCATCAATATTTCCTTTCTGCAATTTAAATTTAACTATTTTCTAAGTCGGCATTATTCCATTTAATTGTTTATTGATTAGAATTTTTTGTTTCCAAGAAAAGCAAAAAGCGACATTTCTACACACACACTTCAAAAATGCAATGCGACTTTAGTAAAAAAGCTTTTCATTTTTCAACTCGAAATAACATTTTGTGGAATTTTTTCAAGCTGAAAAAACATAGTACCCACCTTTAACAATATTAACTTATGGCAGGCTGATTTTGATATGCAGTGGCCGCAACAACTCCGTGACAGCGTGTTGAAAAAATTAGTTTTTTTCACAATGTTCACAGGTACAGCCACTATGTTTAAAACGTAGAAAAAATTTTTCAACAGTCCATGTTGCATTTTTTTTTGGTATTTTATTGCAGTATGCCAATGTTGGCTGCATTGCCAATTATTGCAGTTTTTGCAGGGTTGTAATGCATTTTTGCAATGCGGTTTTATGGCGCTTAGTCCGGATTCACACTGTAATGCAATTTTTTTATGCAATCCTCTTTTGAAGTTGCATTTGCGTTCAGACAACGTATTATGTTTCTACAATTTTATTTTCGTCGTTCATTGAAATTTATTAAATTCATTAAATTTCATTAAAATGTATGTCGCACAAATTTACATATCGCTCACTCACTTCAAGAGTGACATAACTCAAAATTTAAAATTTTTGAGGTTGCCTTACAACAATTCGAATTTTGCAAATGTTCATAAATTAATCTCAGCGAAACTTGGTCTATAAGTAAACAACCATATTTCGGATTATTCAAGCGTAATTAAACATCTTATTTCTTGCTACTTATGTTTTTATACAGACTTAAAGTTACACATCTTGGCAATTTTCAATTTTGAATTATGTCACTCTTGAAGTGAGTGAGCGATATGTTGAACCGAGCACAAAACTACGAATATTAAATAAAAAGGAATGCGGAAATGTCAAAAAAATCAACACTTCACAGCGAAAGAAAACACAAAGCGCATTGCAAAAAAATTGCAAGTACGTCCAGATTCACACTTGCAATTTTTTTCTGCAATTCTCTTTTGAAATTGCATTTGCGTTCAGACAATGTATTCTGTTTTGACAATTTTTTATTTTCACCGTTCATTAAAACTCATTAAATTTTATTAAAATGTATATCGCACAAATTTACATATGTTAAACCGAGCACAAAACAACGAATATTAAATGATAAGCAATGTAGAAATGTCGAAAAACTTTACAGCGAAAGAAAACGTATTGCAAAAAAATTGCGAGTACGGAAGATTTTTTTCTCCCCCCTTACCGACTGCGTCCATCCAACAAACATTGCAATTCAGCAGAAAAAAATTGCAAGTGTGAATCTGGACTACGGAAGACTTTTTTCTCCCCCCTTACCGACTGCGTCCCTCTCCCACAAGCACTGCAATTCAGCGGGGAATACGGACTAAAGGTAAGTACAGACGATTTGCAGATCGGACAACATTGTCAGAAAAATGACGGAAAAATGCAACCCTGTGAATTTGCAACCGTGTGAACATACAATTTTTGTTTTGCAACGTTAGCAGAAAAGTCATTGCGAGATAATTTGCTGATTGTTATATGTTTGAAGTTTATGCATGTGACAACGGCGCCATTGCCAGAAAATCATTTTATTAGCAACACTGTCTATAATGTATTTTTATTGGCAATCCTGCATATAAATATTTACAAAATATATTGTAAATATATGAAATTGTAATGTTTTCTTGCAATCGTCTGAACTGTCAATTCACCTTTGCCTAACAATCTGACATTGCCCGTATATTTGCAGCACTTTAACAGGGTTGATAACGTTTGCCGATCTGGCAATTGTCTATACTCAGCTTTAGTCGATGAAGTTTTTGCAATTAGTGACGTGGCGTTACCAATAGACACGGTACACACATCCGTAGTTGGTTGGTAAGTTTTATCATATCAGCAAACACAATTTGCTGATATGATATATTTCTATATATAATTTCAGAGTTCTATCATATTGATCTTGAATATCTCTTCCAGAAGTTATCATGCCTTCAAATCTTTAGCATGGAAAACACATTGTGATTTTCCTTGGGGATTATCCACTTCATATAAGTTATTACCGACTTTGCGAGCTATCCTGCATTTTATGAATCGTTTGCATAGTTTCGCTGAAATTTGTTTTGAAAAATCCGATAACTGAAAATATCTTCCAAAGACCTCTTGTCCTACCAGAAATCTGGTTTCTCGACTTCGAATATTGTATCGCTTGGAATTCTTCTCGTACACTTCAGTTTTCAGGTGCAGTAAGGTCAGGCGACCTGGGGGGCCTCGTCAGACATGAAAAGACAGTTCAACATATTTCCGTCCTCTTCCACCATTTGAAGCATCTTCTGGCAAAATTCCAAGCGAATCGGGAAGTCTGTTGAGTTCACTTTGTTGGCCATTTGAATTTTATATGGGAATAACTCCAAATCTTTGTGCATAATTGACTGCAATGACTGTCTGCTTATACCCATTTGAGCAGATAAGGTTCTTGTCGAAACTCTTGGATTGTTTTGTATGGCATCAGCTACAGCAGCGATTGTTTCCTCCGTCCGAACTGAAGGGTTTCGATGGTAAGGTCTTCTGTTGACTGTCCCATGCTCGGAAAAATTGTTAACAAGTCTCTTTATGGTCCATCTGATCGGAGGATTGCCGCCAAACGTGCCCGAGAGTACTCTTTGAAACGAAACTGCGGACTTCAGTGCGTAATAGCGGCGGACAATCCGTAACTAGCAGTTCGAAAATGTTCAATCCCAAAAGTGTTCATAAGAGCCGCAAAATCTTTGCTGGTAAACTGCACGCCGTTATCTGACACTAACGTTTCTGGACATCATAGTTTGTAGAATATTTCTTGAATTAAAAAGTTGATAACATTTTTCGAGTTGGCCTTTGGCATTGGCTTTAAAAAGACATATTTAGAAAAATAGTCCATTACAATGAAAATAAAACAGTTTCCAGTATAGACCCAAAAGGTCTATATATACCCGCTGGAAGGGTCTGCCTACCTCGGCTCCACATCCCATCGGTGGTCTAAGTACTGCTTTAAATGGTTTAAATTCCTTACACGTCTCGCATCTGTTAATAAAATCTCTAATCTGGGCATTCATGGGTGGCCAGTAAAAATATTCTCTGAGTCTACGTATGGTATTGCATATTCCACCGTGTGAAGTTTTCGTTGATTCATGCGCTTTCGCTATCAATTCTGTGGTTAGCTCTGTTGGCACCCATAATTTCCAAGAGTGATTTTCCTGATTTGTATCCCCGCGGTACGCCATATTCCTTTTGTAAATTAACTGATCCACAACTCTCAGATCGGGCAACATTGATTTTTCTTCTGTTATTGATTCCCGAAGCTTTATATAACATTCCGAGTGAAATTCCGGTGAAGTGAAATCGACTAAAACGATTGTGTCGATATAGAGTTCGTCCAATGCGCACCGCGACAGTGTATCGGGTACCAAATTTTGCGACCCTTTACGATGTTTAATTTCCAAAGTGAATGATTGGAGTTGTAGGCTCCACCTAGCTAAACGTCCTGACAAGTCACGCTGTGACATCAGCCATTTGAGACTCGAATGGTCAGTAATGACCACAAATCTCATTAAAACTATGTATGGCCGAAACTGTTTTATTGCTAAAACTACCGCTAAACATTCGCGCACTTTTACCGAATAATTGTGTGAGAAAAATAGGCGATAGGATGTTCTCCTCTTTCATCATCCTCTTGGAAGATCACGGCTCCTACTCCTACATCTGACGCATCACATTGGATGTAAAATGTCCGATCAAAATTGGGATGAGCTAGCACTGGAGTGTCAATTAAACAATTCTTAAGAAACTTTAGCTTCTTCTGATAATTCAAATTTATTGCATTTCTTTAAAGTTTCCTTTTCAGGATCTGGTTTCAATAATCCCCCACCTACGATATATCCTAAGTACTTGAATTCCCTGCAACCAATCCCGTGTCATCTTAACACTTGGTCAATAGTTGGATATGCTCCTCAAAAGTAGCAGACACCACCAGCAAATTATCTAAATATACTAATAACTTTTCCCTTAATTCTAGACCTGGCTTCATTGTACGATTGCATCCTAAAAATCAATGGGTAAATCTGAAATATTTTTATTCTCATTTATATTCTGCGTTTCTGATACGTTTGGACAATCAATAGACGATGATGTTGGAAATGTGTCTATCTTTGAAAACTGACTTGTTACTGAAATTAAATCTGATTTGGTGATGTGGGATTATTCGAACGACTCTCCAACCCTACTCGAGGACCGTGCGGGCTTCTGTTTCCCTGACATGAAGGACATTTTGGAGTGACGGTATTATCATACTCGCATTTAAAACAAAACAGTCTAATCCTTTCTGATGGACAATCCATAAATATGTGTCCTTCTCTGCAATTCCAACAAATCAACTTCCTCTCTTTGACTACTGCATCAATATTTAGAAATTCTTGAGGATCTCCTGTCTCAAAACTAATCCCATTTATTTGTTTCTGCGGAAATCGAGAATTAAAAAGTCGTTGATTGTTTAACGTATTCTCAGCTCTTTAGCTTCTGCCATGAAATGATCTAGACCATGAGGTCGTACGGCAAATAGTAGTTGCACATCGATGGTTTTAAATGGTTTTTATTATATCCACTAAGTCTTGCTCGGAAATCGGATGTCCTTGCCGATTCCTCAAATGTATAACTGCACTACAAAATTCATCAAAAGGTTAATTATTTAGCTTTCGCCTATCTAAAATTTTCCTCTGAATATCGAAATCACTCTCAAAACGATGAAAGTTCCTAACTAATGCATCCTTAATACTACTCCAATCGGTTATATCATTATTCATTCTCCCATAATCCCAAAGCCAATCCAGGGTGGACCACTCAAAAAATTATGAAAATTCCTAAGTACTTCTATCCAAGGACAATTGTAATCTAATTAAAGAGTTTCAACTCTAAAGACAAAATGTTCTACACTTGGAGTTTTAATAGTACCATCAAATTTAAGACCCCATTTATCGATCCGTAGACAATGGTCTGCAGAAGGTTCATGCTGACAATTCTGTCCTCTTGTGAATTGATACCCTGCTGTGAAAGTGTGGTCTAAATTCGACCTATATTGTTGGCTTAGTTGTGGCTGAGAAAAACCTGAATGTAAATCATTATGTTGTCTTACGAGTACTGGAGGTCGTCGATATTTAGTAGAAATTATTAGAGGTTGGCTTCCGTTATACGGTGGTACATTAAAATTGGTATTAGATTGTTTTGACTGAGTGTATAGATCACTATTATTATGAGGGTATATTCATATTCGGTAACGCAAGATGTTGGGTATCTCGAAATTGAATGTTAACTCTATTCTGCGATATTGAGTTTGAGGCATGTGTTGATACTCCGCTTGCGATGTTTGTTGATTCGATGTTTGAGAGTTCTGTGCATATGCATTTTGAGAAGCCCGTTGGTTTGGCTTATTTGATCGTGTACTGGGTTGAACAATCAAAGAATTCTCGCTTACGTTGTGATTGGTGCTATATAGCTGATTGTAGCCTGTACTGTTGCCGAAGGATGAGTTGAAGCACTGGGCAGTGATGGCTCACAAAACTGTGTAAAATAGAGCAACTGTAGGAGCAACTGCGAAGATACTGTGGGGTGACCCAAATGAGAAGAAAACCAGTAGTTTTCTGAATCCAAGAATTCTCGCTTACGTTGTGATTGGTGCTATATAGCTGATTGTAGCCTGTACTATTGCCGAAGGATGAGTTGAAGCACTGGGCAGTGATGGCTCACAAAACTGTGTAGAATAGAGCAACTGTAGGAGCAACTGCAAAGATACTGTGGGGGACCCAAATGAGAAGAAAACCAGTAGTTTTCTGAAACTAAACAAGATCGAGATTAGTAAGATGATAAGTGTTCTAACGGGACACTCAAGCTTACAGGCACATCTTCATCGCATAGGACTAGCAGAAAACGACGAGTGCATTTTCTGTGTCACTGCCCAGCTTTCACACATGCAAGATCCCGATATTTCGGTTCCGACATTTTGCCAGACTTGACTCATCTCAGAGGATATGACTGGAAGATACTAAGAAAATACGTATCTAGTACCGATTTTCTGTAATCCGTGGGTTATAAAAATCATAAATAAGAAGCGCCTAACAGGCCGAACCACTGGCTTAAGTTAAGTCCATGGACATGAGACGTTTAAACGTCTCCTCTATTCAACCTAACCTAGCCTATAGCCGGTATAAACCCTTCCATAGTTTCGATCAGTTCTCCTTGTCTCAGTCCCTCTCTTGTGATTTCATTCTCACGTTGAGAGTTTGGAATCATTTCACCTGAATGTTGATTACGTCGATAACCCTAAATCGTCCGAGCGGTCTCACTTACGAAATCTTTAGAATTCATAGTTGCATTCGGGCTTAGAGATTGGCTCTCTAATGTCTCTTCAAATCCTTCGAAGCCCGTGCCAGATGCAGAAGTTCCCGGAAGTACGTTATTTCTGGTTTCTTGCGATGACATCCTCGCATTTACTGTTGAAACCGTCGCCAAAGGTGTTTATTGAGTCGCTGTCGTAGTAGTTGATGTATTAACAGTTGTATTATTCCCTTCCATTTTCGATTTTGTTCGGGAGCGCGTTTGATACATCTCCTGCCTCTTGCAAAACTACAAAGCGGCAACTGTCTAAGTTCTGATCATTAATTCTCAAATAATATGGATCGGTAAATCGTAAACGAAATAAAAAATCTCGTTTGTCTCCATTGACGACGTAGTTAGTAGTCAAAATTCGTAGCTGGTAATAAATTGTCGTAGCTGGGTAAGTAAATTGTCGTTACAGGGTAAATAAATTGTCGTAGCAGGTTTAAAAGTGTCATAGCCAGTTGAACGTATTGTTCGTGCAATACGCCCGAGCTAGGATCTTCGAGTTTGTCGACTACCCTAGTGTTCTACTAAGTAGCCCTACGTACGTCGAATTGTTTTTGGCCTATTAGAATCTACTCTATACTCGTTTCGAGGGCGGTTCCAGTATATTCAAGTAGAACGGATTGCTAGAGATATACCGGGAGATCGCTGACATGATCACAATCAACCCTCCGGAAAGTGCACCAAGTTGAAGGAACAAGCCAGTGAAGGCCGTCTCATCTTCTTCTTCCGTTGGGGGTTTAACCGTCTTCTCGGTTTACCCTCGAAGTTAATCAGTTCCCCAGCCCCTCGGGTTAGAGAATGTGGCTGTGTACTCCCGCGCAGGTTGTACTATGAACAAAACGAGTAGTGGCACTAGGCCGGGGTTAAGAAGCGAAGCAGTAGCCTGGACCTAACAGGATCCTACTCCGTTCTTGGAAATTAAAAAACACAAACGATGCAATAATATTAGTTTGTGAAGCTACTCAAGAGTAAGCCCCGAAATTCTTCACTCTTACGAGAAAAACCTTAAAATTGAAAAGGTATTAAGTATAACTTGAAGCTGTATCTTCTTTAAAGATCCAAAAAAAATAATTTTTAGTTCGAAGCTCACAATTTTATTTGACAAATTGATGGAATCTACCGTCCAATCAAAAGTCCCAAATAAAATGCGTTAAATTTTTCCTGTACAAATGGTTGAATTAGGTTTGGTATTTGGGTGGTGAATCAGAATGTTTCTAAAAAAACGCAATGAACGAAGATAGTTTCTCCTCTTTTTCTTCATTTTGTTCTATGGAGAAATATTCCGTCTGCCAGACCATAACACAATCCTGCAGCCGAAAGTCCGAGCAATTACAGAATATGTGAGCTGGCTTGGCGCTATCACAAGACCAACAAATGTGAATATTTTCACAGATAGCCAAATGGCTATCAGGGCAATAACGTGTAGAATGGTGAAGACAGTTTTAGATTGTAACGCCTACTCTATATGTGTCATATGGGTGCCTGGGCATTGCGGAGTGAGGGGAAACGAGAAAGCAAATGTTTTGGCAATTAGAGCCAGGGACTTGCAAACAACAACCCTAGAGAAAGCAAAACACTTCGGAGTTACGCGTTCTTAACTAAAAATAGAACCCCCATATTACGCTATGGAATAGTGAAAACGTTGGGAAAACAACGAAAGCCTTGTGGGCTGACCCAAACGAGGACAAGACCTTGCTGGGATTGAGCAAAGTATAGACCAGTAAGAGCAAGGGTGTCCTTACAGAACACAAATGCTTACAAGCACATCTACATAGAATAGGAGTTGTAGATGACAGCGAATGCAGGGCATGCGGGGAGGATGACGAAACGTTGCAGCATTTTCTTTGCCAGTGACCAGCGTTCGCGAACAGTATATCCCGTTTCTTAGGAAATGATACCATACTTGACCCAACTTTGAGGCGTAGACTGTAAAACAATTAAGGACTATGTCGATAACACCGAGTTCCTAAAATAACTTTCCAAGGACCAGTCATTAACTATTAGAGCGCACAACAGGCCGAATACTGGCTTATGCGTATGACCAAGGACATGAGGCAGAGTTTGACCGCCTCCTCTTCACAACCTAACCTATATCTGATGGTGAAATTTACTGTACTATCATTAATAGTCTACCCAAAAAATCCTAACTATGTTTGATAATATACAGGCGCATTTAGTTTGTCTATTTCCTAGACCACTAAGACTGACTGACTTATCCACCATTAAAACTGAAATTTTGTCGCAAAGAAAAAGCTGTTTTGTTAAGGTAAAATTTATGTACACATTTAAAAAAAAAATATTGTACCAAATTTCAGGTTTCCAATTCGTTGAAATTTGAGGTTTTTGTGGCGTTACGAAGTCAAATCTGTAATTTTACGACGATTAAGAATACATATACTTATGGGATCTCTTTATTTATACCCCACCCTCTATGGTGGAGGGTATAAATAAATAATAAAAAAAGTTTTTAACTAAATTAAAAACATGCGACCATCTTAGTTGAATTTTAACCAATATCTAATAATAATTTGTACTTTCGCTACTTAAAAAAGTTTATTTCAAAGCATGCTTTTTGAAAAAAGCCGACCTTTGGCCCTTAACGGAAATTTGTTTATAAATATTAGTGTTGCAAACTAACTGATAAAATAATACACTATATAGAAAACAGTTTTTAGCATGTTTTAACACTTCACTTTTGTACTAAAATTCCACTAAAAACGAAAATGTTAAACCCTTTATAAATACGAATCTTATGATGAGATTTTTACTGTCAATAGATAAAATTAATGGCTAAAGTTCCACATATAAAACAAACAAGTAAAAGCGTTAAGTTCGGTCATGCCGAATCTTATATACCCTCCACCATGGATAGCATGTGACCTCACAAAATAACTCAAACCTAAGGAAAATAACACCGATAAACACAAAAAAATATGGTAGATGACAACAGTAGGAATCACAACAAGTTAGATGCTATATATGGCAATCCCAAACAACCCATTTGCAATCCCAAACAACCTGCAACTATAAGAAGTATTTGTACCAAATTTGATCAACCTAGCTCTATTATTTAGCGTGATTAACACAGACCCTCCACCATCCTATGGTGGATGGTATAAAAAACGCGTATCAATATTTCAATTCAATCAAAATTTATATATTTTTGACAGCCTATTCGAGAATTGGCCCACTGTGCGCCTTAAGCTTTCGCTGCATCTCGTTGTATTGCTTCCATTCTCAGTAGCCGGTTGGCTTATGAACATAGCTTATGTCTTGTTTGGATGGCCGAGCTCATTGCCGAGCCTCTGGCTACCCAATTGTCAGATGTTATGTTTGTTTCTTCGACCTAATTCATGCTGTTGGACTAGTTAAGACAGAAAGTTGTTCATATTAATCATCTGTTCCTGAAGCGCTCATCTGGCATTTCATTGGTCTTCTTCTGTTGTGTTAGTATCGCTTGCATTTTGATACTTTCATACGGAGAGTCACTATCATCCCAACCTTTATTCATCTTCGTTTTACGTTGCCGTTCAACTAGCTGGTTGCCATCATTCACACTGCTCGTATCAGTATCGTATCGCATGCTTGTCAGCCACTCCAATCACAGCGGGAGGCAAAGAATTTCTGGTGTACACATTCTACAGTAAATGCCACATTTCCCACTATGTAGACGGAAGTGTCAGGTAACGACCCACTTGCGGTAGGTTGGTGGACGAAATTGTCACGTCGAACTTACTGCTTGTCTCTACCCTGATATTGGTAAACGGAATCTCCATAAATTTTCGTTGACGAATCTTTCAGACGAAATATTAACTTTCTCAGTTTCGTTAACAAATTGTCACACTGCACTGGCAGGGGTTTAACAACTTCACTTGGGCGTTCCACTTTTCTTTATCATTTGTGAACAGTGTTAAAAGTGTTTATGTGATTAAAAAGCCATAAGTAAAATACTCCAAAAGTCAGTTAAGTGGAAAAAATAGATTATTTTCCGGATAGTGTTTTGCCGACGGGGTTTCACATCCCTTTCGACACGTCGGACGGTAAGTTGCATTTTTTTGTTTTAAATATTACCATTTATTCTTTCCAAAACACTTACAACTAAAACAAAAGATGGCTTACTTTCTAATTTAAACTATAAATATACATGCCCGGCACTTATATCCCTCTGGGCCTACTTAATCTAATACAAAGTGCTGCAGTCCTGTCACGAGCACACCATCAAACAAATATCTTAAAACTACTCAAAACAAAATGCCCAAAAAACAGGACATTTAAAAATAATTATAAATGATCTTAAAAATTAAACTTAATATTAAACTTAAAAACTAAGGAATATTTACAAACTATTTACATATTTACTGCATGGTACTATATACCATGCCAGTCCTTCCTGTGGTAAAACACAAGGAGGTCTCACTCAAACAACAACCCCCCATCACGTAGCCTAAGAAGACCGGCAGGCGGAAGAAGCCGCCTGGTGGGAAGGGGTCAAAATCTTCATCGAAGCTATAAATCTCCTCGACGATCCTATTCTGCAGACGACGACCCTTTTCCAAAAAGTTGACGGCACCATAAGTTGCATGCATTTAGCGGCCAATTTCAACGGAGAGGCGATTGAAAGAGTTCCGTCGACGGGACTTCTGAATTGGGAATTTCGGCTGACAATTTCGTCAACCGGTATTTTGGACCTAGTGAAGCCGCGGAGGAGGTCTTGAAAATGTATTGGGTCCATCCCGCGCGCATTTGGCGGCAAAAACGAGACCTAAAGGTTTCGTCGACCGGAGAAATTTTGACACCCCTACACTTGAAGGTTTCGTCAACAGAGCCAATTCGAAGAGTAAACACACATTTCTTGAGCGTTTAGCGGCGGTACTACCGACGGTCTCAAGGCTGCTGGCGAACGCAAGCAGCGCAAAAGCAAGAAGAGCTGCTGCAACTGCAGTGGCAATGGGGGTGATTCGGTTGTTTCTGAGGGACTTTCGAAGGAGTACATTGCGGAAGAGATAAAGGAGTATTTGGAATCGCAGGGCTCCTTCAAGGTCGAGGTTTTGAGCGCTATATGTCTTTCTGAATACAAATGGCTGCTCCGTCTTTGTAGGACGACTGAGGTGGAAAGGTTGTACGAGTGGGATAGAGTCTTAGAATGCAAGGTGCATTTTAGAAAGGATACAGGGGGTGAGGTCACGCAGTGTTTCAACTGCCAAAGGTTCGACCATGTTTCGTCCAACTGCGGCATGCAATACCGATGTGTTAAGTGTGGCCAGTCGCATGAGCCGGAATGTTCCATTCCCCCGAAGGATGTGGAGGAGAATGATGTCCCGCGAACCGATCCGGTCACTGGTAAGGTGATCGAGGTTTGGGGCCCGGCCAGTTAAATGCGCACCTGTGAGGTAGAGGGGCATGCTGCAAGCTTCCCTGAATGTCCAGGAACTACAAAATTCATCAAAAGGTTAATTATTTAGCTTTCGCCTATCTAAAATTTTCCTCTGAATATCGAAATCACTCTCAAAACGATGAAAGTTCCTAACTAATGCATCCTTAATACTACTCCAATCGGTTATATCATTATTCATTCTCCCATAATCCCAAAGCCAATCCAGGGTGGACCACTCAAAAAATTATGAAAATTCCTAAGTACTTCTATCCAAGGACAATTGTAATCTAATTAAAGAGTTTCAACTCTAAAGACAAAATGTTCTACACTTGGAGTTTTAATAGTACCATCAAATTTAAGACCCCATTTATCGATCCGTAGACAATGGTCTGCAGAAGGTTCATGCTGACAATTCTGTCCTCTTGTGAATTGATACCCTGCTGTGAAAGTGTGGTCTAAATTCGACCTATATTGTTGGCTTAGTTGTGGCTGAGAAAAACCTGAATGTAAATCATTATGTTGTCTTACGAGTACTGGAGGTCGTCGATATTTAGTAGAAATTATTAGAGGTTGGCTTCCGTTATACGGTGGTACATTAAAATTGGTATTAGATTGTTTTGACTGAGTGTATAGATCACTATTATTATGAGGGTATATTCATATTCGGTAACGCAAGATGTTGGGTATCTCGAAATTGAATGTTAACTCTATTCTGCGATATTGAGTTTGAGGCATGTGTTGATACTCCGCTTGCGATGTTTGTTGATTCGATGTTTGAGAGTTCTGTGCATATGCATTTTGAGAAGCCCGTTGGTTTGGCTTATTTGATCGTGTACTGGGTTGAACAATCAAAGAATTCTCGCTTACGTTGTGATTGGTGCTATATAGCTGATTGTAGCCTGTACTGTTGCCGAAGGATGAGTTGAAGCACTGGGCAGTGATGGCTCACAAAACTGTGTAAAATAGAGCAACTGTAGGAGCAACTGCGAAGATACTGTGGGGTGACCCAAATGAGAAGAAAACCAGTAGTTTTCTGAATCCAAGAATTCTCGCTTACGTTGTGATTGGTGCTATATAGCTGATTGTAGCCTGTACTATTGCCGAAGGATGAGTTGAAGCACTGGGCAGTGATGGCTCACAAAACTGTGTAGAATAGAGCAACTGTAGGAGCAACTGCAAAGATACTGTGGGGGACCCAAATGAGAAGAAAACCAGTAGTTTTCTGAAACTAAACAAGATCGAGATTAGTAAGATGATAAGTGTTCTAACGGGACACTCAAGCTTACAGGCACATCTTCATCGCATAGGACTAGCAGAAAACGACGAGTGCATTTTCTGTGTCACTGCCCAGCTTTCACACATGCAAGATCCCGATATTTCGGTTCCGACATTTTGCCAGACTTGACTCATCTCAGAGGATATGACTGGAAGATACTAAGAAAATACGTATCTAGTACCGATTTTCTGTAATCCGTGGGTTATAAAAATCATAAATAAGAAGCGCCTAACAGGCCGAACCACTGGCTTAAGTTAAGTCCATGGACATGAGACGTTTAAACGTCTCCTCTATTCAACCTAACCTAGCCTATAGCCGGTATAAACCCTTCCATAGTTTCGATCAGTTCTCCTTGTCTCAGTCCCTCTCTTGTGATTTCATTCTCACGTTGAGAGTTTGGAATCATTTCACCTGAATGTTGATTACGTCGATAACCCTAAATCGTCCGAGCGGTCTCACTTACGAAATCTTTAGAATTCATAGTTGCATTCGGGCTTAGAGATTGGCTCTCTAATGTCTCTTCAAATCCTTCGAAGCCCGTGCCAGATGCAGAAGTTCCCGGAAGTACGTTATTTCTGGTTTCTTGCGATGACATCCTCGCATTTACTGTTGAAACCGTCGCCAAAGGTGTTTATTGAGTCGCTGTCGTAGTAGTTGATGTATTAACAGTTGTATTATTCCCTTCCATTTTCGATTTTGTTCGGGAGCGCGTTTGATACATCTCCTGCCTCTTGCAAAACTACAAAGCGGCAACTGTCTAAGTTCTGATCATTAATTCTCAAATAATATGGATCGGTAAATCGTAAACGAAATAAAAAATCTCGTTTGTCTCCATTGACGACGTAGTTAGTAGTCAAAATTCGTAGCTGGTAATAAATTGTCGTAGCTGGGTAAGTAAATTGTCGTTACAGGGTAAATAAATTGTCGTAGCAGGTTTAAAAGTGTCATAGCCAGTTGAACGTATTGTTCGTGCAATACGCCCGAGCTAGGATCTTCGAGTTTGTCGACTACCCTAGTGTTCTACTAAGTAGCCCTACGTACGTCGAATTGTTTTTGGCCTATTAGAATCTACTCTATACTCGTTTCGAGGGCGGTTCCAGTATATTCAAGTAGAACGGATTGCTAGAGATATACCGGGAGATCGCTGACATGATCACAATCAACCCTCCGGAAAGTGCACCAAGTTGAAGGAACAAGCCAGTGAAGGCCGTCTCATCTTCTTCTTCCGTTGGGGGTTTAACCGTCTTCTCGGTTTACCCTCGAAGTTAATCAGTTCCCCAGCCCCTCGGGTTAGAGAATGTGGCTGTGTACTCCCGCGCAGGTTGTACTATGAACAAAACGAGTAGTGGCACTAGGCCGGGGTTAAGAAGCGAAGCAGTAGCCTGGACCTAACAGGATCCTACTCCGTTCTTGGAAATTAAAAAACACAAACGATGCAATAATATTAGTTTGTGAAGCTACTCAAGAGTAAGCCCCGAAATTCTTCACTCTTACGAGAAAAACCTTAAAATTGAAAAGGTATTAAGTATAACTTGAAGCTGTATCTTCTTTAAAGATCCAAAAAAAATAATTTTTAGTTCGAAGCTCACAATTTTATTTGACAAATTGATGGAATCTACCGTCCAATCAAAAGTCCCAAATAAAATGCGTTAAATTTTTCCTGTACAAATGGTTGAATTAGGTTTGGTATTTGGGTGGTGAATCAGAATGTTTCTAAAAAAACGCAATGAACGAAGATAGTTTCTCCTCTTTTTCTTCATTTTGTTCTATGGAGAAATATTCCGTCTGCCAGACCATAACACAATCCTGCAGCCGAAAGTCCGAGCAATTACAGAATATGTGAGCTGGCTTGGCGCTATCACAAGACCAACAAATGTGAATATTTTCACAGATAGCCAAATGGCTATCAGGGCAATAACGTGTAGAATGGTGAAGACAGTTTTAGATTGTAACGCCTACTCTATATGTGTCATATGGGTGCCTGGGCATTGCGGAGTGAGGGGAAACGAGAAAGCAAATGTTTTGGCAATTAGAGCCAGGGACTTGCAAACAACAACCCTAGAGAAAGCAAAACACTTCGGAGTTACGCGTTCTTAACTAAAAATAGAACCCCCATATTACGCTATGGAATAGTGAAAACGTTGGGAAAACAACGAAAGCCTTGTGGGCTGACCCAAACGAGGACAAGACCTTGCTGGGATTGAGCAAAGTATAGACCAGTAAGAGCAAGGGTGTCCTTACAGAACACAAATGCTTACAAGCACATCTACATAGAATAGGAGTTGTAGATGACAGCGAATGCAGGGCATGCGGGGAGGATGACGAAACGTTGCAGCATTTTCTTTGCCAGTGACCAGCGTTCGCGAACAGTATATCCCGTTTCTTAGGAAATGATACCATACTTGACCCAACTTTGAGGCGTAGACTGTAAAACAATTAAGGACTATGTCGATAACACCGAGTTCCTAAAATAACTTTCCAAGGACCAGTCATTAACTATTAGAGCGCACAACAGGCCGAATACTGGCTTATGCGTATGACCAAGGACATGAGGCAGAGTTTGACCGCCTCCTCTTCACAACCTAACCTATATCTGATGGTGAAATTTACTGTACTATCATTAATAGTCTACCCAAAAAATCCTAACTATGTTTGATAATATACAGGCGCATTTAGTTTGTCTATTTCCTAGACCACTAAGACTGACTGACTTATCCACCATTAAAACTGAAATTTTGTCGCAAAGAAAAAGCTGTTTTGTTAAGGTAAAATTTATGTACACATTTAAAAAAAAAATATTGTACCAAATTTCAGGTTTCCAATTCGTTGAAATTTGAGGTTTTTGTGGCGTTACGAAGTCA
This sequence comes from Eudasyphora cyanicolor, assembly GCA_963930755.1. Lineage (NCBI taxonomy): Eukaryota > Metazoa > Arthropoda > Insecta > Diptera > Muscidae > Eudasyphora > Eudasyphora cyanicolor. The sequence continues at coordinate 74,341,654 of OZ005737.1, read as the reverse complement.
AATCTGTAATTTTACGACGATTAAGAATACATATACTTATGGGATCTCTTTATTTATACCCCACCCTCTATGGTGGAGGGTATAAATAAATAATAAAAAAAGTTTTTAACTAAATTAAAAACATGCGACCATCTTAGTTGAATTTTAACCAATATCTAATAATAATTTGTACTTTCGCTACTTAAAAAAGTTTATTTCAAAGCATGCTTTTTGAAAAAAGCCGACCTTTGGCCCTTAACGGAAATTTGTTTATAAATATTAGTGTTGCAAACTAACTGATAAAATAATACACTATATAGAAAACAGTTTTTAGCATGTTTTAACACTTCACTTTTGTACTAAAATTCCACTAAAAACGAAAATGTTAAACCCTTTATAAATACGAATCTTATGATGAGATTTTTACTGTCAATAGATAAAATTAATGGCTAAAGTTCCACATATAAAACAAACAAGTAAAAGCGTTAAGTTCGGTCATGCCGAATCTTATATACCCTCCACCATGGATAGCATGTGACCTCACAAAATAACTCAAACCTAAGGAAAATAACACCGATAAACACAAAAAAATATGGTAGATGACAACAGTAGGAATCACAACAAGTTAGATGCTATATATGGCAATCCCAAACAACCCATTTGCAATCCCAAACAACCTGCAACTATAAGAAGTATTTGTACCAAATTTGATCAACCTAGCTCTATTATTTAGCGTGATTAACACAGACCCTCCACCATCCTATGGTGGATGGTATAAAAAACGCGTATCAATATTTCAATTCAATCAAAATTTATATATTTTTGACAGCCTATTCGAGAATTGGCCCACTGTGCGCCTTAAGCTTTCGCTGCATCTCGTTGTATTGCTTCCATTCTCAGTAGCCGGTTGGCTTATGAACATAGCTTATGTCTTGTTTGGATGGCCGAGCTCATTGCCGAGCCTCTGGCTACCCAATTGTCAGATGTTATGTTTGTTTCTTCGACCTAATTCATGCTGTTGGACTAGTTAAGACAGAAAGTTGTTCATATTAATCATCTGTTCCTGAAGCGCTCATCTGGCATTTCATTGGTCTTCTTCTGTTGTGTTAGTATCGCTTGCATTTTGATACTTTCATACGGAGAGTCACTATCATCCCAACCTTTATTCATCTTCGTTTTACGTTGCCGTTCAACTAGCTGGTTGCCATCATTCACACTGCTCGTATCAGTATCGTATCGCATGCTTGTCAGCCACTCCAATCACAGCGGGAGGCAAAGAATTTCTGGTGTACACATTCTACAGTAAATGCCACATTTCCCACTATGTAGACGGAAGTGTCAGGTAACGACCCACTTGCGGTAGGTTGGTGGACGAAATTGTCACGTCGAACTTACTGCTTGTCTCTACCCTGATATTGGTAAACGGAATCTCCATAAATTTTCGTTGACGAATCTTTCAGACGAAATATTAACTTTCTCAGTTTCGTTAACAAATTGTCACACTGCACTGGCAGGGGTTTAACAACTTCACTTGGGCGTTCCACTTTTCTTTATCATTTGTGAACAGTGTTAAAAGTGTTTATGTGATTAAAAAGCCATAAGTAAAATACTCCAAAAGTCAGTTAAGTGGAAAAAATAGATTATTTTCCGGATAGTGTTTTGCCGACGGGGTTTCACATCCCTTTCGACACGTCGGACGGTAAGTTGCATTTTTTTGTTTTAAATATTACCATTTATTCTTTCCAAAACACTTACAACTAAAACAAAAGATGGCTTACTTTCTAATTTAAACTATAAATATACATGCCCGGCACTTATATCCCTCTGGGCCTACTTAATCTAATACAAAGTGCTGCAGTCCTGTCACGAGCACACCATCAAACAAATATCTTAAAACTACTCAAAACAAAATGCCCAAAAAACAGGACATTTAAAAATAATTATAAATGATCTTAAAAATTAAACTTAATATTAAACTTAAAAACTAAGGAATATTTACAAACTATTTACATATTTACTGCATGGTACTATATACCATGCCAGTCCTTCCTGTGGTAAAACACAAGGAGGTCTCACTCAAACAACAACCCCCCATCACGTAGCCTAAGAAGACCGGCAGGCGGAAGAAGCCGCCTGGTGGGAAGGGGTCAAAATCTTCATCGAAGCTATAAATCTCCTCGACGATCCTATTCTGCAGACGACGACCCTTTTCCAAAAAGTTGACGGCACCATAAGTTGCATGCATTTAGCGGCCAATTTCAACGGAGAGGCGATTGAAAGAGTTCCGTCGACGGGACTTCTGAATTGGGAATTTCGGCTGACAATTTCGTCAACCGGTATTTTGGACCTAGTGAAGCCGCGGAGGAGGTCTTGAAAATGTATTGGGTCCATCCCGCGCGCATTTGGCGGCAAAAACGAGACCTAAAGGTTTCGTCGACCGGAGAAATTTTGACACCCCTACACTTGAAGGTTTCGTCAACAGAGCCAATTCGAAGAGTAAACACACATTTCTTGAGCGTTTAGCGGCGGTACTACCGACGGTCTCAAGGCTGCTGGCGAACGCAAGCAGCGCAAAAGCAAGAAGAGCTGCTGCAACTGCAGTGGCAATGGGGGTGATTCGGTTGTTTCTGAGGGACTTTCGAAGGAGTACATTGCGGAAGAGATAAAGGAGTATTTGGAATCGCAGGGCTCCTTCAAGGTCGAGGTTTTGAGCGCTATATGTCTTTCTGAATACAAATGGCTGCTCCGTCTTTGTAGGACGACTGAGGTGGAAAGGTTGTACGAGTGGGATAGAGTCTTAGAATGCAAGGTGCATTTTAGAAAGGATACAGGGGGTGAGGTCACGCAGTGTTTCAACTGCCAAAGGTTCGACCATGTTTCGTCCAACTGCGGCATGCAATACCGATGTGTTAAGTGTGGCCAGTCGCATGAGCCGGAATGTTCCATTCCCCCGAAGGATGTGGAGGAGAATGATGTCCCGCGAACCGATCCGGTCACTGGTAAGGTGATCGAGGTTTGGGGCCCGGCCAGTTAAATGCGCACCTGTGAGGTAGAGGGGCATGCTGCAAGCTTCCCTGAATGTCCAGGAACTACAAAATTCATCAAAAGGTTAATTATTTAGCTTTCGCCTATCTAAAATTTTCCTCTGAATATCGAAATCACTCTCAAAACGATGAAAGTTCCTAACTAATGCATCCTTAATACTACTCCAATCGGTTATATCATTATTCATTCTCCCATAATCCCAAAGCCAATCCAGGGTGGACCACTCAAAAAATTATGAAAATTCCTAAGTACTTCTATCCAAGGACAATTGTAATCTAATTAAAGAGTTTCAACTCTAAAGACAAAATGTTCTACACTTGGAGTTTTAATAGTACCATCAAATTTAAGACCCCATTTATCGATCCGTAGACAATGGTCTGCAGAAGGTTCATGCTGACAATTCTGTCCTCTTGTGAATTGATACCCTGCTGTGAAAGTGTGGTCTAAATTCGACCTATATTGTTGGCTTAGTTGTGGCTGAGAAAAACCTGAATGTAAATCATTATGTTGTCTTACGAGTACTGGAGGTCGTCGATATTTAGTAGAAATTATTAGAGGTTGGCTTCCGTTATACGGTGGTACATTAAAATTGGTATTAGATTGTTTTGACTGAGTGTATAGATCACTATTATTATGAGGGTATATTCATATTCGGTAACGCAAGATGTTGGGTATCTCGAAATTGAATGTTAACTCTATTCTGCGATATTGAGTTTGAGGCATGTGTTGATACTCCGCTTGCGATGTTTGTTGATTCGATGTTTGAGAGTTCTGTGCATATGCATTTTGAGAAGCCCGTTGGTTTGGCTTATTTGATCGTGTACTGGGTTGAACAATCAAAGAATTCTCGCTTACGTTGTGATTGGTGCTATATAGCTGATTGTAGCCTGTACTGTTGCCGAAGGATGAGTTGAAGCACTGGGCAGTGATGGCTCACAAAACTGTGTAAAATAGAGCAACTGTAGGAGCAACTGCGAAGATACTGTGGGGTGACCCAAATGAGAAGAAAACCAGTAGTTTTCTGAATCCAAGAATTCTCGCTTACGTTGTGATTGGTGCTATATAGCTGATTGTAGCCTGTACTATTGCCGAAGGATGAGTTGAAGCACTGGGCAGTGATGGCTCACAAAACTGTGTAGAATAGAGCAACTGTAGGAGCAACTGCAAAGATACTGTGGGGGACCCAAATGAGAAGAAAACCAGTAGTTTTCTGAAACTAAACAAGATCGAGATTAGTAAGATGATAAGTGTTCTAACGGGACACTCAAGCTTACAGGCACATCTTCATCGCATAGGACTAGCAGAAAACGACGAGTGCATTTTCTGTGTCACTGCCCAGCTTTCACACATGCAAGATCCCGATATTTCGGTTCCGACATTTTGCCAGACTTGACTCATCTCAGAGGATATGACTGGAAGATACTAAGAAAATACGTATCTAGTACCGATTTTCTGTAATCCGTGGGTTATAAAAATCATAAATAAGAAGCGCCTAACAGGCCGAACCACTGGCTTAAGTTAAGTCCATGGACATGAGACGTTTAAACGTCTCCTCTATTCAACCTAACCTAGCCTATAGCCGGTATAAACCCTTCCATAGTTTCGATCAGTTCTCCTTGTCTCAGTCCCTCTCTTGTGATTTCATTCTCACGTTGAGAGTTTGGAATCATTTCACCTGAATGTTGATTACGTCGATAACCCTAAATCGTCCGAGCGGTCTCACTTACGAAATCTTTAGAATTCATAGTTGCATTCGGGCTTAGAGATTGGCTCTCTAATGTCTCTTCAAATCCTTCGAAGCCCGTGCCAGATGCAGAAGTTCCCGGAAGTACGTTATTTCTGGTTTCTTGCGATGACATCCTCGCATTTACTGTTGAAACCGTCGCCAAAGGTGTTTATTGAGTCGCTGTCGTAGTAGTTGATGTATTAACAGTTGTATTATTCCCTTCCATTTTCGATTTTGTTCGGGAGCGCGTTTGATACATCTCCTGCCTCTTGCAAAACTACAAAGCGGCAACTGTCTAAGTTCTGATCATTAATTCTCAAATAATATGGATCGGTAAATCGTAAACGAAATAAAAAATCTCGTTTGTCTCCATTGACGACGTAGTTAGTAGTCAAAATTCGTAGCTGGTAATAAATTGTCGTAGCTGGGTAAGTAAATTGTCGTTACAGGGTAAATAAATTGTCGTAGCAGGTTTAAAAGTGTCATAGCCAGTTGAACGTATTGTTCGTGCAATACGCCCGAGCTAGGATCTTCGAGTTTGTCGACTACCCTAGTGTTCTACTAAGTAGCCCTACGTACGTCGAATTGTTTTTGGCCTATTAGAATCTACTCTATACTCGTTTCGAGGGCGGTTCCAGTATATTCAAGTAGAACGGATTGCTAGAGATATACCGGGAGATCGCTGACATGATCACAATCAACCCTCCGGAAAGTGCACCAAGTTGAAGGAACAAGCCAGTGAAGGCCGTCTCATCTTCTTCTTCCGTTGGGGGTTTAACCGTCTTCTCGGTTTACCCTCGAAGTTAATCAGTTCCCCAGCCCCTCGGGTTAGAGAATGTGGCTGTGTACTCCCGCGCAGGTTGTACTATGAACAAAACGAGTAGTGGCACTAGGCCGGGGTTAAGAAGCGAAGCAGTAGCCTGGACCTAACAGGATCCTACTCCGTTCTTGGAAATTAAAAAACACAAACGATGCAATAATATTAGTTTGTGAAGCTACTCAAGAGTAAGCCCCGAAATTCTTCACTCTTACGAGAAAAACCTTAAAATTGAAAAGGTATTAAGTATAACTTGAAGCTGTATCTTCTTTAAAGATCCAAAAAAAATAATTTTTAGTTCGAAGCTCACAATTTTATTTGACAAATTGATGGAATCTACCGTCCAATCAAAAGTCCCAAATAAAATGCGTTAAATTTTTCCTGTACAAATGGTTGAATTAGGTTTGGTATTTGGGTGGTGAATCAGAATGTTTCTAAAAAAACGCAATGAACGAAGATAGTTTCTCCTCTTTTTCTTCATTTTGTTCTATGGAGAAATATTCCGTCTGCCAGACCATAACACAATCCTGCAGCCGAAAGTCCGAGCAATTACAGAATATGTGAGCTGGCTTGGCGCTATCACAAGACCAACAAATGTGAATATTTTCACAGATAGCCAAATGGCTATCAGGGCAATAACGTGTAGAATGGTGAAGACAGTTTTAGATTGTAACGCCTACTCTATATGTGTCATATGGGTGCCTGGGCATTGCGGAGTGAGGGGAAACGAGAAAGCAAATGTTTTGGCAATTAGAGCCAGGGACTTGCAAACAACAACCCTAGAGAAAGCAAAACACTTCGGAGTTACGCGTTCTTAACTAAAAATAGAACCCCCATATTACGCTATGGAATAGTGAAAACGTTGGGAAAACAACGAAAGCCTTGTGGGCTGACCCAAACGAGGACAAGACCTTGCTGGGATTGAGCAAAGTATAGACCAGTAAGAGCAAGGGTGTCCTTACAGAACACAAATGCTTACAAGCACATCTACATAGAATAGGAGTTGTAGATGACAGCGAATGCAGGGCATGCGGGGAGGATGACGAAACGTTGCAGCATTTTCTTTGCCAGTGACCAGCGTTCGCGAACAGTATATCCCGTTTCTTAGGAAATGATACCATACTTGACCCAACTTTGAGGCGTAGACTGTAAAACAATTAAGGACTATGTCGATAACACCGAGTTCCTAAAATAACTTTCCAAGGACCAGTCATTAACTATTAGAGCGCACAACAGGCCGAATACTGGCTTATGCGTATGACCAAGGACATGAGGCAGAGTTTGACCGCCTCCTCTTCACAACCTAACCTATATCTGATGGTGAAATTTACTGTACTATCATTAATAGTCTACCCAAAAAATCCTAACTATGTTTGATAATATACAGGCGCATTTAGTTTGTCTATTTCCTAGACCACTAAGACTGACTGACTTATCCACCATTAAAACTGAAATTTTGTCGCAAAGAAAAAGCTGTTTTGTTAAGGTAAAATTTATGTACACATTTAAAAAAAAAATATTGTACCAAATTTCAGGTTTCCAATTCGTTGAAATTTGAGGTTTTTGTGGCGTTACGAAGTCAAATCTGTAATTTTACGACGATTAAGAATACATATACTTATGGGATCTCTTTATTTATACCCCACCCTCTATGGTGGAGGGTATAAATAAATAATAAAAAAAGTTTTTAACTAAATTAAAAACATGCGACCATCTTAGTTGAATTTTAACCAATATCTAATAATAATTTGTACTTTCGCTACTTAAAAAAGTTTATTTCAAAGCATGCTTTTTGAAAAAAGCCGACCTTTGGCCCTTAACGGAAATTTGTTTATAAATATTAGTGTTGCAAACTAACTGATAAAATAATACACTATATAGAAAACAGTTTTTAGCATGTTTTAACACTTCACTTTTGTACTAAAATTCCACTAAAAACGAAAATGTTAAACCCTTTATAAATACGAATCTTATGATGAGATTTTTACTGTCAATAGATAAAATTAATGGCTAAAGTTCCACATATAAAACAAACAAGTAAAAGCGTTAAGTTCGGTCATGCCGAATCTTATATACCCTCCACCATGGATAGCATGTGACCTCACAAAATAACTCAAACCTAAGGAAAATAACACCGATAAACACAAAAAAATATGGTAGATGACAACAGTAGGAATCACAACAAGTTAGATGCTATATATGGCAATCCCAAACAACCCATTTGCAATCCCAAACAACCTGCAACTATAAGAAGTATTTGTACCAAATTTGATCAACCTAGCTCTATTATTTAGCGTGATTAACACAGACCCTCCACCATCCTATGGTGGATGGTATAAAAAACGCGTATCAATATTTCAATTCAATCAAAATTTATATATTTTTGACAGCCTATTCGAGAATTGGCCCACTGTGCGCCTTAAGCTTTCGCTGCATCTCGTTGTATTGCTTCCATTCTCAGTAGCCGGTTGGCTTATGAACATAGCTTATGTCTTGTTTGGATGGCCGAGCTCATTGCCGAGCCTCTGGCTACCCAATTGTCAGATGTTATGTTTGTTTCTTCGACCTAATTCATGCTGTTGGACTAGTTAAGACAGAAAGTTGTTCATATTAATCATCTGTTCCTGAAGCGCTCATCTGGCATTTCATTGGTCTTCTTCTGTTGTGTTAGTATCGCTTGCATTTTGATACTTTCATACGGAGAGTCACTATCATCCCAACCTTTATTCATCTTCGTTTTACGTTGCCGTTCAACTAGCTGGTTGCCATCATTCACACTGCTCGTATCAGTATCGTATCGCATGCTTGTCAGCCACTCCAATCACAGCGGGAGGCAAAGAATTTCTGGTGTACACATTCTACAGTAAATGCCACATTTCCCACTATGTAGACGGAAGTGTCAGGTAACGACCCACTTGCGGTAGGTTGGTGGACGAAATTGTCACGTCGAACTTACTGCTTGTCTCTACCCTGATATTGGTAAACGGAATCTCCATAAATTTTCGTTGACGAATCTTTCAGACGAAATATTAACTTTCTCAGTTTCGTTAACAAATTGTCACACTGCACTGGCAGGGGTTTAACAACTTCACTTGGGCGTTCCACTTTTCTTTATCATTTGTGAACAGTGTTAAAAGTGTTTATGTGATTAAAAAGCCATAAGTAAAATACTCCAAAAGTCAGTTAAGTGGAAAAAATAGATTATTTTCCGGATAGTGTTTTGCCGACGGGGTTTCACATCCCTTTCGACACGTCGGACGGTAAGTTGCATTTTTTTGTTTTTAATATTACCATTTATTCTTTCCAAAACACTTACAACTAAAACAAAAGATGGCTTACTTTCTAATTTAAACTATAAATATACATGCCCGGCACTTATATCCCTCTGGGCCTACTTAATCTAATACAAAGTGCTGCAGTCCTGTCACGAGCACACCATCAAACAAATATCTTAAAACTACTCAAAACAAAATGCCCAAAAAACAGGACATTTAAAAATAATTATAAATGATCTTAAAAATTAAACTTAATATTAAACTTAAAAACTAAGGAATATTTACAAACTATTTACATATTTACTGCATGGTACTATATACCATGCCAGTCCTTCCTGTGGTAAAACACAAGGAGGTCTCACTCAAACAACAACCCCCCATCACGTAGCCTAAGAAGACCGGCAGGCGGAAGAAGCCGCCTGGTGGGAAGGGGTCAAAATCTTCATCGAAGCTATAAATCTCCTCGACGATCCTATTCTGCAGACGACGACCCTTTTCCAAAAAGTTGACGGCACCATAAGTTGCATGCATTTAGCGGCCAATTTCAACGGAGAGGCGATTGAAAGAGTTCCGTCGACGGGACTTCTGAATTGGGAATTTCGGCTGACAATTTCGTCAACCGGTATTTTGGACCTAGTGAAGCCGCGGAGGAGGTCTTGAAAATGTATTGGGTCCATCCCGCGCGCATTTGGCGGCAAAAACGAGACCTAAAGGTTTCGTCGACCGGAGAAATTTTGACACCCCTACACTTGAAGGTTTCGTCAACAGAGCCAATTCGAAGAGTAAACACACATTTCTTGAGCGTTTAGCGGCGGTACTACCGACGGTCTCAAGGCTGCTGGCGAACGCAAGCAGCGCAAAAGCAAGAAGAGCTGCTGCAACTGCAGTGGCAATGGGGGTGATTCGGTTGTTTCTGAGGGACTTTCGAAGGAGTACATTGCGGAAGAGATAAAGGAGTATTTGGAATCGCAGGGCTCCTTCAAGGTCGAGGTTTTGAGCGCTATATGTCTTTCTGAATACAAATGGCTGCTCCGTCTTTGTAGGACGACTGAGGTGGAAAGGTTGTACGAGTGGGATAGAGTCTTAGAATGCAAGGTGCATTTTAGAAAGGATACAGGGGGTGAGGTCACGCAGTGTTTCAACTGCCAAAGGTTCGACCATGTTTCGTCCAACTGCGGCATGCAATACCGATGTGTTAAGTGTGGCCAGTCGCATGAGCCGGAATGTTCCATTCCCCCGAAGGATGTGGAGGAGAATGATGTCCCGCGAACCGATCCGGTCACTGGTAAGGTGATCGAGGTTTGGGGCCCGGCCAGTTAAATGCGCACCTGTGAGGTAGAGGGGCATGCTGCAAGCTTCCCTGAATGTCCAGGAAGGAAGGCCATCCTCCTGCTGAAGACCTAACGCAGGGAGGAATCGAAGGCGAAGGAAGCTCAGCGGTCCGAACGAATGGCGGAGGTCAGAACACGTGGCACGAAATGGCGTCGTGGAAACAGTTCAGAGCGCTTTGCAAGGAGGGCAGATGATTTCTGAAGAGCGTAAGTTGTTCTTCGGTAAGGGTGTGTCGGATGCCACGAAGGACATTTTCCAATTTTCTCCTAGATATAGGGAATCTCGGGTACGCAGGATAGGTCCAACGCCCGTTTGAGTTTTCTGATGCACATCTGTGTTGTGGATGTTTAAGGTGGTATTTATTAATGACAATTCAGTCGTTTCCATTCATAGGAGACACTTTTTGAAGATTTTTGTGGAACATCATAGGGTGGATGTTTTGCTCATCGTGGAGACGAAGTTGACTTTGAGACATAGGTTTGAGGTTGAGGGTTTCACTGTGTATAGGAATAGATCGGGTGATTCGGACGGGCATTCCAGGGCGGATATTCGGAACTTGTATAGGATAATTCGAGATTCCATTTATGTATTCGAGAGGAACAGTCGTAAGGGCTATTTACGGAGTATTAGGGTTGATTCTAGGACATATGGTCGTGTGAAGAGGGCTGCTGGTCTTTCAGTTAGGGATCCCGTTGGTGGCTTAATTTGTGAGGATGGTGTGCAGGTTTTGATTACCTGCACAAGACAGAGCTACTGGCGTCTCATATACGTAGTGCCCACCACACTGAGGCGAACCTTACTGGAGATTCCTTCCGCAACCTTGTTAGCGGGCTGTCGAGGGAATAGTTAGCGGGGCACCTGTGGTGACTTTACGGCTAGTGGCTCTGTGATTGCCAACAGATCCACTTGGGATGATGGCGGCTTTGTGCGTCCCGGTTGTGTAGGGGAGGCTCTGGCCCGCAGACCTTCTCGGAAGTCTGGTGGCATTGATATGATTCCCGATGTGGCTCTTAAGAAGGCGGATGGTATATTGTGGTTTTTTTTTGTCGATTTTCTTCAATCATTGTTTGAATTTAGGTTATTTTCCGTCCGCCTAGAAAGAGGCTTTAGTTGTTCCCATTAGGAAGTCAGGTTCTGATCCTAGGCTCTGCGGTAGTTATAGGCCGTTTTCGCTTTTGTCGCCGTTTGGAAAGCTTCTCGAGTATTCAATGCTTGCTAGAATTAGAATAATTGTTGACGATAGACGCATCCTTTGGGATTACCAATTTGGATTTAGGCTTGGCCACTTCACTTTTCGCTTTCTCGGATGTCGTGATAGGAGGATTTGATAGGAGATGGGGCACCATTGCTATTGGATTCGATTTTGCTGGGGCGTTTGACACTGTTTGGCAGGATGGTATTTTGTACAAGCTTCAATCGTTTGGATTTGACGGTCTAACATGTAGAATGGTGGAGATCTTCCTTAAGGGTCGATATTTTAGGGTTAGAGTTGGCGACAAGGTGTCTAGTCAACGAACCGTTCTAGCAGGTGTACCCTGGGCCCCAGGAGGACAACAGTTCCTGCTGGGACCGATGGGAAGTCTATGATAGCATTGACTTTGAGAGAATAGATATATTATGACCAATGGTGCCGTCAGCTTTGAGAGAATAGATGTATTATGACCAATGGTGCCGTCAGCTTTTTGGAAAAGGGTCGTACCTTCAGAATAGGATCGTCGAAGAAATTTATAGTTTCGATGAGGATTTTGACTCACTTCCCAAAAGGCGGCTTCTTCCGCCTGCTGGTCTTCTTAGACTTTCTCGATGAGGGGTTGTTGTTCGATGGGGACCTTCTTCTGTTTTACCAAAGAAGATCCAATGTGACTGATAGTACTGACTTGGTATATAGTAACGTGCAGTAGATTGTCTAGATGGAGATATGTAAATAGTTTGTAAATAGTCCCTAGTTTTTATGTTTTATATTAAGTTTAGTTTTTAAGATTACATTTGTAATTATTTTTAGAGATTGGCCCCTTTTTTAATTTCCTTTTTTTGGACATTTTGTTTTGAGTAGGTTTGTAATATTTGTTCGTTGGTGTGCTCGTGGTATGATTGCGGCCCTTTGTTTTAGATTAAGTACGCCCAGATGGGCGTAAGAGCCGGTCATGAATATTTATAGTTAAGATTTTCAGATTTTTTCTGAGGCATACTGTTCATAAAATAAAAACCTCCATACTGCAATGACATCTGATGAAAAGTGGAAAGTTTTTTAAACAGTGAAATAAAAGCTACGTAGAGTAAAGTGGAGGAATTAAGTGCTAGTACAAATCCCTTGTTATTGGGAATAACTAATTGTGTTGAAAGGATTTCGGCTGGTGATGGATCACTAGTCGCCTCGGATAATCCAGTGAACAATTTCAGCAAAATCAACTCAGCAACTCTGCTAGGTGCATCAAAAATGGCTGGTGTTCAATGCGCCAACGAAGATGGTGTCACAGACACGAGTACAGCAAACGATGGCTTCCAAAAAGTTGAGAGACTAACTACGAAAAAACTGCAGTCCACAGTGTCTCAATTAAATAAAACCATCGAAGAAATTAATGAGCAGAAGAAAGAGCTCATTAAACCACTTAATGACATGAAGGCGCAACTGTCTGGTGTTGCCCATACTTTTCACGGCGGCACAAACAGTGCTGTAATTCACAATGAGAAAAAGTCCTTGGCGCTATCAATGCTTAATGATGCCATGGATGAAGGTATGATAAATATGTCAGTCGATGCAGCCGGAGGCTCGACGCAGCGAAATATTGATAACTGGACAGCCGGAGCAGCAGGAGGCTCCGCTCATCGAGAAGATGCAAAGAATGTCGCATTGCCGGCGGCAACCACATCGAAGGGAGCCATCAGGAAGACAGTGACCATGGCAAATGCACGCAACAATGATACCCAGGTCAGAATGTTAATGTTAAGGACTTTACAATTAGACTGAGGAGGGAATTAGGAAATGATTTATGGTTCTATGAACATGATAAACAAGAATTTGATAGGGCTTAAACTGGGGAGGGCGGAGGATCACGCCAGACCCAAGCTATTTTTAGAGAAGGAGAAAATCTCCTTGTACACCTTTACTCCAAGGGACTTGAAGCCTCGCACCCTGATCGTACGCGGTCTGTCGGACACGTACGAGGAGAACGACCTTCGGGGATTTATTGACGAGCGCCAGATTAAGGTTGAGAGAGTTACGAAAGTTGGAGGTGGCCGGTTCATACTCCAAATGAGTAGCGACTCGGATGAGAAGGCCTTCAGGAGACTACGATTTATATTGAACACCAAAGTAAATATAGGCAGACATAAGCGCAAAGGTCTTATACAATGTAGAAACTGCCAGAGATTCGGTCACATATCGACGAACTGTCGCATGCCCTATAGGTGCGTAAAGTGCGGATTATCACACGGCCCGAACAATTGTACCATTCCCAGTCGAGAGGCGAATACAGAGGAATGCGTAACGATGGACCCAGTAACAGGGGAAATAACTCGTGGCAGAGGACGCCCATTGCGATGTATAAACTGTGGTAATGGTGGACATGTTGCCAGCGCAAAAGATCGCCCGAAAAGGATTGAGCTCATCCAACGGATGGAGGAAAGGAAGCTCTCCGCAATCGAGGCAAGGACATCTCAAAGGCCTAGAAGTATTAACTCAACGAACACCCCCGCCCAGCGATAATTCCGCGGAATTTTCCGGCCACATCGCCCAGACAATGGGAATGTTAGTCGAGGAATGTAAGCGCCTCCTAGGGAAGGATTTCTATACATGCATGTGACAAATAGACGCATTCGCTGGAAGATTCAAAAACTGACGCTGAAAGGACTAATGCATTGTTCGGCATGATGGCTGCCTTGAAGCTGTATGACTAAACTCAAGTGTATTTTTATCAACGTTAATTCCGTGGTGTCCAGACACAGAAGACATTATTTCCAACTATTTGTTGAACAAAACATTCCCGATGTGGTACTAGTGGCCGAACATAAACACAAAGGCATAATCTCGAACTGAGAGGCTATAGATCCCATAAACAAAATAGAACAGGCAGTAGGGGTGGAGGCACTGCTGTATTTATTAAGGAACATATAAAGAGTGAGAGGATATCGGCGAACCTTGGGAATATCGAAGGGACAGTGGTGAAAATCCGAAGTACGAATGGCGTGAATATATGTGTCATGGCTCTGTATGCGAGACCCCAAGTAAACCTATTGCGAGCTGACTTGGACAACCTGGAAAATATAATAGGAACAGATGAGGCCATAATTGCCAGAAACAGCCAATGGGTTGGTGACGTCGTGAATGCAAGTGGAAGAGTCCTCCAGGAATCGCTCCAGACAAACCCACGATGATGGTGAAGCCAACTAGTGAGCCCACAAGGGTGACATTGACGTCGCAATCTTACATCGTCATATTTCTGATAACATGTGGCCTGGGATTAGCCGATTGGAGACAGGTCAGGCATGGACTAATTACGTTGAACTAAGAGTCGGACCACAAGATGGTGCTTGTGGAGGTCAAAGTGGATCAACTCGAAAGGGAAGTGCCTCAGAAATATTCGATTTCAAGAGTATGAAAGTGGCCCAATTTAAGGATATACTGGCTGATAGGCTTACTGAGTCTGCCCTACTGAGGGATCGCAATGTCTCCGCGACGGAAATAGACAGCGCCATTGGGGCCATGACCAACTCCTTCACCGAGGCAATGGACAGCTGCATACGGAAGATCAGACCCAGAAGAGGACTGCTCCCCGAACTACCACCAGATATACTGGGATTGATAGCTCAGAAGAAGACTCTACGAAGAAGGAGATTCAGGATACTTGACCTCGATGAGGCCAACACGATCAAGGCCCAGATTAGATGTACTGATAAAATAACACTGGAGCGTATCCGTAGATTCAAGGATGAGAACTTCTAAACGGCGTTGGGACCAACCACAACATGTTCAAGAAAGTAAAAGCATACAGCGGCCTGGCGTCCAGAAGAAAGATAGGCGAGCTTGTGGATTCAGATGGACGGATAGCAATATCTGAGGTAGATATGGCGAACATGATGGCCACTGCTTTTGCGGGCACCCAGATGAATGCCACCCCAAGTGCTAACCCTGCTGTAAGACTTGAGCCTGCGGTGATATTTGGCCAGCACTACTATGCAGATGGTCACGTTACTGGTGAGCCGACGATGAATCCATTTATGCTGATAAAACCGAATGATATAGAAGCCGCCTTAAGGACATAAAACAACAAAAAGAGCTGTGGAGATGATGGAGTTCCCAGCTATGTCTTAAGGAGAACAGACCACAGAACTTGGCACTATTTGGCTTTGGTCTTCAACCATTGCCTCAATATTGGCTATTTTCCAGTGAAGTGGAAAAGCGCGAAAATTATCCTCATTGTCAAGCCTGGTAAGGACCCTACAAACCCGGATAGTTACAGACCAGTATCCCTTCTCTCCAGCTTTGGGAAACTATTCGAGGTTTTCATCCTGCAAAGAATAAATGAGTTTGTCGACGATAATAACACCCTTCGGAGACTTCCAATTCGGATTCCGGAAGGGCACATCCACCGCCCACCCATTGATGGCTCTCATAGGCAGAATTGTGAAGGGTCTTAACGCTAGAAGTCCGACGATAGCCGTGAGCCTGGAGGCTTCGACACCGTCTGGCAGGATGGTATTACCAGGAAGATGGTCGCATATGAGTCCGATACGCGTATAGTTTGTCTAGTGGGAGACTACCTCAAGGGAAGGAGCTTCAGAGTGTCCCTGAGGGATGCCACCTCCACGCCACAATAGGTGATAGGTGGAGTGCCACAAGGCTCGGTTCTTGGACCAGCATTATATAATCTATATCTGGCGGATATACCAAGACCCAATGCAGGTGAATTGCTGGTAACCTTTGCGGACGATATTTTGATGGCTGTCACACATGCCAGAGCTAAGATCGCAGAGAGGAAATTAAATATGTACCAACAAAAGCTCGCAGATTATTTCGAGGAATGGAAGTTAAACCTCAATATCGATAAATGCCAGACAACAATATTCAAAGGACTAAGAGGAAAATTATACAGAAACGCCCGAAGTTATATCCCTGCGAGCAAGATCCGAGGAAACTTGTTTAGAAATAGTGACACCCTGAGATATCTGGGGGTGGTCCTACAGGAAGACATGTCCTTCACTAGGCACGTCGATTATGCCATCATAAAGGGTAGAGCAGCATTCATGGAATATGGCAACGTCATATCTCGAAAGGGTGGCCTGAGCGAAAAGGTGAAGAATGCTATTTATAAACAGGTAGTGAGGCCGACTATCGCCTATGTTTTCCCTATATGGTTTACAATATCGTTAGCAAAGATGGAGAGACTAAAACTCTTGAGAGAAGAGCACTTCGATGCTGTGTAGACCTCCCGAGGAGTGTCTTAGAAAATGGGCGATACACCAACACATCCTGCAAGAAGATATACGAAACAAGCGGCGTGGAAAGGATAGATCGCTACTTAACTCGAGTTGCGATCGGCCACCTCACCAGGTGTCTCTCTCACCCCAACAATATGGTTCAAGAATGTTGCACTACCCGCGAGGAATTTGACGTTATTTGGACATCTGCCTGCTTTATGAACCCGATGTGCCTTCTGCACCTACATAATGGAGGATTTATGAATGACTGATGATAGACTAATGTTCTATCATCGGAGATTCGACGACCCGGTATACAATGTGGCGCAATAGCTTGGTTCGGTAGTTCTACTGCGTATTGTTTTATTCTTTTGTTGTATGTACATACCCTACTCCTGTTTTTGTTTATTTTATTTTGTGTTTATGACCTATCTAAATAGTTTTAGACCTATCTAAATAGTTATGTATATACCTTTTGATATGAATTTTCACCTTGATTTTAGTTAGTTGTAGTTTAGAAATAGATTAGGTTAGAATTGATGGAGCCTCGCTTTTACCTCCCTGTAGAAGTAGCTGTAGAACTGGCACCAAGACATTAATTCTTCATTGTATTATATTCCTTCCGAAATATAATGTGCTATATTTTTTCTGGATTTTCTAATGGAGAACTTAATTCCAAAAATCCGCAAAAGTAAGCGAGTCTAAAAATAGAACAGTCAAATTGTCAGCTAAATTCCAAAAAAATAAAAAGGAAGCGAGGCTATCGAAAAAATCTTGTTCCCTTAAATAGTTAGTACAATTTAGCGTTGATGAGTGCGAGACCTTTGGTGGTGCAGAAAGCTAGCATGCACTGTTTTGAAGCAAGTAACCCGGGTTCAAATCCAGTGACACTTTCCTATTGCAAAAATTTCCGGAATCAATAGAAATGGAGTCGGACTATGACTATTTAAAAAGCTAAGCCTATATAAATGTCAATTTTAAAAGTTAATAATGAGTGTGTTTTTTTCAGCCGCAGAATCCAGGTATTCAATTTGGTAGTACTTATATATAAAGGCGAATGATTTGAGGGAGACTGCCACCATTAGGGTTACGTCCTGAAGTGGAAAAAACAGAGGTAATACTGTGTAGCAATTCGTATACGTGCTTTGTTTAGGCATGATTTGATAAATATGCAAGAACATACATATATTATTTTTGAAGTTTTATTTTTTGTTCAAATTTTATTTACTTATAAAATTAATAAATATAAATTTATTAAAGCTAATGCTGTATAACTTGTTTTAAATATTGGATTTAGAATAGAACGTCATCAAGGTAATCATCCACGGTGCTTCTTGAAATAGTCCTCAGAACGTGCATTAGTCGCCCGCCGCACGTTCTTTAGTTTTCCCCAGCACTTGCTTCAAAATATCCCCAGTTGGTAATCGAAGAGTTGTTGATTTTTGATGCTTTATTTATGCACGGAGGTTGGTTCATTATCGTAAACATAAGGGGTTGGTTCATTATCGTAAACGAATGTGCAAAGATTTAGCACGTATGTGCTTTGTTTTTCGCTGGGTGTATGTACTATTGTAGTTCTTGTACTTTGTTACAACTTACAACATTAGTACACCTGGGAATTCGCTAACTGAAATAAATTCAGTACTGATTTGTTCTATAACCTAAGAAATAAATTTAAATTTTATTACTCGAAGTTCTCAAAGGGCAGAGAACTTCGAGTAATAAACTTGGAAAATTGGAAACCTTTCGAAGCCACGAAGTATGAGTTGAAGCATTGGGCAGTGATGGCTCACAAAACTGTGTGGAATAGAGCAACTGTAGGAGCAACTGCAAAGATACTGTGGGGTGACCCAAATGAGAAGAAAACCAGTAGTTTTCTGAAACTAAACAAGATCGAGATTAGTAAGATGGTAAGTGTTCTAACGGGACACTCAAGCTTACAGGCACATCTTCATCGCATAGGACTAGCAGAAAACGACGAGTGCAGGGCATGCAGGGAAAACATCGAAACGATAGAACATTTTCTGTGTCACTGCCCAGCTTTCACACATGCAAGATCCCGATATTTCGGTTCCGACATATTGCCAGACTTGACTCATCTCAGAGGATATGACTGGAAAATACTGAGAAAATACGTGTCTAGTACCGATTTTCTGTAATACGTGGGGTATGAAAATCATAAATAAGGAGCGCACAACAGGCCGAACCACTGGCTTAAGTGTATGTCCATGGACATGAGACGTTTTAAACGTCTCCTCTATTCAACCTAACCTAACCTAACCTAATAAATTTATTTCGTCAGAATTTATTCTGTTCGAGAACATATGTTTCAGTTACTTTCTGTATATTGCAAAAAAGTAATAGAAACAAATACAAAACTTGGTAGAGAGTAAATTCAGAAGATGATAAAGTGGTGTCTATCGAAACTGCAGTCAATTCTACCAAGCAATTAAAACTCTCTACCACATTTTGTATTTCTGTCTTTTTTGCAATAGACAGAAAGTAACTGAAACTTATGGTCTCGAACCGAATAAATTCTGACTGAATAACAAAAGCACTGACAAAGAATAAATAACAACAACAAGCACAAACATGAGGTACGATGGCGTCGGCATTAGCCGTTGACAAAACTACATTTGTTTTCGTGGCTCACAATGTGAACCCAAGCAAAAAACAAAAATTGTTTTGGTATGAGAGCTTTAGGTTAGGTTAGGTTAGGTTGAATAGAGGAGACGTTTAAACGTCTCATGTCCATGGACATACACTTAAGCCAGTGGTTCGGCCTGTTGTGCGCTCCTTATTTATGATTTTTATACCCCACGGGTTACAGAAAATCGGTACTAGACACGTATTTTCTCAGTATCTTCCAGTCACCATATCATCTGAGATGAGTCAAGTCTGGCAATATGTCGGAACCGAAATATTGGGATCTTGCATGTGTGAAAGCTTGGCAGTGACACAGAAAATGTTCCATTGTTTCGATGTTTTCCCTGCATGCCCTGCACTCGTCGTTTCCTGGTAGTCCTATGCGATGAAGGTGTGCCTGTCTTGTACAGTTGCTCTATTCCACACAGTTTTGTGAGCCATCACTGCCCAGTGCTTCAACTCATCCTTCGTGGCTTCGAAAGGTTTCCAATTTTATTAGTCGAAGTTCTCTCTCTGCCCTTTGAAGCCAAGCTGTTTGCTCGATCATTTCCAATCACTCCGTTGTGTCCCGGTACCCAGAAAATACGCAGTTGACCATGGACTGAGTACTTATTTATCGTTCTTTTACAGTCTATCACTGTTCTGGATTTGACCTTTTCCGATGTTATTGCTTTGATCGCCATTTGGCTATCTGTGAATATGTTGGCAAATTTAGGATTTGTGGTATTACTGAGCCAGTTAACACACCCCGTGATTGCTCGAACTTCTGCTTGAAATACTGTGTTATGAGAGCTTTAGTATGTTGACTTAGTTCGGCAAAATAAGGGTTTGATTATTAGTTCTTGTTAAATTCAATTTACTGCTTCCATAAGTATTTCAGCTGATTTACGTTAAAGACATACATTATTGATATTGTATTCTGAAGATTATCATCTTCAGAATACAATATCAATAAGTGGTGTCTATCGAAACTGCAGTCAGTTCTACCAAGCAATTAAAACTCTCTACCAATTTTTGTATTTGTTTCTATTACTTTTATGCAATAGACAGAAAATAACTGAAACATATGGTCTCGAACTAACTGACTGAATAACAAAAGCGCAGATCAACAATAAATAACAACAACACATACAAACACATGAGGTACGATGACGTCGGCATTAGCCGTTGACAAAACTACATTTGTTTTCGTGGCTCGCGATACCCAAGCAAAAAACAAAAATGTATTGGTATGAAAGCTTTAGTATGTTGACTTATGGTGATTTCGTTTGTGCAAAAAATTTAAAATTTTTTCTACATTTTACACTGAAACCGCATTTTTCGGTTCGTTTCTAAAAATGGTGCAACCGTATGAGCGTGTTTTGATTTCGTTTATAGAATTATTACACTCCGCAAATGTGAAAATATCGCATTTTCCACACTCAGCCGAGTCCACGGTGTGGAGTGTTTCACCGTCAAAAAGCAAAGTTCAGAACCAAACCTAATTTAAAGCGTACATTCTTAATGCACTATCAAAGAGTTGCGCCGTAATGTAGGTATGGGTTTTACTCAACGCACGATTTTTGTTCGATTGTTCGCATGCTAAATGCGAAATTAGCAGTGGGTGCAGGGGGAATTTTTAAAATGTCGCAACATGATGTGCTGATATTATTTTTCAGAAACGAAATCACCATTAGTTCGGCAAAATACGGGTTTTGGTTAGTAGTTCTTGTTAAATTCAATTTACTGCATCCATAAATATTTCTTTCATGGAAAGTACATTTAGTATTTGGACCATATGATTTGGAAATTATGAAAGCTACGTATGCTGAAAATATCGCTTTCACGAAGAATCTTTGATTTAGTAACAGTCGTCACAAACATGAGAAAAAATGTTTTTGCTTATATTAAATTCGCCATATGTGAGAGAGACATATAAGAGACATTGCACTTGCATTTTATTTTATGAGGATTGATGTCATATATAGAGAGGACGAGGTTTTATGGCCGATCGTAACCCTCCAAAAACATTATATGCAATGTGAGAGCTATATTGGATGAGATCCGCTCAGGTAGAGGGTCATTCAACAATATTTGTGGTTTTTATTTATGAGGATTCCATTCAGTTACGCCTTTTAGGGGCATGGACATCCCAGTCGTATATACAGGTAGTAAAATTATATGTACGCAGTACAAAGTAGTACGCGGCAGTCTTAGAAATATTGGGTTTCAACGTTCGAAGCAAATTATATGTCAGCTACTGGTACTGCAACTTATGAACCAAAAACCGGGAATTTATTAATGCAATTTCTTATTAATAAATTAGTGTAATTCGGCATAATATTGTGTAATATTTTGGTTTACGAGTAAAAAATATGAACGAACCGTGGACACCTAGTATTTTGTGTAATTCGTGCCATGTAAATCTTACTCGATGGACTAGTGGAAGCATGCGGTAAGTACTTTACAATTAATGTATTACAATGTTTTGTGGAATAAAACGATTTAATTTTAGACATCACGTGCAATTTGGAATGCCAATGATTTGGAGACAACAATTCATTTACGATACGGGCAGCTATTTTTGTCTAAGTAAAAAGATTTGAGTAGGAAGGAGCATTCGCAGGAATTACGCTGAAGTAAAATCTGTCACTTTGCCAGTTGCACACCAAATTTCCAGGGGTCCAAGTATAGCTAACAGCCTAATTACGTAAACAATAGGCATGTTTTCGTTACAAGCTAACAATTTTAGTTTACCACTTTGCAACGAAAACAACTGACTTCCACTAACCAACACATAAGCAATAAGTAGCGGATTTTCACTATCTGGTAGCAATGGTGTCATGAGTTGCGAAGAAAGAACAGTGCGAAACAGACAAAAAATTCGTGAAAAGTATTTTTAAAACATATATTTACTATTCTATGTTCAATTGTTTTCACTCTTTTTGCAAATATTGAAATAATTTCCCATTTTTGTTCTTCTTCTTCCCGTTAATTCACAATAATTGATAAAATCTCTCCAAAAATGGGATGCCATATTGCTAAATGTAGGGTGCCCAATCTGGCAACATCATACTCGACTAAGCCAGGAACACAAGCACCAAACTTCATCGGGAACTAATAGTGCTTAAAAGTGCTTAGCTCCCCATACAAATTAAGCACTTATGGTGTAACGAAAACACGCCTAGTAAAGGGTGTCCCAAGAAGAGCGCAATTTTTTAATTTTAAATAAAACACAGATATTTAAGAAAAAATCGTGAAACTTTATTATATCGTAAAGTAGACAGAATGAGGTTATGTATGGAACAATATATCGTGCAGATGGCCGCCGCGGCTTTGCTGGCATGCACGCGATCTTTTAATGAAATTTTCAATGACCGTTTTGCATGAATGCTGCGGTATTTCATTAATGCAGCGTCCAATTTCGTCTTTTATGGCTTGAGTCGTCGTCGGCTTATTCGCGTAAACCATCGACTTCAAAAAACCCCAAAGAAAAAAATCTAATCGTGTTAAATCGCACGATCTAGGCGGCCAATTCTGATCTCCAAAACGCGAAATAACACGACCGGGAAATTACTGATGCAGCAATTGAATTGTTTCTCTGGCTGTATGACATGTGGCGCCGTCTTGTTGGAACCACATGCCATCCACATTCATTTCTTCAATTCTAGGCAAGAAAAAACTGGTTATCATTTCACGATACCGAACACCATTGACTGTTTGCGCTTGACCTGCCTCATTTTCATAAAAAAAAGGTCCAATGATTCCTCCAGCCCAAAAACCACCCAAAAACCGGTCGATCGACCTGGTCGATGGCGCGTTGTTGTCTTTACAGCACTAACAGACCCAGTTTCGGCAAATTTATCCATTAATCTCTTTACAGTTGACTCTTTTGGAGCATTATTGTGACCCCAAATTGATCGCAATTTGCGAACTGTAGCCGCAAAACTTTCACCATTTTGGTAAAACAATTTCACAATGAGAATGCGTTGTTCATTCGTGTAGCGCTCCATTTTTACTAACCTCGTACCTTCTACTAACAAACAATAACAATTATTCAAATGTCAAACAATGACACTTCGAATGTTGCGAGATTTAAAAATTGCACAGTTTTAGGCACTAGACAAGCTCTAGTGTCATACTCTTATAATCTAACCCAACGCCATTTGTAAATTAGCGACAACTCACCAAAGAAATTCCGATTAGCTGCAACTCTGATGCCTCGTGTGATGCGGAACTAACTCCTCTCGCCTTGGTGCTGAATCACACGATGCAACATTTTCGAAGCAGTTCATGACTTGGAAACATCTATATGACGAAACACACGAGGTAACATTAGTTGGACTAATCGGAAGTTCATAGGAGAGAGATGCAGGAGGAATAGAAAGGGGAATTACTCCATTTCCCCCTCTCCCCTTCCCCAGCAGATGACGCCGCCGCTAGCGTGACTACTTGGGTTTGGACACATACAGTTCGCGCTGGCGATTTACAATATTTTTCTTGATCGAATAATACAGCTAAACCCGCGAAGCGTCTTCCATACAAAAAAATTGGCTAAATTTCACTTTATGGGAGGCATCACGAAAATGAAAAAAAGTAACCTATCCTATTCATTTTGGTCCAAAAGTAACGAAAATAGTGTTAAAAATTTAGGTTCGGACCCATGGGGACCTCAAGATCCAAAAAAATGACCCGGTCCCCGACATAGTCAATATTATGCTCAAACGAAAGGTAATGCCATGTAGAGCCAAAATATGAAATAAATATGAAAAGTGAATCCAGTAGGCCCCTAGGGGCCAATATTTTGGGGGACTTGGGCCCCCATATTTGTTACGCCCTGTAAAATGGGGGCTCAGGCCCACAGAATCTATATTATACTCGAAACTATTCTTAAGCAAAAATAATATGCAAAAAAAAAAGCTTTTATAAGGCCCCTGTGACTTCCAAAGAAATGTATTTTATTTACAAAAAGAAATTATTTTTTTTTACTTTGGCACCAAAAAAATTTCTACATATGCAAACATGTTTTGGTAATTATTTTCCTTCAATTTTTATCACTTATAACGCATTTTAGCATTTATTAATACAGAAGTAAAAATTAAAAAAATTTCGCCTGTAGCGCCCTTCACGCCATACATACCTTATAAGCATTTTGCATTAAAACAAAATAATTTTTTAAACCCATTTTGTGAAGTTATATGTGGAAATATTACCAAAATAAAAAGTGTCCAACTTTTTTTGCCAATGAAGTTTTCTTGATCAAGCTAAGTACACACGATTGCCAATCGGACAATATTGTCAGAAAAATGCAACCCTGTACACGTGCAACCGTGTGAACATACAATTTTTGTCTTGCGACGTTAACAGAAAAGTCATTGTGAGATAATTTGCAGATAGTTAGATGTGCGAAGTTTCTGCATGTGACAACGGCGCCATTGTCAGAAAAACATTTTATTGGCAACACTGTCTATAAAATATTTCTATTAGCAATCCTGCATATAAATATTTACAAAATAAATTGTAAATATATGAAATTGTAAGGTTTTCTTGCAATCGTCTGAACTGTCAATTCACCTTTGCCTAACAATCTGTCATTGTCCGTACATTTGCAGCACTTTAACAGGGTTGATAACGTTTCCGATCTGGCAATCGTGTATACCAAGGTATATTGAATAAGGTAGACTACAACGAACAGCTGAATAGATGACGTTTGATTGTTTGTTTATGTACATTTTACTGTTGGGGCGTTTTAAAAAATATAGGAAATACAAAATTAACGCAAATTAAAAAAAGTGGACGTTTTATTTAACATTTCCTATATTTAAATGTAAATAAAGCAAAGTGTGTGTGTGTGATATCACATAACTTTATTAACTTCGTTTTAAAGGACTAATGATGACATTATATGTCAGGCAGAGGGATCCAACTTTGTTGGTCCCTTGCGCTCTACTAGATCCATGTTTTTCCAATATTTCCTTTATTTGAAATTGGGGCCCCAACTTACACACTCCGGGGACCCCCTGGATCCACTTTTTTTATATTTTTTCATATTTCGTCTATATTACACATTTCCTTTCGTTTACTATAATATTTATTTTTGAGCCCAGGTCTCACAACATATTGGACCCTAGGGGCCCACTGTATCCACTTTTTATATTTTTTCATTTTTTGGCTCTACATGGCATTACCTTTCGTTTGAGTATAATATTGACAATGTCGGGGACCGGGTCCATTTTTGAGGTCCTGAGGGCCCTATGGGTCCGAGACCCACATTTTGACCACATTTTTTGATCATTTTCGTATTTCTGGTGTCATTTAAATAAAATTTCCTGGGGTCATCTTAAAAATTTGTAAATGGTGGGTTTTTGGGTTCAGGAATCCATTGCCGCCAAAGGGAGCTTTAGTACATTTTTGGGATTTTATCGAGTTTTTTTAGGAAATTTTTCGTTTGAATTACACAGTGCGACGGTCTAAAAACCCAAAATTGCGGTACTATTTTTCTTGTAGGTCTTGGTGAGTAAAACAACGTTTGTTCCTTGAAATTTGGCGGACACCCCCAAAATCCTGTTCTAAGGGTAAACACCCGATTTCCTTGCCTTTGCGCACTTATACGCCTATAGCTTTGTTAACTATTAACCGGCTTTCAATCACGGATTTGAAAAGAAGTAACTTAGACCTTTCGAACGATATATAAGTTGTTTATTTAAAGATGTAGGAATATATGTTTATTTGCCCTACTAACACATTTTTCGGTTTTTTCGATATTTTCTACACTCAAAGAATTTTGTGAGTATCATTAGCAAAAATGTTTGTTGTTTCAACAGTCTGTGTCTGCTGAAAAAAGGAAAGCAGACTTCGTCTGTTATTTTAGCAACCCTATGGTTGTTATTTTAGCACATAAATTTGCCTGCTACTGTAGCAAACTAGAACAGTCATTTTAGCAAACAATTTTGCTATTATTTAACAGAAAAAAGCGGCTGGGAGAACAAACTATTTTTGTTATTCTAGCATACGTTTCTTTCTTTATACCCTCACTTTAGTGTGACGAGGGTATATATCATTTGCTACGGAAAAAAGTGTAACACATCGAAGGAGTGATCTAAGACCCTAAGTATGTTCGGAGGAAATCCGTTTTGGGTCATTTTAAGTCGAATTAGCAATGTCCGTCCGTCTGTCTGTCTGTCTGTCTGTCTGTGTGTCTGCTGGCTGGTGCGCACGATAACTCTCGAAAGGAGTAACCGATTGACTTCAAATTTGGTATGTGGTAATATTTTGATCTATCTCCGGATGAGTTCGAAGATGGGCCATATTGGTCTACTCCTTCTGGTACCTCCCACACAAAGGGTTAAAATTTAGTGAAATATTGATTCTTTAATAAATTCTATACTACTTATTCGAATCTTTTGAAATTCTGCACATAATATTAGTATATTAGTCGCTATTAACTCGAGAAAAATGGGTGAAGTTGGCATGCCCCTTTTGGTACCTCCCACACAAATGGACCATTTTGCATCAAAATTTAACTGCTTATATCTTTAATACAAGTGCATAAAAATGCTTGAAATTTTCTACAGTATAATGTTTTTGTAGCGCCTATAGTCCGGTAAAAAATGGGCATCATTGTACAGCCCCTTTTGGTACCGCCCACACAAATGGCCCGTTTCGTACCAAAGTAAACGGCTTGTAACTTTAATACCAGTGCATACAAATACTTGAAATTTTGTACAGTGTAATGCTGTTGTAGTGCCTATAGTCCTGTAAAAAGTGGGCGTTATCACCCCGCCCCTTTTTGTACCTCCCACACAAAATGACCAAATAATACCAAAATTGCATAGCTCGTAACTTTAATATACCAGTGCACACAAACGCTTATAGTTCAGCACAATGCAATGTATTTAAGAATGTACTGTTTACCGAAAAATATGTGTATTTGGAAAACCCCTTCTGGTACCTCCCACACAAATTGACAGATTTATTGGTGTAATGTTATATATTACATTACTCACAAAGTGAGGGTATACCTTAGTCGGTTTACCCGACTGAAACTTTCTTACTTGTTTTTATTTTAATAAAAGAAATACAAATTTTATATTTTCCTAATATTTGAGAATAGTCTATCAACCAGGAATCCAACCTGAAGTTATTCAGCCCATGTATTGATAAGCGTTTCGAACTGTGAAATCTGTATGTATGCTTAATCTAAAAATATAAATGAAAAATAAATCATTTAATAAAATTGAATAGCAATAGGAGTATCTACAAACAATACTTACCGGTCACTGGCATTAACAATTATCTTCTCTTTTTGTCCGAAGGATAAATATAAAGAACATAAATCGTACGACATCGACGCGAACTCTGTCAATATTGGCCAATGTGTTGGTTTTACCCTATGGACACGGTATCTAATTGTACATGTCCAGAGCCATATCATTGGACAAAATGATCTTATCCATGGATTACATCCAAATTAGACTAAATTATCCTAATATTTTTGGAGCCAAAAGGTTGCTTCGTGATTCGGATATTAGCGACCATCGTTGGAACATATAGAGAAAATAATCAATGTTGCCATTTCGGTAAACAAATCCCAAAAAGGAAAAAAAATACTTACGAGTTGTTGCAGGTATTATCATTAGGGTCACACTTCCAAGAGTTGTATGCGATTTGGAAAAGTAGACAAGGAAATAAATGGTTAGTCCATCTATGACACAAGTTATCTGAATTTATACATTGTAGTTGCTACGAAATTTCAGATCAACTTTTATACCCGTATTTTAATAGGACACTGCTTGGTGAGAATCTTGAAAACAAACAGAATTAAGTCTTATAATCATAGTACATTTAATTTTTAATTTGTGTGCGCTTACCTGTTGCGTCTTGATTAATTGATAACATGGTCCTTTATGTGCATTTGTGTACGCTTGATCAAAAAATATAATCATTTAGAAAATTAAATAGGAGCATCTACACACAATACTTACCGGTCACTGGCATTATAACTATCTTCTTTTTGTCCGAATGATAACAATAAAGAACATACATCGTACGACCTTTGGTTATATTTGATGTTCTCCAAGACCGTATGATGATCAGTGACTCCTACGCGTTAGCCAATTGGGTGCACCCTATATACACGGTAATTGTACATGTCCAGAGCCAT
Organism: Eudasyphora cyanicolor; assembly: GCA_963930755.1. NCBI lineage: Eukaryota > Metazoa > Arthropoda > Insecta > Diptera > Muscidae > Eudasyphora > Eudasyphora cyanicolor. Next base: position 74,313,275 of record OZ005737.1, on the reverse strand, counting down.
AGAGCTTGCTGAGAATCATGAAAACAACCAGAAATAAGACTTACACAATCATAGACAAATTTCCAATTTGTGTACACTTACCTGTTGCAACTTGATTAATTGATCCTCCAAGGCATACACAATTTCGCCTTTTTTTCTTTAGCCATTTGTAAGTGTTGTCGAAGCTGTCCCGGAACCGTTTTACTTATTAAAATCATTTGCATTATCTTCGCGGAATGCTTTTTTAATGCGAATTAACAAACAGAACGAAAATTTCAATTCAATTTGTTCGGCGTAAAATATTTTATTCTTCAAAGTGTGTTACTTAAATAGCCGTCGTCGGCGCACGATGTCTGTCTAAGAGGCAATCTTGAATGCTAGTGAAAGCATATTACGTCTGTCAATATTTTTTGATAAGCGAAATAAACATTTTATATGAGATTTTGTCATCTGCACAAATATGAATATATGTGTAACTTATCGCAAGCACATTTTAATGGAAAAAATTGGTTTCAGTGGTAAGGAATATAAATTAAACGCCGCTTTTTCCTTTCTTTTTTCCGTCATAAAGCATGTCTATGTCCCGATTCACACGCAACAAAGTGCGAATGAAAAACACAAAACGGATTGCCAGTACAAGAAACTACTTTCCCCATTGTCCATATTCACACTCCGCAACTTTTCCAAGCAAGTGTCAAAGTTTGACAGAGAGAGAGGCCGAATTACCGGGTGTGTTGAGGTGTCTATGTTCGTCCCAATTTACACGAGGCAATTTTATCAGCGGTTTAATGGTGTTTGTAGGGGAGGCAGTTGGAAAGGGAGGGGAAAAAACTCTCGTACTCGATTGAACGTTTTGTTTTTTATTCGCACTTTGAAACAACAACAATACACACAGGAATAGCCGTGGAAACCGTATAAAAATCGTCTTTGCACAGAATGATACAATCTTGCGAAATTTTCTCTTAATACTCACCCTAAGCCTTTAGAAATTCTCTCGTTTTTAACTTTTTTTGCATACACAATACTTAGTCCTAGATCACACGAGGCAATTTCTTCCAAGCGGAAGGTGCTCTCTGTATCTTTCCTACAAACTTTGACACTTGCTTGAAATAAAATTGCGTTGTGTGAATCAGACTTTATAAACATTTTTACAAATCGCACATAAAATATTAATGTTTAGCTTTGGTTTATTAAAATATGTATAAAAAATTAGAAACTAAAATCTAAACACAATAGATTAATTTTAATTGTATGTCCGGAACTAAGATTTTGAAATCGTCAAATCATATTCGTTATCGATTTGTGTTTTACTTTTTGCAGTTTTAATCGACTCCTATTTTCAATATTTTTAAAATCTAATGAAAAAATAAAAATATTGAGAACCGTAACTCGAAAACAGATATCGCCGAATAATTATTTAATTTTTTTTTTTAAATATACTTGTCTTATCTCACGAATGACCTTAACCTTTTTGATTTTCAATGGTAGTTGAACTTTATCATGTAAATTATTGCAACTTTTGACTTATTTTCACATATTTTGATTAACAGCAAAAATTTTCAGCAAACTGCAAATTTTTCAGCAGTGCGTTTGCTAATGCAAAACTGCAAACTTTTTGCTATTACAGCAGAAAATGTGCTGTATTAGCAGAAAAAATGGTTGCTAAAAATTAGCAGACGTTGTTTGTTATTAACAGCAAACAATTTTTTTGGGGTGTAGTTTAGGCAATGTTTTTACCAATTATTTTGTGAAATAACCGCACGAATTATTAACTTACATATAAGGCATATCTTGCAAGTAATAAAACGCAACCAGTTTCTTAAAAATCCGTAAATAGTTTCTTAAAAAACATAAATAATAGTTTTGGCGATGATGAAGTATTAAAAAGAAAACACTCAATCAAACATTTTAGTTTTACTAAATCTTTAATAACTCAGCCAATTACAAAAGAAGAGACTGGTTGCGTTTTGTTCCTTACAAAATATACTATATGGAAGTCAATTAATCTTGCGGTTATTTCACAAAATAATTAGTAAAAACATTGCCTAAACTAAAAAATGTCGAACAAAATTTTTTTTGTAGGACATATTTACATATTTTCGTACATCTTTAAATAAACACCATATATATCGGTCTAAGGTCTTTCCAGATCCGTTTAGAGATCGAAAGTCGGTTAAGCTACGAGTATAGGCGATCAAATGTGAAAAAGCAAGGAAGTCTGTTTTTTTTACCGTAAAACGAACCCAATTACCAACCATGCTTTGCCTCTTTTCTTGAATATAATGAAAAAATACCTATTTTGAAAAACCCGCGGGCTCGAAATTCGAGAATCGCGATGCGCCCTTGTACTTTTTTCGACTCCATTGAAATTGACCCGCCCTAATATATATATACATATATACACATTTTGTACAAAAAGAATTAATTAATGATTCTAAAAAAATTTTTAATAAGGGTGGTTCAGCCAAAACGCTCGATGTTAATTGTAAATGAAACAAAAAGTTGTCAGAGAATTATCTTAATATTTTTTATTATGATAGAAGCACCTATAACTATTATGTGTGAAACTAATGCAAAAATCTTGACATTAAGGTGTGACTCACAATTAACGTCGTAATTTATGGTTGGAACACCCTTCTTAAGAGGGAAAAGCTGAGTATAGACGATTGCCAGATCAGCAAACGTTATCAACCCTGTTAAAATGCTGCAAATGTACGTGCAATGACATATCGTTAGGCAAATGTGAATTGACAGTTCAGACGATTGCAAGAAAACATTACAATTTCATATATTTACAATATATTTTGTAAATAATTATATGCATGATTGCCAATAAAAATACATTATAGACAGAGTTGCTAATAAAATGTTTTTCTCGCAGTGGCGCCGTTGTCACATGCATAAACTTCGCACATATAACAATCTGCAAATTATCTCGCAATGACTTTTCTGCTAACGTTGCAAAACAAAAATTGGATGTTCACACGGTTGTAAATTCACAGGGTTGCATTTTCCCGCCATTTTTCTGGCAATGTTGTCCGATCTGCAAATCGTCTGTACTTACCTTAATAATGGTTTTATTTTAAGGTTATGTAAATTTTGCAATGAGCATAATTTGCACAATCATCAAAATAAAATGACGACCCACAGTTGTTCAGAATCATTTTTTACTGGCCAAAACTCTGCTTTTAGTAGTTTTTGGTCCAACCAAAACGCACGAAGTTAATTGTAAATAAAACAAAAAGTTTTTGGAGAATTATCTTAATATTTTTTATTATGATAGAAGGATCTAAGACAGTTATGTGTGAAAAAATATCGGCCAAAAAGTTTATCTTAATATTCTTGTGTTGAAACGTCGGCTTAATGCTATTTTGTTCCATACGCCATTTTGTATTATCGGAGAAAACGCAATTTGTTTGAGTAAAAACGGGACTGAAGAGTTACACACTTTTTATTCCATAGGGTTCCTAACAGTGTTTGTATGATTCTCATGCATTTCTATGTCATTAAATTCAAAAATAAGCAAGTTAAAACAATTTTTGTACATGATATTTCGGTTCATATCCACTTTTGTTTTCATATACACGTATTTGTATTACATGGACCACAACGAGGGTCGGTGTGGAAGGAGTGTAATTTACAAATTGTGATCGAAAGAACTTAAAATAGTGAGTATCAAATATAGGGCGATAGAAAAAATATCAAAATGATTTGCAGTAAATCGTATTTAAATCGATTTACCCTACCAATATCTCGAAAACTAGATGAGATAGGAAAAAAAATATTGCAGATTCTGAAAGAACATGTTTGAAACCCATATTATCAACTCTTAACTCAAAAAACACAAAAAAGGCGTAGATTATCGGCGTTTTGTAGCAGAGAGGTTTACACTAGGCAAGTTTTTGAGCAGCTTATCATCAAATTCTCTTTTGAACTTGCACGAAGAACTCAAAACGTTCAGGGAAAGTTTAAAGCCGCCCCCCCCCCCCACCTCTTGCCGACTGTCTTTCTCTCCAACAAAAAGACGATAATTTGCTGAACATTCAGCCAGTGTAAATCGAGCTAACGGGCTGAACGTTTTGTGTTTTTCACTCGCACTTTGAAACAACAACAATTCAAGGGAATATCCGAAACAAAACTACTTATCTAAAAGCAGAGGCAAGTGTAAAAGAGAATTAGCGGATAATCTGCTGATAAAAATATCCTAGTGTAAATCTAGACGTATGGACCAAAATAGCATTAAGCCGACGAAAAATAGTCTTGCGTTGGACACAAAGAACGCTTAAAACGCGTGGAAGCCTCTAACGAGATTTTATGACTACGACTTTACACTAATTGGGCACTCGTATCGTTACAATACAACAATGTTACGGTTACGTTTGTCTAATCCTGTCTACAGTTCAAATTTTAGCGGCCGGTTAAAATTGTTGGTATTCAGTCCAGACGAAAGAGTTTCGATCGCAGACGGTATAAAATGTTAAGTGTCATAAGAAAAAAACCAAGAAAAATTAAAATGACAAATTCGGAGTCGTACCATGCGATCAAGGGCAACGCTATTAACATACGACATCTATGGAAAGTTGAACATTTCAGCTTAATTAATTGGGAAGAAGAAACGTCAACGTATTTCCAAGAAAATCATTGCAAGGATAGACAATGGAAGTTGCGCCTTCAGAAGACAGAATCCAACATACATCTACGGTTGAAGGTTTCATTTGACGAGAGGGAGGAGATATCTGCTACAGAAACAAATTTTGACTTCACCTGGAGCTGTTATTTGTTGGATGGTAACGGTGAAGCATACTGTACAAAAGAGAGTAAAGTCATATCGTCGACGAATGAAAGGAAACATACAATTAGCAACATTGCAGCAACCGAAAATCTTAAGCTGGATAACGACACGTTGTATGTGCTTTGTGAAATCTTTATGGTAACTGATGTAGGATATTCCAGCAGATATTTTACCATAAATTCCTACGTTGCGTCTCGATCACCCACTGAGAACATATACGAACTCTTTGAGAGCGGAAAGTTCAGTGATGTAACGCTGGTCGTGGATAGCAAAGAATTGAAGGCCCATAAGTACATACTAAGTATACGTAGTAAATTCTTTGCAGACATGTTTGAGCAAGAAACGTCAAACGAAGAGAGAACGAATCGAGTTTATATAAACGATTGCGACTATATTGTAATGCGGGAAATTCTAACATTTATTTACACGGACAAATCTCCCAATATCGAAAAACTGGCGGAAGATGTTTTTGTAGCGGCTGACACATATAACTTGAAACATCTAAAGGATATGTGTCAGACAGTGCTGGAATCTCGTTTAACAGTTGATACAGCCATACCAATGTATATTTTGGCCAAACGCCATTGTGGGAATCAACTGAAGGAAGCGTCAATGAAAACCATTAAAAAGAACATTTCAACCATTGTCAAAACAAGCAAATGGCCAGATGTAATGCGTCAACGCCCAGATTTAATTACGGATATTATAAGATATAAAAAGTAAATATAAATATGTATGTAAGTTACACATGTATGTATTTACATAAATATCGTTAACCTCTTTCTCAAATTGCTACTTGTAATTGGCGAAAAATCAAAATCTTTGTATATAGAATTATATATATAAATGTATAGAATTATATATATAAATGACAACAGCTAGCTATGTAGAAAATTTCAAAATTTTATGCTTGCATTTGAGAGACAGGCAGATTAAGAAATTAAGGGATAACTTTAATCCCTTAGAATGACCATCTGTAATGTGAGTTTCAGTTTAATTTTTTATTAATAATTAATTAATTTTAAATAGTTGTATTCTGATATCTAAATTCTGCTCCACAAAGCCAAAAATTATTATGAACGCAGTTGCTTTGGTGACTGGAGGTGCCTCTGGATTGGACCGTGCCACCGTCGAACGTTTGACCAAGCAGGAGCCCGTGTGTAATGACCGATTTTGCCTCCTTCGTAATGATGTTGCCCAGAAATTGGACGACAACGTTAAGGTTTATTTTATTTATCGATGGCTTGTATCCAAAAGTTTCTATATTTAAAACCCCAATTTTTCGGGAGCAAAAAATTGTTAAAATTTATTATTTCGCAATAAATTTTATATTATACTAGCTTTGCCCAGTGCACTTCGTTGCCCCCAAATTTTATTTTAGTAAAATAGTAACATGCGTTTCGTACAGACAACACCTCAGGCTGAACATCCGATAGTTATTTTTTTATATAATAAGCTGGACCCGGTCCACTTCGTTGCCCCAGGTTTAAATTTCCGATCCCGTCCATTTTTAAAAACAAACTTGCAAAATTTTGGCAAAAAATTTTTTCCAAAACCATCTCGGACAAAATAACTTTCAAACAAAAGAAAAAAAATTAAATCGGTTCAGAGGTTTAAGCGTCTATAAAACACATACATACAAACATTTTTCCATTTTTATATATATAGAAAAATCTTAAATGATGCAAAGATAAAATAATATGCATTATTATACACGGGAAAAACAATATTGAAAACTAAGATTGTGGTCAGCTTAGCGTTGGCCATAGCAATTTTCATTACTTCATTTCAAAATTCATTTCAAAATTCTTTGAAATGAAGTAATGAAAATTGCTTTGGCCAACGCTAAGCTGACCACAATCTTAGTTTTCAATATTGTTGTTCCCGTGTATAATAAGGCATATTATTTTATCTTTGCATCATTTAAGATTTTTATTATATAAAAAAATTATATTAAATATTTTGATAGCGCGAGAACTGACCACGGGCCAAAAAAACTAGTGAAATAGTCGTTATTCAACTCTCAAGTCTATACATATGTAAAAATCCACCTTTCTAGATCTTACAGGATCCTCAGCAGTCAAGGGACTTTTTAAGTACTGAAAGAGAGGAAATTGCTTTGGCCATAGCTACACTGACCACAAACTGACCATATTGACAAAGTTAGATATGTTACCGCAGAACCTGTTTTTATTATTTCACTGATTTTAAAAGTTCCTTCAAAAATATAAAAATGTATATGTACATACTGACCTAACATGAGATGTGAAAACTATCAATCGATGTCCAGAATAATTGAAATTTTCTAAAGCATTTTTCAATTATACGTATCTAACGTTGTCAATATGGTCAATTCGTAGTTTGTGGTCAGTGTAGCAGTGACCAAAGCAATTTCCACTCTTTCAGTACTTATGAGGCTCCTATGAGATCTAGAAAAGTGAAATTTTGCATATGTATACGGGTCTGTTTTGTAATCACGGCGATTTGAAATCACGGTGATTTTAAAATCACCGGCGACTTAGCATCACTTTTGGAGTTCGAAATCACCCGAACATATTTCGAACAACCTTTTTTAGAGGCTATGAATAATAAACCGGGCGATTTCGAACTCCAACAGTGATTGTAAGTCGCCGGTGATTTTAAAATCACCGTGATTTCAAATCACCTTACTACAGAACAGACCCGATAGACTTGAATGTTGTATAACGACTATTTCAATAGTTTCTTTTGGACCGTGGTCAGTTCTCGCGCTATCAAAATGCATTTTGCGACTTGAAATCACAATCGCCAATTTTAGGCGAAATGCGATGGGCGATAATTTTTGTATTTTATAAATATCTTAAATGATACAAAGATAAAATAATATGCATTATTATACACGGGAAAATCCATTTTGAAAACTAAGATTGTGGTCAGCTTAGCGGTGGCCAAAGCAATTTTCATTATTTCATTTCATTTCAAAATCCTTTAAGAAGGTTTGGTAAAGTAAATTATCCTACTATTATTATTTTATTTATTTATTCCTTATTATTTTACTTAGGTTTAAACAAATCATTATATACCACTGAGTACTTTTTCACCCTTGGTTAAAAAGCTTAGTTATATGCATATTGTAATTAATGTTTAATTGGCCAGACGGCTTTGAATTACAAGTTTGTACGAAATAAATAAATATATGAAATGAAATAAAACATCTACAAATTGATGTGTACATACTGATCTAAAAGGAGATGCAAAAATAACTATCGGATGTCCAGCCTGAGGTGAACACAAGATATTTCGATCAAAAGAGGATTCAAAAACTTCATTATTTTTTAACATTTTAAAATTTTCATCTTTAACATATTCTTTGTGATTTCGCTGAATCTCATGTATCTAAAGATGTTCACGAAAACTACTTCTGTTTTTTGTCGCGTTCGAACCGCTCCTTTTTTGTGCTTATTTTCTAATCAATACTTCTCTTGCAGAAGACTAAAACAACAGTGATAGCACTATTAACGAGTATGTAAAAGATGAATCTAAAATATGTTTTATTCTGACCTTTTTATCACTTTGAATGTGTACGACTGTCACGTTCGACATCGTGGAATTGCCCATATGTGCATATATCGATCATCAAGGAAATTCGTCACGTATAGATTTTTTGGTGTTTGGCCATTTCTAGAGCTATCGCAAATTTTTAACGCAAGAACATACATTGATACATGCACTCAGAAAAATATCTGTAAATTTATATTTGTGGGTGTTGAGTCTGTACGAACGGTATCTTACTATTACTTAAAATTTTATTAATTAAAATAAAATGTGGGGGCAACGAAGGTCACTGGGCAAAGCTAGTATATATATATATATTTTAATTTCACGCTTTATTTCTTTAAAAAATGACACAGCAACCACAAATAAGTGCTTGCCGAAAAATCCCCCATTTAGCAACAGAAATGACAGCCGTCAGTCGGTAGTTGCCATCCGTAATGTAATTTTTTATTCTTTTATTAATTTTTTTATAAAATTCATATAGATATAGTGTCAAAAATTGTTATGTCAGGGACTTTGGTTCGGTTTCGCAATGGGTTGATGGATTTGGAGACTACTTGATAATTGGTAAAATGTTGCTGCCATTAATGTATATCAAGTATTTCATTGCGGGTCCACAGATTATATCATGACTTCTGGTGCGTGTCCTCATAAATCTACATGGCTGGTTTTTTAAAGAAGTCCTTGACTGATAGTTCGATAACCATATAAGCTAATTTGGCATTTAAGACCCTTTATGGCATCTACGACCCAAAATACAAAATTACATACTATCTGAACTTGAGGGTAACTTAAGTCGGTTTACTGGATTGAGATTTGTTCACGTTTTTTTACGATATGGTCGAAAATTCTAAGCTATGGTGATTCTTATATCAAACATGTGTTTTGCTTATATTATAACTTATGCACTGAACGCGACGTTTCAAGAAGCAACATCATAATCGAAACCACCAATGCCACCGGATATACCAAATATTTGTAGGCCATTACTTTGTTTATTCTTCGCGATATTAAAGAACTACTCGTATCGCATACTTCCTTTTCTCACAAAGTCGACTTTCTTAACATTTTCAACAAATCTGCATTTCATCGATTTTTTTTGTCACAATCATAAGGTAAACAAATTTCGAAATTTCAAAACTTAACATGAAATAAAAAAAAATTATATAGACCAACTTCAAGTAACACAAAAAAATCATTCAAGGGGTTAGTCCACTCTAGGATTTTTGGAAAAGGAGGAAGGCTTCAAGCTTGAACCAAACTGAAATGCAAGAGCAGGACACTAATTTGGTAGGCCATTTATGTGGTACAGATTAAAGTAATATCAAAATTTATCATGATTTTCTACTCTCAAAACACGCGTTTATCTCAAAACTGCTTTCTTCAAGTTGGCCGGAGATATAAAAAATGTACAACCAATTCACTTGAAGGTTTGGTTACATCTTCAGAAATACATTATCTAGGGAAGTACGTAGGAATTTATTTTTAAATTGCATAGTTTTAATTTTTGTTATTAACAAATGTCCAACAATTTTTTAAACCAAATGCATATCGCGACATAAGAGTTAAAAGCTGAAAAGTAAAAACGCTAAGTAGAAAATCCTACCTACTTGACCCAATTTACTGCAACTTGCCCCTGCGACTTTTTTTAATTCTCTTTTGAAATCCCTAAGTAAAATCATCCTCATTTATACGGTGAGTATTTAGTTTCAGCCACAGACCTTAAATTATACAGATGTGCCATCAGCGAGAAACGTCAAAATCTATCAGTTACGAACGAATAGGAATGAAATGTCACACGCGAAAAAAGAGGTTTCCGCGAACATAGTTTGGACTTTTTTGCACTAATCGATTGATATTAATTTTTTAATTGTGACAATTACAAAAAATTCGGGAAAATCGGTACGAAATCCGCGGAAAAACTCACTCTTTGAACACCTACTCGTTGAAATTTCTATTCGTTCGTAACTGACAACTTACTCGCTCCGGGATGACATATCTTATTATTCATTATTTTTGGTTTCAGCAACCAGGAGACAAATTTATGTTTTTATTTGTTCACTCACATTTATTTTATTGAATTTCTTTTTCAGTCACTCATAATATGAAATGTCAATTTATCCCTTGTATTTTCATTTCGAGCTACTTTTTCTACCCCGGAAGCTTCTCTACACTTTTCGTCTACAACCTCGTGTCACAAGACTCATGTTGCAGGGACAAGTTGCACCGTGTAAATTGGGTCCTTCTCTAGCTACTGTTATTCATAAGCAAAAACTGTTGAAATACTCATCACAATTAAAATGTTACAGGAGCTGTGTGTCCGGTCGTGGCCAGCCAAAAAAACAAAGACGTCATCATAGTAACGTTACACAACGGCCATTCTTGAAGTAATTTCTCAAAACAAAATTATTGTATACTGTTAATGTTAGTTATGTGATAATTCTCTGGCCAAACCCCTTAAAAATAAGTACTAGGTGGCGCAAAAGTAATCCTCCTATCAGAAAATGCTATAAATTTTGCGATTGGCCCCTAATGCCTAATGTTGACATTTGTGTAGTAAACACATGCGAAATACACGTTAATAAACAATGTTACGCTACACTGCTCCAGAACGCGGAATATTGTTGACTATTTATTTGACCAATAATCGGTCGGTGACTTTGGCACAAAAAACATCGAAAGGTTACTTTTGCGCCACCTTGTACTAATATTATCTGCTAGTTTCCATAAAAATCGGTTTGTTTTAGGCTATTATATCCAAAAATTATAAATTATGAAGATAAGTCATCCCGAGAACTGTCAAAATCTATCAGTTACGGACGAATAGGAATGAAATGTCACACGCGAAAAAACACTTCCGCGGAGGTAATTTCAACTTTTTTTGCACTAATCGATTGATATAAATTTTTTAATTGTGACAATTACAAAAAATTTGGGAAAATCGGTCCGAAATCCGCGGAAAACCTCACTCTTTGAAGTCCTACTCGTTGAAATTTTTATTCGTTCGTATCTGATAACTTACTTGCTCCGGGATGACATATCTTATTATTCATTATTTTTGATTATATCTTCTGAAAACATTTTAATAATGTTTTGAATGAATGTTTGCTACAATCTGTACCGAAAATTCCGTATTTGAAGAGCAGACTTTTAAAAACATCTGGATCAGAGTCCTTCAGTTTCGGCCGAATTGTATGATTTTGCCGATGTTCTTCACGCGATATTTCTTTTGGTTCAGAATTTCCAAATACACCTGTGATCCTCTCTTAATATTAATAGATATTCAAAGCCACTGAATGGATTTTGAAAAATAACGCTATTTATATGGGAGATTTCGTGTCAAGTGAGTCAATTTTTAAAAGCGATGTCTACAGATCGGGATGAAATTTGCACCTACATTAGTCCTATTGGATAGTAGTTATGACACAAAATTTCAACGAGATCGGTGAGGGACTGTCCGAATTGAAGGGTGTTGAATATTGAAATGAAACGTCATTTTTTCCCATCCATATAACTAATGACCTATGGTATATAGAAAATGTTGCCCAAAGCAATTTTTCAAGTCAAACCCATATTTTTATTTTTGATTTTATTTGCTCAAAAGAAAGCTTAGGTCATTTCCTTTAAGGGCCTTGTGGTCTATAAGCACGGGACTTGTTTATCTATCAAAGTAAAGACAAACACAATTATTCTATTTTTTAAATGATGCATCCGTTTTATTCGGAATGGTTTCATTTTATTCATGACCGATATTTACAATAATGTTTCGATGTTTTTCAGATGTTTTAATTCAAATTTTTTCGTAAAAATGGGATTTTTCGCAATTTCTTGTTAAGCACGAGTATCTTGAAACCGCTGATGGATTGAAACAAATTATATTAAAAGATTAGCTCTCCATTTATTTCAAAATATATGGCTGAACAATTTTATTAGAGATTTATCCTTATTTTCATAGATAAACAAGTCCCATCCCAATAACAGACCACAAAGCTCTTAAATGAAATGACCTAAGCATTCTTTTGAGCAAATCAAGATATGGGTTTTGACAAAAATGGCAAAATCAGTTTTAATTTCGCAAAAAAAAAATTTTTAAAATTTGTTTTTGATTAAAGAAAAAGCTTTGGGCTAAATTTTCCAAATACAATAGCTAATTATATAGTTCGACCAAAATGTCAATATAAAACACCCTTCAACTCGAACAGTCCTTAACCGATCTCGTTTAAATTTTGTGTCATAACTCTACTATCCAATAGGACTAACATTGTTTTTATATTTTAAATAAGATTGAAGAAAAACGCTTTCGAAAACATTTTGGGCAACATTTTCTAAATACAATAGGTAACTAGTTACATGGATGGGAAAAAAGGACTGTTTGACCAGAATGTCATTATTCAACACACTTCATCTCGTACTGTCCTTAACCGATCTCTTTTTTGTCATAACTAACGGTTTTTCCAATAGGGATGATATGATTTTGAAGTGACGTTTCGGCCATTTGTAATATCTCATGATCTGTCATTTGTTGTTCATTGTATTCAGTAGTGTTTACAATTTCATCATGGAGAGATATACGCAAGAACAACGTTTACAAATTATTCAGTTTTATTATCAAAATAATCGTTCTTCAATTGCAAGTTTTCGTGCGATAAGTCCATTTTTTTAAATCCAAAAAAACACTTTCCAGTCGACCTGTGACCTTGACACCTTTGAGCAAAATTTTGCTATCCCGATCCGTTAAGGAGCTAGAGCAAAAATAAACTTTCCGTTCACATTTGAAAATGACGCTGCCATTTTTTTAAATTAAAAAAACACTTTACAGGCTACCTACGACCTTGACACCCATTTTTAGCTCTTTCTTGTGGGGTTATTTGAAGTCATTGGTCTTTCGAAATAAACCTGACTCTCTTCAAGCTTTACAAGTCAATATTGAACGTACCATTCATGACATACGACTTAATTTAGTGGAAAAAGTGCTCGAAAATGGGGTTCATCGAATTCGTTCCTGCAGAAGAAGTCGTGGAGGCAATTGAATGGAGTTTTATTTAGAACTTAATTGTGTCGATTGTACTTCACATTGAATAAAAAACTTTTAAATTTCCTTAACAATAAGTGTTTTTTTTTCAAAGAAATCATATCACACTTATTGGAAAACCCTCTACTATGCAATATGTTTTGTTGTGTTGTTACTACCCAATATAGCTAAACCAAAAAAAATTTCGTCAGGTACGAATGAATAGAAATTGTAACGAGTAGGACTTCAAAGAGTGGGGTTTTCCGCGGATTTCGGACCAATTTTCGCGATTTATTTTGTAATTGTCACAATTAAAAAATTAATATTCATCGATTAGTACAAAAAAGTCAAACTATGTTCCCGGAAAACTGTTTTTTCGCGTGTGACAGTTCATTCCTATTCGTTCGTATCTTATAGATTTTGTCGTTTCTGGCGGACGGCACATCTGTCTAATTTAAGGTCTGTGAACGACTGTTACTATTTGTTTACAATTTTTTGGCTGCTTTTTTATACCCTACACCACACTGTGGTACAGGGCATTATGACTTTGTGCATTTGTTTGTAACACCCAAAAGGAGAAGAGATAGATCCATTGTTTATTACACCGATCGACTTGTAATCACTTTCTGAGTCGATTTAGCTATGTCCGTCAGCCCCGATTTGACATGTAAGCGCTGTAAAAACTTTATTTTATATCCGATCAGTATGAAATTCAGCAGAAAGAGGTCTATTATTATAGATATAGCCCCCATATATACGTTACCCCCGATTTCACATGTAAGCGCCGTAAAAAATTTATTTTATAACCGATCAGTGTGAAATTCGGCAGAAAGAGGTTTCTTATTACATGAAGGAATACTGCCAAATTCGGAGAAAATCGGTTCAGATTTAGATATATCCCCCATATATATGTTACCCCCGATTTTACTTGTAAGCGCTGTAAAAAGTGTATTTTTAATCCGATCAGTACGAAATTCGGCTAAAAGAGGTTTCCTATTATATGAATGAACACTTAAATTTGGAAGAAATCGGTTCAGATTTAGATATATCCCCCATATATATGTTACCCCCGATTTGACATGTAAGCGCTGTAAAAATTTTATTTTATATCCGATCAGTGCGAAATTCGGCAAAAAGAGGTTTCTTTCTACATGAAGGAATACTGCCAAATTCGGAGAAAATCGGTTCAGATTTAGATATAGCCCCCATATATATGTTACCCCCGATTTGACATGTAAATGCTGTAGAAACTGCATTTTATATCCGATCAGTGCGAAATTCGGCAGAAAGAGATTTCTTATTACTCGAAGGAATACTGCCAAATTCGGAGAAAATCGGTTCAGATTTAGATATAGCCGCCATATATATTACCACCGATTTGACATGTAAGCGCTGTAGAGACTGTATTTTATATCCGATCAGTACGAAATTCTACAGAAAGAGGTCTTTTTACATGAATGAGTATTAAGGGAAAATCGGTTCAGATTAATATATAACCTCCATATATATGTTCCTCCTGATTTGGTATCAAAGCGCGATAGAAGTTGTACTTTACTTCCGATCATTAATATTTTCCGGAAAGATGTTTCTCAATTTAGGAACGAATATTGCTTAATTTAGCGATTATCGGCTCAGAATTAGATAATATGTTCCTGCCTACTTACCAATTATTCCAAATTATTATCGCAATGACCTTTATCGCATTGTTAGGGAGGTGTAGGGTATTATATAGTCGGCCCCGCCCGACTTTCTGCTTTTCCTTACTGGTCCTAAATGAGATTTTAGTGTAATAATTTGTATACCCATCACCACACTGTTGTCTAGGGTATTATGAGTTTGTGATTTATTTGTAACACCCAAAAGGCGAAGAGAAAATCTTACTTATTTTAAAAAAAGACTAATGCAATACAAAGTTCGTGTTACGTTTTTTGGCGGTTAGGGCTCGATTTGTTTGAACCTCAATAGTATTTTAGAGATTTATCGTTATTTTGATGGATAAACAATTCTCATCCCACTATATATTAAACCACAAAGCTCTTAAAGGAAATTACATGTGAGCAAAAAAAATCAAAAATAAAAAAAAAAATTTGACAAAAATGTCAAAACAAATTTTAATTTTACAAAAAAATGTTTGGTATTTTTTTTTTATTTTCCTAAAAATATTGAAGAAAAAGCAATCAAAAATAATTATTATATGGATGAAAAAAAGGGTCGTTAGACAATAATTTCAAACTGCAACACCCTCCAACTCGGACAGTCCTTATCCGATCTGGTTTACATTTTTTGTCATATCTACTTTCCAATAGGTCTAAACTTTGTGCAAATTGCATCCCGATCAGAATACATCCCTTTAAAAATTGATTCACTTGACATGATATTCCCCTAATAGTTGTATTCGGTCATGAAATTTGCTGGAAAATCCAAAAAAATAGCTACATATAATTTGTAGCGGAAAGCATGCTCGAGTCGAAAGAAAAGAATAAAAGTGAACCTTAGGTTAGGTTAGGATATAAGAGGATGACATTAAAGTTTGTCTAATGTCTAAAACTGGTCCATGTTTGATCCATTGTTATTCCTCATGTTGTTTTTTGTTTCTTCTATTCCGGTCTCCTTTTGTATTTTGAGTTATTTCCGCGGGATGCAATTTAACGTCATGGAAGCTCGGATGTCTTCTAATATCATGGGCGCCATTTCGAAGCCCTGATGAATGCCAATATTATTGCTGGGTCGTAGCCCCGAATTTCGGTTAATGTCGAGCCGAGTATCTTGTTTCTTCTTTAAGATTGGTCTAATTTGGGAACCTTGGTCTAATTTAAACATATCGAACAAATTATCTTTTATTAACACTGTGCTAGACCAAAAATGTAACAGAAAGGAGAACCTATGGATATACCTATTTCAGCCATGCTGAATCCAGTGGCATTAGCCGTTTTCCAAAGTTAGCTCTTCTTTTCGAGATATTCAACTTCAAACTTTGTTGAGAAATCAGAGAGGTAAGTTATCTGGGTGGTGATTTTAAAGTGAAGGAAGGTAATGTAAGCTTCAGTCTGAAGAATAGATAATTTTTTCCCTTACAAAACATACTATATATCACGAATTCCATGTAACGTACGGCTACAGCGTGCGAATTATTTTGATGTTATTTTCTAGTAAAATTTTTTTTCACAAATTCGTTTTACAGTTTTTAGATATCAAATCAAGTGACCATTTGAAATGTATACAAGTTTTATAATTCGCATTTTTATCATAGAAGATTATGTGCAAAATATGTGTAACGTACATGCTACAAAAATTTTCCCCAAAAAATTTTATGTTAACTTCAATTTGAAATTTTTGCGAATCAGTTTCATATAATTTTTTTTTTTGGTCGTAATTACAGGAGACTATACTGTACTTGGGTTTAGATGACTTCATCTTGAAAAAACTCAATCTAAAAGTGATTTTTTCAATAGATTGCAATGTAACGTACATGTAGCACCTGTGACGTACAACTACACACTCTTGATTTAATTTTTATTTTTTAAATATAAAAATCAGAAATACACACAAAAAAAATTAAAAAACAAATTTATTTAAGTGTAATTTATGTATTCGGTTGTTGTAAATTGATTTGATTTGTAGGTATAGCGAGAGAGTATGCGATTGTGGGAAACTTCTAAAAACGTGCTGCAATTGTAGGTTGGGAATTTTGGGTAAATGAGTATGCTCCCATATTGGACTCAACAGATGACGAGTTTCAACTATATTTTCTTTATTATTATAAAATATTTGAACATTATTTAATTTTTCTGCTGCACAATTCGCAAAATCTTCTGCGTTTCTTATTGTTTTCTTACGAGATTTTATTTGCGTCCAAACTGTCCTTTTTACGGTTCCTCCTTTGCCATCAACAGCTCCCTTTCCATGTGATGTAGCAAAAAATGACCAAGTTATTTTCATGTCAAATCTAGACTCCTAGACTCCTCATCATAATCAAGCTTGACAGTATGAATTTATTTTTAAACTGTGAGGCACATCCATCCGAAAAAATATGGCACTTTTTAAGTTTGTCGATATTTGCTTTAAGGTAGTCCAAAATTGTTTTCAGGAAATTCCAAACACAATACTTATCATGACTTAAGTCATTGCTTATGATAGCAATCGACTGAATTTTATTTTTGGCCCAAACACATGCAGTAAACACCGTGACTTGTTCGTATGAAAAATGGGCTGCCTGTACTTCATCTTGGGAAAATAATGCAAAATTTTCTGCGAAATTAATTTGAATTACAACTTCATTCTCATTTAGATTCTGCTTTAATTTTATAAAATGTGCTGACTGAATGTTATTGATAAAAAAAATGTTTTTTGAACTTCGGCAATTGAGCTTGTAATTCTTGGACTGCCTTAGCAATAGATGCATTGTATTTAATCTCGTCAATTCTTCCATTTTGCTGAGATTTTCCCCATTGTTTCCAGAATATGTTTATGTTATAGTCAGTCAGCAATGGCAAGACATCTTTGATATCCGTCTCGCAGCTAACGCATTTTCCCATCATACAACTTTCACTTGCCATATTACAACAAAGCTTCTTTAAAAGAGACTTGTATGGTGATGGAAACCCATGAATATTTTTAAGCGCTGAACACAAATTAACAAAGTTAGCATGTAACTGGCAGACACACACATTGTGCGGTGTGTCGGCGACAAGCATTATATTTTGGGGCCGTAATTCAAAGAATTTGGTTTTTCCCACTCTTTCGCTTATTTCGGTTTCGTTGCTATACATTTCATAAGCCTCTTTCAATGTCATTATCATGTACCGCTTCTGCATTAAAACTTTTTTCATTCCAGTTTTGACGGATTTTACATCAGATACTCCTGGTGTTTGATAAGAAATATCATCCCGCTGGTAGAAATTAACCACTTTAGCATTGTAAACCTTTTCAGCTCGGACTTTCTTGTAATCGTTTTTTATTTCGTTTTCTTTTTTCTGACGAGATTTCCGGATAAAATTCCTCACACAGCTGTTTCAATACAATTCGTTTTCTGTCAATACACTCCGGTAAGACTTTTCGCACACGATTCACGGCCTTAAAAAGCGATTGTTTCGTTTTATACGGTAGTCTATTTGCTTCTGGATGTTCAATTTTATATTTTAAGTTAGCTCGATATTGACGCATTCTCTTAGCTTTTTTCTTCTTTTGTTCCACAGTTGTCACTTTTTTTGCTTGGTTTTCTGTGTCATTTTTCACCTTTTGTCTGTACTTTTTTATTCTCTCACGTTCCTTTTTCTTATGTTCCTCCCATTTGGGCCCATTTTCTCGCAACTTCTGTCGAAATCGGTTCATATCTTCTTTTCCCCTTACCATTTTCTGAAATTTAAGTTTAAGTTTATTATATTAAAATCTTGCACACATAAATATGTAGCATGTACGACATTAATATTACCGCTTTCAAAAAATAATTAAAATAAAAAACGCTTGAGGATAGCTTTATTGACTCAAAATCTACAAATAACTATTTGTTATCAAATAAATAATTTTTATTTAGGCTTTATTGGAACTTAAAGACTTTTGGTAACGTACATGCTACACAAAATAAGGTACGAAACAATTTAAACTTTTCTACACTATTTTCGATTATTTACCATCAAATATAGCTGATAACTATTAACAATGAATTAATTAATTTGACAGTAAATACAATGCATTCTAAAACTTGCACAAAATTGACGTACACGTACCCCAAATCTAGATAAAAAACTAAAAAAATTTTACAAAATACACTCGCCAAGCAAAAAGAAAGGAACGCTAAGCAAAACTACCTTTATTCTGAAAAACTCAACTTAAATTATGTCTCTAGGAGTCGAATTAATATATTGAGTATGTTGAATTTTCTTTTTGTAGTACTTTGATTTTTACATGTGCGGATGACCTTTTCGCGGAATTCGTGATATGTAAATCAACTAATCGTGCGGTTATCTCACAAAATAATTGGTAAAAACATTGCCTAAACTAAAAAATTTCGAAAAAAAATGCGTTTGTAGCTAAAATAACCATATATTACTCAATTTTTAAGTAAACAATATATATATCGTTAGAATCGTCTGAAAAATCGATTATTATGATTGTATTTTTACACCACATAATATTTTTTTATAAAGTTTGTTGATTTTCTGTTCATTATTCTTCTCTTAAAAATATTTTATACGTTTTTCAAGAAAAAATGTAATTTTTTCAAAAGTAATGAGCAATTTAAATGTGGCGCAATTACGATTTTTTAAAAAAAGTTTCTTCATTTAATCGCTTGTAATACTTGACCCATTTTGATGTACTATACCTTGTTTCGAAGGTACTGTTAATTACTATCAAAAAATAAAAGCTATCTTCAAACACCCCATAATAATTTTTAAAGTTTTTACCATTTTAATCTTTTAGATTTAATTTCAAAACTTATTACACCAATAAATTTTTTGAATTTTTAAAGTCATGTTCTTAGACGTCCCTTTTAGCGACTGTGTGATTTTGGAAATGGTGAAATTATGGGATCTATTTCTTTATAATATGTATACACACGACTTATTTCTCATATTGCAGTACACAAGATTATACAGATCGTATAGAAAATATTTTGTTTTGAGTTCATTAAAATATTAAAAATTAGAAACTGATAGTTAAAAATAATAGATAGAAACAATTTAATATCATCAAATCGATTTGTTTTATAATTTGTTTAGTTTTATTGGACTCCTATTTCCAATATTTATTAAATCCAATGAAAAATTGAAAGTTGAGAACCGTAACTCGGAAAATAGAAATCGCCGACAATTTATTTAATATATTTCCAAAATATACTTTTCTCATCGCACGAATTAACTAAACAATTTTGATTTTAAATGGTAGTTGAACTTTATCATATTAACATATTGCAACATTTGTCTTAATTTTATTAACAGCAAACATTTTTAGCAAACTGCAAATTTCTCAGTAGTGTGTTTGCTAATGCAAAACTGCAAACTTTTTGCTGGTACAGCAGAAAATGTGCTGTATCAGCAGAGAAAATGTTTGTTGAAAATTAGCAGACGGTGTTTGTTATTAACTGCAAACTTTTTTTGGGTGTAGTCTTTCCCGATAAGAACAAACAGATACATTGAATGTTCTTAAATCTGAGCTACCCTGGAATGAAATGATCGTTCCAAAATAGATGTAAGTTTTGGTATGCGAAGCTGGGATTTTCTAACAGATCTACAAAAACTAAAAAGATCAACTAAAAAACTGGCGACTTATTCAAGTATGTCATAAAAAACAGCAAATTACGGATGGAAATATAGTCGGAGAAGCTACATCCGAGGAAATCCTTAATATAGGAACTATATGCTGCCGAATATTCACAGAATACATAAACCTGACCACTCTGTTAAATGTAAGCCGAAGTTTTCTTATTATAAAGCCAAGGGTACCAGAATATATCTCAAAACTGTATAGAGAAATGGGCGTAATTCATAATTCTTTTATTCATTAATATTGGTTGTTTGTTACATTTGACAAGAGAGTAAAGAGTTTAGGAGCGTGTTCCTTTTCTACTTTATGTTATAGATTAGACAGTATTATTAATATGTTTACAATTTTCAATTGATGAAACATGTTGGAGGAAAAAATTTTAACAAAAACCTATATGAATACTTAGATCTAATAACTAAACTACACTTATGTAAATCGGGATAAAATTACAATGAAGTCAATTAATTGATATGTTTATGTTGTGAGTAATAACATCTATTGTTGAAATTTTGTGTCAGTTTTACTATTTTGTCCTGAACTGAGTCGAAGCCAGATAGAGAGTGCAATCTTTCTGTTGAGTAATGCCATGGTAATTTAAAAATCATTTTTAGCAGTTTGTTTTGTGAAATCTGTAGTTTTTTTATGTGACATTTAGCAGACGTTGACCAAACTGGAGCACCGTAATATATTATAGGCAGAAAAACCGCTTTGACGAGTAATTTCTTATTTTCGATGTTTAAATCGGATCTCCGATTTATTAGAGGATACATTAAACGGGTAATTTTGTTTATTTTATCAATTTGATATGGGATATGATCCTTAAAATTAAGTCTAGTATCAAGTATGATACCTAAATATTTCACTTTATTTTGCCAGCAGATGTCGTGTCCATCAAAACGAAGTGCATCCTTAGGAGTAGTGAAACAAGCTTTACGTTTCCTTGTAAAATAAATAGCATTTGTTTTTTCTGAATTTACGAGTATTTTCCATTTGTGAAAGTAGTTTTTGATTTCTATGAGGGCGGCCTGTAAGTTCTGAACAATGTTGGCAGAATGTATGTTGTGATGTAGTGCACTCTGTAAATACGGGTATATCTGCAGTAAATATATTATATAGAATGGGGGAGAGGCATGACCCTTGAGGGCAACCAGATGAAATGTTTAACTGTTGGGAAGAAGTAGACCCCAAGTATACCTTGAATGATCTTCCATAAAGAAAACTTTGTATAATTTTTATAACATCTATTGGAAAATTAAACCTTTTCATTTTAAAAATCAGACCATTATGCCATACTGAGTCGAAGGCTGATTTTATGTCTAAAAGCACCATTCCAGTAGATTTTCCGGCTTCGAAATTTCGGTGAACCAATTTTCTGATTTTCAATAGAGGTTGTGAGGTGTTATGCTCTCTTCTAAAACCAAATTGTTGCGAAGGAAGTATATTGTTTTCGTCAATGAAAGCAGTAAGTTTTTCTTTAATTGCTTTTTCCAGAATTTTACTTATACACGAAAGTAGGCTTATTGGGCGATAAGAAGATGGTGAATCCGCAGGCTTATTTGGCTTGAGAATTGGGATTGTTTTTGATATTTTCCAACAGTTTGGAAAATAGCAGAATTTCAAACAAGAGTTTAAAATAAAAGTAAGGTATTTCATTCCTTTAGGTGGTAAGTTCTTTAAGGTATTGTTGTTTATTTCGTCAATTCCTGGCGATTTTTTGTTTTTTAATTTTCTTACGATCTCAGTGATTTTTTCGACTGTGAGGGTACCATATGTTTCTGATAAGGCATCTGTTAACATAATAGACTCAGCAACATTATCAACTTTAGCACTAGTTACAGCATCTCCAAGATTTTTTGAAAAGTTATGATTGGATTTAAAGTTTTTAGCAAGAATTTCGCATTTTTCTGCCTGTGTATAAAATGATTCGTTGTTTGTTGTTAGAGTAGGTATGTGTGTAGACTTTTTCCTGAGAATTTTTGAAATATTCCAAAATGGTCGAGATGATTTATCTAGATGTGATAACATTTTATTCCACGACATGTTTCTATATTTCGATATTTCGTCTTTAATAATTTTGTTGTAGTAGTTCATTTGCCGATGATCACTAACCTGTCTATATCTCTTCCAATTTCGTCTATAAATGTTTCTGTATTGAATATAGTGTTGAATATAGAGAGGCAATGAGTTTGATGGCGTTTGTAAAGCACGTTTAGGGACAGAAACATCGATTGCACTTTTAATTAAGTTATTGAATCCATTTATCATAATATCAATCTCTCCTGTATTATATACTTCACAAATATCTGGTATTGATGACAGACCTCTATTGAAAAATCTCTTAAACGCATGCCAGTTTGCTTTTTTATAAACATAATATGTTTTGTTGGTGGTTTCGCACATCATATTAACCTTGCATGAAATTGGGAGATGATCTGAACTTAAGTCGTTTATAACTCGTAAAGCAGATATGTTATTTGAAACGTTTGTTAGGTATAGGTCTAATGTTGAGGATTGTCTCCTTGGATCAGCCGGAATATAAGTGCAATCTTTAGGGTACATTATTTGTAACTGATTGAGTTGTAGTTTCTCATGTAAGATATTACCCCACAAATTGCATCGTTGACAGCCCCAATATGTATGGCGGCAGTTGAAGTCACCTCCTAAAAGGAATTTGTTACTTGGTCTTGTTAATTTTCGAATATCAGAGGAGAAAATTTGCTTTCTTGTCGCATTTCCGCATCCGCCCGGAAAGTAACAAGAATATACATTTACAAATCCATTGTTCGTATACAATTTTATACCAATATGTTCTATTAGTTGTGTGTTAAATAATGGTAATAGCTCGTGGCGAATGCCCTTTCTTATGATAATTGCTACTCCGCCTCCACGACCATGTTGTCGATCATTTCTATAACAAAAATAATCCATATGTCTAATAGAAATATTTGGGTTTAGCCAGGTTTCGCATAGTAGACAGATGTCGAATCCACCTGATTTTAAAAAGGAAAACAGCTCGTCTTTTTTGTTACGAATGCCTCTTGCATTCCATGAAACTATTTTAATGCTTCCATCCATTAGTATAAGAACTTGAATGCGAGGCCTGTAATGACATTGAATTGATCAGCTCTAGTTTTACATTTGCTGAGATTTGAAATAAGTTCGAATGTTAGAGTTTTCATTTCTTCTAACGAGAACAGGTTGGCAGTATTGCCGTTAACATTATTGTTCACAAATTGGTTATTATTCCAACTG
Organism: Eudasyphora cyanicolor; assembly: GCA_963930755.1. Classification (NCBI taxonomy): domain Eukaryota; kingdom Metazoa; phylum Arthropoda; class Insecta; order Diptera; family Muscidae; genus Eudasyphora; species Eudasyphora cyanicolor. The sequence continues at coordinate 74,289,444 of OZ005737.1, read as the reverse complement.
CTTGCATTTGCCATTTCCGGTTGATGTAACGTATTTGGGAAAACATGTTGGTAGTTGTTGACGTTGTCAAATTGTCGAATATTCCTCCTAGTGGTTTTAGGTTGATAACGCTGTCTAATCTCAATATATTTTTCGCGACTGGGGCATTCAAGATCTGTAGATGCATGCTCGCCGTTACAGTTAGCACATTTTTTTATTGTAGCTTTACAATCGGTGGTTTTGTGATTTGCTGCACAAATTGAACAAAAGGTTTTAACCTTACATCGGCTTGCACCATGGCCAAACATTTGGCAATTGTAGCACTGGGTTAGTTTTGATTTATTAGGCTTTTGGTATGCCCATGTAACTTTAATGTAGTTTATCGACGAATACTTTTCTTTCAGTTCCCGTAAAGTAATTGATTTCCTTTGTAAATACACGATATATATTGTTTGCTCGTACCCAACATTTTTGGAGTTTGTAACAAGCTTTACGTCCAAGCATTTTAATCCTTTTGATATAAGAGTATTCTTTAAAGCATTAGGGTCCTGTTTTTCTAGCCCTAACAGTAATACTTTATATGGCCTTTCATCCCTAGTAGCATGCGTAAAGTACTCCAAACAGAAGTTATCAGTTAAAGACTTGTAAGTCTTGTCTGCATCAGCTTTATTAGTAAGGAATAGTTTTATTCCAATTGAGATTTTTCTAATGGAATATTCTTTAATTTCCAATATTCTACACATTTCGTGCACTTGTTCAATTTTGCACTTCAGTATAGTTATAGGTGGTATTTTGATTTTAACGGTGTTATCGACAATCGACTCATCGATATCTTCGTTGTCATCATCACAATTGCCATCCACAGTTTGGAGAGGAAGAAAGAAGTTTTGATTACCAGTTCTCTGAGTAGAACCGTTAATTTTCGCTCTTTTACTCATGTCTGTATGCCCTAAGTGGGCAATAACATTTTCAGTAGATTGTCGTTTTATTTTGTTGGTGTTGTTTTTTCCAAATAGTTATATACTGTTTTATTGTTGTACACAATAGAAAATTGAAGAAACAAACTAGATTGTAGTTAAAGCAGAGGAACACGTCTAAGTTGATCAGTTGACACAATCAGACTCATGGCCGTAATAAAAGCAGTTTTTTCTTAATATTTAAGGAAAGATGGAGCTCCAAACTATATTGCTTTCTCAAAACAAAATTTACTTAGGATACAATTGAGCTGACTTGCAATTGAAATTTTAATTCACGGTCTATCATAACAACAAGATACTTAATATGATCAACAAATTCAATTTGAATATCACTTACACTAATGGTAAAATTAGCACTAATTTCACGGCTTTTCTATTCCTTTTTTTCATTGTGCCTTAAAAGTGCGATTTTCGGAAACTCTCCTCTTACCCCCCAATTAACATCCCTACGCTCAACCAAATTTCGTGATTCTAGCTCTAGCCGTTTGGACTAGGCGGTGGCATCGTAGTTTTTGCTTTTGTGATAATTTACTTCAATATAAAGCAGATTCCTAGTACGAGTATTATGAATTCTAATAGACCACAGTGGTATTTACCTATATTAACTGCTTTAAAGAGGAGGCAATTTAACAATGCAAAAGATCTGCAGCAGCGGTAGATTATGCGAGGTACCGTAGGTAGCTAGATCACAGTATAATATTAAATCTCGTAGATGCTATGTACTCTAATTGGAGAAGTTAGCTCACAATTTCAAGATTAGCCTTTCAAATTATTTTGGGTCATTTTAAGTCGAATGAACATTATCCGTCCGTCCGTCTGTCTGTCTGTCTGCTGGCTGGTGCGCACGATAACTCTCGAAAAGTAACCGATTGACTCCAAATTTGGTATACGGTAATATTTGTGTCTATCTCCTGCTAAGTTCGAAGATGGTCCATATTGGTCCACTCCTTCATGTACCTCCCACACAGAGGGTTAACATTTAGTGAAATATTGATTCATTAATAACTTATATACTACTTATTAGAATCTTCTGAAGTTCCACACATTGTATTATATATTAGTCGCTATAACATCGATATATAGGCGAAGTTACCACGCCACTTTTGGTACCTCCCACACAAATGAACCATTTTGTGTCAAAGTTTTACTGCTTATAACTTTAATACAAGTGCATAAAAATACTTGAAATTTTGTACAGTATAATGTTTTTGTAGCGCCTATAGTCCGGTAAAAAATGGGCATTATTGTACGCCCATTTTGTACCTCCCACACCGGTTTACGCCAAAAGTTAACGGCTTATAATTTTAATAACAGTGTATGCAGTGTAATGCTGTTATAGTGCCTACAGTCCTGTGAAAAGTGGGCGTTATCACCACGCCCTTTTTGTACCTCCCACACAAATTGACAGATTTTTAGTGTTATGTTATACTTTACATTACTCACAAAGTGAGGGTATACCTTAGTCGGCTTACCCGACTGAAACTTTCTTACTTGTTCTATACTGTATTGAGATATATTCTGGTACCCTTGGCTTTATAATAAGAAAACTCCAGCTTACATTTAACAGAGTGGTCAGGTTTATGTATTCTGTGAATATTCGGCAGCATATAGCTCCATATATTAAGGATTTCTTCGGATGTAGCTTCTCCAACTATATTTCCACCCTTAATTTGCTGTTTTTTTATAAGACATACTCTTACTTGAAGTAGTCTCCAGTTTTTTTGTTGATCTATGTAGTTTATGTAGATCTGTTAGAAATCCCCAGCTTCGCATACCAAAACTTACACCTATTTTGGAACGATCATTTCATGTCAGGGTAGCTTGGATTTGTAATGCTTTGCCACTTCCCTTAAGAACATTCAATTTATCTGTTTGTTCTTATCGGGAAAGATTATATGCGCATTTTCAGTCTTAGTGGTTGTAGCGTCAAAATTTTCCTTATTGTCTCTGTGTTTTGTTTTTTGTGTATTTCTTTCTTTGCTCAGTTTGGTAATGCGTTTAGTATTTACATGAGGGCAGGCATATATCATTATTTATATATATCTATATATGTATATTTGTCTTGGCTTATTTTTGAGAGTAGTCTTTAATTCCATTTATTCAGTTTAAATGTTTATTTATGCTAAAAAGATTTGTTGTTATTTTCTTTTTTTTTCTTTCAATATTTTGTTTATTTAAATTATAAATTTTTATCAGATTTTTTTAAATATTTGTGTAGTTTCAATTCCTCCTTACTTATAGATAGTTTTTATCACAGACCTTAAATTATACAGATGTGCCGTCAGCCAGAAACGTCAAAATCTATCAGTTACGAACGAATAGGAATGAAATGTCACACGCGAAAAAACACTTTTCCGCGAACATAGTTAGAACTTTCTTTGCACTAATCATTTAATATTATTTTTTAATTGTGACAATTACAAAAAATTTGGGAAAATCAGTCCGAAATCCGCGGAAAACCTCACTCTTTGAAGTCCTACTCGTTGAAATTTCTATTCGTTCGTAACTCACAACTTACTCGCTCCGGGATGACATATCTTGTTATTCATTATTTTTGTTTAAGAAGACGTTCCTTCCTGTAGCGAGTAATTGTCATTTACGAACGAATATGAATTTGATTCCAAGTGAGGTTTTTCGCGGATTTTCAGACAGTTTTTCCCGAATTTTTTGTAATTGTCACAATTAAAAAATTAATATTAATCGATAAGTGCAAAAAAAGTTCAATCAATGTTCGCGGAATACTGTTTTTTCGCGTGTTAGAATTCATTCCTATTCGTTCGTAACTGATAGATTTTGACATTTCGGCCTGAAGGAATGTCTTCTTATATTCTATTTGTCTTTAATTTTTATCATTCATATTTTATATACCTAAATGTTGTAGCCTATTTAACCATATATGGCCATAAGGCTTGGTTATATTTTTGAATTAAATAAATATAAAAAATATGATTTTTTCAATTGAGAAACCACGATTCTTTCTTTTGAGAAATCGATATTTTTTATTGAGATTTGTTCAAGGTGATTACATTTAGATATCGAGACTTCTATGTATATTTTTTTGATTATCGAGACCAAAGACAATATAATTTAAGAAGACATTCCTTCGTGTAGCGAGTAATTGTCAGTTACGAATGAATAGGAATTTAATTCCAACGAGGGAGGTTTTTCGCGGATTTTCAGACTGTTTTTCCCGAATTTTTTGTAATTGTCACAATTAAAAAAATAATATTAATCGATAAGTGCAAAAAAAGTTCAATCAATGTTCGCGGAATACTGTTTTTCGCGTGTTAGAATTCATTCCTATTCGTTCGTAACTGATAGATTTTGACGTTTCGGCCTGAAGTAATGTCTTCTTATATTCTATTTGTCTTTGATCGAGACTACTTGAAGATAGCAATTGTTCTATCATTCCCCTATTCTTTTTTACATACGATGTATGTACAGTAGAAAAGGTGAATTTTGAAATTTCTCGGGCTACTTGCATTGGATTATGGTTTTTGTTTATGTTGGCACACTTGTCCCGAACATATGACACCTGTTCCCCAAAAGGGTTACAACTCAAACCGACGTCTTGCACCAAGTTTAGTCCCATTGGATAGTAAATTTTTATCGGTTAAGGACTGTCCAAGTTGGAGGTTGTTGAATTTTGTCATTTTAGTCCAACGGTCTATTGCATTTAGAATATTTTGTTGAGTGTTTTCAACAGATTTTTCTTCAATATTTAAAAAAAATTCACAAAAATATTTTTTGTGGTTTATTTTTGCGAAACTAATACATGTTGTTTTAATTTTTTAATTTTTAATTTATTTGTTTTCATCAGAGTAACCGAGCCTATAAGGCCATATATGATTACAAAATACGACAATAAATATTCTACTCGAAAATCTTAAATATATATAATGTATCAATAGACTTAATTATAAAACAATACAAAAAAAAAAAGAGTTTTAAAAAAGCGTAACTAAATTCCTCCTAACTTTCACAGTATTTATATAGGAAAAACTACTCACTGTGAAAAATATGAGCAAAAAAACAACTCAAATTATAACAAAAAAACATTAGACATAAAATACAAGCATAATAATTGAATGCAATAATAAAAGAAAATAAGGGAAAATAAAACAAGAGTTCTAAATATCAGTCCTACTACTCACTCAAAACCTACCCTAACAGGTCATATCATCCAATTAGGCAATAATAACATTGGAACAATAAAAAAACAAAAACTAAAATGAATGAGAAAAAAAATTACAAAATCAAAATTCATGAAGCTGAACATATTGATAGAGCTTATCCTTGTATGTGCTAACTGAATAATTGAAAGTTTTAAGCGACACAGGCAGATTGTTGTATATACGTGCTACTCTCACAAGAAACGACCTCTCTAAAATTATAGCTAACCTTGGAATAACAATTTGTGTATTTCTTGTCGACCTACCAAAACTGAAAAGGTCCAACATAAATTGCGGGGTTTGCAATCTGTGCACTTTATAGAAGTGCAACATATTTCTTATTTTAACGAAGTTAGCAAAGGTACAACCAAGAAAATCTGTTACACATTGCGAGATGTGATTATGCCACCTCACATTATATGCATATCGCATAACTTTGTGGAACAACAATCTCACCCTTTGCATAATGTAACCAACACAACCTGAAAATACCTCAATACCATACAAAAAAATAGGCATTATCAACGCATGAACAACACGAATCTTAATACTACGCGGCATGACCAAATCCAGGTTGTATAATTTTCGTAAAAGAAAGTTAACTCTGGAAATTAATGAGTTTACATGCAACTCAAAAGATAAATTATTATCAAGGATTACACCCAGACACTTAAAATTGCTTACCACATCTATAGCTGTGCTACAGATGGAAACAGAAATAGCATCTGTAGGTATATTGCCGAAAAACATTACCTTGGTTTTAGAGGCATTAATAGACAGGCCATTATTGTTCATCCAATTAACTAACAAATTAACAGTGAAGTCAATTCTACTCTGCAAAACATCTAAAAACACAAAATTACCATTAAACAAGATCTGCAAATCATCAGCAAATGCATATGCAATACTATTTCTACCAACTATACTATTGAACAAGTCATTAACATACATAATAAATAACAAGGGACCCAAAACTGATCCCTGTGGAACTCCACTACTCACCGGAAGGACACTAGACGAACAATTCTTACCAGACACATACTGTTTCCTACCAGACAAATACGAATACATTAATCTGCAAGCTGTTGAGGAAAAGCCAAAGTGGCAGTAAAGCTTTTCAACTAATATGCTATGATCAACTCTGTCAAAGGTTTTTTCAAGATCCAGTGACAACAGCACACAACAGCCACCCTCACTCACTCTCTTCCTAACATTTGTCATTTTTGTGAAAATGTTTTTTATATTTTTTGCTCAAACGAAAGCTTCGGTCATTTCCTTGTCTGTCTATCCGTGCAATGTTATTTTTTTTATTTTAGTTAACGTTTTTTTTTTTGTTTTAGTCCAGATTCACACGAGACAATTTTTTTCAAGCAAGTGCCAATGTTTTTAGGAGAGAGAGTCAGGCGGAAAGAGCTCTCTGCCTTTGCTATTGCTCCGATATTTCTTATGTTTTGATAATGCATTTAGAAAAAATATAAAATACAATTTAAGATGTAACATTTTACATATAGTGCATAAAGCTTTTTCATTGTAATAAATAATTAATTTATATTTTCAGATCACTAATTTGCGAATTCAGACTCGATATGCTACGAGGCAGAAGACAAACGAATACTTCGCAATTCTGAATAATTGGAGATCCTTATTTATATTCACTTCATTAATAAATGGAATGCGTAAAACAGTCAGTTGTTTTCCTAAAATAAGCAAGTAAGAACAAAAGTAATAAGTTCGGTCCGGCCGAATTTTATACATATGTGTATCCTCCACTATCGCATTTAATTCGACAACCGGAATAATTTTTGAAGTGGAAAAGTAGCAATCCATAATGTGATGTCATTTTTTTGTTGCAAATGCTTTTAAATATAAACTAATGCTACACATTTTACATCTCCATATACGACTGCATCAAAACGTTGACCGATATGATTAATTTTCGGTTTGTGGAATTTTAGTAAAAATAAAAAATTTTTTGGCTTGTGATGAATAGATGGCGATGCTTTTGAGGCACCATAAGCCAGGTTGGTTCTACCAGTGATGTTCCACAATAAACATTAGATTTTAGTTTTAATATGTGTCAGATACAGCAACAGTCTTGACCTAGGAGTCAAGAACAAAAATGCTTTCTACGATCAGATTGTCAGCGGATTGATTTAAGATTTACCATTGTACACTGTTCATTAAGACGATCACATACAAAAATAAACTCACAGAAACAGAGAATCTGTGCAAAGAAAATTTATATTCGATAATCCTGAGACGTGGACTGCCCCCAAACAAATATAACTAATTGTTCAATATATCTCAATTTAAAAACGTGGCTCATATGTGCGAGGCCTTGCCCATTGGTCCGATACCGACCATTTTTGGGACAATCACGTAGACTGCCACCAGATATATATACACAAAATTACATCACTCTCGCAAAAAAATTGTGCAAAATATCTCAATTTAGAAGTTTGGCTTATATAGGCTGGGCCACGCCCATTGGTCCGATACCGGCCATTTTTGGACCAATCACGTAGACTGCCACCAAATGCATATAGAAACTATTACAGCACTCTCACTAGTGTGAATTAAGTTACCAACTTTTGTGTATTAAGGACTCAAAAGGACGAAAATGTCCTTCAACCTTGATTATCCTAAAAAGCATATCTTAGTTTTTTTGTTATATTTTTCAAAATTACCCACATATTTTCCCAAAAAATTTAAAAATTTCAGGATTGGTTTAAAAAATTAATTAATTAATGTCCGTCCGTCTGTCAGTTCGACTGAATGGTTTTTAAAATTTCGTACGTATATGGGTAGTTCTTCTCAACTGTCACAAGTCAAAAACTAGATCTTTGTTAAATTCTCAGAAAATTTTGCCCTAGTATGTGGGAGTAATGACACAATATTAAAAAAATTAAAATTGGAGGCAGGGGGTGATTGATTTTTTTCTTCTGTAATGGTTTTTTGATGTTAATTTTAATGATGGGTAATTCCAAAGAAAACCGACCCACTCCGAATATTTATGAATTTAGATTTCAATGAGTTTTTACACGCGTATACTAGAGGACCAAGCAGACTTATGACCATTTACCGATTGTCCAAATTCATAACGGTTTAGATTTTATAGGGTGCCAAAGTTGGTCACCTACAACATTTTTTTACAAATTTAGCCTTTTTTATATATTCATAACTTTTGAACGGAATGTCAGATTTAAATTATATATGTACCATTTGAAAGATTTTAACGTCCTCTCTAAGAATTGCAAATGACCTGATCAATGAAAAGCGTATTTTCAATTTTCTTCGTTTTATTTTTATTAATCAACCACTAATTTTCCTACAAAATGTAAAATTTTCAACATGTGTTAAAAAAATATGAATAAATTAATGTCCGTCCGTCTGTCTGTTTGACTGAATGGTTCGTGCGATAACTCTGAAAATGATTGACCGAAGGACTTAAAATTTCGTACGTGGTAGTATTTTCTGTAAGTCTAGTTTATGGGCGAAAATGACCCGCCCTTTTTGGTACCATCCATTCTAAAGGGTTTTCCAACAAGAGGTATTATTTTGGTATTCAAAGAAAGATGCAATTTTTTTTAGATAAATGATCGGATGTTTATTTCATAAAAAGAGGAAGGTATGCCGTTAATAATGAAAAACAACATCAGCCAAATGGCCACCACGACCACGCTTACAGGACAATATCCTTTTCATGAAATTTTCCATAACCAAATCGCAAAGTGGCTGCCCTATGTCCTCGATAGCCTCACGAATTCTATCTTTGATGTCTTGAATCGACGCTGGCATAGACCTTATCGTGGCCCCAAAGGAAGAAATCGCAAGGCGTTAAATCACAAGATCTCGGTGGCCAATTGTGATCACCTCTTCGAGAGATAACACGGCCCGGAAACTTTTCCCGTAACAGAGCAATGGTTTCATTGCTTGTGTGACATGTAGCGCCGTCTTGTTGAAAGTAAACGTTGTCCAGATCAATACCATCCAACTCCGACCATCAAAAATCATTAATCATCTCTCGATAGCGCAATCCATTCACCGTAACTGTTGATCCAACCTCATTTTCGATAAAGTAAGGTCCAATGACCCCGCCGGACCAGAAACCGCACCAAACAGTCACACGTTAAGGATGGAGAGGCTTCTCAACAATAACTCTTGGGTATTGTATAATAAAAGCTAGTGCTGATCGGTAACTCTTTATTGTATAAAATTTTGGAAAACGCTTCAAGTATCCCATTAGCCTTACCTGTAACCATTCTTGCATGCCTAGGTATTTAATATTGTCCCTAAAAGGAATCTCCTCATTGCCGATGATCAACCGCAATCGCTTAGTTTAAGGGACCACGAATCTTTTACATTTCCCTGATGCATTACGCAGACAAATCGCCTCACTTTTCCTGAAATTTATTTTTATGTTGTGCAATATCGCGTAATGCTCCTATCGGGGATTCATTATGGGAGTAAATAAGGCTATCAGCAGCATACAGTAACCCTATACAATTAGATCCAAAATGAGGAAAATCATACATAAAACCAGTAAGGAAAGGCTAAATTCGGGCGGGGCCGACTATATAATACCCTACACCACTCTCGTAAAATTGAATAACTCTGAAATATAACTTTTGTAATTCATGTATAAATTGTTTATTCTAAATTTCAAAACGATTGTATGTAAAATACAGCTTCTATAGAACTAAAGGGCCAAATCGGACGAAGCATATATATGGGAGCTATAGCTAAATCTTAACCGATTTCAACCAAATTAAATAGGGATCTTTACAGCTACGAAATACTCTAAACTGCAAAATTTCAGAACGATCGGAGTGAAATTGCGGCCTGTAGTCGACGAACAACTTTACATGGACAGACGGACGGACAGACATGGTTAAATCGACTCAACTAGTGATTCTGAGCAGGGATGCCAACTTTTTCTGAAGCAAAAGCATAATGAAAAATTTAAAAAGCGTAAAAAAGCACTAAAATTGTTCTTAATTAGAAACATTTTTAATTTGAGATAAAAATTGCTTTATTAAAGGCACTTTGGTATAACAGTAAACAAAAATGTATAGTCCAAACAAAAAAATTAATATAGTATACATATTTATAATATATTGTATATAATTTATATACATATACATATCAAGTCAAGTTGGCTCAATTAATAATTAAATGGCCATACGAATTTTTTGGCTCAAGGTGGATTTTTTTGCACATTTTCTATATTTTTTTCTCGGTATACCGTACGGAATATCTCTTTTGTGTCTGAAGCAAATTAGGTATTGAATACGAGAAAAAAATGCCGAACAAATCTATCCGAAAAAAGTGCATCCAGTGCCTTAAAAGGCATTAAAAATACCGATTGTTTTTATTGGTTGTAAACAATTCTTAATTCCAACGGCATTTAAAACGCGGAGTGAAATAAGGGAGACAAATGTAGGTGCATAGAATTAAGATGTTGCCATGCAGTAACAAAATGGTACAATTTCTTTATGTTGCCAGTTTTGATTCGACAAATGTACTAAAAGCGTCAAAAGCACTAACAAAAAATATGAAAAGCGTACAGTTAGTGTTTTTTTTCCTTTGGCACTAACTGAATACTTTTCGCGTATTGGGGGGTCTGAAAAGCACTAAATCTAGTGCGAAAAGCACTAAGTTGGCATCCCTGATTCTGAGTCGATCGGTATACTTTAAGGTCTAGCAGTGTTATTTTCAGGTGTTACAAACATCTGCCGTAAAACAAACTTATAATACCCTGTACCACAGTGTGGTGTAGGGTATAAATACTATATAAATGTGGGGCTAATATGGAACCCTGAGGAACTCCACATCTAACTGCACCATAGTTAGAATACGATTCATCACCCTGAACACAAAAGCGCCTATCCGAAAAAAAACTATGAAATAGCTTAATGATTGATGGATCAAAACCAATCCTAATCATTTTGTACAGAATACCATTATGGTATGTCCTATCGAATGCCTTTTCGACGTCAAGAGAAACAGGTATTGTGCAATGACGGTTGCGTAGGTTGGTAATGACGTCGTTCTGAAACTTCAATAAGGCATCAACAGTTGAATGCCCTTTCCTAAATCCAAATTGTAAATTCGGAATATAATCATCGTCAACGCAATGCCCATTTTCCCACGAATTATATGCTCAAAGAGCTTTCCTAAATTAGACAAAAGTGAAATCGGTCTCAAATCATTAATGTCATCTCTATTTTTCTTCTTTCGGGTAGGTACTATCTTGGACGTCTTCCAAGGCCTTGGAAAATAGGCATTGTGAAGGCAATTGTTAAAAATGATGGTCAAGTATTCGATAGCCTTCGTAGGTAGTTTTCGAATTATGAAGTTGGATATAACATCCGATCCCGACGATCTTTTGTTGTTCAGTGATCCTATGTACCCTGGTACCTGATTCAGGTCGACCAGCCTATCACAGGAATGCGTATTGAGAGATGAGCATACCGCCGTGAATGTACGGACATGGTCGGGAGCCTCCAGAATGATTGTATCAATCGTCTCTTCAACATCCGTGGTATCGCGTTGTGGAGGAGAACCATTATAAATATCAGAAAAATGATTTCTCCTTGTCGATTTATCCTCAATAGGCTGACCATTCACCGATAGAGACCGAAGAGGTTCATTCCGGTTATATCCAATCATTCCATACACCTTTCTGTGAGCGGTAGGGCCGGGTCTAATATCACGTAGCCTTTGTCCAAACAAACTGGCCTGCTCAATCCCCACCTGTCTCTTAATAATAACAATAATCAGTTTAACCTGTTTCGATAACAACACATACTCCGAACCACATCTGCAGAAATTCCGGCGATATATCCTCTTCATTTCTCTTTCCCAACCATGTTTAATTCTATCCGAAACTACAAACTTTCTTCCCCTTAATTCAATCCTCTCGGAATGCAAGTCGCTCGTGGAGTTAACCACAGTCACGAATTCATCTATAAAGTCGTCAATCTCACCGTTCAACAGATTCCTGTTAGGATCCGGAAGGCGATCTGCAATCCTTCGCACTAAATCATCGCGGAAGGATTCCCAGTTCGTATTCCTGAATGACACATATGTTCGTGGATTATTAAGAATAATATCAAAATCGGGCAAAATCATTCGAAGTCGAAAGGGGAAATGGTCAGAAAAGGAAGGAAAATCGGAAACCTTTAATTCGTCCTGTCCCCATCGATCAAATTTGTTCTAACAATAAAGTGGTCCGAATATGATGACGCATTCGGGTAAAATGGGATACAATCAGAAATGCGCCCAAAATCCAGAGAATAGTGATCTATCCAGTCAAAAAGTGCATTACCATTCGTGTTCGTCATGGAATCACCCCACGACACATGCCTAGCATTCAAGTCACCGCCGAAGCACGAACCAAAGTACAAGCTACACGACGCAATATTGAAAGACTACCATATACCCTCGATCTATCAGGAGTTACAAGGAATGTAAATCGGCCCGAACAGTATTCTCCTTCCAGTACCATCCACCACGATATCCACGCTTATAAAAATGCCGGGAAAATTCAGACCTGAAATTCTCATCACACTAAATTTGATAGAATTCCGAATGGCTATACCAACCCCTTGAGAACTATTGTCTCTTATAAAATTATAATTGTCTAATCTAACCTTATGACAATTTCGTAAATGAGTTTCCTGGATAAATGCTATATCTATATTATTTGTACATAAAGTCTTCTCACGATCTATCCTACGACTCACCCCAATAAGTGATTTGACATTAAAAGTTAATAGATTGAAACATCTACGGACCATAATGTAGTTTAACCTTCGCTATCAGAGAAACACATCGCTCTTTGGCCTCCGTTTTAGACATATTTCTGTACTCCTTAATAAAGTTTTCTATTCTTGTTTCAAATGAAACAACTTCAGGTAACTAATTGGACATTTCCCAATGCATTCAACACATTACCTCTAGCCTTACTCTTCATCTCTGCTTCCTTCGTTCTCAATTTAACCATAAGTTCCTCATATTTCGCGTAAGCCGGACAACCACGACAGCTATCGGGATGACCTCGATTTCGACAATTTGAACAGAATGGCTTATTTTCCTCAGAAGATAAAAATTTACATTCACCTGGTCCATGTTTCTCATCACATTTCACGCAAACATATGGTCTGTTGCAATTTCGAGATAAATGCCCCCACTGCTGACATCTCCAACATTGTACATTTCTTTCCTTTGCATTCGCCTTTGGTTATTCCCATGTAACCTTTTGATCCAAAATATAACGAAATGACTTTATCTCGTCCACAGATTTCCCGGCGAACAAAGTGACCAAGAACAAACCTGTATCTATACCCTTCCTCTTCGAGAAGTCCGTAGAGAATTTGGAAACTGACTCAATAGTATTGGGAGCAATACGATCCAACTCTGCCTTAATCATCTACATTCGTCATCATATACCTCGCAAAACTACGCTATTCCGTTTAAACTCCTTAGGAGTAAATGAATATGATTCGACCTTACTTTCTCTTAGAAGGCGCATCATTTCAGAATTCGCCTGTGGGTCATTCAGATAAAGTTTGCTCTTGTTCTTACTCTTATTAATGATTCTGTATTCCATGTTTCTATTCTTCATATGTCCCACAAGGTTTCCTATATTCACATTAAAGAGAAAAATGGGTGGACAGAATGTCTTATTTCTAACAGATACATTATTAGTTTCCTTAGCAGCACTTTCCTCCTTGGAGAAACCAGGAACTTTTTCAATATTCAATGCGCAAATGTTGCCCAGCTTGATTGTATCGTCTTCTTTTGCTACTCAGGTGGTATATCTTAATACTCTATACCATCAGTTTTAGCAGAAAATGTTGCCGAATTGTCAGCAGCATCAGTGGACACTTGGAATGTAGTAACTTTCTCCATTGTCTGGAGCAATAGATATTTCCAGTTTTCTTCCCTACCTTTAATTTTGGAAATTGTACCATAGGAGTTATGGTGATGCCATATCCGGAAGTAGCTCTAAGATCTTGTTGCAAATTGATTTCATCTTCAGGCAATGCAGCCTTGTCATTCAGATGCGATTCTTCATTTAAAAATTCGATCATCAATACTTCAACAATAGTCGCCTTTGTCTTATGCGAGTTCGAGACTTTGTCAGGGGCCATTTCGCGGCAGAGCCTATCATTGCAAATTCAAATTATAAAGCAAATCAAAGCCTTTTTGTCAACAATAGGAACAAAATGTAAATTCAAATGTTCAGAACTTCAGAAAATTTTTCACAAATTTCCAGCGTCACGCAAATAAATATTTGATTTGTTTATTGAGCGGCCGATCCATCCGAAAAGTAGGACATTTTGTGAGGTTTCTTTACTTCTAACGTTATAAATATTATCGATAAATTTTTTTATAAACAGTTGTACCGAGATCGTGTTTTGTTTCAAAATCTTGTATAGTAAAACTAGAGTTCTCACCGAAATCCAACACAACTAACATTTCGTTATTTGTTAAATTTTGTTTCACTGTCTCAAAGTATGTAATTTGTTCTATATTATGAAACCATGCTTTAAAAGTTTGGGCAGTTTGTCCAAAAAATGTTCTATAAATTCTCCAGAACTTTCCATTTTTGTAACGAGTTCGGATCTGTCCGTTCTTGTCCACATCTTGTACTGCACAGTTTCTACATCACATCTTTCGAAATATTTTTTCAAAAATTCTTTGGTTCTTGTGAATCCAGGACATTTTGGACATTCTACAGGGGTTTCCAACAAGAGGTGTTATTTTGAATCACCCGGTATTTCGGTAGCTGTCACCTTTGACATTTGACAAGTAGAAACTACGCCATTACAAAAAATGGAACGATACACGATTCAACAACGCATTGAAATTATTAAAATTTGAAAAATCAAAAATCATCTTGACTGATGAGGCCCATTTCCACCTCGGTGGCTACGTCAACAAGCAAAATTGTCGCATCTGGGGCTAGGAAAACCCAAGAGTTATTGTTAAGAAGCCTCTCCATCCTCAACGTGTGACTGTTTGGTGCGGTTTATGGTCCGGCGGGGTCATTGGACCTTATTTTTTCGAAAATGTGGTTGGATCAACAGTTACGGTGAATGGATTGCGCTATAGAGAGATGATTACTGATTTTTTATGGTCGGAGTTTGATGGTATTGATCTGGAAAACTTGTACTTTCAACAAGACGGCGCTACGTGCCACACAAGCAACGAAACCATTTCTCTGTTACGGGAAAAGTTTCCGGACCGTGTTATCTCTCGAAGAGGTGATCACAATTGGCCACCGAGATCTTGTGATTTAACACCTTGCGACTTCTTCCTTTGGGCCACGTGAAAGATAAGGTCTACGCCAACAGCCCAGCGTCGATTCAAGACCTCAAAGATAGAATTCGTGAGACTATCGAGGACATAGGGCAGCCACTTTGCGATTTGGTTATGGATAATTTCATGAAAAGGATATGGCCCTATAAGCGTGGTCGTGGTGGCCATTTGGCTCATGTTGTTTTTCATTATTAACGGCATACCTTCCTCTTTATTATGAAATAAGCATCCGATCATTTATCTTAAAAAAATTCATTTTTCTTTGATTACCAAAATAACACCTTGTTGGAAAACCCTTTAGCATATAACATGCGCTGACTGGTGTTTCACATATCGCCATGTTTAGCCATTTATCATAATTGTTATAAAGTTGACTGATAAACCGTTTTTAAAGACACCTTCACACATCAGCTTCATATATTGGTGTATAACACAGACGCAAACAGAATGTGTTCCGCTACTTCCTGCTAATACGCATTCCTGTGGTTTCAAGGAGGCGAATTTAGAAAATCCAACTTTACACTCTGGATGCTCTTTCTAAAATTATGCATAAAACTCCTTACTTCTTGAACAAATGAACTCATTTCAGCAAAATAACATTCAACAGTTAATAAGACACGTGCAAGTCAAACAAAAATAACAAACCGAAATAAATAAACATCTGAAATAAATATCCAGGCACTCTTTTTAAAGATTAAATATTTAAAATCATATCCCAGATGTAAAACAAGAAAATAAATAACCACCCACTTAATCTAAGACTATTGTTCTTGCAAAAGTTCTGCAACATACCGAACAGAAACGATCTCCGTATAAATTCCTTAATTTGTATGCGTGGTACTAGAAGGCGAGTGGCGATAACGCCCATTTTTTCACTGGACTATAGGTACAATAAAATTATTACACTGCAAAAGAATTTTAAGTATCTGTGAGCACTGGTATTAATGTTATAAGCTGTTAACTTTTTGTACAAAATTGTTCCTTTTGTGAGAGGTACCAAAAGGGGCGGGGCATTTTTGTTCATCTTTTACAGACGGTGTAATGATTGCTATGTATGAAATTTCACAAGATTCGCATTAGTAGTTTGGAAGTTATAAGAGTTTTCACATTTCACAAAGTCCTAACCACTTGTGGGGGAGGTACCACAAAGAGTGGACCGAAGAAAATACTACCACGTACGAAATTTTAACCCCCTCATGCCCGATGTTGCGTATACGCAACATTGTATTTATGAGCCTCTAACTACCGTTATTTTAAATTTTTTGTTTTGAACCTTTCGCAGAAATATACCTGCATGTGTTGAGTGAGCTTACAGCTAATTGTTCGGTAGTCAGCTGCACACGCGTTCAGTTAGTAGCTATTTTCCCGAGAGCGTAGTTGACAAATTCATTGTGCAAAAAAACGTGGTTTTAAAAAAGTGTTAAAAAACATTAAAATAATTACTTCATCCTAAAATCAAGTTCAACAACTAAATAAAGGTATGTGAGTATTTAAAAAAAACCCCCTTGAAAATATTATTTAGTTTGTCTGTAATAATTTTGTAAATGTCGTGTTGCGTATATGCAACATTGGTCTATTGTGGTAATTTTCGAAAAATAAAACTTTTTTTGTATGTACATTCTAAGATGCGCCCAAAAGATCTGACTCAAGATGAGATTTAAATTTGCCAACTTTGATTGGGATGATTCGGCTGACGAGGAAAATGAAAAAGAAGATCGAAATATGGACGAAATTATAGAAGAAACTTTGCAAAAGTTTGATTGACCAATTTATTAGAAACGAGAATGATGGAGATTTGAATGAAAATGAAAACGTTGTACAGGAGGTGATGGAAAAAATTGATTTGAAAAGTTTGAAGTGGAGGAGTGCAGAGTTTATGGAAAGCGAGACCACTTGGAAAAGTGAATTATGCAGCAATGCGGTGAAAAACCCCATCGAATATTTTAGTACTTTCTTTGCGGATGGATTGTGGCAGAAAATATATGAGGAAACGAATTTATACGCCATGCAAACGAAGGGCATAGAATTGAAATGCACTGTGCCTGAAATGAAAAGGTTTGTTGGCATACTTCTTTACCTCGCAGTTGTGAAAATAGCAGCTTATAGAATGGCGTGGGCGGTCAATTTCAAACTAGCGGCCGTTGCAAATGACTTACCGAGAAACAGATTTGAAAAAATTAAACAGTTTTTCCATTTGAACGATAATTCTAAACAGCCTCAGAAGGGAACACCTGAATATGACAAGTTGTACAAGGTTCGGCCTTTGTTGGACGCCATAAAAAAATGCAATGAAATTTCGCAGGAAGAATTCCAAAGTATAGATGAGCAAATGATTGCATATAAAGGTAACTTATTATTTGTGAATACATTTCTGAATAACACAATAATACATTCTTTTCTTAGGTCAGCATAGTTTGAAACAATATCTTCCAATGAAGCCCCACAAGTGGGGTTTCAAAATGTTTACGAGAGCTGGTGTATATGGGATTATATATGATTTTACTCTGTACGTTGAAGAAGGAATGTGCAAGACTTATGGCTTGGGCATTTCATCAGATATCGTGCTATTTTTGTCATCCAATTTGCCAGTAAACCAAAATTTCAAACTGTTTTTTGACAATTGGTTTTCGTCAATAAGCTTGATGATTGCTCTGAAAGAAAAAGGCATATTGGCCGTTGGTACAATTACAAGCAACCGATTGAAAAATTGTGCTCTAATCAGTGAGAAAGACCTTCAAAAACGAGGACGAGGATCAAGCGATTTCAAATATGAAGCAACGCACAACTTGATTGCTTGTCGTTGGTATGATAACAAGAGCGTACAATTAGTTTCAAATTATACAGGTAAGAACCCCATTAGTGAATGCAACAGATGGTGCCGCAAAGAGAAGAAGTTTATAACTATACCTCGTCCAGGTATAGTTGAATTTTACAACAAACACATGGGAGGGGTTGATCTTGCGGACATGTTGCTTGAATTGAACAAAATCAACCACCGCTCAAATATATGGTACATGCGCATAGTATACTGGTGCATAAATTCAAGTTTAGTGAACAGTTGGTTGTTGTACCACAGAGACATCACACATACAGACGCCGAATTGAAGCATATGCCGCTCATAAATTTCCAATTGGATGTTGCTTCCGAGCTTTTGAACGCAAGTCAATCTACAGTTGTCGCCAAAAAGAGAGGTCGTCCATCATCATTCTTTTTGACAATGAAATCATCCCCGTCATCACCACCAGCTCCATCATCACCAGCTCCTTCTACGGGCTCTGAATCAAACCCCTATAAAATAGCTTATGTTGCAGACCCAGCAAAATCACTACGACAATGGCCGGAATTGGGAACAAGAGGAAGATGTAGAGTATGCAGCACTGGGTTTGCTAGCTGTAAATTCAGCAAATGTAATGTGCACTTGTGCTCCAATCCCCCAAAAAATTGTTTCGTGTCCTATCATACATAAATATAAATAAACGGCATTTGAAAAAAAATCAACTTGACTTTAAATATACATATAACACCATTGCCCAATGTTGCATATACGCAACATCCTGTAGCTCTTGAACCAGGACACCTAGGACATTAAACATTTTTGTCAGTTGATATTGAGGTCAACTCTAGCTCATATGTCTACTCAAAACATTTTAGCCACGCCCATTTTAATTCGGGCATGAGAGGGCTAAGTCATTCGGTCAATCATTTTCAGAGTTATCGCACGAATCATTCAGTCAAATAGAGAGACGGACGGACATTAATTTATTCATATTTTTTTAACCCATGGAGGACCCATGTTGAAAATTTTACATTTTGTGGGAAAATAAGTGGTTGATTAATAAAAATAAAATGGAGAAAATTGAAGATACGCTTTTCAGGATAATCAAGGATTAAGGACATTTTCATCCTTTTGACGTCCTTAATACTAACAAATTGATCACTTCATTTGCAATTCTTAGAGAGGACGTTAAAATCTTTCAAATGGTACATATATCATTTAAATCTGACATTCCGTTCAAAAGTTATGAAGATTTAAAAAAGGCTACATTTGTAAAAAAAAATGTTGTAGGTGACCAACTTTGGCACCCTATAAAATCTAAACCGTTATGAATTTGGACAATTGGTAATACGAAATTGACAATAAATGAAATCGAAAGGGTCAAATATTCAAATTGTCATTTTTGGGTCGTTTTATTTTGGAATTACCCTGATATAAAGCATAAGAAATTAAAAAAAGAAAATGTTATTTCTTATAGCTTTTTCCTTGGACTTTTCATAAAAAATACAAATTTTGTCTAAAACAGTTTATTTCCGTCACTTTTCGCGGAAATAAAAATATAAATAGAAGCTACATTAGAATCTGAACATCTTCACCAAAATACAAAGAAACAATTTCTGAAAAAAATCAACACACAAAATATAGTTGAAAACACATACAATAGCCTAATCTAAATCCAAGTACATTTGTTTTGCTAAACTAGTATTTGGTGTGTCCTCCCTTATTCTGAATGACAGATAAAATGCGATGTGGCATTGAGTTTATCAAGTTTTGAATTGTAATGTGATTTCCGACCAAAATTCCTTTATTGTATATTTTACCTCATTTAATGTCGAGAATTGTCTTCCACGCTCATATACTTTTGCTGCGAGTATGACCCATACATTTTTGTCGGATTGCAATCGGGACTGCATGCCGGCCATGGCAATAAATTAATATTTTTTTCCGAAAACCAAGCATTCGTTCGATGCGATGTGTGAATTTAAGCGTTGTCCTGCTGAAAAATTATGCCATCATCCAAATGTTCATCAATATGTGTTAGTAAAACATCATCTTGCAATTCAATATACATTTCCGAATTCATTTTGCTCGAATAAAACACCAACAAAAATATTTTCTTATTCCAGCATCTCAAGAAAAATGAGAATGTTTGTTGCTGCGTTAAAACGAATGTCATATCACAAATGCATCACATTTCAAAAGCAAGTGTAGTTGATATTCAAATTAAACCGTTATCCCAGTAACTGTACTTGATTTGCATTTCACGCTCAGTGTAAAAATAAATATTGTAACTTTTCTTCATTTCATAAAAGTGAGAGATACGTAAGGGGCGTGGCAATAACGCCCACTTTGTACTGGACTGTACAAAAACATTACACTGCACAAAATTGCAAGTATTTGTATGCACTGGTAATAATTTTATAAGCTGTTAACTTTTTGTGCCGATTGGTCACTTTCGTTCTTTTTTGTCCAGCTTATAGAGACGGTAAAATGATTACTATCGGGTCTGTTCTGTAGCAAGGTGATTTGATATCACGGTGATTTTAAAATCACCGTCGACTTAAAATCAATGTTGGAGTTCGAAATCGCCCTGTTTATTATTCATAGCCTCCCAAAAAAGATTGTTCGAATTATGTTCGCTTGATTTCGAACTCCAAAAGTGATTTTAAGTCGCTGGTGATTTTAAAATCACCGTGATATCAAATCGCCGTGATTACAGAACAGACCCGTATGTATGAAATTTTACAAAATTCCCATGAGTAATATAGAAGTTATAAGAGT
The DNA here is from genome assembly GCA_963930755.1 of Eudasyphora cyanicolor. Taxonomy (NCBI): domain Eukaryota; kingdom Metazoa; phylum Arthropoda; class Insecta; order Diptera; family Muscidae; genus Eudasyphora; species Eudasyphora cyanicolor. Next base: position 74,268,429 of record OZ005737.1, on the reverse strand, counting down.
TTTAACTTGCCCAAAAATATTAACCAAACATAAACTAGGTTTGAATAAAATATTACCACGTACGAAATTTTAAGTCATTCGGTCACTCCTTTATCTGGTTATAGTTAGCACCAGTCAATCGAACTGACAGACGGACGGACATTAATTAATTCATATTTGTTTAACCCATGAAGAGTCAATGCTGAATTAAAATATAGAAATAAAAAGTTGCGCTTTAAAAAAATGTAATGCTAAATATGTATTTTCTCAAACTGAAATTCGAATAAATTTGTCAAGTTTTTTTTAAATATATTTAGAGAAATTCCAAAACAATAGTTTTATGTGTAAGCACACACGTTTTGTTTGAGAAAGTTTGTTCGCAAATATATTTTGTAGTAAAGCACGGTACTATGTTCCGGTTTCACGCTGAAATCCCATACAAAAAACAAAGTTGTAACAAAATTAGTGAAATTTTTTCATTTGTGGTACTATGTGAGAAATTGACACTTTGCGCCGCTACAAATTAATTGAACGCCGCAACAAATTGAATGCCGCCAGCATTGTACTCCTATTTATTTATATTCATGTTTGTCCGCGAGAAATTCAACTGTTGTAAATATTAGCAATAAAATTTCCTAAAGGTGGGTACTATGTTTTTTCACCTTGAAAAAATTCCACAAAATATTATTTCATGTTGAAAAATGGAACGCTTTTTTACTAAAGTTGCATTGCATTGTTTAAGTGTGTGTGTCGAAATGTCACTTTTATATGAATGTGTGTGTGCTTTTCTTGAAAACAAACACGAGTTTAAATTCCAATCAATAAACAATTAAATGGAATAATGCCGACTTAGAAAGTAGTTAATTTAAATTGCAGAAAGGCAATATTGTTGAAGATCATTGTGGTAATGTTATACATAAATTATTTATTTTGTGTTGATACGATGGCGATGCTTGTGAGGCATCAGAAGCCAGGGTAATACAATGTTACAAATAACAAAATAATTTCCTACTGTTTTACGAATATAAATAAATAAAATGATGTTGTGATGAACCGATAAAGATGTTTTACTATTTTTTTAAGGATTTACATTATAATTGTTGACATATATAAATTATCCCTCTGCTGCGCTGCTCCGCCTCTAGACGGGCATCAGTTAAATTGCAAAAGCTCGAAAAGTAATTTTGTTGTTTTTGTTAAATGCAATTCTGCTTGTAGACGATCTATCAGTCTTCATTTTGTTGTTTGTCGTATGTCCGTAGCACGTATAGTTTTTATGTTACATCATATTGAATTGAAGAAAGACAAAAAAAAGTGAAATAAATTATTTACATATTCAATTTTCCATATTCAATTCTAATAAGTTATCCTCGTCAGATTGAATCGAAAAATTATTCGGTAAGTAGATAAGAGTGTTTCCTATGAAATAGTTTAATTGGTTTTTGCTGGTGAGAAGTTTTAACATAAAATAATTAAATTTTCTCGTGGCCGTCTAGAGGCAGAGTCGCGCAGTCAACCCAATTTTTTCTTGTATGTTATATTATTTTATACAGTGTTCGGGCACATGTTTTCAGCTATTTTAACCTCATTTTTCATCTTAAGCCAGCCATGTCGCGCCGCAAGACGTATTATAATCTATCGAAGATGTCCGAAGATGAAGTCACTCAGTTAATGGACTCGATATCCAGCGCTGAGGACACCGGCGATGAATCAAATGATGAAGATTTTGATAGCGACGACGATGTTGCTGATCCCGATTTAATGTGTACGGAAGACGAATTGATGATCGATCAATGTTTATTAGAATCAAGTGAACTATCGAATGCAAGTGACATTAATCCCAGTGGTTTGGATGATACCGTACAAAGTGTCTCTTTTTCGCAAATGCCATCGGCTTGGAAGGCTATGACAAATTGTATAAAATACGATCACGGGTCAACCATTTCAATAATGGAAACCTTATAACCTCATAAATGGGGCACAAAGTTTTTCGTATTTTGCGATTCTACTGGATTCTCGTATGCGTTCGAGGTTTATTCTGGCGCCGGCGACAACATTACACCTGACAATGCACCTGATTTGGGGGCTTCGTCCAATGTTGTCATCCGTTTGTCCGCCAAAGTGCCAAATCACATTAATCACATAATGTACTTTGACAACTTCTATACGTCGTTGGGCTTGCTGGCGTACCTCAGAAGCCGTGGGATCTACAGTTTGGGGACTGTGCGGCCAAATCGCGTTCCAAATATAAAATTATCGAGCGTTTGGCATCGATATAAGTAATGTTTTATGGCAAGATAACAGGCCAGTTCGCTTGTTGTCCACATATGTCGGTGTATTGCCGTTTATTTCCCGCCAAGCTTTGAATCAGTCATCCCAAAAATCAACACGCTGGGACCGAAAGAACAGAATAAACGTGGATATCGACTGTCCGTATATAATCAGGGAGTACAATCATCACATGGGCGGCGTAGACCTAATGGATGGTTTGCTTGGCAGGTATCATATACGTATGAAAACGAAGAAGTGGACCAACCGCATCTTTTATCACCTGTTGGATGTGGCGATGACGAACGCATATATCCTTTATCAACGATTGCACAAGACAAATACTCGCCAGAAAAACATCGATTTACCCACATTTCGCGCGGAAGTCGCCGATTGCTTGTGCCAAATGGATAATAAAAGATCGGTAGGTCGCCCATCTGCAACTCGCCACAAAGAGTAATTACCACAGTGTACCGACCCCTGCCTGATGTTCGATATGACAATGTTGGTCACTGGTGCATTTTCCTCGATCGCAGCGGCAAAAAACAGTGCAAATTGACCGGATGCAAATCAGAGACGCAAGCCTATTGCACACAATGCAAGCTAAATCTTTGCAAATCGACAGCCAAACAGTGCTTTATAAATTTCCATAAGCAATAGGAGCTCTTACCATTTAATTTACATATATATTTCCCCAATTTCACTCAATAAAAATATTATTTCCGTATTTCACCTGTTTAATTTTTTTATTGTGAATGCGCAACTCCGCCTCAAGGCGGACACCATATTTTTACCTGTGCCAGGTGAAAACGACTTTAAATCGAAAATCTGAGTATGAGGTGTTTCTCAGCGACCGAATATTAGTCTATTTTGATTTTTTTAGCAAAATCGAAGGCTGGCGCAGCAGAGGGTTATACTTCCATCCATAAAAGGAATTTCTTCTTCCAACTCGTATGGCTGGCAAGAACTCACTATGTTCTTAATAACCATATAAAAACGAGATCACAGGCACTGCCCAATTCCATTGTCCTACTGCTTCGGTAGCGTTAGCCGTCCACAAAGTTTTTCCAGGCTTTTCGTCACGATTGTTCTGAACATAGAAACGTAAAAGTACATATGTATGTAATTACAAGTCAAATTCCACATTATTACATGTCCATCCAGTGTTTTGCACATTTTTTGCTTTGCTATCCAATCGAAATATCGCTCTTCTCGTTTATTTCACATACATAATTACTTTCCGTTCCAAATCTTACATTACTTTTCTTTATTTCAGATAATTTAATTTAGTATTCTTTATTAGGAAATTTTATTGCTAACATTTACAACAGTTGAATTTCTCGCGGACATACACGAATATAAATAAATAGGAGTACAATGCTGGCGGCTTCAATTTGTTGCGGCGTTCAATTAATTTGTAGCGGCGAAAAATGTCAATTTCTCACGTTGAAATAAACATAGTACCACAAATGAAAAAATTTCACTCAAATGTTCACAACTTTATTTTGTGTATGGGATTTCAGCGTGAAAACGGAACATAGTACCGTGCTTAATACAGAATCCTAAATTAAATTATCTGAAATAAAACTAATGCAAAGCTTTGAAACGGAAAAAATTATGTATATGGAATAAACGAGAAGTGCGACATTCCGATTGGATAGCAAAGCAAAAAATGTGCAAAACACTGGGAGGACATGTAACTATATGTAATAATGTGGAATTTGCCTTGTGATTACATACATATGTACATTTACGTTTTTATGTTTAGAACAATTGTGCCGTAAAGCCTGGAGAAACATTGTGGGCGGCTAACGCTACCAATGCAGTAGGACAATGGAATTGGACAGTGCCTGTGATTCCGATTTGGAAGTGGTTGTAAAGAACATAGTGAGTTCTTGTCAGCCATAGAAGTTGGACGAAGATATTCCGTTTATAGATGGAAGTATGTCAGCAAATATAATGTAAATCCTTAAAAATAATAATTAAACATCTTTTTGGTTCATCAAAACAACATTTTATTTATTTATATTCGTAAAACAGTAGGACATTAATTTGTTATTTGTAACATTCGCCCTTATTCCAGTTGGCGTCGTCGACGTCGATTCTTAGTCAACACTGTTTAGATTCTTCATAAATTTTGAAATTTTTTTAAGTTATAAAAAGGGTTTTTGTTATTTCATGGATACCAAAAACATTCGTTTTGGCGTAAAGATTACAAAGCTAGAACTTCATAGATATGACGTAAATGATGTGACGACGTCGATGACGCCAACTGGAATAAGGGCGATTGTATTACCCTGGCTTCTGATGCATCACAAGCATCGCCATCGTATTAACACAAAATAAATAATTTATGTATAACATTAGCACAATGATCTTCAACAATATTTCCTCTCTGCAATTTAAATTAACTATTTTCTAAGTCGGCATTATTCCATTAAATTGTTTATTGATTAGAATTTTAACTCGTGTTGGTTTTCAAGAAAAGCAAAAAAAATTGACGTGCTTATACACACACACTCGTTCCATTTTTCAACTTGAATAACATTGTGGAATTTTTCAAGCTGAAAAACATAGTACCCACCTTAAGATATTAACATGTCTGTCCCAAATACATTTTGATTTTCAAATAAAATTTATAAAAGGTTAGACACTGAAAAGGAGTTAAATACGGTAAAATATAATAAATAAAATATAAATTATGTCAGACATATTTTCGGTATTAAGATTTTCACCCTTATTTTAATTAAAGCACGGTACTATGTTCCGGTTTCACGCTGAAATCCCATACAAAAAAAAACAAAGTTGTGAAAATATGAGTGAAATTTTTTCATTGTGGTACTATGTTTTTTCAACGTGAGAAATTTACATTTTGCGCCGATACAAATTAATTGAACGCCGCAACAAATTGAAGGCGCCAGCATTGTACTCCTATTTATTTATATTCATATTTATCCGCCAGAAATTCAACTGTTGTAAATATTAGCAATAAAATTTCTAATAAAGAATACTAAATTAAATTATCTGAAATAAAGAAGACTAATGCAAAGGACGGAAAATAATTATGTACATGGAATAAACGAGAAGAGTGACATTCCGATTGGATAGCAAAGCAAAAAATGTGCAAAGCACAGGAAGGACATGTAACTATGTATATGTAATAATGTGGAATTTGTCTTGTACATTTACGTTTGTATGTTTAGAACAATCGTGACGAAAAGCCTTGAAAACTTTGTGGACTACTAACGCTACCGAAGCAGTAGGACAATGGAATTGGGAAATGCCTGTGATCTCGTTTTTAAATGGTTATAAAGAAGATAGTGAGTTCTTGCCAGTCATAGGAGTGGGCAGAAGAAATTCCGCTTATGGATGGAAGTTTAATTTATATATGTCAACAAATATAATGTAAATCCTTAAAAATAATAATTAAACATCTTTTCGGTCATCAAAACATCATTTTGGTGCCCGGATTTAATGCCAATGGACATAACGCCCAAAATTTGTTTTGGGCCTTATGACCACCTTTGGGGGTGTCATAAAGCCCAATTTTTTTTGGCGTTATGTCCTAACTCATAGAGGTCATAAAGCCCCAAAAAAATCGGTAAAAAAAACCAAAAATTTTTTTGGCGTTATGACCGCCAAGAAAGCGGACTTAAAGCCCAATATTATTTCTTCGTTTTAAGAAGACATATGTTATGAACTGGCACTTCTGTAATTGAAATCTAGTTTGAAATGTACAGTTACATTAACTCGAGCAGAAGTTATTGAAAGATGTGAGTGATGAATTTATTATCACAGTGTGTCGGGAACAGCGGACCATAATGAGTGTCGATATGGAATTTGAATTTGTCGCGGGCGCTCGCCGAAATTGTGAACTTGTATACACTCCCCACAATAAGCAACTTTATAAGTATAAAGCACAATATAAAACTAAAAAAAACCAGGACGTGAAAAGATATATTTGCTATCAACCAAATTGTAAAGCTGCGATTGCAATTATAAATCAAGAACAATGCAGCCAGAGTATTTCAAGTTCTAAACATGCAGAACATCCTAATCAAGAACTCCAGATGAAGGAATAGAAACTGAAGAAATCCATAAAAGAAGAAGTTGCCAAGCCAACACTGCAAAAGAATAAAGTGCGCAATGTATTTAATGCAGAATGTCGCAAATCAAAAGACAGTGCAGACCTTGTGGTATTTAAAAAAATGCAACGAAACTTGCACGCTACGTGTTACACAACCGAAGCTACACTCGATGTTTTGCGCCCTGTTTTTGAAGATCGCATATTCAGCCGCAGAGCTGATGTCGTTTGGCCACCTCGGAGCTGCGATTTGACACCGTTGGACTATTACTTGTGGGGTGCCCTCAAAGATAAGTGTTACGCCGACAAGCCAGAGACAATTGACGCTTTAAAGGACAATATTCGTGAAGCCATTGGTGAAATTCAGCTGCACACAATCGATAATGTGCTTAAAAATTGGACCAATCGTGTAGGCTACTGCATGGCCAGCCGAGGCAGCCATTTGAATGCAATTATTTTCCATTATTAACCGGAAGGATTGTACTTTCAAATAAAAAATGAAATTTAAGAAAATATTCCGTAGTTTTTTTATAGCATTTTCAAAAAAAAAGTTATTTGGCGGACCCTTTACAAATAAAATCATTGTTTACGAATTTATCCAAACATATTTTATTTTCTAAATTCTTTAGTGTAAATAAATATTTGTTCCGGAAATAATAGTCCCAAATAAAAACATATTTGGATGTAAACAAAGAAGTGTTTCGAATAATATTTTTCCAAATACTTTATACTTTTTGAAGAATTTTTTAAAATCTTTTATTAAATTGGATTTTGCATATCATACATACGTAAGTCAACCTATTTTTGTTATTAATAAGGTATTTAAAATGCAAAAACACTTAAATATACTAACCAAAAAAAAAAGTTGGACATTCGAAAACGGTCAGTAAAGTAAATAAAGAATTAATGAAATATGGAATATGTCCAACTTTTCTTTTTGCTTCGAAAACTTGGATAAATAATTTGTATAATATTAATATGTGCCCACATCGGCGGCCGGAAGTTGGACACCAAGAAAACGCACCCCAAATTGAAAATGAAAGTGCGCCCCAAAGATAAGTGTGGGGTGCCCTCAAAGATAAGTGTTACGCCGACAAGCCAGAGACAATTGACGCTTTAAAGGACAATATTCGTGAAGCCATTGGTGAAATACAGCTGCACACAATCGATAATGTGCTTAAAAATTGGACCAATCGTGTAGGCTACTGCATGGCCAGCCGAGGCAGCCATTTGAATGCAATTATTTTCCATTATTAACCGGAAGGATTGTACTTTCAAATAAAAAATGAAATTTAAGAAAATATTCAGTAGTTTTTTTATAGCATTTTCAAAAAAAAAAGTTCTTTGGCGGACCCTTTACAAATAAAATCATTGTTTACGAATTTATCCAAACATATTTTATTTTCTAAATTCTTTAGTGTAAATAAATAATTGTTCCGGAAATAATAGTCCCAAATAAAAACATATTTGGATGTAAACAAAGAAGTGTTTCGAATAATATTTTTCCAAATACTTTATACTTTTTGAAGAATTTTTTAAAATCTTTTATTAAATTGGATTTTGCATATCATACATACGTAAGTCAACCTATTTTTGTTATTAATAAGGTATTTAAAAATGCAAAAACACTTCAATATACTAACCAAAAAAAAAAAGTTGGACATTCGAAAACGGTCAGTAAAGTAAATAAAGAATAAATGAAATATGGAATATGTCCAACTTTACTTTTTGCTTCGAAAACTTGGATAAATAATTTGTATAATATTAATATGTGCCCACATCGGCGGCCGGAAGTTGGACACCAAGAAAACGCACCCCAAATTGAAAATGAAAATGCGCCCCAAAGATAAGTGTGGGGTGCCCTCAAAGATAAGTGTTACGCCGACAAGCCAGAGACAATTGACGCTTTAAAGGACAATATTCGTGAAGCCATTGGTGAAATACAGCTGCACACAATCGATAATGTGCTTAAAAATTGGGCCAATCGTGTAGGCTACTGCATGGCCAGCCGAGGCAGCCATTTGAATGCAATTATTTTCCATTATTAACCGGAAGGATTGTACTTTCAAATAAAAAATGAAATTTAAGAAAATATTCAGTAGTTTTTTTATAGCATTTTCAAAAAAAAAAGTTCTTTGGCGGACCCTTTACAAATAAAATCATTGTTTACGAATTTATCCAAACATATTTTATTTTCTAAATTCTTTAGTGTAAATAAATAATTGTTCCGGAAATAATAGTCCCAAATAAAAACATATTTGGATGTAAATAAAGAAGTGTTTCGAATAATATTTTTCCAAATACTTTATACTTTTTGAAGATTTTTTTAAAATCTTTTATTAAATTGGATTTTGCATATCATACATACGTAAGTCAACCTATTTTTGTTATTAATAAGGTATTTAAAAATGCAAAAACACTTAAATATACTAACCAAAAAAAAAAAGTTGGACATTCGAAAACGGTCAGTAAAGTAAATAAAGAATTAATGAAATATGGAATATGTCCAACTTTTCTTTTTGCTTCGAAAACTTGGATAAATAATTTGTATAATATTAATATGTGCCCACATCGGCGGCCGGAAGTTGGACACCAAGAAAACGCACCCCAAATTGAAAATGAAAGTGCGCCCCAAATCTCTAAATCTGGTGAGTACGTAATAATACTCGTATACGAACCTATTTTCTATTTATAAAACTTTTCCTGTGCGGTCGGCCTTCGGCCTCTCTTAAAGACTTTCTTCTATGGACAGGATCAAAAGTTGGCAACGTGAAGAACATTTTGTAAGCGTAGCCTCTCCTGTTTCTAAATTTATAGATGAAAATTAGCCCCAAAAAGCCCCAGACATGAAAGACCTCTTCTTACGACCATGAATTTAAAATGAAATTAAGCCCCAACAACAATTGGTGTTGTTTGACATGTTATTTTTGGGGCCCATATTCATAAAAATATTGGGGTGTATTTTCCTGGGGCCCATTTTCATTCCGCCGCCCACATCACTTCACATTTTCGTTGACCACTTCATTCTCTCAGACCGTCGATAAGGAATTTTGGTAAGAGTATGTATGTGCCCACACCTGCTCTACATATAAACGATGTGCCAACGACGAAGAGAATGGAATCATTCGCAAGTGACCGGCGAGGAGGCAAGACCTCACGTGAAGTGAAATAAAGATTAAAAAGTGAAAAAGTTCATTTTGTTAAACTTAGTAAAAAAGTCGAAATGGAGAAAAATTGTGAAAGTGAGGCCTTTGCTAGAGCATTGGCGGGGAATATAACCCTCGTCAATACGGGCCAAAAGGGCGAGCCGACGAGACCTTCTGGTCTCGAAGACACTACAACTGCGACGATGATCTCGGAAATTTAATGATTAGTGGTGCCCAGTATACGGCACAATTGGCCGAGGGCTCCTCCACTCCAATTTTAGGAGATCCAACACTGCCTCACCCTACGACAATATGAAGCTTCAGGCTCTGGTGGTCATAAACTGCCTTAATGTCGGTCGACAGAGCCAGTCGAAGGAGCCATTTGTCGTCGGAGACACAAAGGCACTTAGTAACTTCACCTTAAAAGAGACCTTGTTTTCAAAAAAACACTTGCAGAGTGGCCTCTTGGCCATTAGCGCGATTTTTCTCTTCGAGGATCTTAAGGCTTTCTTCATTTCAACCAACGTCGCTTCCATTTTTGAATGGTCGTAAGAAGAGGTCTTGCGCCTCTTCCGGCGCTTGCGTTCAGCACTGTCATTCGCTGTGCTGTCAGACATCTTGGAATCACACTCCAGGGTCGACTCGCCGGAGAGATTTGCGGCTTTCATAACACCAGCTCTCTTAACAAGCCTTTTACAAGCGGACTTGTCAGGAAAATTCGGCAAAATAGGCCTGTGAAGACCCTCAGCACAATTGGCTGGAAAATCAAATTGTTGTATGTTGACAGTAGTTTTCTTCAACGTTACAGGGCAATCAGGCCTCTGAACGAAACATTCAGGTAAGGGCGTGTTTCGAGTGGACTCAAATGTGTGATTAAAAAAGCCTAAGTGAAAAAGCTCCTAAAGCCATAAAAGTGGAAAAAATAGAAAAATTTCCAAAAAGTGTTTTGCCGACGGGAATTAATCTCCCGATCGACAGGTTGGACGACAAATTGTCTGCTTTTGGCGGGCAATTTCGTGCTAGAGACGATTTAGAGAGTTCCGTCGACGGGATTCCTGAGAAGAGTGTTTCGGCTGACAGTTTCGTCAACCGCGATTTTGGACCTAGTGGGGCCCCGGAGGGTCTTGATTTAGCGGGTCTGTCGCGCGCCCATTTGGCGCCAAAAACGGGACCCGAAGGTTTCGTCGACCGGGCAGATTTTGACACCCCTTCACCTGAGGGTTTCGTCAATAGGGCTGTTTTTAAGTGTATACGCCCAGATAATCGCAATTCTGGGCGTTTAGACGCCATGTCGGACACCGGCGGTACCACCGACGGCGTTAAGAGTGCTGCTGATGGCAAGCAGAGAAAGCGGAAGAAGAAGAGCTGCTGCAGCTGCAGTGGCGATTCGCCATATGAGGGACTGAAGATTTCTCTTCAACTGGATAAATTGAACGAGACAATCTTGCGTCTCGAGAGGGCGAACCGTGAACTTTTGGAGGAGTTAACGGCCCTTAAGTTGGAGAAGGCCGCTGGTTTCCAGGCGGCGAAGGAAGTGCCTGCAGGACCCCCTGCAGATGAGCAGATGTCGACCGAGGCAGCCGAAGTCCTCGGTTCGACGAAGGAAGTTCCCACAGGGTCCCCTGTGGATGAGGCGATGTCGGTCGAGGCAGCCGAAGTCCTCGGGCCAAAAGAGAAGGAAGATAATGTGGCACTGCCGGCTGCATCTGGCGGAAGCAAGGGTGCCATACCGAAACAGGTACCCTTGAAGAAGAAGACGACTGCTGCGGTCAAGACTGCGGCACTGAAGCACAGAAGAGTGCTGTTGGTTCCCCAACCGGGGAGGCGAAGGCCGGCGGTGGCAGGGGCCTTCCTGCCATTACCGTTTATGATGTCGGGGTCAAGGTGATCGCCGAGATGCTCGGAAGGAGACTCGCTCCACGAGATTTTATATGTAAGATGGTAAGAAAGTCAGTAATTTCTTTGAGAGTTTTCGGGTTAGATAAGTTTGTTCTGGCTAGGACTTTGTTGACTGATAGAGGATACAAGTTCCACACCCATACGCCTAGGGCTCTCCTACCGTATGCGGTTGTGGCTGAGGGACTTTCGAATTATTACAGTGCGGATCAGATAAGGGGTTATTTGCAATCGCAGGTTTCATTCAATGTCGAGGTTTTGAGCGCAGTTTGTCTTTCTGAAGACAAATGGCTGCTCCGGTTCTCTCGGGCGACTGAGTTAGAGAGATTGTATAAATTGGATAGGGCCTTAGAATGCAAGGTTCGTTTCAGAAAGGATAGAGGGCGCGAGATAACGCAGTGTTTCAACTGCCAAAGGTACGGCCACGTCTCGTCGAATTGAGGCATGCCATACCGGTGTGTGAAGTGTGGCCAGTCGCACGGACCGGCGAAATGCTCCATTCCCCCGGAGGACGTGGATGGAAAGGAGGCAGTGCAGACAGATCCGGTCACTGGTAAGGTGATCCAGGTTGAGGCCCAGCCAGTCAAGTGCGCCAATTGTGATGTTGAGGGGCATGCTGCTAGCTCCCCCGAGTGCCCGAGAAGAAATGCCATCCTCCTGCAGAGGACCCAACGCAGGGAGGAGGCGAAGGAGGCCCAACGGTCCGGTCGACTGGTGGGGGTTAGAACCGGCGTATCGTACGCTGCTGCGGCTGGGGCCCGTCGCAGCACTACCCCGGCGACGATAGTGGCTCGTACTGGCGACTTAGGGACAGTTCAGGGCTCCTACTGCACTACATCTTACTACATTTCACAACTCGACTGCAGTATATAATTTTGAGATAATGCAACTCAAACATTTTCAGGTTTTCCCATTTGTATTTGTGCTAATGTCACGAAAAACACAAAAGGCGTATGAGCATATATTTCAGTTTATTGATGCCAATCTTCTCGAACTGAAACCAGCAACCATTGTTAGTGACTACGAAAAAGCACTTCGCAATGGCATTGCAAAGGTATTCCCGGAAGCAAGACTCAAAGGCTGTTGGTTCCATTATTGCCAAGCTTTAAGGAGGAAGTTACAAAAAAGTAGAGAGTTGGCTCGGAAGGTAAAGACAACCGACGAAGCTAGGAGAATTTTTAAGAAATGTATGGTGTTGCCACTGCTTCCTCCGAAAGAAATACGGAACGCCTTCAAGATGTGCAAGTTGGAAGCTTATTCGGAGGTAGCATGCGTCAGCAATGATAACAACATTTTCGATCAGTTCTTCGAGTACTTTGAGTGCCAGTGGATGTCTAAGGTATTATTAGAGAATGTGTGTGCATACCTTACATTATTATTTTTATTATTATTATTTGGAATTTTTCAGGAAACTCCTGAAAAGTTCTCAGTCTATGGAGAATGTATAAGGACAACTAGTGCTGTCGAAGGATACAACAGCAGGTTGTCTACGCAGATACCAATGCACGGTAATTTTTGGGACTTCCTTCAGGTAATTAAACAAGAGGAGTTCCAGAAACATACGGAATTGAAGCAAGTAATTGACGGTATCCTCAAAATCTCAGAGTCACCAAAAAAGAGAATATAAGATCGCAGTGAACATATAAAAATATTATCAGCAAAACTCAGATTAAAGGAAAATACTACAAAACGCTTTCTGCAGTTAATGACTAACAAATTGAATAACCTTTCGCCAAAAATTTTGGAAAATACCAGCGCAGCTATAATTGACGAGCCGGACTCTTCAGACGAAGAAAGTGCTGCAACTTCCAGTGATAGTGTGTTATGCGAGATCTGCTTCAAAAATAAGAAGAACACTTTAATGAAGCCTTGCAAGCACGCAAAAATTTGTCATCCTTGTTTCGGAAAAATCACGAAGAAAAGGGGACCCTTACATTATGCCCATTTTGTAGGCAAATTGTAGGGGCTGTTGAAGAAATTTTTATTTAAAGCGTTCTTATCTTATTATTATTTCTTAGAATTTCTTTTCGTTACTATATCTACTATTTTTAAGGGTTATGTTCCTTGTAAATATACAAATTTATATTGACTTTTTTTTCAAATTACACAATAAATAAATGAAGCTATGAATTACCAACATGTTGTACTTAAACTTTTTAAAAAATGGTCATAAAGCCCATTGGTTTTATGACCGCCACCAGGGCGGACATAACGCCCAAAAAAATAATGGGCTTTATGACACCATAAAGCATAGGACATAAAGCCCAAAATTTTTTTTGGGCGTTATGTCCATTGGCGTTAAGCCGGGCACCCATCATTTTCTTTATTTATATTAACTATTAACTTAACCTGGCTCCTGATGCCTAACAAGCATCGCCATCGTATCAACACAAAATAAATAATTTATCTATAGCAGCACAATGATTTTCAACAATATTTCCTTTCTGCAATTTAAATTAACTATTTTATAAGTCGGCATTATTTAATTTAATTGTTTATTGATTAGAATTTAAACTCGTGTTTGTTTTCAAGAAAAGGAAAAATGCACATGCTTTTACACACACATTCATATAAAAGTGACATTTCGACACACACACTTCAAAAATGCAATGCTACTTTAGTCAAAAAGCGTTCCTTTTTTCAACTTGAAATAACATTTTGTGGAACTTTTTCAAGCTGAAAAAACATAGTACCCACCTTAATAGTCTAAAGTTACCAAAAGAATTTCTAAATACAAAATTTAAATCATATATTGTACACGGGGCAAAATCGCATTTTTTGATATGTTTGAATTGAAAGGAAATATAGTTGTAACACAAATTTTTAAATATTATATAAGTATATTTTTGAGCAAATAATTTTTATTTGAAAATCAATAAAATATATTTGGAACGCATATATTAATATATTACAACAACATATGTTTGCAAACTAAATTTCTCAAATAAAATATGTGTTTAAATAAAGGGTCCGCCATCTAACTTTTTTTTTTAAATAGTGCTTATTTCGTGAATGGTAACACTTAGCTCATGTCTGATTTGACAGATAATTAGTTTTATCCTTCCGCTGAACGAATAGGTTGTGTATACGCTTGAACAACGCTGGGAAATATTGCGACATTACTTCGAAAATTTTGATTTTCAATTTTTTTTCATTTGATTTTGATTTTTGCATTTTGATCTTGGCGGGTATGTAAACAAGCAAAATTGTGGCATTTGGGGCACAGAAAACCCGCACGCATACATTGAAAAGCCGATACACCCAAAACGAGTCACTGTTTGGTGCGGATTTTGGCCCAGTGGCATAATTGGGCCATTTTTCTTCGAAAATGAGCAAGGAGTGGCCGTTACAGCCAATGGCGATCGTTATCGGGAATTTTTGTTCACAAAAATTGAAGAGGAGGATATTGGCAACATTTGGTTTCAACAGGACGGCGCACAGTGTATTATGAGCGGCTAAAACTCCAAATTTTCATGGGGCCCAATCTCAAAATGTTTGATTCCAATCTGTAAAGAACATTCCAATTAACTAAATCTTTAAAGGTTTGCCGATATCTTTGCGAAATATCGCGGTACAAGCATTTGAAATTCATAAATGGTACAATCGTTCCAAAGTTTATCATTTAAGAGAGTATTTTGTAAGCCCATATCTCCGAAACTATGAATCGCATTGGAACTTCGTTTAAGGCATACTATACAGAACCTTTTGTTTTTTGCGTTAAAAAAAATATAATTGTGTTGTCATTTTCCTATTTAATCTGTGGTTTACTTGCAAGTTGCCAAAAATCAGGGTGTTTCATTTTCTCCAGGAAAAAACTATACTTCCGAGGCCGACCGAGGTCTTGTCATTAACAAAAATTTATGAACTAGGGACTTAGTTAACCATTGCGAAAAGAAAATTCTGCTTATACCTGCCTATGTTGATTTATTTAACGAAATGGTAAAACCTACTCGGCAAAACACAATCCAAAATTCGTTATCTTTAATCGATGTTGCTATGTATTACCAAAGCATACCTTAAGGGTCAAATGATAAATTGACTGCAAATATAACAAAAAGCATATAAAGCATGTATAAAAGCAAGTTGGTCTTGAGCCGAAAGAGTATCTTAGTTTACATCAACGATTACAGACCGAATTAAACGGCAACCGACATGAACAAGGTAAATATTCATATAAGCGAACATTTGTTTGTCAATCTACTATATATACATGCCTCATTGTTTGTGTGTCCTTTCGACATATTCCTAAAAGTATGCTTTAAAAATGACGTATTATTAATGAACACATTGTCAGATCAATGATGATTTTTTCTGGATAGTTGGAATGATTGATTAATTAACAAAAAACTGTAAATTGTTTCATCATGATTCTTTTGCAAATGTTGAGCTAATATATTACGCTTTAGTTATGTACTTTGTTCTACGTACTGATTTGCATCGAACAAAAGATACAAAGCGTTTTATAAAAAAATTTCCTATAATTTCCAACATCGTATAAAATTTAAATTAAATATATGGGCGTTGGGCGTGGCACTTGTAATTTGTATATAATTGAGGACTCAAATACAATCTCTACAAGCGATTTGTAATAATATAAATGCTAAATTGAGAAAAATACTAAGATTTTTAATTTTAGGTTATGTGGGAAGTAGCCGTGGTTATGGGCGGATTTAAATAAAAATTGGTTTTTAGCTAATTAGGCGAAATGAGTGATATGTACCAAATTTCAAAGCTCTAGCTCAATTCCTCCTAATTTTTGCCGCGTCTTGTGTGAAAATATTCCACTGTGCGGCGCTACGTGTTACACAACCGAAGCTACACTCGATGTTTTGCGCCCTGTTTTTGAAGATCGCATATTCAGCCGCAGAGCTGATGTCGTTTGGCCACCTCGGAGCTGCGATTTGACACCGTTGGACTATTACTTGTGGGGTGCCCTCAAAGATAAGTGTTACGCCGACAAGCCAGAGACAATTGACGCTTTAAAGGACAATATTCGTGAAGCCATTGGTGAAATTCAGCTGCACACAATCGATAATGTGCTTAAAAATTGGACCAATCGTGTAGGCTACTGCATGGCCAGCCGAGGCAGCCATTTGAATGCAATTATTTTCCATTATTAACCGGAAGGATTGTACTTTCAAATAAAAAATGAAATTTAAGAAAATATTCAGTAGTTTTTTTATAGCATTTTCAAAAAAAAAAGTTATTTGGCGGACCCTTTACAAATAAAATCATTGTTTACGAATTTATCCAAACATATTTTATTTTCTAAATTCTTTAGTGTAAATAAATATTTGTTCCGGAAATAATAGTCCCAAATAAAAACATATTTGGATGTAAACAAAGAAGTGTTTCGAATAATATTTTTCCAAATACTTTATACTTTTTGAAGAATTTTTTAAAATCTTTTATTAAATTGGATTTTGCATATCATACATACGTAAGTCAACCTATTTTTGTTATTAATAAGGTATTTAAAAATGCAAAAACACTTAAATATACTAACTGTTTAAGTTAGAATGTTCCTTTGAATTTCGTTTATGTCATTGATTTGTTTCGGTGCATATATTGGCCAATTTATCGGGCATACATACTCGTTAAAATCTGCCTACTCCTCATTACTACATCCTTGTAGTATTAGCTTTGCAGATTTTAACGAGTAACGATTCGTTTTCTTGTTCTTGACACTTGCTCCGCCACCTCTCTCCATCTTGGACCGTCGCTCGAATAAGTACATCTTGCTGTACAAATATATTTAAGGTAAAACTTCGTTACCCAAAACTTAGCAGCAAAAACAACAATAAACCTCAGGCACCTTGCCTATTAATATTACATGAAACTAATCGTGTTTTATTTATATTCTTATTCTCTTTCGTTGCAAATACTCTTTTGCTCCCCTACGCCCCCGCCGGCGTAAACATTGATCCAATCGAACCGGATTTGAGCTACCGCTGCCCTACATCGTCGTGGAATTGGTTTTTGCTGCTATTCGTCAAGGAAAATCTCCCTCACTCATCAACAAAACCATCGTCCATCACCTCATCAACAAACCATAATTTTACAACAAAAACATCGGTACGTACATTCAGTAGACTAGTGAGTGTAGCGAGTGTTTTTATTTATTTAAAATAAAACAAAAGATTTTGGTCGGCTTTCGAAAACCCTATCGCGTTTTTTCGTTAAAATATACAGTCCACACCGTCGCTATTTCGTTGCTAAATCGCGTTAAAAATCATTCGGGAATAATTCTATTCCATATACAAAGCATTAATATTTTTAATCTTTCGTTTCGGTTTGATTTGTTCGGTTTAAATTGTTAAAATAATTCCAAATAATTTCGGTCGTGCAGAGTGTAGTGCTTAGTGTCACTCGTTTATACATTCGATTGTTTGTTTTGGTTTTCTACTGTCAATGCCTTCGGCTGCAAGAGCGCCCATTTAGTGTAACAATAACAAAATATTCGAACGAGAACCTCTTCTCTTGCTACTCCCTTCACTCGTTGTTTGGGTCATACATTGCACCTTGTTAATGTCGCCTTTGCTTGGCTCGGTTTAACCAACATACTCGTACATACATTCAATCAACATTGCTCGAATGTGGTGCTTCGAACCTTATCGAACATAACTATTACATACGAGGTTGCATCGAACTTGCTTCGATCTCATACCTACAGTGGGTTCTAGGAAAACGTGCTTTTAGTGAAAAATATATTAAATATTTGTATCGTGGTATTTTTTGAAATAGTGATAGAGGTACACTACACATAATTAATTTTCGGTATTATACCACACCGTGCACCCTACACTCGGTCAAGTCGACTTTTTTGAAATAAAAGTGTGATTTGTGATATTTTTGGTTTTCGATTCGGTTGATTGTCTTTTTCGCTGGGTTTTCGGCACATCAACGTGCACCCTACATTCGGTCAACTCGACATATAATCGATTTTTTGAATAATTTGTTAATTATTGAAATTTTCGTTTTTGGTCATTTCATTTGTGTATATTTGGATACAAACGTGCAATATTTGGTAGTTTTTGGAATACATTTGACCGACAAATTTATTGTCGCAAGAAAGTATTTTATCAAAAATATTGAAATTTCGGTACACTGTGAGAAATTTATTATATATTTTGGACTTTATCACAACAATCTTGATCAATTTTCGTAATCTTTTGGAATTATCTTTGCATTTGTTTTAAGAACTTATTCGTTTTTGGTCATTTATTTACAATTTGGGAAAATAGTTTCTTTCTTTGATCTCATTTGGAGTTTTTATCGATAAGCCATTGCTGTTTTTCGAATTTAATTTCTTGGAATTTTCCCACTTAGCGATTGTTTTTTGTCCCTTTTTCGAAATTTGTTTAGCCTTTATCATTGGAAGAACACTTAAAATGTCTCTTACTCCCCTTGACTTTTTCGTAAGAGCTTCGGATGCTCTAGTCAAGTTTGACACATATTTTCGTCTTCTAAAAGATGAGGATATAGATGTATATGGTCTTGAGGTTCGCAGTTCCGAGTTAAACAAACTTTGGTCTGGCACCCAGGAAATGTTCGAAAAGTGTATTGATTACTTGTCCTCTTCCAAAGACGCGGGGAAAGCGGACATCGACTCGGCGGACAGTAAATATGATGTGTCCCATCAAACATATATGAATTGTCTGTCCGCTATCAATAGAAAATTGGCACAGTTTAAAACTAGCTCTCGTAGATTGTCCCTCAATTCGACTAATCGTAGCTCCGTTGATTCATTGGTACAACAAACTCTCAGGGACGCACAGGATACACACTTATGTAACAATATGAGTACATCGACACACACTTCTCGTGAAATCGGTACGCAAGTGGATTATCCATCTACATCAAGTTTAGGTCCGCCTCTTAGCGACAGCGTACACAATCTTTCGTTACCGCCATGTGACATAGACGATTTTGAGGGCGATAACTTATCGTGGCCCACATTTCGAGACTTGTTTACCGCAGTCTATATTAACAACACTCGTTTAAGTGACATCGAGCGCTTGTGTCATTTGGTTGGTAAGACTAGTGGAGAAGCTCGCGAGATTGTCTCGAAATTTCCACTAGTAAATCGTAGTTTTGTTCTCGCGTGGAAAGCATTAAGTGATTCGTACGACAATCCTCGGCTTCTAGTACATAATCAATTGAAAATTCTGTTTTCCCTTCCGGTCCTTGAAAAAAGAAACAAGTTCAGGATTGAAATCAATCCAGCGTGGCATAGATGGATGTCTATCGGCGATGTCCATTTATGAAATTTCGACTGATAATTGGGATCCGATAGTAGTGTTTATTTGCCTCCAACGGTTACCTAAACTTACACAAACGTTGTGGGAACAAAGTGTGAAGGATAAATCGTCTCTTTCATCGTGGAAAGAGTTGGATGCCTTCTTGACTGAGAGAATTCGCACACTTATGTGCCTTCATGGTATGAGGGGAGATGAATCTCCAAAGCACTCAAATGCGAAGAAGATCCATGCTCGTACTAATGCAGCGTCTTCGGGATCTTGTCGTTCTTCTCCATCGGGTTGTATTCTTTGCCCTGATCAAAATCATAAAATTTACTCGTGCCCACGTTTTTTAAGTTCTACGCCTTCGGATCGATTCGCTATAGCCAAACGCCACCGTTTATGTGTAAATTGCCTGCGTAAAGGCCACGAAGTTAAAAATTGCGATAGCAGACGTCGTTGTCTGAAATGTAATCGGAATCATCATTCTTTGTTGCATCGTGACGAGCCCACTCCGAGTAATTCGACTCGATTGGCAAGCACTGCAAACGCGAATGTGCCTTCTGCTCCTCCACTTGAACATTTTGAACCATCCACATCGGCTGGATGTGCATCTCGCCAATCTTTCCATGTCGCGCAGAATAAACCTGTCATATTGGGAACAGCCATGTTGAATATCGTTCATCAAGGTGTTTCGTATTCTGCTAGGGCGTTAATTGACCCGGCTTCGGAAGCATCCTTTATTTCAGAGAGGGTTCAAACTCGATTGAATATTCCGATTCGTTCTACACTAGAGAATACTATTTCAGGAGTAAATGGGGCAATTTCGGACTCATCAAGTAAAACATGTACTTTGAACATCGGCCCATCTTTTGATTCCTCTATTCGACTAGAGACCACTGCCATAGTCATTCCTTCCATTTCGGGAAACCTGCCTTCGTGTACGGTCACTTCTGACCTCAAAGCTCAGTTACCCAATATTCGTTTGGCTGACTCGAATATGTTTGATTCTCGTCCAGTAGATATTTTGATAGGAGCTGACATATATCCTAAAATTATTCTAGAAGGTTTTCTTCGAAATTCGTCAGGATCGTTGCTCGCTCAAAATACTGTAATTGGTTGGGTAATTACTGGGACTCTTCCTACCTAACAAGTTCGTGCATTTTCGTCAAAAGCCAATATATCTTCAATTACTTGCCTTTCGTTCGTATTTATCGTTGCACCTACATACTTTAAATTCGCATCGTTTCTTTTTTTAATTTACATCGTATATTTGAACTTATTTGAAATCGAAATATTAATAGAAATTGTCGTGATCGGGTTTGTATGGACTTAAATAAACCAAACTGAAATCGCTTACATTTGTTATTCGTCGGAGTCTATAGAAACTAACTCGCTTATATTTATACGCTCGCTAGGAAACTGAATTTGCGTTCCTTCCCAACTTATCTATATAATACATTTATTAATTTAAATATTAGTTCTAGTTGTAGATTTGTTCGTGCGTGGGAGTCCCTAATGGCACTCACTCGTGGTCTCTAATGACCCGTCACAGGCTCCTTAAAGGTCCTGTCCTTTTGTGGGAGTCCTTGTGGCCCTCATTCGTGGTCTCTAATGACCCGTCACAGGCTCCCTAATGGTCCTGTCCTTTTGTGGGAGTTCTTGTGGCTCTCTTGTCCCTAATGACCATTAATTTCGCGGCGTCCACAATAGCCTGCTCGTTTGAGGTCCCTCATGACCATTAATTTCGCGTTGTATATATATATTTGTTGGTCCATCCGATTGCGGTCCCTAATGACCTTTCCTTTTCGCGGGGTCCCTAATGACCCATCCGGTTGCGGTCCCTAATGACCATTCCATTCGCGGGGCCCATATATATATACTATATATACATACACACACATATATACATATCGAAAAAATTATGTAAAAAAAAAAAAAAAAAAAAATTAATTATACTTAGTTGCAGCATCCCCTCGATGTTGCAAGGTGGCCGGAATGTTTAAGTTAGAATGTTCCTTTGAATTTCGTTTATGTCATTGATTTGTTTCGGTGCATATATTGGCCAATTTATCGGGCATACATACTCGTTAAAATCTGCCTACTCCTCATTACTACATCCTTGTAGTATTAGCTTTGCAGATTTTAACGAGTAACGATTCGTTTTCTTGTTCTTGACACTTGCTCCGCCACCTCTCTCCATCTTGGACCGTCGCTCGTTTAAGTACATCTTGCTGTACAATTGTTATATTAAAGGTAAATCTTCGTTACCACACACTTAGCAGCAAAAACAACAATAAACCTCAGGCACCTTGCCTATTATTACATTGAAACTAATCGTGTTTTATTTATATTCTTATTCTCTTTCGTTGCAAATACTCTTTTGCTCCCCTACGCCCCCGCCGGCGTAAACACTAACCAAAAAAAAAAAAGTTGGACATTCGAAAACGGTCAGTAAAGTAAATAAAGAATTAATGAAATATGGAATATGTCCAACTTTTCTTTTTGCATCGAAAACTTGGATAAATAATTTGTATAATATTAATATGTGTCCACATCGGCGGCCGGAAGTTGGACACCAAGAAAACGCACCCCAAATTGAAAATGAAAGTGCGCCCCAAAGATTAGTGTGGGGTGCCCTCAAAGATAAGTGTTACGCCGACAAGCCAGAGACAATTGATGCTTTAAAGGACAATATTCGTGAAGCCATTGGTGAAATACAGCTGCACACAATCGATAATGTGCTTAAAAATTGGACCAATCGTGTAGGCTACTGCATGGCCAGCCGATGCAGCCATTTGAATGCAATTATTTTCCATTATTAACCGGAAGGATTGTACTTTCAAATAAAAAATGAAATTTAAGAAAATATTCAGTAGTTTTTTATAGCATTTTCAAAAAAAAAAGTTATTTGGCGGACCCTTTACAAATAAAATCATTGTTTACGAATTTATCCAAACATATTTTATTTTCTAAATTCTTTAGTGTAAATAAATATTTGTTCCGGAAATAATAGTCCCAAATAAAAACATATTTGGATGTAAATAAAGAAGTGTTTCGAATAATATTTTTCCAAATACTTTATACTTTTTGAAGAATTTTTTAAAATCTTTTATTAAATTGGATTTTGCATATCATACATACGTAAGTCAACCTATTTTTGTTATTAATAAGGTATTTAAAAATGCAAAAACACTTAAATATACTAACCAAAAAAAAAAGTTGGACATTCGAAAACGGTCAGTAAAGTAAATAAAGAATTAATGAAATATGGAATATGTCCAACTTTTCTTTTTGCTTCGAAAACTTGGATAAATAATTTGTATAATATTAATATGTGCCCACATCGGCGGCCGGAAGTTGGACACCAAGAAAACGCACCCCAAATTGAAAATGAAAGTGCGCCCCAAATCTCTAAATCTGGTGAGTACGTAATAATACTCGTATACGAACCTATTTTCTATTTATAAAACTTTTCCTGTGCGGTCGGCCTTCGGCCTCTCTTAAAGACTTTCTTCTATGGACAGGATCAAAAGTTGGCAACGTGAAGAACATTTTGTAAGCGTAGCCTCTCCTGTTTCTAAATTTATAGATGAAAATAAGCCCCAAAAAGCCCCAGACATGAAAGACCTCTTCTTACGACCATGAATTTAAAATGAAATTAAGCCCCAACAACAATTGGTGTTGTTTGACATGTTATTTTTGGGGCCCATATTCATAAAAATATTGGGGTGTATTTTCCTGGGGCCCATTTTCATTCCGCCGCCCACATCACTTCAAATTTTCGTTGACCACTTCATTCTCTCAGACCGTCGATAAGGAATTTTGGTAAGAGTATGTATGTGCCCACACCTGCTCTACATATAAACGATGTGCCAACGACGAAGAGAATGGAATCATTCGCAAGTGACCGGCGAGGAGGCAAGACCTCACGTGAAGTGAAATAAAGATTAAAAAGTGAAAAAGTTCATTTTGTTAAACTTAGTAAAAAAGTCGAAATGGAGAAAAATAGTGAAAGTGAGGCCTTTGCTAGAGCATTGGCGGGGAATATAACCCTCGTCAATACGGGCCAAAAGGGCGAGCCGACGAGACCTTCTGGTCTCGAAGACACTACAACTGCGACGATGATCTCGGAAATTTAATGATTAGTGGTGCCCAGTATACGGCACAATTGGCCGAGGGCTCCTCCACCGCCGATGGTTTTTAGCCTGTGAAAACCAGGAAACGAGAAAGAGACAATTTTAGGAGATCCAACACTGCCTCACCCTACGACAATATGAAGCTTCAGGCTCTGGTGGTCATAAACTGCCTTAATGTCGGTCGACAGAGCCAGTCGAAGGAGCCATTTGTCGTCGGAGACACAAAGGCACTTAGTAACTTCACCTTAAAAGAGACCTTGTTTTCAAAAAAACGAAAGTCTTCGGCGTGTGTGTGTGGAACCTATACTTCCGCTCAACTCACAAATTCTTAATAGACAAAGAAATTATCTAATCCTTGATACGTACACTAATAACGGATTTTCTTAACATTTGTATTACAAACTTGAAAGGCGAGAGTGAACGTCCTATTATATTAGTAATTTCCTTAATACCAACATCGTCAATAGTTATTGCGGAAGCTGTTTTCTCCTTAGAGAAAACTGTTGAAGCTGAATTGGCATTGTTATTCTCCCCTTGCAATGCCTCGGCGTTTGCACAGGGTGATGAATTCATCCTTGCACCACGTTGAACATTTGACGAGGACGGTTTTCAACATTTTTCTTGTCAAGGTTTTTCTTGGCAGCATCAGTACTGCGCTGCACTTTGGGTACGACCGGCGTTGCCGCACCTTTCATCTTATTCATGGCCCCTTTGCCACACGGAAGATTGGGCGCCACAGAAGATTTGGCGCTAACAGCCTCAGCAGCAGCTACTTCAGCTGGCCAGTTATCAGTACGTTGATCGACTGGAGTCGTGTCCATACAGTCTACCGCCTGGCGACCTTGGCGCGAAGGAGGAGCCGACACTTGCAGAGTGGCCTCTTGGCCATTAGCGCTCCCAAGCGCGCGATTTTTCTCTTCGAAGATCTTAAGGCTTTCTTCATTTCAACCAACGTCGCTTCCATTTTTGAATGGTCGTAAGAAGAGGTCTTGCGCCTCTTCCGGCGCTTGCGTTCAGCACTGTCATTCGCTGTGCTGTCAGACATCTTGGAATCACACTCCAGGGTCGACTCGCCGGAGAGATTTGCGGCTTCCATAACACCAGCTCTCTTAACAAGCCTTTTACAAGCGGACTTGTCAGGAAAATTCGGCAAAATAGGCCTGTGAAGACCCTCAGCGCAATTGGCTGGAAAATCAAATTGTTGTATGTTGACAGTAGTTTTCTTCAACGTTACAGGGCAATCAGGCCTCTGAACGAAACATTCAGGTAAGGGCGTGTTTCGAGTGGACTCAAATGTGTGATTAAAAAAGCCTAAGTGAAAAAGCTCCTAAAGCCATAAAAGTGGAAAAAAAAAAATAGAAAAATTTCCAAAAAGTGTTTTGCCGACGGGAATTAATCTCCCGCTCGACAGGTTGGACGACAAATTGTCTGCTTTTGGCGGGCAATTTCGTGCTAGAGACGATTTAGAGAGTTCCGTCGACGGGATTCCTGAGAAGAGTGTTTCGGCTGACAGTTTCGTCAACCGCGATTTTGGACCTAGTGGGGCCCCGGAGGGTCTTGATTTAGCGGGTCTGTCGCGCGCCCATTTGGCGCCAAAAACGGGACCCGAAGGTTTCGTCGACCGGGCAGATTTTGACACCCCTTCACCTGAGGGTTTCGTCAATAGGGCTGTTTTTAAGTGTATACGCCCAGATAATCGCAATTCTGGGCGTTTAGACGCCATGTCGGACACCGGCGGTACCACCGACGGCGTTAAGAGTGCTGCTGATGGCAAGCAGAGAAAGCGGAAGAAGAAGAGCTGCTGCAGCTGCAGTGGCGATTTGCCATATGAGGGACTGAAGATTTCTCTTCAACTGGATAAATTGAACGAGACAATCTTGCGTCTCGAGAGGGCGAACCGTGAACTTTTGGAGGAGTTAACGGCCCTTAAGTTGGAGAAGGCCGCTGGTTTCCAGGCGGCGAAGGAAGTGCCTGCAGGACCCCCTGCAGATGAGCAGATGTCGACCGAGGCAGCCGAAGTCCTCGGTTCGACGAAGGAAGTTCCCACAGGGTCCCCTGTGGATGAGGCGATGTCGGTCGAGGCAGCCGAAGTCCTCGGGCCAAAAGAGAAGGAAGATAATGTGGCACTGCCGGCTGCATCTGGCGGAAGCAAGGGTGCCATACCGAAACAGGTACCCTTGAAGAAGAAGACGACTGCTGCGGTCAAGACTGCGGCACCGAAGACCACTGAAGCACAGAAGAGTGCTGTTGGTGCCCCAACCGGGGAGGCGAAGGCCGGCGGTGGCAGGGGCCTTCCTGCCATTACCGTTTATGATGTCGGGGTCAAGGTGATCGCCGAGATGCTCGGAAGGAGACTCGCTCCACGAGATTTTATATGTAAGATGGTAAGAAAGTCAGTAATTTCTTTGAGAGTTTTCGGGTTAGATAAGTTTGTTCTGGCTAGGACTTTGTTGACTGATAGAGGATACAAGTTCCACACCCATACGCCTAGGGCTCTCCTACCGTATGCGGTTGTGGCTGAGGGACTTTCGAATTATTACAGTGCGGATCAGATAAGGGGTTATTTGCAATCGCAGGTTTCATTCAATGTCGAGGTTTTGAGCGCTGTTTGTCTTTCTGAAGACAAATGGCTGCTCTGGTTCTCTCGGGCGACTGAGTTAGAGAGATTGTATAAATTGGATAGGGCCTTAGAATGCAAGGTTCGTTTCAGAAAGGATAGAGGGCGCGAGATAACGCAGTGTTTCAACTGCCAAAGGTACGGCCACGTCTCGTCGAATTGAGGCATGCCATACCGGTGTGTGAAGTGTGGCCAGTCGCACGGACCGGCGAAATGCTCCATTCCCCCGGAGGACGTGGATGGAAAGGAGGCAGTGCAGACAGATCCGGTCACTGGTAAGGTGATCCAGGTTGAGGCCCAGCCAGTCAAGTGCGCCAATTGTGATGTTGAGGGGCATGCTGCTAGCTCCCCCGAGTGCCCGAGAAGAAATGCCATCCTCCTGCAGAGGACCCAACGCAGGGAGGAGGCGAAGGAGGCCCAACGGTCCGGTCGACTGGTGGGGGTTAGAACCGGCGTATCGTACGCTGCTGCGGCTGGGGCCCGTCGCAGCACTACCCCGGCGACGATAGTGGCTCGTACTGGCGACTTAGGGACAGTTCAGGGCTCCTACTGCACTACATCTTACTACATTTCACAACTCGACTGCAGTATATAATTTTGAGATAATGCAACTCAAACATTTTCAGGTTTTCCCATTTGTATTTGTGCTAATGTCACGAAAAACACAAAAGGCGTATGAGCATATATTTCAGTTTATTGATGCCAATCTTCTCGAACTGAAACCAGCAACCATTGTTAGTGACTACGAAAAAGCACTTCGCAATGGCATTGCAAAGGTATTCCCGGAAGCAAGACTCAAAGGCTGTTGGTTCCATTATTGCCAAGCTTTAAGGAGGAAGTTACAAAAAAGTAGAGAGTTGGCTCGGAAGGTAAAGACAACCGACGAAGCTAGGAGAATTTTTAAGAAATGTATGGTGTTGCCACTGCTTCCTCCGAAGCAGTGGAGATAATTGAGATAATGCAACTCAAACATTTTCAGGTTTTCCCATTTGTATTTGTGCTAATGTCACGAAAAACACAAAAGGCGTATGAGCATATATTTCAGTTTATTGATGCCAATCTTCTCGAACTGAAACCAGCAACCATTGTTAGTGACTACGAAAAAGCACTTCGCAATGGCATTGCAAAGGTATTCCCGGAAGCAAGACTCAAAGGCTGTTGGTTCCATTATTGCCAAGCTTTAAGGAGGAAGTTACAAAAAAGTAGAGAGTTGGCTCGGAAGGTAAAGACAACCGACGAAGCTAGGAGAATTTTTAAGAAATGTATGGTGTTGCCACTGCTTCCTCCGAAAGAAATACGGAACGCCTTCAAGATGTGCAAGTTGGAAGCTTATTCGGAGGTAGCATGCGTCAGCAATGATAACAACATTTTCGATCAGTTCTTCGAGTACTTTGAGTGCCAGTGGATGTCTAAGGTATTATTAGAGAATGTGTGTGCATACCTTACATTATTATTTTTATTATTATTATTTGGAATTTTTCAGGAAACTCCTGAAAAGTTCTCAGTCTATGGAGAATGTATAAGGACAACTAGTGCTGTCGAAGGATACAACAGCAGGTTGTCTACGCAGATACCAATGCACGGTAATTTTTGGGACTTCCTTCAGGTAATTAAACAAGAGGAGTTCCAGAAACATACGGAATTGAAGCAAGTAATTGACGGTATCCTCAAAATCTCAGAGTCACCAAAAAAGAGAATATAAGATCGCAGTGAACATATAAAAATATTATCAGCAAAACTCAGATTAAAGGAAAATACTACAAAACGCTTTCTGCAGTTAATGACTAACAAATTGAATAACCTTTCGCCAAAAATTTTGGAAAATACCAGCGCAGCTATAATTGACGAGCCGGACTCTTCAGACGAAGAAAGTGCTGCAACTTCCAGTGATAGTGTGTTATGCGAGATCTGCTTCAAAAATAAGAAGAACACTTTAATGAAGCCTTGCAAGCACGCAAAAATTTGTCATCCTTGTTTTGAAGAAATTCGGAAAAATCACGAAGAAAAGGGGACCCTTACATTATGCCCATTTTGTAGGCAAATTGTAGGGGCTGTTGAAGAAATTTTTATTTAAAGCGTTCTTATCTTATTATTATTTCTTAGAATTTCTTTTCGTTACTATATCTACTATTTTTAAGGGTTATGTTCCTTATACAAATTTATATTGACTTTTTTTTCAAATTATACAATAAATAAATGAAGCTATGAATTACCAACATGTTGTACTTAAACTTTTTAAAAAATGGTCATAAAGCCCATTGGTTTTATGACCGCCACCAGGGCGGACATAACGCCCAAAAAAATAATGGGCTTTATGACACCATAAAGCATAGGACATAAAGCCCAAAATTTTTTTTGGGCGTTATGTCCATTGGCGTTAAGCCGGGCACCCATCATTTTCTTTATTTATATTAACTATTAACTTAACCTGGCTCCTGATGCCTAACAAGCATCGCCATCGTATCAACACAAAATAAATAATTTATCTATAGCAGCACAATGATTTTCAACAATATTTCCTTTCTGCAATTTAAATTAACTATTTTATAAGTCGGCATTATTTAATTTAATTGTTTATTGATTAGAATTTAAACTCGTGTTTGTTTTCAAGAAAAGGAAAAATGCACATGCTTTTACACACACATTCATATAAAAGTGACATTTCGACACACACACTTCAAAAATGCAATGCTACTTTAGTCAAAAAGCGTTCCTTTTTTCAACTTGAAATAACATTTTGTAGAACTTTTTCAAGCTGAAAAAACATAGTACCCACCTTAATAGTCTAAAGTTACCAAAAGAATTTCTAAATACAAAATTTAAATCATATATTGTACACGGGGCAAAATCGCATTTTTTGATATGTTTGAATTGAAAGGAAATATAGTTGTAACACAAATTTTTAAATATTATATAAGTATATTTTTGAGCAAATAATTTTTATTTGAAAATCAATAAAATATATTTGGAACGCATATATTAATATATTACAACAACATATGTTTGCAAACTAAATTTCTCAAATAAAATATGTGTTTAAATAAAGGGTCCGCCATCTAACTTTTTTTTTTAAATAGTGCTTATTTCGTGAATGGTAACACTTAGCTCATGTCTGATTTGACAGATAATTAGTTTTATCCTTCCGCTGAACGAATAGGTTGTGTATACGCTTGAACAACGCTGGGAAATATTGCGACATTACTTCGAAAATTTTGATTTTCAATTTTTTTTCATTTGATTTTGATTTTTGCATTTTGATCTTGGCGGGTATGTAAACAAGCAAAATTGTGGCATTTGGGGCACAGAAAACCCGCACGCATACATTGAAAAGCCGATACACCCAAAACGAGTCACTGTTTGGTGCGGATTTTGGCCCAGTGGCATAATTGGGCCATTTTTCTTCGAAAATGAGCAAGGAGTGGCCGTTACAGCCAATGGCGATCGTTATCGGGAATTTTTGTTCACAAAAATTGAAGAGGAGGATATTGGCAACATTTGGTTTCAACAGGACGGCGCACAGTGTATTATGAGCGGCTAAAACTCCAAATTTTCATGGGGCCCAATCTCAAAATGTTTGATTCCAATCTGTAAAGAACATTCCAATTAACTAAATCTTTAAAGGTTTGCCGATATCTTTGCGAAATATCGCGGTACAAGCATTTGAAATTCATAAATGGTACAATCGTTCCAAAGTTTATCATTTAAGAGAGTATTTTGTAAGCCCATATCTCCGAAACTATGAATCGCATTGGAACTTCGTTTAAGGCATACTATACAGAACCTTTTGTTTTTTGCGTTAAAAAAAATATAATTGTGTTGTCATTTTCCTATTTAATCTGTGGTTTACTTGCAAGTTGCCAAAAATCAGGGTGTTTCATTTTCTCCAGGAAAAAACTATACTTCCGAGGCCGACCGAGGTCTTGTCATTAACAAAAATTTATGAACTAGGGACTTAGTTAACCATTGCGAAAAGAAAATTCTGCTTATACCTGCCTATGTTGATTTATTTAACGAAATGGTAAAACCTACTCGGCAAAACACAATCCAAAATTCGTTATCTTTAATCGATGTTGCTATGTATTACCAAAGCATACCTTAAGGGTCAAATGATAAATTGACTGCAAATATAACAAAAAGCATATAAAGCATGTATAAAAGCAAGTTGGTCTTGAGCCGAAAGAGTATCTTAGTTTACATCAACGATTACAGACCGAATTAAACGGCAACCGACATGAACAAGGTAAATATTCATATAAGCGAACATTTGTTTGTCAATCTACTATATATACATGCCTCATTGTTTGTGTGTCCTTTCGACATATTCCTAAAAGTATGCTTTAAAAATGACGTATTATTAATGAACACATTGTCAGATCAATGATGATTTTTTCTGGATAGTTGGAATGATTGATTAATTAACAAAAAACTGTAAATTGTTTCATCATGATTCTTTTGCAAATGTTGAGCTAATATATTACGCTTTAGTTATGTACTTTGTTCTACGTACTGATTTGCATCGAACAAAAGATACAAAGCGTTTTATAAAAAAATTTCCTATAATTTCCAACATCGTATAAAATTTAAATTAAATATATGGGCGTTGGGCGTGGCACTTGTAATTTGTATATAATTGAGGACTCAAATACAATCTCTACAAGCGATTTGTAATAATATAAATGCTAAATTGAGAAAAATACTAAGATTTTTAATTTTAGGTTATGTGGGAAGTAGCCGTGGTTATGGGCGGATTTAAATAAAAATTGGTTTTTAGCTAATTAGGCGAAATGAGTGATATGTACCAAATTTCAAAGCTCTAGCTCAATTCCTCCTAATTTTTGCCGCGTCTTGTGTGAAAATATTCCACTGTGCGGCGCTACGTGTTACACAACCGAAGCTACACTCGATGTTTTGCGCCCTGTTTTTGAAGATCGCATATTCAGCCGCAGAGCTGATGTCGTTTGGCCACCTCGGAGCTGCGATTTGACACCGTTGGACTATTACTTGTGGGGTGCCCTCAAAGATAAGTGTTACGCCGACAAGCCAGAGACAATTGACGCTTTAAAGGACAATATTCGTGAAGCCATTGGTGAAATTCAGCTGCACACAATCGATAATGTGCTTAAAAATTGGACCAATCGTGTAGGCTACTGCATGGCCAGCCGAGGCAGCCATTTGAATGCAATTATTTTCCATTATTAACCGGAAGGATTGTACTTTCAAATAAAAAATGAAATTTAAGAAAATATTCAGTAGTTTTTTTATAGCATTTTCAAAAAAAAAAGTTATTTGGCGGACCCTTTACAAATAAAATCATTGTTTACGAATTTATCCAAACATATTTTATTTTCTAAATTCTTTAGTGTAAATAAATATTTGTTCCGGAAATAATAGTCCCAAATAAAAACATATTTGGATGTAAACAAAGAAGTGTTTCGAATAATATTTTTCCAAATACTTTATACTTTTTGAAGAATTTTTTAAAATCTTTTATTAAATTGGATTTTGCATATCATACATACGTAAGTCAACCTATTTTTGTTATTAATAAGGTATTTAAAAATGCAAAAACACTTAAATATACTAACTGTTTAAGTTAGAATGTTCCTTTGAATTTCGTTTATGTCATTGATTTGTTTCGGTGCATATATTGGCCAATTTATCGGGCATACATACTCGTTAAAATCTGCCTACTCCTCATTACTACATCCTTGTAGTATTAGCTTTGCAGATTTTAACGAGTAACGATTCGTTTTCTTGTTCTTGACACTTGCTCCGCCACCTCTCTCCATCTTGGACCGTCGCTCGAATAAGTACATCTTGCTGTACAAATATATTTAAGGTAAAACTTCGTTACCCAAAACTTAGCAGCAAAAACAACAATAAACCTCAGGCACCTTGCCTATTAATATTACATGAAACTAATCGTGTTTTATTTATATTCTTATTCTCTTTCGTTGCAAATACTCTTTTGCTCCCCTACGCCCCCGCCGGCGTAAACATTGATCCAATCGAACCGGATTTGAGCTACCGCTGCCCTACATCGTCGTGGAATTGGTTTTTGCTGCTATTCGTCAAGGAAAATCTCCCTCACTCATCAACAAAACCATCGTCCATCACCTCATCAACAAACCATAATTTTACAACAAAAACATCGGTACGTACATTCAGTAGACTAGTGAGTGTAGCGAGTGTTTTTATTTATTTAAAATAAAACAAAAGATTTTGGTCGGCTTTCGAAAACCCTATCGCGTTTTTTCGTTAAAATATATAGTCCACACCGTCGCTATTTCGTTGCTAAATCGCGTTAAAAATCATTCGGGAATAATTCTATTCCATATACAAAGCATTAATATTTTTAATCTTTCGTTTCGGTTTGATTTGTTCGGTTTAAATTGTTAAAATAATTCCAAATAATTTCGGTCGTGCAGAGTGTAGTGCTTAGTGTCACTCGTTTATACATTCGATTGTTTGTTTTGGTTTTCTACTGTCAATGCCTTCGGCTGCAAGAGCGCCCATTTAGTGTAACAATAACAAAATATTCGAACGAGAACCTCTTCTCTTGCTACTCCCTTCACTCGTTGTTTGGGTCATACATTGCACCTTGTTAATGTCGCCTTTGCTTGGCTCGGTTTAACCAACATACTCGTACATACATTCAATCAACATTGCTCGAATGTGGTGCTTCGAACCTTATCGAACATAACTATTACATACGAGGTTGCATCGAACTTGCTTCGATCTCATACCTACAGTGGGTTCTAGGAAAACGTGCTTTTAGTGAAAAATATATTAAATATTTGTATCGTGGTATTTTTTGAAATAGTGATAGAGGTACACTACACATAATTAATTTTCGGTATTATACCACACCGTGCACCCTACACTCGGTCAAGTCGACTTTTTTGAAATAAAAGTGTGATTTGTGATATTTTTGGTTTTCGATTCGGTTGATTGTCTTTTTCGCTGGGTTTTCGGCACATCAACGTGCACCCTACATTCGGTCAACTCGACATATAATCGATTTTTTGAATAATTTGTTAATTATTGAAATTTTCGTTTTTGGTCATTTCATTTGTGTATATTTGGATACAAACGTGCAATATTTGGTAGTTTTTGGAATACATTTGACCGACAAATTTATTGTCGCAAGAAAGTATTTTATCAAAAATATTGAAATTTCGGTACACTGTGAGAAATTTATTATATATTTTGGACTTTATCACAACAATCTTGATCAATTTTCGTAATCTTTTGGAATTATCTTTGCATTTGTTTTAAGAACTTATTCGTTTTTGGTCATTTATTTACAATTTGGGAAAATAGTTTCTTTCTTTGATCTCATTTGGAGTTTTTATCGATAAGCCATTGCTGTTTTTCGAATTTAATTTCTTGGAATTTTCCCACTTAGCGATTGTTTTTTGTCCCTTTTTCGAAATTTGTTTAGCCTTTATCATTGGAAGAACACTTAAAATGTCTCTTACTCCCCTTGACTTTTTCGTAAGAGCTTCGGATGCTCTAGTCAAGTTTGACACATATTTTCGTCTTCTAAAAGATGAGGATATAGATGTATATGGTCTTGAGGTTCGCAGTTCCGAGTTAAACAAACTTTGGTCTGGCACCCAGGAAATGTTCGAAAAGTGTATTGATTACTTGTCCTCTTCCAAAGACGCGGGGAAAGCGGACATCGACTCGGCGGACAGTAAATATGATGTGTCCCATCAAACATATATGAATTGTCTGTCCGCTATCAATAGAAAATTGGCACAGTTTAAAACTAGCTCTCGTAGATTGTCCCTCAATTCGACTAATCGTAGCTCCGTTGATTCATTGGTACAACAAACTCTCAGGGACGCACAGGATACACACTTATGTAACAATATGAGTACATCGACACACACTTCTCGTGAAATCGGTACGCAAGTGGATTATCCATCTACATCAAGTTTAGGTCCGCCTCTTAGCGACAGCGTACACAATCTTTCGTTACCGCCATGTGACATAGACGATTTTGAGGGCGATAACTTATCGTGGCCCACATTTCGAGACTTGTTTACCGCAGTCTATATTAACAACACTCGTTTAAGTGACATCGAGCGCTTGTGTCATTTGGTTGGTAAGACTAGTGGAGAAGCTCGCGAGATTGTCTCGAAATTTCCACTAGTAAATCGTAGTTTTGTTCTCGCGTGGAAAGCATTAAGTGATTCGTACGACAATCCTCGGCTTCTAGTACATAATCAATTGAAAATTCTGTTTTCCCTTCCGGTCCTTGAAAAAAGAAACAAGTTCAGGATTGAAATCAATCCAGCGTGGCATAGATGGATGTCTATCGGCGATGTCCATTTATGAAATTTCGACTGATAATTGGGATCCGATAGTAGTGTTTATTTGCCTCCAACGGTTACCTAAACTTACACAAACGTTGTGGGAACAAAGTGTGAAGGATAAATCGTCTCTTTCATCGTGGAAAGAGTTGGATGCCTTCTTGACTGAGAGAATTCGCACACTTATGTGCCTTCATGGTATGAGGGGAGATGAATCTCCAAAGCACTCAAATGCGAAGAAGATCCATGCTCGTACTAATGCAGCGTCTTCGGGATCTTGTCGTTCTTCTCCATCGGGTTGTATTCTTTGCCCTGATCAAAATCATAAAATTTACTCGTGCCCACGTTTTTTAAGTTCTACGCCTTCGGATCGATTCGCTATAGCCAAACGCCACCGTTTATGTGTAAATTGCCTGCGTAAAGGCCACGAAGTTAAAAATTGCGATAGCAGACGTCGTTGTCTGAAATGTAATCGGAATCATCATTCTTTGTTGCATCGTGACGAGCCCACTCCGAGTAATTCGACTCGATTGGCAAGCACTGCAAACGCGAATGTGCCTTCTGCTCCTCCACTTGAACATTTTGAACCATCCACATCGGCTGGATGTGCATCTCGCCAATCTTTCCATGTCGCGCAGAATAAACCTGTCATATTGGGAACAGCCATGTTGAATATCGTTCATCAAGGTGTTTCGTATTCTGCTAGGGCGTTAATTGACCCGGCTTCGGAAGCATCCTTTATTTCAGAGAGGGTTCAAACTCGATTGAATATTCCGATTCGTTCTACACTAGAGAATACTATTTCAGGAGTAAATGGGGCAATTTCGGACTCATCAAGTAAAACATGTACTTTGAACATCGGCCCATCTTTTGATTCCTCTATTCGACTAGAGACCACTGCCATAGTCATTCCTTCCATTTCGGGAAACCTGCCTTCGTGTACGGTCACTTCTGACCTCAAAGCTCAGTTACCCAATATTCGTTTGGCTGACTCGAATATGTTTGATTCTCGTCCAGTAGATATTTTGATAGGAGCTGACATATATCCTAAAATTATTCTAGAAGGTTTTCTTCGAAATTCGTCAGGATCGTTGCTCGCTCAAAATACTGTAATTGGTTGGGTAATTACTGGGACTCTTCCTACCTAACAAGTTCGTGCATTTTCGTCAAAAGCCAATATATCTTCAATTACTTGCCTTTCGTTCGTATTTATCGTTGCACCTACATACTTTAAATTCGCATCGTTTCTTTTTTTAATTTACATCGTATATTTGAACTTATTTGAAATCGAAATATTAATAGAAATTGTCGTGATCGGGTTTGTATGGACTTAAATAAACCAAACTGAAATCGCTTACATTTGTTATTCGTCGGAGTCTATAGAAACTAACTCGCTTATATTTATACGCTCGCTAGGAAACTGAATTTGCGTTCCTTCCCAACTTATCTATATAATACATTTATTAATTTAAATATTAGTTCTAGTTGTAGATTTGTTCGTGCGTGGGAGTCCCTAATGGCACTCACTCGTGGTCTCTAATGACCCGTCACAGGCTCCTTAAAGGTCCTGTCCTTTTGTGGGAGTCCTTGTGGCCCTCATTCGTGGTCTCTAATGACCCGTCACAGGCTCCCTAATGGTCCTGTCCTTTTGTGGGAGTTCTTGTGGCTCTCTTGTCCCTAATGAGCATTAATTTCGCGGCGTCCACAATAGCCTGCTCGTTTGAGGTCCCTCATGACCATTAATTTCGCGTTGTATATATATATTTGTTGGTCCATCCGATTGCGGTCCCTAATGACCTTTCCTTTTCGCGGGGTCCCTAATGACCCATCCGGTTGCGGTCCCTAATGACCATTCCATTCGCGGGGCCCATATATATATACTATATATACATACACACACATATATACATATCGAAAAAATTATGTAAAAAAAAAAAAAAAAAAAAATTAATTATACTTAGTTGCAGCATCCCCTCGATGTTGCAAGGTGGCCGGAATGTTTAAGTTAGAATGTTCCTTTGAATTTCGTTTATGTCATTGATTTGTTTCGGTGCATATATTGGCCAATTTATCGGGCATACATACTCGTTAAAATCTGCCTACTCCTCATTACTACATCCTTGTAGTATTAGCTTTGCAGATTTTAACGAGTAACGATTCGTTTTCTTGCTCCGCCACCTCTCTCCATCTTGGACCGTCGCTCGTTTAAGTACATCTTGCTGTACAATTGTTATATTAAAGGTAAATCTTCGTTACCACACACTTAGCAGCAAAAACAACAATAAACCTCAGGCACCTTGCCTATTATTACATTGAAACTAATCGTGTTTTATTTATATTCTTATTCTCTTTCGTTGCAAATACTCTTTTGCTCCCCTACGCCCCCGCCGGCGTAAACACTAACCAAAAAAAAAAAAGTTGGACATTCGAAAACGGTCAGTAAAGTAAATAAAGAATTAATGAAATATGGAATATGTCCAACTTTTCTTTTTGCATCGAAAACTTGGATAAATAATTTGTATAATATTAATATGTGTCCACATCGGCGGCCGGAAGTTGGACACCAAGAAAACGCACCCCAAATTGAAAATGAAAGTGCGCCCCAAAGATTAGTGTGGGGTGCCCTCAAAGATAAGTGTTACGCCGACAAGCCAGAGACAATTGATGCTTTAAAGGACAATATTCGTGAAGCCATTGGTGAAATACAGCTGCACACAATCGATAATGTGCTTAAAAATTGGACCAATCGTGTAGGCTACTGCATGGCCAGCCGATGCAGCCATTTTAATGCAATTATTTTCCATTATTAACCGGAAGGATTGTACTTTCAAATAAAAAATGAAATTTAAGAAAATATTCAGTAGTTTTTTATAGCATTTTCAAAAAAAAAAGTTATTTGGCGGACCCTTTACAAATAAAATCATTGTTTACGAATTTATCCAAACATATTTTATTTTCTAAATTCTTTAGTGTAAATAAATATTTGTTCCGGAAATAATAGTCCCAAATAAAAACATATTTGGATGTAAATAAAGAAGTGTTTCGAATAATATTTTTCCAAATACTTTATACTTTTTGAAGAATTTTTTAAAATCTTTTATTAAATTGGATTTTGCATATCATACATACGTAAGTCAACCTATTTTTGTTATTAATAAGGTATTTAAAAATGCAAAAACACTTAAATATACTAACCAAAAAAAAAAGTTGGACATTCGAAAACGGTCAGTAAAGTAAATAAAGAATTAATGAAATATGGAATATGTCCAACTTTTCTTTTTGCTTCGAAAACTTGGATAAATAATTTGTATAATATTAATATGTGCCCACATCGGCGGCCGGAAGTTGGACACCAAGAAAACGCACCCCAAATTGAAAATGAAAGTGCGCCCCAAATCTCTAAATCTGGTGAGTACGTAATAATACTCGTATACGAACCTATTTTCTATTTATAAAACTTTTCCTGTGCGGTCGGCCTTCGGCCTCTCTTAAAGACTTTCTTCTATGGACAGGATCAAAAGTTGGCAACGTGAAGAACATTTTGTAAGCGTAGCCTCTCCTGTTTCTAAATTTATAGATGAAAATAAGCCCCAAAAAGCCCCAGACATGAAAGACCTCTTCTTACGACCATGAATTTAAAATGAAATTAAGCCCCAACAACAATTGGTGTTGTTTGACATGTTATTTTTGGGGCCCATATTCATAAAAATATTGGGGTGTATTTTCCTGGGGCCCATTTTCATTCCGCCGCCCACATCACTTCAAATTTTCGTTGACCACTTCATTCTCTCAGACCGTCGATAAGGAATTTTGGTAAGAGTATGTATGTGCCCACACCTGCTCTACATATAAACGATGTGCCAACGACGAAGAGAATGGAATCATTCGCAAGTGACCGGCGAGGAGGCAAGACCTCACGTGAAGTGAAATAAAGATTAAAAAGTGAAAAAGTTCATTTTGTTAAACTTAGTAAAAAAGTCGAAATGGAGAAAAATAGTGAAAGTGAGGCCTTTGCTAGAGCATTGGCGGGGAATATAACCCTCGTCAATACGGGCCAAAAGGGCGAGCCGACGACACCTTCTGGTCTCGAAGACACTACAACTGCGACGATGATCTCGGAAATTTAATGATTAGTGGTGCCCAGTATACGGCACAATTGGCCGAGGGCTCCTCCACCGCCGATGGTTTTCAGCCTGTGAAAACCAGGAAACGAGAAAGAGACAATTTTAGGAGATCCAACACTGCCTCACCCTACGACAATATGAAGCTTCAGGCTCTGGTGGTCATAAACTGCCTTAATGTCGGTCGACAGAGCCAGTCGAAGGAGCCATTTGTCGTCGGAGACACAAAGGCACTTAGTAACTTCACCTTAAAAGAGACCTTGTTTTCAAAAAAACGAAAGTCTTCGGCGTGTGTGTGTGGAACCTATACTTCCGCTCAACTCACAAATTCTTAATAGACAAGAAATTATCTAATCCTTGATACGTACACTAATAACGGATTTTCTTAACATTTGTATTACAAACTTGAAAGGCGAGAGTGAACGTCCTATTATATTAGTAATTTCCTTAATACCAACATCGTCAATAGTTATTGCGGAAGCTGTTTTCTCCTTAGAGAAAACTGTTGAAGCTGAATTGGCATTGTTATTCTCCCCTTGCAATGCCTCGGCGTTTGCACAGGGTGATGAATTCATCCTTGCACCACGTTGAACATTTGACGAGGACGGTTTTCAACATTTTTCTTGTCAAGGTTTTTCTTGGCAGCATCAGTACTGCGCTGCACTTTGGGTACGACCGGCGTTGCCGCACCTTTCATCTTATTCATGGCCCCTTTGCCACACGGAAGATTGGGCGCCACAGAAGATTTGGCGCTAACAGCCTCAGCAGCAGCTACTTCAGCTGGCCAGTTATCAGTACGTTGATCGACTGGAGTCGTGTCCATACAGTCTACCGCCTGGCGACCTTGGCGCGAAGGAGGAGCCGACACTTGCAGAGTGGCCTCTTGGCCATTAGCGCTCCCAAGCGCGCGATTTTT
Source organism: Eudasyphora cyanicolor (assembly GCA_963930755.1). Classification (NCBI taxonomy): domain Eukaryota; kingdom Metazoa; phylum Arthropoda; class Insecta; order Diptera; family Muscidae; genus Eudasyphora; species Eudasyphora cyanicolor. Next base: position 74,228,702 of record OZ005737.1, on the reverse strand, counting down.
CTCTTCGAAGATCTTAAGGCTTTCTTCATTTCAACCAACGTCGCTTCCATTTTTGAATGGTCGTAAGAAGAGGTCTTGCGCCTCTTCCGGCGCTTGCGTTCAGCACTGTCATTCGCTGTGCTGTCAGACATCTTGGAATCACACTCCAGGGTCGACTCGCCGGAGAGATTTGCGGCTTCCATAACACCAGCTCTCTTAACAAGCCTTTTACAAGCGGACTTGTCAGGAAAATTCGGCAAAATAGGCCTGTGAAGACCCTCAGCACAATTGGCTGGAAAATCAAATTGTTGTATGTTGACAGTAGTTTTCTTCAACGTTACAGGGCAATCAGGCCTCTGAACGAAACATTCAGGTAAGGGCGTGTTTCGAGTGGACTCAAATGTGTGATTAAAAAAGCCTAAGTGAAAAAGCTCCTAAAGCCATAAAAGTGGAAAAAAAAAATAGAAAAATTTCCAAAAAGTGTTTTGCCGACGGGAATTAATCTCCCGCTCGACAGGTTGGACGACAAATTGTCTGCTTTTGGCGGGCAATTTCGTGCTAGAGACGATTTAGAGAGTTCCGTCGACGGGATTCCTGAGAAGAGTGTTTCGGCTGACAGTTTCGTCAACCGCGATTTTGGACCTAGTGGGGCCCCGGAGGGTCTTGATTTAGCGGGTCTGTCGCGCGCCCATTTGGCGCCAAAAACGGGACCCGAAGGTTTCGTCGACCGGGCAGATTTTGACACCCCTTCACCTGAGGGTTTCGTCAATAGGGCTGTTTTTAAGTGTATACGCCCAGATAATCGCAATTCTGGGCGTTTAGACGCCATGTCGGACACCGGCGGTACCACCGACGGCGTTAAGAGTGCTGCTGATGGCAAGCAGAGAAAGCGGAAGAAGAAGAGCTGCTGCAGCTGCAGTGGCGATTTGCCATATGAGGGACTGAAGATTTCTCTTCAACTGGATAAATTGAACGAGACAATCTTGCGTCTCGAGAGGGCGAACCGTGAACTTTTGGAGGAGTTAACGGCCCTTAAGTTGGAGAAGGCCGCTGGTTTCCAGGCGGCGAAGGAAGTGCCTGCAGGACCCCCTGCAGATGAGCAGATGTCGACCGAGGCAGCCGAAGTCCTCGGTTCGACGAAGGAAGTTCCCACAGGGTCCCCTGTGGATGAGGCGATGTCGGTCGAGGCAGCCGAAGTCCTCGGGCCAAAAGAGAAGGAAGATAATGTGGCACTGCCGGCTGCATCTGGCGGAAGCAAGGGTGCCATACCGAAACAGGTACCCTTGAAGAAGAAGACGACTGCTGCGGTCAAGACTGCGGCACCAAAGACCACTGAAGCACAGAAGAGTGCTGTTGGTTCCCCAACCGGGGAGGCGAAGGCCGGCGGTGGCAGGGGCCTTCCTGCCATTACCGTTTATGATGTCGGGGTCAAGGTGATCGCCGAGATGCTCGGAAGGAGACTCGCTCCACGAGATTTTATATGTAAGATGGTAAGAAAGTCAGTAATTTCTTTGAGAGTTTTCGGGTTAGATAAGTTTGTTCTGGCTAGGACTTTGTTGACTGATAGAGGATAGAGGATCCACACCCATACGCCTAGGGCTCTCCTACCGCATGCGGTTGTGGCTGAGGGACTTTCGAATTATTACAGTGCGGAACAGATAAGGGGTTATTTGCAATCGCAGGTTTCATTCAATGTCGAGGTTTTGAGCGCTGTTTGTCTTTCTGAAGACAAATGGCTGCTCCGGTTCTCTCGGGCGACTGAGTTAGAGAGATTGTATAAATTGGATAGGGCCTTAGAATGCAAGGTTCGTTTCAGAAAGGATAGAGGGCGCGAGATAACGCAGTGTTTCAACTGCCAAAGGTACGGCCACGTCTAGTCGAAATGAGGCATGCCATACCGGTGTGTGAAGTGTGGCCAGTCGCACGGACCGGCGAAATGCTCCATTCCCCCGGAGGACGTGGATGGAAAGGAGGCAGTGCAGACAGATCCGGTCACTGGTAAGGTGATCCAGGTTGAGGCTGGCCAGTCAAGTGCGCCAATTGTGATGTTGAGGGGCATGCTGCTAGCTCCCCCGAGTGCCCGAGAAGAAATGCCATCCTGCTGCAGAGGACCCAACGCAGGGAGGAGGCCCAACGGTCCCGTCGACTGGTGGAGGTTAGAACCGGCGTATCGTACGCTGCTGCGGCTGGGGCCCGTCGCAGCACTACCCCGGCGACGAAAGTGGCTCGTACTGGCGACGTAGGGACAGTTCAGGGCGCTTTACAAGGTGGGCAGATGATTTCCGAGGAGTGTAGGTCGTTCTTCGGTAAGGGGGTGTCGGATGTGATGAAGGACATTTTTCAATTTGCTCCTAGGTATAGAGAGATTTTGGATACGCAGGATAGGTTCAGCGCCCTTTTGGGTCTGCTGATGCACATCGGTGGACTAGATGCTTAGGGTGGTATTCATTAATGCCAATTCAGTCGTCTCGATTCACAGGAGGCACTTTTTGAAGCTTTTTATTGAACAGCATAGGCCGGATGTTTTGCTCATCGCGGAGACGAAGTTAGCTTTGAGGCATAGATTTGAGGTTGAGGGTTTTACAGTTTATAGAAGGGATAGAGGATCAGGTGTAGGAGGCGGGACTGCCGTACTTGTTAGGAGTGAACAGGTTTTTCTCGGGTCAGGTGGGATTGAGTGTTGTGCGGCTAGGGTTTGGAGAGGCAGTGGTTTACCCGCTGTCTTTGTCTCCATGTATCTTACACCGAGGGCGGTTTTGCGCCTTTCGGATTTCGATTCTGTTGTAGGGTTGTGTGCGACGGATGAGGTTCTCATTGGCTGCGACTTGAACGCCATGCACCCGCTATGGGGTGGCGATTTCACTAATGCGAGAGGTAGGCTCCTTCGGGATTTTCTCCGGAATTCTCCCAATTTCGACATCTGCCCGACAGATGGTCCGTCTAGGTCGAATGGCTCGTCGGGTTCCTATATAGACTTCTTTCTCCGGACTCCGGGGCTAGCTTTGGCTAGGGATGGTCTTTTGGGGACCCTGGACTTTGAGTCTGATCATCGTGCTGTGGAAGTTCTTCTGGCGTTAGGGGATGTACAGGAGTGTGAAAGGCAGACTTTTCTCAATTTCGGTGGGATGGATGTGAGGCGTTTTAAGGGTCGTTTGAGACGTGGTCTGCATGACTGCGTGCTCCCGGCTGACAGGAATGTCTCCATTCGTGAGATTTTTGATTGTGCGAGGAACTAGGCTCTGTCTTTCGCGGTGCTATCGGGTGTTCTGTACCCAGATTGTCGTCTGATAGGAGAATCTTGGGCGATCTGCCGCCTCATATTATTCGTTTCATTCGTAAGCGTAGGAGACTTCGTCGGATTTTGCACCGATCTGGTGATCCGGACAGGCATCCCATCCTTAGGGCGGATATTCGGAACTTGGATAGGATTATTCGGGATTCCATTTACATATTTGAGAGGGATCGTCATAAGGACTATTTGCGTAATATCAGGGTCGATTCTAGGACATATGGTCGTGTGAAGAGGGCTGCTGGTCTTTCGGTTAGGGATACCGTTGGTGGCTTAGTTGGTGAGGATCAGTATTACCGTTGGAAAATTTCAGAAAGGGGCACAAAAAGGGGATTTTTCCGAAAAACGGGGCTCACGTTCATAAAATAAAGTGGCATGCTTTTTAAGGTTCTTATATAAGGCAAAATACAATAAAATCAAAACTTGTACACATTTTCTACAAATTTGTAAAGAAATTTATAAAAAAAAACTATATGTGTACATGACATTAAATTTTATGGGCCTTGTCACAGAGCTTATTATAATGAAATCCAAAGCGCTAAATTGCTGCAATTTTCATGTGGACCTGATATATATAATTTTCTGCTTTTAACTACGAATTTCCGAACGGCATCTGTGATATGTCCATGTATCGGAATGGACGTGATCGGGTTATGCAATATATTTCGATAATAGTACCTTTGGTTTACCTTAAAACAATTAAAAAAGCTACACAAAACTTTCTTGTGATGTATACTACCTAAGTAAATATATGAAATATCATATATTTTACATTTATTTTTTATTTATCATTACGTTTTGGCAATTTATTGTCTTCATACGTTATTTACGTACATTAGTACGTAAAATGCTCTTTAAATAGTGCAAAAATATAATTTTTTACAAAAGTGGCAGAAGTGCATAAAGTGGCACCAAAAATGTGAAAAGTGGAACATTTAGTATCCCAAAAGAAAAGGGGCGCAAAAGTATCACGGCTGAAAAAAGGGGCAAAACTGCCCCTTTAGTCGCACAACGGTAACACTGGTGAGGATGGTGTGCAGGTGTCTGATGACCTGCACAAGGCAGAGCTACTGGCGTCTCACATACGGAGTACCAACCACATTGAGGTGAACCCTGCTGGCGATTCCTTGAGGGAATGGTCAGCGGGACGCCTGTGGTGGAATTCTGTGGTGACTTCACGGCTAGTGGCTCTGTGATTGGCGACAGATCCACTTGGGATGATGGCGGCTTTGTGAGTCCCGGTTGCATAGGAGAGGCTCTTGCCTGCAGACCTTCTCGAAGGTCCAGTGGCGTTGATAGGATTCCCTATGTGGCTCTTAAGAGGGCGGGTGAGTTATTGTGGGGTTTTTTGTTGATTCTCTTGAATCACTGTTTGAACTTAGGATATTTTCCGTCTGCCTGGAAGGAGGCTTTAGTTGTTCCCGTTAGGAAGCCAGGTTCTACCCTGGGCTATGCGGTAGTTATAGGCCGATTTCGCTTTTATCGCCGTTTGCCAAGCTTCTAGAATATTTCATGCTCGCTAGAATTAGGAGAGTTGTTGAGAATAGACGCATCCTTAGGGATTACCAATTTGGGTTTAGGCTTGGTCACTCCACTACTCATACACTTTGCGCTTTCTCGGATTTTGTGATATCAGGCTTTGATAGGAGATGGGGCACCATTGCTGTTGGTTTAGATTTTGCTAGGGCGTTTGATACTGTCTGGCAGGATGGCATTTTGTACAAGCTTCAATCGTTTGGTTTTGACGGTCAAACGTGTAGAATGGTAGCGAGCTTTCTGAAAGGTCGATATTTTAGGGTTAGAGTTGGCGACAAGGTGTCTAGTCAACGCTCGGTTCTAGCAGGGGTGCCCCAGGGCTCCCTGCTGGGACCGATGTTGTACAACATCTTCGTCAGCGACATCCCTGGTCCTCCCAATGGAGGTCTCCTGCTGACCTATGCGGATGACGTGCTACTGGCCTGCCGAGGTCCCATGGCCGTGCCGTTGACTAGGCGAGTGAATGCTTACTTAGAGGAGCTTCATTGTTATTTTTCGAATTGGGGACTCCGACTCAATGTTGGTAGGTCATATTTCATGACAGATTTGATTTCTCCAGACATGTGGAATTCGTGTTGAATAGGGCGAAGAGGATTTACTTCGGTTTTCACTGGCTTCTGCGGATGAGGGACGGTTGACTTCCACTCGAGGTTAGATTTCTGATCTATAAGCAGATCATTAGGCCTGTCATATCCTACGCCTTTCGAGCTTGGTATGGCATTTCGTCTGCCCAGATGGAAAGGATTAGGATATGGGAGAGGCGAGTGTTGAGGTCTTGTCTGGGGCTCCGCTGTAGGGTCATGGAGGATGGTTCGATCAGGCATCCGTCGAATAGGGAAGTCTACGATAGCGTCGATTTTGATAGGATAGATGTCTTTATGACCAATGGTGCCGCCAGCTTTTTAGAAAAGGGTCGTCATCTGCAGAATAGGATCGTCGAGGAAATTTATAGCTTTGACTAGGATTTTGACTCCCTTCCCACCAGGCGGCTTCTTCCGCCTCCTGGTCTTCTTAGGCTTCGTGATGAGGGGTTGTTGTTTGAGGGAGACCTCCTGGTGTTTTACCACCGGAGGTCCAATGTGTCGGATAGGACTGACTTGGTATATAGTACTGCTCAGTAGATGTATGTATGTAAATAATTTGTAAATAGTCCTTAGTTTTTAAGTTTAATATTAAGTTTAGTTTTTAAGATTATATATAAAATTATTTTCAGAGATTGGTCGCTTTTTGAATTTCCTATTTTTTTGGGCATTTTGTTTTAAGTTTTTATTGTAATTGTTTGATGGTGTGCTCGTAGCTTGACTGCAGCACTTTATATTAGATTAAGTAGGCCCAGATGGACATAAGAGCCGGGCATGTGTTTTATTTATAGTTTAAGGTAGAAAGTAAGCCACCTTTTGTACTAGATAAAAGTGTTTTGGAAAAAATTAAATGGCAATATTTGAAACTGAAACTGCTGACTTCATCATTTGTGAACAGTGTTAAAAGTGTTTGTGTGATTAAAAAAAAAATACTAAGTGAAAATGCCCTCTAAAGCCGGCATTACTAAGGGCGATAAGACCAAGAGACGTGCAAGCAAGTCCATCCCGACACTGGTATCTCCTCGAAGGCCATGAGCATCATGAACAGTTTTGTGAATGATGTCTTCGAACGTATTGTCGCCGAAGCCTCTCGTTTGGCTCACTACAACAAGCGTTCCACCACCATCAGTCGGGAAATCCAGACCGCCGTCCGTCTCTTGTTGCCCGGTGAATTGGCTAAGCACGCTGTCAGTGAAGGCACCAAGGCTGTTACTAAATACACTAGCTCCAAGTAAATGCCTTACAATTTTTTCGTCGAAAATATTTCCTCCAAAACAAAGGCCCTTTTCAGGGCTACAAAAATGATTATAATAGAGATTCAACTTGTTAAATACTAACAATAATGTGGGAAAAAATAAATTTGGGTGAATGCATTTGGGAAATAATGTTGAAAATAAAGTATAAATATTGTTATACTTTGAAATAATATAAAAATAAAATAAGTCGTCCAACATATTTGATTGCAGATAAATCGTTCAAATTTTATGTGCGGTCATACTTGCATACTTGAGAATTCGTCCGTCAGAGGGATACGCTTTTATGACGACGGCAAATTTGACGCATCTCCGCCTTAGGTATGTGTGTGAATTCATTGGCGGGAAAATGAACATTGTTGTATTTGGGTGAAATCCCTTTATGAAATGTATGAAAGATGACAATACTGTTCTCATAAAATGTGGATTCGTTGTAAAGTTTTACTATTTTCGGATTTCATATAATTACTGATGTTGTCTGTCGTTGTGTTTTAAGACCCGGAGCGGCACGCTGTTCTTAGGGCGGATGTTAGGAATCTGGATAGGATAATTCAGGGCGCCATATATATTTGCGAGACGGATCGAATGAAGGGGATAGGATAATTCAGGGCGCCATATATATTTGCGAGACGAATCGAATGAAGGGGATAGGATAATTCAGGGCGCCATATATATTTTCGAGACGGATCGAATGAAGGGAATAGGATAATTCAGGGCGCCATATATATTTTCGAGACGGATCGAATGAAGGATTATCTTCAAGGTATTAGGGTGAATTCTAGGACAGGCCACGGCATGGAGGACACGGAGTATAACACCCCACAGTGATCCTTATTTGTAAATACATGTATATTAGTTTTAAGAATAGTTTTTCATGACGTCATATTTCATGACAGATTTGATTTCTCCAGACATGTGGAATTCGTGTTGTGGTGGACGCCTGTGGTGGAATTCTGTGGTGACTTCACGGCTAGTGGCTCTGTGATTGGCGACAGATCCACTTGGGATGATGGCGGCTTTGTGTGTCCCGGTTGCATAGGAGAGGCTCTTGCCTGCAGACCTTCTCGAAGGTCCAGTGGCGTTGATAGGATTCCCGATGTCGCTCTTAAGAGGCCGGGTGAGTTATTGTGGGGTTTTTTGTCGATTCTCTTGAATCACTGTTTGAACTTAGTATATTTTCCGTCTGCCTGGAAGGAGGCTTTAGTTGTTCCCGTTAGGAAGCCAGGTTCTGACCCTGGGCTATGCGGTAGTTATAGGCCGATTTCGCTTTTATCGCCGTTTGCCAAGCTTCTAGAATATTTCATGCTCGCTAGAATTAGGAGAGTTGTTGAGAATAGACGCATCCTTAGGGATTGCCAATTTGGGTTTAGGCTTGGTCACCCCACTACTCATGCACTTTGCGCTTTCTCGGATTTTGTGATAGGAGATGGGACACCATTGCTGTTGGTTTAGATTTTGCTAGGGCGTTTGATACTGTCTGGCAGGATGGCATTTTGTACAAGCTTCAATCGTTTGGTTTTGACGATCAAACGTGTAGAATGGTAGCGAGCTTTCTGAAAGGTCGACATTTTAGGGTTAGAGTTGGCGATAAGGTGTCTAGTCAACGATCGGTTCTAGCAGGGGTGCCCCAGGGCTCCCTGCTGGGACCGATGTTGTACAACATCTTCGTCAGCGACATCCCTGGTCCTCCCAATGGAGGTCTCCTGCTGACCTATGCGGATGACGTGCTACTGGCCTGCCGAGGTCCCATGGCCGTGCCGTTGACTAGGCGAGTGAATGCTTACTTAGAGGAGCTTCATTGTTATTTTTCGAATTGGGGACTCCGACTCAATGTTGGTAAGTGTTTTGCCACTGTTTTCAGGGGCAAACGCGGCGCCGTTTTCTCGAACTTTAGGTCTTTTGAGCCTACCCTGAGTATCGGAGGCGAGTTGATAGAAGTCTCTGATAGGATGAGGTATCTTGGCGTCATATTTTATGACAGATTTGATTTCTCCAGACATGTGGAATTCGTGTTGAATAGGGCGAAGAGGATTTACTTCGGTTTTCACTGGCTTCTGCGGATGAGGGACGGTGGACTTCCACTCGAGGTTAGATTTCTGATCTATAAGCAGATCATTAGGCCTGTCATATCCTACGCCTTTCCAGCTTGGTATGGCATTTCGTCTTCCCAGATGGAAAGGATTAGGATATGGGAGAGGCGAGTGTTGAGGTCTTGTCTGGGGCTCCGCTGTAGGGTCATGGAGGACAATTTTTTAGGATTAGTTTGTAAGTATTATGATATCCATTAGGAAGATTGACTCTTTTCTTAATGATTCTGAAATGTTGGGGCGTTTTTATTTTAACATTTGATTTTAATGTTGATTGATGATAGTTAGAAATTAGCATTTAAGTCATTTGATGTGAATTAACCGTAATTTATCTTTACCGTTGCCGTAACGTTGCCCGTTTGAGCGATTAGCCAACGTTGAGAAAACGACTCATATGTTCTGACAACAACAACACATAAGTAAACAAAAAAGCCGCGATTTCTTTTGTTTAGATTTATTAAAAATTAAGTTAAAAATAATGTTTATAAATTTGTGTTTTTAAATCTGTGCAGAATTTACAATAAAAGTAATCAAGAAAATATCGTCGGATAAGAAGATGGGGTGGACGTCCTATAAACTCCATAATAACTCCACTATATGTCAAATATTGCTTTATCCTATGATTCCAAGATGGGAAATATTAACATTCTATTCTTTAAAATTTTAGACATTTGGGTCACGGTTGTTCCATACAATCGGTTGCATGGAGTCACAAGCTGGGGAAAACAACAATTCGAAATATTATTTTAGAATGCAGTGAAGTTTTGTGGCGCTTGCTTTCGCCGATTTATTTAAGTGAATAAACTACACAGCAGTACAAACACATTCCCAATGATTTTCAACGAATGTGGGATATGCCCAATTGTGTGGGAATCTGTGATGCTAACTATACATTCTAATTAGTTAATGCTGGAAGTTATGGCAGCCACCACGTATTGTTTGTATTTTAATACAAAAAATTTCCATTTAAATTAAATACAGCTATGTATATTCCAGTACTCTCCGTTTGGCCAATCAGTTATTTTAGGTACAGTACCCGTACCTCTTAGTAAACCATTATCGTCAGCATCCTCTGAAGCCTTTCCTCATTTTTTTATTGGCGATGCGGCGTTTTCCCTGAGGAATATTCTTGGTCTAAGTCAACAACTTTAGACGAGCTCAGAGACAACATCCGAAATTGCCAACGTTCCGGTCGAAATGTGTCTAAGAGTGGTGGAAAATTGGGTCCAAAGAATATATCGCTGTTGACGGTCTCGTGGTGGTCACATGACCGAAATTGAATTTCATTCTTAAAATGTAACATTTGCACTAAACCTGGAATAAATTTGAACTCTATTTCTTAAATATTCTGTGATTTATTAATATATGAAATTCGTATGTCCTTAATGGAAAACCCTTTACTTATGTCTATTTCCATTATGTCCATTGAAGAGGGACTCAGCCAAATCCAATCCAACCTCTATCTACAAATAAGTCCACGTTTGTAGAGACGCTTATATTGCTGTCAAATTAACCCACAATGAAGAAGATTGGCGCAATGATTGTCTCGTACTGCCGTCAAAAGAATCCTGAAGCAGATCATAAATTTAATTTTAAATGGAGTCAGCCGCGATCTTCATAAAACTCACCTGTAACGCCCAGCTCCTTGCCAATTTGCTTCCATGCTTCTCGCATTTTTCCGATATCCTATATGCTGGATTTTATTTATTGTATAAATACTCGTGTGACTGCACCAATGAAATCAATTATTCGTCTTTCATGTTTATTTGCACTTTTAAACAACAAATAATTAATAAATTATTTTCTTTACTTTTCTCGGTGAACATACAATTGTAATTGTAAACAACATGTAGTATCAGCTGTTGTCAAATTGTACGTAAACGGAACGTCCAATTCTGATTTCAACAGATTCAGCCGTCCGTTTACGTTTCGTTTCCGTTGGCTAATCGTTTACACTGATTTCCATATGACAGATTGAATCAGCTGATTCGTTACGCTACGGGGCGGTTAAGTTTGCCTAACTGGGCCTTTAGTCTTAAGATACGAATAATATAAATGGCCTTGAGCAAAAACTGAATCTAGGTATTCTGAGGAGATGTCGGACACCGACGGCAAAACCGACGGTTCCAATGCTGGTGGGGAGTGGAAGCCCCATAAGAGAATGAAGCCTGACCGCCAGCACCGCAAAAGCAACAAGGGTGAAAGGAAATATAAAAGGATGAAGTTTCAGCTAACCCTGGATTCTTAATGAGACTATTTCGAAACTCGCTGAGCTTGCGGCAATTAAGGCAGCTCAAGCTGGCGGTGTCCCGCTGGTGAAGGATGTTCTCGCAAGAAAGAACCCTTGCGAATGAGCCGATGATGACCGAGGCGGCCGAAGATCTCGATCATACGTATAGTGTGGTAGAAGTCCCACCCAAGACTTCTACTGGTGACAAGGGGACTATGTCTGGGCCTTATGGACAGGGTTACCATACGTCCTCCTTTGGGAGGACATGTCCTCCTTTTTAACCAGTGTCCTCCCGTCCTCCATCCCTTTTCAAAAATAATGGATTTGTCCTCCTTTTGTTATAAATTAAAATTTTTCACAAACAGTAAACCTCCACATGAATTATATTCGCAACTAATTTTAGTACAAAGTTAGTACTGCAATAATTGAGCTCGATGACCGCAATTTGGTACAGATACTTCTTATAGCTGCAGGTAACTTGGGATTGAAAATAAGCAATATCGATCAATTTTTAGTAGCATCTTCTGTCCGATTTGACTTATTAACGCCATAGAGACTGCAAATTTCAACTGGTCGAACAGAAATTGGTAATTTGGGTGAATGTAAGGGGTGATCCATTTCGAGGTTTCCTACTTTTTTAAAGAAACAAAAAACAGAAAATTCAAATTGAATGGGGAATGTTTATTATCATCTGAAAGAACATTCTTTGGCATTTATTTTTTGAAGATTATGTCTATCAAATGTTGGCCGCGACTACGTCTCAGATGGTCGGATGGACCGTTGAGTCCAATTTTCGATGATTCGTTCTAGCATGTTTTGCTCCAAGGCCTGAATCGAAGCGGGTTTCTCCGCATAAACTTTAGACTTTTCATATCCCCACAGGAAAAAGTCTAACGGTGTGATATCACACGATCTTGGTGGCCAATCGACCGGCCCAAAACATGAAATTATCTGCTCACCGAAGTGTTCTCTCAATAAATCCATTGATTGATGCCGAGATCACCTTGCAAGGTGAAATTTCGATAGGAAAGGGCGCGTTGGACGATCTATTCGCCCTTATTCCAGTTGGCGTCGTCGACGTCGTCACATCATTTTCGTCATATCTATGAAGTTCTAGCTTCATCATCTTTACGCCAAAACTAATGTTGTTGGTATCCATAAACTAACAAAAACCCTTTTTATAACTTAAAAATATTTAAAAAAAATTCAAAATTTATGGAGTCGTCAATCTAAACAGTGTCGACTAAGAATCGACGTCGACGACGCCTACTGGAATAAGGGCGATTGCTTTAATTGTCAGCGGTATGGGCACGTCCCTTATAACTGTGCCATGCCCTTTGAGGAGGATGAGGGTAAGGAGATCACTGACCCTGCAACGGGTGTTGTGAGCAGAGGCGGGCTGCATTGAAACAGCAGGCTGTGGCGCGTTATGAGAGGATTTCTGGAGTCACCGCTGGCATGTCATATGCGACTACAGATCGATGTTCTGCGAATTTGCCTCCAGTCGGACGGGCTGGTGGTTCTACTGTCCATGTTGCTGCTATGGGTACCACATATCGTCCAGGTGCTGTGGTGGGTCGTCCTGGTGCTGATGTTGGTGGTGTCTTCGACATTTGTCAGAGGGCATTTGGTACTGATTTTCTGAGTGTTGTAGGTCGTGTTAAGGCGTACGCTCCTGAATTTAGGAAATTGTTAGCTGAGGACGGTGAGTCTGCTGCTGTTTTGGTCTTAGCTCTTCGGATTTGCGATGTCTAGGGACCTCCGTACCCAGGGGATTTACCTTGGTGGCTGATAGGGCTTTCGATTATGAGTTAGATCATAGGGCGATCCAAGTCTTAATGAGGATGTGGGACGTTGACACATGTGAGGTGCGGAGTTTCTTCGATTTTGATCGAATGAATGTTTGATCGGTGATGCTTGTTAATGCTATGAAGGAGGTCTACCGGTCCGATGGTGGTGCTATTGACGATTCCTTTCGCAGTCTTGTTACACAAGCTGAGGAGGGGATCGACGATGTCACCCCCTAGGTGTATTTCACTGACACGGCGTACATCACCGCTCAGTGACCTGTAAATATGTGCATATTAGTAGGTAGTTTTTTGTTTCTTAGCATTAAGTTTGTAGTTTTAAGTTTTTACTTGTAACTTGCCCCTTTTTGGATTATTCTTTTTTTGTGGCATTTCCGTTTGATTTTTGTAAAGTGATGCGTTTATGGAAATCGTGCAACAGTTTTGATTTGAATTGTGAAGGCTCCGATGGACTAGTACTGGGCATGTCTATTTATAGGTACTCGTATATATTTAGTAGTAGGTCAACTAATATTATTTTGTTTTAAGTGATTTTAATAAAAAATAGCCATTGCCAAAATAAAAAATAAAATGAGGAGACTTCATTGGTTGTGAATTGTAAGGAGACCAATGTCTTTCATTTGTTTTTATTACATTTTGAATATTTTCATTCGAATTACACCAGACCTGGGCAAAAGCACTACCCGGGGTTTTTTTGAATTATTACATTTATTGAGCAAATATTTTTAAATACAAATTATAAACTTAAACACTCGCAAATTTAGATATTAAATAAACTAAAAAAATTGTTTTAATAAAATGTACCATCATTAATAAATTGTCATTTATAAATAATTTTTTCTGTAAAGCTGAATAATATACTAGTATTAATTTTTATATATTTTTACACTCACGCGTCCCAAATAAAAACATATTGGGATGTAAACAAAGATTTGTTTCATAGATCAATAAAGAATATATGTATATAACATGTCCAACTTTTTTTTTGCTTCGAAAGCAAAAAGAAAAATAATTAAATAATATTTTGTGTATTTTACCAATAACATTATTGTTTAGGACTTCCCTAAATATATTTTGTTTAAAAAAGATTTTTAAAACCTTGCGGATTTTTCGAATATACATATATCTCGACCTAAGAGTGTAAAGGCGCTAAGTCCAACATTTAAAATTTTATTGGAGAGGCAAAATACTTACTATATATGAATGTTTTTATAAAGGGTATATGGACTTAGCGCTTTTAGGATTCAGCTTTTTAAGATGACAAAGCATGATTTTTCGACTTTTTGTTTTCAAACCGATGTATATCCAACTTATCTTACGTTCCGCTTCAAAAAATACGTTTAGGCAAAAAGTGGACTTAGCGACTTTTACTCTTAGGTCGCGATATGTATAGAGGTCGCTTCCAATTTGCTTCTTCGGGGCATAAAAATTGAATTTTCTAAAAAAAAATTACATTTTCAGTAATTCAAAGTAATTTTTTAGGAATTTTAAATCGTAAACCTTCTATATAATTCTAATCTTATAATACTGTAAAAAGATGAGATGGAAAATACAGAAATAAAAAGTTGCGCTTTAGAAAAATTTAATACTAAATATGTATTTTCTAAAACTGAAATTCGAATAAATTTGTGAAGTTTTTTTTTATAAAATATATTTAGAGAAATTCCAAAACAATCGTTTTATGTGTAAGCTCACACGTTTTGTTTACGAAAGTTTGTTCGCAAATATATTTTGTAGTAAGATATTAACATGTCTGTCCCAAATACATTTTGATTTTCAAATAAAATGTATAAAAGGTTAGACACTGAAAAGGAGTTAAATACGGTAAAATATAATAAATACACGGGGCAAAATCGCCTTTTTTGATATGTTTGAATCGAAAGAAAATATATTTGGAACAAAAATTTTTAAATATTATATATTTCTTAGCAAATAAGTTTTACTTGAAAATCAATAAAATATATTTGGAACGCATATATTAATATATTACAACAAATTATATTTGCAAACTAAATTTCTCAAATAAAATATGTGTTTAAATACAAGTAAAATTATTATTTAGGAATTTTTCCAAATATATTTTATTTAAAAAATATTTCCAAAACTTTTGCTGAGTTTTTCATATTTCAGTTTCAATTTTTCTTGGGTTTCGAATTGTACCTCCCAGTTATGATACCATATGCAGCATTACCTTCTGTTTTAAAATTATTATTTTAAATTTCTGAATATTCCAAGCCATCATTAGTTGTCAATCCTCTAAGTATTTTATATTGATCCAAGATTATATGATTTCAATTATTATTTTTTACGAACATTAAAAATTTCTAAAAATTTAACTTTGAATTACTGAAAAATTTGACACAATTTATGTATTTTATGAATACTTAAATGCAAATAAATATTTGTTTCGGAAATAATGGTCCCAAATAAAAATATATTGGAATGTAAACAAATATTTGTTTAGAACAACATCTTCCAAAATACACAATTTTTGTGTGTACCAAATATTACATGCTTAGAGTCTACCCCAAACATATACATGTTTCAAGCCAAAAATGTTTGGGACAATATACTACAGAAGTGATTTTTTTTCAGCGTGTACAATATAAATTATGTCAGAGTTATGTCGGTTTTAAAATTTTCACCATTATTTTAATATATATTCTAAAGATAGCAATATATGTATGTACACGGGGCAAAATCGCCTTTCTTGATATGTTTGAATCGAAAGGAAATATATTTGTAACACAAATGTTTAAATATTATATAAGTATATTTCTGAGCAAATTTCAAAATCAATAAAATATATTTGGAACGCATATATTTATATATATTACAACAACATATGTTTGCAAGCTAAATTTTTAAAATAAAACATGTGTTTAAATACAACTAAAATCATTGTTTAGGAATTTATCCAAATATATTTTATTTTCTAAATTCTTTAGTGTAAATAAATATTTGTTTCGGAAATAATAGTTCCAAATAAAAACATATTGGGATGTAAACAAAGATTTGTTTCGAATAATATTTTCCCAAAAATATGCTTTTTTAAAATCATTTATTAAATTGGATTTTGCATATCACTTACCTACATACGTAAGTCAACCTATTTTTGTTATTTAAATATACTAAACAAAAAAAAGTTGGACGCTAGAAAACGGTCAGTAAAATAAATAAAGAATTAATGAAATACAGAATATGTCATACTTTTCTTTTTGCTTCGAAAATTTGGATAAATAATTTGTATATGCCCACATCACTTCGAAAAGTTCGTTGACCACTTCTCCATTCTCTCAGACCGACGATGAGGAATTTTGGTAAGAGTATGTATGTGCCCACCCCTGCTCTACATATAAACGATGTGCCAACGACGAAGATAATGGTCGGGGGAAGAAACTCAAAAAAGCAGTTGGCCAGTGACCAGCGACAAGGCAAGACCCCTAGTGAATTGAGCTCCTCCTGAGAAAAGAAAAGTGAAAGTTTTACCAGTGTCATTAAGTGCTCGATTGTGATTGGTCGGGAATTCCAGCCAATAGGAGGACGAGTTGTGTTAAGAGCAATTCGAGCAATTCAATTTATTTATCCATAAAAAAGTAAACAAACATTCAATATCTTATGACTAATGATAATAATAAAACTTATAATTACTTAGCGTATACTTTCTAAATCTACGTAGCTTATACCTAGCCTCAATACCGGCCTCAAACCCAAGCATGAAATGAGGATCCGCCTCTCCCAGACTCTAAGCCTTTCCATTTAGTGTGAGGAAATCTCAAACCAAACTGGGAAGGCATTAAAGATCAGGGGCCTTATGATCTGTTTATAAATCAAAAGCTTTACCTTAGTACTCAGACCACCTGGACATCGCATGATGCTCAGATAGGTCCAGAATACTTTCTTCACCTTGGCCAGAATATAGTCTATGTGCCTGATAAATGTAAACTTCTCGTGGAATATAACCCCCAGATACTTAATACGATCCGAAGTGCGAATCGGTCGACCTCCAATGGCAAGAGTGGGTATGTATTGCCTAGACCGGCGACACAAAGCCCCCCTCTTACCCTTGAGAATTATACCTTTGCACTTATCGATATTAAGTTCCAACTTCCACATGCTAAAGTACCTAGACAGTTCCTCCAGATACCGATTTATTCTTGAATTCACAGATGCCGCAAGTACTCCAGATGCCGCGATGATAACATCATCCGCGTACACCAGTAGTAGATCACCCAGTGGCGGCTGCGGTATATCGCTCATGAAAATGTTGAACAAAATCGGAGCCAGGATTGAACACTGTGGTACTCCAGCCAACACCATCCTATCACCAGAAAGAGAATTACCAACCCTAACTCGAAAAGACCTGTCCCTAAGGAAATCGGTCACCATCCTACAAACATCGTTCTCGAATCCTAAGACCCTCATCTTATAAATGATCGCGTCCTGCCATACCCTATCGAAAGCACTAGCGAAATCCAAACTAACCACAATCGTGACGTGGCGCCTGTTCAGGCCCCTCGAAACACGATCCCCTAAGACCATAAGGGCGTGGGACGTCGAATGTCCCCTCCTAAAACCAAGCTGATTATCTAAGAGAATCGACCTATCCTCCAATGTCAACCTAATCCTAGCAGCAACGAAATACTCGAGGAGTTTACCGAATGGCGACAGCAAACTGATGGGTCTGTAACTCCCACACCTCGTCGGGTCCTTTCCTGGCTTTAGGATGGGGACGGCAATCGCCCTCTTCCACGCCACCGGAAAATATCCCAAGTTATGGCAGTGGTTGTACAACACCGCAAGTTTGCTCCATGTGGCAGTGTCCGTAGCCCTCAACACAGTGTCGGGGATTCCGTCCACACCACTGGACTTGCGGTTATCCCTTACCTTCAAGGCAGCACCAACCTCAGCAGCAGTGACAAACCTACCAGTCCGCCACCTACTATCGCCACGTCCTACAGCCCTATCAGCAGTGAAGTACGCCGCAAACTCGACCATAGGAGTCCCATCGTCCAAAAGCGCACCCTCCGCCCTGACTCTATCGTCAAGGGGAAGCGCCCGCACATCGGCACCGGACTGTCCGCCCTGGATGCAGTCCGCAAGGACGTGCGCCTTCCCAACGTCCTCAATCACCGGAATCCCATCGTCGCCGATGAGGTCCGGGACAGGAGCCCTACGTGCGATGCCCGCAGCGGCCTTCACACTACCAAACACATTATCGCCTGCCCTAATACTCCTAAGATGCCTAGCCCAACTATCACACTCATACTCCGATATCGCCTCACGTATCACATCATCCAAAACGCGGATCTCCGCCCTAAGGTCATCGTACCGTCCAGGGTCACCTGTCCGATGTAGCGTCCGTCGCAGTCTCTTCTTCCACCTAATCAAGTCAAGCACATCCCGCGGTAGCCTCCGCGGTCCCCTACACCCAGGAGGAATCCTGGGTATAGTAGATTCCATAGTGTCTCGGAATGCCACACTCATTGATTCGATGAACCCGTCAATCTCAGAGCATGTCACATTCCGATCCACAGGAAGTTGGCATCCCGCAAGATTCCTAGTCAAAACTCTCCTAAACCGTCGCCTGTCCAGTCTCCGGAAGTCAAAACGCAAAGTCCGCGCAGTACGTGCAGGTCCGTTCCCAAGCACCACAATCCCCATGTGGTCCGAGTCGTAGTCCTAACCCGGCCATCGCCAGACATCGTGAGTCCAGGTGATACCAAACAGATATCGATATATGAGCGTGTCATTCTACCGAATCTGGTTGGACCATCCGTTGGCACGATATCCAGGTCAGGACAACCCAACAGGAAGTCCTCAACTATCCTACCTCTAGAGCAAGTCGCGTCACCGCCCCATCTAGAGTGCCTAGCATTAAGGTCAGCCCCAACCACCACCTCGCCAGCAGCCGCCAACGAGCTCAGTCCATCAAAATCGGAAACAGAAATCCCCCTACCATACAGTGAGACGAAGTGAACCGGAGCCCCCCTAATCTATGAACCCTAACACAAGTGCCCTCAACCGCACCAAAATCAACTTTGACCCTCTCGCATCGAATGTCGTCCCTAACCAGAACAACCGTACCACCACCTCGACGATCGCTCCTAACATGCAGAAACACGAAATATCCATCCATATCAAACCTATGCACCGAATTAAGCCTATGTTCAGCCAACATCATGACCTCCGGTCGATGTTGAGCTGTTCTTACTAGTAAATGTGAGAAGTGAATAGGAGGCGGCAAAGTGCTAAATTGTTGGAAGTTACTTCTAATAGTACTTTCAATAAAGGCGAAGTGCCGACGGCTATTCCTACTTTTAGGAATAGTATATTTCTTGAGGGAGATACAATTTTGTTAAAGACTTTTCTAAAAGAGATCAGACATCCCAGACCCGAAACTCTGGTTGATAGAGTTGACGGCTGGGATATGCCTACGATGAGTGGCGACGGCGAGATCCCTCTGCCTGCTTCGGGCTCTGTTGCAGGCGGGACTGCCGTGCTTATGGAGCGTAGTGCCACCCGCGAGGGTATGTCGGATACCGGCGGCACTACAGATAGCTTCCAGGCGGTTGCCGACCGGCACCACCGGAAGCGCAAGAAGAAGAACTGCAGTTGCAGCTGCAGTGAGGGTGAAACCTCATACAAAGGCCTGAAGTATCAGGCGACTCTGGATAGACTTACGGATACTATCCAGAGTCTCGAACGGGCGAACCGTGCCCTGCTGGCTGAACTTTCGGCCCTTAAGAAGGCACAGGCGGGTGTGACGCCCCCTGAGGAGCTGACCGACATGCTGGTGGACATTGTCCCAGCGTCAACTGAGGTAGCCGAACACCTCAGTGCGGCGGAAGGAGGAGGTAGTAGCACCGCCGGCTACTACGGATGGGAAGATGGCGGTCCCCCCGTAGACCATGGGGGATCCGCGAAAAGGGGTCGCGCCCCCAGCGACCTCTCGTGGAAAATGGAGCCCCAAATTTCGGCCCTTAAGAAGGCACAGGCGGGTGTGACGCCCCCTGAGGAGCTGACCGACATGCTGGTGGACATTGTCCCAGCGTCAACTGAGGTAGCCGAACACCTAAGTGCGGCGGAAGGAGGAGGTAGTAGCACCGCCGGCTACTACGGATGGGAAGATGGCGGTCCCACCGAAGACCATGGGGGATCCGCGAAAAGGGGTCGCGCCCCCAGCGACCTCTCGTGGAAAATGGAGCCCCAAATTGGAGCTCCCATCTACTTCGGGCCAATCGAGCGTGGGGGCCACCCCGAAGACCACTGCCCCAGCAAAGAAGGGCGCCCCTGTTGGAACTGCTGCTGCCCCGGCGAAGGACAACGGAGGCAATGCTGGAGGACGATCTGCGGGGAAATCCCTCCCCGCGATCACTATTTACGACGTTGGTGTGAAGGAGATCACCAACCTGCTGCAGCGGGTCCTGAACAAGGGTGAGTTCCATTTGGTCGTGATTAGAAAGACCGCATTGTCCGTTCGGGTTAGGAGCCTTAAGGATTTTTCGAGTGTCAGGGATCTTTTTGTTGAGCATGGGTATAAGTTCCATACCCACACTCCTAAGTCGCTTCTGCCATACCCTGTTGTCCTGGAGGGTCTATCAGATGAGTATTCTGCTGAGGAGGTTAAGAGAGGTAGAGTCTGGCGTTAGGGTAGAGGTACTTGGTGCCGTCTGCGTCTCAGGCGGCAAGTGGTTATTGAGATTGTCCAGGGCGTCGGACATAGAGGGCGTTTATCGCTTGCGGAGGATGTTCAATTAGCTGTGAAGTTTGTTAGGGACAAACGGCATGGCATCACGCAGTGCTTCAGATGCCAGAGATTTGGACACGTCTCTGCCAACTGCGGGATGCCAATCAGGTGTGTTAAGTGCGGGCAACCGCACGTTATGGCGGATTGTCCTATTCCTGCTAAGGAGGCAGAGAATTTTGTTGAGGTTTCTGACCCTGTTACTGGGGCCATTGTTAGGAAGCCGGAGAAGGAGGTTAGCTGCGTGAACTGCGGTGTGGTGGGGCATACTGTTGGTTCACGTACGTGTCCTAGACGTGTTGCGATCCTTGCTAGGAGGCGGATAAGGAGGCTAGGAACGCTAGGGATAGAGCTAGGGCTTCGGGAGCGTCGGGTGTTCGGCCCGGCGTTTCCTATTCGGCGGCGGCGGGGGCTACGCGCGCGTCTCGTATAGGGCCTGTTGCCTCAGGGGGGCGTCGAAGCTGCCTCCGGCTGCTAGGGCCGGTGGTGCTGTTGGTGGCAACGGGCAGGTTAGTGTTCCGGGGGTCTTGGGTGTTTGTGAGAAGGCTTTCGGCACCGATTTTCTCGGTGTGATAGGTCGAGTCAGGGAATACGCTCCTGAGTTTAGGCTGTTGATGTCTGGTGGTGCTGACTCTCTTGCGGTGTTAGGCCTTGCTCTTAGAATTTGCAATGTCTAGATCGCTTAGTTGTGTCATTTTTTAAGTTGACTCTTGCGTTTCCTTGGCCAAGAGACATTTCCTCAGTTTGTTTGCTAGGGAGAGGGGTCCCGATATTCTTCTGCTTGCTGAGCACAAGCTGTCTGATTCTCATAGGTTTGAGTTGAGGGGCTACAACGTGTTTCGTCAGAATAGGATAGGTCGTAGGGGTGGTGGTACGGCTGTTCTGGTTAGGGACAATTTTCGCTGTGACAGGATTTGTGTCGATACGGGCGGCATAGAGAGTTGTGCGGTTAGGATTTGGAGGAGTGATGGCTCCTCTATAGCCTTTGTTTCATTATATCTTCGGCCGGGTGACCCATTTCTCACTTCTGACCTTGATTCCATTTATCTGTTGTATGGCTCTGGTGAGGTAGTTGTAGGCGCCGATCTCAACGCTAAGCACCCATCTTGGGGTGGTACTGTGGTTGATACCAGGGGTGCATGCCTTCACGGCTATCTTCTTGCTTCCCCTGATTTTGCTGCTGTTCCTGCCGATGCACCTACTAGGCCTGGTAGATCGGTTGGATCGTATATTGACCTTTTCTTGAGGACTCCTGGGATTGTTTTGGCTGATGGCCACGAGTCTAGGACGTTTGATTTCGAGTCGGATCATAGGGCGATACGGATTTTGATTGATGTTGGCAGGGTTGATACTTGTGAGGGTCGTAGGTTTAGGGACTTCGGTCGGATGGACGTCCGCCGTTATAGGGGCTGTCTAGGACGCGGTCTTGAGGGGTGTGCTTTGCCTGTTGATAGGAATGTCACTGTTGAGGAGGTCGATGGCTGTGTAGAGAGTTTGGGCTCGGTTTTCAGTGAGGCGTTGGACTCTGCTGTGCCGATGTCGCGGGCTAAGGATGGTATCCTTGGTGATCTCCCACCTCGGATTTTTCGTTTCATTCGTGAGCGTAGGAGGTTGTGTCGTGCGCTCCACCGGACTCCTGATCCGGATCGTGGGCTTGTGTTGAGGGCGGACATTAGGAATTTGAGTAGGATTATTGATGAGTCGATCCGCCTGTTTGAGCGTGACCGATTTAGGAATTATCTTCAGGGAGTTAGGGTCGATAGGAGGATGTATGGGCGTGTGAAGAGGGCGGCCGGCTTGTCGCATAGGGAGCCTGTGGGGAGTCTCCTTGATGCAGATGGCACGCGCGTTTCCGATGATAGGCGTAAGGCTGAGCTTTTGACGGAGGACTTACAGGGGGTCTACAGGGCAGGTGTGGAGAATCTCGATGCTTCTTTTCCTGTCCAGGTGGCGGGGTCTACTGCGGCTTTGGACTGTAGGGACCCGCTGGTGGAATTTTCTGAGGGGTTTTTGGCTGATGGTTCGGTTGTAGGTGATCTGGTCATATGGGAAGAGGGCGGATTTGTTCGTTCCTCTGATGTGGCTGGGGCCCTTGCGGGGCGCCCTGCTAGACGCTCGTCTGGTGTGGATGGCGTTCCTGATGTGGCGTTGAAGAGGGCTGGTGAGGTTATTTTTGTTTTCTTGACGGTTCTCTTCAATCATTGTTTCAACTTGGGCTATTTCCCTGCTGCGTGGAAGGATGCGATGATGGTTCCAGTGTTGAAACAGGGTTCTGACTCAGGGCGTTGTGGCAGTTATAGACCGATTTCTCTTCTCTCGGCTTTCGGTAAGGTTTTTGAGTCCATCATATTGGCTAGGATCTGGAGGTTCGTTGAGGACAGGTGCGTTCTCAGGGACTTCCAGTTCGGTTTTAGGAGGAGGCATTCTACCACGCATGCGTTGTGTGCTTTTGCTGACTATGTCGTAGGGGGATTGAATAGGAGGCAAGGTACGATGGCGGTTGGGCTCGATTTTTCCAGGGCGTTTGACTCTGTTTGGCATGATGGGATCCTCCACAAATTGCAGGGCTTTGGTTTTGATTTCCAGACCTGTAGACTTGTTGCTAGCTTCCTTAGGGATCGTTTTTTCAGGGTGAAGGTGGGCGAACAGGTTTCCGGCAGGAAACCGGTCCTGGCGGTTGTACCTCAGGGTTCCTTGCTAGGGCCTATACTCGACAATTTGTTTGTCAGCGACATACCAGGACCCCCTCCTGGTGGGTTGCTGCTTGTGTATGCCGATGATGTCCTGCTGGCTTTTCGGGGGTTAGGGCCAGCAATGTTGAGAGGTGTGTTAGCACCTACCTGACCGATCTTCACGAGTATTTCTCCAGGTGGGGCCTTCGGCTCAACGTGGGGAAGTGCTGCGCGGTCGTCTTTGGAGGTAGGCCGGGGCACGTGTACCCGAATTTTCGCCGCTACATCCCTGTGTTGCGCATAGGTGGTGAGCTGATAGGCAATTCGGATAGGATCAGATACCTAGGGGTCCTTTTTCACGGGAGATTTGATTTCTGTAGGCACATTGACTACGTTCTCGATAGGGCGAGGAAGATGTACTTTGGATACCAAAGTCTTCAGCGTATGAGGGGTGGACTCTCCCCCGATGTGAGGCTACTGATCTACCGGCAGGTGATTAGACCGATCATCGCATACGCCTTCCCGGTATGGTTCGGCATTTCTGCCCATCAGATGGAGAGGTTGAGGATATGGGAGCGGCGAGTTCTTAGGGGATGTTTGGGCATTCGGCCCCGCATTCTGGAGGATGGTTCTGTTAGGACGGTTGCTTGTAGGGTTATCTACGAGGGCATTTCTTTCGACAGGTTGGATGTCTTCCTTGTTAGGGGTGCTGTTAGGTTTTTTGAGAGGAGTCAGGACCTGCTCAACGATATCGTTGAAGGATGCCTCAGGAACGAGGACGACTTGGAGTTGCTGCGGACGCTGAAGCACCTCCCACCCGCCGCATTTCGCAGGTTCCATGAAGAGGGCCTGCTTCATGTCGGAGATGACCTCCTATTTTATCATAGGAGGTACGACGCGTTCGACCTCACTGACACGGTGTACATCACCGCTCAGTAGGTCGACGCTGTATATAATTGTAAATAGTAGTTTTTAGTAGTTTTAGTTTTTATTAGTTTTAGGCACCACCTTTAGTTTTAAGTAAAATAAGTTACGTATGACTGCCTTTTTTGAACTTTCCATTTTTTTTGGGCATTTTTCTTTGTTGTTTTTTATCTTTATTTTTTTTTTGCTGGATTTGTGTTTGTGGCCTGACCACGGCACCTTATACATAATTTTGTGCGCCATGATGGACGATAGTATATGGTATGTTTAATTAGTGAGTAAGATTAGAAGTAAGCTATCTTTTTGTATTAGGTTAAGTGTTTTGGAAAAAATAAATAGCTAATTTTGAAAACGAAACGAAGAGAATGGAATCATTCGCCAGTGACCGGCGAGGAGGCAAGGCTTCAAGTGAAGTGTAATAAAAAGTGAAAAAGAACATTTTGTTAAACTTAGTAAAAACCAGTAAGGAAAGGCAGAAAGTCGGGCGGGGCCGACTATATAATACCCTACACCTCCCTGACAATGCGATAAAGGTCATTGCGATAATAATTTGGAATAATTGGTAAGTAGGCAGGAACATATTATCTAATTCTGAGCCGATAATCGCTAAATTAAGCAATATTTGTTCCTAAATTGAGAAACATCTTTCCGGAAAATATTAATGATCGGAAGTAAAGTACAACTTCTATAGCGCTTTGATGCCAAATCAGGAGGAACATATATATGGAGGTTATATAGTAATCTGAACCGATTTTCCCTTAATACTCATTCCTGTAAAAAGACCTCTTTCTGTAGAATTTCGTACTGATCGGATAAAAAATACAGTCTCTACAGCGCTTACATGTCAAATCGGTGGTAATATATGGGGGCTATATCTAAATCTGAACCGATTTTCTCCGAATTTGGCAGTATTCCTTCGAGTAATAAGAAACCTCTTTCTGCCGAATTTCGCACTGATCGGATATAAAATACAGTTTCTACAGCATTTACATGTCAAATCGGGGGTAACATGTACATATATGGGGGCTATATCTAAATCTGAACCGATTTCCCACAAATTTGGCAGTGTTAATTCACGTAATGAGAAACCTCTTTCTGCCAATTTGTATACCCTACACCACACTGTGGTGCAGGGTATTATAAGTTTGTTTCACGGCAGATGTTTGTAACAACTTAAAATAACACAGCTAGACCCACCTTAAAGTATACCGATCGACTCAGAATCACTAGCTGATTCATCTGTCATCTGTCCATGTAAAGTTGTTCGTCGACTGCAGGTCGCAATTTCACTCCGATCGTTCTGAAATTTTGCAGTTTAGAGTATTTCGCGGCTGTTAAGATCGCTATTCTATTTGGTTGAAATCGGTTCAGATTTAGATATAGCTCCCATATATATCTTTCGTCCGATTTGGCCCTTTAGTCCTATAGAAGCTGTATTTTACATCAAATCGTTTTGAAATTTAGAATGGTAGAGTTTCTTGATCCATGAACCAAAATTGCTGAATTTGAAGAAAATCGGTTAAGATTTAGCTATAGCTCCCATATATATGTTTCGTCCGATTTGGCCTTTTAGTTCTATAGAAGCTATATTTTACATCCAATCGTTTTGAAATTTAGAATGGCAGAGTTTCTTGATTCATGAACCAACATTGCCGAATTTGAAGAAAATCTGTAAAGATTTAGCTATAGCTCCCATATATATCTTACATCCGATTTGGCTCTTTAGATCCAATCGTTTTTATACCCTACACCACACTGTGGTACAGGGTATTATTGAAGTATAAAATGTCCCAAAAGTAAATTTATGTAAACAATTTATACATGAATTACAAAATTTATATATCAGAGTTATTCAATATTACGAGAGTGGTGTAGGGTATTATATAGTCGGCACCGCCCGACTTTAGCCTTTCCTTACTGGTTTTACTGATCGGATATAAAATACTGTTTCTACAGCGCTTACATGTCAATTACAGATTTAGCTATAGCTCCCATATATATGTTTCGTCCGATTTGGCCCTTTAGTCCTATAGAAGCTGTATTTTACAACCGATCGTTTTGAAATTTAGAATATTAGAGTTTCTTGATCCATGAACCAACATTGCCGAATTTGAAGAAAATCAGCTAAGATTTAGCTATAGCTCCTATATATATCTTTCGTCCGATTTGGCCCTTTAGTCCTATGGAAGCTGTATTTTACATCCAATCGTTTTGAAATTTAGAATGGTAGAGTTTCTTGATCCATGAACCAACATTGCAGAATTTGAAGAAAATCGGTTAAGATTTAGCTATAGCTCCCATATATATGTTTCGTCCGATTTGGCCCTTTAGTCCTATAGAAGCTGTATTTTACAACCGATCGTTTTGAAATTTAGAATGGTAGAGTTTCTTGATCCATGAACCAACATTGCCGAATTTGAAGAAAATCGGTTAAGATTTAGCTATAGCTCCCATATATATGTTTCGTCCGATTTTGCTGTTTAGTTCTGTAGAAGCTGTATTTTACATCCAATCATTTTGAAATTTAGAATGGTAGAGTTTCTTGATCCATGAACCAACATTGCCGAATTTGAAGAAAATCGGTTAAGATTAAGCTATAGCTCCCAAATATATGTTTCGTCCAAATTGGACATTTACTCCTAAAAAAGCTGTATTTTACATCCAATCCTTTTGAAATTTAGAATGGTAGAGTTTCTTGATCCATGAACCAACATTGCCGAATTTGAAGAAAATCGGTTAAGATTTAGCTATAGCTCCCATATATATGTTTCGTCCGATTTTGCTCTTTAGTCTTAAAGAAGCTGTATTTTACATCCAATCATTTTGAAATTTAGAATGGTAGAGTTTCTTGATCCATGAACCAACAATACCGAATTTGAAGAAAATCGGTTAAGATTTAGCTATAGCTCCCATATATATGTTTCGTCCGATTTGGCCCTTTAGTTCTATAGAAGCTGTATTTTTCATCCAATCGTTTTGAAATTTAGAATGGCAGAGTTTCTTGATTCATGAACCAACATTGCCGAATTTGAAGAAAATCTGTAAAGATTTAGCTATAGCTCCCATATATATCTTACATCCGATTTGGCTCTTTAGATCCAATCGTTTTTATACCCTACACCACACTGTGGTACAGGGTATTATTGAAGTATAAAATGTCCCAAAAGTAAATTTATGTAAACAATTTATACATGAATTACAAAATTTATATATCAGAGTTATTCAATATTACGAGAGTGGTGTAGGGTATTATATAGTCGGCACCGCCCGACTTTAGCCTTTCCTTACTGGTTTTACTGATCGGATATAAAATACTGTTTCTACAGCGCTTACATGTCAATTACAGATTTAGCTATAGCTCCCATATATATGTTTCGTCCGATTTGGCCCTTTAGTCCTATAGAAGCTGTATTTTACAACCGATCGTTTTGAAATTTAGAATATTAGAGTTTCTTGATCCATGAACCAACATTGCCGAATTTGAAGAAAATCAGCTAAGATTTAGCTATAGCTCCTATATATATCTTTCGTCCGATTTGGCCCTTTAGTCCTATGGAAGCTGTATTTTACATCCAATCGTTTTGAAATTTAGAATGGTAGAGTTTCTTGATCCATGAACCAACATTGCAGAATTTGAAGAAAATCGGTTAAGATTTAGCTATAGCTCCCATATATATGTTTCGTCCGATTTGGCCCTTTAGTCCTATAGAAGCTGTATTTTACAACCGATCGTTTTGAAATTTAGAATGGTAGAGTTTCTTGATCCATGAACCAACATTGCCGAATTTGAAGAAAATCGGTTAAGATTTAGCTATAGCTCCCATATATATGTTTCGTCCGATTTTGCTGTTTAGTTCTGTAGAAGCTGTATTTTACATCCAATCATTTTGAAATTTAGAATGGTAGAGTTTCTTGATCCATGAACCAACATTGCCGAATTTGAAGAAAATCGGTTAAGATTAAGCTATAGCTCCCAAATATATGTTTCGTCCAAATTGGACATTTACTCCTATAAAAGCTGTATTTTACATCCAATCCTTTTGAAATTTAGAATGGTAGAGTTTCTTGATCCATGAACCAACATTGCCGAATTTGAAGAAAATCGGTTAAGATTTAGCTATAGCTCCCATATATATGTTTCGTCCGATTTTGCTCTTTAGTCTTAAAGAAGCTGTATTTTACATCCAATCATTTTGAAATTTAGAATGGTAGAGTTTCTTGATCCATGAACCAACAATACCGAATTTGAAGAAAATCGGTTAAGATTTAGCTATAGCTCCCATATATATGTTTCGTCCGATTTGGCCCTTTAGTTCTATAGAAGCTGTATTTTTCATCCAATCGTTTTGAAATTTAGAATGGTAGAGTTTATTGATCCATGAACCAACACTACCGAATTTGAAGAAAATCGGTTAAGATTTAGCTATAGCTCCCATATATATGTTTCGTCCGATTTGGCCCTTTAGTCCTATAAAAGCTGTATTTTACATCCAATCGTTTTGAAATTTAGAATGGTAGAGTTTCTTCATCCATGTACCAACACTACCGAATGTAAAGAAAATCGGTTAAGATTTAGCTATAGCTCCCATATATATGTTTCGTCCGATTTGGCCCTTTAGTTCTATAGAAGCTATATTTTACATCGTTTTGAAATTTAGAATGGTAGAGTTTCTTGATTCATGAACCAACATTGCCGAATTTGAAGAAAATCGGTAAAGATTTAGCTATAGCTCCCATATATATCTTTCATCCCATTTGGCTCTTTAGATCCAATCGTTTTTATACCCTACACCACACTGTGGTACAGGGTATTATTGAAGTATAAAATGTCCCAAAAGTAAATTTATGTAAACAATTTATACATGAATTACAAAATTTATATATCAAAGTTATTCAATATTACGAGAGTGGTGTAGGGTATTATATAGTCGGCACCGCCCGACTTTAGCCTTTCCTTACTGGTTTTACTGATCGGATATAAAATACAGTTTCTACAGCGCTTACATGTCAAATCGGGGGTAACATATATATGTGGGCTATATCTAAATCTCAACCGATTTTCCTCAAATTTGGCAGTATTAATTCATGTAATAAGAAACCTCTTTCTGCCGAATTTCGTACTGATCGGATTAAAAATACACTTTTTACAGCTCTTACATGTAAAATCGGGGGTAAAATATATATGGGGGCTATATCTAAATCTGAACCGATTTTCTCCGAATTTGGCAGTATTTCTTCATGTTATAAGAAACCTCTTTCTGCCAAATTTCACACTGATCGGTTATAAAATAAATTTTTTACGGCGCTTACATGTCAAATCGGGGCTAACATATATATGGGGGCTATATCCAAATCTGAACCGATTTTAACCAAATTAAATAGGGATCGTCCTTGGGCAAAAAAAAAGATATGTGTAAAGTTTCATCAAGATCGGGCCTGTGCTTTGATTACAAGAATACATCTACAGACGGACAGACAGACGGACATAGCTAAATCGACTCAGAAAGTGATTACAAGTCAATCGGTATAATAAACCATGGATCTATCTCTTCTCCTTTTGGGTGTTACAAACAAATGCACAAAGTCATAATACCCTGTACCACAGTGTGGTGTAGGGTATACAAAGTCGATGTGGAGAAAAATGGTGAAAGTGAGGCCTTTGCTAGAGCATTGGCGGGGAATATAACCCTCGTCAATACTGGCCAAAAGGGCGAGCCGACGAGACCTTCTTGTCTCGAAGACTCTACAACTGCGACGAAGATCGATGATCTCGGAAATTTAATGATTACTGGTGCGCAATATACGTAACAAATGGCAGAGGGCTCCTCCACAAGTAATAAAAATATGTTTGACACCGCCGATGGTTTTCAGCCTGTGAAAACCAGGAAACACCGGAAACGAGAAAGAGACAATTGTAGGGGATCCAACTCTGCCTCACCCTAGGGTCGAAGACTATGCTAAGGCAACGTCATTCCTTGAGGAGCGGGGTATGCCGGTTTTAACAGATACGCCGAAGGACCTGAAGCGGTCGACGACGGAAGTCTTCGTGAAGAATGCTGTTCGTGTCAACAAGATTGTAAAACTAGAGGGGAACCGATGGATAGTCCAGATGACCAATGGCTGCGATGTGCGAACATTCCGGAAACTACAGTACATGTTGAACAGCAAAGTAAAGATTGGTAAGCACAAGAGGAAGCGGCTTATCCAATGTAGAAATTGCCAGTATGTGGCTACATCTCGGCGATTTGGACACATTTTACGAACATTTAAAATTTTTGAAAAATGAACTTTAATTTACTGAAAATCATAAAACTTGTCTTAAAATTAAAGTATTGATATATTTTCTGAATATTTAAATGCAACCAAAATATTTGTTTCGTAAATAATAGTCCCAAAAAATATTAGGACAAAAACAAATATTTGTTTAGAACAATCGCCCTGTTCTGGTACTAACCGCACAGGTGTCGTACAACTGCAGAGAATATTGGTTGTCGAAATTATATTTATATAATGCGTAACATGTGATTTGCCTGCCAAACCATGCGATTTTCATACGTGATAGTGACTTGTAGAACACCTCTATCTTGAGACATTTCACGTGAGATGCTCCAAGTGAGTGTCACATACCCGAATATCTTCCCAAATATATAATATTTGTGTGTGCCAAATATATTTCGAGTGTACCCTAAACATTTATATATTCAAGCTGAATATGTTTGGATATTATACAGAAGCGATTTTTCAGCGTGAAAAAATGCGAAGAATTGCAATATTTAAAAACTAAAAATTAGTGGTGTAAAACAAAAACTGGAAAAGTCAGCAAAGTTTTAAAATTTTTTTTAAGTAACATATAAATATTTGGAAAACTTCTTAAACAATAACATTGTTTATGAAAGCCAGTTCATTTTGCGTTATGCTTTCCATAGAAAATTCCTTGATTTTTGAATAAATTGTATTTGTTCACAAATATATATAATATTTATACATTTTGGTTCCAAATATATTTTCTTTCAATTCAAACATATCAAAAATTGTGATTTAGGCCCGTGCATAAATCAATAATCTAGATACGACCTGTTTCCATGTTTCGGTGAAGAATTTTTGGGGTTTTTAAACATTTGTTTACATACATTTTAGACATACAAAGTATGATTCGATTTACGCAAACGTATTTTCAATTTTACCATCAGCATTTAAAATAAATTTAACAATGCAAAAATAAAATGATCACCTTTAAGTTATTATAACTGCAATAAATTAAATTTAGAAAATCGCACGGGTTAAAAAAATGCAAACATGGTCAGAAAACTCTAATTCAAATAAATTATTTTTCCATAATACTGTTATTTTCTTTCTTTTTTACTTTGCGCTTAGGACTTTTAATTTTCAACATACATTTTTCCTGCTAATAATGCACATTTTCTGCTGTATTAGCAAAAAGTTTGCAGTTTTGCATTAGCAAACACACTGCTGAGAAATTTTCAGTTTGCTAAAAATTTTTGCTGTTAATAAAAATAGGTGAAAATAAGACAAATGTTGCAATATACTACATGTTAAGCTCAACTACCATTTAAAATCAAAAATGTTTGGTTAATTCGTGCGATGAGAAAAGTATATTTTGGAATAATATTAATTAAATTGTCGGCGTTGTCTATTTTCCGAATTACGGTTCTCCACATTTTTAATTTTTTCATTGGATTTTATAAATATTGGAAATAAGAGTCCAATAAAACTGAACAAATTATAAAAAAATCGATTTGACTTTGAATGATTTTAAATTGTTTCTAACTATTGTTTTTAACTTTCAGTTTAATTTTTAACAAAACAAAATATTTTCTGTACGATCTGTATAATTTTTTGTAGTGCAATATGAGAAATAAGTCTTGTGTATAGATATTATAAGCCATAAAATAAGATCATTCTCACACGGAGAAAAAACAGGAAACAAAATATGTTTGGGATCAAAATTTAAATAAAATATACTTGGTGCAAATATTTTATATTTACATACCGGAAAAAAGTTTGAATATCTCTCTTATCAATGTTATTTTTTTCGGAGTTTTGGTGCAAATTATCTTTAAAAACTGGGAAATATTTAAATCGGCTACAGAATTTGTTTTCCTACCTATAGGAAAAAAGTATTTTTTCCCAAATATAATATGTTTCCAGAAAATATACTACAGAAGCGATTTTTTTTCTTAGGGTGGGTACTAAGCGAAAATTTCGCGAGATCTCTGTGACAACGATGATTTTTTTATATTGCAATCAAAGCTGAAAATTCTTTTGGCCACAGGACGACATATTTTTGCGAAATTTTCGATATAAAATGTGAAATTCGCTTGGAAACTTAGTGGCTGTCTTTAACAAGTGGCGCTTAATTTATAAACCCTTGAGTCGCAACCATTTTTTTAAATTGAAATGCATTTGTGACAAGTTGATTATATATTCATAAGTAACTGCAGAATTTTGCATTTGGGACTCGGAAAATCGAGAACGATTGTAGAACAGCCTTTACATCATCGTATATTTGGTGCTGTATTTGGTCCAGCGGTATCATGGGACTTTACATTTTTCGAAAATGAGGCTGAAGCAATGATGGTTTGCGGATTGGATTGTGAATGGATTGCGCTATCGAACAATGATTAATGATTTTGTATGGCCTAAATTTGAAGATATTAAATTCATTTTCATAATACGGCGTTACGTGTCGCGCAATCATCGATACCAACGATCTTTTGCTTGGAAAGTTTGCTGACCGAGCGATTTCTCGAAGAGGCGTCACAATTGGCTACTGAGATCTTGTGATTTAAAACCTTTCCACCTTTTTTTGGGGTTACGTTAGAAATTGCCCACAATCGATTCAAATCCTCATGGACTCGTTATCGAGGACATACAGCCGCAAATGTGCAAATTTATGATAAAAATTTCAGAAAAAGTATATGGCCCTGTATGCGTATCCGTGGCTTATACCCATTTGACTTACTATACTGTTTTCCATTATTATTGGAATATCCACCTGTTTATAATTTGAGTTTGACAGACGCCGGACGCTTTCCCTGGTATTTAAGAGATAGGCTAAGTGTGAACTAGTGCACCGTCTTTCGAAAAATACCCGCGCCGCCGTCGAGAAGACATATACCTCGTCTCCGCTCTCTCAATGTGTCATTTTTGTTTATTAATTTCATTAGTTACATGAGAGGACAATCAGACTCACATGTGGTAAATTTTTTTTGCTGTTATATATGGTCTATGTCATCAGGATGGGAATAAAGCAAATTCATGTACGTAAGTATTCAGGGGCTGGGAAGTCACGATGTTTTTCAGAAATAGATTTTTCTGACAGCAATTCTAGATGCTTCCGAAGATTTGGCAGTGGGGTGGCTAATTGGTAAGTATGGTTGAGACTAGAGTTGGAACGATAATAATTGTTATTTTTTTGCAGGCAACATTTATTTTTCGGATACAAACAACGATGGTCGCTAGTATCAGCATCGCGGAGCAAATTTTGCCAGTATTGTTTGTGCGGTATGATGTCTCTGATCGTCGTACGTTCTTGGAGAGCATCAAATATAACCAAAGGTTGTACGATGTATGTTCTTTATATTTATCATTCGGGCAAAAACGTGATACATAGTTGTTAATGATAGTGAACGGGAAGTATTGTTTGTAGATACTCCTATTGCCACTTAATTTTTCAAAATAATTTATTTTTCATTTATATTTTTAGATCACGTATACATACAGATTTCACTGTTCGGAACACTTCTTCTTAAATAATAGCAAAATATATAATTTGTATTTCACTTCATTTTTCATTAACGCAATTTAAAGCCTGTAGGCCAAGTATAGGTAAATTACAATATTCTTCAACAGAAAATTGATTTAGGTATTTAATTTGAGTTCCTACTACAGCGGAAAAACGTAAATAGTTCTAGATATACGTTGCTGATCATTCGCAGTGAACGGACGTGTTTATCACATAGCGGATAGTTACCAGTACCTATTACGCAATAGCAAAAATCTGTACAAAGTCTGTAAGGCCTACATCGTAGTACCTATTACGGTCTAATACAGACAAAATAAAAATAAATTCTCTTGACGGGGATGCCTTCGTGTTCCGATGGAGCGCGGTTCCCCAATCGTCCGACTGTCCGTCCGTTGGTCTTGGCCAAAGCCGACCACAACAAAAATGGTGAAAATCTCCCCCCAAGTACTCACAACAGGTGGTGCGGTGAGGGGGAAACGTCATGTCCGACCGTCAAAACGGAAGCACAATGAGCATCGTGTAGCGCTCAGAGTTTTGACGAAGTTGGAGGCTGCTGAGGTTTCGGCTCTTACCGAAAAACAAAAAGAGTCACTTACCTGGGCTAAAGGCGTCATAGATGCTTCTAAGGCCAATGAGTCGGCTGAAAGAGCCACAAATTCAGCTGTGTTAACGGCTAATAAAGTAAAACGAATCAGATCACCTGATGAACCCCTGCCTTCGAAAAAGGCAAGAGGCCCTAATGTCACCATCAACAGGACACTCACCAAGCCCTTCAATGAAGTGGCGAAGGAGAGTCTAGTGATGGCTGTTATAGACAGAAGTAGTGAGGATGGATCCATCCTCAAGGACAAATGGAGTCATGTACAATCAGCCATTATGGCTCATTACCTCGATGTCCGTAGAGAAATGCCGGGCAAACCACCAATCTGCAACGATGCAGGATGGCATCAGGGGAGAGTAAAGCTCTTATATTTCGGTGATGCCAGATCAGTAGACCTGTATAAGGCTGCTCTGAGTCGAGCGGGTGAGGTGTGGCCGGGTGCCCAGTTGTATGTTGTCGAAAAAAACAACATCCCTAGTCACCCTAGAGCCATCACCTGGGTTACAGAAGAGCCCTCCAACCCGGCTGACATCTTAGAAATAATAAAAGATTCCAATCCTGGTCTGCCGGCCCATAATTGCAGAATCAGCAAGGTGGGTGAGGCGGTTGGTAAAAAGCGGCAGGTCAATCTTATCCTAAACGCTGAATCCACCTCCCATATACAAAGTGCGAGTGCAACCCTACAATATGGCTTCGAGACTATAGTCTTGAAGATATACAAGCAGGATATAGCTCCCACTGCAGAAGGTGAGTCGTCCACCGTGGCACTTTCTGGAAGTGCGGAGGTACCCACGCCTATTATTTCTGGTGACTCCAACTCTAACAGAAGATCTGTAACGTCCTTCTCTGAGGACAAAAGCTCTACTTCGGACACAGAGAGGCTGAGGGGAGTCTCCGGACTCTTTGACGCATCTGGCGGGGACATTCTTCTCGACGATACGGACGAAGAGTTCGATAACCAACTGTGAAGACACTCCAAGAACCTGCATTTTGGCCAGGAAAGATCTAAGTATATTTCTCCTGACTAATTTAAGTGACACGAACGCTCATCATACTATCTGGGGTAGTACGGATATAAACAATAGGGGAGATTCGCTTCTTGACTTCATTCTAACTACCAACCTTAATATTTGTAACATAGGTAATAAACCGACCTTCACAATTAAAGACAGACAAGAAGTACTCGACGTAACGTTTGCTACTGACCGGCTGTCAGACAAAATTATTGGGTGGAATGTACTGGACGACCACTCATTCTCAGATCACCATTATATTGAGTTCAAACTCGCGGAAAAAGCGCCTAAACCCGCCGTCCATCGAAATGTAAGGAAGACAAAGTGGCATCTGTATGAGAAGAATTTCAAGAAAGTCCTCAACTTTAAACTTCTGTACGAACCGAACGACAAAGCCGGTCTGGATAATCTGGTCGATCATATCACCATATCATTCAATAGATCCCTTGAAGAAGCCTGTCCAAAAACAAGGTACAAACCCCAATGGTGGACTTCTGAGCTAACGGCTATGAAAAATACCTGCAACAAGCTATTCAATAAGGCTAAATCTACTGGGGTCGCTAATGATTGGGATGCCTATAAAGAGCAACTCAAGATCTATAAGAAGGAGCTTAGAAAGGCGCAAAGGCGCTCTTGGTATACCTTCTGTGGTGAAGTGGAAAAGGTCTCCGACGCCGCTAGGCTGAGGAAGATATTATCTGCTTCACCCTGTACAGTGGGATATTTACAGGATGAGGCAAATAACTGG
This sequence comes from Eudasyphora cyanicolor, assembly GCA_963930755.1. NCBI lineage: Eukaryota > Metazoa > Arthropoda > Insecta > Diptera > Muscidae > Eudasyphora > Eudasyphora cyanicolor. Next base: position 74,192,468 of record OZ005737.1, on the reverse strand, counting down.
ACCAAAAACAGCGAGCAGTCGCTCAATGTACTGCTCGACACACATTTCCCGGGGAACTCTGTAACAGAACCCGAGGATCAGCAGGACCAACAAGAGTGCGAGTGGACTGCGAGCGTCGCTAGCTTCTTGACTGAGAGATCCAGAATAAGCTGGGCTATTAACAGCTTTGAGCCCTTCAAGTCACCTGGACCAGATGGCATCACTCCAGCAGAAATGCAGAAAATGTTAAAGTACATTATCCCCTGGCTGGAGAAAATTTATGTAGGCTGTATCAGGCTTTCATACGTCCCGAATCGATGGAGGGATACCAAAGTGGTATTCATACCTAAAGCGGGAAAGATATCACACACTAGGCCAAAAGACTTCAGACCAATTAGCCTATCCTCCTTCCTATTGAAAGGTCTGGAAAGACTTTTAGATCATTTCATTAGGGAAAACCTGGATACAAAACTCCTGTCGGGGAACCAACATGCTTACAATAAGGGCAAGTCTACAGAATCAGCCCTGCACGAACTTGTGAGCACTATCGAATCGTCCCTGCATTTCAAGGAATTCACCATGGTGGCATTTCTTGATATAGAAGGGGCTTTTAACAACATTCACTCAGATGCGGTAATTGCGGCACTCTCACGTCTAAAAGTTAACACTAGTTTGATTAGACTAATTCAAAGTCTGCTGACCAGAAGACGCATAACAGCATGTCTAGGGTCCACAACTCTAACAAGGTATGTAAACAGAGGGACACCGCAAGGAGGAGTATTGTCTCCACTAATTTGGAACCTAGCGGTGAATGAAATCCTGCTAGATCTAGAACGTTGTGGCTGCAAGGTCGTGGCATATGCGGACGACGTGGCAATCGCAGTGAGTGGCAAATTCGTAAACGTCCTCATAGACATCCTACAGGTGGCTCTGAACAAGTTGGCTAGATGGGCCAGAAGCAGCGGTTTGGGCGTTAACCCCAACAAGACATAATTGGTTCTCTTTACTAGGATGAATAATGTCCCACATGTGGACCCTCCACCTCGGATAAATGGAACAGATCTAGTCTTTTCTGAAAGTGCAAAATTTTTAGGAATAATTCTAGATAGGAAAATGTTATTTAGACTTAACGTATTGGAACGTGTAAGGAAGGCCAACGTCGCCTTATATTCCTGCAAAAAGGCTGTAGGGTCGCGGTGGGGACTCTCCTAAAATCGTCCACTGGATATATATAGTAGTAGTTCGTCCAATACTGTTATACGGTATTGTGGTATGGTGGACGGCAACTGACAAACTAACCATTACCAACCTACTAACAAAGGTTCAGATAACTGCCTGCCTGAGCATAAGCGGAGCCTTAAGGACTACAGCGACCGAGTCTCTACAAGCCCTACTCCATATACTGCCGATTAATATTGTGGCGAGAGAAGTTGCAACCAAAGCGGCAATAAGATTAAACTGCCTATCAATGTGGAGGTACAAGAACTATGGTCACATGAGGATATCAAAGTGTAGTGCTATGGTAACCGACCGAGTGGACTATATACCAACTGTGTACACCTTCGGGAGAAATTACATCACTATGATTCCCGCCAGAGATGAATGGGTCGGCAGAATACCGGGTAATAGAAACCATCTCCACTTTTACACGGATGGTTCGAAGCTTGATGAAAAGGTTGGCTTCGGAGTACACTGTGAAGAACTTAGTCTGGATATAGCTCACAGACTACCAGATACCTGCAGTGTCTATCAAGCCGAAATAATGGCGATATGGGAAGTCGCCAAGTGGCTGAGTCGCAACATAGTAACCAACACTGGCGTTGTAATTTACTCGGACAGCCAGGCTGCCATCAATTCTCTGGAGGCAACATCCCTAAATTCACAAACAGCCCTCGACTGCCGCAGATCTCTTAACGAGATGGCTGAGCAGTTTAATATACACCTCATATGGGTGCCTGGGCATAGGGATATCCCGGGGAACTGCAAAGCCGATGAACTTGCTAGGAAAGGGACGACATTACAAATTCTCGAAGAATTTGCATATATTGGTGCGCCACTATCCACGTGCAAGCTTTGGCTTAGGCAAGAGGCAATCAGGCAGTCCAACGAAAGATGGACAGAAATCGGCACCTGCAGGGTAGCTAGACAAATCTGGCCAAGGTATGACCTGAGAAGGTCAAAATATCTCCTCGCACTAGAGAGGAAACGGTTGTCTACGTTAGTACAGGTTCTGACGGGACACTGCTTGATCGGCGAACACGCTAAAAGATTGGGTATTGACTCCAATGACTTCTGCCGAAGCTGTTGAGATGAGGAAGAAGTGGAGAGCATTGAGCATTTGCTTTGCGACTGTCCCGCTTTGAGTAAACGACGACTGGACATACTGGGGTCGGCCTTTTTAGGCAGCCTAACAGATTTTTCCAGTACTGATATTCGTACTATCGATAAATTTATATATCAAACAGGTTGGTTTCGATGAGGGGCATTTCAGCCCGTGGTAACACTAGGGACCTAAACTGGTCTATGTGAGCATGTAAAAAAATACGCCTGCCACCCTAACCTAAACCTAGATATATGTATAACTTAATAACTATTAAATTAAGTAATAATAACAATTGCAGGTTGCTACTTTATAGTTGCTACTCTACTGTAACAAGATATTAAGCATTAAAAATAAAATAATTACATAAAAGCAAAAACAATGCCATGAACAAGAATTTTTAAGCTCCTTTAAGGGTCATAAATCACACTAAGAAAAAAGGGCAATAAATCAAAGAAATTATTGATAATTAACATAATAAACTACCCTGCTCTTTACACTCTACATCTACCTAGTACTTTAAAACTAGGAAAGTTAGAGGGTGAAATAGGAACGAAAAAATATTTACTAGATATTACTCGCAAAATTTTTTATTAGAATAAAAAATAATGCTTAAAAACAAACATTTCAGCTGGAACAATGGATTTTATTAGTTTAAATAGCAGAAAAAGACGTGTGCTAGAATGACAGAATTAGTTTGTTTTTCTAGCAGCATTTTTTCTGCTAATAGTTGCAAATATGTTTGCTATAAAGACTGTTGTGGTTTGCTAAAGTAGCAGGCAAATTTGTATACTAAAATAGCAATAATAAGACTGCTAAAATAGCAGACGAAGTCTGCTTTCCCTTTTCAGCAGACACAGACTATTGAAACAACAAACATTTTTGCTAACGATACTATCAAAATTCTATGAGTGTGGGTTTAGCAAATTGTGTAAGTGCGAATATTATGCTATCAAAAATTAAATCTAAACTCATGATTGCTTAGTGAGACCCTTTTTTAAGCAACGGCTTTTTCGTACGACTCCATTTTTTAGAAAACTACTTTTGCTGAACTTTTTAAAATTAGCCAACGGTAACCCTGTGACGAGATTTATGCGAACACTAAAAAACTGAACGTTAAAATTGCGAGTGAAGGCACGGTGGGTAGATCTTACAATGTTATCAGCAAAATGTCAAAAAAATACAACCGTACGAACTTACAATTTTTGTCTTGCAACAGAAAAGTCATTGTCAGTACATTGTAAGATTTGCGAAAATCTTAAAAAGTCAAAGAAGGTTTGAGGAACGCTTTAGCAGTGTTAAAGCGTTCTTCAAACCTTCAGTAAATTTTTATGAATAAGGGCCTAAGTAATCTGGTCAGACTGTGTGGCCGAAGATACTATCAGTTAGATTCCGGAAAATCACCTATCTGTGACCACTGTCCAGTCCCCATCCTGGAAGTGACAACAAAGCGGTGGATAAAGAGGTAAGTGAAATTAAGAAAGTGTTGTATAGCGTGTTATTAGCTTGTTAAGTACTATGAATCACTAGCTGATTCGATTTAACCATGCCCGTTCGTGTGTCCATCTTAATGAAATTTGGCACAAGAAACTTTTTTCCATCAGGAAGGAAGCAAGTTGTCAAAATCGTTTCAGATTTAGATATAGCCGTCATATATATATACTTTCGATTTAGCATCTAAGCGCTAGAGAAGCCGCATTTTTTAACCAATACTTTTGGACCAAAGAGAGATGCCTATGATTTACAAAGAAATTAGCTAAAAGTTAGATATAGCCCCCATATAAATGTTCCTTCCGCTTTGCCTCTTAGCGCTATAGAAGATGTATTTTACCCAGGGACAGATTTGAAGAAAATTCTATCTCAGATTTAGATACAGCGACCGCTCATACTAATTTCCCGATTTTGTATCTAAGCGCTATAAAATCCGCATTTCTTAGCAAATCTTTAAGAAATCAACAGATAACACTATGCAACAAACATTTTGTCCAAGGGATGTGGATAACCGTTTTTCAAAAAATCGAAGAAGGCGTTTTTGATGGGCCTAAAATACGGAAACTGATGAAAGATATACATTTCGAATCATATTTAACATCGGATGAAATTGCAGCATGGAGGTCGTTTAAGCTTGTAGTTTCAAATTTCCTTGGATCCAATAAAAGCCCGCAATATGAAACAATGATTAATGATTTGTTAAAAAATTATGAAAAAATTGGTAAGAAATATATTTTTCTATATTTATGTATGTATTCTTCTAAATAATTTTTGCCGCTTTATGTATTCCAACAGGTGTTAATATGTCCCTCAAAATTAATTTTTTGCATTCTTATTTAAACTTTTTCCCCGAGAATCTCGGCGACGTAAGTGACGAACATGGCGAAAGGTTTCACCAAGAAATTAAGTCGATCGAGCGGCGTTACCAAGGGCACTGAGATGAAAGAATGATGGGAGATTATATTTGCCTCCTCATTATAGAAACCGATTCCGAAATCTACAAACGTCAACAACTAGTTTGTATATAGAAATATACTAGTTGCTTTTTACTTCAAACTAGTAACATATCTATCCTTTTTTCATATAACTATCGATTTTAACATTGGCCTGTCAAGGCACGCAACTAGTGCATTTGTTTACAATTCAGCACTAGTTAATATCTAGTTCAGTTATTACTATATTTGAGAATAAGAGAGTACAAGAGAATGGTTGTGCGAGAGAGACACATTTACTCTGCCACACCAAGCGAGTACTTGCTCGTAAAGCAGTTCAGAAATCGTTTTTGCTTATTTATCTGCTGCTGGCGGCAGAGATTCGAACGTGTCGATCTGCAACCACCATGTAGGTACCATGCAAGTACTATAAAGCAGCTCAAATACTCGTTTTTGCTGACAGAGATGCGAATGGGTTAGCATAGGTCACATTGCAACTAGCTTATGACTGGTTCAATACGCAACTAGAAATGATTTTAGCTGCAGGGTCACTTCTAATGAAACTTGTACATGTAAATAAACGCAAATGTACATAATATAAATAAAAGTAACAAATAAAATATATATTTATACAGAAATTAAAAAAAAAAGATTTTTTTAAATTCGCTTACCTCTACCAAAAGGTCTATAATTTCTACATTTATTCATAGATTTTTTCATATAGGCATTATTTTCTTCGCTAGGATGCAAACTTTTAAAAAATTAAATAAAATATTTTTTTCTATTTTTTATGTTTTTTTCGTCCCAGTTTTTTTTTAAATCTACTTTTGGTAGCCCACATTAATAGCTTCAATTTAACGTATAAGTCAACCTGATCGGGCATATACTCCAAATATTATAGTGCAAATACTAAGGGTACCTTCGACGATAAAAGCATTTTTAATAAAAAAATTAAAAAAAAAAAAAATTTCCATAAAAATTTTTGCTTTTGATTTTATATAACAGTATGCCACAATCTATGCAAAAAAAATAATTTTTAGGTCTGAGACAAAAAAAAAAATTTTTTTTGCATAGTGTAACAGTTTATTGGACCAAAAACGAACGTTGTCTAATTTCAAGAAAATCGCTTCAAATTTAGATATAGCCACGTATATACTCGTATACATTCCGATTCCGGATTCATGGTCCCCCTCAGCCGGATGATAGTGGACCTGATGGTTCATTTTCCAATCTGGTTGCTGAGGCCGTTTCTGATTTGGGTGATAGGACCCCCCTTGTCGAATTCAATGGTGCCTTTACGGCTGATGGCTCCTCCGTGGGCGATGCTACCCTTTGGAGTGAGAGCGGGTTTATCCGGCCATCTTGTTTTGGCAGGGCCATATCAATCACACCTTCCTGCAGATGTGTGGCTTGGACCGCATACCTGACTTGACTTTGAAAAAGGCTGGTGATATGGTATTGACATTTCTATGCATCCTATTTAATCATTGCCTCAATGTTGGATACTTTCCATCGACGTGGAAGAAGGCTTTGGCGGTACCAGTGCTCAAACCGTTCCGACACCAATCAGTGTAGCTCATACAGGCCTATATCCTTAATCTCAGCTTTCGGCAAGCTCTTTGAGTATTTTTTACTCTACAGTATTAAGTACGTGGTTGAGGATAGGGGGGTGCTTAAGGATTACCAATTTGGCTTTACACTTTGCATGCTCTGACGGCTGTTTCGTCTTACGTGAATGATGGGTTTTGCCGTCGACATGGTACATTGCCGAAACCTCCACCATATTGATAGCCCACTCGGGCCCTCGACCTAGTACTCTCAATAGAATTATGAATACGTACCTCAGAGCTGCTTTCATTTCCAGCATCATACATCTTCTTTCTCCTCCTTCCAGAGCAGATTCGCAGGACTGATCTCCAACATCACCCATGTCGCCACCTCTTTCACCTAGGCTGCCAGACATAAGCACGAGATCTTCAAATTTAGAGCCTGCCGCCCCAAGTTGTACGGGGTCGGTCGTAGTTTTCAGGATTGCTCTCGAGCAACCACGGTCGTATTCTTCACCAATGTATATCTTATTTTTCACAGTTCCATCAACGAAACCATCAGGCTTCAACATTCGCGGGTTTGGCGCCTCTACCCTCACCCCAAGACTTCTCTGCCTCCAAATATCCAAATCGGTCAACCACAAATGCACGTCTCTTCAACGAAATCTTGCTAACTTTCGGCCCAAAACAATTCGAACCACTTCCAACTCCACTGTGGTACCTCCTCCAAGTATTCTTTCTTTCGTATCTTTACTTATTTACAATCAAATCAGCTCCAATACAAATCGAAGACATTCGTCTCCTTACAATTCACAACCAATATTAAATTTTATTTTTTCATTTTACACAATGATGACACAATTTAATCGTGATATAATATAAATTTGTAGAAGGAAAAAAGAAGAAGTGGCAAATTAAAGAAGTTGCCGTTAGATGGAAAAATAGAAAATATGAGCTTATATAATAACTTTTGAGGGAAAAAAGAGGAAGACACGTGGGAATACTTGTATGTACATAGTTGACGATAGACGGTAAAAAGTAGAACATTTTAGCTTTTATATAAATTTTTGGATAGAAAATTGGGATCATTTATGTATGTACATTTTGACGACAGATGGCATAAAATAGTTACTAAAACCAATTTGAGCAATTATGAAGAAGTTTTGTTGCAATGAGATAAAAAATGAATCAAAAAGGAGAAATTAAGGAAATTTTGTTTAAATTTTAATTAATTAGGAAATTTTGTTTCATTATACCCTCCATCACAGGATGGGGGGTATATTCATTTTGTCACTCCGTTTGTAACACCTCTAAATATTGATCTGAGACCCCATAAAGTATATATATTCTTAATCGTCGTAAAATTCTTAGACGATTTAGCCATGTCCGTCTATCCGTCCGTCTGTGGTAATCACGCTACAGTCCGCAATAATAGAGCTAGGTTGATCAAATTTGGTACAAATACTTCTTATAGGTGCAGATTGTTTGTGATTGCAAATGGGCCATATCGGTCAATGTTGAGATATAGCTCCCATATATAGCATCTTACTTATTGTGATTCCTACTGTCCTCATCTACTATAATTTTTGTGTTTTTCGGTGTTATTTTCTTTAGGTTTGAGTTATTTTGTGAGGTCACATGCTATCCGTGGTGGAGGGTATATAAGATTCGGCATGGCCGACCTTAACGCATTTACTTGTTTTCATTTGGGTCACCCCGCAGTATCTTTGCAGTTTCTCCTAATGTTGCGCTATTCCACACAGTTTTGTGAGCCATCACTGCCCAGAGCTTCAACTCATCCTTTGTGACTTCGAAAGGTTTCAAGTTTGCCAAGATTATTACTCGAAGTTATCTGCCCTTTAAAGCCAAGCTGTTTGCCAATTGCAATGACATTAACATTGTGAGCCATTTTTTGTGTGTACAAAAGATCCGTGGTAATAAAGGCAATTTTTTACTGGAATGTAGGTCCTATGAGAGCGTTACTCTGTACAAAATTTCAAGTATTTCTGTGCACTGGTATTACAGCTATAGGCAGTTAACATTTTGTAGAAAATGGTGTGGGAGGTACAAATGAATTGGGACTACTTATCCAACTCAGGGTGGTAGTGACAGATACATTCATACCATCTGTGGAAATACAGTGGATATGGATAGGTAGTATACAACTTATTAGAGAATAAATAGTTCACTAAATGGTAATCCTTTATGAGATCCATCTTCGAACATAGCCTGAGACTTGGCCAGACCAGATGCATATACACAAAACTACAGCACTGTCGCTAAAAAATTGTTCAAGATATCTGAATTTCAATATTGGCCACTCCCCTAGTACCTCCCACACAAAGGTTTACAATTTAGTAAAATATTGGTTCTTCAATAACTTCTATAGTACCTATCAGCATCTTCCGCAAATCCACACATAATCTTTGTTTATTAGTCGCTATCACCTTGCAGAAAATGGGCAAAAAACATAGTACCCACCTTAAAGTAGAAAATGTAAAAAATTAAGTGAATGAACCCATGTTTCCAGATATTTAAAGAGTTGTTAGAGGAATTGTATCCAAACCACATTCTTCAGCCAACGTTGAAAGGATTTTTTCCTATCAAAATATAATTAAGACAAAGGAAAGAAACAGGCTTAACGTACATACATTGAGCAGTATTATACAAACCAAAGAATTAATGAAGTCAACAAATTCTTGCTGCTACAATCTTAAAATCAAAGAAAATAAAGTTATAAAGAAGTTACGTCAAGTAGCGAGTAGTCTATCAGTGACGAACGAATAGAAATTTGATTTCAGCGAGTGATTTTTTTGCGTATTTAAAGGCGGATTTTAAGATTTTTTTGTTATTATACCAAAAAAGTTCAAAAAAATACACGAGAAAACTATATTTTTCGCGTTTGAAAATCATTTCTATTCGTTCGTAACTCGCGCAAATGTAAACAAAGTCACGACGGAACATCTGTGTAATAGAGAGTCTGTGCTTAAAATAAGTAATAATTTGTTATCCAAGCAAATTTAAAACGTTTTCATGTATTTTAAATTCAGAAATGTACCTAATTTTTATTTTTTTTATCACTTTATGTAAATCTGCATTTTAATGTAAGTTTTTTTGTTACGTTTATAAACCTTTTAATAAAATATTCTAAGGACAAAAGACTTAAAAAGTCGACAAACTGAAACATTTGTTAACTAACTGATCTCATTACTTTAATACAAAAAAATGTATTTAATTTAAATCTTTTTTTAAAATTAAATGTACTCCTGAATTTTTATGTACAAATGATTTATATAAAAATTCAATACTTTTTTTATAAAATTGCATAAAAATTGTTTTGGTACCGTGGGGGTCGAACAAGTACATTTTGTTCAAGCGAAAGGTACAGAAATCAAAGTCATTTTACATCCCTGATATATATTCCAGGGAAAAACAGTTGGAAACAGACGAACTGCTACAACAACAACAAAAAAGAGCTCTCAGCCTCTCTCTCCTCATAATGCAGAATTGCCGCAACTAAAGTGATATGATCTGAGGGAGTAAAGTTGCCTCGTGTGAATCGAAACTATGATATGAGGAATGACGTTACATTTACGCTAAAGTTACATTAGGATTACGCGCTGCTAATTTAGATTTCAATGGATGCACAAGCGCCGCCAACGGAAAAATTCTGCGTTATCAAACAGCTGACTTCAAAAATCTCTTAAAAATTTATCAATTTCTCAGTTCGCGGGTGTAGAAGTAAATAAAATTTGAAATTACAAAAACCGCGGTTGTGGTGACCACGAGCACAAAGCAACGTCAACGTAATACAGGGAGAAGAGCGACCAATTGAAATATTGTTCGACCGAAGGCCTTTTGTCGGATGGGCAATAGGAAAGAAGCCACCTGCTGCTTACAACAATCGTAAATTCTGTTAGCCGTGTGACTGGGGGAGTACAATGGAAATGTGCTACAGCTTAAAGCATTTGAGTCAATTTCAAAATAAGGAATTTATACGAGAATATAAGTCGGATTACACTCAGACGATTTATAGCTATGGAGTGGTTATTGAGAAAGTTACAATTTGTATGGACGCATTCCATCGAATCGATACCAAAAGAAACATCGGCATAGCAATAGATGTTAAAGATCATAGCGCGGAAAGTTGTATTCTGATTTTGAGGTAGTAAACAATGATCAGCTGAAATTGAAGAAGTTGTGAGGACGTCTCGTGCGATTATTAGTTATTATTTACACATTTGGTTCTCCTTCCAGTATACTCAATTGCGACTGCCATTTCTATTGTATAGATTTTGAAAATACTAAGAACGTGCCAAAACTTCTTGAATCTAGCAGAGTGGAGTATGTTATTTCTAAACATAGCAGACGCTTGGAGCAAATAAGCTCTGAAATACATAAAGAGTTTGTAGTTTTGGACCAACAATACTTTTTGGGAAAAATCGGAGTAGGAGAAAAGAAAGAGTATTTTAAAAATATGAAAATTTGTTACACTATTGCAACTTCTGGTAGTACTGGTGAACCCAAAATGGTCCATGTGCCATATGACTGCATTTATCCAAATATAAAATCATTAAGGTATGTTTTATCTTTTTACTTCGTATAAAAAATAATTTTACCTCTTAAATAGTTCCCTTTTAGGCATAAACGAACATGATGTGATTTTCCTCCGTTCTCCACCTACGTTTGATCCTTTTCTGATTGAATTATTTATGGCACTCGAAAAAGGATCAACGCTGCTAGTAGCAAATAGTGCAATGAATTTAGCTCATAATATCAATTTATTAAAGGACGTAACAATATTACAGACAACACCCTCCCTTTTCCGATTGTATGGAATTCAATTAATACGCGATGTTATTTTTCAATCGAAAAGTTCATTGAGGTAAGAAACATTCACTACTATAATAGAATACATATCCCACCTATACCTATATAACAAATAAAAAAGTTAAAATTCTGGGGGAGCCGACAATATGATATATAATCCCAGCCTGTTAGCGAATCATAAGTACGCAAAAGTTTGCTCTAAATATGAAATGATTTCCTTCAAATTCGGGGTGTTCGTTCTTGGATCAAAAAAATTCTCCATTTCAAATTGTAGGCTATAATATGAGTGTTAAGTTTGCATACAGCTCGAATCGACTAGTGTTATTCCATAAATTTGGATTAGGGCTAAGATGCATTCGATTTTAGGCATCCAATATATAAGAAAGGAATTTGTGTTGAAAAGGGGGATGAGTTTGATTAAATGATGCTACAAATTCCCTTCAAGTCAACAAACCCAAACGAATATCAGCATCAACAAATGATCGCGTATCAATGGATACGAGTAAGTTATATTTGTGAATGATGTTATTGACATTGATGTAGAAATTGATGAAGTCATATCTAGAATAATCTCTTTCTTAAATGTGTAAATATTTGTTTAGAGGTTCATTACATGTCTATATATAGAAAAACTTTTGAATTTTTTACCATTAACCCGCCATGGTCCGGATCATGGTGTGCACGAAACCACTACGTCATGGGGATGAGGACACCTCGGTCGGAAGGAGCGGGTAAGAGTGGTGGGTTGGGACCAGCGACATTGTCAGCGACACGCTATATCCGAAGACACAATAATGCGAAGTGAGAGAGCAAGTATTACATTTTGCAATAGAGAAGACGACTATGAGGCAAGGTGTCAAAAGTCAACAACGAATAGCGGTCAAGGATATTTGTATTAGAGACTCGTTGATGGAAGTTTCTCGTTACGATTCGAACTAAGCGACATCATCAAATAAGAGTTATATCAGGGACTTATATCAATCCGGAAGAGTAACTTATCAACGAGGGTATTGTACAATCTAGGGAGATATGGGACTCATATTTGTATTACAGTTATATCTGTATCCAGATAGGTGAATATAAAACTACATCAGAGAAAAAAGTTATTAGGTTATTATCCCTCACTTCAGTGTCATATATCATTTGCTACGACCCAAAAGATTAACACATCGAAGAAGTAAGGCCTAACCATAATATGCATAACCTAGCTTAAGAAAATGTGTGAATACATGTAAAATATGCCAAAGGATAACACACTTAAGAAAACTTTTCGTTAAGTTCTCTCAACTCCCAGTACCAATTTGCTTATGTAAGCTGCATAAATGAACGCACTTTCTGTACGGAATTTCTAAGCTATATTATGGTTTCATTAAGAATGTTCAGCGGAAATCCGTTTTAAGTCACCTGAGCAAGGTCCGTCCGCCTGTCTGTCCGTCCGTCTTTCGAATTGGTTGAGCGTAATGTCCGCAGAGCGTTCTCGTATATAATACCCAAAAAAAAACCCGAACATAACGCCCAATGCATATTGGGTCGTATGTCCTTAACAAACCGTGGTCACATAACACCCATCAAAGTAATGGAAATGCACCTCAATTGCTTGTTTTTGTGGATAAACTTGTGATAGGGATAAAATTGGACACCATGAAAAAATTTTCCTCGAAGACAACGAGATTTCATATATTTAATTAAAAATGACTCCTTTATGACAGACTTTTGATGTGGCCAAGTAACAGCAAGGAAAAATGCTATCAAACGATATCGAAAAAGATATTTCCAACGCAATTTTTTCACCTTCCATCACCAAATGAATCTAAAGGAATATTGACCCTAATGATCGTCAATTTAAGATGGACGCGACATTTTCGATGGTCCCAAGCTGTGAATACAAGCAATTAATAATCTTTATTTCTCAAGGTAGACATGTAAGTATACAAATTTCTAACATACATATAAAAAAAATCAGTCTTAAAAAAATTGAACTTAGTACAGAAGTCGAAACTATTTTTTAACAAATTAAGAACTATGTTCAATGAGTTTTTTCATCTATGATTTTTTTTATATGTTAGAATTTTGTTTACTTACATGTCTATCTTGAGAATTCTGCTGCGGGGTTTTCTAGGTTCTTCAAATTTTATATCGTCTACAAATCGTCTTATCTTTGATAAATACATTCCCTTTTGCGTTCATACTCATGGCTAATATAAAACATAAATCAAATGAGGATATCCTACAGTTTATAGACTCAAATATTTTGAAACTTAAACCAAAAACTTCTACTACAGACTTTAAGAAATATATGAGTAGAGAAAATACAATTTTGAAACCATGCGAAATGGAAAATTGTGTCGTCAATGTTTTGACGAAATATATAAAAAAAAGTGAAGAAAGTGATACATACACTCACATCATGTCCATTCTAAAGGCAGATTGTAGGAAGCGCTGAAGAATTTTTCATTTAAATTAATTTATAATGACGTAGAGAAATATATATTATCAAATGTATTATATTACATATAATAACTATTTACTCCCTTACTTGAGTAAATAGTTATTACTTAAAAAACAAGAAAACATTTTTTTATGTAAGTTAATAAAAAGGACAAAACTTCCATTGGGCGTTATGTCCAAGCGAAAACGTCGGACATAATCCAAAAATTTTGGGTGTTATGTTCTAGATTACATGCGGACATAACTCCCAAACTCGTTTTGGGATTTATGTCACGACACCTAGTACTTCCATCACAAAGTCTTAAAATTTAATGTACTATTGATTCTCTAAAAACTTCTACGTAAATACATGCTCGTTTAGACTTTTAGTTTTTAGTTTAGTTTTTAATTTGGTGGGCTGAACTCGAAACTGTAATTGGTTTTTCTCTATGACGTCAGGTTTTCGAGATAAAAAAATGTTTTCATTCGATTTTTACATAAAAAATCATTGTTTATTTAAAAATTAATGAATTTTCAAAAGTGAATGGCGCTATTATCGTCGTTTGTACTTTGTTGTTGTTGTAGCAGCTTGGAGACGCTGAGTTGATAATCCTTAAGCCTATTTCTGTTACAGACTTCGTTCCGGCATATATCCGATTATCGCGGGGACCTTATGTTGTTTTCATCCACTTAATGTTGTCCGGTTGTAAATTAACATTCGTCTGTTAATTTCAGGGAATGGATGTTTTTTGAGTGTTGCCGTTTCTATTCTCCACTAGAAGCGCTGCATTTCTGTTAATAGTCGTCATGGTGTTATGTCTATTTTTAGCTTCCCTGTTGACTTGTGTGATCAGATGTTGTTGTAGTGATAGTGCGCCCGGTGAGTTATTTTTAGCTGCAGAAACTCGAATTATGACGAAAACATGAAATGTTGATGTTAAATTTTTCCGGTGCCCTGGCTGGGAGTTGAACCCAGCACCTTCGGGATCCAAGTCTAATGCACTAACCACTAAGCTACCGAAGGCTTTGTTGGTTCGGTTTCACGTTTAGAGTCCAGCAATAGTCTCCCAGCATGCTATTGTGAAATGAAGTGGAATGATTTTGTTACGGCCCTATGCTCCCCTTAGGAACTATGGGAAAATATATATATATATATATATATATGCTAATGTCCCAAAATCCTTGATAATTTCTGCCATGCCATTGTCCCAAATTCTTGATCATTTCTTCCAATTTTCATTAAATCTTGTGGAGCACGCTCCCCTTGTTCGTCGCCCACCGCACCTAGGTTTTGTGGAAAAAAAATCTAAATGCGAATGAAAAAAATGCATTTTGAGTGACATTTGTGCACCTAATTCGTGATAATTTTCCAATAATTCAGCAACATATTGTCTGTAGTTTGCACTCTTATTGTTTCCAATCGGTCCAACAATCGGTTTGGTGGTTACTTGACTCTGTTCAAAGTACTGGAATTGAAAAATCGAAATAGATCTTCTTGCCATTTGACCACTGTAAAACAGTTCTGCAGCTATTGCAAAACATTGTTGGTTGGTACGAAAAAAACCAGTAAAATCTGAAAAAATAGCAAAAATATTGCTTGTTCGATTTTTTGAAGTCATTTTAGCAATGTTTGTCAGCCTGTCCATCTATCGGTCTGGT
Source organism: Eudasyphora cyanicolor (assembly GCA_963930755.1). NCBI lineage: Eukaryota > Metazoa > Arthropoda > Insecta > Diptera > Muscidae > Eudasyphora > Eudasyphora cyanicolor. The sequence goes on along the minus strand of OZ005737.1, from coordinate 74,177,283 downwards.
TTGTGCGCACGATAACTTTCGACAGGATTAACCGATTGACTTCAAATTTGACACGTGTCAATATTTTTTTCTATCTCAGACTACGGTTAAAGATGGACTATGTTGGTCCACTCCTTCGAATACCTCCCCAACAAAGGCTAAAAATTTACTGAATTATTGATTACATAGTGCGACAAAATAAACTCAAGTTGAGAGCAAATGACGCGATAATATTTTTCCTTTAGGTCTTTTCGAGTAAAACACGAATTTTTTTTGGAATTCCCGGACACCCCCAAAATTTACGTGTATTTACGTGTAAAAAACCAAATTTGTTGCCTTTTTCCACTTGAACGCCTATAACTTTGTTAATTATTAACCGATTTTCGATCTAAAAGAATTTGGAAAGAAGAGAATTAGACCTTTCGAACAATGTATATTTTGTAGGAATATAGGTTTATTTCTCCTACAAACACATTTTTTTCATTTTTGTCCGTCATTTTCTAGTTTAGGCAATGTTTTTGCTAATTATATTGTGAGATAATAGTTCGATTAATTAATTTACATAGATAGTATATTTTACGTTTGTATATAAACACTATTTCGGCCATTCAACTCAATAATCTCTGCTTGAGCGTTTCATGTTTAACTCGTCATCATCGTCAAGACTAGTATATGTATATGTACACATTTAGTTTTAATGAAACTTTAATAACTCAGTCAATTGCAAACGAATTTTTAAGAGACTGGTTGCATTTTTTTCCTTATAAAATATACTATATATGGGCACTTCCAACGAGATGTCAACCGCAGACAAAAAATTTAAAGTCTATTAAAGTATGTTGTTTTACTATTTTTTATAGGAAATCTATCAAAATTTAACTAATTTCCCAAAAATTACATTTATTCATCACATTTTAAAATATTTGAGTGCAAATTCGAATAATTGCAAAATTTATGTTTTAAACATTTGTATTGCATTTGAGTGTTCCGTATATACCTGTTAGTGTTCATGATGGCTTTTCGTTTCGTTCTGTTGATTACTCTGAAGTTGTTGAAGCATTTGGTATGATCAAGTCAACTGCAGTGGGTTATGATGGTTTTAAGCTTAGATTTTTGAAACTTATCTTCCCTTACATTGGTGGTTATTTGCTGCATATTATCAATACTTTGTTGACTACGTCGGTTTTTCCTAAGGATTGGAAGGTTGCTAAAATTGTGCCAATTCGGAAGAATAAAGAGAGTAGCGACCTAAGGCCAATTTCCATTATGCCAATTTTGTCTAAAATGGCTGAGCATATAATTAAGTCCCAGATGATCAGGTATTTAGATAGTATGTTACTTTTGCATGACAGTCAGTCTGGTTTCAGGTGTAATCGGAGCACCACTTCTCTTCTTCTTGGGTTAACGGATAATGTTAGGAGAAGAGTAAGTGAGGGCGGATGTTGTGTACTATTGTCACTCGATCTCGAAAAGGCATTTGACCGAATTAATTATAACATTTTAGTTGAAAAGCTTCATTCCCATTTTAATTTTTCCACCACGGCCTGTAAATTGATGTATTCTTATTTGTCTTGTAGAAAGCAGTATGTATGTAGTAAGGATTATTCGTCTAGTGTCCTCCCTGTGAGTAGTGGTGTTCCACAGGGCTCAGTTTTGGGTCCCTTGTTGTTTATTATGTATATTAATGACTTGTTTAATCGTGTTGTTAGCAGAAATAGCCTCGTATATGCGTTTGCAGATGATCTACAGATCTTATTTAACGGCGATTTTGTGTTTTTAGATGTACTGCAGAATACAATTGACTTTACTATTAATTTGTTAGTCAGTTGGATGAGGGATAATGGCTTATCGATAAATGCCTCTAAGACCAAAGCTATGTTTTTTGACAATATACCAGCTGGGGCTTTATCTGTTTCAATCTGTAGCACAGCTATAGAAGTTGTAAGCAATTTTAAGTGTCTTGGTGTAATGCTTGACAATGATTTGTCTTTTGATGTGCATGTTAATTCAATCATTTCCAGAGTTAACTTTATTTTACGAAAGTTATACAACCTGGATTTGGTACTTCCTCGTAGTGTTAAGATTCGTGTTGTTCATGCTCTGATAATGCCTATTTTTTTGTATGGTCTTGAGGTATTTTCTGGTTGTGTAGGTTATGTTATGCGGAAGGTAAGATTATTATTTCAACGAGTTTTGCGATATGTTTATACTGTGAAGTGGTATGATCACATTTCCCAATATGTAACCGATTTTCTTGGGTGCTCATTTGCTAACTACATCAAAATACGAATTTTGTTGCACTTCTATAAAGTGCATAAGTTGCAAACGCCGCGATTTATGTTGGATCTTTTTAGCTTTGGTAGATCAACAAGAAATACCCAAATTGTTATGCCGAGGTTAACTGCTACCTTAGATAGGTCATTTCTTGTGAGAGTGGCACGCATTTACAACCATCTACCGGTATCGCTTAGAACTTTCAGTTTTTCGTTGCATACATATAAATATAAGCTCTTTAAATATGCTCAGCTTCATGATTTTTGATTTTTTTTTTCTTGTTTATTATTTTTTTCTATTGCCTAATTGGATGATATAGCCTGTCAGAGTAGTTTTTTTTGCGCGAGTAGTAGGGATGTTTATTATAACTCAATATTTTTTTTGTCAGTCGCCTCGTAATTTGATTTAGCATTTTCTTTAAATTTTATAGTTTTTTTTTTTAATTATTTTTATTATTTATTGCATTAAATTGTTAAGCTTGTACGTATGTTTTTTTTTATGAAATTAAGTTGATTTTTGTAAATTTTTTTTTTCTCACAGTGTGTGAGTAGTTTTTCTTATTGTTAGATGCTCTATAACTGTTTATATATACTGTGAAAGTTAGGAGAAAATTGTTTACTCGGTTGTTTACTACTCTTTCTATTGTTTTCTGTTTTATTTTATAATTTAGTCATTTTATTTATTTAGATATTTAAGATTTTTGAGTAGTCTACATATTGTTGTTTTTTGTAACTGTAAAAGGCCATATAGGCTCGGTTACTATGATGGAAAATAAATTAAATTAAAATTAAATTATGTTCTGATTAAAGGTCTCTCTTTTAAATCTTGATTTATATTTAAGGGATATAAGAAAAATAATTTTTGTTGTGAAAATAAATATATTGAATGTATTAAGTCATTTATAATCAACCTTTGGATGTCTAGTTGCGTAAAAAGTAAAAAAATAAACATAAAACAAGTAAGAAAGTTCAGGAGGGTAAACCGACTTAGGAATGCCCTCACCTTGAGTCTCAAAAAAATATTTGTAAATTTATTTTTATTTTGTTTTAATTAAATTATTATCAATTTAAAATGCATTTAATAACTTTAAAGAAGTACTGGTATTAAAGTTAAAAGCTGTTTACATTTGGAACAAAATGGTCCATTTGTGTGGGAGGTACCAAAAGGGGCGTGCCAATAACGACCTCTTCTCTCTAGACTCTTTTCTCTAGACTATAAAAGCATTATTAAAATTAAAAGCTCTCCACTTTTGGTACAAAAAGGTCGATTTAAAAGCATTACACTGTACAAAATTTCAAGTATTTGTATGCACTGATATTAAAGTCATAAGCAGTTAACTTTTGGTGCAAAATGGTCCATTTTTGTGGGAGGTACCAAAAAGGGAGTGGCCACTTCGACCATTGTTCTTGACGTGTTAGCGACTAACAAACTAATACTTTGTGTGATATTTCAGAAGATTCGAGTAAGTAGTATAGAAGGTATTTAAGAATCAATTATTCACTAAATGTTAACCCTTTGTGGGGGAGGTACTTGAAGTAGTGGAACAATATGGCCCATCTTCAAACTTAGCCGGAGATAGAGAAAAATATTACCGCATACCAAATTTGAAGTCAATCGGTTACTCCTTTAGAGAGTAATCGTGCGCACCAGTCAGCAGACAGACACACAGACAAATGACATAAAATGACCCAAAACGGATTTCCGCCGAACATACATAGGGTCTTAGGTCACTCCTTCGATGTGTTACACTTTTGGCTCGTAAAAAATGATATATACCCTCCTCTCTAAGGTGGGGGATAAATAACGATGGAATAAAATGTCGTATGCGACATGTCGCGTGCGAATGTGATTAAAATTAAATAAAAAACAAGTAAGAAAGTTTCAGTCGGGTAAACCGACTAAGGTATACTCTCACTTTGTGAGTAATGTAATATTGAATATTACACAAATTATTCTGTCAATTTTAGTGGGAGGTACCAGAAGGGGTTTAAGAAATACACCTATATTTCGCTGAACAGTAGATACTTAAAATACATTGCACTGTGCCGAATTATAACCTTTTATGTGGACTGCTATATTAACGTTGAGATATTAAATTGTGGTATAATTTGGCCATTTTGTTTGGGAGGTACAAAAAGGGGCGTGGTGATAACGCTCATTTTTCACTGGCCTATAGGCATTATAAAAGCATTACACTGTACAAAATTTCAAGTAATTGTATACACTGATATTAATTGTATAAATTGTTAACTTTTGGTGCAAAATGGTGCATTTGTGTGGGAGGTACCAAAAGGGGAGCGGCAATAACGCCCATTTTTCACTGGACTGTAGGCACTATAAAAGCATTACACTGTACAAAATTTCAAGTATTTCTAAACACTGGTATTAATGTTATAAGCTTTTAACTTTTAGTGCAAAATGGTGCATTTGTGTGGGAGGTACCAACTTACCTGGAGATAAAAAAAAATATTACCACATACGAAATATGAATTCAAACGGTTAATCTTTTCGAGAGTTATCGTGCGCACCAGCCAGCAGAGAGACAGACGGACGGACATTGCTCATTCGACTTAAAATGACCCAAAACGGATTTCCGCCGAACATACTTGGGGTCTTAGGTCACTCCTTCGATGTGTTACACTTTTTTCCGTAGCAAATGATATATACCCTCGTCACACTAAAGTGAGGGTATAATTAACTACTTAATAATTTTGAATGAAATAAAAAACATTATTAAGATACATGAATCCATGACATTTTAATATTAGTCGCATTAAAATATTCCTTCAAGTTTGGCTGAAATCAGTGTTTGATTGGTTTGCTTTGAAAGCGACTTCTGTTTTTGTCGCGTGTGAATGGCTTGGTTTTTTGTAATTATCTTCAAGACGAACAATTAGCCAAAATCAACCTTATTTCATTTCATTTCATTTCATTTATTTATAATAGTAATATAAACAAGCCAATATGGCCAATAATCTTATATTAACTTTATACAAATTTCGATTAATTAATAAGATCTACACTCAAGTTAACCACCTTTAAAGCATTCAGATATAACAGAAGTTAAAACTATAATAACATAGCTACACAATAATCGATATATTTACATACTTGTGTATAGTAAAAATAAAAAATGATTAATAACGATAAAAAGAATTAACCTAAAGAAAATATTTTTCTGAATGTTGAGAAAATGACACTCTCTGGACATAAATCAAATTTATTCCCTAAATTTCGCTAGTTAAAAGATCCATACTAGTGAAGGTAGGGAGTAAACTGAGAAGAGAGAGAGTAATATTAAAATTATTTCTTTGCTAGATTTTATTCGGAGATTTTTACCGAGTAAAAGTAGCAACAATCATGAATATTACAAAACATTCAGTGACAGAAAATTGACTAAAATTAAAACTATGGCTCCCCAGCCATTGTAGCAGATAACAAAGTAAATTTTAAATTAGAAGTAATAGACCCCGTAAACAGAACACACATTTTCATGCAAGTATTATAGGTCACCTAGCAGATATTCAAGACATTTACAACTGAATACATGCGGAGTAAATGAGAAATTGCGCAAATATAACGGAACATGGTTCCATATTCTAGCAACCCTTACTACAAACGATCTTTCGCCAACTGTCGATATAAAACGTGGTAGTAATAGTTGAGGATTACGGGAAGATCTACAAAAATTAAACATACAACGTAGAGAGGGTGAACCATTAGAAGTAACCGTTTTATAAAAACATTGTAGGATGCGAAGATCGACATATTTATTGAAAGGCAAGCCTAAAAATTTAACGACATACGAAGAAGTATGATCATATCGGCGAAGATTATAAACATACCGCACAATCGAATTAACAATTCTGTCAATTCTCGACAATTGGACAGCAGATGTACCAGATACAACTTCAAGGCAATAGTTAACATGTGACATTAGCAAAGACGATGCAACTCTCTGTCTGACATAACACGGTAAATACGAATCAAGGCAATATAATCTACGTAGTTGAAACCTGACACGCGCGAGCAGCATGTCAATATGCCCGTTAAAGTCAAGTTTACTATCAACAACGACACCAAGACACTTCATCTCATCAACAATTTCCACGGACATAGAATTAACACAAATATTAATCACATCAACACTCCTAGAGTTGTTAAATAATAAAGCTTTTGTTTTACTCAAATTAATACTAAGACCATTATTACTCAGCCAGAGAGCAAGCGAATGTAAGGATGAATTAATAACAATTTCAAGCGAAGAACGAGACTCACTACGAAAGAAGACGTGAATGTCATCAGCGTAGAGGAAAAGATTACAATTATCAACTGAAACAGCACACGAGATATCATTAACATACATAATAAACAGCAACGGGCCCAAAACAGACCCTTGAGGAACTCCACATTCAATACTACGCAAATCAGACTGAACACCACGATGAACCACAAATTGAGAACGATTAGTTAAATAGGAAGAAATCAATTTACATGCAGATGGAGAAAATCTAAAGTTGCGCTGCAACTTTTGCAATAGTAGAGCATGATCAATAGAATCAAATGCCTTAGACAAGTCCAGCCCAACAAGCACACCAATATCAGTGCTATTATAAACATCTCTGATCAAATCAGTAAGGTGTAGCAAATGTGTTGTTGTACTGAACTCATGTCTAAAGCCATATTGATGGTTACCAATAAGACCTCGGTCATCAATAAATTCAAGAATGGCATCCTTAATGATATGTTCTACAACCTTAGATATGGCAGGTAAAACACTAATAGGACGCAAGTTTGAGAAATGATATGACTCTCCTTTTTTAGGCACAGGCACAACACGAGCAACTTTCCACGCTTGCGGAAACGTGGAGGTAATGAAAATACAATTAATAAAATGCAACAAATGCCTAGAAATATAAGGAAAAATACACTTCACAAACTTAACAGGGATACCATCAACACCAATAGCGCCAGATTTCACTCTACTTAACGCCTTAACAACATCTATCTCAAAAACACAATAAAATTGAAAAACATCATCCGAGTTATTCAAAATATCCAGACGGTCAAGTAAATGAACATTAGAAGACCGGGAACAACAAAAATAGTCATTAACACCGTTAACATCAATATCTGGAATATCATCACCATCATCCAAACAACCAAACGAACGAAGAGATTTCCACAGCTGAGCGTTGTCCATACAACCAAAAACTTTATTGTAAAATTTTCTCCTCTCATTACGCATTACAGCCTTACAACGATTGCTGTAATGTCGAGAAATCCGTTTATTTTCATCCGAGGGATGTCTACGGTATTCCAAATAGGCAAGATCCCTAAGGGACTTGGAAGAAACTACAGCATCTGACATTAGCCATACATCATTCTTGGGAACAACTCTGCGCGTGACGAATGGAACAAATGAAAACAAAGTATTCATCAAAGAGTCAATGATAGAGAGTTGTTGATCTACATCACAAGTGGAATATAGTGGGTCAAAGTCGAAATTACATAAATAATTGCATATACCTTCCCAATCTATATTCCTGAAGTCACGATACTCAATAAATCTGTCATCACAAGTCACTGCTATATTTAAAGAACCAAAAATTAATGCATGGTGCGATATACCAGGACATTGTCCCTGTGAAGAAAAAGTTAAAGGAACACTTAACAGACAATAATCAATTAAGGATGAAGAGTTGTGAGCCAAATCATAATGGGTGGGCAGTGAATTAAGAACAATAGTCAATCCTAATGTTCTACATATATTCCTCATAGCAAACGAATCAGAAGCTCTAAATAAGTTACAATTAAAATCCCCAACAATAATAATATTAGCATATGAGTCAAGTAATTCCTCATGAACACTATGAAAAGAGTTGATATCTCCATGAGGAAGGTATGCTACACCTTAGCACCATTTATAGTGCTAATTAAGAGCTACAAGTTTCGCCTTTTGTCAAAATGAAATAACGTTTTGGCATATGTTTTTTCACTTTGAATGCGTACGAATGCCGCATTCAACATTGGAGAAATGCCCATATGTAAATTAATTAATCGTACGGTTATCTCACAATATCAGGGTTGTTGTAGAAACCGATTGTTGTCGGAATCGGAATAGAAATCAAAAAAAATAACTTTTTGCGACACCAAATTTATTTTTTTCTCGCTGTGGAATTCGAATGTTGTCCGAATCGGAATCGAAATTGAAAAAATAGCCTTCTATGTCACCAAAGATATTTTTTGTCACGGTTTCAATTCCGATTCCGACAACAATCGGCTTCCACAACAACTCTGTATAATTGGTAAAAACATTGCCTATACTAGAAAATGACGGACAAATATGTGTTTGTAGGACAAATAAACTTTATTCACACAGCTTCAAATAATCAAAATATAAATTTTTTGGTACCTCCCATACAAATAGACCATTTTGCACAAAAAGTTAACTGCTTATAACATGGTTTCCTGCACATATAAAAAGCTGAAATTTTTTACAGTGTAAAGTTTTTATAGTACCCATACAAAATGGGCCTTATAGCAACGACCCTTTCGGTACCTCCCAAAAAAAATTGCCAGAAAAAAAAATTAAAAATTATTTTTTGAATTTCCTTATTTTAACAATATGGGCCATATTTTATACATTTATCTATAGATATTTTGCAAATAGGCATTGTTTTCTTTCTTAGGATGATAGCTTTCAAGAAATGCAAATATTTTTCTATTTTTTTTATGGCTTTTTTCGCGCCAGCAAAAAATTATTTTTTTTTGTTTGGTTTTTGTATTGTTGACCTTTTATTTTCTAATTTTTTAAGTTTTGTCTGGTTCGAGGTCATATATAAAATTAAAAACTGAAAACTGATGGTGTTGTTTCTGTTATGTTTTATTTTTATTTATTTCCGATATTTCGATCGTCTTCGACGATCATCTTCAGGGATTTTCACTTAAAAAATAACAAAGAACATATCGGTCACTCACTTCAAGAGTGTCATAACTCAAAATTGAAAATTGTCAGGATGTGTAACTTTAAGTCCTTATAAAAAAATAATTAACATGAAATAAGATGTTTAAAAAAGGTGGAATAATCAGAAATATGATAGTTAACTTATAAACTAAATTACACCACACTGTGGTACAGGGTATTATGACTTTGTGCATTTGTTTGTAACACCTAAAAGGAGAAGAGATAAACCCATTGTTTATTATACCGATCGACTGTCCGTATGTCCATGTATTCTTGTAATCAAAGTGCAGGTCGTATTTATGGTCCGATTGTGATGAAATTTAGCATAGTCCTCTTTTTTGGCCCAAGGACGATCCCTATTGAAATTGGTTAAAATCGGTTCAGATTTGGATATAGTCCCCATATATATGTTTCACCCGATTTGACATGCAAGCGCCGTAGAAACCACATTTTACATCCGATCTTTATGAAATTCCGCAGAGAGAGTTTTATTATAACGTGAATGAACACTACCAAATTCGGAGAAAATCCGATCAGATTTAGATATAGCCCCCATATATATGTTTCACCCGATTTGACATGTAAGCGCTGTAGGAACTGTATTTTAAATCAGATCAGTACGAAATTTGGCAGAGAGAGTTCTCTTATTACATGAATAAACACTGCCAAATTCGGGGAAAATCGGTTCAGATTTAGATATAGCCACCATATATATGTTTCACCCGATTTAACATTTAAGCGCTGTAGAAATCGTGTTTTATATCCGATCAGTACGAAATTTAACAGAGAGAGTTCTTATATTACATGAATAAACACTGCCAAATTCGGGGAAAATCGGTTCAGATTTTGATATAGCCACCATATATATGTTTCACACGATTTAACATTTAAGCGCTGTAGAAATCGTGTTTTATATCCGATCGGTACGAAATTTAACAGAGAGAGTTCTCTTATTACATGAATAAACACTGCCAAATTCGGGGAAAATCGGTTCAGATTTAGATATAGCCACCATATATATCTTTCACCCGATTTAACATTTAAGCGCTGTAGAAATCGTGTTTTATATCCGATCGGTACGAAATTTAACAGAGAGAGTTCTCTTATTACATGAATAAACACTGCCAAATTCGGGGAAAATCGGTTCAGATTTAGATATAGCCACCATATATATCTTTCACCCGATTTAACATTTAAGCGCTGTAGAAATCGTGTTTTATATCCGATCCGTACGAAATTTAACAGAGAGAGTTTTCTTATTACATGTATGAACACTGCCAAATTCTTATCGCAATGCCCATTTTCGCATTGGTAGGTAGGTGTAGGGTATTATATAGTCGGCCCCGCCCGACTTTCTGTCTTTCCTTACTGGTTAATTTTTGATTTTGTCCTACTGAAAAAGTTATTTACTGTATTGTTTGTTTTAAGCGCTAGTTGATATTTGTCCTTATTGTAAATGTTGGATTTGCAGAATCTCTCTGAAAAACCTGCGATAATATTCTTGTAATTTTTCTAATTTATCATTACTACTTTTTTAAGATGTCTACTTTTAGGTGGTGAATTGTTTCCATCATTATGTGAAATTCAATCATGGCTACCGGAAAATTTTCAACCGGAATCTAAACGAATTTTTAATATTTATGGTATTACGGAATATTCGTGTTGGGCTACTATTTGTGAATACAATCCATCCCATAGGTACGAAAAACATTGTATTGGTTTGGGACAACCTTTAGACGATGTAACGATGTTGCAAATTGTTGACGTGGAGGATGATAGTACGGTGTTTCCACCTACTGGTCCGTGTAAAGGAGAGCTTTTGATTGGAAGTTCTGTAAGAAGATGTTACATACCTCAATATGACGAAGATGCCTGTGCCTGGAATTCTGAGAATATTATTTATCGCAAAAGCGGGGACATAGTTGAACGTGATATAGAAGGAAAATTGTATTATGTTGACCGTGTCAATAACTGTATCAAACGTCTTGGGAAACGTATCTGTTTAGGTATGTACATATGTTTTTACATTACGGTAGAGTCCAATAACTGCATCCATTTCGTATCGGGATATTGCCCATTTTTATCCCCTCATCTTAGAGAGGAGGGTAAATATCATTTGCTACGAGCCAAAAGTGTAACACATCAAAGGAGTGAGCTAAGACCCCAAGTATGTTTGGCGGAAATTCGATTTGGGTCATTTTAAGTCATTTGAGCAATGTCCGTCCTTCCGTCCGTCCGTCCGTCCGTCTGTGTCTGTATATCGGTCTGCTGGCTGGTGCGCACGATAACTCTCGAAAGAATTAACCGATTGACTTCAAATTCGGTATGTGTTAATATTTTTCTCTATCTCCGGCTAAGTTCGATGATGGGCCATATTGGTCCACTCCTTCTAGTACCTCTCCCACAAAGGGTTAATATTTAGAGAAATGTTGGTTGTTTAATAAGTTCTATACTACTTACTCGAATCTTCTGAAATTCCACACATAGTAATAGTTTATTAGTCGCTAACACCTCAAGAAAAAATCAAAAGTTAACAGCTTATAACATTAATACCAGTGCATACAAAAACTTGACAGTTTTTACAGTTTAATGCTTTTATAGTACCTTGAGTCCGGAGAAAAGTGGCCGTTATTGGCACGCCCCTTTTGGTACCACTCAAATGGACCATGTTGCACCAAAAGTTAACTGGTTATAACTTCAAAATCAGTGCAGACAAATACTTGAAATTTTGTACAGTGTAATGCTTTTAGACTTCCGACCAGAGAAAAGTGGGCGTTATTGGCTCGCCCCCTTTGGTACCTCCCACTCAAATTGACCATTGTATACCAAATGTTAACAGCTTATAACTTTAATACCATTACATACTTTAAATTTATTGAATGCAATTTAAATTGATAGCAATTTAATTAAAACAAAAAAAAAATGCACCAATATTTTTTTGGAACTGAAGGTGAGGGGATTCTTAAGTCGGTTTACCCGACTGAACTTTCTAACTTGTTTACCAGACTGTAGGTTCTATAAAAATAGTACACTGCACACAATTAAAATTATTTATATGCACTGGTATTAATGTTATAAGCAGTTAACTACAGGGTTTTTCAACAAGAGGTGTTATTTTGAATCACCCGGTATTTCGTTAGCTGTCACTTTTGAAGCTTTTATTCTTTGACATTTGACAATTAGAAACCACGCCATTACTAAAACTAGAACGATACACGATCATCGAACGATACAAAACGATAAAAAACGATAAAAAACGATCGAACAAAAAAACGATACGATACGATTGTCGCATGGGGCTCGGAAAAAGAGTTATTGTTGAGAAGCCTCTCCATCCTCAACGTGTGACTGTTTCGTGCGGTTTATGGTCCGGCGGGGTCATTGGACCTTACTTTTTCGAAAATGAGGTTGGATCAACAGTTACGGTGAATGGATTGCGCTATCGAGAGATGATTAATGATTTTTTATGGTCGGAGTTGGATGGTATTGATCTGGACAACGTTTACTTTCAACAAGAGGCGCTACGTGCCACACAAGCAACGAAACCATTTCTCTGTTACGGGAAAAGTTTCCGGACCGTGTTATCTCTCGAAGAGGTGATCACAATTGGCCACCGAGATCTTGTGATTTAACACCTTGCGACTTCTTCCTTTGGGGCCAAGTGAAAGATAAGGTCTACGCCAACAGCCCAGCGTCGATTAAGACCTCAAAGATAGAATTCGTGAGGCTATCGAGGACATAGGGCACCCACTTTGCGATTTGGTTATGGAAAATTTCATGAAAAGGATATGGTCCTGTAAGTGTGGTCGTGGTGGGCATTTGGCTGATGTTGTTTTTCATTATTAACGGCACACCTTCCTCTTTATTATGAAATAAACATCCGATCATTTATCTCAAAAAATGACATTTTTCTTTGAATACCAAAATAACACCTCTTCTTGGAAAACCCTTTATTAGTACAAAATGATCACTTTGCGTGGCAAGTATCAAAAGGGGCGTGGCAACTACGCCCATATTATGTGTGGAATGGCGAAAGATTCTGATAAGTAGTGTAGAAGTTATTAAGGAATAAATATTTTACTAAATATTAACCCTTTGTGGGGGTGGTACTAGAAGGAATGACCCAATATGGTCTATCATCGAACTTAGCATGATATAGAAAGTTATAAATGGTGATGTGTCTTCTAATTTTATTTTGTCTAGGATTGGATTCAATGTACCTTGTAGACCTTCCAGATATTACCAATTATTACATATTGATTTTCAACGTACAAATTATGCTTCGGCAGAGCCCATTCGTAGAATGTGCATGGATTTTAACACTTTATATGAATTTATTGACATTGATGTAGAAATTGATGTAGTTAGATCTAGAATAATATCATTTTTAAATGTGTAAGTAGACTAATTTTATTGTTTGCATGTGCCGCCTGTTGAAATTTTTCTGTAGCTGGTATTTCCACCCTCTACTATTAACCCGCCATGGTCCGGATCATGGTGTGTACGCAATCCCTACGTCATGGGGATGTGGCCCCCTCGGTCGGAAGGGGCGGGTAAGAGTGGTTGCGCTGGGAACATTCGTTAAAAAAAAAAATCCGATACTCCTTTCGAGAGCTATCGGGCGCATCAGCCAGACAGACAGACGTATATTGGTCAAATGACCAATATACGTCCGGATTTCCGCCGAACATCTGGCGGCCACTCCTTCAATGTGTTTGTCCCGTAGCACATGATATATACCCTCCTCCACTAAACTGAGGGTAAAGATATATGTTATATTGAGGAGATGATATAATATTATTAAAGCACTTTGTGCTGTGTTGTTCCCCATTTAAATAGTTTAAAAAATTTATTCGTTCGTTAGTTTTAAAATGTATTTTTGTGGTTCTTTTGTTGTATATGCCACCTTTTGTTTGCCTGTTTTTCTTCTTTTTGTATACTCTACTGGGTCCATATTAACTAAATAATTGAATCATGATTCATGAACATTTCCGCAATTTCTTTCTAGATTCACTGGCTAATAAAATTGAAAGACATTTAAACACTAAAGCACTATGCTTATGGCACGAAGAGCAAAACAAATTGATTTGTTGCTTGCAATGGGATAGAAAAGAGATTCCTCCCAAAACACAAATGCAAAGACTACTCAATCAAAATTTGAATGATTTTGAGCAACCCGATCTAATCAAATTCATTGACGAATTGCCCTTGAACAAGAACGGTAAAGTGGATCGTAAGCAAGTCTTGAAAAATATTTTGAGTATTGGACAAATATTGAGAAAATCGCCTTTAACCATTTTCCAAACCTTTCTGGATGAATTGTTGGATTTCAGGATTGACGACGATCAACGACACAAGCGAATAAAGCAGACTATTGATATTTCATTTACAGCTGCTGGAGGAACATCATTTCAGGCCTTAAGCTTAGCCACGGAGATTGGTGAGCTCTTAGAACAATCAGAAAATCAACGCCAATTATTGGAAATGTTGCTCTCCTCTGAAACCTCACTACAAAGCATTATGGAGTTCCTTACCAATGCTAGTTCAATAGCTTTACCAAATGACAGGAAATTGTTGGATTGCAACATATTCGCCACTAGTAATACCTATGACATAAACTTATTATGGCGTACCGATCTTAAAAAGTGTGTTGATTCCTCTCCATCGTTATACAAAAACACATTTGTAAGTGTTGGTTCGCACTCGCACTTGGTATTGACATTAGATACAAAAACGGGCGAAGAAATCTCCCGTATTGAATTATCCGATCGCATTGAATGTTCTGTAGTATTTGTTTCTTCTGATTTGGCCATTGTAGGCTGTTACGATGGATTATTGTACGGTTTCAATTTCAAAAAGGGTTTAATAATATGGAAAATACAAGTAAATGGTATGATAAAAGCTAAACCTACTGTTATGCACAATTTAGTAATTGTAGGTTCATACGCGGAAGATTTTAACATTTGTGCCTATGATCTGGAGGTAAAACATACGCATATAATATATTTAAATAACAATAATTTGTATTTCTTTGTAGACATTGAAATGTGTGTGGCGACTTAAACTTGGGACCAAGGGAATATTTTCTTCCCCCTTAAAAGTTGCTGATAATTTGGTGCTTGTATGTAGCTTAGATGGTTCTTATGCTTTAGTGGAAAGTGCTAATGGTTCGACTAGATGGATTAAGAAACTAGAATCACCAATTTTTTCTTCACCTGCCCAACTGAAACACCCCAAGAATGAACTGATAATAGCGGAAGTCAAAGGAAAAATTTCTGTTTGTAATAAAGACAACGGAGAAGAGGTACATACAAACATACAAAATGTCTATGTTTTTATTTACAAAAACACTATTTTGACCCTAATTTCTTAATCTACCTCATTTATCGATGGCAATAATTTAAGATCAACAACATTATTCTATGACACTTTTTGGTATTTTTTGTACTCTGATGATTTTTCTTCCCAATTTTTTATATTGTCACAAAAGTCAAAATTGACGTTTTGCAATGGATATACTTTTTCGGTAAATGTTGACCTATTGATTTCAAATACTTTTGCGTCATAACTCAAATTTGACGAATTGCCTAAATACATACAATTCCTGAAATGTCGGGAAAAGCAAAAACATTGTTACATATACAAACAAAATAAATATGTATGTATATAAACAGATAGCAGCACCAATTTACCATAGCTCAAAAACGAATTTCGAGCCCCAGGATCATTCAAAATAGGTCTTTTTCCAAAATATTCAAGAATAGGCAAACATTTTAGAACGCAAAATGACCCTTAGAACGCAACGCGTTCTGAGCTGGTCTGTGTGAGCTGGCAAAACTGGCTGCCTCCCCACCATAAACCAAACCTAAAACCCCACCCCATAATATAAATCGTAAAAGCTAAATATCTCAAAACTACTGAAATGGAGATACGACTTTCTTTCTTAGTAGGGCAGTATAAATGCCATATGTTTTGTATTCAATAATAAAGGTTTTGAAATTGAGATGATCCAATATCGCCAATTGATCCACTCATTGACATTTCAAAGCAATGCGAGCAATGGTTCTCCATATATTTTATTTTCAATAATAGATTCGAATGTGAGCGCCCACGACAACCTTTCCGAAAAGTCACGTTCAATGCACACCAAACTCTCGCTAAGAAATTGTTCAAGATATCTCAATTTAAAAAATGCCTTATGTGGGCAGAGTACGCTTATTGGTCCGATCCCGCCCATTTTTTGTTCAATCGCGTAACCTGCCACCAAATGCTTACACATGAAATCACAAAACATGGCCCATATGATATATAGAAAAGTAAAGTATCCTATTTCCACCAGCGGCTACAAATCAACATTCTGTGATGTGCTTATTTTGTATGTTTTCAAAAAATTAAATGATCAACAATTATTGTTGTAGCAGCTTGGAGACGCTGAGGTAATACGTAATCCTTAAGTTTATTTTTGTTACAGACTTCGTTCCGACATCCGATTAACAAACATTTTTCTGCTATAGGAATGGGTGTTATTTGAGTTTAACGTTTCTATTCCCCACTAGAAACGCTGCAATTATGGTGTTGTAGTGGTCGTGCGTCCAGTGAGTTATTTTTAACTGCGGTAACTCGAATTAAGATGAAAACATGAATTGTTAAAGTTAAATTTTCCCAGTGCCCTGGCTGGGAATCGAACCCATCATCAATTGTCTTTAGTATCGTTGCCACGCTTCTGCAAATTAGACCAATTTTGACGAAAATTTATCATTTTAATAAGAGGTAAAGGTGTTACAACGTAAACTGCAACTCACTTTGTGAGCAATGTAAATATCCACTGGTATATGTACTAATATTATGAGTTATTTAATTTTTGTATGTCTTGATCAGAAAGAGCTTCTGTATGGGTGTGGTCATAACTCCCATTTTTAACAGGACTGTAGGAATTTTAAAAACTATAAACTGTGCAAAAAACTGAGTATATATATTTACTGAAATTCACGATATAAGCGGATAACTTTTGTACGAAATGGTACGTTTGTGTGGGAGGTACCAAAAGAGGCGTCATAATAACGCCCATTTTTCAACAGACTATAGGTACTATAAAAACATTTTTGTACAAATGGTAGCTTTGTGTGAGAGGTACCAAAAGGGGCATTGCTATAACGCCCATTTTTCTCTGGATTATAGGTAATATAAAACCATTACACTGTACAAAATTTCAAGTCTTTGTAATTTCAATATATAAGCTGTTAACTTTTGGAGCTAAATAGTACATTTGTGTGGGAGGTACCAAAAGTGGCGTGTCAATTACGCCCACTTTTCACTGGACTCTAGGTACTATAAAATTATTACATTGTACAAAATTTCAAGTATTTGCATGAAGTGATATGAAAGCTAAAAGCAGTTAACTTTTGGTGCAAAATGGTCCATTTGTGTGGGAGGTACCAAAAGGGGCGTGCCAACTTCGCCCATTTTTCTCGAGGTGATAGTGACTAATAAACTAATACTATGTGTAGAATTTCAGAAGATTCAAAGTAGTATAGAAGTTATTAAATAATCAATAATTCACTAAATATTAACCCTTTGTGGGAGAGCTACTAAAAGGAGTGGACCAATATGGCCCATCTTCGAACTTAGCCGGAGATAGAAAAAAATATTACCACATACCAAATTTGAAGTCAATCGGTTACTCCTTTCGAGAGTTGTCGTGCGCACCAGCCAGCAGACAGACGGACGGGCGGACATTTCTCATTCGACATAAAATGACCAAAAACGGATATCCGCCGAACATACTTAGGGTCTTAGGTCACTCCTTCGATGTGTTACACTTTTGGCCCGTAGCAAATGATATATACCCTCGTATCACTAAAGTGAGGGTATAAAAATATAGAACTCGTAGGAAAAAAACTAAATAATCAATATTTGATTTTTGATTTTATTTTGGGAATTGTGGAATTTATCTCTGCAAATATAATGATGTTAGAATTGCTCTCGATTTCTAATGTCAATCCCAACAAACTAAAACAAATTTAATTGAAATATATTAATTTTTAATTTATTATAGCGTTATTAAATTTAAAACATAAGCTCTCTCTAGCAAAAAAATTTTTTCGCCATCGGTTGTCAGATTAAGAAACGGTGGAGTTATTTTGCCTTTTATTAATTCCTCCCACTGTGGTTAGGTTGTGGAAATTCGATTAAATTGCCGATTTTATATAACCCTTGAAGGTTAAAAAGATCAGAAATAAGGAGCGCATAACAGACCGGTCCACTGTATATGGACCTGAAATGCCTGCTCTCTTTCAACATAAGCTAACTGCAGAGAAAATGTTTGCTAACGTTCTTATCATACATAGTTTGCTATTAAACAATAACGAAATATTTCTGATGTAGCAACAATTGTTTGCTAAAATACCAAAGAAAAAGATTTCTAAAAAAGCTTCGGCAAACAACATTTTTTGCTGCTGTTACTAACATAATTCTTTGAGCGTTAATGTAAATAATCTTAATTAGTTATTTAATTTAAAAAAATGCTCACTGAAAATTAAGAGATGCAAAACATTTTCTGTAACTGAAATGTTTCACTTCCCAAGAAGAATACATAAAATCAGCTCTAATCTCTAATTAAGAAATGCTTAAACATTTTCGTAAAAGTTAAGCTATATTATGTAATTAATTTATGTTAAAAATTATCAATATAAGTATAGATAGGGAGTTTTATGTAAAATATAATTCATTTCATTCTTGAAACAATTTCTTTAGCTTTGACAATCGCTTCATCAATATCACCAACCATATAAAATGCTACTTCTGGAATATCATCCATGTCACCGTTTAAGAGTTTAACGAAACCTTCAATTGTTTTTTCTAATGGTACCATTTTTCCCGCATGACCCGTAAATACTTCGGCAACTTGAAATGGCTGTGACAGGAAACGTTGCATTTTTCGCGCTCTGGCGACCGTGAGTTTATCCTCTTCCGAAAGTTCATCCATGCCTAATATGGCAATTATATCCTATCACGAAAGTGGTAAATGACAATATTGAAACATGACCAACAAAAAATAAGTTATGAGTGGTTAAATTTAAAATATCAATAAAGAAATATATCGTCCTAAGAAATATATCGTCATCAGAAACGAAAAAGGGCGTAACAACAAGAAAAATGGAAATTCAGTTTTTGATGGATTTCGGTACACTGCATCATTTTGCATCAACATCCTGGCGTAGTATTAGAACTGGCGAATTTATTAACGAAATTCAAAAGGACCTCTCAACAAATTATCCCCAGCAAAAAAAGAGCATCCAAAGAAGCAATAAAAATCCCCAACTTATGATCCGGAAGTTGTTCTAATTTGGATTTTCACCAATGAATTTAACAAGGGCTTGTCGCGCCGGGGAAGAACTTATTTGTCACCACTTTTGCACCACTCCTTTTAAAGCACTGTAAGATTTGCTTTTTTGGTATTGTATTTATTTGATGAATGTATGTCGTTCTTGTTAACATCTTTGGGTCCGGTGATAATTCTCTTTTAAAGGAATACAAATGTTGAGCCTTTCTAACATAGGGAAGGTAGAAATAATTTACTATTGGCCAAAGTGATCATATATATGTATGTATGTTCAGGACATTTTAAGATGTTTGTAAACCGTATGGTATGGCTGGCTCTTGAAAAGTGTGACCGAGTGACTCCATAGTGTAACTTCTAAAGGGTGTCCCAAGAAGAGCGCATTTTTTTTTTACGATATAATAAAGTTTCACGATTTTTTCTTAAATATCTGTGTTTTATTTAAAATTAAAAAATTGCGCTCTTCTTGGGACACCCTTTAGTAACATTTTGGCAAATGGTCAACATTCTCAGTTATAAAAAAGTATTTTTTATTCTACACTGTAATACATAGCACACTGGTGCGGCGCTATGTATTTTCCGTAGCCCCGGTCCAGAAATAATTCAAGTATTTGTCAACATCTTCAAACAATTTATTTGAAAACCAGTAAGGAAACCCAAAAGTTGGGCGGAGCCGACTATATGATGCCCTACACCAAGGTAGATTTACTTGGGTAGTATTTTCACGCCACGTTTTTCCATAGGTCACAAAATATGAACTTAAGAAGCATGCATATTCTCATATATCAAAATTTTTGGAAAGGACAATGTGTTATTAATAAATTCCGTTTTTATCGCAATCCAATTTACTACAATTAAAATATTTCGTAGCGTACTTTAAAATGACTTAATTATATTTTAATCGACTATGAAAAAGTCTACTTTTAGGTCCGATTAATCGACCTAGTCGACTGAAAAGAAATTTGAACGATGAAAAAATCGAAAGTCGACTTTCAGTTTCCAGAACCATTCACTAATTCTTATTACCCGCCATATAAATATATATTTCTTCCGATTTTGATCTTTAGCACTATAGAAGCAGTATTTCACATATTTCATTCATATACCCCATATGTATGTTCCTTCCGATCTGGGCTTTTATCACTTCAGAAGCTTTATTTTACATCCAATCGTTTTGAAATTAATTAATAATTTATACCCCAAAATTACATTTTGGTTAGTTATTTAGAAGAACTTCATTAAATTCCTAAAAAATTTTCGTACTTATGATTTGGAAGTTCTTATAATGTTATTCTTTTGGAAGTACTTCTTTTATTTTTTGCTGGGACCTTTTTTTTACTATTTAAAAAATCCTATTTCACGCAATTTTTACAAAAACGTTATAAATTATATATGTATATATGCATCACTATGTTAAGATTTTATTTGAAAACCCCGTTTTTCTAACGACAGCATTTTTTATTTTATTTAGTTTTTGGCTTCTCCTGTAAAATTTCCAAATATGATGATAGGCCCTTTCTAGCTTCAAATGACGATATGTACGTTTACATGTCCCCAATTATATTTATAAAATTGTATTTGTTTTAAATTGCAGCTTGTTAGCTCAAATATTTTACATTACAGCAGATGAACGGGCGGTCAGACGACCCAAGCTAAATAGTCTTAGAATTTTACAACAATCAAGGACATATATTCTTTATGAGGGCCCTGATCGGGTTTTGGAGGTATTACTACGTTTCAATGAAACGACATTACTTCAACGTGCAGACATTATACACATTATTCTGGTATCGAAGAAGAAACTTTTACTATGTGTGTAAGTAATTACAGACAATGAGGATAAGTATCCGAATTTATAAGAGAGCTCCCCCTTTGTAGGGCCTAACAATGAATTTAGTCTGAGACACACAATTGGAAGGACGGATATAGCGAAAGTGAGGGCGTGAAGAATAAATTGTAGCCCCGTAACTACCTGCAAAGATTTATAATTTTGTAGTGTCTTTTGAACGGATCTAGCAACTGTATAATGTTCATCGCCCACAATCGTTGGATCCATAATGCGCGATGATGAGTCCAAAGGATCCACAGCCGGATAAATACCCAACTCCGCTATAGGTCTCGACAACACAGTTGTCGCATCTAAATGGGCAAATGTTGCAGCCGGGGCTGGATCTGTTAAATCATCTGCAGGCACATAAACTGCTTGTACTGAAGTAATTGATCCATTTTTGGTGCTAGTAATACGTTCTTGCATTGTACCTACAAACACAAAATAATTATTATATGTCTATGTTTTTATTGCCTTTAATCCTTACCCATATCGGTGCCTAAGGTTGGTTGGTAACCCACAGCAGATGGTATACGCCCCAAAAGAGCAGAAACCTCCGATCCAGCCTGAGTAAAACGAAATATGTTGTCTATGAAAAGTAAGACATCCTGACCTTCCATATCTCGGAAATATTCTGCTATCGTTAGGCCCGTTAAGACAACTCGTGAGCGTGCACCTGGCGGTTCGTTCATTTGCCCATAGACCAAGGTTACCTTTGAAGTATCATCGTCTAAAGAAATTACTTTGGACTCTATCATTTCCATGTAGAGATCATTGCCTTCGCGAGTCCGTTCGCCGGCGCCAACAAACACTGAATACCCACCATGTGCTTTGGCGATGTTGTTAATCAATTCCATTATTAAAACGGTTTTGCCTACACCAGCTCCACCAAACAAACCTATCTTTCCACCCTTAACATATGGAGCCAGTAAATCGATGACCTGAAAATATTATTAACAGTATTATGTACATATAACCAAGGACATAAGTATATTGAAAGGAAAAGGTCTTTATATCATAAATATAAACAATAATGGTTTTCATTCATTAAAAAAAGTGTATTTGCTTATTTTCATAAAAATGTTATATGGAAAGGAATTAAATTCTCAAACAAACAAAAGAACAAAAAGACAAAAAGAATACAATATATGTAGTCGAGTAAGTTTATAAAGAAAATCGAAACGAAATCGAAAAATTTTTCTGGTCCCAACGATTTTGCTTGAGATTTGCATATGCATACATAAATCTAACTGTTATGACGAACACTGCAAACTTTTCTTATAACGAACAATATAAGAATGTTTGCTTATCCAGTTGGCATGGCTTTATAGGAACAACAAATCCAAATGGGCTGAGAAGCCATTCCAATATGTTTCGTATAAAAATTGGGCTATATCGGTCCACGTTTTGATGCAACCTCCACATAATAGTATACAATATTTTTTTAACGGATCTGTTTTTTTAACCTTACTTAACCCCATATATATACTACCCAAATGAGTAAAATAAACCGACAGTCAACAGCAAAACTATTGTTGTTACAACAGCTGTCTGTTTTTTAAGCCCACTTATGTTTGCTTTTTTAGCAACATTTTCTGTGCTATTTCAGCAAACAAAATCTATTGTTTCTGCATATTTGTTATTATTTTATGTGGTTTTTTGTAATTTGCTTAGATTTGGTGACAAACCAAAGGGTGTAAAGATGTGATATTTAGTGAGGACCTTCATATGGATCTACATCAAAACATTTTAAATAGGGATCGCTCCTAGCCTAATAAATGTCTCTATACCAATTTTCGTTAAGATCGATTCATATTGCGAACTGCACTTTTATCACAAGAATGTATGAACATAACAGACAGGCGAACATTGCTAAATCAAATCAAAAGTGATTCAATGTCGATTGGTATAATAAACTATGGGCTTATCTCCTCTTTTTTGGGCGCTACAGTGTGAATTCGGGTTTAAATAGTGAAAATAGCAGACAAACTTTTGTAAAAAAAACTTTTTTTGCAGCTGTTGATAACATTTTTCGTTAAGTGCATGTAAGGTGCACGTTTTAAGATAAAATATTCTTAAAAAATAAATGTAATTCTGACCTTAAAAGTATTTAAGAAAGAGTACATTTTATTTATTTGAACAAAATAAATTTATATATTTGAGTTATGAGGAAAGTAATGGAAATTTACCTCATTTCGTTAGAGAAATATAAACGCGTAAGCTAAATTTTGATTTCAGTCCGCATACTAATGTCCATTAAAATAACTAATGTATTATATATAATGCGATAAGACACTTGCGGCCGTTTTCAGGTAGCTTCGTTTGTTATTTTTATTGGAAAAGTTAGCTAACAGACAGTTAGTCCAACCAACATTTTAAACGGCCCGTTAAAATGTTGTTGTATGAAGTTGTGTCTCGGTTGTACGAAAAATCATTTATTTTGTTATTTTTTGGCAAGTTGTTCAAATCGGTTGCAACGTTTGTGGGCTAGTCATGCGAGATCGTGCATCATTTTCATTTTGACTTTGCGGGAGAAGCACGTCTGTGGTCAAGTCGCATAACTTTTGTGTTTATTTTCGTAGTGACAACATAGCAAAGAACATTGTGCGGGAGTTTAATTGCCGAGTAAACAACACAAAAAGGGAAGATTCAGCTGAAATGCGGGATTTTACAGAATGTTACAAAAGTATGCCGACATCCGATGTCATCTTAACTTAAAATGAATCGTTTGCAATATGAAGTTGTACAAAGAGGTTGTATAGTCTGTGGGCAAAACACACAACTTGAATACCAACCGAGTTCAACCAATGGTTGTAACGTGTATGGCTTGCATTAGAAGTTCTGTGCAAAATAGCCGCTTTTATCGAGCCTTTTCTGGTACACCCACAAAAATTAATAGATTCATTCGAAAACATGATGTTTCCAAGTTTGGTTCACCCGGCTGACATTTTTGATAGCATTTTTCAAATATTTTTATTTTTTTGACAATTCTTTCATATTTTCCCCCAGTTAAAGCACATAACTAAGGGAAAATATTCCAGTTAAATTAAACGACTAATTTTCAGTTAAAACTGTCAGCTACATTTTAACGGAGCTCCTTGAAAGCCATTTTTCTTAACGGGTCGTTAATGTACCAGTTAACATTTAACGTAGCTACCTAAAAAAGTCTGTTAATGTAAAACCAGTAAGGAAAGGCAGAAAGTCAGGCGGGGCCGACTATATAATACCCTACACCTCCCTAACAATGCGATAAGGGTCACTGCGATAAGAATTTGGAATAATTGGTAAATGGGTAGGAACATATTATCTAATTCTGAACCGATAATCGCAAAATTAAGCAATATTCGTTCCTAAATTGAGAAACATCTTTCTGGAAAATTTTAATGATCGGAAGTAAAGTACAACTTCTATAGCGATTTGATACCAAATCAGGAGGAACATATACAGTTGAACTTCGATTAACCGTGACTCTATTAACCGTGATGCTGAGTGGTTGATTTTTTACCTCTATTAACCGTGATTTACCTCTATTATCCGTGATGCTGAGTGGTTGATTTTTTACCTCTATTAACCGTGATTTACCTCTATTATCCGTGATGCACATGTCCATATGACTGCTTGTTTGTTTTTTTCGTATAATACTCACACATCTCTCATATTAAAATTCGGTGATTCCCCTTTTTCATGAAAGTGTAATTTTCATATCAAATTTCATATGTATTCATTCATCAGTGTGAAATTTGATCTGTCAAGACGTGTTTTCCTTACATCATGCCACCGTCAAAAACTAAATCCGCGAAAAGAGCAAGAAAGGTTCTTTCAATTAAAGAAAAAATGGAGCTAATTAATGAATACTTAAAACGTAAAGTACCTTTTAAAATGTTGTCTGGAAAATATGGAGTTGGCATTCAAACTGTATCCGATTTAATAAAAAACAAAGATCGGCTTTTAAAATTTTGCTCCGATACTGATTCAATGCTTGGCCTTAAAAACAGATACACACTAAAAACATACGAAAATCCAAAAGTTGATTTCGCAACATATGAATGGTTTCGGCAAGAAAGATTTAAGGGAACTCCAATTTCAGGTAAGTTAACTGAAATCGAGATATTGTATGAACATAAACAGAAATTTGCTTCTGAACTTCAGGCAAAAATGTTCCATTTGAAGTTAAACATGAATTCAGAGTGCACTTATTCATTTGGTTGGTTGGATAAATTCAAAAAACGTCATGGAATCCGTCGACTGAAATATACGGGAGAAAAGGAGTGTGCTGATTATCAGTCTGCTACGATGTTTGTGGACGACTTGGATGAAATCATTAAAAGCGAACAACTTACAACTGAACAGATCTACAATGCAGACGAAACCAGTCTATTTTGGAGGTGTTTGCCTCAGAGTTCTTTGGCTAGTGGTAATGAATATTCTATTGAAGAGTACAAGGAATCCAAGGAGAGAATCACAGTCCTAGTTTGTTCAAATGCTGCAGGAACTCACAAGTGTAAATTGATGATAATAGGAAAAAGTGCACATCCAAGAGCTTTAAAAAACGTTGAACACCTTCCTGTGATTTATAAATCTAATAAGAAAGCTTGGGTAACACAACAGCTATTTCTGGAGTGGTTTAATCAAAATTTTGTACCAGAAGCAAAGAAACATCAACGGCGCATCGGTCTCAAAAATAACTGTAAAGATGTAAATGCTATGATATCTGAAAACGTTACAGGAAAATATCTCCCACCGAATTGCACGTCCTTGATTCAGCCTATGCATCAAGGAGTAATTCTGAGCTTCAAATGTCACTACCGTAAACTGATCGTTCAAAAACTTGTTGGTGCTAATGACAGACGTGAGTTCGTTAAATCTTTGAATATTAGGACAGCTTTGTGGGCAGCCGCAGCTTCGTGGGACTCTGTAACTCCACAAGTTTTAAAAAGAGTTTGGAATAACTTACTATCTCATAATGAAGATGCTCCAATAGCCTTGTTGAGATACAAACAGATATAACCATACCGTCTGGATGTACGATTGATGCTGTCGAAAAGTGGATGGTGTGCGACTCTGATGTCGCTCCGTTTGCTATTATATCTGAAGACGAAATCGTAGACATGGTTACCCAAAGCCAAGAAGATGAGCTTGATTCAAATTCCGAGGAATCAGATGGAGGAAATTCGGACGAAATGTCTACATTGGCTCAGGCAATAGAGGCTAGTAGTATTTTATTAGGTTTTTTAGAAAACTTTAATTGTCCAATAGTATTTCAGAACCAGATAAAATGCAAATACATATATCGCATACAAACTCATTTGTTGGAAGAACAGCTAAACACATAAGACAGACTTCCATAAAAGATTTTTTTAAATAAATTTATGTATTCCTAGAGATATGATAAGTTGTTTATAGACGCAGATTTACATGTTTTTGTCAAAAATAAATAAAAATAATAAAATTTATACATGTAAAATTTTACCTCTTTTAACCGTGATTTTCGGTTATCCGTGATTAGCCCTGTCCCGAGCATCACGGTTAATCGAAGTTCAACTGTATGTGGAGGTTATATATAAATCTAAACCGATTTTCACTGAATACTCATTTATGTAAAAAGACCTCTTTCTGTCGAATTTCGTACTGATCGGATATAAAATACAGTCTCTACAGCGCTTACATGTCAAATCGGGGCTAATGTATATATGGGGGCTATATCTAAATCTGAACCGATTTCTTCCAAATTTAAAAGTGTTCATTCATATAATAGGAGACCTCTTTCTGAAGTATTTCATACTGATCGGATATAAAATAAAGTTTTTACAGCGCTTACATGTCAAATCGGGGGTAAAGTATATATGGGGGCTATATCTAAATCTAAACCGATTTCATCCAAATTAAAAAGTGTCCATTCATATAATAGGAAACCTCTTTCTGCCGATTGTAGTACTGATCGGATATAAAATACAGTTTTTACAGCGCTAACATGTCAAATCGGGGGTAACGTATATATGGGGGCTATATCTAAATCTGAACCGATTTTCTCCGAATTTTACAGTATTCCTTCATGTAATAAGAAAAATCTTTCTGCCGTATTTCGCACTGATCGGATATAAAATACAGTTTATACAGCGCTTACATATCAAATCGGGGGTAACATATATATGGGGGCTATATCTAAATCTGAACCGATTTTGACCAATTCAATAGGGATCGTCCTTGGGCCAAAAAAGAGCACTGTGCTAAATTTCATCACAATCGGACCATAAATACGACCTGCACTTTGATTACAATAATACATGGACAGACAGACGGACATAGCTAAATCGACTCAAAAATTGATTCTATGACGATCGGTATAATAAACTATGGTTCTATTTGTTCTCTTTTTGGGCGTTACAAACAAATGCACAAAGTCATAATACCCTGTACCACAGTGTGGTGTAGGGTATAAAAAGCTAAGACAGTAATAAGATAATGTTGACATATTTTCGTAAAAGCAAAAAAAAATTTACATGTATGGACATATGTACATATCTTACATAAACAGAACCATTCTAATGTAAATGAATTATTACTATATAAGTAATTTCTCGTACCTTAATTCCGGTTTGCAGTAAAACAGGATTAACCGTCAAACTCGTCATTTCCGGTGCATCGGCGTGTATAAATGAATAAAATTCCGACTTGATTGGGCCTCGTTCATCTATCGGATCCCCAATGACATTTAGAATTCGCCCTAATGTAGCTCGTCCGACCGGAACTCTTATAGGATGACCAGTATCAATTACCTCTTGACCCCGCCGCAGTCCTTCAGTAGAGTCCATGGCCACAGAACGAACTATATTGTTGCTTAAATGATGAAAAACCTAATGTGAAAGCGTGTATTCATTTACACTGAACACTATTTCTCTTTACTTTTTGCCAACTGACCTCCAGAACTAATCGGTTACCACCCTTATAGCCAGACACTTCCATTGCGTTCAATATTTCGGGCATATCATCTTCAAAGTGTACATCAACTACCGGGCCAATTATAGCATGTATTCGTCCAACTTTTGATTGCGATGAGCTGTCTTTGCATATTGAACAACTCTTCTGATCCTGATGAGGAGAAGTTTTTGTTTCACTTCCAGCTGACTTCGAAGTATCTTCTTCACGTAATTCTACACATGGATCCAAATCTTCTGGTATACAATCTTCATCTAAATGTTAAAATGAGAAATATATAATTATGTGCACATTAAAAATCATACACAATTTTTAGTTTTTTTACCATTATCCTTTTTATCCTTCAAGCCAGTGGTACCGCTGTGATAGTAACATTTGGTTTTTAAAGAACTGCCATCGCTTAGGTGTCGTTGAGAGTAGTCCAATGGTGCTAACGTAAATATTGGCATATGAATCTTGGAATGTAACTCAATTTTCATTTGACCAAACTTACCCCTGTACAGTTTTGGAATACTTCTTAACTTCTTTATGAAATTCATGATTGAAAGATAAATTTCCGAAATTGCGTTTTCACAATTATTTTCAAAATGTGACAGAGACTTTTTCAATACATACATTTATTCAAAGCTCACTTAGAATTATTTCCATGTAGCCAACCATGTTTTTATACAGGGAGTACATTAGATTGTATCACGATAAATGTGGTGTGAATAAAGAAAAATCATAAAAATGTTTACATAAACTTTATACGAGTATATCGGCTAAATGGGTTCTTGTTAATTTGTCTAAAATCCAGTAATGTCGTGACTTTCTGCAAAAAAGTGCAATATTTTCGTTACCCTTTTCTCGAAAACTTTTATGCCACATTTAGGAATTTTGAAATTTTAACATACATATGTAGTTTAATTCGTGGGTCTACAACAGCCCCACATAAAAAGGGCAAATATTTTTCAGAATTTCGCGAAGACGGGGCACAACTTTTTTTAGAATCGAAATCAACATTAGACCTTTTGATATTTCCCGGTTACCCACATCTATATACGAGTATATAAAAGAGAGTGTCTGTTTGTGGGTTTGTTTGTTCCGTATAGACGCCTAAACGGCTGGACCGATCTTCTTGAAATTTTCACAGAATATACTTGCGTAAGGGGTGGTGAAAATAGGCTACTTGAATTATCGATATATAAAGTGGGCGTGGACCCGGGATCGGACCAAAGGGCGCGGCCCCGCCCATATAAGCCAAATTTTGAAATTGAGATATCTTGCACAATTTAGCTTTGTTCCTTTACCTACTACAAGTTACTATATTTGCCATTTTTACCAGTTTTACTCCAAAAAGCGTTCCTTTACTCAAAAAACTAGTAAAAATAGTATACAAATTTAAGAGAGAACTTTCAAAATGTCTTTCTCTTTTACTACTTTTTTTCCGAGTAAAAGTAGTAGCATTCAAAATACATTGAAAGTAATATAACAGAAACTTCAAATAGAATAAATTTTTCTGTGCTTGCTATTTTTACTAGATTTCCGTTCCCGTTCTTTTTTAAAACATGTTTACTCAGAGAGAATTTTGAATTATTTCTCTTTTGCTAGTTTTACTATAAAAAAAAGTAAAGGAACATATCTTTTGTTAGTGAGAGTGTTGTAAAATTGTGTATATGTATCTGGTCGCAGACTACTTGACTGGTCTAAAATAGGCGGGATCGGACCAATGGGAGCGTTCCCGCCAAATAAGAAAAATTTTGAAAGTGAAATATCTTGCACAATTTGTTAGCGAGAGTGCTGTAATTTGGTGTATATATATCTGGTGGCATTCTACGTGATTATCTACGGACAAATAAGCGTGGCCCCGCCCATACAAGCCAAATTTTTAAATTGAGATATCTTGCTCAATTTATTAGCGACAGTGCTGCAGTCTAGGTGATTGGTCCAAAAATGGTCGGGACAGGCCAATGGGCGTGGTCCAAGTGAGACAAGTTTTGAAATTGAAATATCTTGCTCAATGTGTTAGCGAGAGTGCTTTAATTTGTGTATATGTATCTGGTGATTGACACAAAAATTGGCTGGATAGGAACAGTAGGCGTGACCCCGCCGATATTGAAGGGATCGGACCAATGTTAGTGACTCCGCCCATGTGAGCCATGTATTGAAATAGATATATCCCGAGCAATTTCTTTGAGAGATTGCTGTAATTTTGTGTATATGTATTTGTGACAGTCTACGTAATTAGTCCAAAATGGACGGGATCGGAAATCTGAATTCTGGGGCAACGAAGTGGACCGGGTCCAGCTAGTAGTGACTTTTTTACTTTTTATATCATGCTCGTAAAGACGGTTTCAACAAAACGACCATACCACCTGTGGAAGAATAGAAGCTGTTCACCGTCTTACACGAGTCGGCGTCTTTTATTAAGACGAGATCGTTGGTCCTTCACTGTCGTACGAATAAATCCGATGTCCCTTTCGAGGTTGAGGAACCCGCCAACAATCTCGTTATCTGTTACAGACCATATGGGCATCGATCCTCTCAACTGCAGTCCTCTCACAAACGATCCTACTAGCTGGCCTCCTTACGGTGCCGTCCCTAAACACCCATCGCAATCCTAAGCACGAAATTAATGCCTTCCTCTCCCATCTCCTGATCCTCTCCAGTTGGGCAAACGATTGTATTTTATAAAGTATCCCGTTCTGCCAAACAGAGTCAAAAGGCTTGGCAAAGTCCGGACCCCATCCTTTGTCAAAACCATCGACAACATAATCTGTGAGGGCTGCGAGAGCAGGGGTTGTCGAAAGACCCTACCTGATGCCAAATAGGCAGTCTCTAAGAATGTGCCTGTCATCAATAGTATTCCTAAACCTTTGCATAATGAAGGACACAAATAATTTCCCAAATGGGGAATGAAGGGAAATAGGCCTATAGCTACCACAAAGAGCAGCGTCAGAGCCAGGATTCCTAATTGAAAGTCAGTCTTCCATGCCTTCGTGAAACACCCAATGTTTAAGCATTGGTTAAAAAGTATCACCAAAAAAGTCAA
This sequence comes from Eudasyphora cyanicolor, assembly GCA_963930755.1. Lineage (NCBI taxonomy): Eukaryota > Metazoa > Arthropoda > Insecta > Diptera > Muscidae > Eudasyphora > Eudasyphora cyanicolor. The sequence goes on along the minus strand of OZ005737.1, from coordinate 74,145,929 downwards.
GGCATCTTCCTGTTAAGAGCCTGTCGAAAGAATCATCATCGGGATTATGATCCGAGTGGTGAACGTTCTGCAGAGTATCGGCCAGCAACTCCACCTTGCCAAGGCCGCCAGTAACATGCGACCCATCCGGAGCAGCCACTCACCAACAGGTTCACTGACCATCAGACCAGATCACTGTATCTGGAGTGGAGTGCCCTGCACAGCGAACATCGCTCCCGCATGATAAAGGGAGGTAGAACCCCTAACATCCCACTACTAGTGGTGGAAACCGGCACAGAGGCCCCTATGTTCTCCTGAAGGCCCTCTTTTAAGCGCCCCCTAAAAAGGCTAACATTCATGCGGTCGTAGTGGTACCGCGAGCTTTCAAACCAAACGGCATAATTGTAGCTCTTGCCATCTTAATTTGGCGTTGGTATTATTTAAGGGGGTAACGTTTATAATATTTTTTTTTCTGAATAGGGAACCTTTCAAGAATATTGTGTGAAAATTTGAGGTGAATCGGAGCAAAACTAACGAAGATACAGCAGTTTAAGAACCGATCATTTTGAAATTTTTAACACTATATCATTATATAATTTACGTGGAACTCTGTCGAGTTTGTTTTTTTATTTAGCAATAACCAATTAGTCGATATGTAAAAATTTAAATTTCAAAAAAAAAAAACTCGACAGCGTACCTGGTTATAACGATTATCTAACTAAATACATTTTTTTTAATTTCCGATGATCGGGTAACGAGTTATGAGGGGCACCGCAATTCAACTTTTTCTCAAGACGCTTCCGCATAAGTCAAAAATAATTTACTACGAAGATATTCCTTCAGGCCGAAATGTCAAAATCCGTCAGTTACGAACGAATAGGAATGAATTGTCACACGCGAAACAACAGTTTTCCGCGAACATATCTTAACATTTTTTTGCACTTATCGATTAATATTATTTTTTAATTATGACAATTACAAAAAATTCGGGAAAAACGGTCTGAAAATCCACGAAAAACCTCACTCGTTGGAATCCAAATCCTATTCGATCGTAACTGACAAATACTCGCTACGGGAAGGAATGTCTTCTTAAATTATATTGTTTTTGGCATAAGTGCTGTCGTTGCCATATTTTTTCATGAACATTTTACACAATAAACTTTGAAAGTTTTACTTTAATGTACCATTGGTTTCAATCAAAAAATGTTAACCCATTCGCCACAAAAAAATCATAAAAAATGTGGCTTTTTTTGTACGAATTAACGTGCAAAACCACTTCGAATGTTTACAAAGCCAGCGGAAAAAGTGACCTGGTGATCATTTTCTGGACGAGCTGAATTTTTTGGATGTTACGGATGTTTTGAAAGCAACTCTCGATAACATCATAAGTTTTGTAAAGAAAATTGGGGGACTAAATGAAAAAGGTCGTGGATATCAAAGAGCATAGATATTTTCAACAGTATCAAGGCACCTTTCCATGTCCATGGTGATACGAATGGTCTTGGGATTGTACTTCAAGGTATTAACATGTTGTGGCTACCATTAAAACGGCTAGTCCAACAAAAAGAACCAATTTGTTATCGGAGTAGGTGCACCGTCAGCGTGACTTCCAAACAACTAGTTAGTCACGATTACATTCTTACCTCTCTCTTACTCTACATTCGCACTATACTATCTGTCAAAGTACATTGAAAATAAAACACGTTCGTAAGTAGCTGTCCGAATTTCCTTTTGCATTAGCATAAATGCATTCGGACTCGTACACACAGAGTGACAGTGATTACCAAGAAACAATAGTCAGGATTGCAGTCAGTCTGTGTGTTTGAGTATTCGATGCTTCCTCTTGGATTTGAACTTTTTTTTATTCTTTCCATTCTACTTCATATTTTCTCTCTATCCAATTCTAACAGCCCATACACTATACCATTCTTTTTATTCCATCAAAACATGTAGCGATGTATCCAATTTCATCTGGGGACGATTATGTGCAATATAAATTATAAAAGCTTAAATTTTAGCATGATCGGTTAAAAAATGCGTCCCATGGAGTATCAAGAAACAAAATTGGAAAGGGCATTTAAATTAGAGTTTATCAAACAATGGACATGTACTAAGTGTTTACATTTCACACAGATCAATTGAAAAAATCGCCCATGTTCTGGAATTCACTTGTGGTGGTGAAGGGAGAAGTATTCACCGAGAGGTGTTCTGCAACTCACTTTCACTCCATTTCATGCAATATTTCTCGCCATGTTTTCCATTGTGAGAGCGCTGTGAGTTCTCATTTTTTGGAAAGAATAATTATTGTAATCACAAATTAACTGTGCCGTGACAAAATTTGTAATGTTTACTTCTTAATTACAAGTTTCTGTACGATAAAATAATCAAATTAATTAATAAATTAGGTTTTATAAAATAAGTCCAAAATTGCAACCAAATTTTTTTCTTTTGTGATGTGAGTAAGTGAGTTCTTGGCAAATCAGCTGATTTGGTTTGACTTCGAAAAATCAGAGATGCAAGATGTTTGTTAGTTTGAAATACAACCATTTTAATGGAGTAACCTCAAGGTTATTTGCATCGGATAACTTAATTTTGGTACAGAAATGTTATTCCATTTTAAAAATTTACTACATTTAACAAAAATATAAGTAAAATAATTAAAATGATCGTCAATTTGCCTATTATGAACCGTGTGGCAACTCTACTTCTGCAAAGTGTCAAATGTTTGACGTCTATTAAAACGTAACAAAAACAACAAACATAAAACAATCAACACCAACTTGACAAAACAAAAAAACATAAAACAAAAATTGGACGGAAAATAACCAAAGGATTTAGATTTTACAAGATGTAAGTATGCTGAGCTTTTTGCTGAAGCTAATTGTTCAAATTCATTGCATTACTATCCTACAGGTCCCCACGAAAAAATAGTTCTCACAATGAGATTTTCGTCCAGTTCATGGAGTTACACCCAGACTTGGCCATGGGCTACTCAAAGATGGATAAAGCAGAGCAGGATAAACTGTGGTCAGACCTGGCAACAAACCTTAATTCATGCGGACCTCAAACAAGAACGGAACATTAAATCCAAGCTTACACATAACAAAAGGGAATGTCGGGCAACAGGTGGTGGCCAATATAATAGATATGTAATGACACCTTTGGAAGAACGTGTTGCTGTTTTGTGGACCTTTATATGTGCGCGGATGGGATAAAGAACACCCAGAAATTAGGTGGCCCCCTACATCGCATGCAAGTCGTATTAGGCCCAAAGAAACGTCAAGTGCAAAACCAGCAGAAAAACTTGCCACATCATCAGCTGCAAATACAGTGACTGCATCAAAGCGTGTACGCAGCCACTCTCCTGATTTCGGCGATATACCCGATTCGCCAATTGCCTCTCCCAACGTTGAGCCACCCGCACCAAAGAGAAAGAAACCGTCGGACGTGGAGTACTTAATTGAGGAGGAAACGAAAAATTTTAAGTGTGTTTCGGTTGGTATTAGTGCAATAAAGGAAGTGATGGTTGCCAATAGTCAAACATTAATAAGCATTGAAAATAAGCTAGATGAACTAGTCTCATTAAAAAAGGAGGAAATAAAAGAAAACAAAAGGCACCACATACAAATGGAGAAGCATTTGCTCACCCGAAATGAGCTGAAATTGAAGTCCATCGAGCTGAAACAATTGAAGATGGGACTTTAAATTGACAATATAGTTAATAAATACATATATATCTAATTGATCTCATAAAAGACTGCAGCAAAAAAAATTTGTTTTGTATTTTTAGTTTATTCATTCTAAAGACTGTGTTTTATTGAACTATTGAACGTGCAATTTCGTCTCTTACTCGTGTGCCATCGGTACCACTACTTAATTGTTCCACATCTTCAATGTTGTCATCGTCAGGTATCGGAACTTCAGCATCCATAGGTAAATTAAAATGCTTGCAAATATTGTGCAGTGCGCAGCACGCATTAATAATTCTGCTTACTTTTGCTGGTTCGTAGTGGAGGGTCGCTTGTAGGCATCGGAAACGAGATTTTATGTTGCCTATAGTCCTCTCAACAATGTTCCGTGCTGAGCAGTGTACTCTGTTGAATTTGTGTTCACTGGAGTTATACGTAGGATTTCTATATGGCGTGATAAGGTATGGTTCCAAAGCGTAACCTCCGTCAGCTAAAAGCCAGCAATTTCGGGAACGTGCGTACATCTCGGCGTAATGATTCTCTGCTATACCTGATTTCCATATATATGAATCATGACACGATCCAGGTCTAGTGCTGTCAACGGCCCGTATTTTCATTTCGTAGTCACAAACCTTAATACAAAAAGCGTTTACACAAACCAATATAAATGAATGTGTATTTATACTTACAATCATGGTATTTATGCTAAAATATCCCTTTCGGTTATAAAAAAGCGCTTCTCCATCTGGAGGTTTTATGAGTCGAACGTGAGTACCGTCGACACAACCAACAACCCCGGGAATTCCATGCTTTTGGTAAAAATGCATTTTTGAAGCACTGACTTCCGCCTGACTCATTTCCATATTAATCCATTGTGGACATATTTTGTCCTCAATAGCGTTTACCACTTTCCACATTATTTTGCACAATGTTGTCCTTCCCATGCTTATATTTATGTCGTTTGCTATAACACCTTGAAAAGCGCCTACCGCAAGAAATCTCAAAGCTGCCGCCAATTGTATTTTTTGTGGTATTGAGCCTGTGCTAATGTAGGGTGCAATTTGATCAAGGATCATTGAAAATCCCTCTTTATTAAGTCGGTAAAAAGCTATACAACTTTTAAATGCATTAATTATTATTTTAAACAGATTAACGACACTTAACTTACCTCGAATTCGGAATATCCATTGGATTTGAGTAGTCACGCAAGTGCCGCCTTTTGATACGTTCATCAAGAACTGCATTTCTTCCTAAATTCCTAATGGCTAAAAGAAACGCTAGTGGCATATTTTTTATTATGTTTCGTATAAAATATGATTAATAAATCTTTAGATTTTCTTTTTTTAATTTCTTGTCGGATTCTTCGCGAGAATAAATCGTTTTGTTTACGTTTTTGTCTGCAAATTATGGCTTTGCAGACAAAAACATATGTTTCGATTTTTTTGAGCAGAAGTTCGAAAAAGAGAATTCACGTGAGAACCAGAACACCTCTCCATTCGTTGGGTGAAGTGAATTTGTGAAGTGAATTGAATATTTGGTGAGAGCCAGAACAGGGCTGAATATGTTCTCTAAATCCTCAAGAAGTGACATCGGTGGGAACCTTTATATGGGGGCTATACCGAAACATGGACCGATTTACTCCATTTCTACTAGGAACGATTAGGTCCAATATAAAGCATACATTCTTAAATTTCAGCCAGATCAATTCAAAAATGTGTTCTTTAGTGACATCGTAGAGACCTTTATAAGGGGTATATACCAAACCATGGACTGATATGCCCTATTTTCAATAGGGATCGTCCCTAATCAAAAGAAATGCCTCTGTACCAATTTTCGTAAAGATCACTTCATATTTTCGACCTGCACTTTCATCACAAGAACACATGGACAGACAGACGTTCATGGCTAAATCAACGCAAAAAATGATTCTATACCGATCGTTTTAATAAATTAATGGTCTGTATTTGCTTTTTTGGGAGTTAAAAAACAAATGGACAAAGTCATAATACCCTGTGTTGTTGTATTAGCAGTATATGTGTTTGTTGTCCATTAGGTGTTGCTTTCATTCGCCCTGTGTAGTGGGTTCTGCTGTATTTGTTTCCAGGCCAAGGAAGATGGCTGCAAAGGTGTAGTGTGTTGCGTGGTCCCTGGTTACAAGCGGGACATGTGTTCGACGTGGTGCCATCAATCCTTGCACAGTATGAATAGAGGTGGAAAAGTACTCTTGTCTGCCGTGGTAATTCCTCTTATACCGGGGCCACTGGTGGAGGGTGATCTCCTAGCACGACATTGACTCTTTAATTATTCACGGCTTCAGCGACTGCGTCAGAGTGTGTCAGCCAGACCTGCCTGGTAAGCTCTTTGATCTAGAGGCTCTCTCTTGTAGCATTGGACCTAGATCATGAATGTCTTTCTTGATCTTCCTGGGAGGTGGACGCCTATCTTTGTCTCATGTAGGCACCCTGTCGCAGTTCTCAAGGCGGCATTTTGGCAGGTCTGTATATTCTTCCACGTCTCGTTCACATTCGGTGACCACACTGGTGCTGCATAGTTTACCACAGACCGATCTATCGCTTTGTAAGAGGTCAACAAGGTTTCTTTATCTGTTCCCTAAGTGCTGCCGGCGACTTGAGGGCCTTGTTCCTACTTCTTATTTTATTGCAGATAGCTGTGGCATGTGCGTTAGACCTGAAGAGGCTATCAAATGTGACACCAAGAACCTTAGGGTAATTGGTGGTCGGAATTATTCTGCCATCAGCTATAACATTGAGTTGCATCTTCACTTGCGCTGTCCATGCAGTAAACAGTGTAGCCGATGATTTGGTGGCGGATATTTACAGGTTCTTCGCAGCGAAGAAATTTCAATCTTAGTCAGGTAGACCCGACGCCAGGATCGTACAGTCATCAGCATATGATACGATTGCAACACCGTCAGATGGAGGTGGAATTGCAGAAAGGTAGAAGATAAACAGTACCGGAGATATCACTCCACATTGGGGAACTCCTTGTTTCACTCTACGGGGTTTGGACACATGTAATTAACCAACGTAACGGTCCAACATTTCAAACTGTTATGGAGGGATGTGTTGGCGATGTCCTCAAAAAGGGAGGCGTGGCAGATAGTATCGAAGGCCTTCGATAGGTCTAGCGCCACGAGGGCGGTCCTGTCACCGGGCTTGTTCTGGTTAAGACCGCGGCTCACATGTGTGGATATGGCGTGTAAAGCAGTAGTAGTAATATGCTGCCTTCGAAACCCGTGCTGATGATCAACAACTGGAAAATGTCCAATCAGGCTCGGGAGGACTAACGCCTCAAGCGTCTTTGCTACTGACGAGAGATTGGTGGTGGTACTTCTTCAGCTCGGAGAGCATGGATAGGACGCATTACTCTCCTTTTCGCTCTGTTACTCACGGGGTGCTCTATAAATTGCCGGTTAAAATAACGCGCACACCTCTACGGGTCAGTCACAGTGGTGGCACCAAATGTGACTGCCGTCCGGTCGTATTTCCTGCCTGGACACGAGAGTGACATAACCGTTGCCCACAATTTACCAATACCTGAACTTAAGTTACACTGCTTCAAATGATCCAGCCATTTATTCCGCGTATATTCTTCGACTTTCCTTTCAGCCAAAGCTATGCCTCTTTGGCCATTAGCTAGGAGAGAATGCCAGAGGTCATGATGGGCATTAAATTCTCCAGTAACGGACTGATGTCCGGCAAATAACGCGGAGAACAGCTACCAATCGGCGGTATATATACGTTATACATTTCTATCTCTACAGTCCCGGACTTAACTGTTAGGGGTTTGGTACAGCAATGTGTGGTGTTGTTTGCTGTGCATGTTGCTGTATGGGAGATTTCGGTGGTGTCCCATAAACCGAAAGCGCCGATGACGAGGACGACGAGGCGGACGACACTGACGACTGCGATTTTTGAGGCACAGCAGGCTCCAACATAACTCCTTATGCGGCGATACTCCCCGGCGTTTCTAAGGCCAGAATAACCCCTGAGATGCAACCACTCCATACATCGGGTACTCCTTACTGATGTTGAGTTGCCGTGTATAAGGTTCCCTCAATCAGCAGAAATATTGTTGATGTTGTGGTCCGGGATTTTGTTCGGACCAGAAGAATTCGGAGCACTCGGGATGTGCCTCTCCAAAGGCGAAAAATGGATAAACACAAAACACGTAGTACTGAGGTGGCAGCCACTGGACGAAGAATTGCTGCTTCGGGTCAATCCGGGACGAAGAACCAACTGCCGTGGGATTGCATAATACCCTGTGCTGCAGTGTGGTGTCGGGTATAAAAACCAATTTTTTAAAGCAATTTGTCTGAAACTTTGCAGTTTGTGTGGAGGTCGCTCTCAAATATTTAATTATTGAAAGTAAATTTTAATAATACAATTTATAAAATAAAGCAGAGACTGAAATTGTAAACACTACTGCATACAATGAAAAACAAATGAGAGATCATGACATATTACAAATGGCCGAAACTTCACTCCGAAGCAGCAATTCTTCGGTCAGGAGCTGCCACCTCAGTACTACGTGTTTTGTGTTCGTCCATTTTCTGAGAGGAACATCCCGGAGTGTCTGCTCAGAATTCTTTTGGTCCGTTCCGGGACCGAACAAAATCTCGGACCACAACATCAACAACATTTCGGCTGTCTGCGGGAACCTTATTTATGGCAACTCAACATCAGTACGGTGTACTCGATGTATAGAATAGCTGTATCTCAGGCAAAATCACAAAATTTTTAATTTGAATTTGAATAAAAAAAAAGTACTTATATTTTTTTCAAATTTCCGATTTTATTGAAAAGGTTGAACTTTGTCAATTGATAATGGAACACAATATCATTCATATGACTCCCACGACTGGCTCGGCAGTACCTCATCCAATCAACCCAATTTTTCAGTACATTATCGATTGTTTCGGGTAGAATCTCTTCAATGGCAACTTCGATTTCATGTTTCATAGCTTCAATTGTCTCGGGATGCTTTGCGTAACATTTATCCTTAATGGCTCCCACAGAAAATAATCCAAAGGGCTCAAATCACAAGTCAAAGTAATCGGTAGTTCAAATTTAAAATGGCCCACCCTTTACATTGGAGCCTGCTGTACCTACATACCTCACAGTGTGCCTCAAGAATCGCATTCGTCAATGTCGTCGGGCTTCAGTTTATGGAACACCGCTGCAATCTCCCCACAGCAACATGAACAAAAATTAACACCACATATTGCTGTACCAACCCCCGAACATGCATCATTCTTTCAATTGAATTGCAATAGTCTCCGCAAAATTAACGAGATTGTAGGCTTTATATAAGTAATTCGGAAGAACATCAATGTCCCTGCGATCCAGCAAACAAAGCTGAACAACACATGTAGCTTGCACAGTTGTCAGGGTTACAATGGTACGTAATAAGGATCGCTCTAGAAGTGGAGGTGGGAAACCATTCTTTGCAATACAGACCTATCTCGGCTGAGCTTGACCCTAGAGACTCATACATTGAATGTATGGTAGTAGCAGTTAAGTCCGGGACTGCCGAGATAGAGCTGTATAATGTATATATACCGCCGATTGGTAGTCCTTCTCCACGTTATTTGCCGGACATCAGTCCGTTACTCCAGGGCAAAAACCCCGTGCTCCTAGGAGACTTTAATGACCATTACGACCATGGGTGATTTCAGTAGCTCGCCAGATATGACCATCGTGTCGCCTTTTCTGATAAATGACATCACCTGGCGTCCCGACATTTCATTGGAATCAGGCCACCTCCTCATAATCCCCTCCATAGACAGCCCAGCCGATTTCATCATCTCTGAACGCAGTACTTTCATGAGTCAGAGGAAAGCGGGCTGGAACGGGTTCAGAGAAATCACCAACCGCAGCTTCAGTGGACTACCCATCCCCTCATATGTTCAGGTAGCTGAGAAGAAATTACGAGGCTGCGTTGATGATGCTGCTGCCGCTTGCTTTATCCCTACTGGTCGAATACCCGAGATACGACATAATTTCCCAACAGGTGCAGCGGGACTTGGACGAGCGTGATAAAATTTGTCGTTCTAACCCTGCTGATCCTAGAATCGGGGAACTGAATCTAGAAATCAGTAGTAAAGTCGACGAATATAAGCGGAATAAATGGCTGGATCATTTGAAGCAGTGCAACTTAAGTTCCGGTATTAATAAATTGTGGGCAACGGTTAAGTCACTCTCAAATCCAGGCAGGAAAAGCGACCGGACGGCAGTCATATTTGGTGCCAACACTGTGACTGACTCGAAGAGGTGCGCGCGTTATTTTAACCGATCCCCTTAAAGATGCGAGTAAGGGAGCATCGTACAGGCCTATCTCCCTTCTCTCGCCAGCAGCAAAGACGCTTGAGGCGTTAATCCAATTGCTGATCATCAGCTCGGATTTCGAAAGCAGCATAGTACGACTAATGCTTTACACTCCATATACACACATGTAAGCCGTAGTTTTAACCAGAACAAGCCCGGTCACAGGACCGTCCTCGTGGCGCTTGGCTTATCGAAGGCCTTCGATAATGTCAGCCACGCCACGCTTTCTGAGGACATCGCAAACACGTCCATCCCGAACAGTTTGAAACGTTGGACCGTCAGTTGCATGAGTGGGCGCCATTTGTATGTGGAATTCAGAAACAAAGTCCAAACCCCGTAGAGTGAAACAAGGAGTTCCCGAAGGTGGGTTGATATATCCGGCACTGTTTAACATCTACCTATCTGCAATCCACCTCCACCTGACGGTGTTGAAGTCGGATCATATGCTGATGACTGTACGATTCTGGCGTCGGGCCCCTTGATCGATGACATTGTGGAAGGCTGAATGTCTACCTGGCTGATATTGAAATGTCTTCGCTGCGAGGAACCTGAAAATATCCGCCACCAAATCATCGGCCACACTGTTTACTGCATGGACAGGGCAAGTGAAGGAGCAACTCAATCACCCCTGTTCTGGTACTCACTTCACATTCATCTCACCTTTACTTCACAGGACGAATAGCGAGGTGTCTGGTAACTGCAGAAAGTATTGGCCGCCTAACTTCTGCTTAAATAATGCCTAACATGTTATTTGCCTTCCATGCCATGGTTTTCGGCGTGATAGCGACTTTTAGAGCACCTCTTTCTTAAGACATTCCACGTGATATGCTCCAGGTGAGTGTCAGAACATACTCGAATGTGATAGTCGATGGCACAGTAATTCCGACCACCAATTACTCTAAGGTTCTTCGTGTAACATTTGATAGCCTCTTCAGGTCTGAGGCTATCGCATGCCACAGCTATCTGCAATATAATGAGAAGTAGGAACAAGGTCCTCAAGTCGTTAGCCGGCAGCACTTGGGGAACAGATAATGAAACCTTCGCCCATGTGATGGCAATCGCATTTCCCCTAAAATTGGCGATTGTGATTTCAAGTCGCAAAATGCATGTTCTGAATTCTTTTTTAGCACAACAATTTGGATTTATTAAAATCAAATTATTAATTACAGTGAAAAATAAGTACACTCATGTGTGCATTTTATTAAAATTTAATTCCGAAGACCATTAAAATCGAAAGGGATATTTTTGCGTTTTGCGATTTGAACTCACGCGATTGTCATCACATGGGCGCTTGTTGACTTTTTCAGCGACCAGTCTGGTCACTGAATGTGAATGAGACGCAGTGGAAGAACATACAGACCTGCCAAAATGCCGCCCCGAGAACTGCGACAGTGTGACTCCTAATGTCTGTGGACCACCTACATGTGTAGACGAAGATCATAACCGTGCCACGACACAATTGTTTGCTGTCGAAGCTGTATCTGCTTGGTTGCTACCGTCCCAGCCCTGCCAACCACCATCTTAAGGATAGGCTCCCACCTCCCAGGCAGATCAGGAAAGACCTTCATGATCTAGAGCGCGAGGTAAAAAGCTACAAGTGTGATCCTCTAGATCAGTGGTGCCCACAAAGAGAAATGAGAATGTGTTAGTTAGGTTACACAAAAATGAGATTGTAGTGGTACAATTGCACTGAACAAAATCACTTGGTTTTGTTTGTTTACGTTGTTATATTGTTCTACTATTTATGTTTTTGTGTGTTAAATTTTAGCAATAAAGCCAATAAAAAATTGAATAAACATAAAAACAATGCATATGTAACAAAAAATTTTTCTTCAAGAAAATAGGTACATGTGTTATTTGCCAATAATTTATTGGGCAAAAAAATATATATAAATAATTTTATATATTGATAAACTAAAAAATAACAAAAAGTAAAACAATCAAAATTATTTTATACTAAATTGAAAATAAATACAATAAAAAAATATCATTCGTTGTTGTAAAATATTTTCAGTGTACTTATTTTATTAAACAAAGCGACATAGACCTTCTTCGCTGACTACTAACAAGCAACTGAAGAATTTTGTTTTGTTTTTTACGCTCTCTGTTTTTATTTTCGTTGACGCTCGGGCTGTGTATATGAAAAAGCCGATTAATCTTCGTTGTTCTAACAAGTGTTTGGGCATCACTGCTCTAGATGAATGAGCATACCAGGCAGGTCTGGCCAACACGCTCTGAGGCAGTCGCTGAAGCCTTGAATAATTAAAGTCAATGTCGTGCTAGGAGATCACCCTCCACCAGTGGCAACGGAGGAAGAGTAATTACCACGGCAAACAAGAGTAATTTTGGCCCAATTAAGATCAGGCTGGTGTAGCCGCCTGAATTCATACTGGGCAAGGATTGATAGCACCAAGTCGACCATATGTCCGGCTTGTAATCAGGGACCACACTACACCTATTTAACTGCCCTGCCAAACCACTCAACTTGTTCTCAGGTCTCTTTGGACCCAACCAGTGTAAGCAGTCATCTTCCTTGGCCTGTACACAAATACAGCAGAACCCACTACATAGGGCGAATAAAAACACCAACTAACGGACAATAAACACATATACTGCTACTACAACAACAACAATATAATCTTCATTATATTCAAGATTCCACATTAAAAAACTTTGAATATTGAAAACCTTTTTAAAATAACTCTTCACAACAAAAATATACAACCGATCCATGTTTCGATGTAGTCACCATAAAGAGATCGCTTTCAAATTTATTTATTTTTCTGAAATTTTGCAATTCGTGTTTTTACTATATACTAAGTAGGGACATTAATACTGTTACACACATTTTATGCTATAATTATGCTAATATTAAAAGTAATGAATCCTTTTGTATCAAATTTATTGTACATATCGTCACCTGAAATCCAAAATAACGTAACTCACATGTTCATACTTTTTTAGGCGAAGCAAAAAACAAAGTAAACTAATTTTAAGTTTTTCGCTAGATTTATGTATTTCCCGACTATTAAGGCGAAATCAAATAACAAATAAGAAAAAAAATTATGAATCTTTGCGCTTTTTTAATGACCTTGTTTGCTGTTACGTCATTTCGAATTTCAGTCATAAAATGGTCAATTTTAGACATTTAACTCTTAAATTTTGTAGGAATGTGTAGTTTAGTCTAAAGCCCCCCATAGACGAGTGCTGCCGCAGGAACGGTAATGTGTGTGTATTGGTGAATTTGACACAACATGAGAATGTGTTGGTTGCCACAGACCTTAAATTGTACAGATGTGCCGTCAGCCCGAAACTTCAAAATCTATCAGTTTCAAACGAATAGGAATGAAATGACACACGCGAAAAAATAAGTTCCGCGAATATAGTTTGGATTTTTTTTTCGATTAATATTAATTTTTTAATTGTGACAATTACAAAAAATTCGGGGAAATCGGTTCGAAATCCGCGGAAAACCTCGCTCTTTGAAGTCCCACTCGTTGAAATTTCTATTCGTTCGTAACTGACAACGTACTAGCTCCGGGATGACATATCTTATTATTTATTATTTTTGTTGGTTGCAGTATGAAAATCAAAATATATACTTTTGATTTTTAAAATGAATACCTTTCAAACAGATGAACTTTTGTTCATCATTATATGTCAGATTATTGGAAATTTTATTATACGAATAAGTATGTAAACCAGGAAAATAGTTTTGTGTAAAAAATTAAAAAAGGGGGAAAATTAAGTTTTGATTGATATGTGTGTACCGAAAATGCCAATCACGTACACAATTGGTTCATCGGCATGAACTGCGGCGGTACTCGTCTATGGGCGCCTTAATAGACTAAAATCAATCATAAAATACATTTTGATTTTTTTGATGCTACGTTATTTTGGATTTCATATGACGATATACATATATTTAGTCACATATGTATGTTTATTCTATACAAAAGCAGGCACTCATTCGAAATGACCGCCTTTTTCCGTGGCACATGCCTTAAGTCGCACTGACCAATCATCAATAGCCGCACGCACCTCGTCACTTTTAGAAAGTGGCCACAGCATGAATCAAAACAGTCTTAAGAGAGTCGATGTTGGGGTATCTTTTGTGGCAGACCTTGTCCTCTAAAACTGTCCATAATTTTTAATCCTGTGGGTTTAAATCAGGGCTGCCAGAAGAAATGAAAGCTTCTGCGTCTAGCAGTTTAGATTTGGCAGCGGTACCATATTTTTTCCAAAAGTTCAAATGTCATATCTCGCTTCTACGTCTTAAGTATTACCAGCCCACCAAATGTCATGACTATAGCATCAGCCGTTTCGGCTGGGCGGTGATCACTGATCAGCCAATCAGTCGGGCAACAATTTTATATACATACTAGCCTATCACCGCAGACGCTGTCCTGTCCTTGACATCGGACAAAAACGTCGGGGAAAACGTACCATCTCCGGATTTCGCTATCTCCATGAACTTTCCGACTTGGATGTTTTTTCTATTGTTATTCCTATTAGCAGGTGTTATTTAAAAATAAATATACATAAATCCAAAATCAATGTGATTTACGAGAAAAAATGCATTTGCCAAATCCGAATGCAAAATTCTTGTGAATGTGAAAACCACCTACCGAATCGATTCATACATACACATTGTCCAAGCATACACATTGTTCCTGAGAATACGAATTTGGCAAACAACTTGATTTTTCCATAACATATCGGGTTAAAATTTATGTAGGCTTTTGTGCCTCATTATGCTTACACCATGCATTAGAATAAGGTCAATAACGATATTTATTAATGGTGTTTTCTTTTGTGCCAAAAAATGCTACATTTTTTATGCCTTTCGCCCCAAAAACGCCTTTTTGTCTTCGATTGTAAAATAACTGCTGCACTGTGAAAGGGTTTCGTTTTCTTTTGTGAAAAATGTCGCACTTGCAAGGGGCAAAAATTCAACATTTCAGCCCTCTATTTAATCGAAGGGGTGGACGCTGCCCTACAAAACAGATGTTTTTTCGGCGTCGAGCGAATAGCCTAAATAACCGCGTGTGTCCGTGCGTGCTTTTTTATAATGAAGTTTGGTCAGATGCTTTATTTAGGCGGCGACGTGGAGTATTCTTTGTTTTTAGTTTACTTTTAGTGAGTTAAAAGGCTAGTTTTTTGCATTTTTGTTATCGATTCTGACCATAAAAAATGCAGCAGTGCAAGAAGGTGTAGGCGACATTATTAAAATGCTGCTCTCTGACAGGGCAACAACTTTTTTTTAGAAAAGAAAATACCATAAGTTAGTTATGTCAATTTGCTGATATAATTGTACCTTGCATAATATTTGAAGTTGTACAATTAAATGTTTAAATTCCAACTTTACCTCAAAATATAATTATTAGTTGCAGGTATCATTTAAAGCTTAAGTTTCTCTATTGATTAAGGTGCTCTATAAAACCCATGAAAATATATATCTAATTAATGGTTTATGTTTAATTCCTTTCAGATAACACATTTTCAAGCAGATGGAAACATTTTCTCCAGCATTACATTACATCAGGACAAATGTTCGCCGAATATCTCAATTTTATTTGGCTGTCATGATGGAAATGTCTACTGTTTGCACTACGAATCATTAAGAGAACAGATTTCTCTAAAATGGAAAATTTCCCTCAAGGCTCCTGTGTATTCCACACCAGTGATGGTGTTCAAAGACACAATAGTTGCCTGCTCTACAAAAGGCCTTATTGTTTTAATTGATTTATCAACCTCAAAACCCAAAGGATCTTATGATATAAAGGCGGATGTATTTTCTACACCTTGTATTGATGCTGATCGATATATTTACGTAGGATCTCGTGATAATTTTCTATACGCACTTGAAGTACTCTAAATATGTATTTATTTTTCCTAATATTAAAGTAAAAATACAAATAAATAATCTTCACACAATAATTGTTTTTAAAAATTACACTATAATCATGCTTTGCGCTTCTTTTTAGCGTCTTTGGCGGTTCTTTTTAAAATTTCTGCAGCCAATTTCTTGTTTGCTTCCAGTTGTTCCAGCGTCTTTTCTCTTTGAGGTATGACTTCCTTCGTAGAAGGAATGTTTGCGCGTTTAGTTGCCTTTTTGACGGGACCACGTGCTACTTCGTTGCTACATCCAGCCTCAACTGTTAGACTAACATTAGTTAAGGGTTCATCATCAATTATCTGCTGTTTTTCGGCAGATTCTTTTCTCTTGGCGGCTACTTTCGATTGTCTAGATCTTTTTGGCTTTGTTGGTTTTTCGGTGGCCTCATCTGAATCGCAATTTCCCGTCATTTTATCTATGGCATTTTGTACTCGTTTACTAACCTTAATTTGTCTTAAGCTTAAAGAATTCTTCACATTGAAATAGTTTCGTATAGATTGTTGAGTTCTCTTTTCACCGAGTTTTTTCATTACTGGCATTAATATATCATCGGTTTTATTGGTAGTCCAGCCAAAGGTTTTCTTAGCAAACTCACGTAACGATTCCACATCGGGATATCCCCAGGATAGAGGTTCTTTGTTTTCATCCACTTTGGGCGAGAGATACGCTTCAACAACAGCTATATTGGGGAATCCTTCATGCATTTCAATATTTTTTAATTTCTTCTGTAAAGCAAGTCGTGCTGAACTGCCAGGTGGAGAAGCTGCTGTTTTAAATGATTGCCACCAGTTGCGAAATGTTTGCAATGTATATAAAATATTTTGTATCGAAGAAGACATGGGTTCCTCTGAGTTGTAGCGACTATCTTTTGGACCAAATGAAGCTAGAATTTCCATAGCAGTAACTGCGCCAATACCATGTATACCTGTAAATAAAAACACATATTTATATTGTACTAAAGTCTTGCATGAATACATTCGTATGTGCACAATGTGCTCTTCTAGTGCACACTAGAAGCGAGTGCTGTGAAACATGTATGAGTCGCAATTAAACAGAACATAGCGAAGTCGACAAAAACGGTTCGATCACTGCCGTGACATAAGATCACATCCGTACACTCAACTGAAGTGGTCGATTACAATAATACCTGTGCTGAACTTCGCGCCTTTCAATAAGTACATGGTTGAAAACTGAGATCTTAGGAAATATTCGAATAGTGATCAATATTCTAGAAAC
This sequence comes from Eudasyphora cyanicolor, assembly GCA_963930755.1. Taxonomy (NCBI): domain Eukaryota; kingdom Metazoa; phylum Arthropoda; class Insecta; order Diptera; family Muscidae; genus Eudasyphora; species Eudasyphora cyanicolor. The sequence continues at coordinate 74,128,779 of OZ005737.1, read as the reverse complement.
AAAACTGAATACTGAGTATAATGGTAACGTTTCGCAGACTGGCCAAAATGCACATAAACACATTCAACAATACTATTCCAAGGAAGACTGAGTGGAATGTACAGACAATTGGGGGTTGTGATGGAAACTGTGGATACATCACAAGCAGTCTAAATGATTCATCGCTATCATCATGCTCTTATAATCAACACTGTGGCAAAAAGCGACCTCAACTAAAAAGTGAAATACAATGGCAAAGTAGGGACCGATCAGAATAAACCATGGATTCACTTCTGCTAAGCCTCTAGATTAACTAATGGGTTGGTTATGGATTGCAACCACAGTTTAATGGCGTTGCCAAAGTTACATTACGCATGTCAACTACCGACAACTGCAGTTGCTAAATGGGAAATTTTCGGCAACCATTTATTTCTGGTGGCTGTGAAATTTTTAAAACAAATAAAAGTGAAATTATTATATTTTTACCTATTTTTAACATTACATATTTTTTCGCGTGTCTGTAGGCTCCATGATGGTCAAAAAATCGCCACAAAACAATAATTTGAGATGTTAATAACGAAAATGGAATCTAACCCATATCTTGCTCTCGATGTGAGGCTGGGAACTTAGTTCCACGGAGTTGCCGGTGTCCAATTGTGTATCTGCTGCTCTGTTCACGGTCCGCGAGACAGCAAAAGTCTTGTCAACTATCTCACGGCCTCGTCAACGGAAAAATAGCCAGAGTGCCTTAGAAGTAGAGGGTCCGCTGTACATGTTAACCATGTCTCTGGCTTTGCACTCTCATGAAACATGGCAGAAACATCATATAACCCATTTGAAGCCTCTGATTGCTGTGGCCCATGCCCGCCACGTATATCTTCGGCGAATCATCCAGATGAATGCAAAGAGGGCGCATTCATTTTACCTTAACACACCTTAACATCACAGGTGATGGGCCATCGCAAGAAATGTCTTTATAGCCATTGGAAATTTTTTTGGCAGCAAATCCAGTATGTGACCTTTTTGGCGTTATAGAGACATTGGACATGGGATGTTCTTCGTCAAAAAAATAGTCCCACTGAGCTTATCATTAAAAATATTATTTTTTTTAGTTGAAATGTACTTTTTTGTGATGAATTATTTGTTTGTTTAAAAATGTTTGGTTACCGAAGTGTTAAACACTATTATCGACGGCAACCGACAAAAGTTGCCATACAAAATCCCATTTTTTATTTCAGTTACGTTGCCAGCTGTCAACACCAAAGAGGTTCAATATAAGAAGAGATACCATTTCATTCACCTCAACGAAAGGTGAATTCCGACTCGTGAGCAAAGATGAGTTCATGAAAAAATTTATTGAAAAATCGTGTATTTTGTGTGCTTTTCTTTCACTTTTTCACATGCACGTCAATAAACACACAAAATAAAATTATTATACGTTAGTTGAAACAAAGAAAACGGAGAACATATCTTTTTTTAATCAATTTAAAATTCCTTTATGTCCACCACTTCAATAGAAAAACTCAACTCTGCACATGAATTTTCGCCGTGCATACTCTTATTCTAGAACCTCTTTGGTCAACACCACTAAGTTTGGTTAAAATCCATAATCGACCCATATCGTACATTTCTAGTCTTGTCAGCATATACGTAAAGGTACATCACAAGATTTGAAAGTAAATGGACAACATCCAGTGTGCTATCGCCGGAGAAGCTCCTGCATATACCAGCATATGCTGTTGAAGTAAAGCCGTCAGATATTGCCAAGGAATTTGTAACTGAATCCATAATATCATGGGCATAATGGCATCTTTATGCCATTCAAATCGACCGGGGGCCAAATCACGGCATACGACATCGAGTAATTTAAGATCGAAATATGTTTTTTATTATCGTTAGGTTAGGTTAGTATAAACTATTGTTGAATTCAAGTAGATTGTATGAATAAATTCCTACGAGGGTTGCTATATATATTTCTGGCCTAGACAACACTAAGTGTTGGCTGGCGCCATCTCACATTTCCAGTTTAAAGTTTAACATTTTTTAACATAAACGTACTCAGAACGTTTTGGCGTACGACCATCATTTGTGTTGCTTACAGTGACTTGAAAAAATCAATTTGAACATTTTTGTGCGATCATTTTTCACAACTTTCGACGTGGTTTATCACGACAAGAGTGCATCGATGAACTTAAATCTTTGTATGGCGATGAAGCACCATCCTATAGCACTGTGAAAAACTGGTTTGACAATCGCTCTAAAAAAGGCTTGTGTCGATTGGTGCAAAGAAATTTTGAAAAAATACGATCGCGGTGCTTCAAAATACGTTTATAAGATCGTCACAGGTGACGAATGTTGGATCTATGCGTATGATCCCGAAACAAAACAGCAAGCGACCGTGTGGGTCTTTGAAGACGAGCCAAATCCAACGAAAGTTGTTCGTGGAAAAAGCACTTCGAAGCAAATGGTCGCCTGTTTCTTCGGCTAAACTGGTCATGTAGCGACTGTCCCGCTTGAGCAACATAGGACGGTCAATTCTGAGTGGAACAACACAATTTGTTTGTCTCAAGTCTTCGGAGAAATTCGAAAAACGAACAAGAGAAGACGAATAATTGTGCACCATGATAATGCGAGCTCTCACACATCGGCTCAAACCAGCGCCGTTTTGACCGGCCAAAACGTCGAATTGATGGGTCATCCGCCGTACAGCCCTGATTTGACACCCAATGACTTATTCTTATTCACTCACATCAAGAAAAAACTGCTTGGTCAACGTTTTTCGACGCCTGAAGCAGCTGTCGAAGCGTTCAAAAACCATGTTTTGAAGGTGGATTTTCAACACACTGTAACCTAAACAATTCGCGCTCAAATGACAAAACGGTCTGAGTGAAGTTATGCTAAAAAATGTACTTTCCAATGGAAGTTCCAGTTTTCATCTGGCAACACCAGCATTGCCAGGACTGAAATATAAATAGCAACCCTCGTATGCAGTTTATCTAAATAGTTTATAATTATTTCCAATATCCATCTCTTCTTTTTAACAACAATTAAAATGGATTTTCGATTGAAAAGTTCTCGATATCGAATGCCGTGATTTGGGCCCGGACCATAATTTCTGCTGAAGGCTAGTTATCTCAAAGAATACTGTCTGGTCGAGAGCAAGTATATTGAAAGCGTAAGTCCACCGAGACAGCATTGCTCGATCTAGTTAGCATTATTAGTGGTGTTATTCCTTGGAATAGAGGCATTTAATAACGACAAACGGATGCCTTGAATAATCTTGGTTTATATATTATTAAAGCTTTTTTACAAAGAGGAGCATCTCAGCCACACTAGGGTAAACACGACTTAAAAGATATGTATGTAGGGAAACACTTCAGGGAGTTGTCCTCTCACCACTTTGGAACATCGCCATATTCTGCTTTCGTTAGAGGAGGTTTGAGGTGGAGGTTTCGCGTATGCACACGATGTGGCAATAATAGTATTAAGTTCGTAAGTGCACTCACGGACATCCTACAAAAGGGCCCTCGATATTATTTACTTTTTAATTATTCCAATAAATAACCGAGCCACATGATCATATATGGCATCAAAGATACTACAAAATACGTATATAATAAATTTAAAATATTATAAACTATATACAAATAAAAATTAAGGAGTCGAAACTACTCAAATATCGAAAAGTTCATATGTAATTACAATTACACCTAACCTAATCTAAAAATGAAATTGTGTTCGTTGGTACACGATGGACTCGAAAACGGCTGAACAGATTTTGCTGAAAAAAATTCTGAACAGATTCGGAGCAAAATTCTAGGTGCCAATTCGCGTGTGACCTAGGTGCCAATTCGCGTCATGTAGCTGAAAACTGGGGTGATAGTGACAGTGAGCGTGGCATCACACACACAACCTAAAATTCAAATATGAAATATTTCGAATACTATAGTAGCAAAATTGGGTATGTGTGACCTTGGTGCCAATACGCGTTATGTAGCTGAAAACTAGAGTGATAGTGTTAGTGGGCGTGACATCGCCCACCCAACCTGAAATTTAACCAGTAAGGAAAGGCAGAAAGTCGGGCGGGGCCGACTATATAATACCCTACACCTCCCTAAGAATGCGATAAGGGTTATTGCGATAATAATTTGAAATAATTGGTAAATGGGTAAGAACATATATATGCGGATATATCTAATTCTGAACCGATAATCGCTAAATTAAGCAATATTCGTTCCTAAATTGAGAAACATCTTTATGGAGAATTTTGTAATGATCGGAAGTAAAGTACAACTTCTATAGCGCTTTGTAACCAAATCAGGAGGAACATATATATGGAGCTTATATATAAATCTGAATCGATTTTCCCTGAATACTCATTCATGTAAAATAGAAACCTCTTTCTGTCGAAATTCGTACTGATCGGATATAAAATACAGTCTCTACAGCGCTTGAATGTCAAATCGGTGCTAACATATTTATGGGGCCTATATCTAAATCTGAACCGATTTTCTCAAAATTTGGCAGTATTCCTTGGTGTAATAAGAAACCTCTTTCTGCCGAATTTCGCTGTGATCGGATATAAAATACAGTTTCTACAGCTATTGAATTTCAAATCGGGGGTAACATATATATGGGGGCTATATCTAAATCTGAACCGATTTTCTCCGAATTTGGCAGTATTCCTTCATGTAATAAGAAACCTCTTTCTGCGGAATTTCGTACTGATTGGATATAAAATACAGTTTCTACAGCGCTTACATGTCAAATCGGTTGCAACATATATATGGGGGCTATACATAAATCTGAACCGATTTCCCCCAAATTTTGTATTGTATCTAAGTGTATCACGAGACTACTCTCTGTCAATTTTTGTACAAATCGGTTACAAAATGTTGCTTATACAGTGGATATATGCCAAATCGGAGGTACATATATATGGGAGCTATATGTAAATCTGAACCGATTTTAACCAAATTCAATAGGGATCGTCCTTGGGACTAAAAAAAGATATGTGCAAAGTTTCGTTGAGATCGGACCATAATTGCGACCTGTACTTTGATTACAAGAATACTTCTACAGACAGACAGACAGACAGACGGACAGACAGACGGACATAGCTAAATCGACTCAGAAAGTGATTACAAGTCGATCGGTATAATAAACAATGGGTCTATCTCTTCTCCTTTTGGGTGTTACAAACAAATGCACAAAGTCATAATACCCTGTACCACAGTGTGGTGTAGGGTAGAAAAATGCTATATTACGAGTATTATTGCGGTAAGAGTGTCCAAATTTGGTATATGTGTCATTTGTACCAGTATGCGTGATGGTACCAGTATGCGTGAACTGGTGTGGCAGTTATAGTGGGTGTGGCACCGCCCACACAACCTGTAATTTACAAATACTATATTTTGAGTAATAATGCAGTAAGAACGGCGATATTTAGTATTTGTGCTTTGGTAGCATTACGCGTGTTGAAGCCAAAAACAGGTGTGATTGTGACAGTAGGCGTGGTACCACCCACACTACCAGAAATTCTGAAGTGCAATGTTTTGATTGCTATTGGACCAAAATTCTCGAAATTTGGTATGTGGAACCAGATCGAGTGCTGGAGCAAGAAACTGGCGTTATAGTAACAGTGGGCGTGGCACCGCCCACACAACCTGAAATGTGAAATATGACATCTGAATGTATAATATTTCCTGCACTATTACAGCTAGCCTGTAAAAATGGGTGTGTAACCTTCGAACCACAACCAATGATTGAACCAAAAACTGGCATCGTATTAACAGTGAAACAACCTGAAGTTTCAAAATTCACTATATCGGCCATGGTTTCGATGTTTGGCTGTCTGGCCTTGGTACCAGTAGGGGTGATGGAGCTACAAACAGGAACGATGGAAACAGTTGGCATGACACCCCCATATAAATAAAAAATGTAGAACGCAATATTTGAAATTGCATTGCGGCGATATCTTTCCAAAAGAGAGTGATAAGGGCCCCATACAACCCGAAATGTGAATTTGAAGAATTACCTTGGCACCGCCCACAAAACCTGAAATGTGAAACATGACATCGGAATATATAAATAATATTTAATGTACTATTGCAGCTAGCCTGTAAAAATGGCTGTATAACCTTCGAACCACAACCAATGATTGAACCAAAAACTGACATCGTATTAAGAGTGGGTACTTCTACACAACCTGAAACGTAACTACGCGCACGCGGCATCGTTGTAGAAAAAATAAATACTGATAGAATTATTGCACTAATTGGTATGACTGTATTTCACAGCAATCTATATGCCCCAACAGAGAATGAGCGACGTAGCCTCCCAAGGTGATTTGACGGGTATTGCAATACATTTAAGTGCAATAAAAAGTGCACTGCCGTAATATCAAGAGTGTCAACATATCATATGGTTCTATTTCACTGAAACGCACTTTGAGGGCAGCGAAGCGCGCCGGGTTAGCTAGTTACATATATAATTTTAAAGAAATAAATATTGAAAAAAAAAGTTAGAAAATTGTATTCCGACTAAGGTATTCACTCACTTTGTGAGTAATGAAGTATTATAAACCCAGTGGGAGATTCTAGAACGTTGAAAACAATTTTTCATTCTTTGGTAGCCTATAGTCATTGGAAATGTTGTCTAAAATACAATAATAATATATAATATATGAAATTATTTCTGATGTCATGGGAATGTTGTGTTCGAATGAATCTGTCAATGTCCTAAAACGGATTTCCGCCGAACATACTTAGACCCTTAAGTCACTCTTTCAATGTGATACACTTTTGGCCCGTATACCCTCCACTGACGTGAGGGTAAAATTAAAGACTTATTAAGCGGTAATACCGAAAAAAGCGTATTAATACACATACTTATAGATAGTAGCCGAATTGAATAGAAGGCTACGTTCAACTACTGCGAAGTTTGCGGAGGAAAGCGTACTTGGAGTAAATCCAACAAATGGTAGTTTTCAGATGGACGTAAAAACTATCAGCTGTAGGCAAACATTTTTAGTGAAACCGAAATTTATTTTGCTGAATTTGCAAAATTTCCATTTACTTTGTTAGGCAGAAAGCAGACTTTCAATCTCAACGTATTGTATAGGGCTATATGTATGAAAATAAGCAATAGGCAGGACTTGGGGGCCTTAAACCTTGCATTTACATTTAAACAGACCAAAACATCCTAACATTAAAAGCAAATAATACAAAAAATTACAAAATGGTCAAAATAAAAACATAATTATAAAGTTATTTAATAACAGATCATTTGAGTTATGGTAAATTATGTGGAACAACCTTTTTGCATTCTTACATTGTATTAATTTTTATTTAAATGTACTATAAAGAAGACTTATCCACAGAAAGTATAATATCTGCTAAACATTTTAAAGTTTTTATTATCTTCGAAACATTAATGCATTTTGTGCATAGCACTATTAAAGAATATGAAATCTTACCTGTGGTATAATCACTCCCCACTAGACATGCCAATTGAATTAATTTTTGACGATCACAATTAAAGTTCTTCTCTATTTGTTCCGAACGAAACTCCATAACGTGTTTGTTTTGCGCAAAAAAGTTCTTGTAGACAGTTCTACCACCAAACAACCATATGTCACTATCATCCGTAATTGTACCATTAGTTAGTTCAACAATATCAAGGAAAGCACATTGGGCTTCAGCCTCCATCGGTGCAACAATATATGGAACTCCGAAGAGTCGTAGTAGTTCCTGACAATCGGAATTCATGCGTTGTGTTATTGACATACTCATACGATCTTGTCGATTACGCTCATTTTCCAAAACCCGCCTATCTTTTGCCAAATTGGCAGCCATGTCATCCAATTCCTCTGTGGTTTTGTTAGATTTCAATAATTCAGCAGCTTCCTTTATTAAGTCCTCTTCTGTTGGCGGCAATTTCTCCACAACTTCTATATCCCCTTCCAGAGTGTTCTCTACTTGGTGCTTCTGTTCAAATAGTGATTTACTGGCTTTCGAAAGTTTTTTACTTGACGACGGTGAATTACTACCACTTTTACTTGCAGATATCGGAGTTTTCTTTACAAAGAATGGTGATTTGACTTTGGGTGTACCTTCAGCTTCTTCATCCGAGGGAGGTTTATCTGGTGTTCGTTTTACAACGTAGTTAACGTTGAAAAATTCTGTTATCGAATGATTCTTAGACGGCGTCCTGTATTTAGGCGATTTGCTAGCACTTCCAGATTTCGGCGATTGTTCCGCATGTTTTAGCGGCGGAGTGGAAGGTCGGTGATTATCATCGCTATCACATATTTCAATAATTTCTGGTTTTACTTGTACTTGTTCATCGTCGGAGAGTTCGATAATGGAATTACTTAATTTAATTTTATCTAAGTTTATATTTTTTACATCTTCCACCTGTTGTTTAAGTTGATCCAGAATTGAAAGTATTTCTTCTTTCTTAGCTTGTATTGATGGTTTTATTTTAATTTCTACGGGCTGTAAAGTTGTTCGACAAGTGTCTTCGGATTTCATAACTGGTGGTGTTTCCGGAATTATGCATTCATCATCTTCTGATTTTTCCGATTTTGGAGGGTTTGGTGAAAAAGGTTTAAAATTCTCCAATGTATTCGGCATACTTTGAACTTTTATCGATTCCTCTTTTGAAGCGATATTTTCCGTGAAGTCTGGAGTTTCTTGGACAACACATTCGTCTTCATTGAATACATCTGCGAATATGTCATCTTCTTTTGGTATACCCTTAGTTACATCTACAGTAATACATATTGCAGGTTCTGATGGCGTTTCCTCTACTTCCTCCAAATCAGAATCAGTGGAATCAGAATCCTCACTTACATGTAAACATATTTCTTGACTTTCATTTGGGATGTTCCCTGGTTTTAGGACAATACTTTTGGGGTTTCTGAAATAAAATATATTAAAACAAAGCGTGTTAAACATTATTGCAGTCAATATTATCCTAATCATATTAGGAAAACTTCAACTTATGTTCTCAATCTTCCAAGGATTCAACATGCAAAAGCCATAAATACCTTCTCTTAAATTTAGCTAAAGAACACAGCTGGTCCCAACCCATTTTATTTCCAGAAAAATCCAAGCATAATTTAAAAAAAAATTAGAGGGAAACATTTGAATATGCATTTTTTAATTTAATTTAATTTAATTCTTTGCAATGTATTAGATAAAAAAAAACTATTTCATTCAAATATTTAGTGACAAAATTTTATATGTGGGTGATTTCATGTCAAGTAGCTTAACTTTTGAAACCAAAGTCGTTTGATCGGTATGAAACTTGCACCAAGTATAGTCCTATTGAGTAGAAGTTACGAAACAAAATTTCAACGAGATCGTTTTAGGACTCTCCAAGTTGGATGCTGCACAATTTTGACCTTTTGGTCCAACGGCCCATTTTTGTTATCCACTAATTAATGTAATAATTAATTTTTGTCAAAAACTATATTCTTGAATTTTTTGTTCAAATGAAAGCTTAGGTATTATTGGAATTGTTTATCTATCAAAATAAAGTTAAACATCTAAAAAAAGAGCTTTAAACACATATTTTATCATAACTCGAGAACCTTTTATTCGAATTATCTGAAGAAAAGCTTTGGAAGATCCAAAATTAAGTAGCCTTACATTTCCTCAACTATAATTCGTTCATCCGTTCAGCTGTATCGAGGATACCTTCCAAGATACATATATCGAAAAATTAAATTTAAAAAAAACATCAATGAATTCAAAATTATTATATTTTTGTTATTTTGAGGTAAAACCAGATCGGTCGGAAAATCGATGAATACGTTGAAAAGTTGTTGCTAATTAAGTTAAACAAATTAAGAATACAACAACACATAACAAATCAACAAACTCAACATTTCTGCCCTATGGTTGCTGAGCAAAAAGTGCAATAAATCAAAAAAGACAAAAAGGGAAGACTACATTTAAACTGGGATATTGTCAACAATCCACAAAATGAGTAGGATCAAATTTTAGAGCTTAACCTAACACTACAATTAACTATAAGTCTATCTATACATTCTAAGTAGGCAAATTTGGTGGACTTAGAAAAATTGATATTTTTGGAAATAGCTAATCATTATTTTTACTCCAAGTAATTTACCTAAAATTAACTTATAGCATGGAGTTAAAGAATCCATACGCAAATTTTAATTTCACTCTAGTTATTTTCGAGAAAAACCCTTTAAAATTGTTGGAAATATACATTTTACACAGAGCACAGTAAAAAACGAATGAAATCTTAACTTCGAAGATACAATGCAGCTACTCTATATAACCTAGAACGGTTATTTTTTCGGTTAACGACGCAGAATTGTATCTGCTTTTACTCGTGTTACTTGCAGAACAAATTGAATTAATCCACAGTTTTGGTACCGAATACCCCACCGTCTTAGGCTGACGCCAGACCGCACACCGAAGCAAAACACTGCGAAAACTGCTCGAAGTCACTGCTAAAACAACGACGCAACATGTCATGCCGACTGCAGAGAGACAGAAAATTTACACATGTGTTGAAGTGAGAGATCAGATTGAAAGTTTTTGTTTTATCTCTTTCTTTCTTGCATTTGTGTTCTGCCGGAGCAAAGCAGAGATAGACACGCTTCAAAACGCGATCTCTTGCTGAGAGTAACACATTCCGTTACTTTCAGCAAGAGAGCGCGTTTTGAAGCGTCTCCAACTGTGCTTTGCTCCGTCAGAACACAAATGCAAGAAGGAAAGAGAAAAAACAAACACTTTCAATCTGATCTCTCACTTCAACACATGTGTAAATCTTCTGTCTCTCGGCAGTCGGCATGACATGTTGCGTCGTTGTTTTAGCAGTGACTTCGAGCAGTTGTCGCATTGTTTTGCTTCGGTGTGCGGTCTGGCGTCAGCCTTACTCTATCAAGACGAAGACATCGCTACCTAGGTGATTACACGACACAACATCTGGAATCTCTATCATCCCACGATATTGATAGAATCATGGGCTTCATAGGTTGCTTGAGATTGATGGTTTGACATCAACTCATCTAAACCTCTCCTAAAAAGCCATCTCTCCTCCATTTTATCTATACTCATCATCTTCTCCCTCTTCTTTTACTCATCTTCTCAGGACGAACACAGTGGACCATATGGTCTCCCAGTTAAGTGGTGCACGCCAGCAATGGTTGTGTGCCTCGCGTCCTTAACCTAACCTAAATACCCCACCGAGCGCTGAGTGGAATAGGCATCTATTATGGCAATTGCTACGAGCCCTGGCATATCGCGAAATATTTCAAAGATTAGTTTAGAAAGAAAGGGATCAACGTTAATGGGTGGCCAGCCCAACCCTAGACTTGAATCCTATTGAAAATCTTTGTGAAATTTCAAACAAAAAGATAAATCGAGAAAATGTAGGTGGATATCAAAAATAAGCCATATCAAGACATTAATATTGCTTCCATACAAGAAGAAGCAAAGCCTTCTTTGATAACAAAATCTTAACAGATGTTCATAGTCTAATATGTTTTTTTGATTATGTCCAATCAAATACTCAGTGGCTTTGCACAGCCAGAAAAATACCATACTTAAAGCGCTAGGAACTTCCGTCAGACGGTGAGAATTTTTTGTTTAGAATATACATAATAGCAAACATGTAATATGCAATAAAAAATTATTAAATGAAGATCATCAGTTGTCCCACCATAATTGTGTATTACAATTTTCAAATATATAAGAATTTCAAAATATGTTCCAAAATAATTTCTGAGGTATTTTTATGAAACAGTCGAATTCGCTTAATTGAAAACGAGAAAATTCAGTGCATTTGTTTTCATTTATCCGAGGTTTTCAATAATGCGAATACCGGATAAATATGTTTTTTTAAAGGAAGTTCGGATAATTGTAATTTGTTTGCAACTAAGAGAAGCTAGGATAAATGAAAACTCTTTCATTTAAAAGATCGAATTGAACTTCAAAGTTATTTTATTAACGTAAGTACACATTAAACAACATAAAGAATTTTAACTCGAAAATAAATATTATTATTACCTATAAGTTCATTTATTTAAATTATGTTTTAATTAAAATACTCTGTTATGTTAATTTGATTACATTTTTTCAAATGTGTTTGTGTTATTTTTGTCCTACCCTGTAAATTGTTAAAGTCCTAAGAAATGGTAACAAAATAATAATTTAAAATATTAATCGAGAGCATCCTCTGTTGTATGTTGGAGGCCCAACTGTAATTTCATCAGAGCGATTTCGACTTCCTTACGGGCAACTGGTAACTTGTTCAATGATATCTTCTTCAGTTAATTCTCCAAAGCAATAGCTGTTCCCATTAATGAGATTGTCGATTTTATAGCCTAAATATTCCAAGACAATGAAGAAAGCCACCTTTCCTAAAACAATTGCCAATACTATCTGCAGAAAATTCACAATCTAAGTGCAGACTTTTTTTTGTCATAATGGTCTTGCGATAGTGCGATTTAAAAGATCGAACGCCTCCCAAGGCAATGGCTGAATCAATGATGTTTGATCGGCTGGCAAAATGACAATAGTTAAATTCCACAAAATAGTAGCAGCAACTACTTTGATAGGGAAGGCAACCCATCTTTCTAGCCAACCATTCTTTGTTAAAAATTCATCATTGAGCTTTTCTGCAAAAAATGTACCCTTTTCCAGCAAATAGAGCTCAGTGAATGAGGCTTGTTTTGATTTTGTATCTTTAAACACACAAGAAGAGAATTTCTAACTTCTTTATTGCAATCTTTACTCATTCGCATATTGGAAATATTTTTATTTTGTAACTCTACCCTAGTAATAGTGCAATTACCATTAATGAATTTGAATAAGTGTGACTGGACTACAAGACTTATGGCGATTTCTTTTCTGCCAAAACGTGCAACATTTCCGTTGCCCTTTTCCCGATATCTGGAGTATTATACCACATTTTGGAATTTTGATATAGGAGATAAGTTTATTTCGAGGGACTGCATATGTTCCACACAAAAAGGGCAAATATTTTTCAGAATTTCGAGTCGACGGAGCAACATTTTTTACAGAATCGAAATCACCATTAAATTTCTATAAGATGTCCAGTATGTTTAGAAAAGTGTGGAAAACTTACTCCAGTACAAAAAAATCACAGTAATTCATTATTTTTTTATAATTACCATCTTTGCTGATATTATTTTTTTAGGGTAACTAAATTCTCTCACATGAGATAATTTTCGTTCGTGGGAGTTTGCATTCCGCCTCTTTAAGAGGGTTAAAGTTAATTCGTGCAAAAAAGGCATATTTATATGTTTTTTTTTCTTGACGAAACAGTTTTTTTTTTTTGATAATTACCATCTTTGCTGATATTATTTTTTTAGGGTAACTAAATTCTCTCACATGAGATAATTTTCGTTCGTGGGAGTTTGCATTCCGCCTCTTTAAGAGGGTTAAAGTTAATTCGTGCAAAAAAGGCATATTTATATGTTTTTTCTTGACGAAACAGTCTTTTGATTAAAACCAATGGTACATTAACAGCCTGTTTCTGTAACTTAAAATTTTGCTTTCTTTCGCCTGCCAGACGACAAACAGCTGATTTGGGTTTCACTAACTACCATCACAACGACAAGTCGCACGATAATGAACTCGTACGAAAACGTAATCATTTCAGTGTAAATTTTGGTTTCTCTATCTCTCTTTGCTGTCATCTGGGCGAACACAAATGTCAGATCGAGTCACGTTATTTTATTTGTCGACTGATAGGAACAATGACAAAAAAACGTTATTAAAAGCAAAAACAAGTATATATTAGCATAATTATGGTAAAAACAATTAAATAATAATAAAATTGTATACATATGTTTACATATTTAAGCATAAACAAGTCAAAATTGGCAGCTCGCTAAGATGGAACAAATTCATCAGTGCACAATGAGAGAGACGTGAGAGAGAGAGAGAGAGAGAGAGAGAAAGAAATGAGAGTGTTGGATCAGCTCAGCTAACTCACCCAGGGTTGATTTTTGGCCACCGCTCATGTAAAGGATACAGAGGTGTATTTTCTAAGGTCGACCATACAAATATGTGTGCTTTTTTAGACCGGAAGTTGTGAAATTATTGATATGGCAATTACATTATTATCCAATTGGTAAATGGCTAACGTCATTGACGTAAGGCCCGGCGAACGAAAGAACGAACCTTAGAGAAACCAAATTCCAGACGATAGTGAGTGACTGGTTTTCGTTCGCAGAGACTTTCCTTAGAAATACAGAAACAGGCCGTAAAGTATAACTTTCGAAGCAAATTATGCACAATTTTCATGAAGAAATATTAAAAATATGGCAACGACTGCAATTATTCGGAAGCAGTGCCCCTCATAACTCGATGCCGGATCATCGAAAATAAAAAAATAAATTTATTTCGTTAGGTAATTGTAATCCCCAGGTAACGCTGGCGAGTTTTTTTTTGAAATTTAAATATTGCGAACACTTGAAATGAAAAACTCGATTTTTTATTATTTATTTTCAAATATCAATACAAAGGAAGCCTATAAAGGCCAATTATACATGTATTGTAGGTTTAATATCTATGTGTTATGTGTAGCTACATATTAACATTTTATTTTTTCAAATCTTAAATACAAAATACTTCATAAGAACAAATTAAATGGCCCCCAGCCATATGAATATCGAAGAAACAAAGGGTTATAAGATCCTATAGCAATATAACAGAAATAAATTATGGTAAATGCCACTGAAATAATTTAATATTTTAGGAAGTAGAGTTGTGTAGTTCGTGAACGAAATAGTTCAATTGAACGGGTCACTGTACTGAACTGAACGAACTAGTTCACATAACTCGTTAATTTCAGCTCAGTAGTTCACTATGTTTTTTTTTTTCATCTATATCATTTCATTCTCTCATCTCTTCTGTTATGTGTTGCTTCCATTTTTATGTCATCATCAATGTATGATTGTACCTATACAAACGCCTTTGTATTAGTTTTTCCGACTCCTCCATTCATATTCCAATCAGATTCCTTTAATAGCGGCTTATTTGAACTGGTGATCTACTGAACGAAATGAACTGTTTAAGTAAAGTGAGCTGGTGAGCTAAAGAGCTGGTGTGCTAAAGTGAGCTGTTGAACTAAATGAACGAACTAGTTCACTCAATTGAACAGAACTAAAAAGAGCGATCAGTTAAAAGAACTATAGTGCCCAACTCTATTAGGAAGTTGACTCCAAAAGCGATGTACTCTCACTAAAAATTATTGTTCGAATAAAGTGGTGTGTATGATAGGAATATTGATCTGTATGTTACGAGTCGAGTTAAGGAAAGAAAATTCATCAGCAAGAGTTATTGGTTGGCCAAATTTCATCTTTATATATAAAATCCTTTGTACGTTTGTTAGTAACGCATGATCTCCGAAACCATAAGAGCGAATGCGCTAACAATTGGACAATAGGTTCAGTTTGGTGTTTTAAAATTATTATCACCGGCGTAGTGGTCAAGATATTTGCAAAATTCGCTTTTCCAGAGCGATTTACATGAAATTTAAAATGTATGTGTGGTTTGCCTTGATAATAGTTTGTATGTAAGATTCTAACCGGTAGATGGCGCTGTAATGGACTTATGGTCAATCAACATTTTGTTGATGATTTTTTTACTGAAACTCGGGATTAATGAAATATCAATGAATGACAAACCAATACATCCCAAACAGAACGGGCAGGACAACGTCTGCTGGGGTCAGCCAGTGACTCTATAAAATTGGAGAACAATGCGTAGATTAAGATAATCATGCATAGAACAATTTAGGAATTTAGATACATGTTCCGTAACAAGGTCATACTCATTTATTCTCAATTCATAGACAAAACGTACAATTTTCCTAACAATAACTTCAACTCTATCAAGGTTGTAGAACCAGGTTCCGGAGTAAATTTCTATACCGTAATTTATTTGTGTCATCAGTAGAGAATGACCTAATCTATACCTCACATGCTTTGGAGTGTATGATTTAAGAGCATATAATCTTCTTAAAACAAGAAAAACCTTTTGAGCAATAGAATTGATATGACTGTCGAAATTAAGATTCGAATCAAGTGTAACTCCAAGACATTTAAGACTATCGACAGACTCGATCAATTGGCCATCAATAACCAGCATAGGACAACTAGTGTTACGGTTACTAGAATGAAACGTAATGTCCTTCGTCTTATTAGGGTTTATCGAAAGTTTGTTATTTCTCACTAACATAGAAATGAAAGTGAGTTGGTTGTTAATATGAGTTTGACTTGTATCCGGTCTGAATAACAAAAATATGTCATCTGCATGTAAAAATAGCTGACAAAAGTTATTGGTCATTGAGATAATAACATCATTAATATAGACAAGACATAGTAGGGGCCCCATTAGAGAGCCCTGGGGCACCCCCGATGTAACAGATCCAATTTGAGAACTGACTCCATTTAAAGAAACATATTAAGTGCGGTCTGACAAATAGGAAAGAATTAGCCTGCAAGCTGACTTGGAGAAACTGAAATTATTATGCAATTTGTCGGTTAAAACAAAATGATTAATACGATCAAAAGCTTTGGTAAGGTCAATCGATACTACGGTACTATGTTGGCTTCTATCTAATTGTTTTCTAATGGAATCAGTGAGAGCAAGTAGTGCAGACGATGTGCTACGATTCTTTCTGAAAGCAATCTGATTATTATTAATAAGTGAATACCAGTCACAATGCTCTAAAATTTGAGTTTTCATTAGATTTTCAAGAATCTTAGACATCGCTGGCAAAATACTGATAGGCCCTAAATTATCGACACCTTCGCCGCCATTTTTAGAATTAGGAACGACTCGTCCCAGCTTCCAAGCAGTAAGAAATTTAGATGTAGTTAAAATTGTGTTAATCAAATGGTGTAACAAAGGTAAAATCATTGGACAAATTAATTTAAAGAAATCAATAGGAATCCCGTCATAACCTGTAGACTTAGACGTAATTGAATTCAAAGCAAGTATTAAGTCATTTTCCGTAACTATATGGAAAGAAAATAATTCATTTCTTTCCATGAAACTATAAAAATAAAAAATATCATTGTTATCAGCAGCCATATTACTGATAAACTTCGTAGCAATAGAATCGACATACATATATGAAATCTGAATTTTCTCTGCCAATACCACCCAACTTACGTATCCTATTCCAAAGCGTAGAATTATTTGCACCCGCAAACATCTTTCTGCCAAATTCAAAGCGTGCTTTTCTTATTGTAGACTTAGCTTTGTTTCTCAGCCGACAATAAGCTTTCCAAGTTACAGGATCAGGGTTTCTGAGATATTCACCATAGGCCCGATCTTTCAATCTTCTCGACATATTAATCTCTCTGGAATTCTTCCATAAATATTCATTGGAATTAGAACTATGAAGAGTATCCACAATTCCATTTAAAGTATATAGTTGTAGATCAACATCATTAGTACTAAAACATCAGAAAAATCAAGTTGATTCAACTGCTCAAACAGTTCGTTAACATTAGTACGTTTGTAGTCCTTGTACTGCGTCGAGCGATGACATATAAGGGAAGAAAATTCAACAGAAATGAATATAAAGCTATGATGGGAGGAAAAAAGGAAATTGTAGCTGACCTTTACGGACGATAGAAGAAGGTTGACTTAGGAGTAAATAGTCCAGTAGGGAATTGTTGGGTACATGTAGATGCGTTGGAATGCAGTTGTGAACACACTGGTGGTCACATCTCAATGCAAGAGATCGGAAATAATTAGATTTAGTGGAATCAAAGAGATTATAATTAAAATCTCCAAATACAATAATGTTAGAGAACCGTTCAAAGAGGTCGGGATGGACTTCTTCAAACATATCTACAGCCCCGTTGGGTAAATACACCACACCAACAATCACAGAAGTCGTGCTACCAAAAATCTCAACAAATAGAGATTCGCAGACACCATAACGAACTCCACGGAATACTATTTTAAACCTAAATTGTTATTGATATACAGGCACACACCACCAGCGCGAAGAGGTTGACCATTTAGATTACGATTATCAGGACGATCATTTCTAATTATATTATAATTAGTCATAGCCAAAGAAATGGAAAATATATTCGGCTTAAACCAGGTTTCGGAGACTCCAAAAATATAAGGACTTAAACTTTGGGCATTAATATGCCCAATGTTTAAGTAGCCAGAAGAGATGGAAAAACTGTTTATTAAAATACAATTATCGCTTGCTATAGGACCAAGATTATCATTATAAGCCATCTCACTAATACGATAAACATATAATTGGGGGAACCAAGAAACTATAAAAATAATTAAAAATGTAACCAATTTAAAATAAACATTTTCAATATGAAAACTTGATTCATTATTATTTCCCAACTTGATTGAAATATTAAATGATTAACACAGAAAGCTAGGAGGAAAAATGAGATCCATTAGCAAATTAAAAGCAAAAAATACAACAATTAAGAATTTTGATGGTAATTAATTTTAAATTAATCATAAAATTCTGGTATGCTGTAGGCTTATAAACTTGTATCTAAAGAATTTCGCGATTTATAATGGTGTATGCTTTAATTTTCATGTCCTTTTTCAGTTTCCATAGAATTCTCATGAACCTAATTTTCGAGCACTTTTTCCACTAAATCAAGTCGTATGTCGTGAATGACACGTTCATTATTGACTTGTAAAGCTTGAAGAGAGTCCGGTTTATTTCGAAAGACCAATGATTTCAAATAACCCCACAAGAAATAGTCTAATGGTGTTAAATCACAACTTCTTGAAATAATCACAATTTCTTGAAATAATCGAATCTCCAAACTTTTCTCGCAACAATTCAATTGTTTCATTTGCTGTGTGGCATGTAGCCACAATCGGTCAATGGCAAAAAGATAGATCTTAACGAGAGCTTAAATATTGCCCATGGGAGTAAAGGTCGTAGGTCGACTGGAAAGTTTTTTTTTTATTTAAAAAAAATGGACTTTGCATTATTTTTAGATGTGAACGGAAAGTTTATTTTTGCTCTAGCTCGGATCGGGAATCGGTTAATGGCAAAAAGATAGCTCTTAACAAGAGCTAAAATATTTCTCATGGGTGTCAAGGTCGTAGGTCGACTGGAAAGGTTTTTTTTCTTATTTAAAAAAAAAATTTACTTGGGGCACGAAAAATTGCAATTTGAGGACGATTATTTTGATAAATCCTCTATATCTCTCCATGATGAAATTGTAAACACTACTGAATACAATGAAAAACAAATGACAGATCATGACATATAACAAATGGCCGAAACGTCACTTCAAAATAATATCATCCCTATTGAAAACCCATTATATGATATAGAAGAATTAAGTGGTCCTGCGATGTTATTATTGTTAAAACATAATATTCGTCTTCGACGGTCATAGTATGGGAATAACCTAAAACACAATAATTACATTAATTTTTAACAAATTACTAACTGCTCCTGATCGACGAATCGCTTGACAATACCAATGAAGAAAAGAAACTACGGATTTTCAAAATGAACGACTTCCAGCTTAATACTACTGATGATCTAATAAAACTCGGCGCTTATACAACCAAAAATATATAAACCGCTACAACAAAGACAAATTGCATGGTTACGTCAATGTCAACGTCCTATTCAGCAAACAAAATCGAAACTAATGGCTTTTTCGCTTCTGGAAAATAGTGTGTGCACCATCGAGGTGAAATGCTAGATAATATTTACCAATATCATACTTCAAAAATTTATTAGAAAAGTGCAATTTTCGCGAAAAGAGACAATAAAATTCTGAACTTTTTCCTGAAACGAGATCGACATAAGCTAGATGTTGTATCATATATACATACATATATGGGGATTTCATGTGAAGTGAGTCAATTTTTAAAGCCGATGTCTTCTGATCGGGATAAAACTTGCACTAAATTTAGTCCTATTGGATAATAGTTATGACACAAAATTTCAACGATATATGTTAAGGACTGGCCGAGTTAGAGGGTGCTGAATTTTGACATTTTGATCAAACGGCCATGTTTTCCCATCCATATAACTTATTACCTATTGTATTTAGAAAATATTGACCAAAGTGTTTTCGAAAGCTTTCTATATCAACACTCTTAAAAAGACTAAATAAAAATAAAATGAGTTTTTTTGCGAAATTAAAACTTGCTTTGATATTTATTATCAAAATGGCTTGAGCCATTTCCTTTTAGAACTTTGTGGTCTAAGGTTCTATAAGACGACTTATCGATTTTTTGGTACAAAAAAGTCGAAATCGTGAGTCGACTCTTTGTTTCTGAAAAAGTCTAAAAGTCGACCTTTCCATGGCGATTTTTTTCATGTATGTACAAGTACTACCAAATTTTATATACATTTGGCTAAAATAAATAACAACAGGTTGTGGGTTAAAACAAAAATCAACACCAACATTGGACCTATTTAACAGTTGATAATATGTATGCACAGTAATCGCATAGGCCAAAACTACAAATATATTATTATATATTATAAATAATTTGGCATAATAATTCTATAATTAGATAAAAAATAGTTTTAGCGGGATCCAAACAATGTGTAATATTGGTGACAATGATATTCCAATACAGTTACGATATTATTCAAATACACGCCATGTTTGTTGGAAGGTTAACCTATTATAAGTATTAGATCATGTGTTACTTTCCATATGTGGTGAAAAATGAGTTCCTCTTTGTTTTTTTTTATTTATTATTCAATATTAAACCGAGCCGTGGGCCATATATGGTTATAAATACTACAAAAACAAAGAAATATTAAAGCGTATGTATAAAGTAACTAATAACTAAAAGGCAAAAAAATAATATGCGGCTACTACCTTAGTATTACTAACAATAAACTTATAAAAAAATTAGAAATGTAAACAGAATATAAACAACTAACATCACATGGGATATATAAACATTCTGGGACTTTACTGGGACGTACTTTAAACATTTAATAACATGGATTGAAGACTACTCTGTTGTATTAAAAACATGAAATGATGAGAATTTGCATTTTGAATTATGAATTTTTGACTACTCTGGTGAATAAAAAATATACGAAATGAAATAAATTAAATTGATTAATGGAAATGTCGCCAGTACATATATAATTATATTATATACATATACATAATTATATAATATTAATATATGACTAGCTAGTGATGATGAACTAAAGGGTTTTTCAACAGGGACGCTACAAAAGTAGACCGACAGGGACAGCAAACGACGCCATATTTTTTGCCGCTCTTTTGACATTTCTCTTCAGTAAGGTTTGCCATTTCATGATGGAAAGATATACGAGCCAACAACGAGTCGAAATTATTAAAATTTACTACCGAAATTCGGAGTCAGTGGCCTCAACGTTAAGAGCGCGAAAAATCGAAAAATCATCTTCAGCGATGAGGCTCATTTCTGGCTGAATGGCTTCGTCAAAAACAAAATATGCGTTATTGGTCAGACAGCAATCCACACGTACTCCATGAGTCATCATTGCATGGTGCGGTTTATGGGCCGGCGGCGTCATTGGGCCGAACTTCTTCCGTGATAATCAAGACCGGCACGTTACTGTGAATGGGAATCGCTACCGTTCAATGATAACCGAGTATTTTTGGCCCCAATTGGATGATATTAACTTGGAGGACATGTGGTTCCAACAGAACCACATGTGTGCCACAATCAATTTATTGGAAACCAAATTTGGAGAACGTGAAATTGCAGCAGTATCGGCCGATTTATGCTTGAAAACCATCGAAAATTGGGTTCAGCGTCTGGACCTCTGCAAGCGAGCCCGTGGTGGCCATGCAAAATAAATCGAGTTCCATACATAATGGCATCGAACGTACTTTCACAGGAATAAAGAATTTCATTGATATCCAAAACCGTTTTTGTTTTATTTAAAAAAACTTTTGTAGCGCTCTTATTGACGGACCCGATAGTTAAAAAATTTACAAAATTAATTATGCCTAGCTCTTACAAATATTTTTTTAGTTTGTATTTTAATTGTTTCTGTATATCTTATTGCCACACAAATTCGGAGCCAAATCTCTCTAAACAGTTTAAATATGCTTATATTTTTAAGGCCAATTGGTGTAACTTGTTTCGTTTATATGTAAGACATTTTAAATGCAATTGGTCTTGACGAAACGATTTTTTAGTATTTTGTTTTTTTTTTTCTTTTCATGATTTTGTTATCTTTTATATGGAACGACTTCTGTGAATTTCTGATCATTATAAGCTTTTTATCTTTTCCTACTACATTCTACTAGAAAACCAATGAAGAAAGCTTGAAATACATCTTCTTTATAAAAGGCGATCCAAGTAGAGATACTTTCTTCAATAGCCTTTTTTTGACAGATCACGTGCGAGTCGTGTCATGCTGTCATGTTATTATTGTTAAGTGTTGTTTGGCATTTCATCATGGAAAGACTTACGCCTGAACAACGTTTACAAATCGTTCATCTTTATTATTATTATAAATTCACGTTCTGTGAGGAATGTGTTTCGTGCACTTCGCTCAACTTATGATCAACATAATCGGCCTACTGAGCGTACTATTCGCAACACCATCACCCATCTTGAGACCCAGCATTCATTATTGGATAATATTCGACCGAATATACCATGTCCAGCACGCAGTGAAGAAATTGTAGCGGCCGTAGCTGAGAGTGTACACGAAGGCCGTGGAGAATCGATTCGGCGCCATTCGCAGCAACTCGGACTGACGTATGGAACGACTTGGCGCATTTTACGTCGAGATTTTAAATTGAAAGCATACAAAATACAGCTTGTGCAAGAACTGAAGACGCCCGACCTTCCCAAGCGACATCGCTTCGCTCTATGGGCTCTTGAAAAGTTCCAAGAAGATCCGACGTTTTCGAGCCAAATTTTGTTCAGCGATAACAAGCAAAATTGCCGCATTTGGGACGAAGAGCAACGTAAAGAGATCCAAGAGCTGCCACTTCATCCAGAAAAAACAACGGTTTGGTGTGGTTTGTGGGCCGGTGGAATCATCGGTCTATATTTCTTTAAAAATGATGCCGGTGAGAACGTAACCGTCAATGGCGACCGTTATCGTGCCATGATAACCGACTATTTGATACCTGAAATTGAAGCTCGTGATCTCAGCGACATTTGGTTTCAACAAGACGGCGCCACCTCCCACACGTCGCATCAATCAATGGATTTATTGAGAGAACACTTCGGTGAGCAGATAATTTCACGTTTTGGGCCGGTCGATTGGCCAATAAGATCGTGTGATATCACACCGTTAGACTTTTTCCTGTAAGGATATGTAAAGTCTAAAGTTTATGCGGACAAATCCGCTTCGATTCAGGCCTCGGAGCAAAACATCACGCGTGTCATTCGCCAGTTACCTGTCGAAATGCTCGAACGAGTCATCGAAAATTTGACTCAACGGATGGACCATCTGAGACGTAGCCGCGGCCAAAATTTGATAGACTTAATCTCCAAAAAATAAATGCCAAATGATAATAAACATTCCCCATTCAATTTTAATTTTCTTTGTTTTTTCTTTAAAAAAGTAGGGAACCTCGAAATGGATCACGCTATATATAAAATCCTTTGTATGTTTGTTAGTAACGCATGATCTCCGAAACCATAAGAGGGAATGGGCTAAAAATTGCGCATTAGGTTCAGTTCGGCGTATCTGTGTTTTAGAATTATTTTAACCGCGAAAAATGGCGGAGTGGTCAAGTTATTTGCAAAATCCGCATTTCCAGACCGATTTGATTGAAACTGAAAATATATGTGTGGTTTATCTTGATAATAGTTTGTATGTATGTATGATTCTAACCGGTAGATGGCGCTGTAGTGGACTTATGTCCAATAAACATTTTTATGGTGAGTTTTTCCTAAAACAATTAATTCATCTCAAACATACTGGGCAGGACAACGTCTTCTGGGGTCAGCTAGTACAATATACTCGTAAATCACAAACAATCTGTCTGATACAATTTCTTTTTTACGATATGAACAATTAAGAGATTTCAGCGAGATAGGCATGTTATTATATGAACGAGTAACCCTACCCGAAATGATTGGCCTAAGGTAGAATTTAAACGGGGAAATATTATCTGAGGATTTCTAGCAGACCAACCAAATTTGAAGAATTTAAGCAAAAATTAGGTGTTTTGGCCTTATACACCTTATAAAAAAGACATAAATTTCTAATCTTTATAAAATTAGCAAACGTACCAACAATAGCCGTACGTAACAACATAAGCTGATACATGGTGAAGCATTTTAATAGAATAAATATATCGCATTACCCGATAGAAAACAATTCGCAATTTCTTTAAAATTAGGCCTGAAGTACCTGAGTAGACCTCCAAACAATAAAGAACAATTGGCATTATTACCGCATGGACATAAACAATACAAAGCACTAGTATAAACAATACAAGTACAAATATTTAAATTTCAACAAGGTCGGTTAAAAAATTCGCCATTTATAGCGTAAATATAGTAGCGGTCGCGAGCACAAACACTAAATTTTTTGTTTAGTGTATGTTGTTATTTTATAATGGTTATGTTAGTGTAATGTTCGCGACGAAAGAACCGTACAGAACGCTAACGAAGCATTCCTTAGTGTTGTTTTCTGAACTCGGTCCATTTGTAATTTTAAAATTGCATCTCATATTTCAATAAAAAAATCGGCAGTGTACTTGCAGTTATGACAATTTCAAAACAAACGTTTTCCTAAATATTTTGCAAACAAAAAAGTCTTTTATAAAACAATATTTTTGTTAAGATTAACTGTCGAAAAATAAACAATATTCTCTTCATTTCATTGATAAAGATGTCAGTATTGATACATGGTTGCAATTCACAAAAATAATAAATAATGCGATATGTCCACAGACCTTTTAATTAGACAGATGTGCCTTCCTGCCAAAACGTCAAAGTCTATCAGTTACGAACGAATCGGAATGAACTGTCACAAGCGAAAAAAAAACAGTTTTCCGCGAAAATAATATGAACAAAAATTTAAATTAATCGATTAGTGCAAAGTTCAAAATATGTTCGCGGACAATTCATGTGACAGTTCATTCCTATTCGTCCGTAACCGATAGATTGTGGCGCTTCTAGCGGACGGCACATCTGTCTAATTTAAGGTATGTGTTATGTGCCGTGTATTTTTTTACATCCAGTTCAAGGGTTAATAACATAACTCACCCATCTTCCTTGTTATTTCCATCCCCAATTAATTGTTCTATGTCCAATGTATCATCTAAATCATCATTATTTGTCTGAGTTTTTTCCAAAATGCCCTGCACTTCCTCCTTATTCATGCCAGCATATTCAATCATGTACGAACGAGCTGGACCCTTAGCCGTGTCTTGTAAACGTTGCCGCTGATTTTTATTCAATTTCAATACCTCGTCAGAATCGTAATCATAATCCTTTTCGTCATAAACTTTGTCATCACAATCCTGAAGCGACAAAGCTATGGCCAAGTCCAAATCAGCATCGTATTCAATACCAAGTTTCTTATTTTCTGGCGAAGCTTCCGTTTTATCAGAAGTTTTTGAGGTGGAGGGTATGTTGTCTTCAATGGATGCCACTTTTGTTTGAATATCTTCTTGCTTCTCTTGTTTCTCTCCATTCACATCAACACTTTTAGATTTCTTTTTTAGATCTCTGACCAGCAGAAATCTTGTGTTCTCACTAGATGATATTTGTTTGGTTGCCTTCTGCAATGTTTCGGACTCCAATATTCCCTCTTCCGTGAATATATTTGTCAGCTCTGTATACGTCAAAGCATTATCATTTCCCATTTCCTTTTCCGCTTCTTCCAAACAGACCTGCACATCTCTTCGCTTTAACAAACGCTTCATTTGAAATGTACTGAAATCATCGCTTTGAGAAGGCAACTCATGTAAGCGACCCCATGAAGACTGTTTGCGGGTTTCCTTAATGTCCACCAAAATATCATGTCTTACATCCGCGGGAAGTTGATTGAAGTCTTTACTCCTTACGTCTATGGCCAGTATATTGGAGTTGTAAGCAATACGCGGGTTCAATTCGTCATATGAACTATCATCTGTAGACGCTGATGTGTTTGTGTAGTCGTCTGTGGAATAAAACGAGTCGTTGAGGGAATCATCCAAGCTATCATCGCCAGGTGTTTTGCTGCTCTTTTTTGAACTTTCTGGCAGGTCAGGTAATTTGAACATGTCATCAATTGAATCGTCCTTATTTTGGACTTTCTTTTTAATGGGGGATGTTAGCAGCAGCTCTGCATTTGGTCCCAAAGCCTGCATGACAACTTTTTCTTTGGCCAAAGATTGAAGTAGTAGATTCTGAATGCGATCGGCCTCACTACTAAGTTTACTACGCTGCTGCTGACGACGTGCCTTTGGAGAATCAACAAGAATTTGAATGTACTATGTAACATTCCTCATCTCCAACCTGTCACTTTTCCATAATACTTACTATTGTGTCTCTTTTAAGCTGAGGTACGCAACCATCAAAAACAAACACCGGCTTAACTCGATAATACATTAGTTTACATAGTCTGTGGAACAAGCCCAACAGATGAGCGTTGTTCAGAGCTGCTCCCTTATTGTCCTGGAAACCCTTTACCACCTGATGGAGCCATATTGATACATCTATGGAAATAATTAATATATCAGTAAATGCAAAAACACACAAAAAAATAATTTCGCAATTCTTACCCACTGCCAGAATTTTGCCCTCTAACGTTTCGACCGGCACAGGTTTACCACATGGTTCTATCAGTTTCCATAGACCAGTTACTCCCATTTTTGCCGCGGTTTATACAATATTTCATGAAATCTATTAAAATTACTCAAAATGGTTAAATTACTTCGCGTGCAGATAAAATATACAAATTCAAGTTATGGCGTTGCCATATATAATATACATATAAACAGACACCATGATACAATTTTAAAGGTAGTTTTCGAACAGTTTGATGGAGAGAGAGGCAGGCGGATATATTTGGATATGATATCCAAAAACCCTCGAGAAAAAAATGTAAATAGCTGATTGCAGTAGACTACTTTCTAATTGTATCATTGG
Source organism: Eudasyphora cyanicolor (assembly GCA_963930755.1). NCBI lineage: Eukaryota > Metazoa > Arthropoda > Insecta > Diptera > Muscidae > Eudasyphora > Eudasyphora cyanicolor. The sequence goes on along the minus strand of OZ005737.1, from coordinate 74,101,684 downwards.
TACGGCGTAAGTAACCACTCAAAACGGACGATGGTAGTCAAAAAGGCCGAATTCGTATGAATTTAAATCGTGCGAACGTTCTCAACACAAGAAGTACTGTGAAGCTCGCAATTCTGGGTGCGAATTAGTCATACGTACACGTACATGTAATTCCGATGTACGAATGCAATGCCGACATGTTTGGATTTGTATACGCTTTCTCACGTGCTCGGTTATAAAATTGAAAGAAGTATAAGGTGAATTAAATAAAAAATTAAAGAAAATGGATACTGAAAATCTTCATTATACAAATCTTGCATAATATTGAAGAAATTCGACGAATTTATCTCTTCGCTCTTTGAAGACAATAGCAAAACATTTACACTTTTTACTAATACACCCACACATCTCTCATTGTCTTCTCACGGTCTCTGTTTTGGAGACAGCAAATTCGGCAATTGTCTTGACGTAAGCAGCAATTTCGATGACGATTCGATGTAATTTGTGAAAAAAACTAAAGATAATTGCAAAAGACCGCAAACTTTTATTGTATTATAAAAGTGTATTGTCTTCATTTTGTCTGGAGGCGTACGTCACAAACAATTTTTCCCTTTTTTTTGACAACCAATACATATTCTCAATTGTCTTGTGTAAACGCAGGGTAAGTGTATTAGTAAAAAAGTGTAAATATATTGCCATTGTCTTCTGAAAACTGTCTCGTGTAAACACCGGGTTATTTACCTACACATATCAATTGTATTCTGTCTCCGATTTTTTGAAGACAGTAAATTCGGCAATTGTTTTGACGTAAAGGGCACCGCACACTGTGGATTTGTTGTACAATATCATGTTTTCTCTAATTTTGGTTTCGCCGATTGCTTGGTCCTGATTCACTCTCAGCAATTTTTCCAAGCAAGTGTTAAAGTTTGTAGGAGAGAGAAGCAGATAGCTCGTTCCGCCTGCCTCTCTCTCCAACAAACTCTGACACTTGCTTGGAAAAAATGCCGAGTGTGAATCTGGACTTGTCCTTAGTGCTGCTTCACACGAGGCAAGTTTTACCAAGCAAGTGTTAAAGTTTGTAGGAGAGAGAAGCAGATAGCTCGTTCCGCCTGCTTCTTTCTCCAACAAACTCCGACACTTGCTTGGAAAAAATGCCGAGTGTGAATCTGGACTTGTCTTTAGTGCTGCTTCACACGAGGCAGTTTTTACCAAGCAAGAGTAAACGTTTGTAGGGGAGAAAGGCAGGCGGAACACTAATCAAGCAATCAGGTCAACATCATTTTATCAAAGACAGCAACATGGTTTGCCTTACATGTGCAGTGGAATAAAGAACGAAATTTGAAATCTAACGATTCGTTCAGATTCACACGAGACTTTTTTTTTCAACGGAGGGTTTAAACGATAAAAGGCAGTGACTCTTGACCAACAACAATAATATATCAACTTTGAGTTTCTCACACTGTCAAATACACTTTCCATAATATGTTCATAAATATTTGTTTTTTTAACTGGTAGCATGTATAAAATGTCTGAGTCAAAAACATTTATATTTGAAATATGTAGTGGGAATTCGATAAGTCGTAAGCGTATAAAAATCCAAACATGTCGGCATTGCATTCGTACATCGGAATTACATGTACAGGGTCTCCCATATTCGACGGACCCATCTGGCAACGCCATAACTTTTGACAGAGATGTCAGATCACTTAATGACATACCGCGTTTGAAGCGTCAGTCCAAGCAGATTTTTACCATGGAACAATACACGCCACGCGAGCGCTCTGAAATAGTTGAAATTTGCATTCAACAGAAGAAGTCAAGTCAACGTGCTTTTAAAATATTAAAAAATGTGAGAAGTGCGCCTTCTAAGAACACCATTAAGCGTTTATACGAAAAATTTTCGACTGGTGAGGCTCTTTCTAATCCGAAGAGGCCAAATAAAAGTCGACCAAGGCGATCGGCCGAGAATATCGCTGCCGTACGAGCCAGTGTTGAGAGGTCCCCAAGAACATCCCAAAAACGCCGTTCTCAGCAGTTGGGCATGGCTCGGTCCACTTTACAACGGATTATTCGCGTTGATTTGCATTTGTTCCCGTACAAAATTCAATTGACGCAAAGATTGTTGCCTGCGGACAAGCCTCGTCGATTGGAATGGGCCCAACGAGTCCGTGGGTCCGTCGAATATGGGCAACCCTGTACATGTACGTATGACTAATTCGAACCCAGAATGCGAGCTTCACAGTACTTCTTGTGTTGAGAACGTTCGTACGTGTTCGCACGATTTAAATTCATACGAATTCGTATCCAGTGTGCGTCGGCCTTTTTGACTACCATCGTCCATTTTGAGTGGTTACTTACGCCGTATCCATGATACAATTAGAAGCTACTGCAATCAGCTATTTACAATTTTTTCTCGAGGGTGTTTTTGGATATGAAGTGTCAGATGCATCGTTGAATTAATGTGGTAGATTTTAAACTTCTATTCAATTTGTCATCTACGTTTTGACAACCAGAAACACGCGAGGTATGACAAGAGTTGATATTTTGTTGTTGTTTGGAAACTGCGACTACCTTGTAATTGTATCGTGGTCGTACCCTACTTAAGGGTACAACACTGTGGCAACTTTCTTCAATTTATGAAAATGTGGCATCTTTCTACTTTAAATATTAAATGGCGTCACTTGCATTTTTTTCAGAACCCGCTCTATTTTCTGTTATCATTGCGCAAAAGATCAAATTTGAAAATGGTAAGTATTTAGAATGAAAATTTTCTGGAAATGTATGAAAGTAATAAGTATTATTTTAGAGACCTATAATAATATCAAACCAATTAAATGTTAAAATTATTGTGCAATGCAATGCAAAAAAGAGAAAACCCTATACCTATATTAACAGGCGTCAGCAAAAGACGAATGGGGCAACATATGAAAACTATCAGCGAAATAAACATCCTCAAATAAAAACTCGCCGACAATTACAAATGGAAACAGATCTTCTTAAGGAAGAAATATGTACGTATATTGAAATTGCAACTGGAAGTAATGAGAACAAGAATATCGATGACAACAGCCATTTCAACCACCCAAACAATAATTTCGGAATCGGAATTATTACCTCCAACACCGCAAACGCCACAACAATATTATAACCAACATACTTATCCCCAATACATCCCAGTACAGCAGGTACCGCAAAATATGCAATATGAAACTCACTCCTTGTTAGATTAAGTGGATCTTTGTTCAACAGAAAGTACAATTGATCGCGCCACTGCAATAGCTTCAACCACGACGTATAATCAGAACGGCCGTTTCTACAATGAATACCACAGAATCGACAACACCCATGAATACAATTATGTTATCACGGGCACCACCTATAATGACTGAACAATAGTCACTCCTTCATTGGTACCACCCACCACCATACATTAAATATTTTAGTCTTATAAGGTTATGAACTGTTGTTTGTTTATTTTAAATTATTTTCTTTTATTAAAAAAAAATTAAGTAAATAATATGAAGTTATAAACCTTATTTTGCTAGGAATTGGTTTAAGAAAACTAATGTTACTTGGTGGGTTAATAAAAAAAAGATTGCCCGGATGTAGTTTCCGAGTTTCACTCTACTCTCATATTAAGAACCCACTGAAAAAAAAGAAAATTTGTTGATGAAAAAAATATTTATACATTTTCCAATTGCATTACCCAGTAATGACATTACATTTAGTAAAAAATAATACTGATTGATATTGACATCAATAAGTACTTATGTATGTATACAATACAATATACGAACACAGTACAGTAAAATATACAAAAATCGCCCTTATTCCAGTTGGCGTCGTCATATCTATGAAGTTCTTGCTTTTTCATCTTTACGCCAAAACGAATGATTTTGGTATTCATGAACTAACAAAAACCCTTTTTATTTATGAAGTCGTCAATCTAAACAGTGTCGACTAAGAATCGACAATGTCAACTGGAATTTTCGTAAGCTTATTCTACAATTAAAAGCATGAGCTTATAGTTAGCGTACACATTTAACATTATCAAGAAGGTTTCGTTTTAATTTTTCTATTATTGTTACACAAGCATAGATTCTCAACTCTTTTTCAAGCATGATGCTTGTATTGGTAAGCTTATTATAGTATTAATCTCAAGTCATTTGGTATGTTGGGTAGTCATTTGGTAATGTTAGTGGCGATGATATTTCATAGATATTCGAAAATAATTTGTCAGAAAACATCGTTTGGGCTAAAGTGCAGTTTATAGAGGTCAGCTCAGAAATCAAAATTTTTTTCACCACCCCTTCAAAATGACCCTAAAACAACAAAAAGGAGGTCAAAATTTGTCGGACGGACCCATGGGGCCCTCAAGACCCAAAAAATGGACCCGGTCCCGGACAGGGTCAATATTATACTCAAATTAAAGGAAATTGTCCGTAGATTCCAAATATGCCAACAAAGCGCCCTATGGGAAAGGCCCTTGAAAAATGACCCTTGGGTCCATATAACATGCGACCCCTCAAATTAAAGGAAATAATCCGTAGATTACAAATATGCAAGAATAAACTTCAAACGCCCTCTGGGAAATGCCCTAGAGGGCCTTGAAAAATTACCCTTGGTCCATATAGCATACGAACCCTCAAATTAAAGGACATTTTCCGTACATTACGAATATGCAAGAATTAACTTCAAGCGCTTTCTAGGGAAGGCCTTAACGGGCCCTCGAAAGTGGACATTAAAATATTTTACTTGGCAAAAATTTAATTAGACGTAAAAAAAATCCCCTGCGGCGCTTTTCCAAACAGAAAACAAAAACAAATACAACCATTCATAATTATACATTTTCATTGCTAAGTTTCCATTTGTCCAACTTTTATTTTCGCATGGGACGGAGTTTTCTTTTTTGAAATTGTACATAATTTATTTAAATATATTAAATAATTTTTTTTTGTTATATTATTCCATAAAAATCGTTCATTTATTTAAAAAGGATAGTACAAAACATTACTTTACAATTTTATAGCGTTATTGGTAAATTTACTTTTGTCCAACTTTTAGTTTTGCATGGATAACATTTTGCATGCATAAACATTTTCAAGTTTATTCTTACACATTCGTAATGTACGGAAAATTTCCTTTAATTTGAGGGGTCGCATGCTATATGGACCCAAGGGTAATTTTTCAAGGCCCTCTAGGGCCTTTCCTAGAGGACGTTTTTGGGCATATTTGGAATCTACGGACAATTTCCTTTAATTTGAGTATAATATTGACCCTGTCCGGGACCATATTTTGGGTCTTGAGGGCCCCATGGGTCCGTCCGACAAATTTTTACCTCATTTTTGTGTTTTTGGGGTCATTTTGAACGGGTGGTACAATTTTTTTTTTTCTGAGCTGACCTCGATAAACTGCATTTTTTCCGATTTAAAAATACATTCACTAGAAAAAAGAAAACACCAAACAAAACATGCTCTTTCCACATCAGTGCAGTGCTATGCAAATATTCCAAGTTCATACAAGAATGCAAAACATGTGAAGTCTGTACAAAAACGGATAATTATGAAAATTATAATTAAAAAATATTGACATTTAAGCGGAACAAAAAAATCATTCCCGTATTCGCAGAGAAAATTTTTATAAAATACTCTATGTTAAACAGTTAAAAATAATGTTCTTCCTTCTGAAAACTTTTTGGAACTGGACTTGGCATATTTGCATGTTTTGCTAACGATATGTCATTTTAAATTATTTCGAAGCGATACAAAAATGTTGATATGAACAAGTCTTAATATATTAATAAGAAATATTTACATACATATGTACATTTTATTATAATTAATTTTGGTAAATTCTATTACATTAAAAATGTTTTTTTTTAAATTCTGTTGTTCATTTGAAGTAACTGCTAATTCTTTTCAGATATTGCAATTTTCAGAAAGTTTACAACTTTATTAAAAATAAAAATATTTCAATTACGTTACAATTGTGAAAAAGGCTTGTAAATGCTGTAGATTTTGAATCGTTCAAACTCCTGTATCGATTAAATGTTAAATTTCGAATTTAAATTTGATATTAATATATATATTTTTAAATACCTTTGTAACAGGTCGCGAGTGAATCTGTTTATGCAAATTAGAGGAATAAAAATCATCTGCAGTAAAAATATTCGAACGATGTCATTGGATTTCATGTCTAAGCAAATTTATTGTAATGTAAATATATGTATCTTAATTTTTGCAACTCTTATGAATAAAACATCACATACTGTGTTTTCGTTTGTTTTGGTCTTTAAATCGTTATTGATTTGTAACTAGGATATTCCCCTGCATAAGAACATCTTTGTCTCTATAATATTGCAGAATTCTAAATTTTTTTTATGTCTAATACAATTACTTGACAGCTCAGCTCCTTGTATTGCGAGATCGTGGTAGCTACACCAATCATTCAGCAAGGTTCAGCTTTAAAACACCAGCTCTAAAAGGCCTAGCTTCTCCCAAACGAAAAATAAGTATCCCCCACTTCTGGTATTTCAACTCAAAAACAACCACGCCAGTTAGCGACTTTTTAGCCATTTATTTTTTTTTCATCTCTTATTTCTAAAAGTAGTGCGGCACACAACTAGCCTATATCTTACAATTAAACATGTCCGGTTAATTCCAGACCTACGTAATAAAACACACATCATACACAGTAAAACAAAACAATTAATACAAAATAGTGCCCAAAAATTCAGGAATACAAAGGGCAAAAATTAAAAAACTTATTAATATATAATACTTAAAAGCTAAAACTTAATATGAACTTAAAAACTAAAATATAAAACTATTTACAATATTTACAACATATATATATACAAGAAGTCATTGTGCCGTACTAAACACGGTATTCGCCAGATCGTAAGATCTATGTCTCCTGTTGTAACACGGCGAGGGCAGGTGTCTCGCGGAAAGTAATCCGCTATCGGCATCATTACGGAGCAGCGAGTCCGCTATCAAACGGTTATCCAGGCCATGACAACTCCGCAGAAAATTAAGGGCTTTGTTAACCATGTGTACGTCTATTCTGTCGCACGCAATCCTACCATAGATCTCCTCACAAGAACGTGTCATCCTCACGGGTCGTCTGGTCAAGACCCAAGCAGGATCGGAGGACACGACGTTCCCATCTCCTAAGCCTCTACATCTGATCTGACGATATGTGAAACCAGACAGGAAAGGCGTAGGAGATGATCGGTCTTATCACCTGCGTATAGATTAGGAGTCTGACCCTAGTGGACAGACCCCCTCTCATGCGAAGCACCTTATGGTAGGCAAAAACACGCGCTTGGCCTTCGCTAGGGTGTAGTCGATATGCCTAAAGAATTCCATCCTGCCCTGAAAGACGACTCCTAAGTATCACAATCTATCAGAGGAGACAACGCGTCCACCACCAATCTCCAGCGTCGGCTCGAAGGCCCTGAAGTTGGGGTAGACGGTGCCAGGCCTGCCCCTAAAGACAACGGCGCAACACTTGGCGACGTTCAACGTCAACCTCCACCTAGCAAAATACTCGTCTAACCACACGAGGTACAAATTAAGCTTCCCATTAAGGGTACTAGCCCATGGACCAGAATGGGGGACCCTGTACCCGGTCCGCCAACATCTCAGCCCTGCGCCAGTCATCACAGCCACGCGCGCCATCCGGACCAGCAAGGACACCCACTGGCAAGACACTCTAACAGCAAGACCGGCAACACGCCTAACTCGCCGTATGTACTATTATCAACTCTAATACAGCGATGGGCAACAGCACTACCCGGGGTTTTTCCTCTCACGTGTACATGAGCACACTCATTGAGTTCACTATCATTCAGTCGCGCTTGGGCATTCGATTGACGAGGTTGTGTCGTCGCTTGTTGCTTAGCATACATACTTCAAGTATAGGAATAAAGTTTAGTATGTATTGTATTTTTACCGAAGAATTTCTAAATACAAGTTAAAATTATTTATTATGTTACTGCAGAAATGTATATATTATTTTCTTTTTGTCAAAATTAAATAAAGTAACGAGTTTTTTAAAATAATTTAAAATGTATATATTATTATCTTTTAAAGATTTTTTAATAAAATTTGTATAAACACCTAAATATACTAACCCAAAAAAAGGTTGGACACTCGAAAACGGTTAATAGCATAAATAAAGAATATGGCTTAATCAATACGAGTATGCAGATCTTTTATTCGAAAATTTGGATTGATTACTTTACGTAGCATAATAAATATGTATGTGGCTAATCATAACATATTTAAAGATCGATTTCTCTATGTACGCGTATAATAACACCAAATCTACTTAATGATGTTCGTTGTCCTCTTTAGGAAAATGCAAATACCATTTCTCGCAGTGCATAAAGTGAGTGTTAACACTTCTCACAAATACATAAACATTTTGTAGAAGTATTGGGTGGCCAAATATATGTTAGGAAAATGCAAATACCATTTCTCGCAGTGCATAAAGAGAGTGTTAACACTTCTCACAAATACATAAACATTTTGTAGAAGTATTGGGTGGCCATCGCTGCTCTTATACCACCTAGGTACCCCTCAAGGCGACCCTGCTCAAAAACACGTATTGAATCCCGTATTATAACATCAATATTTCGAATGTCGGCACTGAGAACGACATGGCGTTCAGGATCGCCAGACCTGCGCATGATACGGGTCAATCTACTGCGCTCCCGCATTAACCGGGGGATATTGCCCAGGGTCCCATCGCGGACAGGCCCCGGCGTAGATGACCTCTGAAACGACGGACGTTCATCCGGCCAAAGTCGAGAATGGTCCATCCAGCGCATGCCTCCATTCCACCGCCAACCAGATCCACAAGGATCACCCTGTGATCCGACTCGTAATCGATCGTCACCGACAAGTCACTGCCACCCACACCTGGCGGGCGCAGAAAAAAGTCGATGAACGACCCGGACGATCCATTCGGCCTATCAGCCGGAATGACGGCGAAGTGGGGACAATTCCGCAGGAAGCCATCTAAAATACGCCCTCTTGAATCTGCCACGTCGCCACCTCAGCACGGGTGTTTGGCGTTCAGATCAGCGCCAATGAGATTCTCGCCATCCTCATACAGGGAAAACACAGGCCCTAAATCGCCTATAAGAAAGGGGTTCGTAGGACGCAAATATAAGGAAACAAAAGTTATAGGGGTACCTTCACCCCTCCAAGCACTGACGGCACATGACCAGAGTATGAAGCCGCCGAGCCGCCGCCGACCTCTTTTCATCAGCCGAAGCCGCCGCCGATCTTTGCGGCTAAAATCGGCCGAAACACATCCGCCGTTCCATAGAAAAACTTTAAAATATGGATAGATACAATTTACATTTTTGATAAGCAAATAGCTATATTAGCAGATATATCGTCCCCTTAATAGAAGAATAATGTGTACGCATATACACTATTATTTTTTATTGCATGCTAAGAATCTACGCAATTGGTTCTATATCTGGTGAAATTCTACTTCAACAAATTGGGTTATTGGGTATTTGAAATTGTTCGTTAATAAATAATAGCTTTGTTCCTTTACCTACTACAAGTTACTAGTTTTACCATTTTTACCAGTTTTACTCCAAAAAGCGTTTTTTTACTCAAAAAACTAGTAAAAATAGTAGACAAATTTAAGAGAGAACTTTCAAAATGGGTTTCTCTTGTACTACTTTTTTACTACACTCAAAGAATTTTGTGAGTATCATTAGCAAAAATGTTTGTTGTTTCAACGGTCTGTGTCTGCTGAAAAAGGGAAAGCAGACTTCGTCTGTTATTTTAGCAACCCTATGGTTGTTATTCTAGCACACAAATTTGCCTGCTACTATAGCAAACTAAAACAGTCGTTTTAACAAATAATTTTCGAACTGTGAAATCTGTATGTACGCTTGATCTAAAAATATAAATGAAAAAGAAATCATTTAGTAAAATTGAATAGCAATAGGAGTATCTACAAACAATACTTACCGGTCACTGGCATTAACAATTATCTTCTTTTTTCCGAAGGATAAATATGAAGAACATAAATCGTACGACATCGACGCGAACCCTGTCAATGTTGGCCAATGTGTTGGGTTCAACCTATAGACACGGTAATTGTACATGTCCAGAGCCAAATCATTGGGCAAAATTATCTTATCCATGGATTACATCCAAATTAGACTACATTATTGCGAGTTTTTTTGGAGCCAAAATTTGCTTCGTGACTTGGATATTAGCGACCATCGTTGGAGCATATGGAGTAAAAAATCAATGTTGCCATTTCGTTAAACGGAACACAAAAAGGAAAAAAGAAAATACGTACGTGTTGTTGCAGGTATTTTCATTAGCGTCACTCTTCCAAGAGGTGTATGCGATTTGGAAAAGTGGACAAGGAAATAAATTGCTAGTCCATCGCTTTCACAAGTTCTCTGTATGGACAGCATATATTTGCTATGAAATTGAAGTTCATCTTTTGTAGCCGTATTTAAGTATAGGGCTTTAATAGGACACTGCTTGCTGAGAATCGTGAAAGCAACAAGAAATAAGCCTTTCACAAACATAGTGAATTTAATTTGCAATTTGTGTACGCTTACCTGTTGCGACTTGATAAATTTATAACGCGGTTCTTTATGTGCCACATCCCTTATGAATTTCATTAAGAAATCGTAAACACACATCCACCGTTCAATATTTTCAGTCCTGTGTCTTCTATCCTCCAAGGCATAAACAATTTCGCCTTTTCGGGAAATATTAAACCGACTTCTTTCTTTAGCCCTTTGTAAGCGTGGTCGAAGCTGTCCCCCGGAATAGTTTTACTCATTAAAATCATTTGCATTATCTTCTTTGATGGATGTGATCTCTTTGATAAAATGATTTCTTTACTACGCCAGCGGGATGCCTTTGTAATGCGAATTAACAAACAGAACGAAAATTTCAATTTTATTTGGCGTCAATTACACTTCAAAGGGTGCTACTTAAATAGCCGAAGTCGGCGCACGATGTCTGTCAAAGAGGACTACTCTTGAATGCATATTACGTCTGTCAATATTTTTGATATGCGATTTAAACATTTAATATGAGATTTTGTCATCAGCACAAATATGAATATATGTATAACTTATCGCAAGCACATTTGAATGGAAACAATTGATTTCAATTGCAAGGAATATAAATTAAACGCCGCTTCTTTTTTTAATTTCTGTTTTCCGTAAGTGTAGATTCACACGAGACAATTTTTTCCAAGCAAGTGTCAAAATATGTAGGATAGAGAGGCAGGCGGAAAAAAATCTCTGCCTCTCTCTCCGGCAAACTATAACACTTGCTTGGAAAAAATTGTCTAATGTGAATCAGGACTAATGAAGCATGTCTATGTCCCGATTCACGCGAGGCAATTCGGTGTTTGTAGAAGATAAAGGCAGCAAAGTGCGAATAAAACACACAAAGCGGTTTGCCAGTACAAGAATCTACTTTCCCCATTATCTTCCACATGCCTCTCTCCATCAAACACCGAATTGCCTTGGAAAACTACCGCGTGTGTTGATGGGGTTTATGTTCTTCCCGCTTTACACGAGGCAATTTTATCAGCAGCTTAACGATGTTTGTGGGGTGGCAGTTGGAAAGGGAGGGGAAAAACCTCCTTGGAATCAATCGGTCGTTTTGGTTTTTCATTCGCAATTTGAAACAACAACAATACAATTAGGAATAGCCGTGGGAACGCAAATGCAAGTTCAAAAGAGAATATAAAAATCGCCCCGCGTAAATCGGGACTTTCCATTTCAAACCGAAAATTTCAGAGGTATTTGCCGTCCTGTGTTTTTGCATACACAAGACTTAAGCTGAGTATAGACGATTGCCAGATCGGCAAACGTTATCAACCCTGTTAAAGTGCTGCAAATATACGGGCAATGTCAGATTGTTAGGCAAATGTGAATTGACAGTTCAGACGATTGCAAGAAAACATTACAATTTCATATATTTACAATATATTTTGTAAATATCTATATGCAGGATTGCCAATAAAAATACATTATAGACAGTGTTGCAGATAAAATGATTTTCTGGCAATGGCGCCATTGTCACATGCATAAACTTCGAACATATAACAATCAGCAAATTATCTCGCAATGACTTTTCTGCTAACGTTGCAAAACAAAAATTGTATGTTCACACGGTTGTAAATTCACAGGGTTGCATTTTCCGCCATTTTTCTGGCAATGTTGTCCGATCTGCAAATCGTCTGTACTTACCTTTAGTCCTGAATCCACGAGACAATTTTTTCCAAGCAAGTGACCAAATTTGTAGGAGAGAGAGGCTGGCGGAAAGAGCTCTCTGCCACTCTCTCCAACAAACGTTGACACTTGCTTGAAAAAAATTGCCTTGTGTGAATCAGGACTTAACCATTTTTACAAATCGCACTGAAAATATTAATGTTTAGCTTTGGGTTCATTAAAATATAAAATATTAGAAAGTAAAATCTAAACGCAATAGATTAATTTTAATTGTATGTCCGGTACTTAGATTTTGAAATCGCTCTATTTCCACGTCAAATCATATTCGTTATCGATTTGTGTTTTACTTTTTGCAGTTTTATTCGACTGCTACCTATTTCCAATATTTATAAAATCCAATGAAAAAATAAAAATATTGAGAACCGTAACTCGGAAAATAGATATCGCCGACAAATTATTTAATTTTTTCAAAATATATTTTTTCTCAGCGCACGAATGACCTTAACCTTTTTGATTTTCAATGATAGTTGAACTTTATCTGTAAATTATTGTAACTTTTGTCTTATTTTCACATATGTTGATTAACAGCAAACATTTTCAGCAAACTGCAAATTTTTCAGCAGTGCGTTTGCTAATGCAAAACTGCAAACTTTTTGCTATTACAGCAGAAAATTTGCTGTGTTAGCAGATAAAATGTTTGCTGAAAATTAGCAGACGTTGTTATTAACAGCAAACTTTACTTTTTTTTTTGGGTGTAGTGTTTACTCGACAAATTTTTCCGAGTAAAAGTAGTAGCTTTCAAAATACATTAAAACTTCAAATAGAAGAAATTTTTCTGTGCTTGCTATTTTTAACAGATTTCCGTTCCCGTACTTTTTCAAAATATATTTACTCAGAGAGAATTTTGAATTATTTCTCTTTTGCTAGTTTTACTATTAAAAAAGTAAATGAACAAATCTACTAATATCGAGTTTCAATTTCACAAAAACTTCAAATATGATTTTCTCGAAACGACAAATAAATTATACACTATTCATTTATTGGGCGGACGATATGGAAGTGAGTGATTTTCGTTTTGATTCGTTTATTGTCACAAGCGGGAGCATATCATGTCTTAAAAATCATAATATTGATAGTAATAGAAAAATAATTATAAAAATTAATAGCCAATAAATAGTCAAGCTCGAGCTTGACTATTTATTGGCTATTAATTCATATCAAAAAGGTCGAATAAAAACAAATTCTAAAATTATAAAAATTCTTTTTTAAAGGTTATTATTTTTTATTTATTACTAGATTATGTTCATATAGAGATAAAAATATTTTCGGAAAAAGAATCAATGGAGTATTAAAGAATAGTATAGCATATAAATTAATACCTCCATTCTAAAGAACCAATCAAGTTAAGCTCAAAACAGTAGAGGTCATTCTATTTAAACCACAAGGTAATTAAACACAACTTTAAAATTGCACTAAAACGTCGATTCGCCTCTCCTGGAAAAAAACCTGTTTCGACTTAAGCTATGTATAGACGAATGGCGGAAAATGGCGCCATTGTCAGAAAAAAATTTTATTGGCCTCTGTCTATAAAATATTTTTATTGGCAATCCTGCATATAAATATTTACAAAATATATTTTAAATATATGAAATTGTAAGGTTTTCTTGCAATTTTCTTCACCTTTGCCTAACAATCTGTCATTGTCCGTACATTTGCGGCACAGGGTTGATAAAGTTGTCCGATCTGACATTCGTCTATACATAAATACTTTGAAAATAGAATAGAATCATAGAGCCCCCTAGCGGCATGGAATCGATGATTTGTTCACCTCACAATATATTACAATTACCTTTAAAACATCTATTATTTAAGAATAAATACCAGAGCTTAACTTTTCAGCTATTATTTTAAATGTTAAAATGTCTATCATAGAGCCGCCGTATGTCAATTTTATGTCGGCTTAGCCGACTAGCCGCCGCCGCCGATCTATTTTGGCTCGGCTTCATTCTCTGCACATGACTCCACACCTCCTGTGTCTAGAAAAACCCTCTCACTCCTTATAGTGTCCCTTATCAACACCGCGGTACCACCGCTTCTGCGGCCCACGCGATCCTGCCTATACATCCTGAACCCGTTCATAGCGAACGTGTGCTGGGACGAGAACCTATGCTCAGCCAGCAGCAAAACGTCAGGGGAATACCTCCCCACGAACAATGCAAGAAACTGTCTACTACTTAAGGAGACGATGGAATTGACATTGATAAATACGCATCGCAACATCCTAGATACCGTGCAGGTGTATCACCAGTCCCATGAGGGCGGAGGCCCTTCCTCCTCAGTCAATTACCTAAACCTGGAAACGAACTGACCTACACCATTATAGAGCTCTAGAAAGCCCTTCCCAAAGAGAGACTTGCAGTCCTCAGTAAGCGCGTTGTCGCAAGCTAAAGTCCCCTTAATCGGGGGAGCACTGGGTGCTGGTACACTACCGGCGGCCGGAACGGCCCTGGAGCGGGCACCTAAAGCCGCGGGCACCTAAAACATTGGATCCAGTCTATAAACGCTGCCAATCTCCGTGTCCTTGGACAAGCGGAGAATACACTTGTCCTCAGACAAGTTCACCGCACTAACCACATTGACCCTAAAGTCAACCCGGGTCTCAAGGTAATCCCTCACCTCATCCACGTTAAACTCCCCGGAAAGGCCCTCCGCCACCACCGAATAAGGCAACAGCGCCCTTGGTGTGTGTGTGGAATTTGTAACCCTTCTCGGACAAAATCTCCTTCACCCTAGAAAAGTTCTCTAGTCCCTTAAGACGCAAAGACAAAACAGATTTTCTTACCATGTTTATAGCGAAGTCATCATGGCCTAGAGTCCGCAGCAGCAGCGTAGATATGACACGCACCCCAACATCATAGAGGGTGATAGCCGGGAGCGATTTGCCACCACAAGCCGAAGTGCCAGCCCCACCAGATACAGAGGCAGGAGGATTTCCAGTCGTAGATGGAGGAGCCACCTTAGGAGAAGTACTGGTAGAGCCACTCGTATTATTCTTAGTCAAAGTAGATGCAACGGCCTGCAACGTCTTCGGAATGGCACCTTTGCCACGTTGTGCTTTGGATGTGGATGGTGACTCCGCATCATTCATCTTCTTAGGTTTATTCGTGGCAACTTTGCCATGTTGAACGTTGGATGTGCCCGGCGGTGGCAGATCATTCATCTTGTTGCTTGCAGATGCTTCATCTGCCCAATTAGTTGTTAACGGACCCACAGGGGTCTCGTCCATCGCCTCATCCGGCGGAAGTTGATGTTCGTCGTCGAGAATTGACCCTGTGTATCTGGCCAATTTCACGAACAGCGTTCTGTTCTTCAACTCTAGGAACTGGTTACTTCGCCTCGAGCTTGAGCTTATCGTATGTCGATTCGCCATCACTGTGGCCATTCTTCTTTCGTCGTTTTCGCTTTTTGCGCTCACCGTCGTTAACGGTCAAAGTGCTACAGTCGGATAATTTTGCATCAGCTCGTTGCTCATTCCTCTAGGCTTATTGGCGAGAGCCGGAGTACAATCTTTCTAGCAGTGGAGGTTTCAGGCCGGTGAAAGGAGCCTTCTGAACGCCTGACGCCCCAAAGTGGTAGATGGGGTCGTCAGGTGTCTTTACAGACGTAGACGAGCCACTAGGCCCGTTAATAGTTAAACCACCACCAAAAATGGGCTGGTGGACGAAACCCTCAGGTTTCTGGTGTTCCAATTTTGACGCCCCAAAATGATATGTGGGGTCGTCAGATGTCTTGAGTGGTGTTACCGAGCCTCCAGGCCCTTGAACAAATATTGCGGGTAAACCCGTGTTAAAAACGGGTTGATCAACTGAGTTTCCACCTCCAATCGAATAAATC
Organism: Eudasyphora cyanicolor; assembly: GCA_963930755.1. Classification (NCBI taxonomy): domain Eukaryota; kingdom Metazoa; phylum Arthropoda; class Insecta; order Diptera; family Muscidae; genus Eudasyphora; species Eudasyphora cyanicolor. The sequence goes on along the minus strand of OZ005737.1, from coordinate 74,085,567 downwards.
TTCTTAAGGCAACTTTCTTCTAAAATGTTGCCTCCCTTCTCGACAGCAATCGTGTTGCCACTTTTCACACAACAAGACTTTTTCACTTATTTTTTATTGAACACTTCACTTAGCACTGAAAAACCACGTCAAGTAAGGGCATATCTTAAATGCCGGTGAATGCGTCCGGCGTCTGTCAAAGTGTTGTTGTATGTACAGAAAACAATAGGATGAAATTTGAGTTTGAAAGACGCCGGACGTATTCATTGGTATTTAAGAGATACCCTAATGTATTTGCCACCACAGCTCATACGAAGAGAACAGGGCCGTGCGCAGGATTTTGTTTTGTGGGGTTTTCACATATGGTACCCAACTTTTTTTATTAAAAATCAGTGGTTGTTATTTTTAATGCATATACATATATTTATAGTGATTACCATTAAAAAATACTTAGGTAATATTTTCATTAAGAATTGTATTAATTTAAATCATATATTAATTGTATTAAGGTTTTAATAAATTGACACGACGAGGCGAAATAAAAAATTCGTATAATACTGCGTTAACATCTACTGGAATGTCTCGATGAATATTCAACGAAGCCAATCCATTTAAACGATTTTCAGTCATAGTTGACCGCAAGTAATTTTTCAGCCGACGCAATGTTGAAAAAGAGCGTTCGTTTGTCGTTGTTGTCACAGGTAACACCGCCAACACTGTCAATATTTTGTGAACGTTTGGAAATGCATCTATGTTATATATATCAATCTAATCTAAATCTTGATTAAAACTTTGAAGAACGCGACTTAAACTTGAAAATCCAATGTTTAAAAGCCATAAACTGAAATGCAGAAGTTGTAGGTTTCTGATCTGACCAGATGGTGTAGATGCATTCCAAAGCCTCGATAACGGCTACTTGTAGGTGAAGATATATTTCAACAGACTCATGTTGTTAGAAATTTCTTCTTGAAGAGCTATTTGCCTTTTAGGATATTTTAAAAAGTGGTATATGGTTTGGATAGTGCCGAGACAATTTCTTATTGGGACTACTTTGCATGCGTAACTTACAACCAAGTTGAAGCTGTGAGCTACACAATGTGAATACAGTGCTAAGCTGTACTTTTCTTGGACATATGCTTGCGCCCCATGAAATTCTCCGTTCATTGCTCTTGCGCCGTCATAGCATTGCCCAAATAAATACTTAAATCAATACCATAAGTTTCGAGGAAATGTAGAATAACATCAGCCAAACATTTTCCATCGAACCGTTTTGTTGGGACGAAACTCAAAAAATCTTCGCAAATTTTATATCGCCTATCGTTTTCGTTAAGGTACCGGATACACATTGAAACTTGCTCAACCCCTGAAATATCAGCTAATTCGTCCGTCATTACGGTGAAAGCTTTGGATTTATTGATTCTCTTAATAAGTTGTCGGTGTATAAGAGTGTGACAACTTGATCTCAATGCCAAAGTGTGACTTATAATTTCATTTTGAACTCGATTGCTTATATACATTGCGTTTCGTGGTGAAATTTGAATCCTTGCCCGATACCTTAGCAAGGCTCTAAAATTGCCTTCATTTTGAATAGTTTCATTTGGTATTCGTCATCCTCCTCAATTCTTTGCCTTTTATTTAAATATTGTCGACAGACAGAATCACTTCTCCGCGATTTAAAATTGAATGTCAAGTGTTCACCGCACTTATTTAAATTGAACTAAACGTTAGTATTGTGTATGTTTACAATGTGTAAATGTACAATGCGCTTGGGCATACACAATGAAATCAACAATATGGTACTACCTATTCCTACTGTCTTTAACGCTGCTCTAATTGTATATTTACTACAAACCGGTAAATTCTTAACAATAATTGGCGCGAATAATAAATTTAAAATATTATGATTTTATTCAATAATTTAATAGTTTTGTGCTATTTTCAACTAAAATGTCTGGTTCATTAAAAAACTGTTACAAATGTTCTGATTATTTTTGTCTGAAAAATATATTTATATATTATTGAATAATTTTATTATTATTATGTAATTTTTTTAAAATATATTCACAGGATGAACTTCGTAATGGAATCCAAATATAGATTTTTCTGTAAGATAAATTATACTATTTTGCCGTAAACGATATTTGTCATCATCTACTACAAATCTGTTACAGCAATTTTCTGAAGTGTACAGTTTTCTGAATGTTAAGGTCACAAATGTGTAGCACATTTGCGATTTCTTAGTCGTACAACTTTTTAATTTAAAAGGATGTAATTTTTGAGATAAAACTTAAAAGTAGTAAAAATTTCCAGAGTACAGCCTTTGAAATAAAGCACACATTTGCAGTTTCTGTCGTGTACAACTTTTTAATTTAAAAGGAGGTAATTTTTGAGATAAAGCTCTAAAAACAGTTAAATTTTCCAGATAGTATACAACAACTTTAAAGTAAACAACGGTTACATTTTTAGTCTTTGATTTACTTTTTGGAACAGGAAAAACATTTTAACCGTTAAAATCAGTAGTAAACATTTTTAATTCCAAATCGTTTTGGGGTGGGGTTTGAAATTGAAGGAAAATTTATTGAGGAATATAAATCCATGTCTGCATCAGAGGCAAAAGAAAGGTGCATTTCTTTATTAAACAAAAGTAATCAAAATTATGGTACGTAATTTTTTGAACTTGCTTACTTTTAACATCAGATCTCTTGTCGAAAAGAGTAGTAGAATAGAATTATTAAATTTATTAAAAAGAAATTATATTGATATTGCATTCATACAGGAAACCCACATTAGAATTAATCACAGGATTTATCTGGATGATTACACATTTTTAAGAGATAGCAGTCCATTAGGAGTTGGAATTATCAAATCATTTAATTTTTCAATAATAAAAATTCGCAATTTATATTTTCCAAATATTTTCCTTCGTATTAAACTTATTATACATGGCATTGGAAAGAAGTTTCTTTTCGGATCAGTCTATTTTCCGTGTAACTCTACAAATCATATAATTTACAACGGCCTTTCAGATTTATGTGACTTAGTTCTGGATTAGATATATTATGATTTATTGGGGGTGATCTCAATGCCAGACACACATCTTAGGGAGATACGTTGAATAATATCAATTGAAATAGTCTTTTCAATTGGCTACAACATTATTCACTAAATCTTATTCGAATCTCCAATTCAACCCCTACTTTCCCAACAACTCTTCCTATTTAGACCATTTTCTTATAAGCCCAAATTAGATAAATAATGCCCAAAGCAACTTTACAATTTCAGATCTTCCAACATTTTCAGATCATATTTCCATTCTTTTAAAATTTCAATTGGAAAATTTTGAAATATTTAAGAGAAATGTATTATTTGTAAGAAATAATACATTTATTTCTTACAAAAATACAAATTGGATTGATTTTTAGGCAGATTTTCGTAATAAATTGATTGATATTTTTCCAAATTGCAATGAAAACTTATGTAATGAGGATATAGACTCTTTTATTACTAAATTTTCAGATTTGTTGAATTTAACTTGTTTAAATCATTCGGAACAAATAACAAGACAAAAAGAAAAATTTTTGTTTCAGAGGATATCAAGTCCCTTTATAAGACCAAATACAGATGGCAAAAACAGAACTTTTAACAGACACAATCACGAGTACATTTTATTATCGAAACAAATTCAATTGCTAAATATTATTATTAAAGAAAAAGTAGAAAAAGAGCAGAATGAATTCTTCAGTAAAAAATTGAGTACAATAGTTCCTGCACCTAAAGCACACAAAGAAATATATAAATTCTAGGTCTTAAAAAAAAAATTGGACTCGTAATCGATTGTCACCGACAAGTCACGTGCGCAGAAAAAAGTCGATGAACGACCCGGACGATCCATTCGGCCTATTTGGCCTATCAGCCGGAATGAGGGCGAAGTGGGGACAGTTCGACAGGAAGCCATCCAAAATACTGCCACGTCGCCACCTCAGGACGGGTGTTTTGGCGTTAAGATCAGCGCCAATGAAATTCTCGCCATCCTCATAGAGGGAAAATACAGGCCCTAAATCGCCTATAAGAAAGGGGTTCGCAGGACGGAAATATAAGGACACAAAAGTTATAGGGGTACCATCACCCCTCCAAGCACAGACGGCACATGACTCGACACCTCCAGTGTCTAGAAAAACCCTCTCACTCCTTATAGTGTCCCTTATCAACACCGCAGTACCACCGCCCCCCACGCGATCCTGCCTATACATCCTGAACCCGTTCATAGCGAACGTGTGCTGGGACGAGAACCTATGCTCAGCCAGCAGCAAAACGTCAGGGGAATACTTCCCCACGAACAAAGCAAGGAAATGTCTACTACTTAAGGAGACGATGGAATTGACATTGATAAATACGCATCGCAACATCCTAGATACCGTGCAGGTGCATCACCAGTCCTATAAGGGCGGAGGCCCTTCCTCCTCAGCCAATTCCCTAAACCTGGAAACGAACTGACCTACACCATTATAGAGCTCTAGAAAGTCCTTCCCAAAGAGAGACTTGCAGTTCTCAGTAAGCGCGTTGTCGGAAGCTAAAGTCCCCTCAATCAGGGGAGCACTGGGTGCAGTTACACTCTCACGAACACGCGAAGCCTCCTTCCTCCTATCCCTCTCGTCTATAATGGCGACCCTCTTCGAACATTCAAGGGAGCTAGCATCATGCCCTGGGACCCGCAATTAACGCAGCCAACGACTGCTCTCGGCGTCTGCACAGATTTTCCGTCAACCTGGTCTGAAGGAGCGACCTCGGAGTCCCCCAATGGGATCGTGTATTTGGCGACTGACCGCACTTTACACAGCGGTAAGGCATGCCGCAGTTAGCGGAGACATGCCCATACGCTGGCAATTAAAACATTGGAACACGTCGCGGCCCCTGTCATTTCTAAACCGGACCTTGCAGTGGAGCATCCGATCCAGCCTATAAACGCTGCCAATCTCCGTGTCCTTGGAAAACCGGAGAAGCCACTTGTCCTCAGACAAGTTCACCGCACTAACCACATTGACCCTAAAGCCAACCCGGGTCTCAAGGTAATCCCTCACCTCATCCACGCTAAACTCCCCGGAAAGGCCCTCCGCCACCACCGAATAAGGCAACAGCGCCCTTGGTGTGTGTGTGTGGAATTTATAACCCTTCTAGGACAAAATCTCCTTCACCCTAGCAAAGTTCTCTAGTCCCTTAAGACGCAAAGACAAAACAGATTTTCTCATCATGGCCTAGAGTTCGCAGCAGCAGCGTAGATATGACACGCACCCCAACATCATAGAGGGTGATAGCCGGGAGCGATTTGCCACCACAAGCCGAAGCGCCAGCCCCACCAGATACAGAGCCATGAGGATTTCCAGTCGTAGATGGAGGAGCCACCTTAGGAGAAGTACTGGTAGAGCCACTCGTATTATTCTTAGTCAAAGTAGATGCAGCGCCCTGCAACGTCGTCGGAATGCCACCTTTGCCACGTTGTGCCTTGGATGTGGATGGTAACTCAGCATCTTTCATCTTCTAAGGTTTATTCGTGGCAACTTTGCCATGTTGAACGTTGGATGTGCCCGGCGGAGACAGATCATGCATCTTGTTGCTTGCAGATGCTTCATCTGCCCAATTAGTTGTTAACGGACCCACAGGGGTCTAGTCCATCGCCTCATTCGGCGGAAGTTGATGTTCGTCGTCGAGAATTGACCCTGTGTATCTGGCCAATTTCACGCACAGCGTTCTGTTCTTCTCCTCTCGGAACTGGTTACTTCGCTCCAGTTGTTCAAGCTTCTTGTTAAGCTCAGCCAGAGTCGCCTCGAGCTTGAGCTTATCGTATGTCGATTCGCCATCACTGTGGCCCTTCTTCTTTCGTCGTTTTCGCTGTTTGCGCTCACCGTCGTTATCGGTCAAAGCGCTACAGTCCACTGATGGAATTTCAAAAAAATCGAATTGTACCACGACGTCAACAAAAATGTACCAAATTGAAGTAAATTGTACCAAAGGAAAAAAATATTCAAAAAAACGATTACATTTTTGTTAAAAGTTCCAAACGTATTTTGTCTACTTGTAAGATCGGCTATTTCGTTTTTCGCTATAAAATCAAAAATATATCCATTTGTCATGCTAACTTTTAAAAAATCATACACACACAATTATTTTTACATTTTATCTAGTTTTCTTGCAAAACTAGGATACTCTCCCGGCTTCAAGACCATTATTTTATACATGATTAATCGTTTGCCATCGAAGAAAAACAGCATTTGAAATTATTGATCTTAAAAAATATTAATTATTACAATAGTATTGTAGGAAGTCAGCTGATTTGTTTTCATACAGTATCGTAGGAAGTCAGCTGATTTGTTTTCAAATACTACGAACTATTATTGGGAATCGTCAGTCACTAGTTACAGCGTACTGACCATAATATTTATTGGCTGCCTATTTTGGTAACGAGTTTGGCTGTGATTTTAGTAACGATACGAATATTTTATACAAATTTAGAGGTTATATTGTACCCAAATCTGGCAAAGTGTACCACCATACAATTTTACAAAAATGAAATTGTACCATAATCGTCATTTGTGTACCAACGTACCAGTCAAAAATGAATTGTACCAGAAATGGTACAATTGTACCACTTTTTCCATCTATGCTACAGTCGGATAATTTAGCATCAGCTCGGTGCTCATTCCTCTAGGCTTATTGGCGAGAGCCGAAGTACAATCTCTTCTAGCAGCGAAGGTTTCAGACCGGTGAAAGGAGCCTTCTGAAATGCTGGGTTGAATTATTGACGCCCCAAAGTGGTAGATGGGGTCATCAGGTGTCTTTACAATCGTAGACGAGCCACCAGGCCCGTTAATAGTCAAACCACCACCAAAAATGGGCTGGTGGACGAAACCCTCAGGTTTCTGGTGTTCCAATTTTGACGCCCCAAGATGATATGTGGGGTCGTCAGTTGCCTTGAGTGGTGTTACCGAGCATCCAGGCCCTTGAACAAATATTGCGGGTAAACCCGTGTTAAAAACGGGTTGATCAACTGAGTTTCCACCTCCAATCGAATAAATCTTCTTAAGGCAACTTTCTTCTAAAATGTTGCCTCCCTGCTCGACAGCAATCGTGTTGCCACTAATTCTATCCACGGTGCCACTTTTCACACAACAAGACTTTTTCACTTATTTTTTATCTTACTTCACTTAGCACTGAAAAACCACGTCAAGTAAGGGCATATCTTAAATGCCGGTGAATGCGTCCGGCGTCTGTCAAAGTGTTGTTGTATGTACAGAAAACAATAGGATGAAATTTGAGTTTGACAGACGCCGGACGTATTCATTGGTATTTAAGAAATACCCTAATGTAGTTGCCACCACAGCTCATACGAAGAGAACAGGGCCGTGCGCAGGATTTTGTTTTGGGGGTTTTCCATATGTGATGTACCCAACTTTTTTTTATAAAAAATCGGTGGTTGACATTTTTAATGCATATACATATATTTATAGTGATTAACATTAAAAAATACTTAGGTAATATTTTCATTAAGAATTGTATTAATTTAAATCATATATTAATTGTATTAAGGTTTTAATAAATTGACACGACGAGGCGAAATAAAAAATTCGCCTAATACTGCGTTAACATCTACTGGAATGTCTCGATGAATATTCAACGAAGCCAATCCATTTAAACGATTTTCAGTCATGGTTGACCGCAAGTAATTTTTCAGCCGACGCAATGTTGAAAAAGAGCGTTCGTTTGTCGCTGTTGTCACAGGTAACACCGCCATCACTGTCAATATTTTGTGAACGTTTGGAAATGCATCTATGTTATATATATCAATCTAATCTAAATCTTGATTAAAACTTTGAAGAACGCGACTTAAACTTGAAAATCCAATGTTTAAAAGCCATAAACTGAAATGCAGAAGTTGTAGGTTTCTGATCTGACCAGATGGTGTAGATGCATTCCAAAGCCTCGATAACGGCTACTTGTAGGTGAAGATATATTTCAACAGACTCATGTTGTTAGAAATTTCTTCTTGAAGAGCTATTTGCCTTTTAGGATATTTTAAAAAGTGGTATATGGTTTGGATAGTGCCGAGACAATTTCTTATTGGGACTACTTTGCATGCGTAACTTACAACCAAGTTGAAGCTGTGAGCTACACAATGTGAATACAGTGCTAAGCTGTACTTTTCTTGGACATATGCTTGCGCCCCATGAAATTCTCCGTTCATTGCTCTTGCGCCGTCATAGCATTGCCCAAATAAATACTTAAATCAATACCATAAGTTTCGAGGAAATGTAGAATAACATCAGCCAAACATTTTCCATCGAACCGTTTTGTTGGGACGAAACTCAAAAAATCTTCGCAAATTTTATATCGCCTATCGTTTTCGTTAAGGTACCGGATACACATTGAAACTTGCTCAACCCCTGAAATATCAGCTAATTCGTCCGTCATTACGGTGAAAGCTTTGGATTTATTGATTCTCTTAATAAGTTGTCGGTGTATAAGAGTGTGACAACTTGATCTCAATGCCAAAGTGTGACTTATAATTTCATTTTGAACTCGATTGCTTATATACATTGCGTTTCGTGGTGAAATTTGAATCCGTTATTGCCCGATACCTTAGCAAGGCTCTAAAATTGCCTTCATTTTGAATAGTTTCATTTGGTATTCGTCATCCTCCTCAATTCTTTGCCTTTTATTTAAATATTGTCGACAGACAGAATCACTTCTCCGCGATTTAAAATTGAATGTCAAGTGTTCACCGCACTTATTTAAATTGAACTAAACGTTAGTATTGTGTATGTTTACAATGTGTAAATGTACAATGCGCTTGGGCATACACAATGAAATCAACAATATGGTACTACCTATTCCTACTGTCTTTAACGCTGCTCTAATTGTATATTTACTACAAACCGGTAAATTCTTAACAATAATTGGCGCGAATAATAAATTTAAAATATTATGATTTTATTCAATGATTTAATAGTTTTGTGCTATTTTCAACTAAAATGTCTGGTTCATTAAAAAACTGTTACAAATTTTCTGATTATTTTTGTCTGAAAAATATATTTATATATTATGGAATAATTTTATTATTATTATGTAATTTTTTTAAAATATATTCACAGGATGAACTTCGTAATGGAATCCACATATAGATTTTTCTGTATGATAAATTATACTATTTTGCCGTAAACGATATTTGTCATCATCTACTACAAATCTGTTACAGCAATTTTCTGAAGTGTACAGTTTTCTGAATGTTAAGGTCACAAATGTGTAGCACATTCGCGATTTCTTAGTCGTACAACTTTTTAATTTAAAAGGATGTAATTTTTGAGATAAAACTTAAAAGTAGTAAAAATTTCCAGAGTACAGCCTTTGAAATAAAGCACACATTTGCAGTTTCTGTCGTGTACAACTTTTTAATTTAAAAGGAGGTAATTTTTGAGATAAAGCTCTAAAAACAGTTAAATTTTCCAGATAGTATACAACAACTTTAAAGTAAATAACATAAACAACGTCATAGCATTGCCCAAATAAATACTTAAATCAATACCATAAGTTTCGAGGAAATGTAGAATAACATCAGCCAAACATTTTCCATCGAACCGTTTTGTTTGGACGAAACTCAAAAAATCTTCGCAAATTTTATATCGCCTATCGTTTTCGTTAAGGTACCGGATACACATTGAAACTTGCTCAACCCCTGAAATATCAGCTAATTCGTCCGTCATTACGGTGAAAGCTTTGGATTTATTGATTCTCTTAATAAGTTGTCGGTGTATAAGAGTGTGACAACTTGATCTCAATGCCAAAGTGTGACTTATAATTTCATTTTGAACTCGATTGCTTATATACATTGCGTTTCGTGGTGAAATTTGAATCCGTTATTGCCCGATACCTTAGCAAGGCTCTAAAATTGCCTTCATTTTGAATAGTTTCATTTGGTATTCGTCATCCTCCTCAATTCTTTGCCTTTTATTTAAATATTGTCGACAGACAGAATCACTTCTCCGCGATTTAAAATTGAATGTCAAGTGTTCACCGCACTTATTTAAATTGAACTAAACGTTAGTATTGTGTATGTTTACAATGTGTAAATGTACAATGCGCTTGGGCATACACAATGAAATCAACAATATGGTACTACCTATTCCTACTGTCTTTAACGCTGCTCTAATTGTATATTTACTACAAACCGGTAAATTCTTAACAATAATTGGGGCGAATAATAAATTTAAAATATTATGATTTTATTCAATGATTTAATAGTTTTGTGCTATTTTCAACTAAAATGTCTGGTTCATTAAAAAACTGTTACAAATTTTCTGATTATTTTTGTCTGAAAAATATATTTATATATTATGGAATAATTTTATTATTATTATGTAATTTTTTTAAAATATATTCACAGGATGAACTTCGTAATGGAATCCACATATAGATTTTTCTGTATGATAAATTATACTATTTTGCCGTAAACGATATTTGTCATCATCTACTACAAATCTGTTACAGCAATTTTCTGAAGTGTACAGTTTTCTGAATGTTAAGGTCACAAATGTGTAGCACATTTGCGATTTCTTAGTCGTACAACTTTTTAATTTAAAAGGATGTAATTTTTGAGATAAAACTTAAAAGTAGTAAAAATTTCCAGAGTACAGCCTTTGAAATAAAGCACACATTTGCAGTTTCTGTCGTGTACAACTTTTTAATTTAAAAGGAGGTAATTTTTGAGATAAAGTTCTAAAAACAGTTAAATTTTCCAGATAGTATACAACAACTTTAAAGTAAACAACATAAACAACGTCATAGCATTGCCCAAATAAATACTTAAATCAATACCATAAGTTTCGAGGAAATGTAGAATAACATCAGCCAAACATTTTCCATCGAACCGTTTTGTTTGGACGAAACTCAAAAAATCTTCGCAAATTTTATATCGCCTATCGTTTTTGTTAAGGTACCGGATACACATTGAAACTTGCTCAACCCCTGAAATATCAGCTAATTCGTCCGTCATTACGGTGAAAGCTTTGGATTTATTGATTCTCTTAATAAGTTGTCGGTGTATAAGAGTGTGACAACTTGATCTCAATGCCAAAGTGTGACTTATAATTTCATTTTGAACTCGATTGCTTATATACATTGCGTTTCGTGGTGAAATTTGAATCCGTTATTGCCCGATACCTTAGCAAGGCTCTAAAATTGCCTTCATTTTGAATAGTTTCATTTGGTATTCGTCATCCTCCTCAATTCTTTGCCTTTTATTTAAATATTGTCGACAGACAGAATCACTTCTCCGCGATTTAAAATTGAATGTCAAGTGTTCACCGCACTTATTTAAATTGAACTAAACGTTAGTATTGTGTATGTTTACAATGTGTAAATGTACAATGCGCTTGGGCATACACAATGAAATCAACAATATGGTACTACCTATTCCTACTGTCTTTAACGCTGCTCTAATTGTATATTTACTACAAACCGGTAAATTCTTAACAATAATTGGCGCGAATAATAAATTTAAAATATTATGATTTTATTCAATGATTTAATAGTTTTGTGCTATTTTCAACTAAAATGTCTGGTTCATTAAAAAACTGTTACAAATTTTCTGATTATTTTTGTCTGAAAAATATATTTATATATTATGGAATAATTTTATTATTATTATGTAATTTTTTTTAAAATATATTCACAGGATGAACTTCGTAATGGAATCCACATATAGATTTTTCTGTATGATAAATTATACTATTTTGCCGTAAACGATATTTGTCATCATCTACTACAAATCTGTTACAGCAATTTTCTGAAGTGTACAGTTTTCTGAATGTTAAGGTCACAAATGTGTAGCACATTTGCGATTTCTTAGTCGTACAACTTTTTAATTTAAAAGGATGTAATTTTTGAGATAAAACTTAAAAGTAGTAAAAATTTCCAGAGTACAGCCTTTGAAATAAAGCACACATTTGCAGTTTCTGTCGTGTACAACTTTTTAATTTAAAAGGAGGTAATTTTTGAGATAAAGCTCTAAAAACAGTTAAATTTTCCAGATAGTATACAACAACTTTAAAGTAAACAACATAAACAACGTCATAGCATTGCCCAAATAAATACTTAAATCAATACCATAAGTTTCGAGGAAATGTAGAATAACATCAGCCAAACATTTTCCATCGAACCGTTTTGTTTGGACGAAACTCAAAAAATCTTCGCAAATTTTATATCGCCTATCGTTTTCGTTAAGGTACCGGATACACATTGAAACTTGCTCAACCCCTGAAATATCAGCTAATTCGTCCGTCATTACGGTGAAAGCTTTGGATTTATTGATTCTCTTAATAAGTTGTCGGTGTATAAGAGTGTGACAACTTGATCTCAATGCCAAAGTGTGACTTATAATTTCATTTTGAACTCGATTGCTTATATACATTGCGTTTCGTGGTGAAATTTGAATCCGTTATTGCCCGATACCTTAGCAAGGCTCTAAAATTGCCTTCATTTTGAATAGTTTCATTTGGTATTCGTCATCCTCCTCAATTCTTTGCCTTTTATTTAAATATTGTCGACAGACAGAATCACTTCTCCGCGATTTAAAATTGAATGTCAAGTGTTCACCGCACTTATTTAAATTGAACTAAACGTTAGTATTGTGTATGTTTACAATGTGTAAATGTACAATGCGCTTGGGCATACACAATGAAATCAACAATATGGTACTACCTATTCCTACTGTCTTTAACGCTGCTCTAATTGTATATTTACTACAAACCGGTAAATTCTTAACAATAATTGGGGCGAATAATAAATTTAAAATATTATGATTTTATTCAATGATTTAATAGTTTTGTGCTATTTTCAACTAAAATGTCTGGTTCATTAAAAAACTGTTACAAATTTTCTGATTATTTTTGTCTGAAAAATATATTTATATATTATGGAATAATTTTATTATTATTATGTAATTTTTTTAAAATATATTCACAGGATGAACTTCGTAATGGAATCCACATATAGATTTTTCTGTATGATAAATTATACTATTTTGCCGTAAACGATATTTGTCATCATCTACTACAAATCTGTTACAGCAATTTTCTGAAGTGTACAGTTTTCTGAATGTTAAGGTCACAAATGTGTAGCACATTTGCGATTTCTTAGTCGTACAACTTTTTAATTTAAAAGGATGTAATTTTTGAGATAAAACTTAAAAGTAGTAAAAATTTCCAGAGTACAGCCTTTGAAATAAAGCACACATTTGCAGTTTCTGTCGTGTACAACTTTTTAATTTAAAAGGAGGTAATTTTTGAGATAAAGTTCTAAAAACAGTTAAATTTTCCAGATAGTATACAACAACTTTAAAGTAAACAACATAAACAACGTCATAGCATTGCCCAAATAAATACTTAAATCAATACCATAAGTTTCGAGGAAATGTAGAATAACATCAGCCAAACATTTTCCATCGAACCGTTTTGTTTGGACGAAACTCAAAAAATCTTCGCAAATTTTATATCGCCTATCGTTTTTGTTAAGGTACCGGATACACATTGAAACTTGCTCAACCCCTGAAATATCAGCTAATTCGTCCGTCATTACGGTGAAAGCTTTGGATTTATTGATTCTCTTAATAAGTTGTCGGTGTATAAGAGTGTGACAACTTGATCTCAATGCCAAAGTGTGACTTATAATTTCATTTTGAACTCGATTGCTTATATACATTGCGTTTCGTGGTGAAATTTGAATCCGTTATTGCCCGATACCTTAGCAAGGCTCTAAAATTGCCTTCATTTTGAATAGTTTCATTTGGTATTCGTCATCCTCCTCAATTCTTTGCCTTTTATTTAAATATTGTCGACAGACAGAATCACTTCTCCGCGATTTAAAATTGAATGTCAAGTGTTCACCGCACTTATTTAAATTGAACTAAACGTTAGTATTGTGTATGTTTACAATGTGTAAATGTACAATGCGCTTGGGCATACACAATGAAATCAACAATATGGTACTACCTATTCCTACTGTCTTTAACGCTGCTCTAATTGTATATTTACTACAAACCGGTAAATTCTTAACAATAATTGGCGCGAATAATAAATTTAAAATATTATGATTTTATTCAATGATTTAATAGTTTTGTGCTATTTTCAACTAAAATGTCTGGTTCATTAAAAAACTGTTACAAATTTTCTGATTATTTTTGTCTGAAAAATATATTTATATATTATGGAATAATTTTATTATTATTATGTAATTTTTTTAAAATATATTCACAGGATGAACTTCGTAATGGAATCCACATATAGATTTTTCTGTATGATAAATTATACTATTTTGCCGTAAACGATATTTGTCATCATCTACTACAAATCTGTTACAGCAATTTTCTGAAGTGTACAGTTTTCTGAATGTTAAGGTCACAAATGTGTAGCACATTTGCGATTTCTTAGTCGTACAACTTTTTAATTTAAAAGGATGTAATTTTTGAGATAAAACTTAAAAGTAGTAAAAATTTCCAGAGTACAGCCTTTGAAATAAAGCACACATTTGCAGTTTCTGTCGTGTACAACTTTTTAATTTAAAAGGAGGTAATTTTTGAGATAAAGCTCTAAAAACAGTTAAATTTTCCAGATAGTATACAACAACTTTAAAGTAAACAACATAAACAACGTCATAGCATTGCCCAAATAAATACTTAAATCAATACCATAAGTTTCGAGGAAATGTAGAATAACATCAGCCAAACATTTTCCATCGAACCGTTTTGTTTGGACGAAACTCAAAAAATCTTCGCAAATTTTATATCGCCTATCGTTTTCGTTAAGGTACCGGATACACATTGAAACTTGCTCAACCCCTGAAATATCAGCTAATTCGTCCGTCATTACGGTGAAAGCTTTGGATTTATTGATTCTCTTAATAAGTTGTCGGTGTATAAGAGTGTGACAACTTGATCTCAATGCCAAAGTGTGACTTATAATTTCATTTTGAACTCGATTGCTTATATACATTGCGTTTCGTGGTGAAATTTGAATCCGTTATTGCCCGATACCTTAGCAAGGCTCTAAAATTGCCTTCATTTTGAATAGTTTCATTTGGTATTCGTCATCCTCCTCAATTCTTTGCCTTTTATTTAAATATTGTCGACAGACAGAATCACTTCTCCGCGATTTAAAATTGAATGTCAAGTGTTCACCGCACTTATTTAAATTGAACTACACGTTAGTATTGTGTATGTTTACAATGTGTAAATGTACAATGCGCTTGGGCATACACAATGAAATCAACAATATGGTACTACCTATTCCTACTGTCTTTAACGCTGCTCTAATTGTATATTTACTACAAACCGGTAAATTCTTAACAATAATTGGCGCGAATAATAAATTTAAAATATTATGATTTTATTCAATAATTTAATAGTTTTGTGCTATTTTCAACTAAAATGTCTGGTTCATTAAAAAACTGTTACAAATGTTCTGATTATTTTTGTCTGAAAAATATATTTATATATTATTGAATAATTTTATTATTATTATGTAATTTTTTTAAAATATATTCACAGGATGAACTTCGTAATGGAATCCACATATAGATTTTTCTGTAAGATAAATTATACTATTTTGCCGTAAACGATATTTGTCATCATCTACTACAAATCTGTTACAGCAATTTTCTGAAGTGTACAGTTTTCTGAATGTTAAGGTCACAAATGTGTAGCACATTTGCGATTTCTTAGTCGTACAACTTTTTAATTTAAAAGGATGTAATTTTTGAGATAAAACTTAAAAGTAGTAAAAATTTCCAGAGTACAGCCTTTGAAATAAAGCACACATTTGCAGTTTCTGTCGTGTACAACTTTTTAATTTAAAAGGAGGTAATTTTTGAGATAAAGCTCTAAAAACAGTTAAATTTTCCAGATAGTATACAACAAGTTTAAAGTAAACAACGGTTACATTTTTAGTCTTTGATTTACTTTTTGGAACAGGAAAAACATTTTAACCGTTAAAATCAGTAGTAAACATTTTTAATTCCAAATCGTTTTGGGGTGGGGTTTGAAATTGAAATTGAAGGAAAATTTATTGAGGAATATAAATCCATGTCTGCATCAGAGGCAAAAGAAAGGTGCATTTCTTTATTAAACAAAAGTAATCAAAATTATGGTACGTAATTTTTTGAACTTGCTTACTTTTAACATCAGATCTCTTGTCGAAAAGAGTAGTAGAATAGAATTATTAAATTTATTAAAAAGAAATTATATTGATATTGCATTCATACAGGAAACCCACATTAGAATTAATCACAGGATTTATCTGGATGATTACACATTTTTAAGAGATAGCAGTCCATTAGGAGTTGGAATTATCAAATCATTTAATTTTTCAATAATAAAAATTCGCAATTTATATTTTCCAAATATTTTCCTTCGTATTAAACTTATTATACATGGCATTGGAAAGAAGTTTCTTTTCGGATCAGTCTATTTTCCGTGTAACTCTACAAATCATATAATTTACAACGGCCTTTCAGATTTATGTGACTTAGTTCTGGATTAGATATATTATGATTTATTGGGGGTGATCTCAATGCCAGACACACATCTTAGGGAGATACGTTGAATAATATCAATTGAAATAGTCTTTTCAATTGGCTACAACATTATTCACTAAATCTTATTCGAATCTCCAATTCAACCCCTACTTTCCCAACAACTCTTCCTATTTAGACCATTTTCTTATAAGCCCAAATTAGATTAATAATGCCCAAAGCAACTTTACAATTTCAGATCTTCCAACATTTTCAGATCATATTTCCATTCTTTTAAAATTTCAATTGGAAAATTTTGAAATATTTAAGAGAAATGTATTATTTGTAAGAAATAATACATTTATTTCTTACAAAAATACAAATTGGATTGATTTTTAGGCAGATTTTCGTAATAAATTGATTGATATTTTTCCAAATTGCAATGAAAACTTATGTAATGAGGATATAGACTCTTTTATTACTAAATTTTCAGATTTGTTGAATTTAACTTGTTTAAATCATTCGGAACAAATAACAAGACAAAAAGGAAAATTTTTGTTTCAGAGGATATCAAGTCCCTTTATAAGACCAAATACAGATGGCAAAAACAGAACTTTTAACAGACACAATCACGAGTACATTTTATTATCGAAACAAATTCAATTGCTAAATATTATTATTAAAGAAAAAGTAGAAAAAGAGCAGAATGAATTCTTCAGTAAAAAATTGAGTACAATAGTTCCTGCACCTAAAGCACACAAAGAAATATATAAATTCTAGGTCTTAAAAAAAAAATTGGACTCGTAATCGATTGTCACCGACAAGTCACGTGCGCAGAAAAAAGTCGATGAACGACCCGGACGATCCATTCGGCCTATTTGGCCTATCAGCCGGAATGAGGGCGAAGTGGGGACAGTTCGACAGGAAGCCATCCAAAATACTGCCACGTCGCCACCTCAGGACGGGTGTTTTGGCGTTAAGATCAGCGCCAATGAAATTCTCGCCATCCTCATAGAGGGAAAATACAGGCCCTAAATCGCCTATAAGAAAGGGGTTCGCAGGACGGAAATATAAGGACACAAAAGTTATAGGGGTACCATCACCCCTCCAAGCACAGACGGCACATGACTCGACACCTCCTGTGTCTAGAAAAACCCTCTCACTCCTTATAGTGTCCCTTATCAACACCGCAGTACCACCGCCCCCCACGCGATCCTGCCTATACATCCTGAACCCGTTCATAGCGAACGTGTGCTGGGACGAGAACCTATGCTCAGCCAGCAGCAAAACGTCAGGGGAATACTTCCCCACGAACAAAGCAAGGAAATGTCTACTACTTAAGGAGACGATGGAATTGACATTGATAAATACGCATCGCAACATCCTAGATACCGTGCAGGTGCATCACCAGTCCTATAAGGGCGGAGGCCCTTCCTCCTCAGCCAATTCCCTAAACCTGGAAACGAACTGACCTACACCATTATAGAGCTCTAGAAAGTCCTTCCCAAAGAGAGACTTGCAGTTCTCAGTAAGCGCGTTGTCGGAAGCTAAAGTCCCCTCAATCAGGGGAGCACTGGGTGCAGTTACACTCTCACGAACACGCGAAGCCTCCTTCCTCCTATCCCTCTCGTCTATAATGGCGACCCTCTTCGAACATTCAAGGGAGCTAGCATCATGCCCTGGGACCCGCAATTAACGCAGCCAACGACTGCTCTCGGCGTCTGCACAGATTTTCCGTCAACCTGGTCTGAAGGAGCGACCTCGGAGTCCCCCAATGGGATCGTGTATTTGGCGACTGACCGCACTTTACACAGCGGTAAGGCATGCCGCAGTTAGCGGAGACATGCCCATACGCTGGCAATTAAAACATTGGAACACGTCGCGGCCCCTGTCATTTCTAAACCGGACCTTGCAGTGGAGCATCCGATCCAGCCTATAAACGCTGCCAATCTCCGTGTCCTTGGAAAACCGGAGAAGCCACTTGTCCTCAGACAAGTTCACCGCACTAACCACATTGACCCTAAAGCCAACCCGGGTCTCAAGGTAATCCCTCACCTCATCCACGCTAAACTCCCCGGAAAGGCCCTCCGCCACCACCGAATAAGGCAACAGCGCCCTTGGTGTGTGTGTGTGGAATTTATAACCCTTCTAGGACAAAATCTCCTTCACCCTAGCAAAGTTCTCTAGTCCCTTAAGACGCAAAGACAAAACAGATTTTCTCATCATGGCCTAGAGTTCGCAGCAGCAGCGTAGATATGACACGCACCCCAACATCATAGAGGGTGATAGCCGGGAGCGATTTGCCACCACAAGCCGAAGCCCCAGCCCCACCAGATACAGAGCCATGAGGATTTCCAGTCGTAGATGGAGGAGCCACCTTAGGAGAAGTACTGGTAGAGCCACTCGTATTATTCTTAGTCAAAGTAGATGCAGCGCCCTGCAACGTCGTCGGAATGCCACCTTTGCCACGTTGTGCCTTGGATGTGGATGGTAACTCAGCATCTTTCATCTTCTAAGGTTTATTCGTGGCAACTTTGCCATGTTGAACGTTGGATGTGCCCGGCGGAGACAGATCATGCATCTTGTTGCTTGCAGATGCTTCATCTGCCCAATTAGTTGTTAACGGACCCACAGGGGTCTAGTCCATCGCCTCATTCGGCGGAAGTTGATGTTCGTCGTCGAGAATTGACCCTGTGTATCTGGCCAATTTCACGCACAGCGTTCTGTTCTTCTCCTCTCGGAACTGGTTACTTCGCTCCAGTTGTTCAAGCTTCTTGTTAAGCTCAGCCAGAGTCGCCTCGAGCTTGAGCTTATCGTATGTCGATTCGCCATCACTGTGGCCCTTCTTCTTTCGTCGTTTTCGCTGTTTGCGCTCACCGTCGTTATCGGTCAAAGCGCTACAGTCCACTGATGGAATTTCAAAAAAATCGAATTGTACCACGACGTCAACAAAAATGTACCAAATTGAAGTAAATTGTACCAAAGGAAAAAAATATTCAAAAAAACGATTACATTTTTGTTAAAAGTTCCAAACGTATTTTGTCTACTTGTAAGATCGGCTATTTCGTTTTTCGCTATAAAATCAAAAATATATCCATTTGTCATGCTAACTTTTAAAAAATCATACACACACAATTATTTTTACATTTTATCTAGTTTTCTTGCAAAACTAGGATACTCTCCCGGCTTCAAGACCATTATTTTATACATGATTAATCGTTTGCCATCGAAGAAAAACAGCATTTGAAATTATTGATCTTAAAAAATATTAATTATTACAATAGTATTGTAGGAAGTCAGCTGATTTGTTTTCATACAGTATCGTAGGAAGTCAGCTGATTTGTTTTCAAATACTACGAACTATTATTGGGAATCGTCAGTCACTAGTTACAGCGTACTGACCATAATATTTATTGGCTGCCTATTTTGGTAACGAGTTTGGCTGTGATTTTAGTAACGATACGAATATTTTATACAAATTTAGAGGTTATATTGTACCCAAATCTGGCAAAGTGTACCACCATACAATTTTACAAAAATGAAATTGTACCATAATCGTCATTTGTGTACCAACGTACCAGTCAAAAATGAATTGTACCAGAAATGGTACAATTGTACCACTTTTTCCATCTATGCTACAGTCGGATAATTTAGCATCAGCTCGGTGCTCATTCCTCTAGGCTTATTGGCGAGAGCCGAAGTACAATCTCTTCTAGCAGCGAAGGTTTCAGACCGGTGAAAGGAGCCTTCTGAAATGCTGGGTTGAATTATTGACGCCCCAAAGTGGTAGATGGGGTCATCAGGTGTCTTTACAATCGTAGACGAGCCACCAGGCCCGTTAATAGTCAAACCACCACCAAAAATGGGCTGGTGGACGAAACCCTCAGGTTTCTGGTGTTCCAATTTTGACGCCCCAAGATGATATGTGGGGTCGTCAGTTGTCTTGAGTGGTGTTACCGAGCATCCAGGCCCTTGAACAAATATTGCGGGTAAACCCGTGTTAAAAACGGGTTGATCAACTGAGTTTCCACCTCCAATCGAATAAATCTTCTTAAGGCAACTTTCTTCTAAAATGTTGCCTCCCTGCTCGACAGCAATCGTGTTGCCACTAATTCTATCCACGGTGCCACTTTTCACACAACAAGACTTTTTCACTTATTTTTTATCTTACTTCACTTAGCACTGAAAAACCACGTCAAGTAAGGGCATATCTTAAATGCCGGTGAATGCGTCCGGCGTCTGTCAAAGTGTTGTTGTATGTACAGAAAACAATAGGATGAAATTTGAGTTTGACAGACGCCGGACGTATTCATTGGTATTTAAGAAATACCCTAATGTAGTTGCCACCACAGCTCATACGAAGAGAACAGGGCCGTGCGCAGGATTTTGTTTTGGGGGGTTTTCCATATGTGATGTACCCAACTTTTTTTTATAAAAAATCGGTGGTTGACATTTTTAATGCATATACATATATTTATAGTGATTAACATTAAAAAATACTTAGGTAATATTTTCATTAAGAATTGTATTAATTTAAATCATATATTAATTGTATTAAGGTTTTAATAAATTGACACGACGAGGCGAAATAAAAAATTCGCCTAATACTGCGTTAACATCTACTGGAATGTCTCGATGAATATTCAACGAAGCCAATCCATTTAAACGATTTTCAGTCATGGTTGACCGCAAGTAATTTTTCAGCCGACGCAATGTTGAAAAAGAGCGTTCGTTTGTCGCTGTTGTCACAGGTAACACCGCCATCACTGTCAATATTTTGTGAACGTTTGGAAATGCATCTATGTTACATATATCAAGAGCTTCCAGGGAATTTCTGACAATCTCTGCTTCAATTCTTCTCCAAAGCTTCACTTCACTAATCCACACTTCAAAAGAACTATCAGGCAAAATTGACGAATATTTTTAAATAATTGTTTACAATTTTCTTCATTTGGTATTGCCATTTTAGTTGGAAAAAGACATTGGAAATTTGACAAAATTCCACGGTGTTTCAAAAAGCGATCTTCGAGATGAGTGATTAATAAATCTAGATATGGAATATAGGTCGAAATCTTGTAATATTCTTCAATATTTGTTGCATCAACAGTGCAACGATGACTTTGTCGGGCCGCAAAAATATTTTAATAGACGAAAAAATTGCTCCAAAATGGTGAGTACAATTTTCGCGCATGTCCGTCAATTCCTTTTTCGTATTTTCTGCCAGATGGACGGATTCAGCTAAATCTTGATTTTCACTTTGAAGAACGCGACTTAAACTTGAAAATCCAATGTTTTAAAGCCATAAACTGAAATGCAGAAGTTGTAGGTTTCTGATCTGTAGATGCATTCCAAAGCCTCGATAACGGCTACTTGTAGGTGAAGATATATTTCAACAGACTCATGTTGTTGTACCCATCGAGTTGCGCAATACCGCTATAATTTTTACCACTCGGAAATTGCTGTTGTTAGAAATTGCTTCTTGAAGATCTATTTGCCTTTTAGGATATTGAAAAAAGTGGTATATGGTTTGGATAGAGCCGAGACAATTTCTTATTGGGACTACTTTGCATGCGTAACTTACACCAAGTTGAAGCTGTGAGCTACACAATGTGAATACAGTGCTAAGCTGTACTTTTCTTGGACATATGCTTGCGCCCCATGAAATTCTCCGTTCATTGCTCTTGCGCCGTCATAGCATTGCCCAAATAAACACTTAAATCAGTACCAGAAGTTTCGAGGAAATGTAGAATAACATCAGCCAAACCTTTTCCATCGAACTGTTTTGTTGGGACGAAACTCAAAAAATCTTCGCAAATTGTATATCGCCTATCGTTATCGTTATGGTACCGGATACACATTGAAACTTGCTCAACCCCTGAGCAAATATCACCTAATTCGTCCGTCATTACGGTGAAAGCTTTGGATTTAATGATTCTCTTAATAAGTTGTCGGTGTATACATAAGAGTGTGACAAATACTTACAATTTAATTTTGAACTCGATTGCTTATATACATTGCGTTTCGTGGTGAATTTGTCAAGTGACTATTGAAATTTGAATCCGTTATTGCCCGATACCTTAGCAAGGCTCTAAAATTGCCTTCATTTTGAATAGTTTCATTTGAATCGATTTTGCCTGTATCACAACTTTCTCTTAGTGCAAGCCTTGTCAACCACAAAGGACTACAGTTTAAACTATTGCTTCAAAATGCTTTCTATATTCGTTTACGACCTGCTTTTCCCGAATTTGTAATTGTTTATCGATGGAAACTGTGGCTTGCTTTTCCACATTAGATCTCATTTCAGCGTTCAATCTACTGCTTCTATGGTATTCGAGTGATGAGTGGAGGCGAAATACGTCCAGTGCTTTGTTCCAATTATTAAATGGTCTTGATACCAAGTTTCCTAGTTTTTGGATATTCTGTATCCCTAGGAGGAAATAATACACATGTTTTACCGAAAGCACCGACTTGATTCGCAGAGTACGCCATTTATATTTATGAAAAAAAAAAAAATGATTATATGTTTTTTACATTCTGCTTATTAGTTAAATATATCTTAATTCTTACGTCATCCTCCTCAATTCTTTGCCTTTTATTAAAATATTGTCGACAGACACAATCACTTCTCCGCGATTTAAAATTGAATGTCAAGTGTTCACCGCACTTATTTAAATTGAACTAAACGTTAGTATTGTGTATGTTTACAATGTGTAAATGTACAATGCGCTTGGGCATTCACAATTCCTACTGTCTTTAACGCTGCTCTAATTGTATATTTACTACAAACCGGTAAATTCTTAACAATAATTGGCGCGAATAATAAATTTAAAATATTATTATTTTATTCAATGATTTAATAGTTTTGTACTATTTTCAACTAAAATGTCTTGTTTACAACTTTTTAATTTAAAAGCAGGTAATTTTTGAGATAAAGCTCTAAAAACAGTTAAAATTTCCGGATAGTATAGGCTTTGACTTACATTACATATGCTACAATTTACTACATTTTAGGACATACAACTTTAAAGTAAACACCGGTTACATTTTTAGTCTTTGATTTACTTTTTGGAACAGGAAAAACATTTTAACCGTTAAAATCAGTAGTAAACATTTTTAAATCCAAATCGTTTTGGGGTGGGGTTTTAAATTGAAGGAATATAAATCCATGTCTGCATCAGAGGCAAAAGAAAAGTGCATTTCTTTATTAAACGAAATTAATCAAAATTATGGTACGTAATTTTTTGAACTTGCTTACTTTAACATAAGATCTCTTGTCGAAAAGAGTAGTAGAATAGAATTATTAAATTTATTAAATAGAAATGATATTGATATTGCATTCATACAGGAAACCCACATTAGAATTAATCACAGGATTTATCTGGATGATTACACATTTTTAAGAGATAGCAGTCCATTAGGAGTTGGAATTATCGTACGCAAATCATTTAATTTTTCAATAATAAAAATTTACTTTTTATTATTTAATTTATATTTTCCAAATATTTTCCTTCGTATTAAACTTATTATACATGGCATTGAAAAGAAGTTTCTTTTCGGATCAGTCTATTTTCCGTGTAACTTTACAAATCATATAATTTACAACGGCCTTTCAGATTTATGGCTACGTAATTATTCACTAAATCTTATTCGAATCTCCAATTCAACCCCTACTTTCCCAACAACTCTTCCTATTTAGACCATTTTCTTAAAAGCCCAAATTAGATTAATAATGCCCAAAGCAACTTTACAATTTCAGATCTTCCTTCATTTTCAGATCATCTTCCCATTCTTTTAAAATTTCAATTGGAAAATTTTGAAATATTAAATAAACCACCAATAACATTTATTTCTTACAAAAATACAAATTGGATTGATTTTAAGGCAGACTTTCGTAATAAATTGATTGATATTTTTCCAAATTGCAATGAAAACTTATGTAATGAGGATATAGACTCTTTTATTGCAAAGTTTTCAGATTTGTTGAATTTAACTTGTTTTAATCATTCGGAACAAATAACAAGACAAAATAGGAAAATGTTTGTTTCAGAGGATATCAAGTCCCTTTATAAGACCAAATACAGATGGCAAAAACAGAACTTTTAACAGACACAATCACGAGTACATTTTATTATCGAAACAAATTCAATTGCTAAATATTATTATTAAAGAAAAAGTAGAAAAAGAGCAGAATGAATTCTTCAGTAAAAAATTGAGTACAATAGTTCCTGGACCTAAAGCACACAAAGAAATATACAAAATTCTAGGTCTTAAAAAAAATCTTAATATTTCAAAATTAGAAATAGATGGAGCCTTAATAAAAAACGATGATGAATGTCTGGAGAATTTACGTGAGTATTTTCACAACATTTTTAACGACAATGTCGAACTTTTTGATTCCTCGAACATTGAAAATAGTGTTTCAAAAACAAATATAAATTTCCTGAATAATTTAAGACCGATTTCATTACTATGCAATTTGGGAAAATTATTTGAAAAAGTTATACGAGAGAAAATGGATATTGGGGTTAATATACCATATATTCCACAACTTTAATTTGGATTCAAAAAAGGTCATGCAACTACTGACGCACTACTTAAATTCCAAAATTATATTATTTGCAATCTTCGTAGGAAATATTGTACGGTTGCGATTTCTCTTGATGTCGAAAAAGCATTCGACAG
The DNA here is from genome assembly GCA_963930755.1 of Eudasyphora cyanicolor. Taxonomy (NCBI): domain Eukaryota; kingdom Metazoa; phylum Arthropoda; class Insecta; order Diptera; family Muscidae; genus Eudasyphora; species Eudasyphora cyanicolor. Next base: position 74,060,355 of record OZ005737.1, on the reverse strand, counting down.
CGCATTTCATAAGGGAATAATTGTTAAGATGATAAATATCGGATTTCGCCCCTCTATTATAAAACTAGTGATCAGTTTTATCACTAACAGAAAACTTTGTGTACAATTTAAAAATAAATTATCAGAACGTGGCACAGTTAGCAGAGGTGTCCCTCAAGGTTCAATTCTTGCTCCACATCTCTAGAACGTTTTCATTTGCGATTTTCCTCATACAGAACCAAACTCCACTGGCATTTTGTATGCTAACGACTCATTGATCTATGCCCACGCTGAATCACCCTTAGAAGCTTTAAATTATGCTAATTACCATTTGATCAAAGTTAATGATTTCTATCGAAAATGGGGGATAAGATTACATGCTTCTAAATCAGAAGCTATCTGTTTGCGAAATGCTTCTGGAAAGTGTCCCTCAAAGTAAATCATAGAAATTTTTATTAAGTGGTACATAAATTCCTTTCAAGAGTAATATAAAATATCGCGGCGTTAATTGTGATAAGTTAATGAAATTCAACAAACATGCTAAATTTGTCACCCAGAAAGCATCGAAATTACTAGGTATATTTCCACGAATATTTTGGAATAAAAAACTTCCCTCTAAAACAAAATTATTACTATACAAACCAGTATTCGACCGATATTTATGCATTCCCGATTTGGTTCCAAAATATAGAAATTCTGGAAAGAAAAATTCTTCGATTTTGCATTGGAAAACATTTTCAGTCAACAAACAAACGATTTTCAAATTGTTTTATATATTCAATGTCTAAAATTATACTATTTGTGGACTTGACACATGAGCTAAATATCCCTTTGTGTTTTTTTAAATTTTTGTCGACCGCCACGTTTTACTGAGGCGTCCAAATGCACATCATCTTCGACATAATTTTGTAATGAAATCATACATCCTAAATAGTAAATAGAAGTTATTTATTGTTGATCGTTGGAGTTATTTATCCGGATGGCCTGCGTTTTCTCGGTATTTATTTCTAATCCAACATTGCTTGGATTTATTATTACTACCTGTGAAATACTACCAGTGGGGATAGTGGACAGCCATGTTCTATTATGATGCGTAATGTGTCTGTCTGCTCCAGACAGTTTCTATATGGGCTCATGTTTCTATATGGGCTCTTTAGCTCAGGATTGCCCAGGGTGCTTCATAGTGTATAACATAGACTATGAAGCACCCCCGGAATCAACAACCGTCAATAACGACATTAATATGGAATACCCCAATACTGAAAAAATAATGTGGGCAATCCTGAAGCTAAGAGAAATAAATCTTCAGGAGATGGTGGAATTCCACTGGGGCTCCTTCAGACAAACCCGGAGACATCAGCTGATATACTGCTCCCACAATATTATTTTCCTCTTCGGCAATGTTGCTAATAGTCTCGAAGTTTTGCTCCCACCTTTTAGTAAGTATGTTCTAAGTCAACCAAACTATTGACTTTTTAAGTTAAAGCAGTTTTATGACAGCTCTGATTATATTTGTGATAAATTTAGCATGCTGAATGTGCTACTAACAAAATAAGCATTTTTGAACGACTATACGGAAAGACCAGCTATACGATACCCTACATCTCCTTGTTAGGGCAGAATAAGCTCAGATATTGTTAATATATGAAGTGATTGCATTATAAATCTAAATCTTAATAGAATTTCTTCATATTCGGCAATGGGTTCCTGATAAATTTCAAAATGATTAAATGTGAAATACAGCTTCCATAGCACAACAACACCAAATCGGAAGGAACAAATCCGCCATAAAACAAACTTATAACCCCATGCAGCATTGTGTGGTGTAGGGTATAATAGCTGAAGCTAAGTATACACGATTGCCATATCGGACAACGTTATCAACCCTGTTAAAGTGCTGCAAATGTACGGACAATGACAAATTGTTAGGCAAAGGTGAATTGACAGTTGAGACGATTGCAAGAAAACCATAGAATTTTACATATTTACAATATATTTGTTAGATATTTATATGCGGGAATGCCAATAAAAATATTTTATAGACAGTGTTGCCAATAAAATGTTTTTCTGACAATGGCGCCGTTGTCACATGCATAAACTTCGCACATCTAAAAATCTGCAAATTATCTTGCAATGACTTTTCTGCTAATGTTGCAAGACAAAAATTGTATGTTCACACGGTTGTAAATTCACAGGGTTGCATTTTCCGCCATTTTTCTGGCTATATTGTCCGATGTGCAAATCGTGAGTACTTAGCTTGAGGAGTTACGGGGGTTTGTAATAGGGACATAACAATTTCGTATCTTTATGTCAGCGCATCCTCAAACATTTTTGATCTTTCAGTGTCAAAACGTTAGTAGAAGTCAACATTTGCATCACGGTAATCGTTCCACCCGACAGGCTGTGCGTGCTATAGTGGATAGATTTGAACCCAAATGTTCACTTTTGGATGTTCCAGTGCCAAAAGGATGACGTACCGCTCGAAGCGACGAAAATATCGCAGCCGTAAGTGTATCCGTTCAAAATGAGCCTAATCAGTCGATTCCACGTCGTTCTCAGGAATTGGGCATCTCTCAAACCACAATGTGGCGTATTTTGCGAAAAGATCTTGGCCTTCATCTTTACAAGATCAAACTGACACAAGAACTAAAGCCACTGGATGATTTGAAACGCCGAAACTTCTCCGATTGGGCTCAGGCAAAGTTAATGTTATGTCCTACTGGTTGATGGAAGCGAACAATATGTATTTGTAGCATAGGGAATATATTTTTTTTTTATTAAAACAGAGGCAATGAATGTTGAAAATTTTATCGTTTGTGATTATGTTGAAAGAATTAACTTATTAGTCCAATTGAAGCGTCGACAAATAAATAATAAAATTGTATTTAATTACTGGTTTTTAATACCTTCTGTTTTTGTGTTTTTTTCATTGTCTTTTAACAAAGACATAACAATTTCGTATCTTTATGTCAGCGCACCCTCAAACATTTTTGATCTTTCAGTGTCAAAACGTTAGTAGAAGTCAACATTTGCATCACGGTAATCGTTCCACCCGACAGGCTGTGCGTGCTATAGTGGATAGATTTGAACCCAAATGTTCACTTTTGGATGTTCCAGTGCCAAAGGACGACGTACCGCTCGAAGCGACGAAAATATCGCAGCCGTAAGTGTATCCGTTCAAAATGAGCCTAATCAGTCGATTCCACGTCCTTCTCAGGAATTGGGCATCTCTCAAACCACAATGTGGCGTATTTTGCGAAAAGATCTTGACCTTCATCTTTACAAGATCAAACTGACACAAGAACTAAAGCCACTGGATGATTTGAAACGCCGAAACTTCTCCGATTGGGCTCAGGCAAAGTTAATGTTATGTCCTACTGGTTGATGGAAGCGAACAATAGGCATGTTTTCGTTACAAGCTAGCACTTTTAGTTTAGCACTTTGCAACGAAAACAACCGACTTCCACTAACTGGCACATAAGCAATAAGTGGCGGATTTTCACTATCTGGTAGCAATGGTGTCATGAGTTGCGAAGAAAGAACAGTGCGAAACAGGCAAAAAATTCGTGAAAAGTATTTATAAAACATATATTTACTATTCTATGTTCAATTGTTTACACTCTTTTACAAATATTAAAATAATTTCCCATTTTTGTTCTTCTTCTTCCCGTTAATTCACAATAATTGATAAAATCTCTCCAAAAATGGGATGCCATATTGCTAAATATGGGGTGCCCAATCTGGCAACATCATACTCGATTAAGACATGAACACAAGCACCAAACTTCATCGGGAACTAATAGTGCTTGAAAGTGCTTAGCTCCCCATACAAATTAAGCACTTATGGTGTAACGAAAACACGCCTCATATGTATTTGTAGCATAGGGAATATATTTTTTTTATTAAAATAGAGGCAATGAATGTTGAAAATTTTATCGTTTGTGATTATGTTGAAAGAATTAACTTATTAGTCCAATTGAAGCGTCGACCAATACAAATAATAAAATTGTATTTAATTACTGGTTTTTAATACCTTCTGTTTTTGTGTTTTTTTCATTGTCTTTTAACAAAGCTATATCCTATTTTTAATAAAATGAACTCAGGAGCCTAAGGCCTAGGTTAGTAGATTGCAGATGTTTGGAATCAGACGAAAGTGCTTGAACTTTTTGTTCGCCCGAGGAGGTCCACTTTTAGGCCTTGTAGCTCCGCCCCTGTATACCAAATGAAGCCCAAATTTAAAACTTAATTTCTCTAATACATCTTCTATTGGGTGTCTTAGTAAGAGTTCACTTTTAAAATGTTGACTCCACTTATTAGTTGTATTTTTTCTTCAATATGAATAATAATATGTGACAGCTGCCAAATTTCAGATTTGCCACTTGCACCAAAAAATGACACAAGAAGCATGTCAAGTTTTGTCACAAATGGTGGTTTGGTTACTAAATAGCCGAATTATTTCTAGCTCTGCAAAAAATACATCCGCGGATAAATAAATGCCTTTCTAATTTCTTCGTTTTTATTTATAGCAGAACTTTTTAGCAAACTACTAACTTTTCAGCAGTACGTTTGCTTTTGAAAAACTGCAAACATTTTGCTATTACAGCAGAAAACTTCCTGTAATAACACACAAATACTACAAGCAATTCAGCAGACCGTATTTTTTATTAAGGGAGGGGTAACGTTAATTCTTGCAAAAAAGGCACATTTTTGTGATTTTTTTCTGAGGACACAGTTAAAATCTTTTTATCAAAACCAATCATGAAGAAATATTAAAAAATAGGGCAATGGCAGCAATTATTCGGAAGCGTCTCGGAAAACAGTTGAGTTGCGGTGTTTATCATAACTCTCTAATGGATTATTTGAAATCAAAAACCTAAATTATTTCGTATATAATCGTTATTCCCATGTAACGCTGCAATCTTCGAGGATTTCAGAGATGTTACCCTTAATAATGTAAATTGGTCCGATTTCAGGTAATATCACGAAATATAGGTAACGAATTGTCTTTTTTCTTTCTATCGATTGATGTATTTATTAAATGTATAATGATAAAAACAAAAACAATATAGTTTAAGAAGACATTCCTTCCTGTAGCGAGTAATTGTCAGTTACGAGCGAATAGGAATTTGATTCCAACGAGTGAGGTTTTTCGCGGATTTTCAGACCGTTTTTCCCGAATTTTTTATAATTGTCACAATTAACAAATTAATATTAATCGATAAGTGCAAAAAAATTTCAATCAATGTTCGCGGAATACTGTTTTTTCGCGTGTTACAATTCATTCCTATTCGTTCGTAACTGATAGTTTTTGACGTTTCGGCCTGAAGGAATGACTTCTTATATTCTATTTGTCTTTGGATAAAAAAATAATGATTGCTTTGTGTTTCTCCAGGTAAATCACTATTTAAAAACTACACCCAAAAAAAGTTTACTGTTAATAACAAACAATGTCTGCTAATTTTCAGCAAACCTTTTTTCTAACCTTTTTTCTTTTTTCAAAAAGTTTGCAGTTTTGCATTAGCAAACGCACTGCTGAAAAATTTGCAGTTTGCTGAATATGTTTGCTGTTAATCAAAATATGTGAAAATAAGACAAAAGTTGCAATAACTTACATGATAAAGTTCAACTACCATTGAAAATCAAAAAGGTTAAGGTCATTCGTGCGATGAGAAATGTATATTTTGAAAAAAAATTAATTTTATAAATATTGGAAATGGGAGTCGAATAAAACTGCAAAAAGTAAAACACAAATCGATAACGAATATGAAACGTGGAAATATAGCGATTTCAAAATCTTAGTACCGGGCATACAATTAAAATTTATCAATTGTGTTAAGATTTTAGTTTCTAATTTTTTATATTTTAATGGAACCGAAGCTAAACATTAATATTTCCTGTGCGATTTGTAAAAATGTTTATAAAGTGTTGATTCACACAAGGCAATTTTTTTCAAGCAAGTGTCAAAGTTTTTTAGGAGAGGCTGGTGGAAAGAGCTCTCTGCCTCTCTCTCCTACAAACTTTGACACTTGAAAAAAATTGCCTTGTGCGAACCAGTACTAAGTCTTGTGTATGCAAAAAAAAGTAAAAAAACAAAAGAATTCCTAAAGGCTTAGGTAAGTATTAAGAGAAAATTTCGCAAGAGTGTATCATCCTGTGTAAAGACGATTTTTGTACTTGAAATTATAACTGAAAAATGTTATTGCCACAGGACGGCAAATACTTGTGAAATTTTCGGTTTGAAATGGAAAGTCCCGATTTTAGGTTAGGTTGGCAGCCGTATTTTTTTTTATACAAGCTCACATAGACCAGTTTAGGTCCCTAGTGTTACCACGGGCTGAAATGCCCCTCATCGAAACCAACCTGTTTGATATCGGTACTGGAAAGATCTGTTAGGCTGCCTAGAAAGGCCGACCCCAGTATGTCCATTCGTCGTTTACTCAGAGCGGGGCAGTCGCATATCAAGTGCTCAATGCTCTCCACTTCTTCCTCATCTCCACAGCTTCTGCAGAAGTCATTAGAGTAAATACCTAATCTTTTGGCGTGTTCGTCGATCAAGCAGTGTACCGTCAGAACTGATACTAACGTAGATAATATTTGCCTCTGTAGTGGCGGAGATATTTTGATCTTCTCAGGTCATACCTTGGCCAGATTTGTCTAGCTACCCTGCAGGTGCCGATTTCTGTCCATCCTTCGTTGGACTTCCTGATTGCCTCTTGCCTAAGCCAAAGCTTGCACGTGGATAGTGGTGCATTCTTCGAGAATTTTTAATGTCGTCCATTTCCTAGCAAGTTCATCGGCTTTGCAGTTCCTCCGGATATACCTCTGCCCAGGCACCCATATGCGGTGTATATTAAACTGCTCAGCCATCTCGTTAAGAAATCTGAGGCAGTCAAGGGCTGTTTGTGAATTTATGGATGTTGCCTCCAGAGAATTGATGGCAGCCTGGCTGTCCGAGTAAATGACAACGCCAGTATTGGTTACTATGTTGCGACTCTGCCACTTGGCTACTTCCCATATTGCCATTATTTCGGCTTGATAGACACTGCAGGTATCTGGTAGTCTGTGAGCTATATACAATCTAAGCTCTGCACAGTGTACTCCGAAGCCAAGCTTTTCATCAAGCTTCGAACCATCCGTGTAAAAGTGGAGATGGTTTCTATTACCTTGTATTCTTCCAACCCACTCATCTCTGGCGGGAATCATAGTGATGTAATTTCTCTCAAAGATGTACACAGTGGTATATAGTCCACTCGGTCGGTTACCATAGCACTACACTCATGTGACCGTAGTTCTTGTACCTCCACATTGATATGCAGTTTAATCTTATTGCCGCTTTGGTTGCAACTTCTCTCGCCACAATATTAATCGGCAGTATATGGAGTAGGGCTTGTAGAGACTCGGTCGCTGTAGTCCTTAAGGCTCCGCTTATGATCAGGCAGGCCGGCCATCCATTTCCAACTGTCTCCCCTACAAACACCGTTAAACCGCTGATAAAATTGCCACGTGTAAGGCGGAACGAACATAGACCCCTCAACACACTCGGCAATTCGGTGTTTGTAGGAGAGAGAGGCATGCGGAAGATAATGGGGTAAGTAGTTTCTTGTACTAGCAAACCGTTTTGTGTTTTTCATTCGCACTTTGATGCCTTTATCTCCTACAAACACCGAATTGCCTCGCGTGAGTCGGGACATAGACATGCTTTATTACGGAAAAAAGAAAATTAAAAAAGCGGCGTTTTATTTATATTCCTTACCACTGAAACCAATTTTTTCCATTAAAATGTGCTTGTGATCAGTTATACATATATTCATATTTGTGCAGATAACGAAATCTCATATTACATACATGTTTATTTCGCATATCAAAAAATATTGACAGACGTAATATGCTTTCACTAGCATTCAAGGGTAGCACCCATTGAAGTGTATAATACTTTACGCCGAATAAAATTGAAATGTTCGTTCTGTTTGTTAATTCGCATTACAAAGGCATTCCGCTGGCGGAATAAAGAAATCTTTTTGGCAAAGAGATCACATCCATCAAAGAAGATAATGCAAATGATTTTGATGAGTAAAACGATTCCGGGGGACAGCTTCGACCACGCTTACAAATGGCTAAAGAAAGATATCGGTTTATTATTTCCCGAAAAGGCGAAATTGTTTATGCCTTGGAGGATAGAAGGCACAGGACTGAAAATATTGAACTGTGGATGGGTGTTTACGATTTCATAATGAAATGCATAAGGGATGTGGCACACAAAGAAACACGTTATCAATTAATCAAGTCGCAAGCAACCTTTTGGCTCCAAAAAACATGGATAAGATAATTTTGCCCAACGATATGGCTCTGGACTTGTACAATTACCATGTCTATAGGGTGAACCCAACACATTGGCTAACATTGACAGGGTTCGCGTCGATGTCATACGATTTATGTTCTTTATATTTATCTTTCGGACAAAAATAAGATAATTGTTAATGCCAGTGACGGCTAAGTATTGTTTGTAGATACTCCTATTGATATTCAATTTTACTAAATGATTTATTTTTCATTTATATTTTTAGATCATGTGTACATACAGATTTCACAATACATGGGCTGAATTACTTCAGGTTGGAATCCTGGTTAATATTCTCTTCTTAAATATCAGGAAAATATAAAACTTGTATTTCTTTTATTAAAATAAAAAAGAAAAAGACGTATGCTAGAGTAACAAAAATAGTTTGTTCTTCCAGCCGCTTTTTTCGGTTAACTATTTTTCTGTTTCTAAAACATTCGTTTTAGTTTGCTATAGTAGCAGACAAATTTGTGTTTGATGGAAAATAACAAAAATCTGTATTTTTCTATTTATTTTCAAAATATACCTTTATATAATTCAATAGGAGTTATCTGCCCCTAGGTGCCTCTTTGGCTTCTAGCGGTAAAATATACATGGTTCCAGAAATTGTATAGCGTGCATGTCCGTGGAAACCCACTGCAAGCACACAGCATTTCCGATCCACTTATTTCTTTCATGTGGCTTGTGAAGTCACGAAAAGAGTTAGAAAATAATTATAGCTTAGAAAGATATAATATAAGATCTTTAAGATATATGTACCTTCGCTTTCGAATTGTGATGAATATTTTACAGAAAGTTGAAAAAATTACTTTAAAAAAAATATTTTTTTATTTGTTGGGTTATAATTTTTAAACATAAAAACCTTAAGAAAGAACTAAAAAATCTAAAATTGGCAAAATAGTTTTTTTACTCCGCTTAGTTAACATAAAATTGATTTTTTCACAAATTTTAATTTTGATATCCCATAACTAAGCACCTACAAGGTGTAGCACCCTTTCCAAATACTCATTTCATAGGCTTAACAATGATCTATCATATGTCATTTAAATTATTCGATTATCTTATTCGGTTCAAAAGATATGATTTTTGCAACGAAAAACTCAAATGGCGACACTGTGCGCTGGGGAGGGTTTTTTCAAAATTTGAGTAATTCCATGTGAAGTGATCACACAAATTTTGGCTTTTCTCTCCGATTTTGACGAAATTTTCCAGATATGTACTTTGAGGGGTGCAGAAAAGAATCCGGAATTTTTTAAAAAACAAGAATTGAAAAAATTTGGTATGGCCGTATGAAAATGTTGGTAATTTTTTTGAAATTCTCTACCATTTGACAGAGAAGAAAAAACATTTTTTTTCGTTTTTTAATGGATAAATTACAGATTGTGCATGCCATTAATTTTTTTTAAATATTTATATAAAAATTCCATTAAAAAATTTAGAAAAATACGCCTTTTATTATTTTGAATTTTGTCAATAATACCTCAATAATGTTTTATGATGGGGACTCTTTTATAAGAAAATTTCTATTCAGTCAAATGTTAGAGAAAAACATTACTTAAATTTGTATAAGACCATAACTCAATATCTGTTTGCAAAATCGGATATTTTGTTAAAAAATACAAAATATTTTGTTAAAAATATTTTGAAAAATACAAAATATTACCAAATTGTAAGTTTACACGTTTGTAAGTTCACTGGGTTGAATTTTTTCGCATTTTCTTGACAATATTGTAAGATCTGACAACCGTGTGTACATAGCTTTAGTTTTGCTCCGATTCATCTCAAATTTTCACACAATATTTTTAAGATGTTCTCCATTTAAAAACCAGTAAGGAAAGGCCACCACTCTCGTAATATTGAATAACTCTGATATATAAATTTTGCAATTCATGTATAAATTGTTTACATAAATTTACTTTTGGGACATTTTATACTTAAATAATACCCTGTACCACAGTGTGGTGTAGGGTATAAAAACGATTGGATCTAAAGAGCCAAATCGGATGAAACATATATATGGGAGCTATAGCTAAATCTTTACCGATTTTCTTCAAATTCGGTAGTGTTGGTTAATGGATCAAGAAACTCTACAACATATATATGGGAGCTATAGCTAAATCTTAACCGATTTTCTTCAAATTCGGCAATGTTGGTTTATGGATCAAGAAACTCTACCATTCTAAATTTCAAAACGATTGGATGTAAAATACAGCTTTTATAGGACTAAAGGGCCAAATCGGACGAAACATATATATGGGAGCTATAGCTAAATCTTAACCGATTTTCTTCAAATTCGGTAGTGTTGGTTCATGGATCAAGAAACTGTACCATTCTAAATTTCAAAATGATTGGATGTAAAAAACAGCTTCTACAGGACTAAAGAGCAAAATCGGACGAAACATATATATGGGAGCTATAGATAAATCTTAACCGATTTTCTTCAAATTCAGCAATGTTGGTTCATGGATCAAGAAACTCTACCATTCTAAATTTCAAAACGATTGGATGTAAAGTACAGCTTCTATAGGACTAAAGGGCCAAATCGGACGAAACATATATATGGGAGCTATAGCTAAATCTTAACCGATTTTCTTCAAATTCGGCAATGTTGGTTCATGGATCAAGAAACTCTTCCATTCTAAATTTTAAAACGATTGGATGTAAAATACAGCTTCTATAGGACTAAAGGGCCAAATCGGACGAAAGATATATATGGAGCTATATCTAAATCTGAACCGATTTCAACCAAATTCAATAGCGATCTTAACAGCTGCGAAATACTCTAAACTGCAAAATTTCAGAACGATCGGAGTGAAATTGCGACCTGTAGTCGACGAACAACTTTACATGGACAGACGGACGGACGGACAGACATACTTAAATCGACTCAGCTAGTGATTCTGAGTCGATCGGCATACTTTAAGGTGGGGTAGCTGTGTTATTTTCAGGTGTTACAAACATCTGCCGTGAAACAAACGTATAATACCCTGTACCACAGTGTGGTGTAGGGTATAATTAAAATAAAAAATGTCCATATAAAGTTTACAAACGTTACCGCCCTTAACAACAAACACACATAGTAGTAAGCTAAGGATAGACCATTGCCAGATCGTACAACGTTATCAACCCTGTTAAAGTGCTGCAAATTTTCGGACAATGACATATTGTTAGGCAAAGGTGAAGTGACAGTTCAGAAGATTGCAAGAAAACCTTATAATTTCATATATTTACAATATATTTTGTAAAGGAAAATGTTTGACACTCCATCAAATCGGACACTCCATTCAAAAGTACCAATAACCCCTTTTGGTACCTCCACACAAATGGACCATTTTGCCCTAATAGTTAACTGCTTATAACTTTAATACCAGTGCACACAAATATTTAAATTTTGTTCAGTGTAATGATCTTATAGAACCTACAGTTCAGTGAAAAATGGGCGTCATTGACACGACCGTGCCGACTGAACTTTCTTAATTGTTTGAATTTAAATTTATGGAATTGCAGTTTAACATAGTGTAGACTCGTTTCTTTGGATTTGTGTACTCTGATAGCATTATCTTGATAGTTTTTATTTATATTACGGATGGTATAGAGAATATTTATTATACGACTCTTTGAATTTCCTGAGTTATAGTACTGCCTATTGGCTGGTTGGTACCTAAAAAAGAATAAAAAAAGATTCGTTGGAGTTTTGAAACATGTTCGTTTATTTAAATTTCATGTTGCCTTTTAAACGCATTTATAATACAATTTGTTAAATTTACTATGTATGGATTATGTATATTTCATACATTTAGAAAATACAATATCTAAGTAATATCTTAAAAACAATAAAATAATGTTTCTACACACAAGAAGTTGGTTTCAGTTGTCTTCTCACTTCGATCTTCAAGCGATAGGAATAAAGTCCGAAAGAAAAATAATATTTAAATCTAATGGTTGCTGTAGCAGAATCTGAAGTATCTGCTTGTAAATACGAAATTATTCTTCTTCTCTTTAGGAATATCGTGCAGTACCTGAGTTACAACTAGAGCTCTGTTTTGCGGTTGTTGTTCAGCCGTTGAACTAGACTTGTTTCTTTGGATTAAGGGCCTTAGCTTCTTGGCTAAGTTTTGTATACTCGGATTGCATAATGTTACGTGTCTTATCTATTACCGAGTCCATGTCCTCTTTCTTGGATCCAGCCGTTGGGATCTCGGGCAGGATGTGAATGATGGCATGACCAGGTCGGAAGATCTTCTTTTCTCCATTTAAGAACCAGTATTTGGAGATGACCACTGGCTGGATTGGACATTGGCTTTGGAGGGCAATGTGGAAGGATCCTTTTTTGAAAGGCAGCAAGGTTTCTGTGGAGTTACGTGTTCCCTCGGGGAAGAGCAATAATTTGCAGTTTCTTTCATTTATGGCTCTCGATTCCTTCTGTAAGGCATTGATGGAATCGGTCTTGCGCGATCTGTTAATGAACAATGTACCCCAAAGCCACGAACCAAAACCAAAGAAGGGTAGATATAAAATCTCTTTTTTGGACACCACTGTGGCTCGGCCTATGATGGGCCAAAGGTAGGCTAAAACTGTGAAATGGAAATGAGAATATTAACGTTGCAAAAGAGTTCAATAGGAAACACTTGCATTTACTACTTACCACACAGATCCAATGCACTTTGATGGTTCATTAAAACCACACTGCCATTGTCTTTGCGAATGTTCTCTAAGCCTCGCACCTCCATGGTAACTCCCAGCGCTTTGCAAAGTTGCCGACATCCCCAGGCAGGGCCGCTAAAAGATAAGAAAACGCAGTTTAATAACCTTTCCATACCCTGAAGGATGTATGTATGTACTTACAAGGCGTTTCTGTAATCCCTAGGTCTAATGATCATAAATGGTATACAGATAAGTACGATGATACCATTACCAATTAGAAATATGGCCATTTTTAATTGATATGGTGCTTTATTGGAAAAACTCATAAAGAGCGCCACTAAACAGGCTAGCCCTATCATTTCACATACGCAGGCCATTGTGTCGGATAGAAATCTGTAAAAAGATAATATTAAACATTACTTATATGTATATGTAATTTAGATATTTATTTAACATGAAAAAAGCTTCTTCAAATCAATTAGCGCTTTCTCACCAGAAAACGCATAAAAAAAGTTTTGTTTGTCAAAAAATCGTTTTTTAGCTATTAACTTTTGGTTCAAAATTGTCCATTTGTGCGGGAGGTACCATTTTTCTCGAGGAAATAGTGACTAATAAACTAATACTATGTGTAGAATTTCAGAGGATTAAAATAAGTAGTATAGAAGTTATTAACGAATCAACATTTCACTAACTGTTAACCCTTTGTGGGGGAGGTACTAGAAGGAGTCGACCAATATGGCCCATCATCGAGATAGAAGAAAATATTACCACATACCAAATTTGAAGACAATCGGTTACTCCTTTCGAGAGTTATCGTGCGCACCAGCCAGCAGATAGACAGACAGACAGACAAAAACGGATATCCGCCGAACATACTTAGGGTCTTAGGTGACTCCTTCGATGTGTTACACTTTCGGTTCGTAGCAAATGATATATACCCTCCTATCTAAGGTAAGGGGATAAAAATGGGCGTTATTGCCATTTCCCTTTTACAAATAGCCATTGTTTTCTTCGTATGGATGCCAGCTTTCAAAGATTGGTATAACACACATTTTGCATTTCTTACTTTTTTTTGTTTTTTTTTTCTTCGGCCAGCAATAAGGTTTTTTTTTTTAAATTTGTTTTGGTTTCTTACAATTGTATGCCTAAACCTGCACAAAAAAAGTTTTTAGGTCTCGGACACAAACACTTATTGTTGTGTCGACAGAGTGGATCTTCGTGAGGAACGATACCACTAATGACGATTTCATTTCTGAAAAAAGTGCAAAATTTCCTTGTCCCTTTTCCCGAAAACTGGACTTTTATTCCACATTTTTATAATACACTAGCGGACCCGGCGAACTTCGACTCGCCCCAATTTAACGCCTTCAGATAAACTCCAGAGTGATAATAAAACACAGATAGTTAAAATTTTAATGCGATTTGTTTAAAAGGAATCGAAATCAGTAGAGAGCGATGTGATAAACAACAAACAACGAAGACAGAAGACAGGCAACGTTCAGATGACCGTGCGAAAAACAGGGAAATTCGAGATTAATTCCACAGACTTCCTACGATTGGTTTTGAGATTTATTGATTGTCATCGCAAAAGCCAATCGTACAGGGAACTGAATCCGCTTGAATTGGAATGAAAGATCAGTTGGAATAATCGGAATTCGTGGGATAAGGACTTCCTCTCCTTTGAATTTTCCCTTGATGATCGTCGCCTGAATCACATTGTCCATCAGTTTCATAATGGACAACCGCGAACTATGCACAATTTCGGATGATTCAGATTCCGCAACATGATTATGATCGATTCCACCTTCAGCTGTAAATTATGCGGCGGAGCTCCTGGCACATCAAGCGAGTTCGATTTTACTTTGAATAATAAAATTCATGCTATTGACGTCCTTATTCTTCGCTGCTAATATTGCCCGTTCACTAATCTAATCGAGATTTGGAAACACTTTGGTGATGAGTTCCTCGTTCGACGATGTGAACTCGCAAAAATTTGCCGGGAACAATATCAATGCAGTGGAAACATCAACAGTAATTTGGCCATTGCCAAGTGCCAACTGTTGTTTCGAGAATTCAAGAGCCGATGAGACGTTCTGCAGCGCGACTCTCATGTTCGTGGTCAATTTCAACTTCTTGACATTCCGCCACAAAGACCACGATTTCAGGCATGCATTAATTTCATCGGCAGTAGATTTCGGGATGACGGGAAGCGTTTGACGAAAATCTCTGGAGAGCAATATCATAGACTCACCAAATTGTCTCAAATCACGTCGTAAATCCTTCATCGTTCGGTCAACTGCCTCCAGAGCTCGTTTATGCGCCATCGTGCATTCATCCGAAATTATGATTTTGCAATGCCCGCAATCCAATAAGATAACCTTACCTCTTATACTCAAACTTATTATCTGAAAAAATGTTCGAATTGATAAATATCGCGTTGAATTTTAATTGATCGTAATGCTTGTACCGTTTGCCGATGTGATACGCGAAATCAGTGTAACAATACGCAAAACTCGAATGAATTGCAGCAAGAAAAATAGCACATACTCGTACATATGTTTAATAAAAAACTTTTTTGTTTAATAGAAAATTAATACAAAAATTTGGATTGAAAAAGAGAGCAGTAGATAGGAACAGTAGGAATCTCGCAAGAAATAGCAATTTTCGATTTTCCCAATTTTCCGACTTTTCCGGGGGTTTTCCCAAAATTTTCTTTCGTAACAACCTTCTCCAGGCAAATACGAACAACTGAAAAAAAATGGAGCCAAATCGGTCCAGCCGTTCTCAATTGATGAATTACTATACATTTTTCACACCATTTTTATATATATAGATTAGAGCTAAGTTAAATTCGAAGGACTACATCAGTTCTAACTAAAAAGGGCAAATATTTTTCAGAACTTCGAGTCGACCGAGCAAAATTTTTTTTCAGAATCAAAATACTTATAACTCTAGAGAATACAAGACATTAAATTGATCTGTCTGAAATTTAAGATTTTGTTCTTTATATTGCATATAATCACCCCTAGTGAGAATATAAAAGTCCCTTCCGATTATACGTACTTGTTGGCCTTCTAGGGGACGTATTTTTTAACCCATCATGCGGAAATTAAATATTTTGTACTTCATATTGCATTAAATCGTCTCTAGTGAAAATGGAGTATATCGGTCCATGATTCTATAGGTATAAACCCCTTACAAGGTCACGTTCTTTAAGCTATAAGAGTGGAAAATAGAAATGTATTATATTTAACCTGCAACTGTTGATAGTAATAATTGTTCTCTGTTCAATTTTTGTCTTTGAACATGGACTTTGACATGGACTCGGTAATAGATAAGACACGCAACATCATGCAATCCGAGTATACAAAACTTAGCCAAGAAGCTAAGGCCCTTAATCCAAAGAAACAAGTCTAGTTCAACGTCTGAACATCAACCGCAAAACAGAGTTGTAACTCAGGTACTGCACGATATGATGTGACGGATTTGTGATGGAAGATCCATCACATCCATCACTACTGCGCGACTTTAGTCTTTCCTTACTGGTTTATAATAGTTGTTGTTTACTGTTGGTCTGTTGAGTTGTTAATCGGTCAGAATTTATTTTGGTTTGAGATCATATGTTTCACATACCCCCTGTCTATTGCAAAAATGTGATGGAAACAAATACAAAAAATTTTAGCGAGTTTCAATTAATTGGAATAACTGACTGCAGTTTCGATAGACACCACTCTTTCATCTTCAGAGTTCCAGATGTAAAAGAGTGATTCGTGCCAAATTTCAACAAAATCGGAGTTAAATTGCGACTTGTACTTTGCAAGCAACTTAATGGTGAAGGGCCAATGCAAGCTGAATGCGGCTCGGCGTGCCAGAAAAGTTTTTTATTCAACTTCTCCTCTTGATTTGGCATTGTCAGATTAAATTATTTCCAATCTGATACAATTTAATGTTCAACTTTTATTGAAAACAACCACATGTTTTGTGTACGGGCAATGCTGAATTCGCACTGCGCCGTAGTTGTGTAGGGTGAAGGGCCCTTCACCATACCATATAAAAACAGACGGATGAACGGACAGACATCGTTTAATCGACTAGTTAGCTAGTGATCCCGTCGAGTCGATCGGTATACTTTAAGGTGGGTCTAACTGTAGTATTTCAAACATGTTACAAACATCTGGTAAAAAGAAAAACTATTAGGAATAAGCAGAGGTATAGATATGTATTTATGACAGACAGTTGTTAATCGCATTATTAAAAGAAATTACCTAAATTGATCGCGGTTATTTTGCTAACATAATCGTATTGTAGATTAAAAAGCGATTTTTTTTTGTTGCTCTCTTATTTCAAGATAACGAATATCAGAGTGACTAGTCGGTGGACAGTACTTTGTACTCAAATATTTTGTTACGCCAACATTGCTACTTGTCCATTCTAAGCGCTGCGATAACATTTCCCTTAAGCACTTTTAATTTAAATGGTTTCACTAGTGGGTATTAAAATATAAAACAATTATTCTATGAACTAATAATACAGGCTAACGAACGGTATGATTAACTTAGGTTTTTTCTAACAAAAGTGCAAACACACAAACGCCAGTCAAAATTATCTTTCTACACTCGTTACTATTGCCCAGTTAATTTAATTGGAATTTATCATTAGATTGTATACTCGTACATACACGGTTGATATGTACGTATTAATATTGTTTTATGGAAGTAATTTATTCAATTTTCTATTGCTTGCCGCCGTGTATAGTGTTAAATATTATCATAATATTTATTATGACGACTTGCTAATTCTATAAAATCCAATCTATTGATTTAATCGGCAATATTTATGAACGAATTAAAAACTAAACAATGTATACACACTAAAAAAATCCCTTGACCCAAAAATACTCGAAATATGATAAGCAAATCTTTGTTTCCATTCTAATATTTTTAACACATTGTGTTACAAGGTATTATGAGTTTGGGCATTTGTTTGTAACGTCCAAAAAAGAAGAGATAGACCAATAGTTTATTATAACAATCGACGTTGAATCACTTTTTGAGTCGAAGTGTCCCATATAAAGTTCTCCTCCGATGCAATTTCTTGACGCTTTAGCACAGTTTTCAACAGGGGAAAAATCGCCTATTTTGATATGTTTAAATAAAAAGAAAATTTATTTGGAACACACATTTTAAATACTATATTTAATTCTGAGCAAATCAATTTTATTTGAAAAGCAATAAAATATATTTGGAACGCATATATTAATATACAACAACAAAATATATTTACAAACTAATTTTTTCAAATAAAGTATGTTATCATTTGTAATGAGCCAAAAGTGTAACATATCGAAGGAGTGACCTAAGACCTCAAGTATGTTTGGCTGAAATTCGATTTGGGTCATTTAAGTCATTTGAGCAATGTCCGTCCGTTCGTCTGTCTGCCCGTGTGTCTGTCTGCCGGCTGGTGCGCACTATAACTTTCGAAAGGATTAAGCGATTGATTTCAAATTTGGTATGCGGTAATATTGTTATCTATCTCAGGCTAGGTTTAGGGTGGCAGCCGTATATTTTTTTACAAGCTCACATAGACCATTTTAGGTCCCTAGTGTTACCACGGGCTGAAATGCCCCTCATCGAAACCAACCTGTTTGATTTACAAATTCATCGATAGTACGAATATCGGTACTGGAAAGATCTGTTAGGCTGCCTAGAAAGGCCGACCCCAGTATGTCCAGTCGTCTTTTACTCAGAGCGAGGCAGTCGCATAGCAAGTGCTCTCCACTTCTTCGTCATCTCCACAGCTTCTGCAGAAGTCATTGGAGTCAATACCCAAACTTTTGGCGTGTTCACTGATCAAGCAGTGTCCCGTCGGAACTGGTACTAACATAGACAATCTTTGCCTCTCTAGTGAGAGGAGATATTTTGATCTTCTCAGGTCATACCTTGGCCAGATTTGTCTAGCTACCCTGCAGGTGCCGATTTCTGTCCATCTTTCGTTGGACTGCCTGATTGCCTCTTGCCTAAGCCTGATTGCCTCTTGCCTAAGCCACTTGGATAGTGGCGCACCAATATATGCAAATTCTTCGAGAATTTGTAATGTCGTCCCTTTCCTAGCAAGTTCATCGGCTTTGCAGTTCCCCGGGATATCCCTATGCCCAGGCACCCATATGAGGTGTATATTAAACTGCTCAGCTATCTCGTTAAGAGATCTGCGGCAGTCGAGGGCTGTTTGTGAATTTAGGGATGTTGCCTCCAGAGAATTTATGGCAGCCTGGCTGTCCGAGTAAATGACAACGCCAGTGTTGGTTACTATGTTGCGACTCAGCCACTTGGCTACTTCCCATATTGCCATTATTTCGGCTTGATAGACACTGCAGTATCTGGTAGTCTGTGAGCTATATCCAAACTAAGCTCTTCGCAGTGTACTCCGAAGCCAACCTTTTCATCAAGCTTCGAACCATCCGTGTAAAAGGGAAGATGGTTTCTATTACCTCTTATTCTGCCAACCCATTCACTTCTGGCGGGAATCATAGTGATGTAATTTCTATCGAAGGTTGGTGTATAGACCACTCGGTGGGTTACCATAGCACTACACTTTGATATCCTCATGTGACCGTAGTTCTTGTACCTCCACATTAATAGTCAGTTTAATCTTATTGCAGCTTTGGTTGCAACTTCTCTCGCCACAATATTAATCGGCAGTATATGGAGTAGGGCTTGTAGAGACTCGGTCGCTGTAGTCCTTAAGGATCCGCTTATGCTCAGACAGTCTGTTCTCTGAACCTTTGTTAGTAGGTTGGTGATGGTTAGTTTGTCAGTTGCCGTCCACCATACCACAATGCCGTATAACAGTATTGGACGAACTACTGCTATATATATCCAATGGACGATTTTAGGAGAGAGGGCCCACCGCGGCCCTACAGCCTTTTTGCAGGAATATAAGGCGACGTTGGCCTTCCTTACACGGTCCAATACGTTAAGACTTAATAACAGTTTTCTATCTAGAATTATTCCTAAAAATTTTGCACTTTCAGAAAAGACTAGATCTGTTCCATTTATCCGAGGTGGAGGGTCCACATGTGGGACATTATTCATCCTAGTAAAGAGAACCAATTCTGTCTTGTTTAGGTTTACGCCCAAACCGCTGCTTCGGGCCCATCTAGCCAATTTGTTCAGAGCCACCTGTAGGATGTCTCTGAGGACGTTTACGAATTTGCCACTCACTGCGATTGCCACGTCGTCCGCATATGCCACGACCTTGAAGCCACAACGTTCTAGATCTAGCAGGATTTCATTCTCCGCTAGGTTCCAAATTAGTGGAGACTGTACTCCTCCTTGTGGGGTCCCTCTGGGTTTGTAACCTTGTAAGAGTTGTGGGCCCAAGACATGCTGTTATGCGTCTTCTGTTGAATTTGTTATGCGTCTTCTTTGTGACTTTTAGATGTGACAGTGCCGCAATTACTGCATCTGAGTGAATGTTGTTAAAAGTCCCTTCTATGTCAAGAAATGCCACCATGGTGAATTCCTTGAAATGCAGAATCGTTCCTGCTCACAAGTTCGTGCAGGGCTGATTCTGTAGACTCCCCCTTATTGTAAGCATGTTGGTTCACCGACTGGAGTTTTGTATCCAGGATTTCCCTAATGAAATAATCTAAAAGTATTTCTAGACCTTTCAATAGGAAGGAGGATAGGCTAATTGGTCTGAAGTCTAGTGTGTTATATCTTCCCCGCTTTAGGTATGAATACCACTTTGGTATCCCTCCATCGATTCGGGATGTATGAAAGCTTGATACACCCTACACAAATTTTCTCCAGTCAGGGGATAATGTACTTTAAAATTTTCTGCATTTCTGCTGGAGTGATGCCGTCTGGTCCAGGTGACTTGAAGGGCTCAAAGCTAGCCCAGCTTATTCTGAATCTCTCAGTCAACAAGCTAGCTACTCTCGCAGTCCACTCGCCACTGGAGCAAAAATTTTGAAAATTTTATTTGCGAAATTTTACTTATATTGTTATGAATCAAAATTAGAAAAAACATTTTTGTAAATCGCGGCCACTTAGACGCTACATTGATTTTATTAAGACCATTTTTTGCAATACACCAATACACTGTGGAACAAAATTAAACTTTTTTGAAAATAACAAGGTTCTGAAAACGGATTCTGATAGAGGATGTAAAAAAAGATATACGTGTATCGTTGTTTTATTGTTTCGTATGGCGGTCATTTTAGAGGGGGATCAATATTTCCCCTTTTTGCACATTCTTATAAAGAGTCGGCATTGGAAACCGTGTGATGCTTACATTTTAGGTACAGGATATGTTCAGCAACATTACATAGAACGCTACGAAGAAGAATTTTAGTTGAACATTTTAACCCTCTAGCTCGTCAATCTAGCGGTCTGTTTGGTCCCTTTTGTGGAAAAGGCTAAAAATCGCCGCTAAAACAGATGTTTAACGAGTCAAAATGTTCTACAAAAATATTTGCCATAAAATTCTACTATAAGTCTCGGAATATACTATAACACAAAACTCAACTTAAATGCCAGAAATAAATGAAAACATAAAATCCATGTATATATTTAGCACCAGTTCAAAAAAGTACGAAATTAACCTAAAAATGTATATTAAGTATTGGCTTATTTCTGGCATTTAAGTTGAGTTTTGTGTTATATTCAGATATATATTCAGACCATGCAAAAAATGGTCTTAATAAAATCAATGTAGCGTCTAAGTGGCCGTGATCTACCAAAATGTTTTTTCTAATTATGATTCATAACAATACTCGTATAAGTAAAATTTCGCAAACAAAATTTTCAAAAAGAAGGTGTTGATATATTTTCTGAATATTTATATGCAAATAAAGTCTAAAAGTCGACTTTTTGTACGAGTAGTACCAAATTTATATTACATTTGGCTAAAATTTATAAAATCGAGTTGTGAGTTAGAACAAAAACCTTCATTTAGTTGTATCAACACAAATATCGGACCTATTTAACAGTTAAGAATAAGTTATGAACTAAAAATAAGTTTTTAATAGTTTGGCACAATTCTATAATAAAATAAAAATTTACGTTTTGGCCGGATCCAAAGAATGTGTAATATTGATGAGAATGATATTAAAATACAGTCACGAGAATATTAAAAGTATTGGATCAGTTATTTTCGGCATATCGCCACAAAAATTTTTTGTGACAAAACGATTTTTTATTATTTTGTTTTTTTCTGTTTAAGTTTTTTTTTTGACTATGGGGAATGCGAATTTCTGATTACTTCATCATTATCAGCTTTTTATCTTTTCCTGTACTTTACTACAAAATGAAAGAAGAAAACTAGAAATATTCGCAATTTCATGAACAAAGTCGACTTAAATCGACTTTTTTATATTAAAAAGACGAAAAGTCTAAAAGTCGACTTTTCAAATTTTTCAAAAAGTCGAACTTTTGGCGTAACTATATAACCCTACCCAATCACACCCCCGGCATGAAAACCACACCACGCAGTAATTTTTTGCGAATGCAATTGTGCCTCTTGAAGCACATGTGGGTTGTTGCTGTCCAATAACGCATATTTTGTTTATTGGCAACACCACTCAGCCAGAAATGAGCTTCATCGCTGAAGTGATTTGTCGCTTAATTTTCTAGATGTTCGTGAAACTTTGCCAGAGCCCAATCGAAGAAGTTCCGGCGTTTCAAATGATCAAGTGGCAATAGTTCTTGAGTGAGTTTGTTCTTATAAGGATGAAGGCCAAGATCTTTCCGCAAAATACGCCACAGTGTGATTTGATTGGCTCGACTGAGTAGGTTCTTTTTGAACGGATATTTTCGTCGCATCGAGCGGTACGGCGTCTCTTTGGCGCCAAAACATCTAAAAGTGAAAATTTGGGTTCAAATTTATCCACTATAGATCCACAGACTGTCTGGAGGGACGATTATTACGTCCGAAAATTGGATTAAGCGCTGGAAGATCCATCACATCAAAAACCGATGGAAATGTTGAGAAAGTGAAGAGCATTGGAGAATCGTCGAATCACTATTTGAGAAGTTGCAGAGGATGTCGGCATATTGGCTGGCTCATGCCATACAATTTTTTCGGAAATTTTGGTCATGAAGCGCGTGACGAAGTTCGATCTAAAATTGCTGATTTTTGAGGAAAAAAACCGTCGCATGGGAATCGCACAGGAAATGTTGCATGACGTTAACGACGATCCAGATTTGCTTTAAAGGGTAATAACTGGTGTTGAATCATGGGTATATGGTTATAACATCGAAACCAAAGTGCAATCGTCCCAATGGAAGAGCCAAGACCAAAAAAGCACGCCAAGTTCGATCAAATGTCAAGGTTTTGCTCACTGTTTTACTCGATTACCGTGGCGTAGTGCATCATGAGTTCTTGCCACATGGTCGTACTGTATTTTATATTTCATTGAAGAGCAGGGCCTTTCATTGGTATTAATATTTTCAAAATACGTAAAGCGGTTTAGAAGATTTGGCTAATTTAATAAATTGTAATTTTGAGAAAAATCCTTGAGATAGGTAACTTTGGAGCTCTGTATCACAAAAATTACAATGAATTTTGAAAAACTAAAAACGAAAAAAATTCCAGCATACTACAGGGTTTTCCAATAAAAGTGATATGATTTCTTTAAAAAAAAAACACTTATTGTTAAGGAAATTCAAAAGTTTGTTATTTAATGTGAAGTACAATCGATACAATTAAGTTATAAATAAAACGTCATTCAAATGGCCTCCACGACTTCTTCTACAGGAACGAATTCGATGAACCCAATTTTCGAGCACTTTTCCCACTAAATCAAGTCGTATGTCAAGAATGGCACGTTCAATATTGACTTGTAAAGCTTGAAGAGAGTCTGGTTTATTTCGAAAGACCAATGACTTCAAATAACCCCACAAGAAATAGTCTAATGGTGTTACATCACAACTTCTTGGAGGCCATTCAATATCACAATTTCTTGAAATAATCGTATCTCCAAACTTTTCTCGCAACAATTCAATTGCTTCATTTGCTGTATGGAACGTAGCCCCGTCTTGTTGGAACCAAATGTTGTCAAGATCAACTTCTTCTAATTTCGGCCATAAAAAGTTGATTATCATCGATCTATATCGCTCTCCATTGACAGTAACGGTGTTACCAGCTTAATTTCGAAAGAATTACGGACCCATGATTCCACCTGACCAAAAACCACACCAAACTGTCAATTTAGGTGAATGTAATGGTTTTTCATGAATAATATGTAGATTTTCTTCGCACCAGAATCGACAGTTTTGTTTATTTACCGCACCACTCAGATGAAAGTGAGCCTCACCGGAGAAGATGATTTTCTTAAAAAAATCATTATCGTTTTCAAGTTGTCCCAAGGCAAAATCAGCAAATTCACGAGGTTTTCGGTGGTCCAATGGCATCAGTTCTTGAGTGAGAACAATTTTATACGGATGCAAACCCAAATCCTTTCTCAAAATCCGTCAGGTTGTGGTTTGAGACAGTCCCAATTGCTAAGAACGTCTTGGAATACACAAATTGTGGTCTTCAGCAACACTTGCCTGAACGGCAGCAATATTTGCATTACTTCGAGCGGTTCTTTGTCTTATTGGCACTTGAACATTATGTAAAGACAATAAGCGCAAAATTTTCAACAATTCGACGAATAGCGAGCGCACTTTGACGATTATTACGGCCATAAAATGGCAAAAGCGCACCAAAATTGCAATTGGAGAACGATTATTTTGATAATACAACTGAATAATTTGTAAACGTTGTTCTTGCGTATATCTCTCCATGATGAAATTGTAAACACTACTGAATACAATAAAAAACAAGTGACAGATTATGACGTATTACAAATGGCTGAAACGTCACTTCAAAATCATATCATCCGTATTGGAAAACACGTTATTAGAATTATTATGCTATATTTTGTAAAAATGTAAGGGGGTCATTTTTGAGTTGGTCGAACTGCTTTGGAATTACCCACTCCTTTCTAGAGTTATCGTGCGCACCAGCCAGCAGACAAACAGACGGACTGACGGACATTGCTAAAATGACTTAAAATGACCCAAAACGGATTTCCGCCGATCATACTTGGAGTCTTAGGTCACTCCTTCGATGTTACACTTTTGGCCCGTAGCGAATGATATACCCATACATATAACCTCATTACACTAAAGTGAGGGTATAAAAGCCGAATCGCTGAGAGAGTTCAACGCCATACCAAAAAGTGCATATCAGAACTGCTTAGAGGATTGCAAAAAAAAAATTGGAAAAGATCAAAGCCTTTCCCTTCTAAGTGAAGGAAGGTATTTGAATAGTCAAGTGAAAAAGAAAACGACCTTGAAAGTTGTACGTTGAAACCCAACACCTACCACTGCATTACGTTTGACTGGTGGTAAATCAGATCTTCGGATGCATTAGTGTTGTTTTCGGCCTGCGGTCCGCTTGTTATAATTTCCAGGTATATGAAAGTTAATTAAAATTCACCGATAGGAATTACTTTCAATTAAGCACCATCTTCAAGTAAGCACTATTCAACTTGTTGGTAGATGTTTTTTCTACACAAACAACTTGCTTTTTTTCTAATTATTTGCAAAAATATTAAAAATTTTGGTTACAAACACTTTTGCTTTCGATTCAAGCATATCAAAAGCGAAGATTTTCCCCCGTGTTGCTACATTTATTGCTGTAATAAATAAAGCAACGGATATGGAGCTTTTTTACTGCATAAAATATCCGCATTGTCATTCGATTCGTTGTAAATATGTAAATAATTATCCACATCGTGTACTTGTTCAGTTAAATTATATGATGAAACTGAACAAGTACACTACGATAAAAAATTATTTAAATGTAAACTTAATTTGTAACGGGTTTTCCAATAGGGATGTTATGATTTTTAAGTGACGTTTGTAATATGTATGTCATGATCTGCCATTTGTTTTTCATTGTATTCAGTAGTGTTTACAATTTTATCATGGAGAGATATACGCAAGAGCAACGTTTACAAATTATTCAGTTTCATTATAATGAAACTTATCTCTTTCAGGCCCTGACTTACACTAATTTATTAATAAGAAATTTCATTAATAAATTCCGGGTTTAAGGTTCATAAGTTGCAGTACCTGTAGCTGACATATAGTTTGCTTCGAAAGTAGACACCCAATATTTTCTAGACTGCCGCGTACTACTTTGTATTGCGTACACATAATTTTACTACCTGTATATACGACTGGGATGTCCATGCCCCTAAAAGGCGTAACTGAATGGAAGCCTCATAAATAAAAAACGCAAATATTGTTGAATCGCCCTCAATCTGAGCGGATCTCATCCAATATAGCTCTCACATTGCATATCATGTTTTATGGAGGGTTACGAACGGCCATAAAACCTCGTCCTCTCTATAATTTTATAATGTCTCACATCAGTCCTCATAAAATAAAATGCAAGTGCAATGTCTCTCTCACATATGGCGAATTCAATATAAGCAAAAACATCATTTAAAAACAAAAAAATATGAAACAAGATTTTTTTTAATTTCCCTAACATATACAAAATGGCTCATAACTTTTACATCTATCCATAGATTTTTTTTCAAATAGACAGAGTTTTCTTCGTTTTTTTCTATTTTTTTATGTTTTTTTTTGTACCAGGAAAGTGTTTTTTTTTTTAAAAATAATTTTTTTCTCATATTTTTGACGACTGTTACTAAACCAAAGATTCTACGCGAAAGCAATATTTGCAGCACATGTAGCCTCATAATTCATAATCAGGCTCAATCAGGCTTATACTTGAAAAATTATGGTCCAAATACTGAATGTACTTCCCATGAAAGATGGAATTTAAAAAAAAAAAATTTAAAAAAAATTTACCATAAACAATTTTTTTTAATATTTTTTCGTGTTTGTGACACCTTATTGCACCAGAAACTGTTATCCACATCCCTTGGACAAAAATTTTGTTGCATAGTGTTATCAAAATAACCGTTCTCCAATTGCAACTTTTCGTGCGCTAAGCCCATTTTTTTTAAATCCAAAAAAAAAAAATCTTTCCACATGAGCAATATTTTAGCCCTTGTTAAGAGCTATCTTTTTGCCATTGACCGATTCCTGATCCGACGTACCTTTAAGGAGCTAGAGCAAAAATAAACATTTCGTTCACATTTGATAATGATGCTAAGTCAATTTTTTTAAAGCTCCAAAAAAAACACTTTCCATTCGACCTACGACCTTGACACCCATGAGCAATATTTGAGCTCTCGTTAAGAGCTATCTTTTTGCCATTGACCGATTGTGGCTACGTGCCACACAGCAACTGAAACAACTGAATTGTTGCGAAAAAAGTTTGGAGATTCGATTATTTCAAGAAATTGTGATATTGAATGGTCTCCAAGAAGTTGTGATTTAACACCATTAGACAATTTCTTGTGGAGTTATTTGAAGTCATTGGTCTTTCGAAATAAACCTGACTCTCTTCAAGCTTTACAAGTCAATATTGAACGTGCCATTCATGACATACGACTTGATTTGATGGGAAAAGTCGTGGAGGCCATTTGAATGACGTTTTATTTATAACTTAATTGTATCGATTGTACTTCACATTAAATAAAAAACTTTTTAATTTCCTTAACAATAAGTGTGTTTTTTTTTCAAAGAATTGAAGAAAATTCAGAACATGTGGGGACAAGTTGTTTTCTGTAATTGTGAATAAGAAAATGTATTTTTTTTTTAATTTAATTAATAAAATATGTAATAAACATTTGAATTGAAATTTCAAAAAACTCAACACTTTTTGAGCGACAATCAATAATTCAGCTGATAAGCAAATAAAATTATTAGACAGCAAACAGGAGTTTGACACTAGTAGCTCTATTTGAGAAATGCAATGCATTTGATGCAGGGTTACCATAACCTTTTTTCGGAAAGGAGGACTTTTGTGACAGAAAAGGAGGACATTTGTAACATTTACAAAGAGAGTTTGAAACTTTCGGAGGACATTTAAAAAATACAATTTCCTATGATAATGATTTGTACAACAATTAATATTTTGTAGCGCTGAGATGCCAAGTCGGACGACTATATCTCAATCTGAACAAATTTTCTTCAAATTTGGCAAGGTTTGTTTTTGGGTGCTACATTTAAATCTAAGCAGATTTACACCAAATTCGACAATGTGGGCCCTTGGATCAAGAAACTCCATCCTGCTTTATTTCAAAGTGATTGGATATGATAAATCTTCTGTGGCGCTAAAAGGCCAAATTGGAAAGAAAATTTATATAGGGCCTATATCTAAATCTGAACCGACTTTGACCAATTTCTGGCCAGGTATGAAATTGCCCTTATTGTCAAATTTCAGCATGATCGAATGAAAGTGTGACCTGTACTTAAGGAACAATTTTAAATGACAGACAGACAATCTGTGTACTTTAAAGTGGGTCTAGCTCCAGTATTTTTAGGTGTTAATTATAATAAATAAGTGAAACGGCGTTAAGATCTGACAAGGCGAATTTTGCATACTCTACACCATAGATTGCATGTCAACTGTTTTTTTTGATTCTAAGTAAGTCAAATCGGACAGAAAATGCTAAAAATTTATCGATATTGCTCATTTTCAAACCCAAGTTAAATGCAGCTATAAGAAGTATCTCTACCAAATTTCAGTCATCGAGCTCAATTATTGTAGTACTAACTTTGTACTAAAAGTAGTTGTGAGTATAATTCATGTGGAGGTTTACTGTTTGTGAAAATTTTTAATTTGTAACGAAAGAAAGAAAAATAATTTATGTGGAGGTTTACTGCTTCATATAGCACGTTTCACATTTTTCGACATATTTTCGTTTAACACGGTAAAATCCTAGTTCTAACACGGAATCGGAAAAATGTTGTAGCTCATTCTGGTGGTTCGATGCATGCATGTAAGCTTTGTTTGTACATTTAAAGACTGGTTTTATAATTGTTTTTTACCAGAAGTTAAAAAATATTAAAAAAAAAATTTTGATTTTAAAGTTCTGTTGCTGCTAGATAATGGGACCTAAACTGGTCTATGTGAGCTTGTAAAAAAATACGGCTGCCACCCTAACCTAGATAATGCCCCGGGTCACCTACTGAATTTAACACACCCCAATGTCAAAATATTGTTCCTACCTCCTAATACCACATGACTATTGCAGCTAATGCATCAAACCGTTGTTTACACTTTCAAGGCTTACTACATCCGGAGTTCGTTACGAAGGATTTTAAATTTAATAGAGTCCAAGACTATTGATGTAGCAAGTGCATGGAAACAGTTTTCGATCAAAGACTGCATCCAAATAATATCGTTATCTTTGAAGGCGCTAAAAAAGTCAGTATTAAATGGATGTTGGCAAAAAATGTGGCCAGCAGTAATTGCAAACGAAGAGGTCGAATCTGGAGAATCAGAGTTTGGTGAAATCATAATGCTTGCGCATTCAATCGAAGGTGAAGGTTTTGAGGATATAACAGCCGGAGATATTCAAGGCCTCTTGCAGGACACATAACTAGAAGAAGCGGACTTAATTGATATTGTAGCAGAAAATTATAATCAGAATAATTCCAACAGCTGCGGAATTGATGACGAAAGTGAAGCTGTTGAGTTGACTGTAAAAGATTTACAAATGGGAATTGGTCTAGTTAAAACTTGTAATTTTTATTAAATACCGATCATTCTGTTGAACGGCGATTAAAGTTTAAAAGAAATCTTGAAAAATTGTATGTTACCATACAAAGAAATGTACCAAAATCTTTCTAACGACCAAAAAAAATAACCGATTTTTTCAGTAAAAAACTGCGGCAAAAACGCCCACGTTTGATAAATTTAAGCAGTGAGGAAGATTCTTATTAATTTTGAAGGACTTAGGTTAAGAGCGGTAGCCTGTAAAACTGATTCACTTAGACTATACAGTCCATTGTGTTACCACAGGGACGTAAGGGAAAACGTAAGTTATCACTAGCGTTGAACCAATTTAATAGCTTTAAAATGCTCAAAAGTTGGCGGATTCCAACATCAGCCAAGTTAGCTAACTCCTCAAAGAAATAAGAGCATAAGGTTGTATGCCGCCTTCAAGAGAGAGCGGGACACAGACACAGAAGGTGTTCTATTTTTAATTTTGAAGGACTTATTTATTTTTTAGAGTTATTACTTTTGTTTTTTAGTTTTTGTTACACTGATAGAAAAAGCTTAGTCATGACGACGAATTTGTACATCATTACGATTATTTTTTCGTCAAAAGTCAGCTAACGTACTGAATAATCCTCTTGATAAATTTGTTCGTCACCATGACGAATTTCTGTTTCCAAAAACTTTCGTCCTCAGGATGATTCATTCGTCACAACGACGAACCCCATTCATCATCATGACGAACCCCATTCATCATCACGACGATCCCCATTCATCATCACGACGAACTCTATTCATCACCATTATGAACTCCATTCATCACCACGACGAATTCCACTCATCATCACGACGAATTCCATTCGTCACCACGGCGAATACCATTCATTATCACGACGAATCCCATTCATCACCACGACGAATTCATGCCCACGACTATTTCAATTTTAAAAATTCCAATAAATGTTCTTCTAGTTTTAAAACTTTTAAAATGGTATGGAAAAGAAAATTATTTCACTGCATTAGTAGGTTCAGTTGTGAATATTCGTTTCGAGACGCAGTTCTTATCAGGTAAGGCTGAAATGAAACAAACGCGAAGTTTTCATTACTTCTGCTATTTTAAATCAAAAATAATCACATCAAGTAATGTATTTTCCAACACTAGCACAAATGTTTCACACTTATACAGCTTATCGAGCTGCATGTACGAGTATGCATGTGTTTGATGTTTTGTTAAACAAACATCAGTTACGCCGTGCCAGTGCGGTTTGTTTGAACCAATCGGTGCTGCGTGGAACACACACGTGGGCGAACATAACAACGTCGCATGTCTTACATTGTTTTGCTGTAGGAGTTGACGTTGCCGTAAAGGGCGAATAAGTCGATCGTTCTCATGATGAATGGATAATCTTATTGACGAACGGTGTTCGTCATTTTTAGATTTTTTAAATTGATCTCTTAAAACAAAATATTTTACTAAGGTAATCAGAACGCATATAGAACAGAAAGCAGAAACTATAATTTGATTGCTTCGTTTGATCATGTTTTCAGCAAAATGGCCAAATAAATCTTTTCGTCGTTGGAATGAAACCTTATCGTTCTCTCGAAGAATTTCGAAATCACCAAAAACATGACTTGATGATCGTGTTCGTTCTAGTGACGTACAAAAACATCGCATGTACGAAACTTTTCGTCACCAGTACGAAGATATATTGACGAAACTGATTCGTCATGGTGACGAACGATTTTTCTATCGATGTACATAAGTTTGTTGTAGAGAAAATATTTGAATTCATATTTATTTTTAATATAACCTAACTGCAATTTGAATTAAAAGCTCTATAAATTTAAAAGAAAAATGATTTTTTTATTATGGAACGTAACCCCCATTTTTACACGGGCCCTTGGATCAAGAAACTCCATCCTGCTTTATTTCAAAGTGATTGGATGTGATAAATCTTCTGTGGCGCTAAAAGGCCAAATTGGAAAGAAAATTTATATAGGGCCTATATCTAAATCTGAACCGACTTTGACCAATTTCTGGCCAGGTATGAAATTGCCCTTATTGTCAAATTTCAGCATGATCGAATGAAAGTGTGACCTGTACTTAAGGAACAATTTTAAATGACAGACAGACAATCTGTGTACTTTAAAGTGGGTCTAGCTCCAGTATTTTTAGGTGTTAATTATAATAAATAAGTGAAACGGCGTTAAGATCTGACAAGGCGAATTTTGCATACTCTACACCATAGATTGCATGTCAACTGTTTTTTTGATTCTAAGTAAGTCAAATCGGACAGAAAATGCTAAAAATTTATCGATATTGCTCATTTTCAAACCCAAGTTAAATGCAGCTATAAGAAGTATCTCTACCAAATTTCAGTCATCGAGCTCAATTATTGTAGTACTAACTTTGTACTAAAAGTAGTTGTGAGTATAATTCATGTGGAGGTTTACTGTTTGTGAAAATTTTTAATTTGTAACGAAAGAAAGAAAAATAATTTATGTGGAGGTTTACTGCTTCATATAGCACGTTTCACATTTTTCGACATATTTTCGTTTAACACGGTAAAATCCTAGTTCTAACACGGAATCGGAAAAATGTTGTAGCTCATTCTGGTGGTTCGATGCATGCATGTAAGCTTTGTTTGTACATTTAAAGACTGGTTTTATAATTGTTTTTTACCAGAAGTTAAAAAATATTAAAAAAAAAATTTTGATTTTAAAGTTCTGTTGCTGCTAGATAATGGGACCTAAACTGGTCTATGTGAGCTTGTAAAAAAATACGGCTGCCACCCTAACCTAGATAATGCCCCGGGTCACCTACTGAATTTAACACACCCCAATGTCAAAATATTGTTCCTACCTCCTAATACCACATGACTATTGCAGCTAATGCATCAAACCGTTGTTTACACTTTCAAGGCTTACTACATCCGGAGTTCGTTACGAAGGATTTTAAATTTAATAGAGTCCAAGACTATTGATGTAGCAAGTGCATGGAAACAGTTTTCGATCAAAGACTGCATCCAAATAATATCGTTATCTTTGAAGGCGCTAAAAAAGTCAGTATTAAATGGATGTTGGCAAAAAATGTGGCCAGCAGTAATTGCAAACGAAGAGGTCGAATCTGGAGAATCAGAGTTTGGTGAAATCATAATGCTTGCGCATTCAATCGAAGGTGAAGGTTTTGAGGATATAACAGCCGGAGATATTCAAGGCCTCTTGCAGGACACATAACTAGAAGAAGCGGACTTAATTGATATTGTAGCAGAAAATTATAATCAGAATAATTCCAACAGCTGCGGAATTGATGACGAAAGTGAAGCTGTTGAGTTGACTGTAAAAGATTTACAAATGGGAATTGGTCTAGTTAAAACTTGTAATTTTTATTAAATACCGATCATTCTGTTGAACGGCGATTAAAGTTTAAAAGAAATCTTGAAAAATTGTATGTTACCATACAAAGAAATGTACCAAAATCTTTCTAACGACCAAAAAAAATAACCGATTTTTTCAGTAAAAAACTGCGGCAAAAACGCCCACGTTTGATAAATTTAAGCAGTGAGGAAGATTCTTATTAATTTTGAAGGACTTAGGTTAAGAGCGGTAGCCTGTAAAACTGATTCACTTAGACTATACAGTCCATTGTGTTACCACAGGGACGTAAGGGAAAACGTAAGTTATCACTACCGTTGAACCAATTTAATAGCTTTAAAATGCTCAAAAGTTGGCGGATTCCAACATCAGCCAAGTTAGCTAACTCCTCAAAGAAATAAGAGCATAAGGTTGTATGCCGCCTTCAAGAGAGAGCGGGACACAGACACAGAAGGTGTTCTATTTTTAATTTTGAAGGACTTATTTATTTTTTAGAGTTATTACTTTTGTTTTTTAGTTTTTGTTACACTGATAGAAAAAGCTTAGTCATGACGACGAATTTGTACATCATTACGATTATTTTTTCGTCAAAAGTCAGCTAACGTACTGAATAATCCTCTTGATAAATTTGTTCGTCACCATGACGAATTTCTGTTTCCAAAAACTTTCGTCCTCAGGATGATTCATTCGTCACAACGACGAACCCCATTCATCATCATGACGAACCCCATTCATCATCACGACGATCCCCATTCATCATCACGACGAACTCTATTCATCACCATTATGAACTCCATTCATCACCACGACGAATTCCACTCATCATCACGACGAATTCCATTCGTCACCACGGCGAATACCATTCATTATCACGACGAATCCCATTCATCACCACGACGAATTCATGCCCACGACTATTTCAATTTTAAAAATTCCAATAAATGTTCTTCTAGTTTTAAAACTTTTAAAATGGTATGGAAAAGAAAATTATTTCACTGCATTAGTAGGTTCAGTTGTGAATATTCGTTTCGAGACGCAGTTCTTATCAGGTAAGGCTGAAATGAAACAAACGCGAAGTTTTCATTACTTCTGCTATTTTAAATCAAAAATAATCACATCAAGTAATGTATTTTCCAACACTAGCACAAATGTTTCACACTTATACAGCTTATCGAGCTGCATGTACGAGTATGCATGTGTTTGATGTTTTGTTAAACAAACATCAGTTACGCCGTGCCAGTGCGGTTTGTTTGAACCAATCGGTGCTGCGTGGAACACACACGTGGGCGAACATAACAACGTCGCATGTCTTACATTGTTTTGCTGTAGGAGTTGACGTTGCCGTAAAGGGCGAATAAGTCGATCGTTCTCATGATGAATGGATAATCTTATTGACGAACGGTGTTCGTCATTTTTAGATTTTTTAAATTGATCTCTTAAAACAAAATATTTTACTAAGGTAATCAGAACGCATATAGAACAGAAAGCAGAAACTATAATTTGATTGCTTCGTTTGATCATGTTTTCAGCAAAATGGCCAAATAAATCTTTTCGTCGTTGGAATGAAACCTTATCGTTCTCTCGAAGAATTTCGAAATCACCAAAAACATGACTTGATGATCGTGTTCGTTCTAGTGACGTACAAAAACATCGCATGTACGAAACTTTTCGTCACCAGTACGAAGATATATTGACGAAACTGATTCGTCATGGTGACGAACGATTTTTCTATCGATGTACATAAGTTTGTTGTAGAGAAAATATTTGAATTCATATTTATTTTTAATATAACCTAACTGCAATTTGAATTAAAAGCTCTATAAATTTAAAAGAAAAATGATTTTTTTATTATGGAACGTAACCCCCATTTTTACACTGGTTTCTTGTATCGCTTAACACGATTTCGCTTTACACGACATTTTCCAGGAACGTAACCCCCGTGTTAAGCGAGGTCAACCTGTACTCTTAAATCCAACACCTGGTAACACTACATGTGTTATCTGTTCTAAAAGTCTACAACAAATAAGGGGCATGAAAATTACGTCCATTCTCCACTGGACTGTAGGTGCTGTAAAGAATTGGATTGTATCAAAAGGGGCATGCCAACTTCCCCATTTTCTCAAAGTGATAGCGACAGATAAATAATTACTTTGTGTGAAGTTACAGAAGATTCAGAGCTGTAGTAAAAAAATACACTATGCAACAAACAAAATTTTTGTGTCTGAGACCTAAAAACTTTTTTTTGTATATGAGCCATACCATTTAATGAAACCAAAACAAAATTTGTTTATGCTAAAGTTTTTTTAAATTTATTTTTCTATAATTCTAGTTTATATGGAATTTTATAGGTATTTAGAATTTGGACAATATTTATGAGGGCTAAAAATGCTGAAAACATCACTTTCACGTAGAAAACGAAATTTAGTAACTGTCGTTAAAACAATTTGAAAAAATTTGATTTTTTTTCAAAAAAAATAATTTTTTGCTGATAGGAAAAAAAAATATAAAAAAAATCGCAAAAAAGGTTCCATTTTTTAAAGCTACCATCCTAACGAAGAAACCAATGGCAATTTGCAAAAAGTCTATGGATAAATGTATATTTTGACCCATATTGTAAAAATAGGGAAATTCTAAAAAATAATTTTTCACAATGGTATTATTTATTGTAGATCTATAGAATTTTATTTTATTTTCGCATAGTTCGGCTTGAGGTCCTTTGTTGGAAATTTTCATAATTTGTATTTTGGCAATTTTGTTTGGAAGGTTCTAAAAAGGGCGTGCATTAACGACCATTTTTTAATATAACTACAATGGGTACTATAAAAACATTACACTGTGGAGTATTTCAGGAATCCAAGTTATAAGCAGTTAACTTTTTGTGCAAAATGGTTTATTTGTATGGGAAACGAGGCGTGGTAATAACGCCCATTTTTCTCAAGATAATAGCGACTAAGAAACTAATACCATTTGTGGAATTGTGACTAGTAGTATAGAAGTTAAGAGATAATCAATATTTCTGTAAAGTTTGACCTTTTGTGGGGGAGGTACTCGAAGGAGTGGACTAACATAGTCCGTCTTGGACCTTACCAAATTTGAAGTCAATCGGTTAATCCTGTCGAAAGTTATCGTGCGCACCAACCAGACAGACATACGGACAGGTTGATGGACATTGCTAAATAGACTTAAAATGGTCCGAAACGGATTTCCTCCTAATATTATTGGGGGTCTCTTAGGTCAGTCACTCCATCGATGTGTTACACTTTTTGCTCATACGCTTGCTCACAATAGTGGGGGTATAAAAAGTGGAGTATGTTGAAATTCTCTAATTTCTACCAAAAATGCTATAATTTATCCATATATTTCCAAATATGCATTGATTTCTTTGTTAGGATGCTAGCTTTTAAAAAAGTTTTTTTCATGCCAGCAAAAAACGATTTTAAAAAAAAAAAAAAACAAAATTTTTAAACTTCTGTTTCCATGTAAAAGTGTCATTTTTAGCATTTGTAGTCCTCCGAATTTCCATTAATTTAAGGATAATCCCGGCTTTATCGAGCATATACTTCGAAAATTATTAAAGGCACCTTTCAAGAAAATGGGAATTTTTAAGAAAAATATTTAAAAAAAAAAATGTTATAGTAATTTTTTTTATATTTTTTTGGTGTGTTTAGGACACCATATTACACCAGAAAATGTTATGCACAGACCTTCGACTAAAATTTTGTTGCATAGTGTTATTAGAGAATTAATAATTCACTAAATTTGAACCTTCTATAGGGTTGTTACCAATATGGACCATCTTCGAACATAACCTGAGTCTACTATCTGCCTATTTCATGGAAATTGTGATTTGGATTCATACTGAATAGGGAAATACATGTATATGCGATCTATATCTAAATTTAAACCTATTTAGGGTATATGAAATCAAAAAATCAAATTAGGGTATATAAAATAGGAGGAACATCTGTATATCGTTCATTCCATGTCAAACCGAACACCTTTTTTGGATCACCATTCCCGATTTCAAAATAAATTAGCTTATCGATTCTCTGCTCAAAATAAATAATTTTATAGTTGGCGAAAAAAATACCAAAATTTGTTCCAGATATTATTAGCATCTGTAATCTCAGAAAATAGGAAAATTTTCTCAAAAGGCGTACGTTTCGAGTTATATACATTCGGAACGCCTGGACGGATTTTTACAAATGAAGGCTCATTTTAAAGTCCGCAGACTTTACAATTGGCACGCCGTAAAAAATCGTATACTGGGACGACTACCATATAAGACTCAGAGAATACACCAAAATCAAAAGAACAGCAAAACGAAAATCCTGGGAGCTATTCTGCGAGCAGGTCGATTAGAGTTTTTTATTTCCCGAGAGCATCTGCATAAAATATGAGTTGTGGGCACCACCGTCTGTAGGGCATGCGGGGAGGATGACGAATCGTTAAGGAATATGTCGATAGTACCGACTTCGTAAAACAACTTTCTCAGGACTGGTCCATGAAACAAACAATTAGAGCGCACAACAGGCCAAATGATGGCTTATGTGTAAGGACATGAAGCTGGGCTATCTTCTCAACCTAACCTAAGCTAAAGCAGATTATTATGAATTTGTGCATTTGTTTGCAATGCCCCTAATGGGAAGTACATTTATATATTGTGTATTTTATTGATGAAATCGAAACCACTTTCTGAGCCGGTTTAAGAATGTGCGTCCGTCCTTCAATATTCTTGTAATCAAATGTACTGCATTTGCAAACTAATTGTTATGCAATTTGGTATATTACGTTCCATTAGACACGCGACATCAGGTAACGATGAATTAATTCTATGTGGTGTATAAAAAATAAGACTTTTTTATTTCGAATAAACCGTCTATAATATGTATAAACTTTTTATTACACGCTAAAAAATTGCTTCTGTATAAGTATGTATAAGTATATTGTTAGGGTACAGTCCAAATATGTAATACAAGGTGGCGCAAAAGTAACCTTTCGATGTTTTGTGCCAAAGTCACCGACCGATTATTGGTCAAATAAATAGTCAGCAATATTCCACGTTCTGGAGCAGTGTAGCGTAACATTGTTTATTAAGGTGTATTTCGCATGTGTTTACTACACAAATGTCAAAACAGAACTGACATTAGGGGCCAATCGCAAAATTTATAGCATTTTCTGATAGGAGGATTACTTTTGCGCCACCTTTTATTTGGCACATATAGTAAATATATATTATTCTTAGAGTTTTATTATGTTAATTTATAAAATCATTGTTTCCATCCTAGTTATTTTTTGGGATTATTATCTCCGAAACAAAGATTTAGTTGCATTTAAGTATTCAGAAAATATATCGATACCTTAATTGTGTTAAGTTTATCAGCAATTCTAAGTTAATTTTGAACTGGGAAGGCTGGAATCAGTTTGCTGGAGTCCTTGTAGATAAATAAGGACAGGTAGTTTGGCAAAGTAGTAAGAATATTGAGTGAGGAGTTGATCCTCAAGCTCAAAACAATTCTTTGCCCGTAGACTAGACTACTGAGCGTGGAGTTGATATTTAAGCTCACTACAGTTCTTTGACTGTAGACTATACTATTGAGTGAGGAGTTAATCTTCGAGCTCAGACCGAAACCTAGACCGTAAACTCTACTATTGAGTGAGTGAGAGTTGCTCTTCGAGCTCAGAACTGAACCTAGACGGTAGAGTCGACGACTGAGTGAGGAGTTGATCTTTGAGCTCATACCCAAGCTTAGACCGTATACTGGATTATAGGGCGCGGAGTTGATCTTCGAAGTCAAACCAGAGCTGGGACCGGAGACGGG
This sequence comes from Eudasyphora cyanicolor, assembly GCA_963930755.1. Taxonomy (NCBI): domain Eukaryota; kingdom Metazoa; phylum Arthropoda; class Insecta; order Diptera; family Muscidae; genus Eudasyphora; species Eudasyphora cyanicolor. The sequence goes on along the minus strand of OZ005737.1, from coordinate 74,021,562 downwards.
ATTAGTGAGCGCGGAATAACAGGACAGTGTGGCAGGAGTATTTGGTGCGTGTTTCTGCAGTTCTAGTGGGCGGTGGGCCGAGGCGAATATTAGTGATAGAGATCGGATGTAAAGTCGCGTATTATAATTGGTGTAATAAAGTTTATAAGGTAATGGAAATGAAAGTATGTATTCGATCTCTCTCTTGCCAGTAAAATAAATGGTGTGTTACGACCGTGGAAAACCGATGAGCTTACTCCAGCTGAAAGTGAAAACCGTGTCTTTACAATGGCGTCCATAAGCCGAGTACTGCCTGAATTTTTGCGGAATAAATAGCTGACATGGTTCCATAACAATAACCAACATTGGAAAGTATGGACGGAGTTCAAAATTAATGGTAGATATTATATACATCAGCGTGATAACTGATTCTCTACACGCTGAAAAAAAATCGCTTCTGTAGTATATTGTCCCAAACATATTCGGCTTGAAACATATATATGTTTAGGGTACACTCTAAACATATAATATTGGCTACACACAAAAAGTATATATTTGGGAAAATATTATTCTAAAGAAATCTCTGTTTACATCCTAATATGTTTTTATTTGGACTATTATTTCCGAAACAAATGTTTATTTGCACTTAAGAATTCAGAAAATACGTTAATTGTGTTAAATTATTTACTAATTCAAAGTTATTGTTTTCAAAATTTTTAATGTTCGTAAAAATAATAAATAATAATGATTGAAACGTATAAACTTGGATCAAAATAAATTAATTGGAGGATTGACAAGAAATGTGACTTGGAATACTAACTCAGAAATTGTAAATGATTGATTTAAAACATAAGTTAACGCTGCATATGGTATCATAACTGGGAGGTACAATTCGAAACCAATGAAAAATTAAAACTAAAAATCGAAAAAGTCAGCAAAAGTTTTGGAAATCTTTTTAAATAAAATATATTTGGAAATATTCCCAAATAATAATTTTATTTATATTTAAACACATATTTTATTTGAGAAATTTAGTTTGCAAATATAATTTGTTGTAATATATTAATATATTCGTTCCAAATACATATTATTGATTTTCAAATAAAATTTATTTGCTAAGAAATATATAATATTTAAAAATTTGTGTTCCAAATATATTTTCTTTCGATTCAAACATATCAAAAAAGGCGATTTTGCCCCGTGTATGAGACGAATGAACTCCCGAAGAAAGATTATCCAATAGCAAAAATACCAAAACATAGACGTCCTTATACAGAAGCTGAGTATATAGTAGGTAGAGTATAATACCTCCAAAACGGCATATACCATTCCACGAAGACATATTAATCGGATTAGACTTTTTTCGTGAGTTCAACACCATAATTACATGTGCAGGATTATCAGTCAACTGCGGAAAGAATGTCCCCACAGTGCACTATGGTCTCGTAGACCGCCTTTCTTGGTCAAAACTCAAAACTTAAATTTTTATTTTTTTAGTTGCAGAAACATAGTAAACATTGCAAAATAACAAAAAATTCAATTTATTTTTGTAATCGCCGATTAACCGTTACACACCGTAGTGTCGAAGTTTGACTATTTTAGTACTTTTGAAAAAAAAACACGTGCGGTGATTTCAACAAATATTTAGAAAGATTATTTTCAAATAAAAGAAAATGGTTTAATAAAATTTGTGAAATGGAAATTAAAGATGATGATAAGTATTTGAATTATAAGCAGTGAAAGAATAACAAAAATGAAGATGAAGAGAAAAAATGGGCGTTCTCATAACCTCAAAATGATTGAATTCTGTTTTCTTTTCTTAAATGTTATATGATATTATTCAAAATGTTCAATTTAGGGTATTTTATGTTAAAAAAATTGATCTTTTTCGAATTTGTCAGAAAGGGCGTGGAAAAGATTGGAGAAAGTAACATTTTAGACTAATATTCAAGATAGTTGACAGAAAGGTAGCGATATATTATAAAAGGCTGCATTTCAAGTGGGAAAATCGGATAGAATGATGGAAAGTTTCAATATCCAAAATTACTTTGGCTTCAATGTGAAGCAAAATTTAAGAAGAAACATTTTCATTGGAAATCGCTTTAGAAAATGATATATTAGAACACCAAATTTCATCAAGTAGTGGACGTCCACGTTTACAATTTTTACATAGGTCTGTTCGCAGTAAAAGAAGAGCAGCGGCATTTCATTGTCATATTCCATACACGGTACTTTGGTAGTTAATTTCGAATGAACCCGTCAGTTGGATTTTGTCAGAATGAAATTGATAAATACGCCCATTTTAAACAGAACGTTTTATTCTTTACACGCTGAAAAAAAATCGCTTCTGTAGTATATTGTCCCAAACATATTCGGCTTGAAAGATATATATGTTTAGGGTACACTCGAAATATATAATATTTGGTACACACAAAAGTTGTGGATTTGGGAAGATATTTTTCTAAACAAATATTTGTTAACATCCCAATGTGACCGTTATTTCGAAACAAATATTTATTTGCATTTAAGTATTAATAAAATACATAAATTGTGTTAAATTTTTCAGTAATTCAAACTTAAATTTTTAGAAATTTTTAATGTTCGTAAAAATAATAAATGATAATAATTGAAATCGTATAATAAAGTACTTAGAGGATTGACAACTATGACAGCTTGGAATACTCAGAAATTTGAAATGATTGATTTAAAACAGAAGGTATCATAACTGGGAGGTACAATTCGAAACTAAAGAAAAATTTAAACTGAAATTCAAAAAGTCAACAAAAGTTTTTGAATTCTTTTTTAAATAAAATATATGTATTTAGAAAAATTCCTAAACAATAATTATATTTGTATTTAAACACATATTTTATTTGAGAAATTTAGTTTGCAAATACAATTTGTTGTAATATATTAATATATGCGTTCCAAATATATTTTATTGATTTTCAAATAAAATTTATTTGCTAAGAAATTTATAATATTTAAAAATTTGTGTTCCAAATATATTGTCTTTCGGTTCAAACATATCAAAAAAGGCGATTTTGCCCCGTGTAAAGACTTTGCACTGTATCGAATTATAAGTATTTATCTGCATTGCATTAAAGTTATTATCAAATTTTGGTTTGGTTTGTGTGGGAGGTACCAAAAGGGCCTGGCAATAGTATATATAAAGGTACCACACTGCACACAATTTCAAGTATTTGTATACAAATGCTCTGAGAGCTTTTGGTGCATTTGTGTGCGAGGTACCAAAAGGGGTGTGGCACCTTTGGCGCTTTTCTCAAGTGGATAGCGACTAATAAATTAATACTATGTGTGAAATTTCACAAGATTCTGATAAGTAGTGTAAATGTTATTAAAGAATCAATATTTCACTGCATTTTAACCCTTGGGGGAGGTACCAAAAAGAGTGGACCAATATTATAGTATGTCTTGGAAGTTTTATTTACATCGCAAAAAATTTAGCTTCTGATAAACTTTTTTTGAAAAACAAAATCTTTTCACAAAACTTTTTTTTACACAAAAGTTGGTGTCAAGAATATTTTTTACACTTTTTAACAGGCCCATACTCAGATCTGGAGTATATTGATGGAAAAATTTTGTAAATTGTACTATTCTAACTTATCGACTACATAATGTAATTAAAAATATTAGAATAAAATAAAAATAAAAGGTACTTTTTTAACCTGAAAAAATGGAATGTCAATTTGATTACTATTTAATAGTCGTTTTACCGTACAGAAATGATGTTCATTTGTACAAAAAACAGTCTTTATATGCAAAAATTTGGACTGAAACATTTTTTCTAAATTATTTTGCAATTTCCGCAACTATGCTTGCTATTACATATGTAATAAAAGCAAACATGTCTGCTTAAGCAACAATTTATGTCGTACAATTAATCGATTTTCCAATACCGATCCGCTATTAATCGAACAAATCGCCTGTAATATGAAAATCGGAAATATTATTTGCATTGTATCACTTAAAGTTCATCGTGCACGCGTCATCTGTAGCTAATGTTATGCCAAATAAAATTGAAAGTGCGAGAGTGGAAATGGTATTTGTCGCCTCTGAAAACAGTATGTCTGTCAAATTGCAAAATTTCAACCCGATCGGTATGTGGCATTAAAAAGTCAAATCGTGAAGGTGTTTTATATGGGAGATGTATACAAAAGTTACATACATATTTGCCTATTTCCAATACCAAGTTATCTGCGGTCATGAAAAGTAATTTGTTCTAAATTTCACTCATCTAGCTCAATTATCGCAGATTGTAGCGGACACGGGCGGACATGGCTAAATTGTCTTATAAGGAAGTGTTGTGTTTCAATGAATTTCCATTAAAGAAATTCAGTCAAACACCAAAGCTTTATTTTCATCCTCGAAAATTTTGTAATTAATGTGCATATGGTTGTAATATCTTACAATGTTCTGCTTTCAAATCTTACAATGTACTGACAATTCTGCCAACGTTGCAAGACAGAAATTGTAAGTTCACACGGTTGATTTTTTTTGACATTTTGCTAACAATATTTTAAGATCTGACCACTGTGTGTACCAGCCTTAACATTCAAGAAAATAACTGTTGTCTGACAAGAGAACAATTTTTTGTCGGGCTACTTTCTAATATAAATGTTTGCGATAAATGCGATTCAGGACATTTCAAGTAATTTGAGGAATGTCCTTCTGTCTGTCTGGTATGAATAAAGTGACCAGTAGTCTTTGGTCCAAAAGCGGGAATGTTTTTGCAAAAAATGGGATTTTGTAGGAAACAGCGGCACTTTTTTCTAAATCATTGAAATAAATTCAGTATTGATTGGTTATTTAAACGAAGCTAAAATATATTTATTTAATAAAAACTAACGAATAACAAGACAAACAATTATTTAAATTCAGTGAAACGCATATAAATGAAAAATATTCCTTATTTCATAAGGAACGATACAAAAAAATAGTTGAGATCATATATAAATTCAAAATTCTGATTATAATTCTAATTATAAAGGGTCCGCCATCTAACGTTTTTTTTCAACTAGTGCTTATTTCGTGAATGGTAACACTTAGCTCATGTCTGATTTGACATATAATTAGTTGTATCCTTCCGCTGAACGAATATGGTTGTGTATACGCTTGAACAACGCTGGGAAATATTGCGCATTACTTGGAAAATCATGGTAATGTTGCAGTTTGCAGATCGCATTATCAGCCGCAGAGCTGATGTCGTTTGGCCACCTCGGAGCTGCGATTTGACACCGTTGGACTATTGTGGGGTGCCCTCAAAGATAAGTTTTACGCCGACAAGCCAGAGACAATTGACCCTTTAAAGGACAATATTCGTGAAGCCATTGGTGAAATACAGCTGCATGGCAGGAAATGGCTACTGGCTACCAGCCGAGGCAGCCATTTGAATGAAATTATTTTCCATTATTAACCGGAAGGATTGTACTTTCAAATAAAAAAAGAAATTTGAGAAAATATTCTGTAGATTTTTTTTATAGCATTTTCAAAAAAAAAATTAAAAAAAAGTTATTTGACGGACCCTTTATTTTATTAATTGTTTTAAAGTCATTATAATAAGACAATTCAAAAATGTTGAAAAAGCGAGACTAACTTAATTTTGGCGGGACCCGAATGCAAAAAGCAGAATGGATGGTCACTTTAGGTATGAACGATAAATTTCAGATACAGAATTCGTTAAGGAAGACCACAGTGGTCGACTCTAGTATAGAGGATGACCACAGTGGTCGACTCTAGTATAGAGGATGACCACAGTGGTCGACTCTAGTATAGAGGATGACCACAGTGGTCGACTCTAGTATAGAGGATGACCACAGTGGTCGACTCTAGTATAGAGGATGACCACAGTGGTCGACTCTAGTATAGAGGATGACCACAGTGGTCGACTCTAGTATAGAGGATGACCACAGTGGTCGACTCTAGTATAGAGGAAGATCATACACGCTGAAAAAAAATCGCTTCTGTAGTATATTGTCCTAAACATATTCGGCTTGAAATAAACATATGTTTAGGGTACACTCCAAATATATAATATTTTACACACACAAATATTATATGCTTGTGAGGATATTGTTCTAAACAAAAATATGCTCCCATTCAAATATTTTTTATTTGGAACTAGTATTTCCGAAACAAGGATTAATTTGTAATTATTTATTTTGGTAATGTATTAAATGCCTTAACTTAAAGACAAGTTTTCTGTTTTTCAGATTTTCAAAGAGCATTTTTTTTTATAAATTTTATATGTTTGTAAAATTTAATCAAAACTTAAATCGAACAATCTTTCGTAAATATAAACGACATTGATAACTATTTACCAAAAGAAGTATAATCAATGAAGAAAAGCTATTAAGTGTAGAGAAGAAACCGGTTAATCTGTTATATTTCAGAAATTTATGGACTATTAGGTTATTTTTTTTAAATATACCGGTTACTTTAAATGTACGGATTTATGATTTTTCGAAAATAGATTTCTCGTTTTCGCAGAAAATCTGCTCAATATATTATTGCCTGACGCTGCACGAGAAAAAATTTAAGATAAAAGCGAAATGGGACTTTTTTTGCACGTCCCATGGAATGAATGCGATGGTATCGGAGGTACTGTTAAACGGTTGGTGACACGGTCATGTATTCAGAGCAAAGATCATGAAATAATAACGCCAAAATCCATGTTTAACTGGGCAAAATCTAATATCCAGAACATGAATTTTATTTACGCTTCCCAGGATGAATATGAAAGAGAAGAGAAACCCTCTACCAAAAACACAATCTTTTCATCACGTGTACCCTGTTGATATTGGAAAGGTACGAACAAAATATTTTTCCCAATCGGAAGCCTATAACATATATGACGTATGTAAAGTAAATAACGTAATATAAAGAGTGTAAAGTCCTAATTAATATTTTTTATTTTCGCCCATTTTGTTCAGCTTTTACAGACGGTGAAATGATTACTATGTATGAAATTTCACAAGATTCGCATTAGTAGTTTGGAAGTTATAAGAGTTTTCACATTTCACAAAATCCTAACCACTTGTGGGGGAGGTACCACAAAGAGTGGACCGATATGGTTACTCATCAAACATAAACTAGACTTAAAGAAAATACTACCACGTACGAAATTTTAAGTCATTCGGTCAATCATTTTCAGAGTTATCGCACGAACCATTCAGTCAAACAGACAGACGGACGGACATTAATTTATTCATATTTTTTTTAACCCACGGAGGACCCACGTTGAAAATTTTACATTTTGTGGGAAAATAAGTGGTTGATTATTAAAAATAAAACGAAGAAAATTGAAGATACGCTTTTCAGGATAATCAAGGATTAAGGACATATTCATCCTTTTGACGTCCTTAATACAAAAAAATTGATCACTTCATTTGCAATTCTTCGAGAGGACGTTAAAATTTTTCAAATGGTACATATATAATTTAAATCCGATATTCCGTTCAAAGGTTATGAAGACTTTTAAAAGGCTGAATTTGTAAAAAAAATGTTGTAGGTGTCCAAATTTTTCGTTTTTTTTATGTGTCGATCCATATAAGAATTTATATTAGAATTTTTTCATAAATTTTAAAGAATAAAATACAATGTTTTTCGTTTTGGGGACACAAACTCTATTTGTATTCTTGTTTTAAGTTTACTTATTTATAATTAAATTTATGATATATTTTGTAATTATTCTCCAAATTTATAATTTTTTCACCGGATTATGTCAATGTTTTTTGATGTTAAATATTTGATCAATTAGTTTACGTTTTCGACAGAGATTATCTATCTTTCGAGACAACTTCATATGTTATTATTAACATCCCGGGATTCATTTTAAAAAATCCCGGGATCGAGATTTCCCGTTTGACATCACTAATTGGACTTCAATCATGTGACGAATTCCAATTCGGTTTATTTACTAAAATACTTTCTTTTTTCGCTCTGGTTAAAAAAATAGTTTTTGATATATTAACAAGTAAGAAAGTTTCAGTCGGGTAAACCGACTAAGGTGTACCCTCACTTTGTGAGTAATGTAATATTGAATATTACTCGAATTATTCTGTCAATTTGTGGGGGAGGTACCAGAAGGGGTTTATAAAATACACCTTTTTTTCGCTGAACATTAGATACTTTAAATTCATTGCACTGTGCCGACTTATAAGCATTTATGTGCACTGGTATAAACGTTATGAGACAATAAATTGTGGTATGATTTGGGCATTATGTGTGGGAGGTACAAAAAGGGGCGTGGCAATAACGCCCATTTTTCACAGGGCTATAGACACTATAAAAACATTACACTGTACAAAATTTCAAGTATTTTTATAAACTGGTTTTAACGTTATAAGCTGTTAACTTTTGGTGCAAAAAGGTACATTTGTGTGGGAGGTACAAAAAGGGGCGTGGCAACAACACCCATTTTTCCCTGGACTGTAGGCAATATAAAAGCATAATACTGTACAAAATTTCAAGTATTTTTAAAATACACTGTTAAATACACTGTTATTAATGTTATAAGCTGTTAACTTTTGGTGCAAAATGGTGCATTTGTGTGGGAGGTAACAAAAGGGACGTGGCGACTTCGCTCATTTTTCTCGAGTTGATAGCGACTAATAAGCTAATACTATGTGTGGAATTTCAAAAGATTCGAATAAGTAGTATATCAGTTATTAAAGAATCAATATTTCACAACATTTTAACCCTTTGTGGGGGAGGTACTAGAAGGAGTGGACCAATATGGCCCATCTTCGAACTTAGCCGGAGATAGAAAAAAATATTACCACATACCAAATTTGAGGTCAATCGGTTACTCCTTTCGAGAGTTATCGTGCGAACCAGCCAGCAGACAGACAGACAGACAGACGGACGGACATTGCTCATTCGTTGCTTAAAATGACCCAAAACGGATTTCCTCCGAACATACTTGTGGTCTTAGGTCACTCCTTCGACGTGTTACACTTTTTTCCGTAGCAAATGATATATACCCTCGTCACACTAAAGTGAGGGTATAAAAACGAGTTTGAGGAACATTTATAATCGAAATTTCTTAAAACATACAACTTTTGTTGGAAACGAAATCGGCTTGTATTCATTTTAAACTAATTACTGCATACAAAATTTATATATTTTATAAATTTTCGTACAACGTTTATTTAAAATTTTTGGGTGATTTTTTTGCAGCCCTAACCAATCTTAATTCATACACGGATTCTTTTAAAAAAATTGACTGCAACTTATTATTTATTTGATCTCATATTTTTGAGTTTAGAACATGTGAACATGTGAAAACCTCATATAAATTACACCAAATTTTGACAGTCTCTATGTGGACTTTCATCACATTATTAGCTGTTGTAACAGTACACAGATCACTTTGAAATTATCACAAATTTATCCATGGTATAAGAATTATTTAAAATTATATTTGAATTAATTTTGTGTTTTAGTTTGAAATCATCGCATGTATTGACTTACGATTATGAGAACACCACCATTAATCTTTTGGGAATGATTGTTTATCGGTTGTCAATCCGAACAATACTGAACCTGTTGATTGTTTTGTTATTTGGCCAAACTCCCCACAGTGTTATCTAGCTAGCTAGCCCCCCAGTATAGCCTAATCGTACGCTTGTGAATGGGTATACGTTTATCATTGATAGTGTGTGCATTAGTAGTGACCAATGCATTAGTGCGGTCGTATATTTATTTGGCCAAATGTACTTGTAATCATGTGTACTTAGGTTAGTGTTGTCGGTTCTCATGGGTATTGGGGAATTTTACATCATTTCGAGATTTTGTCGCTTTTCATTTTGGGGATAGATATCGCTCATTTACTTCAAGAGTGTCTTAATGCGAAATTGAAAATTTTTAGATAAAGTAACATTAATACACGGGGCAAAATCGCCTTTTTTGATATGTTTGAATCGAAAGGAAATATATTTGGAACACAAATTTTTAAATATTATGTATTTCTGAGCAAATAAATTTTATTTGAAAATCAATAAAATATATTTGGAACTCATATATTAATATGTTACAACATATAATATTTGCAAACTAAGTTTCTCAAATAAAATATGTGTTTGAATACAAATAAAATTATTGTTTAGGAATTTCTCCAAACATATTTTATTTAAAAAATATTTTCGAAACTTTTGTTGAATTTTTCGAATTTCAGTTTTAATTTTTTTTTGGTTTCGAATTGAACACCCAGTTATAATACAAAATGCAGCAGTAACTTCTGTTTTAAATCAATCATTTAAAATTTCTGAGTATTCTAAGCCATCATTAGTTGTCAATCCTCCAAGTAATATGTTTCGATCGAAGATTATACGATTTAAATTTTTACGACTGAAAATTTTCTAAAAAATTAGGTTTGAATTACTGAAATATTAAACACAATTTAGGTATTTTCTGAATACTTAAATGCAAATAATTATTTGCTTCGGAAAAAAATCGTCGAAAGTAAACACATATTGCGATGTAAACAAAGATTTGTTTAGAACAACATCTTCCCAAATATAAATTTGTTTGTGTGTACCAAATACTATATGTTTAGAGTGTACCCTAAACATATATATGTTTCTAGCCGAATATGTTTGGGACAATATACTACAGAAGCGATTTTTTTTAGCGTGTAAGTTTTAAAAATAATTATTATGAATAAAAACGTTACCTTATAAACAAAATTTGTGATGTCGACGAGCAATAAGACGGGATTTTTCGAAATGCATACTATTACCCGCACAATGGGGCAAAAAGGGATAAATATGGTACCACCGCCAAATCTAAACGGAATGAACTAGAATCGTGAAATTTGGTGTGAGGGTAGCCCTTATAAGGTCGACCCAGAAATTGACTGAATTTGTTTTAAAATCCGAACATTTACCAGCACAATGGGATAAATGTGGTACAACAGCCAAATCCAAATGGCAAGAGCTAGAATCGTGAAATTTAGTAGCTCCTAGGAACTAAAGTAGAACAAGGAGCGTTTTTTTTTTAATTTTAGGGCACAGTGGGAGAGAAAGGGATAAATATGATACCGCCGCCAACTTTAACGTCTAGAATTAGACTTTTGAAAATTGAAGCGTGGGATATCCTTAGGATCGGGGTAGTCTGCTTTTTTTTTGTAATCGCACTTTTCGAGGCACAGTGGGACAAAAAGTGTAAAATAGGGTACAGTGATTTAAAAGTGTTAGATATGGTTCCATGGTTCTAGGGTAGCTTTGTAACATAAACTCGAGATAGGAAGTGATTTTTGGAAATTCTAACTTTAAGAGGCACAGTGGGGCAAAACGGGTTAATTATGATGCATTGGGACAAAAATGAATCAATCTGGCAAAATTGGACCTTAAACTTGAGATTTGAAGAGCACAGTGGGTCAAAAACATTAAATACTGTATAGTGGGCAAAATTGGTACAGTGGATAATATGTGATTAAATATGGAACGGTGGGCGTTAAGGGTTAAGTATGGTAGAGTGGGTAAAAATTTTAAATACGGTACAGTGAGACAAAAAGTGTTAAATATTGTACAGTGAGACAAAAAGGTTTAAATATGGCACAGTGCGATAAAAAGGGTCAACTATGGAACAGTGGGGCAAAAACAGTTAAATATGGTAAAGTGGGACAAAATGGATTAAATATGATACAGTGGGTCAATAAGGGACAAAAAGGTGTAAAATATGAAACAGTGTAGCAAATATGATTAAATATGATACAGTGGGGCAAAAAGTGTTAAATATTTTACAGTGAGGCAAAGGGTTTAATATTGCACAATGGGACGAAAAAGGGCTACAGCGGGGAAAATTAGTTAAAAATGGTAAAGTGGGACAAAATGGGTTAAATATGGTACAGTGGGCCAAAAAGCGTTACATCGGAAACAGTGAGGGAAAAATGTCTTAACTATGGTACAGTGGGACAATGATTAAATATGGTACAATGTGAAAAAATGGTTGACTATTGTACATTGGGACAAGAATGGTTAAATATGGTACAGTGGGGAAAATGGTTAAAAATCATACAGTAGGACAAAAATGGTTAAATAAGGTACTGTAGGACAAAAAGGTGTTAAATATGAATCAGTGGGCAAAAAGCGTTACATTTAGTACATTGGGCAAAAACATGGAACATAAATGTGAGTTAAGAAGTCCTTTTTTCAAATGTTATGCTTTTAGATTAAAATTATGGTACAGGGTGGCTAAAAGGTGTTAAATAGGGTTAACTGTAGCAAAAAGGGCTAAATATGGTACAGTGAAGCAAAAAGGGTTAAAAATGGTATGGTGTGGCAAAATGACTAAATGTGGTAAGTGGGGAAAACATATTTTATATGTTCTAGATATGTAAACAATTTCGTACTTTAAATATACTTCTATGTTAACCGTGGGTCAAAAAAGCTAAAGAAGGCACAATGTGGTAAAAAGTTAAACGTTACACAGATAGGGGCCATAAAGGGTAAAAGACGTCCTAAGGATGCGAATATGGCTCTTAGAATATAAACTATGATTTTCTCTAAATGCACACTTTTAATGGCACTGTTGGGGCAAAAACTATTAAATGTTGTACAGTGGTGCAAAAATGGTTAATTATGACACATTGGGTTTAATATGGTACAATGGAGAGCAAATGATTAAATATGATCCCAATGGCAATTGTAAGTCTTGCAACATAAACTAGGCATTCATTTTACCGTTTTTTAAATTAAAACTTTTAAAGAAACCGTGGGGTAAACATTGTTTTATATTGTACCAGGGTGTGAATGTAGCTATTGGAATATAAACTAGAGGAAAAAGGCAAAATATGATCCAAATAATAGTTTTTAACATTTAGAGGCACATAAGGGAAAGAAGACAAATATCGTACCTTGATGCGAGGAACATAAACAAGAAATTTATCGGAGATTTTCGTATTTTATTGTACACATTAATTTTTCCCTATAGTCATTTATTTTTACACATTCTACAGTACCCTAAACAGAAAATAAATAAATGATGGGGGCTGCGAAGCGCACCGGGTTTAAGCTTAAAAGCGATATTTTCTTAAGTTAGGCAGACAATGAAGAAATACATTCCACGCTTGAGAAATAAATAAAAATTACAAGCTGGAAGTAAAAATTTCGACTACACCAAAAAGCACAATTACTTGAAATGTGATATACATATTAATCACAATGTGCTAGTCCAAAATGTTACCGTATGTTACGAAAATTGGTACAGAGGTATTTCTTACACTAGGGAAGATCCCTATTGGGACCTATCGGCCCATGTTTTGAAATAGCCCCCATATGAAGGTCCCCACCGAAGACACTTCTTGACTCTCTAGAGAATACATTTTTCAATTGATCTGGCTGAAATTTAAGCATTTATTCTTTATATTGCACTTAATCGCCCCTAGTGAAAATATAAAGATCCCTTTCGATTATACTTCTTGGTGTTCTAGGGGACGTATTTTTTAACCCATCATGCGGAAAATAAATTTTTTTCCATATTGCATAAATCGCCTCTAGTGAAAATGGAGTAAATCGGACCATATATTAATAAGCCCCTTATTAGATCACATTATTTAACCTATATGCCCGGAATTTAGAAATGTACTCTATTTAACCTGCAGCTGTGGATAGTAATAATTGTTCTTCATGAATTTGTTGGCAAACAATGGTGGATTATATACAGACGGCTCCGCCCGACTTTAGTCTTTCCTTACTGGTTCTAAGTTAGCTCTTGTTTTTGGTATTCGGCCACAAAGTTAGCTGGGAAATCAGAAAGAATAATGGCTATCACAATTGTATTCAGCATAGTCGGAATATGTTTAGATATCTCCTTTCTGTCACATTTGAAAGTGAATTTTTTCGAGCACATTCTTATTAAGTTACAAATCAGGCGAAATGTAACTCAATTTTAATGTCTGAACAAAATATTTGCACCGATTTATTTATGTTTTATCCAATTACGCAGAGTCGTAAAGATTCGCACTAATGATTCATTAGTTTTTTGCTGACGACTTGATTTTGTATCTCGAATCTTATGGATACTCAAGCAAAATCGCCAATCCTTTGCGAAATAGTAAAAAATGCCACCAAAAAGATCGAAAATTCTTATTGAAATTAAAGAAAAAAGTTCAAGTGATAATAAGAATAAAGTGTAAAAGGAAAACCAGTAAGGAAAGGCTAAAGTCGGGCGGGGCCGACTATATAATACCCTACACCACTCTCGTTATATTGAATAACTCTGAAATATAAATTTTGTAATTCATGTATAAATTGTTTTTTCTAAATTTCAAAACTATTGGATGTAAAATACATATATATGGGAGCTATAGCTAAATCTTAACCGATTTTCTTCAAATTCGGCAATGTTGGTTCATGGATCAAGAAAATCTACCATTCTAAATTTCAAAACGATTGGATGTAAAATACAGCTTCTATAGGACTAAAGGGCCACATCGGACGAAAGATATATATGGGAGCTATATCTAAATCTGAACCGATTTCAACCAAATTCAATAGGGATCTTAACAGCTGCGAAATACTCTAAACTGCAAAATTTCAGAACGATCGGAGTGAAATTGCGACCTGTAGTCGACGAACAACTTTACATGGACAGACATGCTTAAATCGACTCAGCTAGTGATTCTGAGTCGATCGGTATACTTTAAGGTGGGTCTAGCTGTGTTATTTTCAGGTGTTACAAACATCTGCCGCGAAACAAACTTATAATACCCTGTACCACAGTGTGGTGTAGGGTAAGGTAAAAAATTGGAATCATAAAAAATCTTCTTCTTTGTCGAACTTTCTTTTAAGATTTTTATGAAAAGTCATTAAATATACTGCGCATAAAAAGTTAAAAGTTAAAGAAGTTCAAACATTTATGCGAAAAAATTGCTGTTTCTCTAAAATGTAAGAAATCAACAACATCCAACTCGAAGAGTTCTTAAACGATATCGTTGAAATTCGGTGTAATAACTAATACTCTATAGGACTAAACATGGTACAAGTTTCATCCAGATCAGAAGTCATCGGTTTCAAAAGTTCACTCTTTTGACATGAAATCCCCGTATATAAAAATGAATGTATGTTTGTGTGTTCAGTATAGACGATTAAAAGGCTAGACCAATCTTCGTAAAATTTCTCAGAATATAGCTATGTAGCCGGTGGTAAAAATAATTTACTTGAATTTTATGTATCCAGAATCGTTCAGCAATTGAATACCATATTCCACTACGAGTATATTAAATTTCATTTCTAAACCTTACTTTAATGAGTTCACATTTGCTGAAAAAGAGGGCGTGCTCTTGAACTATATTTTAGTACAATTTTCTTTCATTTGAGAACAATATTTACTTCAAATATTAAAAATGGTTATATAGACGAATTAAATAAAAATGGATTCTTCAATAAACGATTTTGATTTTCGAGGTAATACATGTATATTAGGGCGGGTTGATTTTTTTTCTTTGAAATCGTATAGCAAAAACGTAAACTACATAAAATTCTAAGAAAATTCTCCGAAGAAACCATGTACCTAAAATAAAATCCTAATCCGCGCCTCTCGACTTAAAAATTTATATGCCCGCCTTTGCCACAAAAAAATAAACGCTAGAAAAAAAAGCTTTTTCCAAAAAAAAAATCGAATTTTCTGAATAAAATTGTTTAGTAAGGTAGTTTTTTTTGCACTTTATATTTTTTATACACCAAAAATTTTTTTTCATTAAAAAAAATTTTCCTTCATAATTTAATAAAAAAGATTGGAAATACAAAAAAAAATATTGCACTCAAAATTGTTTTCAGTATTTATAAAATAACCTTCTTTAGTTTCGATAAACAATTATTATTTTATAATGCAAATAAGAACGTGAAACGTGTTCTAAATATTTTTTTATAGAACGCAAATCAGAGGAGATGCAGATTGGGGTTTAACTGCTTTTTTGATAATTGAATATTTTGATTAGTCTCAAGACAAAACCTGTATTGCATAAACTATAATATAACAAGTAAGAAAGTTTCAGTCGGGTAAACCGACCAAGGTATACCTCACTTTGTGAGTACTGTAATATGAAATACACGAATTTATCTGTCAATTTGTATAGGAGATACCAGAGGGGGATTAACAAATACTCCTACTTTTCGCTAAACAGTAAACTTCAAATATATTGCACTGTATCGAATTGTAAGCGTTTATTTAAAGTTATGATCTATTCAATTTTGGTATGATTTGGCCATTTTGTGTGTGAGATACCAAAAGGGGCGTGGCAACTTCGCCCATTTTTCACTGGATTGTAGGTACTATGAAGCCATTACACTGCACAAAATTTCAAGTCTTTTTGTGCATAGATATTAAAGTTATAAGCTGTTAAATTTTGGAGCAAAATTGTCCATTTGTGTGGAAGGTAACAAAAGGGGCGCGGTAACTTCGCCCATTTTTCTTGAGGTGATAGTGACTAGTAAAATAATATTATGTGTAGAATTTCAGACGATTCAAATAAGTAGTAACGAAGTTATTAAATAATCAATAATTCACTTAATATTAACACTTTGTGGGGAAGGTGCTAGAAGGAGAGGACCAATATGGCCCATCTTCGAACTTAGCCAGAGATAGAACAAAAATATTACCACACACCAAATTTGAAGTCAATCGGTTGCTCCTTTCGAGAGTCATCGTGCGCACCAGCTTGCATAGAGACAGACAGACGGACGGACATTGCTCGTTCGACTAAAAACGACCTAAAACGGATATCCGCCAAACATACTTAGGGTCTTATGTCACTCCTTCGATGTGTTACACTTTTGGCGCGTAGAAAATGATATATACCCTCGTATCACTAAAGTGAGGGTATAATAAAACATAATATATTTCAAAAAAAAAAGAAAATAATTTTAGCGAAAGAAGAGGAAAAACATTTTCAAGTCGAGAGGCGCGGATTAGGTTTTAATTTTAGACCCTTGGTTTCTTCGGAGAATTTTCTTAGAATTTAATGTAGATTACGTTTTTGCTATACGATTTTTAATTTTTTTTTCATCCACACAAATCAACCCGCCCTAATGTATATGTTATTTCTAGTGTCTTCTTTGTTAACATACTCATACTTACAACGATGGGTTTTCAAATGAATCGTATTTTCTCTAAAAAGTCGCTCGACTCCATGATATTGTCTTGCACTACTCATATAAACAATATCCGTTTCCTTGTTAACAAAACGAGACAAATATGGTCATTTACTTGGAAAATAAATTGTCTGTCTTCCTTGCAATAGATTTCCAGAATTGTCATCGTAATTTAAACCCCCGTATTGTAGAGGTGTTGAAGTAATTTATACTTGGTAAAAGTTCCATTTCCTTAAAAATTTCAACGCTTGTTAATTTTTTGTCAAATAATTAAACGATCTAGTAATAGGAATGTTTTTTAAAAGCGGATGTGGTTAGACAAGATTGGGTCTATGATTTGCCCATTTTCAATCTTTATTCACAAATTGTAGCCCACAATATAAACTGCATCAAAAGCGATATTTTTAACCCTCCGTTATGCACATGTTCCGATAGTCACATACGTAGCACATGTATCTGACCAGACTCACTATGTATTTCAATACATTTATATGAAAAATACGGTGTTTTAGTGATAATATTACATTGTTATATTGTTATCACGCCAGGCAGATATATATTTTCTATTTAAAAAAAGAAGAAAAACGAGGAAAATGAGACGAAATGAAGGGCAAATCAAACTTACATTTAGTGGTGGCTGAACTGTTTGCTACAACCATGCAGAGTGCATACAAAATCCCGTTTGAGTAAACAAACGCAAAGAAAAATAAAAATGCAAGTACCCAGCAAAATCTTGGTAAGTACCTGTCATTATTCCCTGCATTACCAAATAATGACATCTCATTATGCGCTGCATTACTTTCGGCTTATTAATAATGACTTACCAATAATAACAGATATAAGTGATTTTTTGTTATCAAAATCATTTTGGCAAATTTTAATATAATGCCATTTTGGCTATATGTGGGTTATTGTACAAGATTTATTTATATTTCGACATGTTTTCAAACAATACGTGCAGATTTGAATGAAAATACCAGATATTCGAATGTGGCATGAGGAAATTGTAAGTTGCGAGAAATATGCGTGACAATATGCAAAAAATCATTTTAAATGGCCATTTCTACATATCTACTAATTCTTTTATAGCTTATTGGTAATGCATTATTCAAGTACATAAAATCGAGCTACAAATAATTACTTATTATGCTACTTTATTGTATGCTTTTGGGAAGTACTTTCCTCCAATGACATCCCCATGTTAAAATAATGAGAAAAGTGGCTAAATAATAAGTACTTACCATTATCGAACTTTGCTTACTCGTCCGATTATTTGGTAATGAGAAATTTTGCTGGGTAGAGTGCATTATTCTTCATACAAAATATGTGTGTATCTGGCCAGACATATGTGCTACGTATGTGATGTGTAAATGAAAAATCCAAATAAATTGTTTTTGTTATTTTTTATTTTAATGTGTTTTTTTCATAAAACGATAAGTAACAATATTTGTAGAGGGTACCTGATGACTCAAACCCCTAGCTAAATTAGAAATTATATTTAAATCACAGTTAAATTCCGAAAATGTCTGGCCATATACATACATGTGCATGACGGAGGGTTAAAAAAAAATAACACTGGAGAGGCCGTTGAAGAATACTTTTTTTCATTTTCAATTCGATAACTAAGGTAATTGTCGAAAATTGTTTTTTCTTTTTTTTCAGTTTTTCCATTTTAATGAGCTTTAAATACCAAAAAAGTACATAAATCGATTTTTCATTTTCGATAACTAAGGAAGTTGTCGAAAAATTTTATATATATTTAATTAAATATTTTCTCATAATTGAGCTAATTTTACAATAAAAAATATATATTTTTTTAACGTCCTACAGCCCGATAACTAAGCGCGATATTGATTGAGGTGGTCTATTCAAATATGTGGTCAGGTCGAGGAGCCTCGTAAATCATACCTTTGCCCATTTGAACTAAAGTAAAAATGAATTATGTTCGCATTAAAAAAAAATAAATTGGCTATGGTATGATACTAAAGGCTTGTTTACTCCGGCGTATTTCCATAAGGAAAATGTAACTAAAATTTTAAACGTTGAGTTGAGTTAAAGCTTTTTTCAGCATTATTGTATGATGATTAATAGGCATAGAACTCCCGTTAATAGATATCGTCATCCCTAACATACATCCATACATATTTGTGCAAATGCTATCTCGTAGATACTTAAATACCTACATTCATACATTGCCGATGATGATTGAAATCGTTGAACTTTGAGACAAACATTGTTTTCAAATAATTGTTGGGAGTGAAAACCATTGTCATATAACGAGTGATTTTTTGAGAGCTTTCGGATTAAAAAAAAACACATAAAATTTAGAGACATGTAAAAAATATTTATTTGAGCCGACAGAACGGTCTATGTTTAAAGATGAAAAACAATGTTTTATGATTTTGCCAAAAAATCACCCTTTACTAGAGTTATAGATGAAGTGCACAGAAGTGCATTAATGAAAACAGCAATGGAATGATTTAAGGATGTTTTGAAACAAAGACAGGGCGAACCTTGTCTAATATAAAGGAATCGATCGAAACCGATGTCTTCCGATCGTGTTGAAACTTGCGCCAAGTTTAGTATTATAGGGTAGAAGTTCTGAAACCAATTGTCAACGATATCGTCAAAATGCCTAGGGTGTTGAATTTTGACATTTTGGACAAACGGCCCTTTATGGGATGCGATTCTAACAAAATAAAGGTTTAGTAACTCGCTATAACGATTTGTATACCCTTACTTTAGTGATACGAGGGTATATATCATTTGCCACAGATCAAAAGTGTAACACATTGAAGGAGTGTCCTAAGACCCTAAGTATGTTCAGCGAATATTCGTTTTAGTCCATTTTAAGTCGAATGCGAAATGTCTGTCTGCCTGCTGACTGGTGCGCACGGTCGGTGCGTCGTTTTACCCGACTGAAACGTTCTTTCTTATTACTTAATCTTTATTTCCAATTTATTTTGTGTTATTGCGTAAGCAGTAAATAGTAGGTGGTATACTCAAGAACTAGATAACATTACATTTCCAACGGTGTATACAATTATAAATGGTGGTTAAATTTTAAAATTTAAGACAGAAGTCATTGGAGTCAATACCCAATCAAGCAGTGTCCCGTCAAAACAGATACTGACGTAGACAATCTTTGCCTCTCTAGTGCGAGGAGATATTTCGATCTTCTCTGGTCATACCTTGGCCAGATTTGTCTAGCTACCCTGCATGTGCCGATTTCTGTCCATCTTTCGTTGGGCTGCCTGATTGCAGGCCGGGTTAGGCAAACTTAACCGTAATTTAACTTTAGCGCCGCCGTAACGTTGCCCGCTGAATCAATTACCCAAAACTTGAAAAACGTGCTGGATCACTCAGACATTCACAACAAAAATAGCAACAAATTAATTTTATTTTATATTTATTTGCTACTAATTTATCATGTTATTACATATTTATCATTACTTTTCAAAAGTTTCTCATAAATTTATTCTTTTTTCATTATTTTACTAATTGTGTTTGCAAATGCATGTAAACGTACCGTCCAAATCAAATTTCAGCAGATTCAGCCGTCCGTTTACGTTTCGTTTCCGTTGGCTAATCGTTAACACTGATTTCCATATGTCAGATTGAATCAGCTGATTCGTTACGCTATGGGGGCGTTACGGTTACGTTTGCCTAACCCAGCCTTGGCTCTTGCCTAAGCCAAAGCTTGGACGTGGATAGTGGCGCACCAATATATGCAAATTCTTCGAGAATTTTTTACGTCGTCCCTTTCCTAGCATCGGCTTTGCAGTTCCCCGGGATATCCCTATGCCCAGGCTCCCATATGAGGTGTATATGAAACTGCTCAGCCATCTCGTTAAGAGATATGCGGCAGTCGAGGGCTATTTGTAAATTTAGGGATGTGGCCTCTAGAGAATTGATGGCAGCCTTCCTGTCCGAGTAAATGACAACGCCAGTGTTGGTTACTATGTTGCGACTCAGCCACTTGGCTACTTCCCATATTGCCATTATTTCGGCTTGATAGACACTGCAGGTATCTGGTAGCCTGTGAGTTATATCCAAACTAAGATCTTCACAGTGAACTCGAAGCCAACCTTTTCATCAAGCTTCGAACCATCCGTGTAAAAGTGAAGATGGTTTCTATTGCCTGGTATTCTTCCAACCTATTCATCTCTGGCGGGAATCATAGTGTTGTAATTTCTCTCGAAGGTGTACACAGTTGGTATATAGTCCACTCGGTCGGTTATCATAGCACTACAATTTGATATCCTCATGTGACCGTAGTTCTTGTACCTCCACATTGATAGGCAGTTTAATCTTATTGCCGCTTTGGTTGTAACTTCTCTCGGCACAAAATTAATCGGCAATATCTGGAGTGGGGCTTGTAGAGACTCGGTCGCTGTAGTCCATTAGGCTCCGCTTATGCTCAGGCAGTATGTTCTCGGAACCTTTGTTAGTAGGTTGGTGATGGTTAGATTGTCAGTTGCCGTCCACCATACCACAATGCCGTATAACAGTATAGGACGAACTACTGATAAATATATATACAGTGGACGATTTTAGGAGAGAGGCCCCGCCGCGACCCGATCACTACGACTGATCAGCAACGACTCGTCCATATGCCGCACCAAACGAACTGGGCGAGCATGCACAGGTGTTTTCACATCTCCTACAGACCCGGTTTGCTGAAATTTGCTCACAATTCTCCCGATCACAAAGTGCACGAAATGCATTTTGATTTGAACGCCCATTTTCGTAAAACGCTTTAAAAACTTTAACGCGTTGCTCGATTGTGTATCTTTCCATGGTTTAAATTGAGTTAGTCTGAAATCGAGAAATGTCAAATGAAATGCAGAAAAAAACTTGACGTTTAGGTGTGGTTCTCATTCAACATCGGCCCTTACTATTTAACCGCCCTTTATAATAACCCGAGACTAATGGTATCGAATTGATTGCTATTCCGTTTATATAGAAATCTTCCGATTTGACGTCTTACTCTTATACAAAGACATAGACCCAATTTACATGGAGCTACTTGTCCCTGCGACTTTCTTTAATTCTCTTTTGAAATCGCTACGTAAAATCATGCAATGACAATTAAATACTATAGACGTCGCATTGAGTTTGACAGTTCTCGTAGTTTGTCTGCATATTGAAGATGGCGCTTTGCCTGGCTAATCTGTAGAGAGAGCGTTCTGCAAAGAGAGAATAGATACTTTTATTTACTCTGCAAAGAGAGAAAAGATAATATTTTTTCTCTCAAGAAATATCAGAGTTGCCATGATAGGGATTTCCCTCAAGATTTAGGGTTTTTTATGTTGATGGGTTTTTTTTGGGAACAATTTTTAAATGTTTTTTGTGGGGGTGGCGGTATATTACCCAAGGCGATTTTTATAATCAGTAGACCAGCTAGTACTGTGAATATTTAGGACATTTCCCAAAAGATAAATAAGTTCATCATTCGAAAAGTGTTATAATAAACAAAAACCATTTAAATAGATAGCGTCAATGTTGGCAAATATCATAACCACTTTTATAGAAAATAACAGATGACTACGACAACGGTTCGATATTAGTGAATAATTTATGTGTTTTTTATTTTAGTTTATTGAAAATGAAATACAAGAAAAGAAATTTTTTTTAAATAATTTTTCATTCAGACTCATCATTTCAGATATACAGATGCAATGCATTACGTTAAGTGGGAGAAGGATGGGGATCAAAAATTTTCTACAAACTGCAAATTGACAAAAAGATGGACAACACCTACTTATGAAGCAGATTTGGGGATTTTAGGGGATTTCAATGGCAAACAAATAATAAACTGTTCTTATTTTAACAAATTGCAATAACGGGATTTGTAATTCTTTTCAGTTTTGTAGCCTCTTGTTGCTTGAACTCCAGCTAAGCAAAGCCGAATGGGAAGTGTGCAGGTTTGAAATTGACTGTGTTGTTGGGCATGCACACAAAATCCCGTTAGTCCTTCTTCACATTGCCTCCTTTGGCCATTAATATCGCGCCTTATCCCTAAAAAACTAATTAATGCGTGCTTATTAATGATTAAATTGTTTAAAAAACTCAACTTACCTCTTTTCTTTCAACATTAATTTCACTATGCAGCTGTTTCTATTCATTCACAACAAAACAGACTGCCAAAGAGAAATTATCTGAGAGTACAAAAAAAAGTCTGCATGTTTTGATTTTGAGAGCAGGGTTGCCAGAAAAAAATTGCCCCAAATAAACAAGTCTAAACTACAAATATCACCAAATGAATCGAAAAACACCATTTAGAAAACTATCCGTTTTGATTTAATAAAGTTTGACACAATAATTCTAGTACATGCACATTTTTTGGCGTTTTTAATTTTTCAAAATTCGTTGTAATTTTGTTGGTACAGATCTCCAAAGCTACCCATTTCAGGAATTTTTTAAAAATACCATTAGTTAAAGTTGTCATCTTCCGAACAGTCTCACGTACTATTTTTTGTGTTTGAGGAGGTCAGAATATATAAAACATTCTTTATCCTTGAAGATTATCAATTCAGGTCCTTAATTTTGGACTAAAGGGTCAAACTATTAAGAATTTATCATGAAAAACTCCAAATAGATCCTTGATTGACCATAAAAATATAGCAATATAAATGAATTTTTCGATTCGTCTGTCGACTAGTGTAACTTCTAATAATTTAAAATGATAATGCATGGCATCTATGTATATTGCAATGTAGTAATAATTACAGTTAATTAAAAGTTTATATACTTCAGCATCACCTCAAGTCTCATATATATTGTAAATCGTTTGAAATATATATTTTTTCAGCTATTCATTTGATGACTATTTATACTTAATGGTGCAAATGCTCGGACTATATTTTAATATGATTACAATTTAAACTTAGTAAGAGCCTTAAAAGGCTCGTACTATTTTTAAAAAGAAAATACTCGTTAAAATGGTTCAAGAAATTATATTTTCAAGAAAGTGTTTCGTATTCTAAGGACTTTAAATAGCCAAAAGATTTTAACAGAATCAAATCCATCAATTACAAATTCCTTTTCTCGTATAAATTCTTAGCAACTTATTCCTATTCAGTCTTTTTTATTGCAAACTTAACGTTAACGAAAATCTTTTATTGCTTAAAAAAAACCCAAGAAACCCCAATACAATTTACAAAACCCCCTAAGAAAAACCCCCATCCCCAAATTATTTTTTTTTATCCTAATTTGCATTGACAAAACCCCAGTATTGGGGTCAAAACCCCAGTTCTGGCAATCCTGTTTGATAGCTAGATAATTGAGAGAATAATTGGGAGAGGAATTTGAGTAGTCTGTAAGAGAGAAAGAGAAAGGCTACTCGAACGCCATCTGGCGGATGACGTCTGTAAATACCATGCGACGTCTATAGTATTTAATTGTCATTGCGTCTATAGTATTTAATTGTCATTGAATCATGCTCATTTAGACGGTGAGTCTTTAGTTTCAGCAACAAGGGGACAAATTTATGTTTTTATTCGTTCATTCACATTTATTTTATTGAATTTGTTTTTCGTTTTCAGGCGCTCATAAAATTAAATGTCAATTTGTCCCTTGTATTTTCATTTCCAGAAACTCAAATAGAAATAGTTTCAAGTTTTGTCAAATTCTAGCAATAATAATCAGGATATATAGACGAATCATTTGAGATAATTTTAACGGAGTGAAGATAGAGTTTAAAGTTATAGTCTACTTGCTGACCCGGTCCACTTCGATGCCCCAGATTTCCAATCCCGTCCGTTTTTGGAACAATCACATAGACTGCCTCCAGAAAAATATACACAAAATTAGTGCACTCTCGCTTACAAATTGTGCAAGATATCTCAATTTCAAAATTTGGCTTACATGGCGGGGCCACGATCATTGTTCCGATCCCGCCCATTTTTTGACCAATCACGTAGAATGCAAGTTACCACGCCCCTTTTGTACCTCCCTCACAAATGGACCATTTTGCACCAAAAATTAACAGCTTATAACTTTATTACCAGTGCATACAAATACTTGCAAGTTTTAAAGTGTAATGCTTATATAGTACCTAGAAACCAGAGAAAATGGGCGTTATTGGCACTCCCCTTTTGGTACCTCGCACACAAATGGACCTTTTTGCACCAAAAGTAAACAGCTTATAACTTTAATACCAATACATGTTATTAAATGCAATTTAAATTGTAATAACTTAATTAAAACAATAAAATAAATAAATTTGTGAATTATTTTTTTTCGGACTGAAGGTGAGGGAATTCTGTTTACCCGACTGGACTTTCTTACTTGTGTTTTTGCCATTTTCATCAGCCGAAGAAAGTATCTAAAAATATATTTGCAATCTCTCGATCCAACCCAGAAAACAGATTTTAGTCTCTGGAAGGCCACAAAAAATATGCGAGGCCCTGTTGCGCAAGAATCCCCAATTCGCCTTGAAAATGGGAAGTGGCAAAAAGCACGGAAGAGAAAGTAAATGCATTCGCAAACTACCTCGAGTCCGTTTTTACACCTAACAGTGATACATCTGGAATCTATCTGCCCGTGCTAGATATAATTCCTTGCCCACACTATCCGCCCGTGATAAACGACATAATTCTTCGCCCAATCTATCCGCCCGTGATAGATGATATAATTTCTCACCCAATCTATCTGCCCAGGATAAATGACTCAATTTTTCATCCAATCCATCAGCCCGTGATAGATGACATAACTTCTCGCCCGATCTATCCGCCCGTGATAGACGACACAACTCCACGCCCAATCTATCCGCCCGTGATAGATGACATAATTCCTCGCCCAATTATCCGCCCGTTATAAATGATTTAATTCCTCCGCCAATATATCAGCCCGTGATAGATGATATAATTCCAGGCCCAATCAAGCTTGGAATAAAGGATTTTGAAAAATCTGCCAAAGACCTAAAACTAAAGAAATCGCCCGGAGGAGATGGTATAACAGCGAAAAAGACACTATGCAACAAAATTTTTGTCCAAGGGATGTGGATAACAGTTTCTGGTGCAATTAGATGCAACAAACACAAACAAAATATTAAAAAAAAATGTCATGGCAAATTTGTTTTTTTTTAATCCAGCTTTCATCGAAAGTACATTCAGTATTTGGACCATAATGTTTCAAGTATAAGCCTGATTGAGCCGTGCTCAAATTAAAGGGAATTATGAGGGCTACATATGCTACAAATATCGCTTTCACGTAGGATCTTTGGTTCAGTTTTTAAATGATGTTTTTGCTTATATTGAATTCGAGATATGTGAGAGAGACTTATAAGAGACATTGCACTTGCATTTTATTTTATGAGGATAGATGTCAGACATAAAATTATAGAGAGGACGAGGTTTTATGGCCGAGAGCTACATTGGATGAGATCCGCTCAGATAGAGGTTCATTCAACAATATTTGTGGTTTTTTATTTATGAGGTTTCCATTCAGGTACGCCTTTTAGGGGCATAGACATCCCAGTCGTATATACACGTAGTAAAATTATATGTACGCAATACAAAGTAGTATGCGGCAGTCTTGAAAATATTGGGTTACTACTTTCCAAGCAAACTATATGTCAGCTACAGTTACTGCAACTTATGAACCTTAAACCCGGAATTTATGAATGAAATTTCTTATTAATAAATTAGTGTAATTCAGCGCCTTAAAGAGATAAGTCGATTTTCTGAAAAATATTACAAAGTTATATTTCGAAGTATGAGTAAAAGGCAAAGAACTTTTCAATGTGTAAATGATCCCGATAATTTCAGCTACATCTGCGGAAAAATATGTAAATAAAAAAATCGACATGCGTTTAGTAAAATAATAGAAGAAATATATGTGTAATATTTTGGGATACGAGTTAAAAATATGAACGAACCGTGGACACCTAGTATTTTGTATAATTCGTGCCATGTAAATCTTACTCGATGGACTAGTAGAAGAATGCGGTAAGTACTTTATAATTAATGTATTACAATGTTTTGTGGAATAAAACGTTTTAATTTTAGACTTCACGTGCAATTTGGAATGCCAATGATTTGGAGACAACCATTCATTCACGATACGGACTGCTATTTTGTCTATGTTAATAGATTGGAGTAGGAAGTGTCCAAGTATAGCTAACAGCCTAATTACGGAAACATCATCAAGTTCAACTGAGTACTCAACTCTGAGCGGTTCAAGTTTGAGTCAGAAGTCATCGCTTTTAACTCAGTTTCAACTCATTGATCTAGTGGGAGATTTGGAACTGGCCAAAGATAAGGCAGAACTACTTACATCTGGGATGAAACAGTACAATATTTTGCCCTCAGATGTTAACATATCATATTATAGAGTCCGTGATATACCTTACAAACAATTTTATACAACTGTGGATAACAGATGCTTTTGCAAGGACATTCCCGGATTGTTCGAGGAACTTTATCAAACATACAATTCAAAGGAATGGCGGTTACTTGTTGACAGCAGTAAAGAAAGTTTGAAAGCAATACTTTTACACAACGGAAATCACAAACCGTCGATTCCTATTGCTCATGCTGTCAACACTAAGGAATCATACGAAACAATGGCTAAATTGATAAAATACATAAAATATGAACAACATGACTGGAAAATTTGTTGCGATTTAAAAGTAGTTGGGATGTTATGTGGAATGCACGGCTGATATACAAAATATTGCTGTTTTTCATGCACCTGGGATAGCCGAGCTCGCGTAGATCATTACAGAAGAAAGAAATGGACAACAAGAATACACATTACATTGGGTGAAAACAACATAAAATACACACCTCTCGTCCAAAAAGAAAGCATTATTTTGCCACCACGGCATATTAAGCTGTGGCTCTTTAAAAATTTTGTAAAAGCCTTAAGGAAAGATGGCAATTCAATCTCATATTTAAAAAGTTTATTTAAAAGTCTTTATTTTAAAAAAATCGAAGAAGTCGTTTTTGATGGGCCTAAAATATGGAAACTGATGAAAGATGTAAATTTCGAATCATATTGGACGTCGGATGAAATTGCAGCATGGAGGTCGTTTAAGCTTGTATTTTCAAATTTCCGTGGATCCAAAAAAAGCCCGCAATATGAAACAATGATTAATGATTTGTTAAAAAATTGGTAAGAAATATATTTTTCTTCTTTTATGTATATAACACATATGTATGTATTCTTCTAACTTATTTTTTGCTTTATGTATTCCAATACAAGACAAATAGAATATAAGAAGACATTCCTTCAGGCCGAAACGTCAAAATCTATCAGTTACGAACGAATAGGAATGAACTGTCACACGCGAAAAAACAGTATTCCGCGAACATTGATTGAACCTTTTTTGCACTTATCGATTAATATTAATTTTTTAATTGTGACAATTACAAAAAATTCGGGAAAAACGGTCTGAAAATCCGCGAAAACCCTCACTCGTTGGAATCAAATTCCTATGCGTTCGTAACTGACAATTACTCGCTACAGGAAGGAATGTCTTCTTATATTCTATTTGTCTTTGTTCCAATAGGTGTAATTATGTCCCTCAAAATTCATTTCTTGCATTCTCATTTAAACTTTTTCCCCGAGAATCTTGGCGACGTAAGCGACGAACATGGGGAAAGGTTTCACCAAGAAATGAAGTCCATCGAGCTGCGTTACCAAGGACACTGGGATGAAAGAATGATGGGAGACTATATTTGGTTCCTCATTAGAGAAACCGATTCCGAAATCTACAAACGTCAACAAAGAACTCACAATTACTTCTAATCAAACTTGTACATGTAAATAAACTCAAATGCACATAATATAAATAAAAGTAACAAATAGAATCGCTATTTAAACAGAAATTTAAAAAGAGATTTTTTGAAATTCTCTTAGCTCTACCAAAAAGGCTATAATTTCTACATTTATCCATAGATTTTTTCAAATAGGCATTATTTTCTTCGCTAAAAAATTGAATAAAATATTTGTTTAGATTTTTTTTCTATTTTTTATGTTTTTTTTCGTCCCAGGAAATTTTTATTTTTTTTTTTGAAAAAATCTACTTTTTCAATTTGTTTAGTGACTGTTACTAAACCACTGTTTTTAAGTGAAAGAGATATTTCCAACATTGGTAGCCCACATTAATAGCTTCAATTTAACGTATAAGTCGACCTGATCGGGCATATACTCCAAAAATTATAGTGCAAATACTAAGGGTACCTTCGACGATATTAGTATTTTTAATAAAAACATTTTAAAAAAAAATTTTCCTTACAAAAATTTTTGGTTTTGATTTTATATAACAGTATGCCACAATCTATACAAAAAAATAATTGTTAGGTCTAAGACACAAAAAAAAAATTTGTTTGTTGCGTAGTGCAAGGAAAGATTCAATAATAAATATAATGAATCGGGAAAAAATTTCATCTGTTAGACGGTGAGCCTGTGAATTCAGTTTCCACATTCGAAATTAGATGGCAACGTTGTACTCTTCACGAAAACTAAGCAATTGTTCTTTTTTTGCGATTCGAAAAGCAGAAAGCCGGAGCAGACACGTGTTTATGAATGCACTTTGACATAATCCAAAATACTGTTATTAGTAGGGAGACGAAATTTCAACTTTTCAGTTTCGTCATTTTGGTTTGGCACTCGTCAGTACTTTATTAAGTACATTGTACCGATTACAGTATATATTGCAAGAAAAAAACAAGTTAGTTTATGACCATTACAACAACCAGACGTCCAATTGGCCGTGACCTTAATATGTAAGAATGATAAGTAGTAGTATGTACTTGTATAGCTGTTGGCAGAAGTTAGCAATATAGTTTTGCTTTGTTTCTTCTCACCTTTGCTGAAATGCATTTAAATATTAAACACATATTTGTACTTATTTATTAGTAAGATTAGAAAAGGCAAAGTCAAATGTACTGAAATGTTAAGCAATTCAAATTTCAACAATTTAAAGACAATCAATATATGTGTATACTTTCTAATAAATACTCTGTAAATATACTTACATGCACAAATAAATATATGTACTCGTATATGTATATTAAAGACGTGGCATGTATTAGATTTGCTATATTTAAACTCAATTAGCCTTTGTTGACATTTATGTAAGTGAATCCAATGCAGTCAGTCAGTCAGTCTGTCTGTCTGTTAGTCATACGATGCGACAAAAACTATTATCAGACGATTTGGATGACTCGTATGACGAAGTTCATGATCAGCAATAAATAGTAAACAATATTCGAGCTATTTGATAGTTTGAAATATTTTTGTGCATTGCACACACAATATGCAAATGAGGTTCACATTGCAGTCAAGCCAATTATTTGTATTTGCAATTTTAAACAGAAATTTTACAACGAACGCACATCGGACCTGCATTGATTTCTATCGGCTAAAATTCTATAAATTTTGTTCTAGTAGAGATTTCTGAATTCGGTAAAAAAAATCACACAGTGAGATACATTAAAAAAGTCTAAAGTTGAAAATGTTTAGTATTTTTGATTTTTAGAAAAAAATTATTAGCTTTTTTGGTATTTTTCCTGAAAATATCGCACCCTAATAGCAATATTAAACTTTATACTATGTGCGTATATATAATTATATATCTAATGATCGACTGAATTAATCGTTGTAATGAGGGTATTGACAATGGGAGTTTGGTGGCTCCCGAAACAGATCTGTCTATCCAACCATTACAACCACCCCCAATACATGTCACTGTACTTCTTCTTTAATTTTTAAACAAAGTTGTTTTCATATACTGAAAACAACAAAAACGATCTTGAGCCTAACTAAGTGCAAAAACAAAATATGTGCTATGAAAGCAGATCGAATAAAACAAAAAAACAAAAACAAGAATAAATGGTAGTGCACGTTGTTGTTGCATAGGCAAATACAGCAAAACATTCGCGTGATTTCTTTAAATTGTAGAGACTCACGAGAGTGGAAGTTGGTGCATGTACGAGGGTTGATGATTACTGATTGTTTTTTCTAATTGTTTTAACGACATGTTAGAATAATTTCGAGACGAAATTAAAATCGAACGTTTCTAACAAAAATTCAAATTAAAATTTTATTTTTAAATTGAAAATATATACATTGACAAGAAAAGAAAATATTTGACTAAAAACTAAAATGAACAAAAAGTTAGGATTTGACAATTCTAAAAAATTAAAGTATTTTTAGCTGCCACATATACTCCCCCCAGAAATGCTGCTTGTAGCATATCTATTGAAGGTAACTCGTTTTTTATTAATGGGTGTTCGACTTCTTTTTTCATGATGTGTTGGTTGGGGTTTTGGCAAGTACAACGATCTTGAATTTTCCTCTATGTCTGGGTTAATAACATGTGCTGGTTTCGGTCTATCAAAGGATATAACTTTCTCACGGCCATTGATATCCAAAGTAAATAACTTCCCAGTCTTTTTTAAAACGCGGAATGGTCCTTCATATGGCGGTTGTAGAGACTTTCTTACGCAGTCTTGACGAACAAATGCATATTCGCAGTTTTTCATGTCCTGTGATACGAAGACCGAACGATTAGTTTAATATTTAGGAGGAACAGGCTTCAAGGAGTTCATTTAGCTTTTAAGAGATTTGACAAATTCGTTTGTTGGTGTAATTTCGGAGGTCTCTGTTAAAAATCCCCTGGAAGGCGAATCGATGTTCCATAAACAAGCTCTGATGGTGTGCATTTGACATTTTCCACACAGAGCCGAAAATACAATGATTTTTTTAACCATGTGTCTGGTTAAATTTTTCATGGTAAATGTTTGATTACGAAGACAAAAATAACCTTATATAAGTTCAAATGTACATGAAAAATGGTTAAGTTAACATTATATATGGTTGGTTTTTTTGAAAGAGAGGCAGAAAGTGCGAGATAAACAACAATTCGGCTCCGTTTTTCAACTGCTTTGTGTTAGACGAAGTTGATTATTAAGTTAAACGAAGTTGAAACGAATGCGACTGTCGTAATAAGAGAATTTATCTCGCTCATGCAAAACACCACCAAATGCCAGCTTCGGTGCTTGATCGAGTGCGGGAGTTCAGTTGGTGTTGAATAGTCGATGGGACTAGTGCTGTTGTCGGAAGCTGTTGGTATAGACGTAAGTAGTAAAACATTCTGTAAAGAAGTACATTCATAAGTATGTATGTACATATGTGTATTTAAAAAGTGAAATAATAAAATATGTGTGTTAATAGTGTTTTGTGCCTGTTTAATTATAGTAAAGGCGAATGTAATATTAATATTATTTTTTGTGATTATGCCATTAAAATTGTGAAATTCAGTCGTTAAGAGTGGAAAAAAATATGTACACGCTGTCGCATTAACTGAGCATGAAAAAACAACCAACAACAATGTATGTACGTAAGTATATGCAGCAGCAAGCAAACATACGGAGAGAAGTGATGTGTACGTGTGGGTATGTTTTCATATTGTCTTTTCGTTTGAACACTTGTGGCTGCTACGCCGTACATACATACGTTAGTTTTTTTTGTTGTGCGATGTTGATACTGTTAAATGTACATACATACATATGTTGTTAGAAGTGCTTTCGTAATACCTACATACATACATATAAACGATGTTTTTGTTTTTTCTTTTCAGTTGTTTCTTTTTCTGTGGCTTGCGGCTGCTTGTGCTGGGAGTCCGGCCTTGAATCTGTTGGTAAGTTGAGCCAATACTAGAAACTGTTGATAAGCTGTACCAATACTAGTTGTAGTGTGCGAAGTAATTACAGGAAAAGTGGTATGCATGCATACATTTGTTTTTTTATACTCTCACTTTAGTAATACGAGGGTATATATAATTTGCAACGGGCCAAAAGTGTAACATATTGAAGGAGTGATCTAAGACCCTAAGTATGTTCAGCGCATATTAGTTTTGGGTCATTTTAAGTCGAACGAGATATGTCCGTCCGTCTGTCTGCTGGCTAGTGCGCACGATAACTCTCGAAAAGAGTAACCGAATCACTTCAAATTTGGTATACGGTAATATTTTTTTCTATCTCCGGTTAAGTTCAAAGATGGGCCATATTGGTCCATTCCTTCTGGTACCTCCCACACAAAGGGTTAACATTTAGTGAAATATTGATTCTTTAGTAACAACTATACCTTGGTCTGTTTACCCGACTGAAACTTTCTTACTTGTTTTTAATATACAATTCAGTGCACTTCCTTGAAGTATCATCCATTGACTTACCCAATCCTTGATTTTTATATCTATTCCGATTATGATTTTGGTGGGACATCGGCTGTCTATCAGATTGCCTTTGCTATTAATCTCCTCTCTCTTATAAGTTTGCCGTAAGATCGGACTAAGCTCAGTACCCCAAACTAAGTGCCTAACCGTCCTGGGCCCTTAATAATCGAAAGATTCAGGGAGTTTACGTGGACGGCACCTTTTGAGCGGGGACTGATCACATGTTGGTCAAGCACAGAAACGTAGGCACTTAACTTATAGTCACAGAGCAGATGTTTCCATCAGATCAGCCCATCGGTAAATGCTTATGCTCTTTGAACTACAGAATTTAGGTAAAAAGTCAAAAGATCTTCTTAGAATTGCACCCTTTTTTACATTTATACTTATATTTTCTAACCTTTTTGTTTTTTTTCTTTTCAGGTGTTTCTTATTCATACATATATATTAACATATATTTTGTAAATAAAATAAAAAATAAAAATGCGAAAGTTAAATTTTTCTTGTTTTATTTAATATAAATATTAAAAATTATTGAAACAACTATGTTTCTGGTTACATGAAGTAACTACTAAATAGTTAAATTAACAATAAAAAAGGTTTCAATAACAATCTTCATAGTTAATAATATTAACAATTTCATTGTTAAATTGAACATGCATTGTTTCAATAAATTAACTATGAAATCTTAATATTAACAATTTTCATGGTTAAAAAATTCAAAAATGCATTGTTAAAGTAACAATTATTATTATAATATTAACAATTTTCATGGTTAAAAAATTCAACCATGGAATAGTTAAATTAAATATTATTATTGTTAAATACCAGTCAACAAGAAAATGTTCAAATTAACCTTATATAACGTAGACTCCAAATCATGTTTATTTATGGTTAAGTTAACCTTATATAAGGTTAATTTTTGGCTCAGTGCATGAAGCTTGTTCTAAGGCCTAAAAGAATTGTCGGTAGGACTTCATACCAGTTCCGATTATTATGACACATTAAGGCTGTTTTTAAGGATCGATGCCATCTTTCGATCATCCCGTTCGCAGATGGATGATAGGGAGTTGTTCGTATTCGTTGAGCACCAATAATATTTGCTAATTCTTTAAATAATTGCGACTCGAATTGTCGACCTTGATCGGTTGATATTCTTGCAGGGACTCCAAATCTGGTTATCCATCCTCTGTACAAGGCGTCGGCTACAGTTATTGCTTGACTATCTTCGAGTGGAATAGCTTCTGTCCAACGTGTGAATCTGTCAATGCATGTTAAAAGATATGTAAATCCATTGTTTGAGGGAAGTGGTCCAACCAAATCAATATTTATATGACAAAAACGATTTTTTGGTAACGGATATGGTGATAATTCACTATGAGTATGCCGAGAAATTTTTGATCGTTGGCATGCCATGCATGATTTTGCCCAAGATTTAATATCTTTACTGATTTTTGGCCACACAAATCGTTGTCGTATACAGTTATGAGTTGATGTAAATCCACTGTGCGCAATGAAATGCATTGAAAACATCATGATTTTTTGGAACGAATGGGCGAACATTTTCAGCTGACGTGTCGCAAAATATTGGTTTAGAATCAGGAGTAAGTTTAATTGGCTTAAAAATCAGAGATGTTTTATCAGAGTTTGACAGAAAATATTTTAATTCTTCGTCACTTTCCTGATCATCAGCTAATTTGTCGTAATCAACGTTAGATGTTTCATTTATAGCAGAGATTCGAGATAGGGTGTCCGGTGTAATGTTGTCCATGCCTTTAATATGACGAATATCAGTTGTGAACTGTGCAAGAAGGTCTAATTGGCGGAACTGTCGAATGCTGGCTTTATCGAGGTTTTGCTTAAAAGCGTAGGTCAAAGGTTTGTGATCGGTGAATATTATAAACTTTCTTCCTTCGAGCATGTGACGGTAATATTTTACGACTGAGTATGCAGCTAAAAGTTCCCTATCATAGGTACTATATTTTTTCTGTGTCTCATTCAACTTTCTTGAGAAGAAGGATAATGGCTGCCAACCATTACACGTTTGTTGCTGTAGTACCCCTCCGATAGCAACGTTAGATGCATCGACCATAACACATATCGGTAGAGAATCACATGGGTGTGCTAGTAGGGCAACATTTGAAAGGTCTGACTTACATTTTTCAAAAGCGGAAATAGATTCCTGTGTCCAGGTAGTTGGTGTATTGTCATTTTTCTTATTTCCTTTGTGGAAAGCAATAAGAGATATTTGTGTAGTAGCAGCATTTGGGATAAATCTTTGGTAAAAATTAACCATAGCGACGAAACGACGGACTTCTTTGACAGTTTTAGGTCTTGGAAAATTATTGATCGCTGATACTTTTTCCGGAAGGGGACTTATACCACTTGCTTTAACGCTGTGCCCAAGAAAATTGACAGTGTTTTTACCGAAAACACGTTTATCGATGTTAATTACAACGCCATATTTTTGAAGTCATTGGAATACTTGTTCTAAATGCTTAAAATGTTGTTCTTCTGTATCTGATGCGATCAGGATGTCATCGATATACGTGAAACAAAAATCAAATCCGCGTAGCACTTCATGAATAAACCGCTGGAAGGTTTGTTCGGCATTACATAACCCAAAAGTCATGTAGTGAAATTCATAAAGAACAAACGGGGTTATGATAGCTGTTTTAGGTACATCATTTGGATCAACGGGTATTTGATTATAGGCTCTTACCAAATCCAGGGTCGAACAAATTGTTTTGCCATGAAGACCGTGAGTGAAATCGTGTATGTGCGGTATGGGGTATTTGTCAGGAACTGTTTGGGCATTTAAACGGCGATAAT
The DNA here is from genome assembly GCA_963930755.1 of Eudasyphora cyanicolor. Classification (NCBI taxonomy): domain Eukaryota; kingdom Metazoa; phylum Arthropoda; class Insecta; order Diptera; family Muscidae; genus Eudasyphora; species Eudasyphora cyanicolor. Next base: position 73,985,448 of record OZ005737.1, on the reverse strand, counting down.
CTTTACAAGGTCGCCATTGTCCATTCTTTTTTGGAACCATATGTAATGGGCTTGACCAACAGCTTTTTGATGGCTTACAAAGCCCTTGTTGCATCATAAATTCAAACTCACGTTTTGCGATTTCTAATTTCTCGGGTGGGAGACGGCGAGGTCTAGATGTTACGGGATTTCCCTTCGTATCTATGACATGTTGAATGTTGTGCGATTTGTTTTTTCGATTTGCTATCGATGGATTATTAAGTTCAGGATATTTCAGAAGTAAATTGTGGTAAGGTGTTGTATTGATCAAAAGTTTTTATTTCGAAATAGTTAGGCAGATGAGCGGACTTTCCTTTCGAGGTTAGTCCGGTTGTTGAGTCAATAAGTTGCGCGTTTTTTAAATCGACAATGAGCCCGAACTTATTTAAAAAATCTGCACCAATAATGGGATAAGAAACATCTGCTAATATGAATTTCCATGGAAAATTTCGACGAAGACCAAATGATGGCGTTAACATTTCTTCTCCATATGTGTGAATAGGCGTGTTGTTAGCTGCAAAAAGTTTGTACTTCTGGCATTTCTTTTTTAGTAGGTAACGGGCAGGCAAGACGGATATGTCGGCGCCGGTATCCACAAGAAAACGTTTACCAAGTCATATATGAAGAGGCGATTTGTCACATTTTCCCGATCACCTGCCTCCTCTAGTGACCGGGTTGGCGTTTTCCCGAAGAATTGTTTACGAACGAACATGGTTGACGACACTTACGCGCTTTTTCCTTAAATCGACGATGGTAGTAGCAAATTCCACTCTCCGATGAACTTCTACTAGAGGTTGAATCTTGAGAAATACCTCTAGATGTACTTCTATTTCTTTCGAGCTTACTTAACTTGGAATTGATGTTTTCAATCTATACCATGACGTCATTCAGTGAATAAATTTCGGCCATGAACGAGTTTCCAGGAACCTGAATATCACCAATTTTGTCAGCCATTTTAACAAGATTATCTATGGGTTAGGAAGATGTAGCTAAGATAGCTTGTCGAAGTATTTTGTTTTTTCGTTTGATATCTGGTACAATTCGAACTGCGCTTCAATTTGAGCAAACCAAAGGCTTGGGTTTTCCTTCCAAAACCTTGGAACTTTTACCGCTATTGTTGGGTTTACGTTGGGTCCATCACCCGATCCTTGTAATGCAGAAGTAGAGCGTGTTTCTGGCATTTTATCAAACGCGGTTGATTTCCTAATGTGGGGGTCACCAGTTGTTAGAATAATTTCGAGACGAAATTAAAGTCGAACGTTTCTAACAAAAATTCAAATTAAAATTTTATTTTTAAAATGAAAATATATACATTGAAAATAAAAGAAAATGTTTGACTAAAAACTAAAATGAACAAAAAGTTAGGATTTGACAATTCTAAAAAATTAAAGTATTTTTAGCTGCCACAGACATTTACTAAACTTCTTTTTCCGCGTAAAGGTGTCATTTCAACTTTTGTAGTCCCCATTAATTCCTTTAATTTAAAGCGGGCGTACACGCTGAAAAAAAAATCGCTTCTGTAGTATATTTGCCCAAACAAATTCTGCTGGAAATCTACATATGTTTAGGGTACACTCCAAATATATAATATTTGACACATACACATTTATATTTTTGGGAGGATATTGTTCTAAATAAAAGTATGTTCCCATTCTAATATTTTTTTTTATTTGGAACTAATATTTCAGGAACACCGAAGATCTGATTTACCAACAGTGAAACGTAATGCAGTTGTAGGTGTAGGGGTTCAAGATCGTTTTCTTTTTCACTTAACTATTCAAATACCTTCCTTCACTTAGAAGGAAACCCTTTGATCTTCAACTCAACTCCACAGTGAGAAAACTCAAACGAAGATTAATTTGTATTGAAGTATTTTGTCAATGTAGCACTGCTTTAATTTAAAGACAAGTTTTTTATAAATTAAATTATTAAATTAAAACTTGCATTGATGGATTGACAAAAAGTAAAGAATTGGAATATCTATAAATTAAAATGATGTAAAACAAAAGCTGATGCTGCTAAGACATTTTTAGATATAAGGTTTAACACGAAATATAGGAAAAACTAACTAAAATTCGAAAAAGTGCGCAAAGTTTTAAAAATCTTTTTTAAATGACATATATGTATTTGGAAAACTTCTTAAACCATAACTTTGTTTGTGTGTAAACGCATATTTTATTTGTGAAAATCAGTTTGCAAATATATTATCTTCTAATATATGTGCTCCAAACAAAATTTCTTGATTTTCAAATAAAATTTATTTGTTAACAAATATATAATATTTAAAAAATTTGTTTCCAAATATATTTTCTTTCAATTCAAACATATCAAAAAAGGCGATTTCCCCCGTGTACATTTCAATGTAGTCCAAATACTAAAGGCACATTTCATGAAAAGTGGAATTAAAACAAGTAAAGGCGTTAAGTTCGGCCATGCCGAATCTTATATACCCTCCACCATGGAAAGCATGTGGCCTCACAAAATAACTCAAACCTAAAGAAAATAACACCGAAAAACACAAAAAAATATAGTAGATGAACAGTAGGAAACATATAGTAGATGACAACAGTAGGAATAACAACAAGATAGATGATATGGGAGCTATATCTAAATATGGACCGATATCGCCCATTTGCAATCCCAAACAACCTGCAACTATAAGAAGTATTTGTACCACATTTAATCAACCTAGCTCTATTATTGCGGACTGTAGCGTGATTACCACAGACGGACATGGCTAAATCGTCTTAGAATTTTACGACGATTAAGAACATATATACTTTATGGGGTCTCAGATCAATATTTAGAGGTGTTACAAACGGAGTGACAAAATGAATATACCCCCCATCCTATGGTGGAGGGTATAAAAATAATTTGCCATACATTCTTGTTCATATTTTTCGTATTTAGGATACTAAATTACACCAGAAAATGTTGCGTACCTCCCTTCGACAAAAATGTTTAAAAGTTATATTAGCTAAAATCTAAAACAGTTACAAAGTCGAATAAAAAATATGAACCAAACGTTTTATTCAAATTCTTTTTACAGCGGGTTTGGTCCTTGTCTATATTATTTCTACTAGAGCAAAACTTACAAAATTTTTGGCGATTCTGAACGACTGTGAAAAGGTCAACGACACTCAAATGCACATTTGACTATTGTATGAATCACAAATAAAAATTCATATATTTTTGTTCGTTCAGTAGAGAGAAATATAATACTATAGTTTCATACGTATAAGAAAATCTAGTTTTTTTGATGTTTGAATTGAAAAAATCAAAAAGAACCAAAATTTTTTTTCAACTAGTGCTTATTTCTTGAATGGTAACACTTAGCTCATGTCTGATTTGACAGATAATTAGTTTTATCCTTCTGCTGAACGAATATGGTTGTATACGCTTGAACTTTAAAAAATACGCTTGAATGCTATCGACTTACAGAAGATGCCGATTTTGCCAAAAAAAATCATCTTTTCAGATGAAGCTCATTTTGATCTTGGCGGGTATGTAAACAAGCAAAATTGTCGCATTTGGGGCTCAGAAAACCCGCACGCTTACATTGAAAAGCCGATACACCCAAAACGAGTCACTGTTTTGTGCGGATTGTGGTCCAGAGGCATAATAGGGCCATGAGCAAGGAGTGGCCGTTACAGTCAATGGCGATCGTTATCGGGCCACGTTGAACGAATTTTTGTTCACAAAAATTGAAGAGGAGGATATTGGCAACATTTGGTTTCAACAGGACGGCGCTACGTGCCACACAGCCGAAGCTAAACTCGATTTTTTGCGCGATGTTTAAAAACAAAGTTATTTGGAGGAGGCGTGGTCGACTATATGATACCCTAAACCATGTTCATAGCAGAATAAGTACAAAACGAATCAAACTCACAACATGGAAAGATATATTTTACATATATAGTCGATATTTAAACTACACTCTGCCAAATTTCGTAAATATTAAATAAACCTTCTACAGCACTTTCATACCAACTTGAAACGGAAATATATCTGCCAAATTTTATAATGAGTGGGTGTAAAATAAAGCTTCTCTGGCGCGATGATACCAAATCGGAAGGAAAGTATATACGGGGGCTATATATAAATCTGAACCGATTTCTTTCAAATTTGAAAGTGTTCATTCCTGAACCAATGAACTCCTTTATGGCAAATTTGGTAATGATCCGATGTAAAATTTGATTTATATAGCGCTTAGATGCCAAATCGGAGGTAAAAATATATAAAATCTATGAGCTAGCATTCTGCTAAATTTCATCACGATCGGACCACAAATACGACCAGAACATTGATTACAACGATACATCTACAGACGGATAGATGGAAATGGTTAATTCGACTCAGGAAGTGATTTCAAGTCGATCGGTATAATACACTATGGATCTCTTCTCCTTTTGGGTGTTACAAACAAGTGCACAAACATATAATATCCAGGACCACATTAGGGTGTAGGTTATAAAATCATATTTAGGAAAAAGCAGCCAAAAATGATTGCATTTGTTTCTTATTGGACACATCACATGTGAATTGCAAATCTGGCCAAACTCGACGAAATTTCCATAATCAACAAAAACATACACAGAAAAAAAAATTACATACTAAATTCAAGTAAAAAAATTTTTAATTTAAGCCGAAATCGTACTTAAAAATGTAAGTACGTTCGTACTAAGTTCTTCTTAAAACAAGTATAAATCGGCTTAAATTGAAAAAATCAAGCGCTGTAAGGCTTACAATAAGCATATAATGCTTGAATTCAAGAAAAAAATTCTTGAAAAGGAAACTTAAGCGTAATATGGCTTAAAGTAAGAAGAAAAAGCTTACTTTCATCTCTGAGGGGCAGAGCAATTATAGAGCACAATAAAATTACCCTCTCAACCACTCTCATTTAACTGGTTGACTTTGGCTGACGCAACATCAAACACACACGCATATAAATCGACGAGATGTATATGTACAAACATTTGTGCGCAACCATATCCATTTCGTTTCTCGTTCAAGCAGTGTTTGCAAATTCATTCCTTGGCGTGATTTTTTATGATTTAAGTTTTTTGAAGATGTTAATAATTCTTGTTCGTTTGGTTGATGCTATTCCTTTTATGTTTCATATTTAAACCGAATAATTATAGCAAAGCTTTTACTTTTGCTGTCAAGCTTTTGACATACCATTCTAAAGAAATTGCATTCTTTGCAAGGCAGTGACAAAACTGGTATACGGGTCTGTTCTGTAATCACGGCGATTTGATATCACGGTGATTTTAAAATCACCGGCGACATAAGATCTCTTTTGGAGTTCGAAATCACCCGAACATATTTCGAACAATCTTTTTTGGGAGGCTATGAATAATAAACCGGGCGATTTCGAACTCCAACAGTGATTTGTAAGTCACCGGTGATTTTAAAATCACCGTGATTTCAAATCACCTTGCTATAGAACAGACTCGATAATTAATATAAATGGTACATAGGTACAATACGAACGAAAGCACAATAAATCTAGTATGATCAGGCTTAAATCAAGTATTGGTTAGGCTTAAATCAAGAACTGATCAGGCTTGATTTAAGTATTGGTTAGGCTTAAATCAAGAGCTGATCAGGCTATAATCAAGTATTACCAGGTTTAAATCAAGTATTGGGCAGGCTTAAAAATCCGTACTTGATTCAAGTATTTTGTACTTGGTTTTAGAAAATTCGTACTTACCGTACTTTTGACACCGCTACGGCTTGATTCAAGTACGGATTACTCAATTTTATCTTTCTGTGTAGTTACCTTTCTTCCACCAAATGCCATTTTAATAAATATTATCAAACAATCAACGCAAAAATGCTATCTTTTTTAACGTCGTTCAAATAAACTTCATAATGAAAATTTAACTTAAGCGATTACGGAAATTTGTAAACAAAAAGTAAGTGTCGTTTGACTTATTATCTATACCCTCCACCATAGGATGGGGGGTATATTCATTTTGTCACTCCGTTTGTAACACCTGTAAATATTGACCTGAGACCCCATAAAGTATATATACGAGTATTCTAAATCGTCTTAAAATTCGGTTAAGGCATGTCCGTTTGTCCGTCTGTAGTAATCACGCTACAATCTATAATACTTGAGCTAGGTGGCTGAAATTTGGTATAGATACTTCTTATAGCTGCAGGTAACTTGGGATTGATCGATATCGGTCCATATTTAGATATAGCTCCCATATATACCATCTAACTTGTTGTGATTCCTACTGTTCTGTTTTGTGTTTTTCGGTGTTATTTTCTTTAGGTTTGAGTTATTTTGTGAGGTCACATGCTATCCATGGTGGAGGGTATATAAAATTCGGCATGGCCGAACTTAACGCTTTTACTTGTTTTTGTTTTGTCTTTTTCTTTTTTGGCGGTTAGGGCACGATATATATTTTTGAAGAAATACATTTTATTTCAAATTTGTGTTTCGAACGCACAAATTAATACATTAGAACACAATATTTTTGAGAACTTATACTCACAAATGAAATATAATGTGTTTACACACAAACAAAGATTGTTTAAGATTTTTTCCAAATATATTTTATTTAAAAATATATTTGAAACGTTGCGGCGTTTTTCGAATTCTACTACTAATTTTTCCTAGACTTGTGTGTTATATTTATAGTTAAGAACTTCATAAACAGCATTAGCTTTAGTTTTACAGTACTAATTTTAATTTATAAACAGTCATTAATTCATTCCATTATGAATGAATTTTACGAACATTTAAGAATTAAGTTTGAAATACTGGCAAACTTTAATCTTTGTTTATAGTTAGGTTAGGTTGAAGAGAGGTGACGTTTAAACGTCTCATGTCAATGGACATACAGTTAAGCCAGTGGTTCGGCATGTTGTGCGCTCCTTATTTATGATCTTTTATACCTCGCGAGGTACAGAAAATCGGTACTACACGCTGAAAAAAAATCGCTTCTGTAGTATATTGTTCCAAACATATTCGGCTTGAAATATACATATGTTTAGGGTGCACTATAAGTATATAATAGTTGACACACACAAATATTATATGTTTGGGAGGATATTGTTTTAAACAAAAATATGTTCCCATTCCAATATTTTTTTATTTGGAACAAGAATTTCCGAAACAAAGATTAATTTGTATTTATGTATTTTGGCAATGCATCAATACCCTAATATAAAGACAAATTTTCTGGTTTTCAGATTCTTTTTTATAAATTGTATATGTTAGTAAAATTTATTTAAAACTTAAATGGTATAATCTTTGTAAATATAAATTGCATTAATGGGTAGACAGAAAGTGATGAATTGGAAAAAACCAACTAAAATTCGGATAAGTCAGCAAAGTTTTAAAAATCTTTTTTAAAAAAAATATATTTGAAAATTTCTCAAACAATAACTTTGTTTGTGTGTAAACACATATTTTATTTGTGAAAGTCAGTTTTCAAATAAATTATGTTCTAATATATTAATCTATGCGTTCCAAACAAAATTTCTTGATTTTCAAATAAAATTTGTTTGTTAACAAATATATAATATTTAAAAAAATCGTTTCTAAGTATATTTTCTTTCAATTCAAACATATCAAAAATTACGATTTTCCCCCGTGTAGACACGATTTTTTTCAGTATCTTGCTTGCAGTTAAGACATCGATATATTTTCTGAATACATACTTAAATGCAAATTAATCGTTGATAATATATATGTTGACCCAAATAAAAAAATTTTAGGATGAAAACAAAGAAATATTAAAACATGTTCCCAAATATATAATACTAGCTGAGCCCGGTGCGCTTCGCTGCCCATGTCAAAATTAGCGCTGTAGAAACTGTATTTTATATCCATCCGATCAGTACGAAATTCGGCAGAAATAGGTTTGTTATTACATGAAGGAATACTGCCAAATTCGGAGAAAATCGGTTCAAATTTAGATATAGCCTCATATATATGTAAGCGCTGTAGAAACTGTATTTTATATCCGATCAGTACGAAATTCGGCCAAATTCGGAGAAAATCGGTTCAGATTTAGATATAGTCCCCATATATATGTTACCCCCGATTTGAAATTCAACAGCTGTAGAAACTGTGTTTTATTTCCGATCAGTAAGAAATTCGGCAGAAAGAGGTTTCTTATTACATGAAGAAATACCGCAAAATTCGGAGAAAATCGGTAGAGATTTAGATATAGCCCCCATATATATGTTACCCCCAATTTGACATGTAAGCGCTGTAGAGACTGTGTTTTATATCCGATCAGTACGAAATTCGACAGAAACAGGTTTCTATTTTACATGAATGAGTATTCAAGGAAAATCGATTCAGATTTATATATAACCTCCATATATATGTTCCTCCAGATTTGGTTACAAAGCGCTATAGAAGTTGTACTTTACTTCCGATCATTACAAAGTTCTCCAGAAAAATGTTTCTCAATTTAGGAACGAATATTGCTTAATTTAGCGATTATCGGTTCAAAATAAGATATACATACACACACACACCACATTTACCAATTATTCCAAATTATTATCGCAATGACCCTTATCGCATTGTTAGGGAGGTGTAGGGTATTATATAGTCGGTCCCGCCCGACTTTCTGCCTTTCCTTGCTGGTATTAGTAATAAATTCACTGAATGAAAAAATACCGAATTCAGTGGAAAGTCCAGAAAATAGAAATGTATACTTATAAAATTTCCAAATTCTTGTTTCATTGGTCATGCATCACATCAGCTCTAATTATCGCATACCGAGCATTTTTGTTCATGTATTTCCTATATAATACTTGCAAGATATATCAAAATACGGGCTGTGCCACGCCCACTGGTCCTATTCCGCCCATTTGTAAGCCAATCACGTAGACTGCTACCAGATACATATACGCAAACTTTCAACACTCTCGCTAACAAAATGAGCAAGATAATTCAATTTCAAAATTTGGCTTATATGGGCGGTGGCACGCCCATTGGTCCGATCCCGCCCATTTTTGGACCAATCACGCAGACTGCCACCATATACATATACACAAAATTCCAGCACTCTAGCTAGCAAATTGTGCAAGATATCAAAATTTCAAAATTTGGTCTATGTGGGCGGGGCCACGCCCATTGGGCCGATCCCGCCCATTTTTGGACCAATCACGCAGACTGCCACCATATACATATACACAAAATTCCAGCACTCTCGCTAACATATTGTGCAAGATATCAAAATTTGGATTATATGGGCGGGGCCACTCCCATTGGTCCGATCCCGCCCATTTTCTGACGAATTACGTAGAATGCCACCAGATACATATTCACAACATTGCAGCACTCCCGCTAGTAAATTGTGCAAGATATCAATATTTGGTCGATGTGGGCGAGCCACGCCCATTGGGCCGATCCCGCCCATTTTTGGACCAATGACGCAGACTGCCACCATACACATATACACAAAATTCCAGGTCTCTCGGTAAAAAAATGTGGAAGATATCACATTTTTAAAATTTGGCTTATATGGGCGGGGCCACGCCCATTTTTGGACCAAGCACGTAGACTGCCACCATATAGATATACACAAAATTCCAGCACTCTCGCTAACAAATTGTGCAAAATATCTCAATTTCAAAATTTGGCTTATATGGGCGGGGCCACGCCCATTGGTCCGATTCCGCCCATTTTTGGAAAATTCACATAATCTGCCACTAAATTCATACACACAAAATTTCAGCGCTCTAGCTAAAAATTTTTCACAATATCAAAATTGGACCCATATGGGCGGGTCCACGCCCACTTGATATATCGAAAATTCAAGTACCCTATTTTCAGCACCCCCTACACATGTACATTCTGTAAAAATTTCAAGATGATCGGTCAAGCCGTTTAGACGTCTATACGGAACAAACAAACACACAAACAAACAAACCCACAAACAGACACTCTCTTTTATATATATAGATTTGTTTGTGCCAATTATTACATATATCGAGTGTACCTTAAACATATGTATGCTTCAAGCAGAATGAATCAAAAACACACATTTTAAAATGACCCCTTTGGAGTTAAATGAAATTTTGCACAATGATTATACAAATTCGCACACATTTTATGGCGTTTTTAGTTATTCAAATTCATTGTAGTTTTTGTAGTACAGAGCTCCAAAGTTACCTATCTCAACGATTTTTCTTAAAATTACTATTTGTTACATTAGCCATATCTTCTTAACTGCTTTACGTATTTTGACTATATTAATACCAATGAATGAACTATTTATCTCCTTTTGGTGAGAGGAGGTTAAAATATGTAAAATATCCTTAATCTTTGAATATCCTGAAATAGTATTAATTAATATCCTTGATTTTTTTGGTACTAAAGGGTCAAACTATTATGAACTGACAATGAAAAACACAAAATTGAGTCAATGTTATAATTTTTATCCGTTCACCTTAGAGAGGAGGATATATATCATTTGCTACGAGCCAAAAGTGTAACACATCGAAGTAGTGACCTAAGACCATAAGTATGTTCGGCGGATATCCGTTTTGAGTCATTTTAAGTCGAATGAGCAATGTCCGTCCGTCTGTCTGTCTGCTGGCTGGCTGGTGCGCACCATAATTCTCGAAAGGAGTACCCGATTGACTTAAAATTTGGTATGTGGTAATATTTTCTTCAATCTCCGGCTAAGTTCGAAGATGAGCCATATTGGTCCACTCCTTCTAGTACCTCCCCCACAAAGGGTTAACATTTAGTGAAAGATTGATTATTTATTAACTTCTATACTATTATTTGAATCCTCTGAAATTGTACACATAGTATTAGTTTATTAGTCACTATTGCCTCGAGAAAAATGGGCGAAGTTGCCACGCCCCTTTTGCTACCTCGCACACAAATGGACCATTTTACACCAAAATTTAACAGCTAATAACTTTAATAGCAGTGCATACAAATACTTGAAATTTTGTACAGTGTAATGCTTTTGTAATGCCAAGAGCCCAGAGAAAAGTGGGCGTTATTGGCACGCTCCTTTTGGTACCTCCCACACAAATGGATTTTTTTGTACCAAAAGTTAAAAGCTTTTACTTTAATACCAGTGCATACAAATACTTGAAATTTCGTACAGTGCAATGCTTTTATAGTACCTAGATTCTAGAGAAAAGTGGCCGATATTGGCACGACCCTTTTGGTACCTCCCACATAAATGGAATATTTTACACCAAAAGTTAATTAAAACAAAAACAATTATAAATTTACTAATATTTTTTGGGACTCAAGGTGAGGGGATTAATAAGTTGGTGTGTACATTTTTATATAGATATTTAGATTCGTCTGCTGGACTAGTGTAACTTCAAAACGGCTTGACCGGTTGATATTATTTTTGCACATTATATTTATATTATCAATATGAGTATGCGGAACTGTATCTGGATCCGATAGGTTGGGCTGCAGTTAAGTTATTATCAAATTGCCCATTTGTGGACCAAAACGGCTGATATTCCTGGAATAAGTTGTTGGAGCAAAATATGGAATATTTATCAATTATAATACAAAAACAGCCCAGATTTATATAAAGCTCCAGCTATAGGTTTCAAGAGCTATTATTCTCTTTCCTCACACTAAATCAACTTATACCGCGAATATGATAGGAATTTTTTAATAACTTGAATACAAACAAACAACTTCAAAACAAAGTAAACTTTGCAAAAATCGGTGCAGCCGTTCGAGAGCAATTTCAAATTTCGTAAAACACTAAAAGGCATATTTTTAATTTTTTAAAAACTAAAATGCCCATAAAATTTTCTAAAAAAAAATTACAAAAAAAAAATTACAGCGAGATCTTATTTTACCTACACACAGAATACAGTTTGGTTGCCTCAACCGAATTATTTGCAATTTTCATTAATTTTTATTTTATTTATTGAACAAAACAATTCATAACAAAATTAAAAATCCCACACGCTGAAAAAAAATCGCTTCTGTAGTATATTGTCCCAAACATATTCGGCTTGAAACATATATATGTTTATGTTACACTCTAAACATTTAATATTTTAAACACACCAAAATTATATATTTGGGAAGATGTTGTTCTAAACAAATCTTTGTTTACATGCCAATATATTTTTATTTGGGGAATGAAACAAATATTTATTTGCATTTACGTATTCAGAAAATACCTAAGTTATGTTAAATTTTTCAGTAATTCAATGTTAATTTGTTATAAAATATTAATGTTTGTAAAATAATTATTGAAATCGTATAATCTTGGATCAATATAAATTACTTAGAGGATTGACAACTAATGATGGCTCAGAATACTCAGAAATTTAAATTATGGATTAAGAACAGAAGCTAATGCTGGGAGGTACAACTCGGAACCAAGGAAAAATTAAATCTGAAGTTCTAAAAAGTCAACAAAAGTTTTGAAAATTTTATATTTGGAGAAATTCCTAAACAATAATTATATGTGTATTTAAACACATAATTTATTTGAGAATATTAGTTTGCAAATATACTTTGTTGTAATATATTAATATATGCGTTCCAAATATATTTTGTTGATTTTCAAATAAAATTTATTTGCTAGGAAATATATAATATTTAAAAATTTGTGTTCCAAATATATTTTCTTTCGATTCAAACATATCAAAAAAGGCTATTTTGCCCCGTGCATATTATAAATTCATCACTGTTATTAGATGTGGAAATATTTGACACACATTTTAGTACACGAAAAAAAAACACAAAACTTTTATGCAAATATCGCTTAACTCTGTGCTTATGATTGTTGCTTTTATTTATGTAAAACATTTTGCACACATATAATGCATTCCACACATTATTATCCACACAAGATTATTTTTGATTACCTATACCCTTCTTGAACAAAATGTTGAAGATTTATTTTTGTCGAGTAATTTTATTTTTTGTTTGTCATGTATCAGCAAAAGAACAGCAACCAATCTTTCGGTTGTATTTCCCAAAATACATTTAATTATTCTAAATTTGGGAAATGATGGGCATAACCAATAAACGATTATTTATTAATATTTTTTCAGTTGTAGTAACCAATTATTCGTTGAAATAATAATCTTTGGTCTATTGATACAATTTCTGTTGTCAAGAATAAAACATTGGTTGTCACAACCAAAAATCGATCATATGGTACTATAATGAAAATTTAAAATTGGTTACCACAACTAACCGAGTGTCAATGAAAAAACAATCTTAATTCGATTGATACAACCATCGATTTAGTTGCAAGCATTTTCATTTGATCGTATCCATGTTATTATTGTTGTTTCAACCATTTATTTATAAATGCAACCGACAGACGATGTAGGCAATATACTTTTTTTTGCTAGTACTATTTTTTATTGTTACAGTCGAATTCCAACCAATTATTTTCCTGGGTGTATTTGTAGCTAATGTAATTTTAGCCAAAAATAAACTACATAGGTTGATAGTAAATATTCTGACCCAATCTCTTCTGTCTCGTGCGGTTGAGTTTTTTCTGTTGAAATTGTATCCAATTCTTTTCATATCTTATTCAATAGTTCGTCGTCATGTTTGTTTTGGTTTTCCTTGCGGGTTCCACTCTAAGGCTTGTCCACAGATTTCCGTTGATGGCTTTCGCAATGTAGGTCCAATCCAGTTCCATCGTTTTTTCTTGATTTCAATTTGTATCGGAACTTGGTTGCATTTTTCCAGAAGTTGTTTATTGCGTTTGGCCACCAAATCTTTAAATTTTTCCTTAAGCCTTTGTTGATAAACGACAGGTTTCACATCCGTATAGGAGTACCGATTTTACATTAGAATTAAAGTTGCGTAGTTTAGTGTTGGTATATGTAGATCGATGGCAATGTTGTTCGAGCTTATTTTTAGTGCTTTGGTCTTCGCTGAATTTAGCTTCAGGCCAGCACTACTAGACTCAAAGATAAAGGCATACTTTTGTTATAGCCGCAGTGTTGCCAGAAATGACGATTTGTCGTCATTTTGAAGATTTATGGTCATTTTGACGATTTTTAGGGCCAAAAAATGCGACATGACGATTTGACGATTTTTGACCTGAAAGGACGATTTTATATGATATGAAAAAACTAAGGAAAACTTACTAAATGTTTCTTATGTTAAGGTTTTTTTATAATTCCTTCGAGATGGAATTCATGTTTTTAAAATTATGAATGGTAGAAAAATTCTAAAATATTATGGATGATCAATAAAACAAATAAAATTGGTCATAGATCCGATCGCATTCAATGACTAACATGCAAAATATCTAGAATTTTTTGAAAATGAAAAATTGGTAGAGGTGATTGTAGTAAACATTTCTAAGCAAAGGAAGGTCTATGTAAAACTTGCATATAATACATAATGCAATAATACGCAGATTATCACTATTTCAGCCAAATTTGTTTTTCTTCTAAAAAAATTAAGTCGGATGAGGCATTTGCATAGGAATGATTTGTTTTATTTTTTTGTTTTTAAATGGCTTACTAACAGATTGGGTTCTAAAAAATTACAGGAGTTTCTTAAAAATATTAAAAAAATTAAGGTTTTTCTACTGCATACTTCAAAGTACATATCTGGAAAATTTCATCAAAATCGGTGAGAATAGAGAAAATTTGTGTGATCGCTAAGGAATTAATCAGAAATCGAACAAAAATTTAATTTTCTCATTCAACTTATTTTTTTCTCAAGGAGTTGAAGAGGAACCATTATGAAACTTTTTGGAGTTATTAATGACAATATAATCTAAATATGAAAAAAAGAGGTTAATTTTTTCTTAAAATTTAGTTTTAATTTTTATTTTAAAGTAAAAAAAATATATTTAAAAATATCGTGTATTTTTTGAAGAACCCAATCTATTAATAAAAAAATATATATATATATATTTTTCAACTCAGTCCAACGATACTGGTCTTTTTTTTAAACAGCCGGATTCTTGTTTCGCTCCCTATCGGGAAAATTTCAAGGGCGAATATTTGTATGACCGCTTCACATGGATTTACTCATATATGTCTCTGAAATATGCCCTTCGCTTGGAAAAACTCAAAAGCTGTATGTAACTGATAAATTTTTGTGTTGACGATTTTTTGACGATTTCGAAAATTTATTTTGACGATTTTTGTGCCCGCATTTTGACGATTTTCGGTCAAATTCGACAACACTGGATAGCCGATTAAAATTTAAAATTTTAAATGGCCCACCCTTTATGTATGTATCATGCAGAATATGTTTGGAACAATATACTGCAGAAGCGATTTTTATCATGTAGGTTCATTCTGAGATAAACGGCTATTTTGCTGACATTATGTACTTAAATTAATTAATTAATTAATTACATTATTAGAAGGCTTTGTAGGTAATTTGCACTCAACTATTTTTATTTAATGCAAAAAATTGCCTACGAAAATGATCAAACGTCATTCTTCTGGCTGTTAAAAAAAATACTTTCTCTTAAATTTTTCAAAATTTTTAACAAAAATTTTAAATATTTATTTAATAAAATTACTGCAAATTAATAATATTACACAATTTTGTTTTCCATTAGTGTTTATATTGTTTTATCAATTAATGTTTTTATGGATGATTATTTTTTGTCCCTGAAGATGCACGTCCCTATATTTTGTAAAATGCAAATTTCCAAACTTTTCTTCATTTCCAATAATTAAAACTTTAAAGAATATTAAATGTACTATTCGTACGTGTACATGTGGTAGGTTTTTCGCCAATAATGTTAGTAAAATGTTGTCTTTCGCATTTTGTCATCTGGACCAGACGGCATCACTCCAGCAGAAATGCAGAAAATGTTAAAGTACATTATCCCCTGGCTGGAGAAAATTTATGTAGGCTGTATCAGGCTTTCATACGTCCCGAATCGATGGAGGGTTACCAAAGTGGTATTCATACCTAAAGCGGGAAAGATATCACACACTAGGGCAAAAGACTTCAGACCAATTAGCCTATCCTCCTTCCTATTGAAAGGTCTGGAAGGACTTTTAGATTATTTCACTAGGGAAAACCTGGCTACAAAACTCGCTGAACTAACATGCTTACAATAAGGGGAAGTCTACACAATATGCCCTGCACGAACTTGTGTGCACTATCGAATCGTCCCTGCATTTCAAGGAATTCACCACGGTGGCATTTCTTGACATAGAAGGGGCTTTTAACAACATTCACTCAGATGCAGAAATTGCGGCACTGTCACATCTAAAAGTTAACTCTAGTTTGATTAGATTAATTCAAAGTCTGCTCAACAGAAGACGCATAACAGCATGTCTTGGGTCCACAACTCTAACAAGGTTTGTAAACAGAGGGACCCCACAAGGAGGAGTACTGTCTCCACAAATTTGGAACCTAGCGGTGAATGAAATCCTGCTAGAACTACATAGAACGTTGTGGCTGCAAGGTCGTGGCATATGCGGACGAAGTTGCAATCGCAGTGAGTGGCAAATTCGAAAACGTCCTCCGAGACATTCTACAGGTGGCTCTGAACAAATTGGCTAGATAGGGCAGAAGCAGCGGTTTGCGCGTAAACCCAAACAAGACAGAATTGGTTCTCTTTACTAGGATGAATAAAGTCCCACATGTGGACCCTCTACCTCGGATAAATGGAACAGATCTAGTCTTTTCTGAAGGTGCAAAATTTTTAGGATAGAAAACTGTTATTTAGACTTAACGTATTGGAACGTGTAAGGAAGGCCAACGTCGCCTTATATTCCTGCAAAAAGGCTGTAGGGTTGCGGTGGGGCCTCTCTGCTAAAATCGTCCACTGGATATATATAGCAGTAGTTCGTCCTATACTGCTATACGGCATTGTGGTATGGTGGACGGCAACTGACAAACTAACCATCACCAACCTACTAACAAAGGTTCAGAGAACAGCCTGCCTGAGCATAAGCGGAGCCTTAAGGACTACAGCGACCGAGTCTCTACAAGCCCGACTCCATATACTGACGATTAATATTGTGGCGAGAGAATTTGCGACCAAAGCGGCAATAAGATTAAACTGCCTATCAATGTGGAGGTACAAAAAGTACGGTCACATGAGGATATCAAAGTGTAGTGCTAACCGACCGAGTGGACTATATACCAACTGTGTACACCTTCGAGAGAAATTACATCACTATGATTCCCTCCACTTATACACGGATGGTTCGAAGCTTGATGAAAAGGTTGGCTTCGGAGTACACTGTGCAGAGCTTAGTTTGGATATAGCTCACAGACTACCAGATACCTGCAGTGTCCGTCAAGCCGAAATAATGGCAATATGGGAAGTAGCCAAGTGGCTGAGTCGCAACGTAGTAACCAACATAGTAGCCATCAATTGTATGGAGGCAACATCCCTAAATTCACAAACAGCCTGAGCAGTTTAATATACACCTTATATGGGTGCCTGGGCATAGGGATATCCCGAGGAACTGCAAAGCCGATGAACTTGCTAGGAAAGGGACGACATTACAAATTCTCGAAGAATTTGCATATATTGGTGCGCCACTATCCACGTGCAAGCTTTGGCTTAGGCAAGAGGCAATCAGGCAGTCCAACGAAAGATGGAAATCGGCACCTGCAGAGTAGCTAGACAAATCTGGCGAAGGTATGACCTGAGAAGATCAAAATATCTCCTCGCACTAGAGAGGCAAAGATTGTCTACGTTAGTCTCAGTTCTGACGGGACACTGCTTGATCGGCGAACACGCCAAAAGATTGGGTATTGACTCCAATGACTTCTGCAGAAGCTGTGGAGATGAGGAAGAAGTGGAGAGCACTTGCTATGCGACTGCCTCGCTCTGAGTAAACGACGACTGGACATACTGGGGTCGGCTTTTCTAGGCCTAACAGATCTTTCCAGTACCGATATTCGTACTATCGACAAATTTGTATATCAAACAGGTTGGTTCCGATGAGGGGCATTTCAGCCCGTGGTAACACTAGGGACTAACCTAACCTACAGCGCTAAAGGGCCAAATCGTACGAAATATATATATAGGAGCTATATCTTAATCTGAACCGATTTTATTTATTCTAAATTTCGAAACAATTGGATGTAAAATACAGCTTCTATAGGGCTAAAGGCCAAATGGGATGAAAAATATATATGAACCGATTTTCTTCAAATTGAGTAATGGTGGTCCCTGGATCAAGAAACCCTACCATGCTAAATTTCAAAACAATTTGATGTAAACTACAGCTTCTATAGGGCTAAAGGCCAAATCGGACGACAAATATATATGGGAGCTTTATCTAAATCGGAACCGATTTTCTTCAAAATTTTTTGGACCATTAGCCCTATTTAAATTCTATCGGGCTAATGATCCAAATCGGATGAAACATATATGTGGGAGCTATATCTAAATCGGAACTGATTTCAAGCAATTTCAATAGGGTTCTTTCCAGGTGCGAAATTTCAGCAAGACCGAATTGAAATTGCGACCTGTACTCAACAAACAACACAAGATGGACAGACAGACAGACATGAGACATGGTTCAGCTAGTGATTTTGAGTCGATCGGTATACATTAACTAGTCTAGCTGTAGTATTTCCTGTACCACTGTGTGGTGTAGGGTTAATTAAAGGGTATTTTATCGATATATCACATAGTAATCGACAATCCATATGTAATTGTTATAAAATTACGGCGCGCCGTAGCAATTACATATGTATATTTATACCCTACACCACACTGTGGTACAGGGTATTATAACTTTGTGCATTTGTTTGTAACACCCAAAAGGAGAAGAAATAGACCCATCGTTTATTATACCGATCGACTTAGAATCACTTTCTGAGTCGATTTAGCTATGTCCGTCTGTCTGTCCGTCTGTGCATGTATTCTTGTAATCAAAGTACAGGTCGCAATTATGGCCCGATCTCGACGAAACTTTACACATATCTTTTTTTTGGCCCAAGGACGATCCCTATTGAATTTGGTTAAAATCGGCTCAGTTTTAGATATAGCCCCCATATATATGTTAGCTCCGATTTGACATGTAAGCGCTGTAAAAACTTTATTTTATATCCGATCAGTATGAAATTAGGCAGGAAAAGGTTTCTTATTACATGAATGAACTCTGTTAAATTTGGAAGAAATCGGTTCAGGTTTAGATATAGCCCCCATATATACATTACCCCCGATTTGACATATAAGCGCTGTAAAAATGTTATTTTATATCCGATCAGTGCGTAATTCGGCAAAGAGAGGTTTCTTATTACATGAAGGAATACTGCTAAATTCGGAGAAAATCGGTTCAGATTCAGATATAGCCCCCATATATATGTTACCCCCGATTTGACATGTAAGCGCTGTAAAAACTGTATTTTATATCCGATCAGCGCAAAATTTGGCAGAAAGAGGTTTCTTATTACATGAAGGAATACTGCTAAATTCGGAGAAAATCGGTTCAGATTTAGATATAGCCCCCATATATACGTTACCCCCGATTTGACTTGTAAGCGCTGTAAAAATGTTATTTTATATCCGATCAGTATGAAATTCGGCAGAAAGAGGTTTCTTATTATATGAATGAACACTGTTAAATTTGGAAGAAATCGGTTCAGATTTAGATATAGCCCTCATATATACGTTACCCCCGATTTGACATGTAGGCGCTGTAGAGACTGTATTTTATATGCGATCAGTACGAAATTCGACAGAAGGAGGTCTTTTTACATGAATGAGTATTCAGGGAAGATCGGTTCAGATTTATATTGATTGTTCCTCCTGATTTGGTATCAAACCGCTATAGAAGTTATATTTTACTTCCGATCATTAAAATTTTCCAGAAAGATGTTTCTCAATTTAGGAACGAATATTGCTTAATTTGGCGATTATCGTTTCAGAATTAGATAATATGTTTCTACCAATTTACCAATTATTCCAAATTATTATGGCAATGGCCATAATAATTTGGGAGGTGTAGGGTATTCGCATTGTTAGGGAGGTGTAGGGTATTATATAGTCGGCCCAGCCCGACTTTCTGCCTTTCCTTACTGGTTTTTAATAAATTTGTAATAAAAACATAGCAAAATGCAAAACTATTTTTTCTTATATTTTTATCGTAAAGCTTGATCGACCATGAATAAAATGAGCCAATTCCGAAGAAAATCGCTGTATAATTTTAATTGTTGTATGTAATTAAGCACACATTATACATTAGCTAGTCCAGCTGTAGTATTTCCTGTACCACTGTGTGGTGTAGGGTTAATTAAAGGGTATTTTATCGATATATCACATAGTAATCGACAATCCATATGTAATTGTTACAAAATTACGGCACGCCGTAGCAATTACATATGTATATTTTTTAATAAATTTGTAATAAAAACATCAAAATGCAAAACAATTTTTTCTTATATTTTTATCGTAAAGCTTGATCGACCATGAATAAAATGAGCCAATTCCGAAGAAAATCGCTGTATAATTTTAATTGTTGTATGTAATTTAGCACACGTTTCAACTTAGCTATTGCGCTCGATTAACGTATACAATTACATACAACTTTTTATACCCTCACTTTAGTGTGACGAGGGTATATATCATTTGCTACGGAAAAAAGTGTAACACGTCAAAGGAGTGACCTAAGACCCCAAGTATGTTCGGAGGAAATCCGTTTTGGGTCATTTTACGTCGAATGAGCAATGTCCGTCCGTCTGTCTGTCTGTCTGTCTGTCTGTCTGTCTGTCTGCTGGCTGGTGCGCACGATAACTCTCGAAAGGAGTAACCGATTGACCTCAAATTTGGTATGTGGTAATATTTTTTTCTATCTCCGGCTAAGTTTAACCCCACAAAGGGTTAAAATGTTGTGAAATATTGATTCTTTAATAACTGCTATACTACTTATTCGAATCTTTTGAAATTCCACACAGAGTATTAGCTTATTAGTCGCTATCAACTCGAGAAAAATGGGCGAAGTCGCCACGTCCCTTTTGGTACCTCCCACACAAATGCACCATTTTGCACCAAAAGTTAACAGCTTATAACATTAATAACAGTGTATAAAAATACTTGAAATTTTGTACAGTATTATGCTTTTATATTGTCTACAGTCCAGGCAAAAATGGGTGTTGTTGCCACGCCCCTTTTGGTACCTCCCACACAAAGGTACCTTTTTGCACCAAAAGTTAACAGCTTATAACATTAAAACCAGTGTATAAAAATACTTGAAATTTTGTACAGTGTAATGTTTTTACAGTGTCTATAGCCCTGTGAAAAATGGGCGTTATTGCCACGCCCCTTTTTGTACCTCCCACACAAAATGCCCAAATCATACCACAATTTATTGTCTCATAACGTTTATACCAGTGCACATAAATGTTCAGCGAAAAAAAGGTGTATTTGATAAACCCCTTCTGGTACCTTCCACACAAATTGACAGAATAATTCGAGTAATATTCTATATTACATTACTCACAAAGTGAGGGTATACCTTAGTCGGTTTACCCGACTGAAACTTTCTTACTTGTTATATTATGCAGCAATTTTTTTCGGAATTGGCTCATTTTACTCATGGTCGATCAAGCTGTACTATAACATTATAAAAATAAAATAGTTTTGCATTTTGCTATGTTTTTATTACAAATTTATTCAGAAATTATTAAAAAATATAATAATATATCAATACCTCCATTCTAAACAATGCTAAGTGCAAAACAGTAGGTTTTCAGGAAAGGCGATCAAAGTTTGATAAATTTTTTAAAATTTAGCATGTTTTAGAATGGATGTATCGATATGTAATTGTTACGCCGTATTTTGACATATATGTTCGAAACCGTTCAACAGATGAAAAAATGGTATTAGAAAAAGTGATAGGCCATACAAATTCAATGAAACTAATTTATAGCCTGAGATCTGTATTATTCTATATACCCAAATCGATCGCAATATCTTATGCCGCAAAAAAATGTGGTCCTCTTTTATGTACATTCACAGAAATTTTGATTCGCCCTTATTCCAGTGGGCGTCGTCGACGTCGATTCTTAGTCGACACTGTTTAGATTGACGACTTCATAAATTTTGATTTTTATACCCTACACCACACTGTGGTACAGGGTATTATAAGTTTGTTTCACGGCAGATGTTTGTAACACCTGAAAATAACACAGCTAGACCCACCTTAAAGTATACCGATCGACTCAGAATCACTAGCTGAGTCGATTTAACGATGTCTGTCCGTCCGTCCGTCTGTCCATGTAAAGTTGTTCGTCGACTACAGGTCGCAATTTCACTCCGATCGTTCTGAAATTTTGCAGTTTAGAGTATTTCGCGGCTGTTAAGATCGCTATTGAAATGGCTGTTAAGATCGCTATTTGGTTGAAATCGGTTCAGATTTAGATATAGCTCCCATATATATCTTTCATCCGATTTGGCCCTTTAGTCCTATAGAAGCTGTATTTTACATCCGATCATTTTGAAATTTAGAATGGTAGAGTTTCTTGTTCCATGAACCAACATTGCTGAATTTGAAGAAAATCGGTTCAGATTTAGATATAGCTCCCATATATATCTTTCGTCCGATTTGGTCCTTTAGTCCTATAGAAGCTGTATTTTACATCCGATCGTTTTGAAATTTAGAATGGTAGAGTTTCTTGATCCATGAACCAACATTGCCGAATTTGAAGAAAATCGGTTAAGATTTAGCTATAGCTCCCATATATATGTTTCGTCCGATTTTGCTCTTTAGTCCTGTAGAAGCTGTATTTTACATTTAATCATTTTGAAATTTAGAATGGTAGAGTTTCTTGATCCATGAACCAACACTACCGAATTTGAAGAAAATCGGTTAAGATTTAGCTATAGCTCCCATATATATGTTTCGTCCGATTAGGCCATATAGTCCTATAAAAGCTGTATTTTACATCCAATCGTTTTGAAATTTAGAATTGTAGAGTTTCTTGATCCATGAACCACCATTGCCGAATTTGAAGAAAATCGGTTAAGATTTAGCTATAGCTCCCATATATATGTTTCGTCCGATTTTGCTCTTTAGTCCTGAAGAAGCTGTATTTTACATCCAATCATTTTGAAATTTGGAATGGTAAAGTTTCTTGATCCATGAACCAACAATACCGAATTTGAAGAAAATCGGTTAAGATTTAGCTATAGCTCCCATATATATGTTTCGTCCGATTTGGCCCTTTAGTCCTATAAAAGCTGTATTTTACATCCAATCGTGTTGAAATTTAGAATGGTAGAGTTTCTTGATCCATGAACCAACACCACCGAATTTGAAGAAAATCGGTTAAGATTTAGCTATAGCTCCCATATATATGTTTCGTCCGATTTGGCCCTTTAGTCCTATAAAAGCTGTATTTTACATCCAATCGTTTTGAAATTTAGAATGGTAGAGTTTCTTTATTCATGAACCAACATTGCCGAATTTGAAGAAAATCGGTAAAGATTTAGCTATAGCTCCCATATATATGTTTCATCCGATTTGGCTCTTTAGATCCAATCGTTTTTATACCCTACACCACACTGTGGTACAGGATATTATTTAAGTATAAAATGTCCCAAAAGTAAATTTATGTAAACAATTTATACATGAATTACAAAATTTATATATCAGAGTTATTCAATATTACGAGAGTGGTGTAGGGTATTATATAGTCGGCACCGCCCGACTTTAGCCTTTCCTTACTGGTTTTTATATATTTATACCCTACACCACACTGTGGTACAGGGTATTATTTTAAGTTATAAAAAGGGGCTTGTTAGTTCATGGATACCAAAAACATTCGTTTTGGCGTAAAGATAACAAAGCTAGAACTTCATAGATATGACGAAAATGCTGTGACGACGCCAACGATTGTTGTTTCAGAAGGTGTTTTGATAAAAAATCTTTAAAAAATAGATCTCATCACAACATCCAAAATCACACAGTCGCTAAAAAAGACGACTAAGAACATGTCCTAAAAATTTCAAAAAAATCAATTGGTGTAATCATTTTTGAAATCGAATCTAACAGATTTAAATGGTAAAAACTTTTGAAATTATTGTGTGTTGTTACAAGCAAACAAAGTTAGTGATGTCAAAAATCGTACCGTTTGGCATGGAATGACTCATATCGATTTATCAGTACAGGTCGCAATTTCGCTCCGTTCGTGCTGAAAATTTGCAGTTAAGAGTCCTTCGTACCTGGAAAGAAGACTATTGAATTTGAAGAAAACCGGTTCAGTTTTAGATATAGCTTCCATATATAAAGGGTTTTCCAATAAGAGTGATATGATTTCTTTGAAAAAAATTCCCATTTGGCCTTCAGCCCTATAAAAGCTGTAGTTTACATCAAAATGTTTTGAAATGTAGCATGGTAGAGTTTCTTGATCAATGGACCAACATCATCCCAATTTTAAGAATATCGGTTCAGATTTAGATACAGCTCCCATATAAGATTCGTCCGATTTGGCCCATTAGCCCTATAGATGCTGTAGTTTACATCCAATCATGAAATTTAGCATGGTAGAGTTCCTTAATACATGGACCAACATTGCCGAATATGAACAAAATCGGTTAAGATTTAGCTGTATATATAATATGTTTCGTCAGATTTGGCCCTTTAGCCCTATAGAACCTGTATTTTACGTCAAATTGTTTTGTAGTTAAGCATGGTAGAGTTTATTGATCTATGGACCAACATTGCCGAATGGAGCCGAATTTTAGTTCAGATTTAGATATAGCTCCCATATATATGTTTCGTTCGATTTGACTACTATTTGCGGTTTAAATAACGACTAAAAATCAGATTTTCCCTTAATATAATTGTAAATTTTTATTACTTTTAGGAATTGATCACTGTACATTAAAGTGTGTGCTATTATTTACATAGCGTCGTGACTTCCGTTAAAAAAATCGATTATGCCATAGGAGTTAAAAAAAACGTGGCAAACTATTAGAGAGATCGGAATAGGTAAGGCCTATATTACTTCATCATGCGTAACAAATGCTGACGAAATAAACAACAATTTTGTAAATATTCCTTTAATAGAATCTTGTCCATTAGGGAGGGTCGATTTAAAAAAATCGTATTCTAGGGATCAAAATCGTATTCTAGGGATCAAAATAAGAAACTTTGCCGAAGGAACCATACCTCTAATACGAATTCTGATGTCCCGGAATTTGAGAATACGATTTTCACTGAGCAATGGCGACTTTTTTTGCCTCCCCACAAATCGACCCGGCCTATTGTCCATCCTATTATAATTTCAATGAAAGCATTTCAGATGATCAAAATTTCTTTTCTTTTATGTGTGTAAATGAATTTGATGTAATATCAAATTGTTTATCAATAAAATCGAATTCTGTTGGGTCGGACGAAATACATCAAAAATTTCTAAAAATTCTGCTACCACAACTTCTTCCAAAAATAACACATATTTTCAATAGAATAATTACTACTAGTAATTAACCTAATCACCCTTATCGGGAATAAAATTCCACACGGAATTTATTCCCTTTTCAATGTGCAATTTAGGGAACAGGGAACAAATTCCGTGTGGAATTTTATTCCCGATAAGGGTGAATATGTACATGGAAAATTGCAAAAATTATACACATACCCAAATCTAATTCAGAATATAGACCTATTGCAATCTTTCCATTTTTATCAAAGGCTTTTGAACGAATACTGCGGAACCAAATAAATGATTTTCTATTAAGCAATAACTTATTGACGGATCGTCAATCTTGATTTTGTGAGAAAAGATAAGACAAGATATTATGCAACAAATTACGCCACTTTTTTCGGTTTTCTCTAACGTCAGCAAGACTTATATCAACGTATTTAGACAACAGATTTCAATATGTTGAAATTAACGCAAAAAGATCAAAACACATGCTAGTGAGGCGTGGTGTACCACAAGGTTCTATCTTAGACCCTCTAATGTTTTCATTATACTCGAATGATCTCCCCTTGACAATTAGTCACTGCAACATTCGAATGTACGCAGACGATGTTCAAATTTATATGGAATGTAAATCGAATTGCATAGATCAGTGCACCCAAATAATAAATGAGGATCTAAATAATATATTTCTGTGGGCTTCGGCCAATGGTCTCACCATTAATCCTAAAAAATCGAAATGCCTAGTAATACAGAAACGTACATTAAGAATTTTAAGAGATATTACCATTGTTCTCAATAGCCAACCAAATGAGATAGTCAACCATGCTAAAAACTAAGAGGTGATATTTAATAGTAGCCTTACATGGTCTAACCATATTGACACGCCGTATTGCACGCCGATTAAGATAAGAATCCTCTTGTTTAAAACATATTTAATACCAGTATTATTGTATGGATGTGAGCTGTTTGCAAACTGTGATGCAAAAAGTAAAGCAAAGCTGAATAGAACTTTCAATAACATCCCAGTAGGCATTTTCGCCTTTGATGACATTGTCTTCATGTCGTGCATGACCTAATTCATAGATATTTTCTTTAACGACAATACAAGGGAAAACTCCACTCATTACCTTTTGCAAGACAAAATACACAAATGATCATTCATAATATTCCATTGACGGAATGTTCAGCGACAAAATCGTGTGTGTGCAGGAGAAAATATAGAGATTGTCATACATGACAAATGCATGAGGACAAGCTTGGTAAAGGTATCGTGCATTTAACTCCGTTGAGGAATTGCTGCACGGAAAAATATATAGATTATCATACAAGACAAATATTTGAGTACAAGCTTAGTGAAATAATCGTTTATTTACCTCCGTTGAGGACTTGTTGCATGTAAAAATATTTAGATTATCGCACATGACAAATGATTAAGGACAAGTTTGGTAAAATAGTCATGTATTTAACTCTCTTGAGGACAAGCTGCACTGGAAAATATTTAGATTATCATACATGACAAATGATTGAGGACCAACTTTGTAAAATAATTTTGTATATATAGCGCCGGTGAGGACTTGCTGCACGGAAAAATATAGACAGGGTCCGCCATTTAACGTTGTTTTTTTCAACTAGTGCTTATTTCGTGAATGGTAACACTTAGCTCATGTCTGATTTGACAGATAATTAGTTTTATCCTTCCGCTGAACGAATATGGTTGTGTATACGCTTGAACAACGCTGGGAAATATTGCGACATTACTTTGAAAATCATGGTAATGTTGCAGAATGCCAAAAAAATCATCTTTTCAGATGAAGCTCATTTTGATCTTCGCGGGTATGTAAACAAGCAAAATTGTCGCATTTGGGGCACAGAAAACCCGCACGCATACATTGAAAAGCCGATACACCCAAAACGAGTCACTGTTTGGTGCGGATTTTGGTCCAGAGGCATAATTGGGCCATTTTTCTTCGAAAATGAGCAAGGAGTGGCGATCGTTATCGAGCCATGTTGAACGAATTTTTGTTCACAAAAATTTAAGAGGAGGATATTGGCAACATTTGGTTTCAACAGGACGGCGCTACGTGCCACACAGCCGAAGCTACACTCGATGTTTTGCGCCCTGTTTTTAAAGATCGCATTATCAGCCGCAGAGCTGATGTCGTTTGGCCACCTCGGAGCTGCGATTTGACACCGTTGGACTATTATTTGTGGGGTGCCCTCAAAGATAAGTGTTACGCCGACAAGCCAGAGACAATTGACGCTTTAAAGGACAATATTCGTTAAGCCATTGGTGAAATACAGCTGCACACAATCGATAATGTGCTTAAAAATTGGACCGATCGTGTAGGCTACTGCATGGCCAGCCGAGGCAGCCATTTGAATGAAATTATTTTCTATTATTAATCGGAAGGATTGTACTTTCAAAAAAAAAAATTTTTTGAGAAAATATTCAGTAGTTTTTTTTATAGCATTTTCAAAAAAAAAGTTATTTAGCGGACCCTTTAGATGATCCTACATGACAAATTATTGAGGACAAGACGCATGTTCAAAACATAAATGCGTGTTCAAGACATGTTGCGGGACATTGTCTTGCAGCTTGTCGTGCACCTCAATTCTTTGCTGTCGGTTATTTGGTCTGTTGGACGCAGCAGTGCACAGTAAAGGCCCAGTTAGGCAAACTTAACCGTAACGCCCCCGTAGCGTAACGAATCAGCTGATTCAATCTGTCATATGGAAGTCGGTGTAAACGATTAGCCAACGGAAACGAAACGTAAACGGACGGCTGAATCTGTTGAAATCAGAATTGGACGTTCCGTTTACGTAGAATTTGACAACAGCTGATACTACATGTTGTTTACAATTACAATTGTATGTTCACCGAGAAAAGTAAAGAAAATAATTTCTTAATTATTTGTTGTTTAAAAGTGCAAATAAACATGAAAGACGAATATTTGATTTCATTGGTGCAGTCGCACGATTATTTATACAATACATATAATCCTGCATATACGATATCTGAAAAAAGCGAGAAGCTTGAAAGCTAATTGGCAAGGAGCTGGGCGTCACAGGTGAGTTTTATGAAGATCGCGGCTGACTCCATTAAAAATTAAATTTATAATCTGCTTCAGGATTCTTTTGGCTACAGTACCAGACAATCATTGCGCCAATCTTCATTGTGGGTGCATTTGACAGCAATATAAACGTCTCTACAAACGTGGACTTATTTATAGATAGAGATTGGATTGGATTTGGCTGAGTCCCTCTTCAATAGAAAGTAAAGTATTAATAAAACACAGAATATTTAAGATATTGAGTTCAAATTTATTCCAGGTGTAGTGCAAATGTTACATTTTAAGAATGAAATTCAATTTCGGTCATATGACCACCACGAGCCCGTCAACAGCGACATTTCGACCGGAACGTTGGCAATTTCGCGTTGGGTGTTGTATCTGAGCTCGTCTATAGTTGTTGACTTAGACCAAGGATATTCATCAGGGGAAACGCAGCATCGCCAATAAAAAATGAGGAAAGGCTTCAGAGGATACTGACGATAATGGTTTACTAGGAGGTACAGGTACTGTACCTAAAATAACTGATTGGCCAAACGGAGATTACTGGAATATAGCTGTATTTAATTTAAATTAAGAAATGGAAATTGTTTGTATTAAAATAGATTATAATTAAATAGAAGTTTAATGGACATACCCCCATCGTGTTGGCTGCCATAACTTCCAACATTAACTGATATGAATGTATAGTTAGCATCGCAGATTCCCACACAATTCGGCATATCCCACATTCGTTGAAAATCATTGGCAATGTGTTTGTACTGCCGTGTAGTTGGTTCACTTAATTAAACCGGCGAAAGCAAGCGCCACAAAACTTCACTGTATTCTAAAACAATATTTCGCATTGTTGTTTTCCCCAGCCTGTGACTCCATGCAATCGATCGTATGGAACAACCGTGACCCAAATATCTACAATTTTAAAGAATAGAATGTTAATATTACCCAACTTGGAATCATAGGATAAAGGAATATTTGACATACAGTGGTGTTATTGCTAGTCTCTCTGCCGGTCTAATCCGTTGCTTTAGCGTAGTTAACTCAGTCTTTGTTTATAGGACGTCCTCCCCATCTTCTTATCCGACGATATTTTCTTGATTTACTTTAATTGTAAATTCTGCACAGATTTAAAAAAACACAAATTTATAAACAATCTTTTTGGCCCTTATTCATAAAAATTTAATGAAGGTTTGAAGAACGCTTTAACACTGCTAAAGCATTCATCAAACCTTCTTTAACTTTTTAAGAATAAGGCCCTTTAACTTCATTTTTAATAAAACTAAACAAAAAGAAATCGCGGCTTTTTTGTTTACTTATGTGTTGTTGTTGTTGTCAGAACATATGACTCGTTATCTCAACGTTGGCTAATCGCTCAAACGGGCAACGTTACGGCAACAGTAAAGATAAATTACGGTTACGTATGCCTAACCCGGCCTTAACGCTGCGATATGTAACGGAAAAGATGCTTGCTGAAGACAAGTTACGAACTTTGTCAAGAAGTCATTAAAGACGTATGGAAACGTGATTAATTCTATATATGGTAAGTAATAAATATCTACCACCGTCATCGAACCAAGTGTCATTTAGTCTAAAATCGAAAAATGTAATGTTATTAAATTTTTTTTCATGTTTGTTTTTTAGAAGCCGTTAAGGTGGAGGGGCTGACGCATGAAAACTTTATAAAAGAGCTACCAACAGCTTTCCGTAGAATAAACAAGTAAAAGCGTTAAGTTCGGCCATGCCGAATCTTATATACCCTCCACCATGGATGGCATCTGACCTCACAAAATAACTCAAACCTAAAGAAAATAACACCGAAACACACAAAAAATATAGTAGATGAGAACTGTAGGAATCACAACAAGTTAGATGCTATATATGGGAGCTATATCTAAATATGGACCGATATGGCCCATTTGCAATCCCAAACAACCTGCAACTATAAGAAGTATTTGTACCAAATTTGATCAACCTAGCTCTATTATTGCGGACTGTAGCGTGATTACCACAGACGGACGGAGGGACGGACAGACGGACACGGCTAAATCGTCTTATAATTTTATGATGATTAAGAATATATATACTTTATGGGGTCTCAGATCAATATTTAGAGGTGTTACAAACGGAGTGACAAAATGAATATACCCCCCATCCTATGGTGGAGGGTATAAAAACAGTACAAACAAGGAAAATTGAAGAACCCAAAATGCGAACAGGGAAAACTGTCAAAATGAAAGTAATGCAAATGCACACATAAACCCATTATAAATGTCAGTTACATTAAATTAATTATAATTAATTTACTTATGTATAAGAAAACACCAATTTCTTTAAAACAAACATTGGATTCATGAATTTATTTATTTTCTTTTAATTTAATTTTATTTCCTTGGTTTATATGTAAATATTTATTTAAGTGTTCCGTTTTCATTGAAAAAAACGAAGAAAATAAAATATGATTTTGTTAACGTATTTTTTTTGGTGTTTTATTATGGAAAATAAGGATATAATCATTGACGACCAGCGTTGCCGCTGACTTTTTTCGAAAGGAATCACAAAAAGAATCATTTTGGCGAAAAAGAATCAAAAAAAGAAATCATGTAAGGAATAAAGAATCGAACATTTTACAATTCATTTTATTTAAAAGAACAACTACTGAAATAAGGTACAACGTAAAAATGTTATGTTAAATTTTCAATGTTAACAAAAATAAACGATATTCATGAAAATTCATAGAGGTTCAGTTCTGAACGCAGAGTCCAATTAACTAACAATCGCTCATGCTAGGAGCCAATAGAATTTCACAAGTTTGTTTGTACTTTCAATCTAATAAAGTTTGTAATGATTGGAATTCACTAATGAGTTCATCAGGTTCTGTGATAATGTGACTACATGTAACATATTTTTCCAGATTATTTTAATATATTTTCTCTTTATTGCAATTTCGGCTCCGTAACCTATATATTTAGGATACATCAACTGATATAAATTATTTTCAAAATCAATCGTTTCAAGAAAATTCTTAAAAATTTGAGAAAGTATGTTTTTTACCGATTGAATTTCTATAAAATGTTGGTATTGATTGGTTATCTCTGTACCATTTTTTTAAATGCCGACACTTTTCAATTGTGACTTATTGATTAAATTCGCGGAGTGGCAAACACGTCCTATATGGAAAAGGTTAAGTAGTTTATGTTTCAATAGGGTTGCTACACCAGTCTTTGATCCAACCATAGAAGATGCATTGCCGCAAAATCAAATCTTTCAATGGAATTTCAATTTAATCCATGTGTTAAGTACCGGTTTTACTAATTAGTGAAACTCATTACCGCAAAATTCTTGTGAAAAACTCGAAAGGAATCTAAAAGAATCATTTTTTGTAAAAAGAATCAAATTTGGAATCAAAATTAAGAAGAGTCAGAAAAGAATAAAGGAAGGAAAAAAGAATCATTTTGATTCTTTAGAATCATCAACGGCAACACTGTTGACGACTGTAAGCACGAAAATATCTTGAAAATAGTCGTCAACGAAAAATTACATGACGTCGTCGACAATGTTGTCATCGACGAAAAAGTTAATCGCGGAGTCCCCATGACGTCGTCGACGTCATTACTGCAGACAACGTAGACCATTTGATCTTTGAGGAAATTATTGAAGGTGATGTCTACCCATGATGTCGTTGAAGATATTATTGCAGACAACGTAGACCATTTGAAAATTAAAGAAATGCTCCAAAGACGTCCTTAGTCTTCAAAATAAGTACATTTTGTACTTAAAATTAAGAAAATTTACTTAAAATTAAGTAAATTACTTAATATTATTGAAATTATCTTTATTTTAATTACAAAATGTACTTATTTTAAAAACTAATGACGTCTTTGGAGTATTTATTTAATTTTATGACAATTTTTTTCAGTGTACTACATGTCGTTGACAAATCAATCGTAGACAATGTCGACTATATGGTCCCTGAATACACTGTCGGCCATATATTCCATAGAATTTCATAGAAAGATTACTTCAATGACAAGTGCAGCTACATAGTGAGTGATAACATCGTCGGCGACTCCATGGTCGACACAATCGATAACAACTTCATCACTGCAGATGCAAATGACATCGTGATATAAATGATCCTCGACGAACTAATGCAAGGCACTATCGTGCACGGCTTTTTGTGTGAAAATGTCGTTGAAGATTCTCTTTGCCTGTCCTCTAAGTGTCTTCAACGATTTATAAAGGGTCGTGCACCCGCTTCAAGGATGTCTTCAAGACATTTTCTACTGGGATAGTACGCTATGTGTTTGGTTTACACAAATATGATCGCATTTCATCGTTCACAAACCGTCTGTACAACATTAGCTTCAATGACTTACTTAAACTAAGAGTTCTCATATTCTTGCACAAGATTATATATGGGCATTTCCGCCGAATGGTCAACCAGGGCCGACAAATAAAATGTTGGTAATCATCGTATATTATTGTGAATAATTATAAAAAAATTAATACAAAATGTCTAAATTTTTAAAATATAATGGTTTCATAGCATATCTCAGTGGCTTTCATGAGAAAATTTGCCTAAAAACTGAAAAATTGTATTTTTTCCATTTTAAGCTACTTTTACAGACAATTTTATATTTAATTATTTTACATATAAAAACATATATTATGCTTGCACTCCTTCTACAAAATTTCTCTATTACAATCAGTTAAGAAGAGAAAAATGCAAGGAGATAAAAAAAAAGTTCGATTAACGATTAATTAAACGGTCACAACAGATGGAAAAATCGTAAGTTCGCGACCGTACGTTCGCGACCGGCACCTAAGCCAATTAGAAAAAAACCAATAGAGATAATTTATTGTGTAAATACTCGATAGAAAGCTACATTAATCCTCTTTTAAAATAAATTAATAGCTTTAGAATATTCCGTTCCTTTTCGCAGATTTTTGCATGTTACTAGATTCAGCCAAAGTTGACTTCTATTTCGCGTACGTTCGTGACCACATGTTTATTGCCATCATTATGAAAACTAAAACTCGATGAAACCCATCTTTTGCACCTAACATAGAGCTACCAATATGCTAACAAATCACCAAAAAAATTGCGGGGACAATTTTTGTTTTCTATATTTTTTGTACATCAAAAGCGTACGAACGTACGTTCGTGACCCGCGGAAATGCCCATATACGCATCTTCCTGATCATCTTTACAAACGCTTGCGTTTCTCGAGATTCAGTAGAGGAAAAAGATTAATTTTATTCAGGCATAACTGTCTGATATCCGAATGGCAATTTTTTATTAACGCAGCTCGCAATTCGAACTTGCTTCCTTATACAATCCAAACTATATGTAACGCAGCCCACTTTAAGAAAAACTTTGTCTACCTTCTTGTTGGTGGTTAATTCTTGATAATTATGCATTGTTCTTCAGTTTAAGCTAGCATTAATAATTCCTATATTGAATGATAAATTAATTCATGATTAAAATTATTTTGCAGATTCTGTTCTTTTTTTCGTAATCCATGTTACTTATAGATTGCTTTATTACTTTCTTTTCTATATTTATAATAATTAAGTTTTTAATTTTTTTATCAATTATTAATAATCTATTAGTTATACTCATTGTGTTAATATTCATTATTGTAATACAACATTTATTAATCAATGATGGTTACTTCCTATACTAAAACATGAGACAATTAAAGTCTTGTGTATAGGAAAACAAAAAAAATACAAATACAATCTGATTTTTAGAGGTTATTTAACTAACCCTAATTTTGCGATCGCAGAAACGAAATATTGCTAAATTTAAATCTGCTAAATTTAAATCTGAACCGATTTCCCCCAAATTTGGCAGTGTTCATTCATGTAAAAAGAAACCTCTTTCTGTCGAATTTCGTACTGACCGGATAGAAAATACAGTTTCTATAGCGGTTACATGTCAAATCGGGGTAACATATACATGGGGGCTATATCTAAATCTGAACCGATTTTCCTCAAATTTAGCATTGTCTCTAATTGTATCAAGAGAATTCTCTCTATCAATTTTTATACAGATAGGTTAAAAAATGTTGCCAATACGTTGCATATACGCCAAATCGGAAGATATACATATATATATGGGAGCTATATGTAAATATGAACCGATTTCTACCAAATTCAATAGGGATCGTTATTGGGCCAAAAGAAAGATACGTGCAAAGTTTCATTGAGATAGGACAATTATTGCTACCTGTACTTTGATTACAAGAATACATGCACAGACGGAAAGACAGACGGACATAGTTAAATCATCTCAGAAAGTGATTCTAAGTCGATATATATAATAAACGATGGGTCTTTCTCAAATCCTTTTGGGTCTTACAAACAAATGCACAAAGTTGTAATACCCTGTACCACAGTGTGGTGTACAACCCAAAATTCGCCTTCTTTACTCTATGTTACTGGGTGTTTAACATCTTTATAAAATCATACCTTAAGAGGCAAACTAAAGATTGTCGTTGGCAAAACCCTTTTGATACTTCAAGTACAAATAGTCCATATCCTAGTTTAAAATAAACCTAATGTCAATTCAATACTGCTCTATTTGGTATTTGTGTTTATAATCTATTTTATGTAAACAATTTTGTTGATTGTTACTATAATTTATTTGTGAGTCATTTCCACATAATCCCAAATGTATGCTTTAAAAAATGCGAATGATTTTTTGTGGATAGTTGGAATGATAGCTTAATTAAGAAAAATCTGTAAACTATTGCATCATGATCAGATACAAAGCGTTTTATGAAAATTTTTTCTGTAATTTCGAACATATGTAGTACAAAATTTAAATTTATATACGGGCGATGGGAGTGGAACTTGCAATTTTTATATAACTAAGGACTCAAATACAATATGTACTAGCGATTTGAACTAAATAAATGTGAAATTATGAAAAATACTAACATTTGTTACTGTAGGTTATTTAGGAGGTAAGCGTGGTTATGGGCGAATTTAAACAAAAAATTGGTTTTTAGCTAATTTGGCGAAATGAGTGATATGTACACAATTGCAAAGCCCTAGCTCAATTCCTTATAATTTTTACCGCGTCTTGTGTGAAAATATTCCACTGAGCGGCGTGGCCCAGCCCATATAACTGGCTTATGGGAGTGATTCTTACAGTCCGTACCTAAGAATGATTAACGAAATTCCTACTGTCCCTATATTTCCAGATGGGTCACCACTCCAGGACTTTCCAAAAATCGGTGGGGTCGGACCAAAGGGCGCCTATATAAACCAAATTTTGAAATTGAGATATCTTGCACAATTTGTTAGCAAGAGAGCTGTAATTTTGGGTATATGTATTTGGTGGCAGTCTACGAGATTGGTCCAAAACTGGACGGGATCGGAAATTTGAAATATGGGGCAACGAAGTGGACCGGGTACGCTAGTAGATTATAGAGGCATATATCGATAATAAAAAAGTTGTATCGATAACTAAAAAGTTTGAAAAAAATCGATTCTTTCAAACTTTATCATCCGATAACTCGAGACGATAACATGCCTCTTACTTCCATTAACACACAACCAAATAACCGAGCGTTGGAGCTAACGAAAGTTAAATTGTATGGAATTTGAGAGCTATAACCGATAGCCTTAACCGTAGCTTATGTATTTATTTATTGTTAATGTAACTTGATGTGTTTTCTTATTTTTAGATGCTCTGTTTAAATATATAGTCAGATCGAAGGCCCTTGGATATCATACTCTCCCCATCACTACCCTGGAGAGGACATATTTTAAAAATTTCGTAAAATTCTGTTAAAATTTGTCTTTTCTGTATCTTTCATTCGACAATCTAACACAAATTGTAACATATGGAACTTTATAATATAGTGTATATTATTATTCCGCTTCTCATATAGTAAGAAGTATACTACAGGGTGGCTGATATGTAATGCAACAAAGTAAAGCGCTATATTTTTTTAATTTTTTTTTTAAATTTTATTGTTTAAAAGCAAAAAATGTCGGAAATAACATAAAATTTTAGAAACAGTTTAGATTTGTTCGAATTGGCCACCTTTGGCACGAATTATGGCCTTCAAACGGCCGACAAAGCCATCACATGCTGCACGAAAGTGGCTCTGCGGTATTTTGGCCCATTCCCGGCGAAGCGCCGTCTTGAGATGATCGATACTTTGGTATTTTTTAGTGCGAACCTTACTCTCTAAAATGCCCCAGGCGCAAAAGTCCAACGGATTGAGATCCGGAGAACTTGGTGGCCATTGTGCGGTAGAAATGAAGCGAGGAACCTCCTTTTTGAGCCATTTTTGGTTGACGCGTGCTGAGTGCGATGGTGCGATGGAGTCCTGTTGGAATGTCCATGGTCTGCGGCCGAAATGTTTGTCTGCCCAGGGCTTCAATACTGTCTGTAGGACATTTTCCCGATAATATTCGGCATTTATTTTGACCCCATGGTCGATGAATACGAGAGTGGAGCGACCATCGGCGGCGCTTGAGTTCTGGTGGCCAATCGAAGGTGTAAATTTTCAGCTAACCTCTTTGGCAAGTAAACCCGATCATTTTGTTTGTTCACAAACTGCTCAATTTGGAATGGCTTCTCATCGGAGAAAACCAAATTCGGTAACTGGCCACTTTCGTGCAAGCGAAGCAACTCCTTGGCTCTTTCCAGTCTAACTTTTTTTGTGCATCGGTGAGCTCTTGCTTAATATGTGTTGTATCCGTTCTCGCGATATGTTCAGCTCACGAGCAATTTTTCTACCACTGCGGCGTGGATTTCGATCAAATCTGGCCTTCACTTTTCGGATCATTTCTGGTGTTGTTATCGTTTTTTTCGTCCACTTTTTGGACGCGATGCAACACTGCCAGTATCACGGTAACGAGCAATGGTACAAGAAACAAAAGATTTATTCACATTTAAATGCTGTAGGGCTCTAACGATAGCCACTTGTGTTTTTCCACCCAAATATAAAGCAATCACACTATCACGCTTGAATTCCATCACGAATAACTATTTTTCTGAATCTGAAGATCAAAATGCTTTTGTAAGCTTGTAAACAATAAAATGAACTGTCACTGAAATAAATCTGTCAGCTATCAGACTAGCGGTTTAGAAATTATAGCAACCTGAAGTTGGTTGCAATACATATCAGCCACCCTGTATATTATTCTGTTTCTTTCCTTCCATTTTCAATAAATAATGCTGTTAATAAATTAGGACACCGTTCGTTCCACTTTGCAGAACAGGTTGAACATACCCACCCATTCCAACTTTATGCCGGTTAGCATGACAACAACAACATAAATATCTTTAATAATGCATTACACATCAAACACGTTGTGTTGCACTGCGCATGAGCGTTAAATATAGGACGAAATTTGAATTGTTTTCTCTCGTGCACAACATTAATGTGCAAGTGCTTCTGGTTGTGTGGGTTGTTTGTGTCTGTGACCAGAAGGGTATGTGAAAAAATCTTTTAAAATATACAAACCTAACATGATATAAAATCGTAAAAATAAAAGGTAACAAAAGAGAGGGAGAGCGAAAGAGAGAATACCAAAGACGAAAATGATGTGCTCCTCTAAGAATTGTCGTCTTTGAAAGGGGACATAGCACACACACTTAAGCAAAAAAGTTAAAGGACAAACATATTCTCATTAACAATAGATGTACAGGGTTTTCCAACAAGAGGTGTTATTTTGAATCACCCAGTATTTCGGTAGCTGTCACTTTTGAAGCTTTTATTCTTTGACATTTGACAAGTAGCAAAACGCCAGTACTAAAAATGGAACTATACACGATCATCGAACGCCAACAGCCCAGCGTCGATTCAAAACGATCTAACAAAAAACGATACGAACGATAAAAAATCATCTTGACTGATGAGGCCCATTTCCACCTCGATGGCTACATCAACAAACAAAATTGTCGCATCTGGGGCTTGGAAAACCAAAGAGTTATTGTTGAGAAGCCTCTCCATCCTCAACGTGTGACTGTTTGGTGCGGTTTATGGTCCGGCGGGGACATTGGACCTTACTTTTTCGAAAATGAGGTTGGATCAACATTTACGGTGAATGGATTGCGCTATCGAGAGATGATTAATGATTGTTTATGTCGGAGTTGGATGGTATTGATCTGGACAACGTTCACTTTCAACAAGACGGCGCTACGTGCCACACAAGCAACGAAACCATTGCTCTGTTACGGGAAAAGTTTCCGGACCGTGTTATCTCTCGAAGAGGTGATCACAATTGGCCACCGAGATCTTGCGATTTAACACCTTGCGACTTCTTCCTTTGGGGTCACGTGAAAGATAAGGTCTACGCCAACAGCCCAGCGTCGATTCAAGACCTCAAAGAGAGAATTCGGGAGGCTATCGAGGACATAGGGCAGCCACTTTGCGATTTGGTTATGGAAAATTTCATAAAAAGTATATGGTCCTGTAAACGTGGTCGTGGTGGCCATTTGGCTGATGTTGTTTTTCATTATTAACGGCATACCTTCCTCTTTATTATGAAATAAACATTCGGTCATTTATCTCAAAAAATTGCATTTTTCTTTGAATACCAAAATAACACCTCTTGCTGGAAAATCCTTTATTAAAGCAACCATATGTGCAATAGGTTTGGACGTATGATGATTCCCTATGAACGGTTGATGTGTTATTGGTGTTATTTTATGTTTTTCTCACAGTGGAGTTTAGCTGAAGATCAAAGGGTTTTCTTCTAACCTTTGTTAGCCAAATTACTCAGTCCAACTCAAATGTCAGCAGATTCCGCCGTCCGTTTCAATTTCGTTGGCTAATCGTTGATTGAATCAGATGATTCGGTACGCAACTGGGACGCTACGATTGAGTAGCTTAGCAGGAAGTATACCGATCGACTCAGAATCACTAGCAGATCTAGTCATGTCTGTCCGTCCGTCCAAATTAAGGTTGTACGTAAAGGATTGGTCGCAATTTAACTCCGATCTTGACGAAATTTTGTACTGAGTACTTGCTTCCATCAGGACGACACTAATTTAAATCGGTCAAAATCGGTTTAGATTTAGATATAGCGCTCTTATATACATATTCTCATCCTGATTTGACATCTAAGCGGTTTATAAGCTTTATTTTCTACACGGAGAAAAATCGCCATTTTTGATATGTTTGAATTGAAAGAAAATATATTTGGAAACGAATTTTTTGAATATTATGTACTTGTTAGCAAATAAATTTTATTTAAAAATCATGAAATTTTGTTTGGAACGCATATATTAATATATTAGAACAAAATATATTTGCGCACTGACTTTCACAAATGAAATATGTGTTTACCCACAAACAAAGTTATTGTTTAAGATGGTTTCCAAATATATTTTAATTAATTTTTTTTTTAAAACTTTGCTGAATTTTTCGAATTTTTTAGTTTTTCTAGATTTCGTGTTGAACTTTATAGTTAAAAATGTCTTTAGCAGCAATAGGCTTTGTTTTACACCAATAAATTTTAATTTATAAGTATTCCAATTCATCACTTTTTGTCAATCCATCAGTGCAATTTATAGTTACGAAAGATTATGCGATTTAAGTGTTAACTGAATTTTACAAACATAAAATTTATAAAAAAATTTTGCTTTGAACTTCTGAAAAATAGAAAACTTGTCTTTAAATTAAGGAACTGGTACATTGCTAAAATACTTAAATACAAAATAATCTTTATTTCCAAATAAAAAAATATTAGCATGGGAACATATTTTTGTTTAGAACAATATCCTCCCAAACATATACAATTTGTGTGCGTCAACTATTATATATTTAGGGTGTACCCTAAGCATATGTATATTTCAAGCAGAATATGTTTGAGTCAATATACTACAGAAGCGATTTTTTTTTCAGCGTGTATCTATATGACGCAGTAATTACCCCTGCCAATATATAATACAGAAAAGTTGTTTCCCCGACAATAAACCTTGACAAATTTAAAGAAAAAACCCTTTTTTCCATTAACAATTAAAAAAATTGTGTTTATTGTGTAGGTAAGGGAAGTTAAGTTCCTTAGTTTTTTATTCCAATATTATTCCTAAATATAAATATGTACTTTAGTACGAGATCATTAAAACTTTTTATAATAAAATACGTAAGAGTTAAAAATGTAATCTTAGATTTTTTGAAAGAAATATATCAATTATTTCATCGATTTTGACACTTTTGTTATTTTTAGTTTTTATTGCTTTTACTGATACCATTTTTTGAGCTATTGTATTGTTTTTTTTTTTTGAACTGCCTTCCAAATATTTTTCGTTTTATTTTTTTTTTTTTGAGTGATTTTGAAAATTGTAAATAGCTTATGCCTATGTTTAAAACATTTCGGGAGTGTCCCGGGCCCCATACCCCCTAGATACGTCCCGGGCTCCCATATATATCTGCATCCCAATTTGGCATCTACGCGGTGTAGAATCAATATTTTATCTCAAATCTTTACGAAATTGAATACAGAATGGTTGTTGCCCGACATTATAGATTTTGCATATAAAGCTATATAATCAGGCTTTTTTAAACACATCTTTATAAAATTTAGAAGATAACAGTTTGTTGAAACAAAAATTAACGATGGCATATTTGAAGCGCTATATTTTTTTGACTGATCATAATCAGTAAGATGATAATATAATAATAAAAAAAATATATAATAAATCTTGAAATTTTTCTACATATTCTGCTCCGATAGGGTGGTGTAGAGTAGCATACAGTCGGCTCTGCCCGACTTTAGCCCTTCCTTACGTCTATATCAAATTTCTTCAGATTCCGCAGTCCGTTTATATTTTTTTTCGTTGACTAATCCTTTACACTGATTTCCATATGACATATTGCGTCAGCTGATTCGATACATAACGAGGACGTTACGGTTACACGCTGAAAAAAAATCCATTCTGTAGTATATTGTTCCAAACATATTCTGCTGGAAACATACATACGTTTAGAATACACTCCAAATATATGATATTTGACACGCATAAATATTATATGTTTGGGAGAGGTTGTTCTAAACAAAAGTATGTTTTCATCCATATATTTTTTTATTTGGAACTAATATTTTCGAAACAAAGATTAATTTGTATCTAAGTATCAAAGCTTTAGTTTAAAGGCAAGAAGTTCCAAGTGTTTTTTTAGAAATTTCATATGTTTGTAAAATTAGATAAAAATTTAAATTGTAGAATCTTTCGTAGCTATAATTTGCGTTGATGGATTGACAAAACGTGATGAATTGGAATATTTATAAATTAAAAATGTTATTTAACTTTAAAAAATATTTTAACTAAAATTCGAAAAAGACAGCAAAGTTTTACAAATCCTTTTTAATAAATTTTATTTGGAAAACTTCTTAAGCAATAACTTTGGTTGTGTTTAAACACATATTTTATTTGTGAAAGTCAGTTCGCAAATATATTGTGTTCTAATATATTAATATATGCGTTCCAAACAAAATTTCTTGATTTTCAAATAAAATTTATTTGTTCAAAAACATATAATATTTAAAAATGTTGGTTCCAAATATATTTTCTTTCAATTCAAACATATCGAAAATGGCGATTTTCCTCCGTGTACGTTTGCCTCTCTAGCCTATAAGCCAACTCCTTACATAAAATTCGACATATGGTAGTCGCAGATAGACCCAATTATTGCAGTGAACTCCGACCAGTTCACAAATTTGCTATTCTTCATTGCTGTTCCTTACAGCTATGTTGTTTTCATATATTGTACCGAGCCAGTTAACTTAAAATTTTCGATAAACATTATTAATTCATCCTCTGTTGGACGATTATAATGACCACAATTTTGCCAAATGTGCTTTTCACAGATTCACCATTTTCCAAGTGGATTTAAATTATTTTTATATAATTCTGGAGTGAAATAAAAAAGTATTGAAAAGGAAACTCGAAGTTGGTAAACCCGGCATTAAAAATAAATGCTCTTCTATCTACTCTAAACTGAAATATGGGCCAGAATTTTTAATGTTAACCTATGTATTTTATTTCTGCCTAAAAAGGTTTTTAAAACGTTGCTAATGTTAAAATAAGATCTCGCTATCACTTATTTTCTATCACTTATGTTGTTGTAAAAATGAACAAAAAATTAAAGAACATTTTTTTAATAATGAATATTTCCCTTAATTTTTTTCGTAGGAATGATTACACTAGTTTACAAAAATGTTGTCAAAAATCACAGTTATAAGCCGTTAACTTTTTGTGCAAACTGACCCATTTGTGTGGGAGGTACCAAATGGGGCATGTCAATAACGCACATTTTCCAGATACTGCAAAAACATTACACTGCAAAAAATTGAAGTATTTGCATGCATTGAAATCAATATAATTGGTACTGGGAAATACCCCTAATAACACTAGGTCACAAATAACAAAATTTTCTCTGTTATTTGTTTCTAGCATACTTTTTCTCATTGATTTTGACCTACTAAACACGAAAATGAGTTTTAAAAATTTTTCTGTCGATTAGTTTTCGAGATACAAATTTTTTAACTTTTTTTTTTAAATTTTTGGAGGTACACTTACAATTTTGAGCATATCTTTCGTCTTCTATTTGATCCTACTACTACTCAAATTAAAGCAAATTGAGCCGTCTACAACTCATTCTCAGAAAATTTTCAAATCGGGTGAGTAGTTTTGATGTTGGCGGCTTAAAAAGGTTAAAAAACTGCGTTTTTTTAGTAAAAATGTGGCAGAAAAATTCATATAAAACTTCATATAAAATATAAAACGCGATGCTAACAGCGATTTTGGTTTTTTTACGTATAGCTGGCATTTTTCCAAAGAAAATAAGCACTTACTTAACAAAATCTGACAACAAATGGCGGACTTATAATTTTTTTGGTAAAAGACCGAAATTCCGCTATTTCACGATATTTTGATTTTCATTATTTGCACAGCTTACCTACCCAACGCAAACGAATAAATACATTTGAACTTAATTTAAAATAAACAAATTAGTCTTAGTATATTATTTTTTAATTTATTTAGAGCACTACATACTCAATGTATGGCACAATTAGAAATGGATGTGCCAGGTTAGCTAAACTAACGAAATTAACCAAATCAACGCCCAAAAAAAATTAGTAGAAACAAAGATATAACTGTACATTTTATGCCATGTGGAAAAACAGCTGACTTCTTCTTTGTTTTTTGTATTCGCTGCAATTGGTCTCACGTATTAGGGTCCAAATGTAGTCACCCATCATAGCCGTGTCATAGATGCCCTGATAGCGTCGTTCCATAGCCTTCAATTCCTGATGAAAGCGCTCGCCGTGTTCGTCGCTCACGTCTCCTAAATTCTCAGGGAAAAAATCCAAATGAGAATGCAGAAAGTGTATTTTAAGTGACATGTGCACTCCTACCCAAAAATGAAAAAAAAACAAGAATTAAAACGCTATTTAAATTAACATTTGTTTCAAAAAAAACCTACCCATTGCTTCATAGTTCTTTACCAGATCCTCAACTATGTCCTTATAATTATCGCTTTTGTTGTTTCCTAAAAAGTTTTCCACAACAAGCCTGAAGGAATTCCATGCTGCGGCTTCGATGGGTGATAACAGCTTCGGGAATGTTTCATCTTTCAACATTTTTTTTATCTCGGGTCCTGCGAAGACTCCTTCTTTAATTTTTGCCAGCGAAAGGTAAGGGAAAATTGACCGTAAATAGGCAAAAGCTTCACCTTCTTTGTCCAATTTTTTGGCAAAATTTTTTATCAAACCCAATTTTATGTGCAGCGGCGGAAGTATTATATTTTCACGGTTCTCTATTAGTGGTTTGCGCTGAACATTCGCTTCTCCAACTACAGGTTTCGTTCGTTCCGGCCATTTTTTTGAATATAATGCTGATCATCAGCGCGGCTATTCCAAAGGCACAGAAAACAGCAATGTCGCGTATAGCCTCCTTGGAGTCCACACAGAATGGCCACAACTTTGAGGTCGGCGCATATTTTCCAATTATATTTGCTATACTCTATGCATTTCAGCAAAATGTTCATAGTTTCATAGTTCTCCTTTGAATGAACCGCATGATGGAAGAAATGGCTTTTCATTCCCATTATGTAAGAGAACTGCCTTCAAGCTCTCTTTGTTGCTGTCAATAAACAACCTCCATTCATTGGGGTTGTGAATTTGGTGAAGCTCTTGGAACAAGCCGGAAATGTCGCTGCAAAAACATATTTCGTCTTTCTTTGTATAAAATTTTGCATACTGCTGGTGACGCTTCCTGTACGCTGTTACTTTCACTTCTGAATCCGCAAATCCACACTGTACCATCCGAGACGCAAAAAGTTCGGATTTCTCCTTAGTGAGACCAAAATCGCGCACCCAATCGTTTAGTTCGGCCTGTGACAGTAATTTTCGCTTTCTGCACGCCCCAAATTCGCTTACACTTGACTCGGACTCTTGATCTGACGATTCTGCTTTTTGAAGAGATGCACCAGGGCACACTGGATATGGTACATCATTCGAATGTGGTACTGGAAGTGCAAACGATC
Source organism: Eudasyphora cyanicolor (assembly GCA_963930755.1). NCBI lineage: Eukaryota > Metazoa > Arthropoda > Insecta > Diptera > Muscidae > Eudasyphora > Eudasyphora cyanicolor. The sequence goes on along the minus strand of OZ005737.1, from coordinate 73,940,521 downwards.
CCACTTGAGCGTAGTTCCATTTTAAAAATCTCCCTACCCCACTGTTTGTGGTGAGGCAAAAATAACAGTCTGTGGAATGGCATAGCGGCTTTTTCCACATCATTGGTGTATCGAATTTCATATGGCGCCTAAAATTAAAATAAATTACTATATTTGCTTTGCTTAATGTGTTTAAATAAAAATTCTTACCTTCCGCCAGCTGCCCAGTTGGTTAGGATTATATAGCAAAGATCACATAGCGACTTAGGTGTCCATGGTTCTGTGATATTTGGTGAAATACCAAAATAATTCAAATAGTGCAATTGCTTTGCTGGAGTAAACGTGTGTGCGTGATTATTCTTTATAAACTCGCCACAAACATTGCAGAAATTGTCTGGATTGTTCAAACACTCGAACACACGTAGTCTTTTACTCATTGTCTTACTTGTTGGGTAGGTATTATATGCACTTAAATTCAATTTGTTTCACTTTTTACTCGTACTACTCGCGTTCGTAGACACTTGTTGAATGACAAAAAACGATAAATGAACACCTATAAATACTAAGTATGTTACAATATTTTACTGACAGTTACTTATGAATGGGCGCATCTTTTAAGGGTGGCTATATACCTGATTCAGCAAGTGTGCGTTTCAAATTGTGGAAAAGTTTCCAAATAATGACCACTCACAAATGTGGGAGGAATTTCTGTAAAAAAATCCGATACAGGTAGCCATCGGGAAAACACACATCAATAAAAAAGTGTAATTCCCTTTTTTCCCTTGAATTGACTGTGAACGGAGTAGCAGTCATAAAGGAACACGAAGAGCGTCCACGCACATTCAGGAGCGTATATTACTCTGCAACCACAATCATAAAAATTAAATAAATATTTGTGTATTACTTACTTTTTTAATTCTGAGAATCATAAAAATTACGTAAACGTTTTTTCCAAACAATTTTGTACATGTAAAGTGGGTTTGCCAAAATTCGCATCGTAAAATGCACCTGTGTTTCTATGTTCTGCATTTTCATTATACCATTTTCGACGAAACGTCCCTACGGTATTGTAAATAGGTTTTTTACAATTATGAAATATTTGTGTTATTAATTTTAATTTAAAAATTTTATCAAAACTGCAAAGTGCTGTGACATTTGAAAAAAATTTCCAAAAAAAAAAATTGCTGATTTCACTAAATTTTTGAAATTTTACGTCCCTTGCCAGAACAGAAGACATTAACCCAGGGTGGTGAAATTTTGAACAGAAGTAACTTATGTATAGGAGCAACTGTTCCGTTCTATTCCAAAAGGATTATAAAAAACTTGCTTTTTCGATCCCTCCTAGTAGGTTAGCTGTGCAAATAATGAAAATCAAAATATCGTGAAATAGCGGAATTTCGGTCTTATACCAAAAAAATTATAAGTCCGCCATTTGTTGTCAGATTTTGTTAAGTAAGTGCTTATTTTCTTTGGAAAAATGCCAGCTATATGTAAAAAACCAAAATCGCTGTTAGCATCGCGTTTTATATTTTATATGAATTTTTCTGCCACATTTTTACTAAAAAAACGCAGTTTTTTAACCTTTTTAAGCCGCCAACATCAAAACTACTCACCCGATTTGAAAATTTTCTGAGAATGAGTTGTAGACGGCTCAATTTGCTTTAATTTGAGTAGTAGTAGGATCAAATACGTCAAAGAAGACGAAAGATATGCTCAAAATTGTAAGTGTACCTCCAAAAATTAAAAAAAAAAAGTTCAAAAATTTGTATCTCGAAAACCAATCGACAGAAAAATTTTTAAAACTCATTTTCGTGTTCAGTAGGTCAAAATCAATGAGAAAAACTATGCTAGAACCAAATAACAAAACGACTGTTGGCTAGTGTAATATAAGAAAATAACGTTCTTTTTTGTTCAAAATTACCGGAAGAAAATTACAGCAATTAGTTGTCATAAAATCTATATAAACGATCTTAATTGCATAATGGGGTCATTAGGAACAAAAAAGAACGTAATTAGTAAACAGGGAACCTAATCAGAATCGTAGTTAGTTGATCAATTAATTTCACAGTGCTAACCATTATGATTAACAATACTTGAAAATATGCAAAGAAGTACGTTCCTTCAAGCTATCACAACTGGCAAAGCTGCACCTAAGTCGATGTGTTTTTATACTTTATGTACATTAACAGTCAGAATATTTTTGATGATTACGTTCAAAAACATTAAATGTTTAAATAATATATATTTTTCAACAAATCTATATCGCTCATTTAGAAAAATAATGTCACAACTCAAAATATGACATTTTACTAAAATTTGATTCAAATGATCTATACAAAAATAACTATTTGGCAGAATGGGATAAAATAATTCATCCATTTTTTCAAAGTGATAGCGACTAATAAACTGACACTATGTATACAACTAATACTGTGTTATCATAAACTCTATATTTCACTAAATGTTAAACTCTTGTGGGGGAGGTACTCGAAGGAGTGGACCAATATGTGCCATCTTCGAACTTAACCTGAGATAGAAAAAAATGCTGCATACCAAATATGAAGTCAGCCGGTTACTACTTTTGAACATATTTTCCAATATTGTCGAGCAATATAATTGGTACTGGGAATGACAACTGTTTAAAAATAACGTTCTTTTTTGTTCCAGTACTAAGAGGTTCAAAATTACCGGACACAAATTACAGCAATTAGTGGTCATAAAATCTATATATGTAAATGATCTTAATTGCACAATGGGGTCATTAGGAACTAAAAAGAACGTAATAAGTAAACAGGGAACCTGATCAGAATCGTAATTAGTTGATCAATTAATTACACAGCACCAACCGTAATGATTAACAATATTTGAAAAAAATCAAAAAAGTTTCTACCTTCAAGCTGTAACAACTGGCAAACCTGCACCTAAGTCAATGTGTTTTTATACTTTATGTACATAAACAGTCAGAATATTTTTGATGTTTACGTTCAAAAACATTAAATGTTTAAATAATATATAATTTTCAACAAATACATATCGCTCATTAAGAAGATGAACGTCACAACTCAAAAAAGTGATCTATACAAAAATAACTATTTGGCAGAATGGGATGACATAACTTCTGAAGAGCGCCAAATATTGTTGTCTTCCTCACACGCTGAAAAAAATCGCTTTTGTAGTATATTGTCCCGAAAACAAATAAAAACTTTGCACTTAAGTATTCAGAAAATACCTAAAATGTGTTATATTGTTCAGTAATTCAAAATAATTTTTTTTAGAAATTTTTAATGTTCGTAGAAATAATAAATTATAATTGAAATCCTATAATCTTGGATCAATATAAATTTTGTGGTGGATTGACAACTAATGATGTCTTGGAATACTTAGAAATTTGAAATGATTAATTTGAAACAGAAGTCAATGCTGCATATGGTATCATAACTGGGAGGTACTATTGGGAACCAAGAAAAAATTAAAAATTAAATTCGAAAAAGTCAGCAAAAGATTTGAAAATCTCTTATAAATAAAATATATTTAGAGAAATTCCTAAACAATAATTTTATTTGTACTTAAACATATACTTTATTTGAGAAATTTAGTTTGGAAATATATTTTATTGTAATATATTAATATATGCGTTCCAAATACTATATTTTATTGATTTTCAAATAAAATTTATTTGCTCAGAAATATATAATATTTAAATATTTGTGTTCCAAATATATTTTCTTTCGATTCAAACTTATCAAAAAAGGTGAATCAGCCCAATCATAGATCAGATTATAGATATTTAAATGTAGGACAATTTAGTATGACCACTTCAAAAAATAATTATTATGAGTTGTGACGTTATTTTTCTAAATCAGCGATATTATTTGAAAAACAATACAATTTATTTGGAGTCCATATTTTAATATATTAATATTTTTCTCAAATAAAATATGTTTTTAAATACATAAATTTTAAAATTATAATTAAATTGTTGTTTAGGATTTTTCGCAATATATTTCATTTAAACCAGTAAGGAAAGGCAGAAAGTCGGGCGGGGCCGACTATATAATACCCTACACCTCCATAACAATGCGATAAGGGTCATTGCCATAATAATTTGGAATAATTGGTAAATGGGTAGAAACATATTATCTAATTCTGAAACGATAATCGCTAAATTAAGCAATATTTGCTCCTAAATTGAGAAACATTTTTCTGGAAAATTGTAATGATCGGAAGTAAAATACAACTTCTATAGCGGTTTGATACCAAATCAGGAGGAACGTATATATGGAGCTTTAATTCTTGTAAAAAGACCACCTTCTGTCGAATTTCTTACTGATCGGATATAAAATACAGTCTCTACAGCGCTTACATGTCAAATCGGGGGTAACATATATATGGGGGCTATGTCTAAATCCGAACCGATTTTCTCCGAATTTGGCAGTATTCCTTCATGTAATAAGAAACCTCTTTCTGCCGAATTTCGCACTGATCGGATATAAAATACAGTTTTTACAGCGCTTACATGTGAAATCGGGGCTAACATATATATGGGGGCTATATCTAAATCTGAACCGATTTTCTCCGAACTTAGCATTATTCCTTCATGTAATAAGAAACCTCTCTTTGCCGAATTTCGCACTGATCGGATATAAAATAACATTTTTACAGCGCTTACATATCAAATCGGGGGTAACGTATATATGGGGGCTATATCTAAATCTGAACCGATTTCTTCCAAATTTAACAGTGTTCATCCATATAATAAGAAACCTCTTTCTGCCGAATTTCATACTGATCGGATATAAAATAAAGTTTTTACGGCGCTTACATGTCAAATCGGGGTAACATATATATGGGGGCTATATCTAAATCTGAACCGATTTTAACGTCCTTGAGCCAAAAAAAAGATATGTGTAAAGTTTCGTCGAGATCGGACCATAATTGCGACCTGTACTTTGATTACAAGAATACATGCACAGACAGACGGACGGACAGACAGACAGACGGACATAGCTAAATCAACTCAGAAAGTGATTCTAAGTCGATCGGTATAATTAACGATGGGTCTATTTCTTCTCCTTTTGGGTGTTACAAACAAATGCACAAAGTTATAATACCCTGTACCACAGTGTGGTGTAGGGTATAAAAAAAGATTTTAAACCCTTGGCAGACTTTTTCAAATTTGATGTTTACATTAAAAAAATTAACTTTTTACATATTATATATTTTTAGACAAATACATATTATTTGAAAAATAATAAAATGGATTTGGAGTGCATATTTTAATATATTACAAAAAATAAAATTGCAAACTATTTTTATACTCTACACTGTGGTACAGGGTATTATAACTTTGTGCATTTGTTTGTAACACACAAAAGGAGAATAAATAGGCCCATCGTTTATTATACCGATCAACTTAGAACCACTTTCTGAGTTGGTTTAGCTATGTCCGTCTGTGCGTGTATTCTTGTAATATAGCTCCCCGATTTGACATGAAGGCGCTGTAGAAACTGTATTTTATACCCGATCGGTATGTAACTCGGCAAAAGAGAGTTTCTAATTACATAAATTAGCACTGCCAAATTTGGGATAATCGGTTCAGATTTAGATATTGCCCCCATATATATGATACTCCCGATTTGACATGTAAGCGCTGTAGATACTGTATTTTATATGCGATAAGTGCGAAATTTAGCAGAAAGATTTCTTATTAAATAAACGAACACTGCCAAATTTGATGATCTGCAATTGGTCCAGATTTAGATATAGCTACCATATATATGTTTCTACCAATTTGGTATCAAAGCTCTATAGAAGTTGTACTTTTTTCCGATCATTACAAAATTTGACAGAAAGAAGTTTCTTAATTTAGAAACGAATACTGCTTAATTTGGTTTTTGATTGAAGTAGATGAAAATCTGTTTAGATTATGTGCAGTCCCATCTATTTGTTCCTTTCGATTCTTGATCTATGAAAGAATACTTCTCATTTTAAAGTTATAGTTTCAAATATAGTTTATTATGATCAACATCTTCAACTCCTCCTTGGAATAAGTCTTGACGAAGACGTGGAGCTAAGTACTTTGTTACTACTTTTAGTCTTTCCTTACTGTTTAATTTCCGTTATTTTGTCATCATTTGTTGTCAAGCCATCATGCAATCTATCCTTGAGCGAGATTATACGATTAAATTATAAAAGAATTTTGCAAACATTTAAAATTTCAAAAAATAGTGATATGATTTCCTTGAAAAAAACCCACTTATTGTTTAGGAAATGCAAAAGTTTTTTATTTAATGTGAAGTACAATCGATACAATTAAGTTCTAAATAAAACGTTATTCAAATGGCCTCCACGACTTCTTCTGTAGGAACGAATTCGATGAAACCAATTATCGAGCACGTTCAATATTAACTTGTAAAGCTTGAAGAGAGTCTGGTTTATTTCGAAAGACCAATGACTTCAAATAACCCCACAAGAAATAGTCTAATGGTGTTAAATCACAACTTCTTGGAGGCCTTTCAATATTTCAATTTCTTGAAATAATCGAATCTCCAAACTTTTCTCGCAACAATTCAATTGCTTCATTTGCTGTGTTGCACGTACCCACAATCGGTCAATGGAAAAAAGATAGCTCTTTACGAGAGCTAAAATATTGCTCATGGGTTTCAAGGTCGTAGGTCAACTGGAAAGTGTTTTTTTGGGTTTATAAAAAAAATGGACTTAGCGCACGAAAAGTTGCAATTGGAGATGGGTTATTTCGATAATAAAATTGAATAATTTGTAAACGTTGTTCTTGCACGCTGATAAAATATCGCTTCTGTAGTATAATGTCCCAAAAATATTCGGCTTGAAATATATATATATATGTTTAGGGTACACTCTAAACATATAATATTTGGTACACACAAAAATTATATATTTGGGAAGATCTTGTTCTAAACAAATCTTTTTTACATCCCAATTTGATTTTATTAGGGACTATTATTTCCGAAACAAATATTTATTTGTATTTAAGTATTCAGAAAGTATTTGAATTTTGTTAAATTTTTCATTATATTTTTAGAAATTTTTAATGTTCGTAAAAATAATAATTGAAATCGTATAATCTTGGATAAAAATAAATTACTTAGAGAACTGACAACTAATGATGGCTTAAGCTGAGTATAGACGATTGCCAGATCGGCAAACGTTATCAACCCTGTTAAAGTGCTGCAAATATACGGACAATGACAGATTGTTAGGCAAAGGTGAATTGACAGTTCAGACGATTGCAAGAAAACATTACAATTTCATATATATACATATAATATATTTTGTAATTATTTATATGCAGGATTGCCAATAAAAATACATTATAGACAGTGTTGCAAATAAAATGTTATTCTGGCAATGGCGCCGTTGTCACATGCATAAACTTCGCACATATAACAATCTGCAAATTATCTCGCAATGACTTTTCTGCTAACGTTGCAAAACTAAAATTGTATGTTCACACGGTTGTAAATTCACATGGTTGCATTTTTCTTGCAATGTTGTCCAATCTGCAAATCGTGTGTACTTACCTTTAGAATACTCAGAAATTTAAAATGATTTATTTTAAACAGAAGTTAATGCTGCATATAACAGGGAGGCACAATTCGAAACCAAGGAAAAATGAAAACTGATATTCGAAATAGTCAGCAAAAGTTTTGAAAATCTTTTTTAAATAAAATATATTTGGAGGAATTCCTAAACAATAATTTTATTTGTATTTAAACATATTTTATTTGAGAAATTAAGTTTGCAAATGTATTTTGTTGTAATATATTAATATATGCGTTCCAAATATATTTTATTGATTTATAAAATTTATTTGTTCAGAAATATATATTTAAACCAGTAAGGAAAGGCAGAAAGTCGGGCGGGGCCGACTATATAATACCCTACACCTCCATAACAATGCGATAAGGGTCATTGCCATAATAATTTGGAATAATTGGTAAATGGGTAGAAACATATTATCTAATTCTGAAACGATAATCGCTAAATTAAGCAATATTTGTTCCTAAATTAAGAAACATTTTTCTGGAAAATTGTAATGATCGGAAGTAAAATACAACTTCTATAGCGGTTTGATACCAAATCAGGAGGAACGTATATATGGAGCTTTAATTCATGTTAAAAGACCTCCTTCTGTCGAATTTCTTACTGATCGGATATAAAATACAGTCTCTACAGCGCTTACATGTCAAATCGGGGGTAACATATATATGAGGGCTATGTCTAAATCCGAACCGATTTTCTCCGAATTTGGCAGTATTCCTTCATGTAATAAGAAACCTCTTTCTGCCGAATTTCGCACTGATCGGATATAAAATACAGTTTTTACAGCGCTTACATATCAAATCGGGGGTAACGTATATATGGGGGCTATATCTAAATCTGAACCGATTTCTTCCAAATTTAACAGTGTTCATCCATATAATAAGAAACCTCTTTCTGCCGAATTTCATACTGATCGGATATAAAATAAAGTTTTTACAGCGCTTACATGTCAAATCGGGGTAACATATATATGGGGGCTATATCTAAATCTGAACCGATTTTAACCGATTTAAAAAAGATATGTGTAATGTTTCGTCGAGATCGGACCATAATTGCGACCTGTACTTTGATTACAAGAATACATGCACAGACAGACAGACGGACAGACAGACAGACGGACAGACGGACATAGCTAAATCAACTCAGAAAGTGATTCTAAGTCGATCGGTATAATTAACGATGGGTCTATTTCTTCTCCTTTTGGGTGTTACAAACAAATGCACAAAGTTATAATACCCTGTACCACAGTGTGGTGTAGGGTATAACAATTGTAATCCAAATATATATATGTTCTTTCCATTCCAACATATCAAAAAAGGCGATTTTGCCCCGTTTGCGTATATCTTTCCATGATGAAATTGTAAACACTACTGAATACAATGAAAAACAAATGACAGATCATGACATTTACAAATGGTCGAAACGTCACTTCAAAATCATATCATCCCTATTGGAAAACCCGTTATATATATAGATTTGTGTGTGCCAACTATTATATATTTAGAGTGCACCCTAAACATGTATATTTTTCAAGCGGAATATGTTTGGTGCAATATACTACAGGATCGATTATTTTTTCAGCATGATCGTTAAATTTCCATTTCGTTTTACCAAAATTACTTGTACTTGTAAATGTAGATTGTACTGATTGCTACTTTCGATTGGCATAACAAAAAATCTACATTTCGATAAAAATTAATTTTTTTCAGATCCGACCCACAGTGCATCTTTCGGTGGGAGATAAAATCTCCATCAAATGCTATCGCACTCAAATTGGGTGCAATGTTTGAACTTTTTTGACTAACTGTATAACCCCAAAAAGTGGGGCCGAATGCATGCGGCGTAGGAGCAAACGAGCGAGTATTTTTGTCATGTTGAGAATGAGAACAAACAGATAAACCGAGACAAAACAAAGTCCGTGACAAAAACAAAATACGAATGTGGGAGTCGGAGGCGGCGATGGATTATTACAAACAAAGGAATAATACCTATGAACAGAAACAATAAATTCATTTTTTTTTGCACCTGAGACAACCAAACTTACGTTAAATTAATCTGTGAAATATCCTTCGATGGTACAATGAATGATTCGTTAATACGAAAAATGTCGTGTGAACTACGAAATGTTTGAGGCTTTCTGGTATTGGTGTTATAGTTGTTGTTATTCGCTACTTTTTATGTAACTTCAAAATTGCTGCGTTTATAGTCGGGTTTTGTGCTTTGCTTTGATATAAATTTTGATTTTATGCTTGTATGTAATACGTACATATGTATAAAAAAAATAGAAAAACCTATTTGTGCGAGTTTCTTTCAAAGAACGGTATTTTTACGTTAATTCAACTCTGTCGTTTTTTTTTTGGTGTTTTCATTTGATTTCTTATGTTTCACAGTTGCTAAAGAGATTCAACTCTTTTTGCCAATTACCGAGCAAATTTAATACACTAGAATTTCATATATCCATTGTCGTCGTCTGGCACACTTTATTCTGCTGTCGTTGTTGCGTTAGTTTTATTTAATTATTAAATTTCTAATTACACACTACATATGTATATTTGTGCTTCATCACTTCAAGGGAGATTGCATTAGAAAACAAATATATCGCGTGTCTACCGATTTTGTTTTTCGCCTTTTGTTTCAAATGGCCTCTCATCGTTCGACACTGCTTTTCCGCATGAAAATATCATCAACAGCAATAGCAACGACGCCGACAAAATAAGTAAATAAATAAATAATAATAACAATATCACAAATGCAACACCGCCACACACCGACCAGACAGACGCGAGTGAGTGTTTGGACCAAATGTCAGTAAGAAACTGAATTGAATTCAATTAAACTCACAATCAAAGAGCAAAATACAGAGTACGGACAGAGTAGAGTATTTTGTAATTCTCATTTCGGAATTGTGTACTGTTCTTTCTCTCACCGACCGAGAACTTACATTCATAGTTACATATGTACATATTCACACAAGTTCTCCCCCATCCATCCAGACATCGCCATAGGTACAACACCAAAAACAACATCAACTACTATTAAGCTCCTTTTAAAATTAGCGATTGCTTGTTGTAGTTGCCAACTAATCTGTTCACATGAATCAATTTGGCGATTTTTTACCCACATTGTTATCAGAATGTTCCTAAAACTCAGTTAGTCAGACGATTTCAGTTTAAGTGAAATGTGTAAACGGAACTAGTGTAAACTCGTAAATTGACGACAAACAACATCGCGCCTGGAAATGCAACACTCCCCTGTGTTGCCAGACAAATTTGTCCTAAAATCGTCAAAATGAAGGCCCAACAAACTAAAATCATTCTTTGAAATCGTCATTACAAAATTCTACCATTTACATATCATCACTCTAATTTAAAAAACGGCGTGTTTGACGTTTTAGAAATTTTGCAGTAGGAAGAAAAAACTGAAATTTGCCTTAATTTCAAAATTTGGCTTATATGGGCGGGGCCAGGCCCACATGGTACATCGAAAATTCAAGTACCCTATTTTAACCACCCCCCACACATGTACATTCTGTGAAAATTTCAAGAAGATCGGTACAGCCGTTTATACGCCTATATGGTACAAACAAACCAACAAACACAAATTCTTCTTTATATATATACGGGTCTGTTCTGTAACAACGCGATTTGATATCACGGTGATTTTAAAATCACCGTTGATTTATAATCACTGTTGGATTTCGAAATCACCCGGTTTATTATTCATAGCCTCCCAAAAAAGATTGCTCCTATTATGTTCGGTGATTTTGAACTCCAAAAGTGATATTAAGTCGTCGGTGATTATAAAATCACCGTGATATCAAATCGCCGTGATTACAGAACAGATCCGATAGACTAGCTGGACCCGGTCCACTTCGTTGCCCCAAACTTCAGATTTCCGATCCCGTCCATTTATCAAAACATAGGGACAGTAGGAATTTCGTTAATCTATTCGTAGGTACGGACAGTAGGAATCACTTAAAACATTGGCTTGTATGGGCGGACCCATGCCCACTCAATCAAGAACTTATAAATCCTATGTCACCCTCTAGGCTTATCTGAACATTCCCTGAAAATTTCATCAAAACCGATTTTTGGACCAATCACGTAGACTGCCACCAGATACATATGTACAAAATTACAGCACTCTCGCTAACAAATTGTGCAAGATATCTCAACATTAAAATTTGTCTTATGTGGGCGGGGCCACGCCCACCTGATATATCGAAAATTCAAGTACCCCATTTCCACCACGCCCCACACATGTACATTCACATGTGTGTGGCAAACACACACACATTCTTCTTTATATATATACATTTGTCTGTGCCACATACAATATATTTCGAGTGTACCCTAAACATTATATATTTATATATTATATATTATATTATATTATATATTATTATTATATATTATATTTATATATTATATATTATATTATATATTTATATATTATATTATTATTTATATATTTATATATTTTTATATTATATATTTCAACACGGGGCAAAATCGCCTTTTTTGATATGTTTGAATCGAAAGAAAATGTATTTGGAACACACATTTTTAAATATTATATATTTCTAAGCAAATAAATTTTATTTGAAAATCAATAAAATATATTTGGAACGCATATATTAATATATTACAACAAAATATATTTGCAAACTAAATTTCTCAAATAAAGTACATGTTTAAGTACAAATAAAATTATTGTTTAGGAATTTCTCCAAATATATTTTATTTAAAAAAGACTTCAAATCTTTTGCTGACTTTTTCGAATTTCATTTTTAATTTTTTCTTGGTTCCCAATTTTACCTCCCAGTTATGATACCATATGCAGCAATGACTTCTGTTTCAAATCAATCATATAAAATTTCTAAGCCATTCGAAGCCATCATTAGTTGTCAATCCACCGAAAAATTTATTTTGATCCAAAATTATAGGATTTAAATTATTATTTATTATTTTTACGAACAATATCAATTTCTAAAAAAAATTATTTTGAATTACTTAACATATAACACATTTTATGTATTTTCTGAATACTTAAAATCCCATTTTATTTTGTTTCGAAAATAATAATACCCAAATAAAAACAAATTGGGAGTAAACAAAGATTTGTTTAGAACAACATCTTCCCAAATATATTATATGTTTAGAGTGTACCCTTAACATATATATGTTTCAAGCCGAATTTGTTTGGGACAATATACTACAAAAGCGATTTTTTTTCAGCGTGAAGCAGAATATGTTTGGTGCAATTTTTTTCAGCGTGTATAGAAGAATAGTGAGGGAAGAGAAGATCATAAATTTGAATTTAGGGATATAATGGTGCTATTTAGAAAAGAAACGTGGCGTTGTTTGTGGAAGTCGACGACCTAAGATGGTGCTTTGTCGGCTCTATCAGGTCTGTTCTGCACGGAGGAAAATCTCCATTTTTCATATGTTTGAATTGAAAAAAAATATATTTGGAAACGAATTTTTTAAATATTATATATATGTTAACAAACAAATATTATTTGAAAATCATGAAACTTTGTTTGGAACGCATATATTAATATATTAGAACAATATATATTTGCGCACTGACTTTCACAAATAAAATATGTATTTACTCACAAACAAAGTTATTGTTTAAGATGTTTACCAAATATATTTTATTTAAAAATGATTTTTTAAACTTTGCTGAATTTTTCTAATTTGAGTTAGTTTTTCCTAGATTATATTTAAAAATGACATTAGCAGCATTAGCTTTTGTTTTACATCAATAAATTTTAATTTATAAATATTCCAATTCATCACATTTTGTCAATCCATCAATGCAATTTATATTTACGAAAGATTATACGATTTAAGTTTTAATTAAATTTTATAAACATATAAAATGTATAAAAAAATGCTCTTGGAACATCTGAAAAACAGAAATCTTGTCTTTAAGTTAAGGCATTGATACATTGCCAAAATACTAGTTCCAAATAAAAAAATGTTAGAATGGGAACATATTTTTGTTTAGAACAATATCCTCCCAAACATATAATATTTGTGTATGTCAAATATTATACATTTGGAGTGTACCCTAAACATATGTATAATTCAAGCCGAATATGTTTGGGACAATATACTACAGAAGCGATATTTTTTCAGCGTGTGTAATCACGGCGATTTGAAATCACCGACGACTTAACATTACTTTTGGAGTTCGAAATCACCCGAACATATTTCGAACAATCTTTTTTGGTAGGCTATGAATAATAAACCGGGCGATTTCGAACTCCAACAGCGATTGTAAGTCGCCGGTGATTTTAAAATCACCGTGATTTCAAATCACCTTGCTACAGAACAGACCCGTATATCATGTAATTGTCCTCTATTACCTAAATCTAGGAAACTGTCCATTTCCGCACGGGACAAAATCGACTTTTTTGATATGTTTGAATCGAAGGCAAATATATTTGCAACACAAATTTTTAAATATTATGTATTTCTGAGCAAATACATTTTATTTGAAAATCAATAAAATTTATTTGGAACGCATATATTAATATATTACAACAAAATATGTCTCAAGTAAAATATTTGTTTGTATACAAATAAAATTATTGTTATTTTTTCTGAGCAAATACATTTTATTTGAAAATCAATAAAATTTATTTGGAACGCATATCTATATATATAAAAATGGGAAAATGTTTGTATGCATTTTATAGACGCTTAAACTACTGGATCGATTTTAAATTTTTTTCTTTTGTTTGAAAGCTATTTTGTCTGAGATGGTTTTGGAAAAAAAAATTTGCAAATAGTGGACCAACGAAGTGAACCGGGTCCATTTTATATATAAGGCAATTTTTTAAGTGATTCCTACTGTTCGTACCTACTAATAGATTCCTACTGTTCGTACCTACGAATAGATTCCTACTGTTCGTACCTACGAATAGATTAATGAGATTCCTACTGTCGGAAATCTGAAGTGTGGGGGCAACGAAGTGGACCGGGTCCAGCTATCTATATATATAAAAATGGAAAAATGTTTGTATGTAAGTATGTATGTATGTATGTATGTGTTTTATAGACGCTCAAACCACTGGACCGATTTTAAATTTTTTTCTTTTCTTTGAAAGCTATTTTGTCTGAGATGGTTTTGGAAAAAAAAAATTTGCAAATAGTGGACCAACGAAGTGAACCGGGTCCAATTTATATATAAGGCAATTTTTTAAGTGATTCCTACTGTTCGTACCTACTAATAGATTCCTACTGTTCGTACCTACTAATAGATTCCTACTGTTCGTACCTACGAATAGATTAAAGAGATTCCTACTGTCGGAAATCTGAAGTGTGGGGGCAACGAAGTGGACCGGGTCCAGCTATTTATAATAAAAATGGAAAAATGTTTGTATGTATGTATGTATGTGTTTTATAGACGCTCAAACCACTGGACCGATTTTAAAATTTTTTCTTTTGTTTGAAAGCTATTTTGTCTGAGATGGTTTTGGAAAAAAAAAATTTGCAAATAGTGGACCAACGAAGTGAACCGGGTCCATTTTATATATAAGGCAATTTTTTAAGTGATTCCTACTGTTCGTACCTACTAATAGATTCCTACTGTTCGTACCTACGAATAGATTCCTACTGTTCGTACCTACGAATAGATTAAAGAGATTCCTACTGTCGGAAATCTGAAGTGTGGGGGCAACGAAGTGGACCGGGTCCAGCTAGTATTAATATATTACAACAAAATATGTTTGCAAACAAATTCTCTCAAGTAAAATATGTGTTTATATACAAATAAAATTATTGTTTAGAAATTTCCCAAATACATATTGTTTAAAAAAAGCTTTTCAAAACGTTGCAATATCATTGATTTCGAGTTATAACTTACAATTTAAAACGACATACGTATAAATAGCTTTTGTTTAAATCACTAATTATCCCCTCACCTTAGAGAGGAGGGTATATATCATTTGCTACGAACCAAAAGTGTAACACATCGAAGGAGGGAACTAAGACCCTAAGTATGTTCGGCGGATATCCGTTTTGGGACATTCTAAGTCGAATGAGCAATGTCCGTCCGTCCGTCGGTCTGTCTGGCTGGTGCGCACGCTAACTCTCGAAAGGAGTAACCGATTGACTTAAAATTTGGTATATGGTAATATTTTCTTCTGGACCATTTTGTACCAAAAGTTACCAGCTTGTAACTTTAATACCAGTGCATACAAATACTTGAAATTTTGTACAGTGTAATGCTTTTGTAGTACCTAGAGTCCAGAGAAAAATGAGCGCTATTGGCCCGCCCCTTTTGGTACCTCCCACACAAATGGGCCTTTTTGTACCAAAAACTAACATCTTTTAACTTTAATACAAATACTTAAAAGTTTGTACAGTGTAATGCTTTTACAGTACCGAGGGTCCAGAGAAAAATTGACGTTATTGGCCCGCCCCTTTTGGTACCTCCCACACAAATGGGCCTTTTTGTACCAAAAGTTAACAGCTTTTAAATTTAATACCAGTGCATACAAATACTTAAAATTTCGTACAGTGCAATGCTTTTATAGTACCTAGAGTCTATAGAAAAGTGGCCGTAATTGGCAGGCCTTTTTTGGTACCTCCCACACAAATGGGCCATACCAAGAGTTACCAGCTTATAACTTAAATACCAGTGCACTAAAATATTTGAAATTTTGTGCAGTGTAATGCTTTTATAATACCTAGAGTTGGGAGAAAAGTGACCGTTATTGGGACGCCCCTTTTGGTTCCTCTGACACAAATGAACCATTTTGTGCCAAAAATAAACAACTTTTAACTTTAATACCAGTACATACTTTAAAGTTATTAAATGCAATTGGTAATAATTTAAATAAAACAAAAAAATAAATAAATTTACTAATATTTTTTTGAGACTCAAGGTGAGGGGATTCATTAGTCGGTTTAACCGACTTGTTTTTAAATTATATTTATTCCAAGTCGTCATTTGTTATCAACCCATCAAGCAAGGCATCATTTCAATTATAAATGAATTTACGAAAATTTAAAATTTCTGAATAAATTAACGTTGGTTTACTGAAAAGCATAAACTTGTCTTAAAATAAAGGTATTGATATATTTTCTGAATACTTAAATGCAAATAAATATTTGTTTCGTAAATTATAGTCCCAAATAAAAAACATTATGACGGAAACAAAGATTTTTTTAGAATAACATCTTCCAAAGTATATAATATTTGCATGTGCCAAATATAGGGTGATCTAAGTAGAGATACTTTTTTCAATAGCCTTTGTTGACAGATCACGTGTGAGTCGTGTCATGCTGTCATGTTATTTTTTAAGTATTGTTTGGCATTTCATCATGGAAAGACTTAGCGTGAACAACGTCGTCCCACGACCTTGACAACCATGAGCAATATTTTCGTCCTCGTTAAGAGCTATCTTTTTCTATTGACCGATTCCCGATCCGACGTACCGGAATCATCGGCCCATATTTCTTCAAAAATGATGCCGGTGAGAACGTACCGTCAATGGCGACCGTTATCGTGCCATGATAACCGACTATTTGATGCCTGAAATTGAAGCTCGTGATCTCGGCGACATTTGGTTTCAACAAGACGGCGCCAATTCCCCCACATCGCATCAATCAATGGATTTATTGAGAGAACACTTCGGTGAGCAGATAATTTCACGTTTCAAACCCCCCCCCCCCACAAAATGATTTGGAATTAAACATTTTTACTACTAGTTTTAATGTTTAAAAGTCTTCCTTCTTCCAAAAAGTAAATCAAGGACTTAAAATTGAACCGTTGTTTACTTTTTTACAAAAATACATAAAGGTTTATGACTAAAATATGGTAAATTGTAGCATATCCCAGCAAAATCTTGGTAAGTACCTGTCATTATTCCCTGCATTACCAAATAATGACATCTCGTTATTCGCTGCATTACTTTCGACTTATTAATAATGACTTACCAATAACAACAGAAATAAGTGTTTTTTTATATAATGCAATTATGGCTATATGTAGGTTATTGTACAAGATTTATTTATTTTTCAACATGTTTTCAAATAATACATGCAGATTTGAATTAAAATACCATAAATATTTACGTATATCGTATAATGTTAGACCGTTGAAGATTTTTTCACGGGGGGGTTTGGGTTCAGAAATTCGATTTGACGATTTTTGCCCAGAAATGACGATTTTTTATGATATGGAAAAACAAAGAAAAACTTACAAATTCTTCATATATTATAGATTTTTTTAATTCCTGCGGGGTAACATTTTAAATAAAAACAAGTAAAGACGGATTAAGTTCGGCCATGCCGAATCTTATATACCCTCCACCATGGATCACATGTTAATGGTTTCGGATAGAAATAAACTCTTTAACCAAATTTCAGCCCAATTCGTTAAAATTTGAGGTTTTTGTGGCGTTACGAAGTCAAATCTAGAGGGATCTTTGTATGGGGGCTATATCAAAACAGGGACCTATGACAACCGTTGTTTGTGTGAAGGATTCCGGATATATATACCCCAGTTACAAATTTTCAGCCAGATAAGTTAACATTTGTGGACTCTATGTCGTTAGGAAATCAAATCGGGGAGATGCTATATCCAAAAATGGACTGATATTGCCGATTATCAATCCCAATATACCAGCAGATATAAGAAGTATATGTACCAAATTTCAGCAACCTAGCTCGAGTATTACAGATTGTAGCGTGATTACAACAGACGAAAGGACAGCCGGACATGGCTAAATCGTCTTAGAATTTTAAGACGATTAAGAATTCTTAGATCTCAGATCAATATTTAGAGGTGCTACAAACGGAGTGACAAAATGAATATACCCCCCATCCTATGGTGAAAGGTATAATTAGAAATGTTAGAAAATTTTTCAAATATTATGGACGATCATTGAAACAAATAAAGTCGGTGGTAGATTCGATCGCATCCATTGACATAACAGGAAAAGTCTCTGGAAGTGGGTTGTGTTGCAGAATCGGTAGAGCTAATTGCAGTACACATTTTTAAGTATGTGCTATGTCAAAAGTTGGACCTAGGAGGTCATTGTTTCAACGAATGGTTTCAGTTAACACAAATCGTTTGTATGAATGGGGAATTTGTCTGTGGCTAAGTCAAAATATGGATCAATTTGTCATGGATAAAATAAAATACAAATTGCCGAATTTTAGCCATTGAGGTCAATACTCGTATGTACGATTTTGGATCAATTTTAACGCAAATAGCCAAATTTTACAAAGTTCGCCAATAATTCTGCGAAGGTAAAATTAAATACATATTAATTCAGACTAATCAGTTGGCACTTGTGGTTTCAAATGCGTCAAGAAGTAGAATGTAGTGGAAACTTTTGTATGGAGCTATATAAAACCATTGATCTACGGTGGACCATGTTGGTGTGAATGGTTCTATGCCGTCCATGGCTTCTATGAAGTAAATAAATAAAATCGATTGGGATCCTTCTATTAGAAGTATATCTAAATATGAACCATTTTTAATCCAAAGAATCTATGTAATATGTATAAAATAAGTTTAAGAATATGAGATCGGTTCACAAAATTTGATTAAGTTCAATTTGAGGATCCGCAAAATCATTTGAGAGTACCTATGAATACATATCTGCCCCTGAAACATGATCTTCGCCTGAAAAAAAACGCAAAAACTGTATGTAACTGGTAAATTTTTGTGTTGACGATTTTTTTACGATTTCGAAAATTTATTTTGACGATTTTTGTGCCCATATTTTGACGATTTTAAGTCAAATTAAGAAATTAAGACCCTATGTATGTTCGGCGGAAATCCGTTTTAGGACATTTTAAGTCATTTGAGCAATGTCCGTCCGTCCGTCTGTCTAGCTGGAGCGCACGACAACTCTCGATAGGAGTAACGGATTGACCTCAAATTTGGCACTTGATAATATTCTTTTCTATCTCAGGCTAAGTTCGAAGATGGGCCATATTTGTTCACTTCTTCTAGCACCTACCTCACATAGTGTTAAAATTTAGTGAAATATTGATTGTCCAATAACTGATATACTACTTATCCGAATCATATGTAATTATTCACATAGTAATAGTTTATCAGTCGCTATCACCTCGCACGCATAGGGACAATTTAACAGTATATATATTTAATACCAGTGCATAAAGATACTTGAAATTTTGTGCAGTGTATTGCTTTTACAGTACCTAGAGTCCAGTGAAAAGTGGACGTTATTGGCACGCACCTTTTGGTACCCGCCACACTAAGAAGCATTTTGCACTAAAAGATAACTTCTTATAACATTAATACCAATGCACACAAATACTTGAAATTTTCTTCAGTGTAATGCTTTTATAGGACACACAGGCCACTGAAAAATGGGCGTCATTGGCACGCCCGTTTTGGTACATCCAGCACAATGAACTTTTATACCAATGCATATTATACGTAATACTTGTCTTTATTGTTGTTTGGTAAATTTTTTATGAAGTAAAAACACTTTCTTGACATACGGTATATGTTACAAGCAGTCTATATGTGGCGTATAGCGTGTGTGTCCTGTGTCGGTTACGCCGATTTTAGACTTTTATTGGGTCTTTTATTTCATTCTGCGAAATTTATGATGATTGATGCTTTTAGTTGGCGAAATGTATAGGTTTTGATGAAAAATGACAGATAAAGATGTTAAATTATTAGGGTGAGAATTTATAATACACTATGTTAGTTGCAAGTTAGCTGTTAGTTATAAAATTCTTCTTTCAAATGTAATGAGTCCTCGCAACAAAATCGATAATGCACTTAAATATTTTCATATGAGAACTAGGTTCAAATAACAAATTGTGAAATGTGTACTTAGATACATAAAGCCAATACTAATGATAATGCATACAATTGTAGCTGTTTTTATTTAAAGTAAACTAAAAATAACAATTCAGTAAGAAAATAAATATACATATAGCCGGCGACAGAAGAAAATAATGCCAATAATAACAAATAACCGAAACACAAACGCCTCAAAACTCATAGTGTTAAATTCCCCCCTGAAATGTCTCCTAAATATATTCTACTTCATGGGAATCTCGATGTTCTGTGACCGGAAACTCAATTCAAGATGTCAAAAAATTAATCACGCAAAGTTTTGCATTTTCAACATATCGATTGTTTTCGCCATTATGATTGCCTTTTCGAAATATAAATACAACGCACCCTATCATGATAACTTCGGGAAATTCAATGACAAACTCAAGTTTTCCATTGTTGTCTTTACGCATCAGGTGACCCTATTCGAAACCCTTATAACCCGTGACTCTGTGAGTGGATTTTTTCGCTTATATTCCAAAATCCACGGAAAGTGTTCCGCGCCTCAACAATGGATAGCCAAGTTGAAAATCAACTGGAAACTATACACGTATTTGGGATTCTATATTGTCTTCAGTCTTTTGGTGGATATCAACTACGCTATCGAGGCGCGCAAAGAACCAGATTGGTTGCTATTTTTCGTCTCCTACATGCCGAGTGTTTACATTTGTCGCTGTCGAATATTGCAGGTCATAATGTATCTGGAACTAATGCGAGTTGATTTGTTGCAGTTAAATCGAGAACTTAAACGTCTAGCCGAGGCAACAGAGAAATTGCGACAAGTGGAATTTGTTGAGGATATAATTTACAAGGATTTGACACAGTGCATGAAGCGATACGAAGATATTTTTGAGATGTGTGCCTTCTTTAAAAAAGCAATGCCACTGTCACCACTGGCGATATTTATTGCGACATATGTTAAGATATTATCAGATTGCTACTGGGCATATTGGGTGATTTATGCTAAATTCGAGTTACAAGGTAGGTTGGTTTTTCCAAATAAAAAAAAAGAAATGGCTATACTAAAAGGAAAGTATTTAGGATTGACGGTGAATTGGTGTCAAATATGATAAAAAAAAAACTAAAATAAGTCATGATTTTAATTAAATTTAATTTTAATTAAGTTTCGTTGACCATCTAATAGTTCTGTGTATGGTGTAAATACACTGAAAAAAGTGTACTGAATGTCATTGAAATTTTCTTAGCATTTAAGATTTTTTTTGATTTGGCTCAGACTATAGACTAGACAAAGACTATTAAAATAAGTACATCTTGTACGACAATTAATGTCATAAATCATCTTTAAATCAGAACATCAAAAGTGGAAGAATTACGCCTTATAGTTCGATGAAAGACTTCACATCCTTAAATCAATTACGCCTTGTGCTTACATTAAATACATAAAATGACTTCAGATTAAGTACATTCTGTAATTTAACCAAGCACATGATATACTTTCCTCAAGTGTAAAATATTTTTTATTTAATTACACTGTCCAAGAAGAATAAACTTATGGTCCAGCTGGTCTGAGTTTTTTACAGTGGGTCAAAGTTTTCAATATTTGGTCGAAGGGAGTATTATACTAAATGAAAAAAAATGCAATAAGTTAATGTCTGAGATATTTCTTATTGTCAGAGTTATAAAGTGGAATTTTATGAGGATCCTTTTTTTGGAAGATCTTAACCCTCTAGCTCCCCTCTAAATGGCTCAATATGGCCCTTTTTTCGAAAAAATAAAAAAAGTCCTTTCAAAAAGGACATTTAAGGATTAAAATGTTGTAGGACATTTTTTGCCGGAAAATTTCAAAGACACCATAGTTGTAAATACAGCTCTTTACCAACCAACTTGTACAAGAAAATACTACATACTGTAAATTTAAAGTGATATCTACGCAATAATTGGAGCAGAAGAGCGACTCTATAACTCAGAACAAACTTATGGTCTAGCTGGTCTGAGTTTTTTTTATAGTGGATCAAAGTTTCATTACACTAAATGAAAAAAATGTTGTAACTTAATGTCTGAAAGATTTCGTATTGTCAAAATTATATAGTAAAATTTTATGAGGATCATTTTTGTGGAAGGTCTTAACTCTCTAGCTACCTTCTTAATAGGTCAATCTGGGCCTTTTTCAAAAAAATCAAAAAGTCCTTTCAAAGAGGACATATAAGGATTAAAATATTCTACGAAAAATGTTGCCGGAAAATTTCTGTGGGTGTCGCCAACGACACAATAGTTGTAAATATAGCTCTTTACGCTTAATTAGCAAAATTACACGCCAACTTATACAAATAAATAACACTGTCCAAGACCTAAAAATTATTTTTTTGTATAGATTGTGGCATACTGTTATATAAAATCAGAACCAAAAATTTTTTATGGATAATTTTTTTTTTTAAAAAATTATTAAAAATAATATTGTCGTCGAAGGTACCCTTAGTATTTCCACTATAATGGAGTATATGCCCGATAACGGGCATATAAATTGAAGCTATTAATGTGGACTACCAATGTTGGAAATATCTCTTTCACTGTGGTTTAGTAACAGTCATTAAACAAATTGGAAAAAGTAGATTTTTTTAAAAAAAAATCTTTGGACGAAAAAAAAAAACATAAAAAATAGAAAAACAAATCAAAAAAAAAAATATTTTATTTTATTTTTTAAAAGTTTGCATCCTAGCGAAGAATATAATGCCTATTTGAAAAAATCTATGGATAAATGTAGAAATTATAGCCCTTTTGGTAGAGGTTAGAGAATTTCAAAAAATCTTTTTTTTTTAAATTTCTGTTTATATTATGTACATTTGAGTTTATTTACATGTACAAGTTTCATTAGAAGTAATTGTGAGTTCTTTGTTGACGTTTGTAGATTTCGGAATCGGTTTCTCTAATGACCCTGCTGGGAAATGAATCGGTTTAAAAGTAACTTAAAACAAGTATTTTAATAAACACAACTAGTCATTTAACGATTATTTTCCATAAGTCCAACTGACTATTTTAACATGGGCATGCGCTAGGCAGTGGTCAATTACCCATCCCCGCATGACTTTTCAACTAGTTAAAAACTAATTATTTTTGACTGATTTATATTGTGATTAAAAAATACCATTATTTATCTGACGGAATGAAGTTAGTTTGTATTTAGAATTATTCAAATGATTATAAATGGGTATATTTTAAAGTAACTAACTTGATTTGACTAAACTTGTAGTTAGACCAGAAAAATACCATATTTTATTAATGAAATGAAGTTAGATTACATCTAATTTCATTAAAATTTTACAAATTTTATTCAGATCGTTTTATTATATAAATAATGAATTCCAATACTATTTCATATGGAACAAAAAAAAAATGAAGAAATGAAGGGTAGTAATAAAGTAAAAACATAAACATTAAAATTTTTTATATTTTTTCACTGATTTTTTTTGATGGCACACATTGTGAAAGTGTCTTTTTTAATAATATGCAAGGCTTTTCGGAATTATTTATCTGGATCTGTTGACAGCGATCGCAAGGCGTCCATTATACATTCGAAAACGTTTCCGAAGTCCTTAAGCCGCTTCTTTCCATGAGTGCCATCGATATTAAAGTCAATTATAAGGTCTGTTGACAAGACTTCACCTAGTGTCTTTTGTAGTTTTCCTTTTAAAAACGTTTTTTTACCTATAGAAAAGAAGGAATAAAATTAAAAAAATTTACTTTTTTAAAAGGAAAGAGCACAATAGCAGATTTTAAAACTTACGAATGTTAAACGATTGTCGTCGTTTATCAAATCATTTAGGGCACACAAATCTTCGGCAGTCTTGATTGGAAAAGAATTCCTGATGTTGTGGTTGGTTTTATCTTGTTTGTCCAAATTTTGTGTTATAACTTTTTGTGTGGCTAATGCTGCCATAATTGCTTCGTTGTGTAGTCGCATTGTAGTCTTTAATTCATTTATGCTGTCTAAAAAGGTAAAAAGTTTCAAAATATCTGTTGAATTTTATTTCATTTGTTTCTATCTTACTTTTAATTAAGTGA
The DNA here is from genome assembly GCA_963930755.1 of Eudasyphora cyanicolor. Classification (NCBI taxonomy): domain Eukaryota; kingdom Metazoa; phylum Arthropoda; class Insecta; order Diptera; family Muscidae; genus Eudasyphora; species Eudasyphora cyanicolor. Next base: position 73,916,092 of record OZ005737.1, on the reverse strand, counting down.
ATTTCGATTCCACCGACTTCAAGATGTTACTACAGGAAGGGCAATTCGACACATCAATATTTTCCTGTGAGTTATGTTAGTACACATCTAAAAATAATAAAAAAAAAATAATAAATCCAAATTTAGAATTATGGGTTTTCAAAAATTGAAAAATTAATTACTTAGAGAACTCAGGTTGAGCCGTTTTAGTGGTTTAGTCGGGGAGTCCATTTGAAATTTGTAATGTATATTTGATGTATCCGCTCTAATGTAGAAAATGTTATATTATTAAGGTTGTTCACGAAGATTGGTTATCGTGTGATATGGTTACAAATTTACAGCTGCCTAATTCCGAACAACAAATCTCACTATCAAAATATTTATAACCAAATGTGCGGGGATAGTCAATTGTTGTGATTATGATGATTTTATTAATGTTTATTTTATATGCACCCATGCAATAGAGGGAGCAACACAAATTTCTCTCCCTTTGGCAAACCTACAAGCCTGCACTCGATAAATATCAGACATCGAGTGCAGGCTTGTAGTATCTTCATCTATACAGCTGAAATCAACAAAAAAAGTTCCTAACATTTTAAATGAAATAAGTGGCTCGTTAAAGAAACTTTCTACATACTTGAACCTTTTACCCTTAACAGAAACTGTTCCTGTGTTAATAAAGCCTGTTATCAAAATAGGAATAAAGGGTCGAATAGCGCATAAATTATTAGGAGGCTTAATTGAAAAAAAATAATATTTAGTAGTAAGACTAACAATAATATTGTTTTTTATAACGAATTTTGTGTCCATTTCATCTTTAATCATATTTTCAAGCTGGATCTGGTTATATATTTGTTCCAACATTTTTAAGGTTTCTTTACGTACTTTTTAAGGATTTGGAGACAATTTTCAAATGGATAGGCAGAAAAGTTTGAAAGAGGTCCAAATTTCTGTACGCATTCACATAGGTGTAAAAGTCCATGTACGTTGTAGGATACACTGTTCTGTCCGAAAATTGCCGCAAAATTTTCAACGAAAAGTTTCAAGTATTACTTGAGCGTTCTGTGTGTTTCGTTGGCAAGTTATAGGACACGAAAGAAATCTGGATGCGCAGTGGAGCAACAGAAATTCATAATATACATCGTCGTGTACTCGATCTTTAAATACTACTCTTCCCGTATACAATAAAAACTGCCTAAATTCCGTTGCCTTCCAATGAAAAATTTGGTCTAATGTTCTGGGACGACGAGTGAATTCCTTAGGAATAAATTTAGCCAGATTATTCAAATTTATAGAAATTTCAGTTTTGTTTTCTTTACTGATAGCAAATTTGCTCTTATTAGTGATAATTCGAATAAGAAATTTTCTCATTACGCCTAAATCGAGCAAGTGCATTGGATCAAGTGGAACCTGTGAAATCATATTTAAATTAATTTTTTCAAAAGGAGATATATTTTATTTAAATTCATTTTGGTGGTGATTTTCATATTTTCTAACTTTAAAGTCATTGTCAGAAATAAGATCCCCTGACTGCGACGAATATGATAAAACACCATCCACCTTTTTAGCAGTTTGATTGCATTTACTGCAGCCGAAACGTGAGGTATGTCCCACAGTTCCACAGGCAAATGCTCTTGTTGGTGTATCGCAAATAATTGCTCTTATTCGGAACTGTAAAGTTTTTTCCCTGAACTTAATCCCATTTGTAGCCAAATTTTCTACTTCTATGAATTCTAGCAGAAATTCGTTTATATTATTAGGCTTACTTTCCCCCACATAAATACCCACAGGAAAAACAGATATCTGACTAATATATAATTTTTAGTAGAATTGGCCACAATTGCGTTCTCGAACTTTTGAACAACGGTAGTCCGTCAATATTGACATCTACCACAATTTCGTCAAATTTTTCTACCAAGCTTGAAACTATTTGGAATTATTTACTGATACCAAAATGAGCGTATCTTCCGGGAAAAATGTCTTTGACAATTAAGATATCTTTTTTCATATAAAACTTTTTTGCGCTCAAAGGAACATCTAGGTTTTCTTCTTTTAAAATTGACAATAGTTCCTCAAAGCACTTTCGCGACGGCATGTTTCTGTGATACGAATCACCTAACTTATCATATAAAGTCTTATTGTTGAAAGCGCCTCCTTGATAACCAGAAACTTCATCCTACACATTTTCTTGAAATCTATTATCTGTGATGTCAGAAACAAGAACAGTTGGTGCTCTTTCTTTCCACAATGCAGTTGAATTGTTTGAGTTATCAGAAACAACAGTTGATTCACTTTCTTTTAAAGGACTGCCTGTATTTAATAACTGCAAATAGGCCTCCCTTTGAGATTTACACAATTTTCTTAAATGAGCCTTGCTCGGTAGCATTTTTATACGAATGTCACATTTTTTAAATTACCACTTTTAATATTCACTTTACTTGTATACTTTCACTGATAACCACACGTCTTTATCCGTTGAACTTTGATATCGAATGACTCTTTTCGTTCTTTATGTCGCTCAACCAATTTTTTGTTATTTATGGAATGCAATTCTAGCTGTTTCTTGTTTTGGTGGAATGAAGGATGACGAAATTACATGTGTTTTGTTTTTGCACTTTGATTGTAGATAATTTTTCAACCAATTTATAGTTGTAGAATAATTTCTTTATAACTGACATTTTTTTAAACCAGTTGATCAAATTCCCACAGGTGAGGAACCAAATATAATCTCCCATCATTCTTTCGTCCCAGTGCCCTTGGTAACGACGCTCGACGGACTTCATTTCTTTGTGAAACGTTTCGCCATGTTCGTCGCCAAGATTCTCGGGGAAAAAGTTTAAATGAGAATGCAAGAAATTAATTTTTAGGGACATATTTACACCTGTTGGGATACATAAAGCGAAAAATAAGTTAGAAGAATACATACATATGTGTTATATACATAAATATAGAAAAGTATATTTCTTACTAATTTTTTCATAATTGTTTAACAAATCATTAATCATTGTTTCATACTGCGGGCTTTTATTGGATCCAAAGAAATTTGAAAGCACAAGCTTAAACGACCTTAATGCTGTAATTTCATCCGACGTTAAATATGATTCGAATTTTACATCTTTCATCAGTTTCCTTATTTTAAGCCCATCAAAAACGCCTTCTTCGATTTTTTGAAAAGAAAGACTAATAAAACTTTTTAAACATGAGAGTGAATTGCCATCTTTCCTTAAGGCTTTTAAAAAAATTTTAAAGAGCCCCAGCTTAATATGCAGTGGTGGAAAAATAATGTTTTCCTTTTGGACGAGAGGTGTGTATTTTATGTTGTTTTCACCCAATGTAATGTGTTTTCTTATTTGCCATTTCTTTCTTCTGTAATGATCTTCGCGAGCACGGCTATCCCAGAGGCATAAAAAACAGCAATATTTTGTATATGCGCCTTGCAATCCACATAACATCCCAACTACTTTTAAATCGCAACAAATTTTCCAGTCATGTTCATATTTTATGTATTTTATGAATTTAGCCATTGTTTTGTATGATTAATATCAGTCCGTATCGTGAATGAATGGTTGTCTCCAAATCATTGTAACACATTGATTGTAAAGTTCTTACCGCATGCTTCCACTACTCCATCGAATAAGATTTACATGGCACGAATTACACAAAATACTAGGTGTCCACGGTACGTTTATATTTTTAACTCCTATACCAAAATATTAGACACATATTTCTTCTATTATTTTACTTAACGCACGTCGATTTTTGGAATCATTTACACATTGAAAAGTTATTTGCCTTTTACTCATACTTCGAAATATAACTTTGTAATATTTTTCAGAAAATCGACTTATATCTTTAAACCGCTGAATTACACTAATTTATTAATAAGAAATTGTATTCATAAATTCCGGGTTTAAGGTTCATAAGTTGCCCGACCTGTAGCTGACATATAGTTTTCTTCGAACGTAGAAACCCAATATTTTCAAGACTGCCGCGTACTACATTGTATTGCGTATATATGGTTTTACTACCTGTATATACGACTGGGATGTCCATGCCCCTAAAAGGCGTAACCTCATAAATAAACCAGTAAGGAAAGGCAGAAAGTCGGGCGGGGCCGACTATATAATACCCTACACCTCCCTAACAATGCGATAAGGGTTATTGCGATAATAATTTGGAATAATTGGTAAATGGGTAAGAACATATATATGCGGATATATATCTAATTCTGAACCGATAATCGCTAAATTAAGCAATATTCGTTCCTAAATTGAGAAACATCTTTCTGGAGAATTTTGTAATGGTCGGAAGTAAAGTACAACTTCTATAGAGCTTTGTAACCAAATCAGGAGGAACATATATATGGAGCTTATATATAAATCTGAATCGATTTTCCCTGAATACTCATTCATGTAAAATAGAAACCTCTTTCTGTCGAATTTCGTACTGATCGGATATAAAATACAGTCTCTACAGGGCTTGAATGTCAAATCGGTGCTAACATATATATGGGGGCTATATCTAAATCTGAACCGATTTTCTCCAAATTTGGCAGTATTCCTTCGCGTAATAAGAAACCTCTTTCTGCCGAATTTCGCTGTGATCGGATATAAAATACAGTCTACAGCTATTGAATTTTAATTTGGGGGAAACATATATATGGGGGCGAATTCGTTGCTGATCATTCGCAGTGAACGGACGTGTTTATCACATAGCGGATAGTTACCAGTACCTATTACGCAATAGCAAAAATCTGTACAAAGTCTGTAAGGCCTACATCGTAGTACCTATTACGGTCTAATACAGACAAAATTAAAATAAATTCTCTTGACGGGGATGCCTTCGTGTTCCGATGGAGCGCGGTTCCCCAATCGTCCGACTGTCCGTCCGTTGGTCTTGGCCAAAGCCGACCACACCAAAAATGGTGAAAATCTCCCCCAAGTACTCACAACAGGTGGTGCGGTGAGGGGAAAACGTCATGTCCGACCGTCAAAACGGAAGCACAATGAGCATCGTGTAGCGCTCAGAGTTTTGACGAAGTTGGAGGCTGTTGAGGTTTCGGCTCTTACCGAAAAACAAAAAGAGTCACTTACCTGGGCTAAAGGCGTCATAGATGCTTCTAAGGCCAATGAGTCGGCTGAAAGAGCCACAAATTCAGCTGTGTTAACGGCTAATAAAGTAAAACGAATCAGATCACCTGATGAACCCCTGCCTTCGAAAAAGGCAAGAGGCCCTAATGTCACCATCAACAGGACACTCACCAAGCCCTTCAATGAAGTGGCGAAGGAGAGTCAAGTGATGGCTGTTATAGACAGAAGTAGTGAGGATGGATCCATCCTCAAGGACAAATGGAGTCATGTACAATCAGCCATTATGGCTCATTACCTCGATGTCCGTAGAGAAATGCCGGGCAAACCACCAATCTGCAACGATGCAGGATGGCATCAGGGGAGAGTAAAGCTCTTATATTTCGGTGATGCCAGATCAGTAGACCTTTATAAGGCTGCTCTGAGTCGAGCGGGTGAGGTGTGGCCGGGTGCCCAGTTGGATGTTGTCGAAAAAAACAACATCCCTAGTCACCCTAGAGCCATCACCTGGGTTACAGAAGAGCCCTCCAACCCGGCTGACATCTTAGAAATAATAAAAGATTCCAATCCTGGTCTGCCGGCCCATAATTGGAGAATCAGCAAGGTGGGTGAGGCGGATGGTAAAAAGCGGCAGGTCAATCTTATCCTAAACGCTGAATCCACCTCCCATATACAAAGTGCGAGTGCAACCCTTCAATATGGCTTCGAGACTATAATCTTGAAGATATACAAGCAGGATATAGCTCCCACTGCAGAAGGTGAGTCGTCCACCGTGGCACTTTCTGTAAGTGCGGAGGTAGCCACGCCTATTATTTCTGGTGACTCCAACTCTAACAGAAGATCTGTAACGTCCTACTCTGAGGACGAAAGCTCTACTTCTGACACAGAGGGGCTGAGGGGAGTCTCCGGACTCTTTGACGCATCTGGCGGGGACATGCTTCTCGACGATACGGACGAAGAGTTCGATAACACCCTTGTTGGGGTGGATGTTAATCTGTCAATTACCAATGATGGTAAGAATTCTACAGATTAACCTCCATCACGCTAAAGCAGCCTCAGCGGCTCTATTGCTGCGCCTGTCCACAGGCGCAGTAGACATCGTCCTGATACAGGAGCCCTACGTAGTGGGAGGAAGGGTGTGCGGTATTAGGACACCCAACTTTAAACTGCTTGTGGCCAACTGTGAAGGCACTCCAAGAACCTGCATTTTGGCCAGGAAAGATCTAAGTATCTTTCTCCTGACTAATTTAAGTGGTAAAGACCAAACAGCTGCTAGCCTGGAGATCGGTAATCGCATATATTGGGTGGTCTCCAGCTACTTACCTTATGAATCTGCAGTACCGACTGCTCTATTCAGGGAAGTAGTAGAAGAAGCAACGTCTGACGAGCTCGAGCTGATTATTGGCGCAGACACGAACGCTCATCATACTATCTGGGGTAGTACGGATATAAACAATAGGGGTGATTCGCTTCTTGACTTTATTCTAACTACCAATCTTAGTATTTGTAACATAGGTAATAAACCGACCTTCACAATTAAAGACAGACAAGAGGTACTCGACGTAACGTTTGCTACTGACCGGCTGTCAGACAAAATTATTGGGTGGAATGTACTGGACGACCACTCATTCTCAGATCATCATTATATTGAGTTCAAACTCGCGGAAAAAGCGCCTAAACCCGCCGTCCACAGAAATGTAAGGAAGACAAAGTGGCATCTGTATGAGAAGAATTTCAAGAAAGTCCTCAACTCTAAACTTCCGTACGAACCGAATGACAAAGCCGGTTTGGATAATCTGGTCGATCATATCACCATATCATTCAATAGATCCCTTGAAGAAGCCTGTCCAAAAACAAGGTACAAGGGTAAAACTAAACCCCAATGGTGGACTTCTGAGCTAACGGCTATGAAAAAGACCTGCAACAAGCTATTCAATAAGGCTAAATCTACTGGGGTCGCTAATGATTGGGATGCCTATAAAGAGCAAGTCAAGATCTATAAGAAGGAGCTTAGAAAGGCGCAAAGGCGCTCTTGGTATACCTTCTGTGGTGAAGTGGAAAAGGTCTCCGACGCCGCTAGGCTGAGGAAGATATTATCTGCTTCACCCTGTACAGTGGGATATTTACAGGATGAGGCAAATAACTGGACCAAAAACAGCGAGCAGTCGCTCAATGTACTGCTCGACACACATTTCCCGGGGAACTCTATAACAGAACCCGAGGATCAGCAGGACCAACAAGAGTGCGAGCGTCGCTAGCTTCTTGACTGAGAGATCCAGAATAAGCTGGGCTATTAACAGCTTTGAGCCCTTCAAGTCACCTGGACCAGATGGCATCACTCCAGCAGAAATGCAGAAAATGTTAAAGTACATTATCCCCTGGCTGGAGAAAATTTATGTAGGCTGTATCAGGCTTTCATACGTCCCGAATCGATGGAGGGATACCAAAGTGGTATTCATACCTAAAGCGGGAAAGATATCACACACTAGGCCAAAAGACTTCAGACCAATTAGCCTATCCTCGTTCTTATTGAAAGGTCTGGAAAGACTTTTAGATCATTTCATTAGGGAAAACCTGGATACAAAACTCCTGTCGGGGAACCAACATGCTTACAACAAGGGCAAGTCTACTGAATCAGCCCTGCACGAACTTGTGAGCACTATCGAATCGTCCCTGCATTTCAAGGAATTCACCATGGTGGCATTTCTTGACATAGAAGGGGCTTTTAACAACATTCATTCCGATGCGGTAATTGCGGCACTCTCACATCTAAAAGTTAACACTAGTTTGATTAGACTAATTCAAAGTCTGCTCACCAGAAGACGCATAACAGCATGTCTAGGGTCCACAACTCTAACAAGGTATGTAAACAGAGGGACCCCGCAAGGAGGAGTATTGTCTCCACTAATTTGGAACCTAGCGGTGAATGAAATCCTGCTAGATCTAGAACGTTGTGGCTGCAAGGTCGTGGCATATGCGGACGACGTGGCAATCGCAGTGAGTGGCAAATTCGTTATGGTGGACGGCAACTGACAAACTAACCATTACCAACCTACTAACAAAGGTTCAGAGGACTGCCTGCCTGAGCATAAGCGGAGCCTTAAGGACTACAGCGACCGAGTCTCTACAAGCCCTACTCCATATACTGCCGATTAATATTGTGGCGAGAGAAGTTGCAACCAAAGCGGCAATAAGATTAAACTGCCTATCAATGTGGAGGTACAAGAACTATGGTCACATGAGGATATCAAAGTGTAGTGCTATGGTAACCGACCGAGTGGACTATATACCAACAGTGTACACCTTCGAGAGAAATTACATCACTATGATTCCCGCCAGAGATGAATGGGTCGGCAGAATACCAGGTAATATAAACCATCTCCACTTTTACACGGATGGTTCGAAGCTTGATGAAAAGGTTGGCTTCGGAGTACACAATGAAGAACTTAGTCTGGATATAGCTCTCAGACAACCAGATACCTGCAGTGTCTATCAAGCCGAAATAATGGCAATATGGGAAGTCGCCAAGTGGCTGAGTCGCAACATAATAACCAACACTGGCGTTGTCATTTACTCGGACAGCCAGGCTGCCATCAATTCTCTGGAGGCAACATCCCTAAATTCACAAACAGCCCTCGACTGCCGCAGATCTCTTAACGAGATGGCTGAGCAGTTTAATATACACCTCATATGGGTGCCTGGGCATAGGGATATCCCGGGGAACTGCAAAGCCGATGAACTTGCTAGGAAAGGGACGACATTACAAATTCTCGAAGAATTTGCATATATTGGTGCGCCACTATCCACGTGCAAGCTTTGGCTTAGGCAAGAAGCAATCAGGCAGTCCAACGATAGATGGACAGAAATCGGCACCTGCAGGGTAGCTAGACAAATCTGGCCAAGGTATGACCTGAGAAGGTCAAAATATCTCCTCGCACTAGAGAGGAAACGATTGTCTACGTTAGTACAGGTTCTGACGGGACACTGCTTGATCGGCGAACACGCCAAAAGATTGGGTATTGACTCCAATGACTTCTGCCGAAGCTGTGGAGATGAGGAAGAAGTGGAGAGCATTGAGCACTTGCTTTGCGACTGTCCCGCTTTGAGTAAACGACGACTGGATATACTGGGGTCGGCCTTTTTAGGCAGCCTTTCCAGTACTGATATTCGTACTATCGATAAATTTATATATCAAACAGGTTGGTTTCGATGAGGGGCATTTCAGCCCGTGGTAACACTAGGGACCTAAACTGGTCTATGTGAGCTTGTAAAAAAAATACGGCTGCCACCCTAACCTAAACCTATATATGGGGGCTATATCTAAATCTGAACCGATTTTCTCCGAATTTGGCAGTATTCCTTCATGTAATAAGAAACCTCTTTCTGCCGAATTTCGTACTGATTGGATATAAAATACAGTTTCTACAGCGCTTACATGTCAAATCGGGTGCAACATATATATGGGGGCTATATATAAATCTGAACCGATTTCCCCCAAATTTGCCAAATCGGAGGTACATATATATGGGAGCTATATGTAAATCTGAACCGATTTTAACCAAATTCAATAGGGATCGTCCTTGGGCCTAAAAAAATATATGTGCAAAGTTTCGTTGAGATCGGACCATAATTGCGACCTGTACTTTGATTACAAGAATACGTCTACAGACAGACAGACAGACGGACATACATAGCTAAATCGACTCGGAAAGTGATTACAAGTCGATTGGTATAATAAACAATGGGTCTATCTCTTCTCCTTTTGGGTGTTACAAACAAATGCACAAAGTCATAATACCCTGTACCACAGTGTGGTGTAGGGTATAAAAACCACAAATATTGTTGAATGACCCTCTACCTGAGCGGATCTCATCCAATATAGATCTCACATTGCATATTATGTTTTATGGAGGGTTATGAACGGCCATACAACCTCGTCTTCTCTATAATTTTATAATGTCTGTCATCAATCCTCATAAAATAAAATGCGAGTGCAATGTCTCTTATTTTAAAAATGTGATAAAATAATTTTTTCAACCTTTTTTTCTATTTTTTATGTTTTTTTTTGTACCAGGAAAAAGTGTTTTAAAAAAAAATCAATTTTTTCATATTTTTAACGACTAAAACAAAGATTCTATGTGAAAGTTATATATGCAGCATATGTAGCCCTCACAATTCGCAAACCAAGGCTCAAACATACTTATACTTGGAAATTATGGTCCAGATACTAAATGTACATTCCATGAAAGTTGGAATTAAAAAAAAAATAATATTTTTTCGTGTTTTTGACACCAAAATACACCAGAAACTGTTATCCACATCCCTTGGACAAAATTTTTGTTGCATAGTGTTATACAATTGGACATCGTTTTTTTGTTTTTTATGTTTGCTAATAGAAATGCTAATTAAACATTGGAATATGTCACACCTTTAAAAATAAATGAAAAATATTGATCCTGTATAAAATATCCGTCATTTCTGTTCAAATGTGAAATAGATGAAGGGTTTTCCAACAAGAAGTGTTAAATGATCGGATGTTTATTTCATAATAAAGAGGAAGGTATGCCATTATTAATGAAAAACAGCACAATGGATGAAGGGTTTTCCAACAAGAAGTGTTAAATGATCGGATGTTTATTTTATAATAAAGAGGAAGGTATGTCATTAATAATGAAAAACAACATCAGCAAAATGGCCACCACGTCCACGCTTACAGGACCATATCTTTTTCATGAAATTTTCATAACCAAACACAAAGTGGCTGCCCTATGTCCTCGATAGCCTCACGAATTCTATCTTTGAGGTCTTGAATCGACGCTGGGCTGTTGGCGTAGACCTTATCTTTCACGTGGACCGAAGGGAAGAAAACGCAAGGTGTTAAATCACAAGATCTCCGTGGCCAATTGTAATAAACCTTCGAGAGATAACGGTCCGGAAACTTTTCCCGTAACCGAGCAATGGTTTCGTTGCTTGTGTGGCACGTAGCGCCGTCTTGTTGAAAGTAAACGTTGTTCAGATCAATAACATCCAACTCCGACCATAAAAAATCATTAATCATCTTCGATAGCACAAACCATTCATCGTAACTGTTGATCCAACCGCATTTTCGAAAAAGTAAGGTCCAATGACCCCGCCGGACCATAAACCGCACCAAACAGTCACACGTCGAGAATGGAGAGGCTTCTCAACAATAACTCTTGGGGTTTCCGAGCACCAGATGCGACAATTTTGCTTGTTGACGTAGCCAACGAGGTGGAAACAGGCCTCATCAGTCAAGATTTTGTATCGTTCGTATAGTTTTTTTGTTCGATAGTTTTGTATCATTCGATGATCGTGTATCTTTCATTTTTTAGTAATGGCGTAGTTTCTACTTGTCAAATGTCAAAGAATAAAAGCTTCAAAAGTGACAGCTACCGAAATACCGGGTGATTCAAAATAACACCTCTTGTTGCAAAACCCTGTACGAGTATATGTAATTCAAATTTAATTTTAGTTTGTAAGTCAAAAAAAATTTTATGTTGAGAAATTTTATGATGAAAGTGCACTCACGTTTAACATATTTACTAAAAAAACGAAATCCTTTTTAATTTCAGAAATATTTGAATGTTCCCTTCTTTTGCCATCAGTTTTGAACATCCTTCTTGTGCTCACAGCTTCAAAACATTGCATGAGTGCGGTAAGACTTTGGTATTTTTACATGTTTCATTGTTGCAGTATGTGCTATGTATGAGGACCCAAATTAGGCGTATTGATGAGCTGATGAATTTTTGGAAAAAATGTTTTCTTTTGCAGTCATTTTAATAGCAACAAGACTTTCAGCCCAAATTGAGTAACTGCGTAACTTTTGACATCTCTTAGGATTTGAAACTCCCAAAAATAGTTTTTTTTGGCACATGCTAATGTGGGTGTCAAAATAAAGTGAACACCAAATATTTTCATGAACATAGGTTTTTTACAATTACATATGGGCAAATATCAAAATTTTTTAATTTTGAAGTATAATTTTTTTCAAGATTTTTTTTGGCGAGCACATCAACTGCTTTTACAACAGACGAAGATACAAATATAAACATGCAAAAACCGTTGTTGTGAATAAATTTCTTCAAAGGCCGCGAAAGTTATGGCGGTTCCAAATTGAAATTTAAAAAAAAATTTATAAAATGCAATTTTCAGCGGAATTCGGAAAACTAAAATTACGATCAAAGAACATTAGCATTTCTATCAGCCTATGACGAAATATTCGCTGTAGCTTCGGATAAATATAGCGAATCCAAAAAATCCAAAAATCGACTAGGTAAAATTTTCATACGAACATTATTTTTGTGGAAATATAATTTTTGCAATGTGCATAATTTGCACAATCATCAAAATAAAATGACGGCCCTCCGATTTCGGAATAGAGCGTTAAAAATCCTTTTATTTCATATACACCTCCGCCATATCTGTATCCCGCACTGGGTGTGCCTTGACGATCATTACTGAGACAAAAGTGTCACGTTCTTCGCGTACAAGACTTCAATCTTCAAATAAGTATCCATGATTGTTAAGTGCACCACAGCAGTACGCCCGAAGAACATAGAAATGAATTTCAGACGTGTATACTATTAAAAACGCCAAGGACAAAATTTGCAATTTTTGCAAAAATTAAAGAAAGTGAATAAAATTTCAGCGATTCATTATTTTGTTACGGCCCCCTGATTTTTGGATTCACCAGGTCAAAAGCCATCTGGGATAATTAGTTCAGCTCAACCTATACATCAACTGTCGATGTGCTCCGCGAAATACACTATCAAAAAAAATTCACGCAAGTTTAACAAAGGTTTGGGAAACTATAGCGTTGGTTCCATTAAGAGCACATCAACGACACCTATATATATTTATAGGTATTTCAAGCCGCTATAACCGCTTTTTTAGTGTTATTTCATTACATCGCGGGCCGCACTGACCGCGGTCAAAAAACACTTGAAATCGCATTTCAAAAAGTTATGAGCTATAATTTTTTGCGGAAAGATCTCACATGAACAGTGCTCACGAAAAATTCTTCCTCCATGTGTCCCTCGTGTTTTTTGTAACTGACCAGTAACTTCAGAATAAATAGTTTGGCCACAACTTATAAAAGAATGGATACAGATATGAACATTTCTAGGACTTTTTTCACAATTTTGAAATGTATGTGCTTATAACTTCTAAAGATTTTTAGATAATAACAAACTTTTTTGGGAAAAAACTTTTATGTTTGTGGTTTATCTAATTAAATCAACTTATGCATCGAAATCTGTACACAAAGCGAGAAAAGGGTAAAACAACATACATTACCCCTGTGTTAAAAAATTTTGATATTTGCCCATATGTATGTACATAGATAATGCTATATAAAAAGTAATATGCCAAAATTAAGTAATATTTAAACTGTAACAGATTTCATAAATACTAATGACGATAACCAAAGCAAATTCGCATTTTATTAAAGTATCTCCTTTATGCGAGAAATCATTGAGTTCTAAAAGTGGTGGCAACTATTTTAAAACTTTGTATGTTAGTCCTGATTCACACTCGGAAATTTTTTCCAATTAGGTGTCCAAGTTTGTTGGAGAGCGAGGCAGGCAGAAAGATCTCTCTGCTACAAACTTTGACACTTGCTTGGAAAAAATGGCCGAGTGTGAAACAGGACAAAATTTCGGGGAAGTACAAATTTAAGGACCAGTTAGGCATACGTAACCGTAACTTATCTTTTTGCTAACCGTAACGTTGCCTGTTTGAGCAATTAGAAAAAATTAAAAAAAGTGTCGCATAAGGTGGGATGTCCGTCCTATAAACGGAGACTGGAAGAATGCCGGATAGGAAAGTTTTTCTTAAAATCAAGCACTCAGACGAGGAAAATGTTCAATCAAACTAGAATGCCTGACTGTGTTTTCAATTTGTTAAAAAGTGTTATAGAAAATGTTCTAACTAAACCTAAGCAAGGGATTGTACCGAAAATGTTCTAACTAAACCTAAGCAAGGGATTGTACCGGCAGAGATACTAGGAACAACTTTACAGTATGTCCAATATTGTATTATGCCATGATTCCAAGATGGCAAATATAAACATTGTATTGTTTCAAATTGCCGATATTTGGATCTCGGTTGTTCCATACAATTAATTGCATGTGGTCACAAGCTGGGAAAAATTACAATTCACAATAGGGCAATTCCAAAGCAAATAAATAAAAAAACACACATTTTAAAAATTACCACTTTTGATTTAAATGAAATTTGGCACGATGATTATACAAATGTTCACGAATTTTATGGCGTTTTTAGTTTTTCAAAATTCATTGTAGTTCTTGTGGTACATAGCTCCAAAGTTACCTATCTCAAGGATTTTTCTCAAAATTACTATTTGTTAAATTAGCCATATCTTCCTAACCGCTTTACGTATTTTGAAGATATTAATACCAATGAAAATCTCTGCTACCCTACCATAATGTTGCGGAATTATTTCATTAGATATAGCATTTCTTGCACATTTTTATATAGAATTTTATATTCGTCTGCTGGATTAGTTTAACTTCAAAAAGGCTTGACCGATTGATGTCATTTTTACACATTATATAGGGTTATCCAACAAGAGGTGTTATTTTGAATCACCCGGTATTTCGGTAGCTGTCACTTTTGAAGCTTTTATTCTTTGACATTTGACAAGTAGAAACTACTTTATTACTAAAAATGGAACGATACACGATTCAACAACGCATTAAAATTATAAAAATTCGAAAAATCGAAAATCATAGAAAAATCATCTTGACTGATGAGGCCCATTTCCACCTCGGTGGCTACGTCAACAAGCAAAATTGTCGCATCTGGGGCTCGGAAAACCCAAGAGATATTGTTGAGAAGCCTCTCCATCCTCAACGTGTGACTGTTTGGTGCGGTTTATGGTCCGGCGGGGTCATTGGACCTTACTTTTTCGTAAATGAGGTTGGATCAACAGTTACGGTGAATGGATTGCGCTATCGAGAGATGATTAATGATTTTTTATGGTCGGAGTTGGATGGTATTGATGTGGACAACGTTTACATTCAACAAGACGGCGCTACGTGCCACACAAGCAACGAAACCATTGCTCTGTTACGGGAAAAGTTTCCGGATCGTGTTATCTCTCAACGAGGTGATCACAATTGGCCACCGAGATCTTGTGATCTAACACCTTGCGACTTCTTCCTTTGGGGCCACGTGAAAGATAAGGTCTACGCCAACAGCCCAGCGTCAATTCAAGACCTCAAAGATAGAATTCGTGAGGCGATCGAGGACATAGGGCAGCCACTTTGCGATTTGGTTATGGAAAATTTCATGAAAAGGATATGGTCCTGTAAGCATGGTTGTGGTGGCCATTTGACTGATGCTGTTTTTCATTAGTAACGGCATATGAAATTATGAAATAAATATCCGATCATTTATCTTAAAAAATTGAATTTTTCTTTGAATACCAAAATATCATCTCTTTATTTATATTATCAATATGAGTATGCGTAAATTTATCTGCATCCGATAGGTGGGGCTGTATTATATTTACAAATTTCGCATTTACCAATATTATTATTTAAGAAAGCAGCAAAGTTTTGTGTATATCAGTTTAATATGTACATACATATTTTTATATTTACAGTCATTTTTCAGTTCTCCCCGTTTGTTCAAAGGGTAGTCCTGATTCTTTGATTATTTTTCCCAAGCAAGTGCCAAAGTTTGTAGGAGAGAGAGACAGACCAGTGAAGGGGTTGGACAATTTTCTAATTGTACCACAATGATCAAGAAATTGTACCAAGTGTACCACGATTGTACCAAATTACAAGAAGTGAAAATTTAAGTTTGTTTTTTAAACATATTTTGATTTAAATAGCCGCCACCATAGGAAATATTCGAAATATACAGTGTCTGTTCTAATCACTATACAATCTACAGCTATTGAGCTAGATGACTGAAATTTGGTACAGGTACTTCTTATAGCTACAGGTAATATTCAAAATGAGCAATATCGATAAATTTTTTAATATAGCCCCCACATATTGCCGCTTAGATGAAAAAGTGACAGAACTTGCCTATTATTGGACTTGCCTAGTCATTGTACAACGTGTGTGCACATTTAGAGTTTGTAGCTTTTCAGTTGTATCCAAAAAACGGTAAACATTATCGACGTATCTGACAATATGTTACTTAATTTTTTTTTGGAATATTGAGAAAGAAGAATTATTGTACATAATAAGAAGAACCAACTTTAAATTGTATAATAAATATTACTTCATTGGGAAGAAGCAATTGCTTTTGGTTTGGAATCCTATGTTGCAGAATTTATATTTTTTCCAAAATCTTTCCCATTGCCGATGCAGGGCCAGTGGTGGTTAAAATGTTTGCCCTCTCTTTAGCCAAGTCCCTTGTCCAGAATTATTTGATGATAATAGTTTACCGTCTTCTCATGAACTCCCTAAGGATCCTTGTGGTTGTTCATCAGACTCTGAAGAATAGGTGAAACCACATCTGAAAAAAATCGTTTAATTAATTTTTGTGTCATTTTTTGATTTATTGAAAAATGTTGGCGAAAAACGTGACATATGACTCAGACATTCGCAATAAAAATTTTAACATCTTTATTTTAATTTGGCTTGCTCTTTTTTTTACATTTTATTACTTATTTAACATTCCACTTCAAAAGTTTCGCATAAAAGTCTTCTTTTTCGTTGTTTTGCTGATTTTATTTGCAAATGGATGTAAACGTACCGTTCAATCAAATTTCAGAAGATTCCGCCGTCCGTTTTCGTTGGCTAATGATTTCCATATGTCAAATTTAATCAACTGATTCATTACGCTACGGGGGAGTTACGGTTGCGTTTGCCTAACCCAACTTTGAATCAGCTGATTCGTTACAATACTGTTTCGTTTGCCTATCTCAGCCTTATTCCTGGAACGATACGAATGTCGTCGAAGGTCTTCCACCAGTATGTCCCCATTTACATGGTACTTTTTTTGTAAGTAACTTATCGAGTTATTCTCTTTTGAAAAAGTATTTACGTTCACACACGTACTTTTTTTCAATACTTATACTTATTTTCATTTGTTTTGTTTCGGCTTTTCCTGTGTGAATTGTTGTTGTTTCCAAGTGCGAACGAAAAACACAAAACGATGAGTACGAGTACGGCATACTTTTTTCCCCCCGTTTCCGACTGCCTCTCTCGCCCACAAAACGCCGATAAGTATACTTAATACTTAAAAAAAGTATCATGTAAATGCAGACTATCCAGACCAGTGGTGCCCACAAAGAGAAATGAGAATGTGTTAGTTAGGTTACACAAAAATGAGATTGTAGTGGTACAATTGCACTGAACAAAATCACTTGGTTTTGTTTGTTTACGTTGTTATATTGTTTTACTATTTATGTTTTTGTGTGTTCAATTTTAGCAATGAAATTTATTTCAACAGCCGCAGTATTCTTTCCATTATCGGATTGATGAAGTTATTCGGTAGTGTATCTTCCAATAACTTAAGGGCCCCTTTCATTGTGGATTTGTTGTCAAGCATCATGTTCTCTCAGATGTTGTGTTCGACGACTGTTTGCCCTTAGATTACTCATGCAATCTCTACAACATCATTTCATCTACGACAGCAACGTGGTCGGTTGTGCGTCTACAGCGAAGAAAAAGATCAAAATGCCGTCGGCAAAAGGCGTGTTTTCGTTACACCATAAGTGCTTAATTTGTATGGGGAGCGAAGCACTTTTAAGCACTATTAGTTCCCGAAGAAGTTTGGTGCTTGTGTTCCTGTCTTAAACGAGTATGATGTTGCCAGATTGGGCACCCTATATAGCAATATGGCATCCCATTTTTGGAGAGATTTTATCAATTATTGTGAATTAACGGGAAGAAGAAGAACAAAAATTGGAAATTATTTTAATATTTGCAAAAAGAGTGTAAACAATTGAACATAGAATAGTAAATATATGTTTTATAAATACTTTTTACGAATTTGTTGTCTGTTTCGCACTGTTCTTTCTTCGCAACTCATGACACCATTGCTACCAGATAGTGAAAATCCGCCACTTAATGCTTATGTGTCAGTTAGTGGAAGTCAGTTGTTTTCGTTGCAAAGTGCTAAACTAAAATTGCTAGCTTGTAACGAAAACATGCCTAAAATGAAAATATGCGACCATAAAAATTTGGGTATTTTCCTTCATCCTTTTTTGATGAATAATTAGGGAATTTTTGAAAGAAAGAAACAAATTCTGTATAATTTTGAAGGAAATTGAAGGAAAGTGTTCTTTAAATTAAAATGCTTAAAAATCTACGAAAAAATATTTATGTACATATTTATCTTTCTCAAGAAATGGTCTATTGTCTTTAAACCGACATAAAAAATAAATTTATTCAAGGGAAATTAAACGAAATTTATTTTATTTATAATTCAGAAAATCCTACCAAAATTGCCGATCTCTTTCCATTTTACTTTTACGCGTCTTTACTTAATCAAATGTATTTTTGCCGACGGCACTTTGTTCTCTTTTCGTATTTCCACCACAATGTTTCTTTTGAACTGACGAAATGTTGTCATACCTGCCATTACACTGTGGAATTGCATGAGCCAACATGAAAATATCAAAATCGTTTTGATTTTCGTCCAACATCCATGAACACTCATCATGCAGCTCCTTAAACTGTGGATAAATCCATGGATCACACAAGTTGTAGGAGAAAACTGATGTGTGTAAGCGGGCCTTTACACTTAGACCCTAATTGCCGATGGCATTGATAGTAGTGAGGTCGTGAGGTCGATGATGCACACCATATGCTGCTCAAAGTTCACGAAAAACTTTGCTCACATAAAGGCCAGCATACACACATCAGTTTTGTCGTACAACTTGTGTGATCCATGGATTTATCCACAGTCTAAGGAGCTGCATGATGAGTGTTCATGGATGTTGGACGAAAATCAAAACGATTTTGATATTTTCATGTTGGCTCATGCAAATCCACAATGTAATGGCAGGTATGACAACATTTCGTCAGTTCAAAGAAACATTGTGGTGGAAACACGAAAAGAGAACAAAGTGCCGTCGGCAAAATGACATTTCAGTAGAAACCTCATTGAGTAAAGATGCGTAAAAGTGAAAATGGAAAGAGATAGGCAATTTTGGTTGGATTTTCTTTGAATTATACAACAGTATGCCAGAATTATGGAAAATTAAAAGTGAAGACTATAAGAATTGTTATTATTTTTCTTTCAAAAATATTTACTTTGATTTTAAATTTGAAAAAATAAATTTCGCTTAATATTCCTTGAATGACCGGCTTGTTAAAAATTTATTTTAAAAACTAAACTAATGTTTTATGTTAGTTTGAAGGCAATATACAATTTCTTGTGGAAAATATATATGTACATAAATATTTTTCGTAGATTTGTTAAGCATTTTAATTTAAGGAACACTTTCCTTTCATTTCCTTCAAAAGTATACAGAATTTGTGTCTGTCTCTCCCAAACATAATTTTTGGAAGGCAATATTTGTAAAAGTAATTAAGAAACAACGATATTGGCATGACATTTATTTTACTTTTCTCCTCTGTTTCGGCATATATTATTTGGTATGAAAACATGAAACAAATGTATTGAAAAAGTCGGGTAAAATTTGTATCAGGTACATTTGTATATCACATTAAAAATATAACGCACGATGCACACTCATATGGAATGTGGGTATAAACAAATTCTTTCAAAAATTCCCTAATTATTCATTAAAAAAGGTTGAAGGAAAATACCCAAATTTTTATGGTCACATATTTTCATTTTGCCGACGGCATTTTGATTATTTTCTTCGCTGCACACGCACAACCGACCACGTTGCTGTCGTAGATGAAATGATGTTGTAGAAATTGCATGAGTAATCTAAGGGCAAACAGTCGTCGAACACAACATCTGAGAGAACATGATGCTTGACAACAAATCCATAATGTAAGGGGCCCTTAATGGTGATTTTCGTGATACAGATGAATACATAATTTGGATATGTTGTTTCGCTGCTGCTTCCTTGCTGAGATGTCAAACAATTTCTATATACATATGCATATGTATATAACGATTAAGAAAATATAAGACGGGTAAACCGACTAATGTATGCCGACACTATGTGAGTAATTTAATTGGGTACTTATATTGGGAGATGCCAGGACATTGAAAGCAAATTTGTCATTCTATGTCCATGTATAGTCAGTCATTGGCAATGTTGTCTAAAATACTAAATATTAGAATACTTAGATAATTGCTGCAGAAGTTGCGGGAATGTTTTATTCGAAAAAATCTGTCAATTTGTGTGGGGGCAAGCAGTGGCTGAAGGAATACGCCTATTTTGCGCTGAACAGTAGATACTTGGGCCATTAAATTTTTTTAACAATAATTTTTTACCGGACTGTAGGTACTATAAAAGCATTACAATGAACAAAATGTGAAATATAAATATGCACTGATATTATTGTTATAAGCAGTAATTTTGTTGTTCCAAATGGTCCATTTGTGTGGAAAAGGGGAGGGCCTCACAAAAAATTTAGGTTGTTCGTTTGTATTGAAGAATGAAATTTAGGTTGCGACATAGTAGGTTAACTGCCAACTTAAGAAGAACGAAATTTAACTTTTAAGACAGTTTAGTCAATATAAACAATTCCGCCAAACCCGGGCGGAAATATTTATATATGTATTAGAGCCTTACGCACGTAAATCGTTAGCAGATTTTTTTATAAAAATTAGTTTGCAGTCGCATAACACTATGCAACAATAAACATTTTTTTTGTGTCCTAGACCTAAAAATTATTTTTTTGTATAGATTGTGGCATACTGTTTTATCAAAACCAAACATTTTTTTATGGATAATTTTTTTTTATTAAAAATACTATTATCGTCGAAGGTACCCTTAGTATTTGGACTATAATTTTTGGAGTATACGCCCAAACAGGTCGGCTGATACGTTAAAAAAAGAAATAAACATAAAAACAATGCATATGTAACAAAAAATTTTCTTCAAGAAAATAGGTACATGTGTTCTTTGCCAATAATTTATTGGGCAAAAAAATATATATAAATAATTTTATATATTGATAATTTAAAAAATAACAAAAAGTAAAAAAATCAAAATTATTTTATATTAAATTGAAAATAAATACAATAAAAAAAATATCATTCGTTGTTGTAAAATATTTTCAATGTACTTATTTTATTAAACAAAGCGACATAGACCTTATTTTCGTTGACGCTCGGGCTGTGTATATGAAAAAGCCGATTAATCTTCGTTGTTCTAACAAGTGTTTGGGCACCACTGCTCCAGACCCTAACCTCATTGAAATCCAGTGGGGACGTCTGGAAAAAAAAGAAAAGGGCAAATTTCTTGCAAAAATTACCTAAAACTTAAATTACAGGTCGCTTTCATGCCTAGAAGACTATCAGAAGTCAATAGGAAAACAATTTAATTAACCGTATCTTCTGTTTGTAAAAGAGGTTGCTTTATTTTTAACCTATCTTCACTTTTGTCCAATACTTTCATGAATTTAAATATTTCTTATTTATATACTAATGAATTTGCAATATCGTTTTTTTATGCATAAATTTTTCTCTAAATATAATAATACAATGTTTAGGAGAGTATTTGGTGTTTACTGTATTTTTACGTTCACAGTATAGTTTGCTATAACTGATGGATTGAAATCTGCAGTTTCTTGAGGTACGAAATCAAGATATTTTTATTTACAGGCCAAATTAATACCTCAGTCTTTACACAGTATTCGACATCGTGTTGAAAATCTGCGTTTGTCACGCAAGGTAAAGACCAACATTAGTTTATAAGTTTTAAATGTATATTCGCCCTAATGTTAGTTATAATTACAAATGTTTTTTTTTGTTAATTTACAGATACAACATTTTTCATTACAACTAATACACCAGGAGATAGTAATTGATGCTTCTGGCTTTTTTGTGGTCGATTGTTCTATAGCAAGTGGTGTAAGTGACATTCTGCTCCACGATATTATTTGTCATTAATAGTTTTTCATGCATTATTTCTTCCAAACAGATTTTGGGGTCTATCACAAAGTACATGATGTTTTACATTCAATTTATGCCAAAATTTAATGAGATGTAATGTTGTCGGTGTACAGGATAAACAGACCAAATCTGTTTATAATTTCACATCACTTTTGATTTAATTATGCATGTATTATATGGAAAAACATGGGTAGGTAGCCTGTTTGGGGTAGTGAGTTCGATTTACACAGGAGGCTCCGGACTGTCGTTGGTAAAATCTAGCCACATGGACTTATAACCCGGCTTTTCCCTGGACCTTAAAATTACATTATAAATTTTCATTGTATTGTAATTCATAAAAATAAATAAATAATATAGGATCTATCGAATGTAAATGTTAATTATTACTAAACTATAATGACTTGTATTGAAATTTCGATAAAAATATATTTTTAAAATATCGTCGCCGTCGTTGCAAAAGTAGTTATGTGTTTTTTCCTAATTTTTCAGGAGAGCAAAAAAATTCTTTATTTTTTCATTTCACTATAGTTGTAATATGATAAATTTTTTGTTTTTCCCTACGACAATTTCTCATAAATTTGTGTGGATAAATGATTTTCCAAAAAACTACACACAGCTATTTTTATTAAGGAATTTATTTATTGAAATTTCGTTATTTTGTATACATAACTACTTTTGTTGAAAGAGATTATATGAAACTAGGAGTTCGTTAGGCGTGGAAGTTTGAACATTTCACTATGTATATCTTTAATTATAATTAATTTTAAATTTTGTTATGAATTGTTTGGTTTTTTGTTCAATAAATAAAATAAAGATTAATGAAAACCGTTTTTAATTAATTTAATTAATAATTAACAACCAATTTTTTAAAACAGTTGGTTGTGGCAACATACAACAGATAATTTTAGCCACCATTTTCGTAGTTGGGGCGACCAAATATGTTTGTTATAAACATGGAAGCAGAAGAATACCACAACCAAAATGTTGGTTGTCCTGATGGAATCGCATGGTAGTATACAGAACTACCAAATATTTGGCAAATAATTCAGTTGAGGCAACCAAACTGTATTCTGTGTGTAGGATATATTTATATAATTTTTAAGATGAGATGCTAAAAAATATAACTCAGGTTAGGTTAGGCGTTAGACGGAGTTACCTGATCTTATAGACCAATAGATGTCTCTAGTGATACCACGGGCCCAGTTGCCCCTGATCGAAACCAACCTGTTTGATAAACTTGCGAACATCGGCGCTGGCATGATCTGGCAGACTTACTTGTAATACATTACTACAATTTAGAAAAGCATAGAAATGCTATTTATAAAAATCTTTAACCCATTCTTTTTTCTAAAAGGTTATCCAGAAAGTTTCCATTATGATGAATATAAATAAGTTATACTTTATTTTCATAATCAATGCACCAATATAAGTAAATTCTTCGAGAATTTGTAATGTCGTCACTTTCCTAGCAAGTTCATCGGCTTTGCAGTTCCCCGGGATATTCCTTTGCCCAGGTACAATGAGGTGTGTATATGGTAAACTGATCAGCCATCTCGATGAAAGATCTAAGGCAGCGCGAAGTAAATTACGAACCCATTGTTGGTAACTATGTTGTATCAACCACGGTGGACTCTGCTTAGTGAGTCCACCGTGGTTGCACAACACGATGCCTTCTTCGAAGGCAGGGGTTCATCAGGTGATCTGATTATTTTGATTTTATTAGCCGTTAACACATCTGAATTAGTGGCTCTTTCGTCCCATTGGCATCTACGCCGCCCTTAGCCCAGGTCAATAACTCTATAAGAGCCGAAACCTCAATAGTTCCAACTTCGTCAAAACTCTGAGCGCTATTTGGTGCTTCCGTTTGACGGTCGGACATGACATTTTCCCCATTTTTGGTGTGGTCGGCTTGGCCAAGACTAACGGACGGACAGAAGGACGATTGGGGAACCCCGCTCCATCGGAACATGAAGGCATCCCCGTCAAGCGGTGGTCAGTGACACAGAAAATGTTCCATCGTTTCGATGTTTTCCCTGCATGCCCTGCATTCGTCGTTTTCTGCTAGTCCTATGCGATGAAGATATGCTTTTAAGCTTGAGTGTCCCGTTAGAACACTCATCATCTTACTAATCTCGATCTTCTTTAGTTTCATAAAAATTTTCTTTTGGGTCACCCCACAGTATCTTTGCAGTTGTTCCTACTACGCTATTCCACACAGTTGTGTGTGCCATCACTGCCCAGTGCTTCAACTACTCATCCTTCATGGCTTCGAAAGGATTCCAATTTTCCAAGTTTATTACTCGAAGTTCTCTGCCCTTTGAAGCCAAGTTGTTTGCCCATTCATTTCCAATCACTCCGTTGTGTCCTGGAACCCAGCAAATACGCAATTGACCATGGGCTGAGTAATCATTTATTTTATATTATTATATTGACGCCAGGTACATATTCTCTGGAAAGAAAAGAAAACGCACAAAGTACAAGTCCTTGGACGAGTACCTGTGTTAGAGTAGAAAAGGTTGTAGTTCACATGGATTAATCCAGTAAACTTGTTGTTAGTTGTTCCTGGTTCCTGGATCAAAGCAATACTCGCATGAACCCTGCTTTTATTTTTGATGCCCATTGGAGCGTTGGATGCTGTCTCGCTCCGGTGGATGTTTATCTGGATGACTTCAATCATTGCCCTTCCAATAAAAGTTTCTTTTGGGAGTCTATAATATCTGGTGGCACTCCCTCATTATTTGGTAGTTTCTCCATTCAAATTATATTTTTACACCCATTTTTGGGCAAAACTATAAACTTATGGTCCATTTTAGAATGTTTAGTAAAACACTATTGAAACATTATAAATATATTGTCGGTTTCAGTCCAAAAATTAAAAAAATTGTTAATGTTTTAAATTGAAATTTTATTGAAAAAATAGCTATGTGCTGTAAAACACATAACTCCTTCCGTTTTTATTCAGGAAACACATAGCTAATTTTGCTACTATCTGAAGATATCGAAAGATGCTTTGGGTGAACGTATAATAAAAAGAGATTTCAAATGCAACAATCAAAAATTTTTCGAAAAACTACATATAGCTATTTTTGCCACGACGACGACGATATACTTCTATATCTATGCTAATTTTAAGCCATTGCGGTATAATAAATTAGATACCATTAACGGCTGCGTCTCAGCCACTTGGCGACTTCCCTTATTGCAATTATTTCTGCTTGATAGACACTGAGTCTGTGAGCTGCCATCAAGACTGAGTTCTTTAATGTGTACTCTGAAGCCAACCTTATCATCAATCTTCGAAGTGCAGATGGTTTATATTACCTGTTATTCAGCCAACCCGTTCCTCTCTGACGAACACCGCAGTGATAAAGTTCTTCCCGAAAGTGTATATAGTCCACTCTGTCGGTTATCATAGCACTACACTGTCATATCCTCATGTGGCCATAGCTTTTTTACCTCCACTTTGATAGGCGGTTTAGCCTTAATGTCGCTCTGGTTGCAACTTCTCTCGCCACATATCAATCGGCAGTGATGGAATAGGACTTGTAGAGACTCAGTTTCTGTAGTCTTTATAGCTCCGCTTATGCATATTAGTATATGCAGGCAGTTCTCTCAAGAAAATGTTATACTAAATTTTCTTGGAATATGCTTTTAGTATTTGGACCCTATTTATACCCTATACCACACTGTGGTACAGGGTATTATAAGTTTGTTTCACGGCAGATGTTTGTAACACCTGAAAATAACACAGCTAGACCCACCTTAAAGTATACCGATCGACTCAGAATCACTAGCTGAGTCGATTTAACCATGTCTGTCCGTCCGTCTGTCCATGTAACGTTGTTCAACAATGTTCAACAAAATTTATATTTCAGAGTTATTCAATATTACGAGAGTGGTGTAGGCCCCGCCCGACTTTAGCCTTTTCTTACTGGTTTAAGTATAAGCTCGATAAAGCCACCATATACAATCTAAAGGCCCAACTATAATATGCATGAGCTGACTTAAGCCAACTTAAGCAACAGTGCGAGTACATATAAATCATATGTGACAAACCATAATGTACTTAAGTGAACTTTTCGTTTAGTTCTCTCAGCTCTCTCTCAGTACCCATTTGCTTAAGCAAGGAGCGAAACTTAAAGGCCCAACTATAATATGCATAAGCAATTCCGTACGGAATGTGGGTTAAGTTTCGCACCCTGCTTAAGCAAACGGGAACTGAGAGAACTTAACGAAAAGTTCACTTAAGTACATTATAGTTTGCCACATACGATTTCATGCATGCGCACAGTTGATTAAGCTAGCTTATGCATATTATAGTTGGGCCTTAACGCACATTCCGTACGGAATTACTAAGTTAGCTTATGCATATTATAGTTGGGCCTTTAAGTTAGCTTATGCATATTATAGTTGGGCTTTAATACTCGCACACTATCCAGGTCTGCACAGTGTTTCTCTTCCAAACAATGGTTAGTGAGTGCTGTTTTTGGTGTTGTTCTGTTATGTTTTAATTTGATGTCAGATTTGTGGCCGCTTAAACGAGTTCGTAATTTATTTCTTGTTGTGCCAAAGTATACTTTGTCACATTTTGTGTTGGTATCTCCGTTGCATTTTATTTCATAGATAAGATTTGATTTTTCCATTTTCTGTGTCTTGGATTTTAGGTTTGTAAATAATTTTTGAAGATTGTTTTGTGTTTTCGGTGCTATTTTGTATTTATTTCCATCTATACAGCATCATTTTTCAAATCTTTCGGACAACCGTGGCACGTATATGATCGATTTATATGTGATTGCTGGTTTTTCGTTAAGTGTTTTATCGTTTCGATCATGTATTAGTTTTCGGATAGATTCTCGAGGAAAGCCGTTTTGGAACAGAATGTTGTAGATTTTTGTAATATTTTCTTTATGAAAAACCGAGTCACTAATAGATAGTACTCGATCGATGGCTGTATTGTAAATAATTTTCTTCGGATGATTTGAATAAAAGTTGACTAGTCTGCTCGATGATGTCCAGTTGGTAATTATTCTATTGTTGTC
Organism: Eudasyphora cyanicolor; assembly: GCA_963930755.1. Classification (NCBI taxonomy): domain Eukaryota; kingdom Metazoa; phylum Arthropoda; class Insecta; order Diptera; family Muscidae; genus Eudasyphora; species Eudasyphora cyanicolor. The sequence goes on along the minus strand of OZ005737.1, from coordinate 73,888,938 downwards.
TCTTATTACGAGAGTTACCAGGTATGGTACTTGGTTATCTTTTTCGATTTCTATGGTAAATTGTATATGGTTATTAAAACTATTGAAATTCGTCCGTTTCACTATCCCAAAAAGGTCGTGTACGTATTTTGTCAAAAACTTTGGTCTAGTAACACAGATATTTAGGCATTCTTCCAATAACTCTTCCATCATGATATCAGCTATAACGGGTGACGCTGATGAACCCATAGGGAGACCCCGTTTTTGTTGCTAGAAAGTGTCCTTATATTGGAAATACCTGTTGTCCAAGATACAGAATTTTAAGACTTTCATAAAGGTTTCTTTTGTCATCTTTGAGTGTTTTTATATTATTGGGCATTTTTTGTCAATGATGCTTAAGGCTAGATCTACGGGTATGCTAGGGAAAAAGGAAATTGCATCAAGTGAAAACATCGTCTCGTCCAGGGTTACCATAACCTTTTTTCGGAAAGGAGGACTTTTGTGCCAGAATAGGAGAACATTTGTAACATTTAAAAAGAGAGTGTAGAAATTTCGGAGGACAATTAAGAAATACAGTAATTGGAAACAATTAGCATTTTACTATGATTAACAATTAAAATCTAAACACGTAAAGAATGACTAAAGTCGGGCAGAGTCGACGTTGTGACACCACGCTATCGAAGCAGAATAAGAAGAAATATAATAACGTTTTATAAATGTTATTTTTCTAATCGTAATAATTTGTTCAACAATTTTTATTTTATAACGCTTATATGCCAAATCAAAAGTACATATATATGAGGCTATACCAAAATCTGAAAAAATTTTCTTCAAATTTGCCAAGTTTTGTACTTGAGTGTTACATATAAATCTGAACCGACTTACATCAAGTTCGACAATGTGGGTCCTTGGTTCAAGAAACTCCATCCTGCTAAATTTCGAAGTGAGTGGGTATAAAAAACAACTTCTATAGCGCTAAAAGGCCAATTCAAAAAGAAAATATGTATGGGGCCTATATCTAAATCGGAACTGATTTTGACCAATTTCTTCCCAGGTGTGAAAGAGTCCTTATTGCCAAATTTTTTGCAAGATCAGATTGAAAATGCGACCAGTACTTAACGAACAACTTTAAATGGAAAGAGAGACAGACGGACATAGTTAAATCTACTAACATAGCAATACTGAGTCGATCGGTGTACTTTAAAGTGGGTTTAACTCCAGTAAAGCGGCATTAAGTTCGGCCATGCCAAATCTTATATACCCTCTACTATGGATCTCATGTCAACTGTTTTGGGTGCAAATAAACTCATATAACCAAATTTCATCCCAAATCGTTGAAAGTTGCAGTGTTTGTTGCGTTAAGAAGTAAAGTCAAAACATGGACCTATGATAACCGTTGTTCGTATGAAGGGTTCTGTATATAAATACACCCAAAATACCAATTTTCAGCCCAATCTGTTGAAATTTCCAGTCTCTATGGCGTTAATAATTCAAATCTGACAGATGTTATATATTGGGGCTATACCAAAAAAATTGACCGATATTGCGTATTTTGAAGCACAAGTTAACTGCAGCTATAAGAAGTATCTGTACCAAATTTAAATCATCTAGCTCAATTATTGTAGTACTAAATTTGTACTAAAATTAGTTGCGAGTATAATTCATGAAGAGTTTACTGTTTGTGAAAAAGTTTAATTTGCACAAAAAGGAGGACAAATCCAACATTTTTGAAAAAGGAGGGAGGACACTGGTTAAAAAGGAGGACATGTCCTCCGAAAGGAGGACGTATGGTAACCCTGGTCTCGTCATCATTTATAGAGGTATTTGTCTGTTTTTCTTTGAAATCCATCGCATTTTTAAGGCGCCACGAAATAACCCCCAAGTGAAATATGCGCCAAATGAAATGAAATAACGCCCAAAGATTAAATGTGAAAGAAAGTCTAAACTAAATGAAAAAATAGCCAAATAATAAATGAAACAACCCCCAAAAATATTTGTTAATCGACAACATATTTCCATATAATTTTCTGACATGAAGAAATAGTAAAGCAGACGAAAAATATGCCAAAAAATCGACTCGATTTTTATCTCTGTTTCACTTGCTTTATCTTTTCTTCACTTTTTCTCTTACAGCAGTATTCATTCGTAAATTGTTAAAAGGGAACAAACCCAATCAGTTCAGTTACTGATCGGCTCTCTAGCAAAATAGTCGAAAATCTTATTTTACTTACCATTTCCAAACATTTAAAGCATTTTTGTAAATTTTCTTCTCTGAAGCACTATTAAGAACTGATTACTACTCTCAAGGTCCACCCTAAAATCACCCCGCTCAATATGTTCATTCGATTCTAACCGTCTAACGACAAGGAAGCGATATCTAACAATTTTATTATTAAAAACTTTCCTAAACTTCATTTTGAATGTCAATGAAATAATCCCCAAATAAAATGAAATACGGCCCAAGAAAAATTAGATTTCGATGAAAATGAAATAAATCCCAAACAATGAAAAAATCCCCAAAACCCAAAGTGAATGAAATAAATCCCAAATTCATTTTATTTTGGGTTTTATTTCATTTTGGTCTTAGTTACAAAAATTTAAAAAAACTTGAAAAAATGAAATGAAACCCAAAGTTAATGAAATTTCAACCAACCCAATTTTGAATCTTTATTTTGGGTGTTATTTTATTTTCGGCTTGGGGGTTATTTCACACGCTGAAAAAAAATCGCTAAGGTAGTTGATTGTCCCCAACATATTCAGCTTGAAATATAAATATGTTTAGGGTACACTCCAAATATATAATATTTAACACACACAAATAGTATATGTTTGGGAGGATATTGTTTTAAACAAAAATATGTTTCCATTCTAATATTTCTTTATTTGGAACTAATGTTTGCTGCTAAAGACATTTTAACTATAAAGGAAAGGAAAAACTAACTAAAATTCACCAAAGTTTTAAAAATCTTTTTTAAATAAAATATACTTGGAAAACTTCTGAAACAATAACTTTGTTTGTGTGTAAACACATATTTTATTTGTGAAAGTCAGTTTGCAAATATATTATGTTCTAATATATTAAAGGCCCAGTTAGGCAAACTTAACCGTAACGCCCCCATAGCGTAACGAATCAGCTGATTCAATCTGTCATATGGAAATCAGTGTAAACGATTAGCCAACGGAAACGAAACGTAAACGGACGGCTGAATCTGTTGAAATCAGAATTGGACGTTCCGTTTACGTACAATTTGACAACAGCTGATACTACATGTTGTTTACAATTACAATTGTATGTTCACCGAGAAAAGTAAAGAAAATAATTTATTAATTATTTGTTGTTTAAAAGTGCAAATAAACATGAAAGACGAATATTTGATTTCATTGGTCGCACGAGTATTTATACAATAAATATAATCCAGCATATAGGATATCTGAAAAAAAAGCGAGAAGATTGGAGGCAAATTGGCAAGGATCTGAGCGTCATAGGTGAGTTTTATGAAGATTGCGGCTGACTCCATTAAAAATTAAATTTATAATCTGCTTCAGGATTCTTTTGGCGACAGTACGAGACAATCATTGCGCCAATCTTCTTCATTGTGAGTTAATTTGACAGCAATATAAGCGTCTCTACAAACGTGGACTTATTTATAGATAGAGATTGGATTGGATTTGGCTGAGTCCCTCTTCAATGGAAATAGACATAAGTAAAAGTATTAATAAAACACAGAATATTTAAGATATAGAGTTCAAATTTATTCCAGGTGTAGTGCAAATGTTACATTTTAAGAATGAAATTCAATTTCGGCCATATGACCACCACGAGCCCGTCAACAGCGATCTATTCTTTGGACCCAATTTTCCACCACTCTTAGACACATTTCGACCGGAAGGTTGGCAATTTCGCGTTGGATGTTGTCTCTGAGCTCGTCTAAAGTTGTTGAATCAGACCAAGGATATTCCTCAGGGGAAACTCCGCATCGCCAATAAAAAAATGAGGAAAGGCTTCAGAGGATGCTGACGATAATGATTTACTAGGAGGTACAGGTGCTGTACCTAAAATAACTGATTGTCCAAAAGGAGAGTACTGAAATATAGCTGTATTTAATTTAAATTAAGAAATGGAAATGGTTTGTATTAAAATAGATCATAAATAAATTGAAGTTTAATGGACATACCCCCATCGTGTTGGCTGCCATAACTTCCAACATTAACTGATATGAATGTCTAACTATACATCGCAGATTCCCACACAATTCGGCATATCCCACATTCATTGAAAATCATTGGCAATGTGTTTGTACTGCTGTGTAGTTGGTTCACTTAAATAAATCGGCGAAAGCAAGCGCCACAAAACTTCACTGCATTCTAAAGCAATATTTCGCATTGTTGTTTTCCCCCAGCCTGTGACTCCATGCAATCGATTGTATGGAACAACCGTGACCCAAATATCTAAAATTTTAAAGAATAGAATGTTAATATTTCCCAGCTTGGAATCATAGGATAAAGCAATATTTGACATACAGTGGTGTTATTGCTAGTCTCTCTGCCGGTCTAATCTGTTGCTTTGGCGTAGTTAACACAGTCATTGTTTATAGGACGTCCACCCCATCTTCTTATCCGACGATATTTTCTTGATTTACTTTAATTGTAAATTCTGCACAGATTTAAAAAACACAAATTTATAAACAATCTTTTTAACTTCATTTTTAATAAACCTAAACAAAAAGAAATCGCGGCTTTTTTGTTTACTTATGTGTTGTTGTTGTCATATGTTAACATATGACTCGTTATCTCAACGTTGGCTAATCGCTCAAACGGGCAACGGTAATGATAAATTTCGGTTACGTATGCCTAACCCGGTGTTTAATTTTGAACACGATTGCTTATATACATTGCGTTTCGTGGTGAATTTGCCAAGTGACTATTGAATCCGTTATCGCCAGATACCTTAGCAAGGCTCTAAAATTGCAATCATTTTGAATAGATTCATTAGAATCGATTCTGCCTGCATCACAACTTCCTCTTAGTGCTAAGCCTTGTCGACCACAAAGGACTACTGTTTGAACTATTGCTTCCAAATGCTTTCTATTTTCGTGTACGGCCTGCTTTTCCTGAATTTGTAATTGTTTATCGATGGACGATGTGGCTTGCTTTTTACATTAGATCTCATTTCAGCTTTCAATACACTATGGTATTCGAGTAATGAGTGGTGGCGAAATACGTCCAGTGCTTTTTTCCAATTATTAAATGGTCTTGATACCAAGATTCCTAGTTTTTGGTTATGCACTTCTGTATTACTTGGAGCAAATAATACACATGTTTTACAGAAAGCTCCGACTTGATTCGCGGAGTACGCCAACCAATTATATTTATGTAACCAAGAAAGTTGGAATTTTAAACTTCTATGCCCAGTACTGGACAACTATAATTATCTGGAGGAGTCCAGATTTTTGCATGAAGACCTTCTATAAAGTCGACACTCTCTGAAGCTGACTTGTTCACGAATAAACCTATATCATATGGATACTTTTTTTTGGGTTACTGGAAGATGTAGAGTTTGATGTAGTTGGCTTTTCCATATGGCCATCATTAGTTTCGACGGCCAAATTACATATCTATGGATCCTGAATCAGAAGAATATTCAGAAAAATTAATTGAAGATGTAGTAATAATCATTGCGAACGTTTAAGTATTTCGTTATTCACACATACACATATTATACAAAATAATTATATGTTTTTTTACATTCTTTTAAGTACTTGAGTATATCACACACATTAGTATTGTGTATGTTTACAATGTGTAAATGTACAATACTCTTGGTCATACACAATGAAATCTACAATAGGGTACTACCTATTCCTACTGTCTTTAACGCTGCTCTAATTGTATATTTACTACAAAACGGAAAATTCTTAATAATAATTGGCACAAATAATAAATTTTAAATATTATAATTTATTAATTGATTTAATAGTTTTGCGCTATTTTCAACTAAAATGTATTGTTCTTATTAACAATTCCATCATCTAAACTGTTAAACATTTTCTGATTATTTTTGTCTGAAAAATATATTTATTTATTGAATAGTTTTATTATTATTATTTAATTTTTATAAAACATATTCACAGGATGAAATTCGTAATGGAATCCACATATAAATTTTTCTGTAAGATAAATTATACCATTTTGACGTAAACGATATTTGTCATCATCTACTACAAATCTGTTACAGCAATTTTCTGAAGTGTACAGTTTTCTGAATGTTAAAGTCACAAATGTGCAGCACATTTGCGATTTCTTAGGTGTACAACTTTTTAATTTTAAAGGAGGTAATTTTTGAGATAAAACTTTAAAAATAGTGAAATTTTCCAGAGAGAAAAAAAGCACACATTAGCAGTTTCCTAGGTGTACAACTTTTTAATTGAAAAGGAGGTAATTTTTGAGATAACAATTTAAAAGTAGTAAAATTTTTCGGTGAGTATAGCATTTGAAATAAAGCACACATATATATGTACACTGAAAAAATAGTAATAAAACTAATGATGACACATTCTTATATTAAGTATGCTACCTCGGCATCAATTCAATGACAATTTTCATTAAAATAATGAAAATTTACACGTTTTTTACGAAATTTTCCTTAATATAAAGTTTTTTGAATTTGAAATAATGTCTATCTAATCATTAGTTTTGTGTACGCGCTTCTTTAAATGTACGCATTTAAATTAAAGAAAAAAAATCATTATTTTTGTGACAATCCGCATTATTTTAAGTAATATTTCAATACTTTTAAAGATTTTCTACATTAACACTACGACGTAGACATGTCATATTTTTAATGCCGAATCGGACTTAATTAACAGTATGAGATATTTGAGTAATAAATTTAAGGCTATGCTCCTCTTAAAGGAAAGGCTGTCTTGGTAATAAATTTTATGACTATTGTCATTATTTTTAAGAATACATACGAGAGAATTATACAGTCTCTCCCTCCCTCTCTCGCTCGGCGAATCAGTTTTGTTTGGTAATGTGTGAATCAATAATTGCTTTGGAATGCTAGAAGAGAAAATAGAGAACAGTTCTGTTCTTCGTTTTCTTTTAAATCGTCAGTTATTTACAAGCGATGGAAGGAAACGGTTGTCTGTTTTCGGGACGCGGATTGTGAAAAAATTTGATTGCTGTGAATATGTAAGTATACGTGCATACATACGTGCATATTGCACCGAAAATAATTTTAATATGGGCTGTTAACAGTTATTTTTGCTAAAGCATAGCAACAACAACAAATGAAACCGTCGTGTACATGTGTGTATGCATGTGGTTATGCCGTCGGCGTCACCATCGATCTCTGTGATAAGGGAGTGCGTGTGTCATAGTTATTTTTGCTGTATGTTATTTATGGCGATGTACATGCGTTTTTGAAGGAGATCTTGTTTGTAAGTCCTGTGAAGAGATTTGTGCCAAATGGATGACAAAAATGTGAGTAATAGATTTTGTAATACTGAAAGAGACAATGGGAAAATGTTTAGGTACGTGAAGAATAATATTATTATCCTGAAATAAACATCTTATTGGCAATTACAAAATTAACACATTTTAATTGAAAGTATTTATTTATTAAAAATACCAGCGCATAATGCAGAAATGTAAAATTATTTGTGGCAATATAGAAATTTATTATTAATAATATGTTATACATATAACTATCTTTTTTTAATTTTTTTAGTAAAACAATTTTAGAATGGGTCTTTTGTGAGAAGAGTGTCAAATTTTACAAAATATATCAACGTAAGTATTATATATGAACGGTTGAAATATTTCTCTTAGTTTTCAGCGTTTTCCAATTGTGATATGATAAAATTTATTTGCATTTTTTTGTTTATAGATAATTTTATTTGATTTATTTTCAAAAAAAAAATTAATTATTTTAATTTTAGATCACGCAATATTTTAAGATAAATGTGATGGATATATGAAAAATGCAGTGCTGAATACCATTTATAACTTGCAAAAAATAAGTGAGCATACACCTACATGGGAATGTTTGAATTGAAAGAAAATAGATTTGGAAACAATATTTGTAAGTATTATGTATTTCTGAACAAATATATTTTATTTGAAAGTCAAGAAATTTAATTTGGAACGCATATATTTATGTATTAGAACAAAATATATCTGCGAACTGACGTTCACATATAAAATACGTGTTTTCACACAAACAAAGTTATTGTAAAAAGGTTTCCAAATATAATTTATTTAAAAAGATTTTTCCTTTTTTTAATTTTAGTTTAAATTTTTCCTTGATTTCGTGTTCATAACACTAGGTCACAAATAACAAAATTTTCTCTGTTATTTGTTTGTAGCATACTTTTTCTCATTGATTTTGACCTACTAAACACGAAAATGAGTTTTAAAAATTTTTCTGTCGATTGGTTTTCGAGATATAAATTTTTGAACTTTTTTTTTTAAATTTTTGGAGGTACACTTACAATTTTGAGCATATCTTTGGTCTTCTTTGACGTATTTGATCCTACTACTACTCAAATTAAAGCAAATTGAGCCGTCTACAACTCATTCTCAGAAAATTTTCAAATCGGGTGAGTAGTTTTGATGTTGGCGGCTTAAAAAGGTTAAAAAACTGCGTTTTTTAGTAAAAATGTGGCAGAAAAATTCATATAAAAATTCATATAAAATATAAAACGCGATGCTAACAGCGATTTTGATTTTTTTACGTATAGCTGGCATTTTTCCAAAGAAAATAAGCACTTACTTAACAAAATCTGACAACAAATGGCGGACTTATAATTTTTTTGGTATAAGGCCGATATTCCGCTATTTCACGATATTTTGATTTTCATTATTTGCACAGCTAACCTACTAGGAGGGATCGAAAAAGCAAGTTTTTTATAATCCTTTTGGAATAGAACGGAACAGTTGCTCCTATACATAAGTTACTTCTGTTCAAAATTTCACCACCCTGGGTTAATGTCTTCTGTTCTGGCAAGGGACGTGAAATTTCAAAAATTTAGTGAAATCAGCAATTTTTTTTTGGAAATTTTTTTCAAATGTCACAGCACTTTGCAGTTTTGATAAAAATTTTAAATTAATATTAATAACACAAATATTTCATAATTGTAAAAAACCTATTTACAATACCGTAGGGACGTTTCGTCGAAAATGGTATAATGAAAATGCAGAACATAGAAACGCAGGTGCATTTTACGATACGAATTTTGGCAAACCCACTTTACATGTACAAAATTGTTTGGAAAAAACGTTTACGTAATTTTTATGATTCTCAGAATTAAAAAAATAAGTAATACACAAATAGTTATTTAATTTTTATGATTGAGGTTGCAGAGTATTATACGCTTCTGAATGTGCGTGGACGCTCTTCGTGTTCCTTTATGACTGCTACTCCGTTCACAGTCAATTAAAGGGAATTACACTTTTTTATTGATGTGTGTTTTCCCGATGGCTACCTGTATCGGATTTTTTTTACAGAAATTCCCCCCACATTTGTGAGTGGTCATTATTTGGAAACTTTTCCACAATTTGAAACGCACACTTGCTGAATCAGGTATATAGCCACCCTTAAAAGATGCGCCCATTCATAAGTACCTGTCAGTAAAATATTGTAACATACTTAGTATTTATAGGTGTTCATTTATCGTTTTTTGTCATTCAACAAGTGTCTACGAACGCGAGTAGTACGAGTAAAAAGTGAAACAAATTGAATTTAAGTGCATATAATACCTACCCAACAAGTAAGACAATGAGTAAAAGACTACGTGTGTTCGAGTGTTTGAACAATCCAGACAATTTCTGCAATGTTTGTGGCGAGTTTATAAAGAATAATCACGCACACACGTTTACTCCAGCAGTGCAATTGCACTATTTGAATTATTTTGGTATTTCACCAAATATCACAGAACCATGCACACCTAAGTCGCTATGTGATCTTTGCTATATAATCCTAACCAACTGGGCAGCTGGCGGAAGGTAAGAATTTTTATTTAAACACATTAAGCAAAGCAAATATAGTAATTTATTTTAATTTTAGGCGCCATATGAAATTCGATACACCAATGATGTGTAAAAAGCCGCTATGCCATTCCACAGACTGTTATTTTTGCCTCACCACAAACAGTGGGGTAGGGAGATTTTTAAAATGGAACTACGCTCAAGTGGGATCGTTTGCACTTCCAGTACCACATTCGAATGATGTACCATATCCAGTGTGCCCTGGTGCATCTCTTCAAAAAGCAGAATCGTCAGATCAAGAGTCCGAGTCAAGTGCAAGCGAATTTGGGGCGTGCAGAAAGCGAAAATTACTGTCACAGGCCGAACTAAACGATTGGGTGCGCGATTTTGGTCTCACTAAGGAGAAATCCGAACTTTTTGCGTCTCGGATGGTACAGTGTGGATTTGCGGATTCAGAATTGAAAGTTACAGCGTACAGGAAGCGTCACCAGCAGTATGCAAAATTGTATACAAAGAAAGACGAAATATGTTTTTGCAGCGACATTTCCGGATTGTTCCAAGAGCTTCACCAAATTCACAACCCCAATGAATGGAGGTTGTTTATTGACAGCAACAAAGAGAGCTTGAAGGCAGTTCTCTTACATAATGGGAATGAAAAGCCATCTCTTCCTATTGCTCATGCGGTTCATTCAAAGGAGAACTATGAAACTATGAACATTTTGCTGAAATGCATAGAGTATAGCAAATATAATTGGAAAATATGCGCCGACCTTAAAGTTGTGGCCATTCTGTGTGGACTCCAAGGAGGCTATACGCGACATTGCTGTTTTCTGTGCCTTTGGAATAGCCGCGCTGATGATCAGCATTATATTCAAAAAAAAAATGGCCGGAACGAACGAAACCTGTAGTTGGAGAAGCGAATGTTCAGCGCAAACCACTAATAGAGAACAGTGAAAATATAATACTTCCGCCGCTGCACATAAAATTGGGTTTGATAAAAAATTTTGCCAAAAAATTGGACAAAGAAGGTGAAGCTTTTGCCTATTTACGGTCAATTTTCCCTTACCTTTCGCTGGCAAAAATTAAAGAAGGAGTCTTCGCAGGACCCGAGATAAAAAAAATGTTGAAAGATGAAACATTCCCGAAGCTGTTATCACCCATCGAAGCCGCAGCATGGAATTCCTTCAGGCTTGTTGTGGAAAACTTTTTAGGAAACAACAAAAGCGATAATTATAAGGACATAGTTGAGGATCTGGTAAATAACTATGAAGCAATGGGTAGGTTTTTTTTGAAACAAATGTTAATTTAAATAGCGTTTTAATTCTCGTTTTTTTTTCATTTTTGTGTAGGAGTGCACATGTCACTTAAAATACACTTTCTTCATTCTCATTTGGATTTTTTCCCTGAGAATTTAGGAGACGTGAGCGACGAACACGGCGAGCGCTTTCATCAGGAATTGAAGGCTATGGAACGACGCTATCAGGGCATCTATGACACGGCTATGATGGGTGACTACATTTGGACCCTAATACGTGAGACCAATTGCAGCGAATACAAAAAACAAAGAAGAAGTCAGCTGTTTTTCCACATGGCATAAAATGTACAGTTATATCTTTGTTTCTACTCATTTTTTTGGGCGTTGATTTGGTTAATTTCGTTAGTTTAGCTAACCTGGCACATCCATTTCTAATTGTGCCATACATTGAGTATGTAGTGCTCTAAATAAATTAAAAAATAATATACTAAGACTAATTTGTTTATTTTAAATTAAGTTCAAATGTATTTATTCGTTTGCGTTGGGTAGGTAAGCTGTGCAAATAATGAAAATCAAAATATCGTGAAATAGCGGAATTTCGGTCTTTTACCAAAAAAATTATAAGTCCGCCATTTGTTGTCAGATTTTGTTAAGTGCTTATTTTCTTTGGAAAAATGCCAGCTATACGTAAAAAAACGAAAATCGCTGTTAGCATCGCGTTTTATATTTTATATGAATTTTTCTGCCACATTTTTACTAAAAAAAACGCAGTTTTTTAACCTTTTTAAGCCGCCAAAACTAAAAAAAACGCAGTATTTTAACCATTTTAAGCCGCCAACATCAAAACTACTCACCCGATTTGAAAATGTTCTGAGAATGAGTTGTAGACGGCTCAATTTGCTTTAATTTGAGTAGTAGTAGGATCAAATACGTCAAAGAAGACCAAAGATATGCTCAAAATTGCAAGTGTACCTCCAAAAATTTAAAAAAAAAGTTCAAAAATTTATATCTCGAAAACCAATCGACAGAAAAATTTTTAAAACTCATTTTCGTGTTCAGTAGGTCAAAATCAATGAGAAAAACTATGCTAGAACCAAATAACAAAACGACTGTTGGCTAGTGTAATTGCTTCATAAGTACTTCATAATTAAACCTGCTGTTAGATTAGGCCCAGTTGGACCAAGTTTTGTATCGTTTCCTTTATAAACGGTAATGTATATAAGTATATATATTGCCTTATAATTTGGTCCAAGGGATATTTTTGTTTTACTAAAATCAAAATAATAAGGGTTTATGCTCAAAAATAATTGTAAATAAGCTGCTTTCTTTTCACGAAGTATTGAATAAAAATAAATATAAAATATTTATCTTCCATATTCATTATATATGAAAAATGTAATGTTGACCAAATGGACTCTTAATCTAGGATTCGTACAGCTTTGCTAATCTAACACCAGGGTTAAGAATGTCATAAGCAGCATTAGCGTTTGTTTTACAGAAGTAATTTTTAATAAGTTTTTGTAGTTTTGTTTGCTAACAAAACTTAAGATTTTAAAATCTAAGTCACGATTGATTTTTTTGAGAAAATTATTTTTGATAACTCAATTTATATGAAAAATGTCACTTTCGCCACTTTCAAAACAATCAGTTTCTATTATTAATAATATCTTACATAAATATTTTTTTTAACTTTTAGTACAGCAAATTTTGTATGGATCTATTATGAGAATTTGTGTCGTAGAAGAGTGACTAAATATTTCAGGGTAAGTAAGTATATTCCAAAGATTTTAATATATCTCTTATCTTTCAACATTTTGTGACAGTTATATGATAAAATTTATTTTAATACTTTATCGTATATAAATCATTCTGTTTGATTTCTATTCAAATTATTTTTATTTTAGTTCGCGCAATTGAACTTTATTTGGATATATGAAAAATGCAGTGGGGAATTAAAAATTTACGAATTGCAGGGAATGAGTGAGCATCCAAACTATATGATATAATAATATAATGTTTGTTTTATATAATTTCTATTTAAATTCTAGCCAAATTCTAGGTTAAAAATCATTAAATCGGTTCCGATAAAAATTGTTCATGGAAAACAAATAGAGAAACGAATCCCGCTATAGAATCGATACATAACAATACAATATTCGAATAAAAGTCAAACTTCATACTGTTTTGGCCGATTTGTCTTTATACAATTACATATTTTTTTAAATAATAAAATGTTCAAGGTTATCTGTAATATGTATTATATTATTTTTGTATTTTCCAATATAAAATATAACAAATAAACTATTTATTTAGAAAGATAAATTGTTGTGTTATTGATTTTTTGTATTTTCCAATATAAAATATAACAAATAAACTATTTATTTAGAAAGATAAAGTGTTGTGTTATTGAATTTTCTATGATTCATTTGAAAGAGTAACATTATATTCATTTAAAAGAGTAACATTATAATCAATATAATGTAACGAATTTTCCATACATATTTAAAAAAACTGTATTTAAATTCATGTATGCCTTAAATTAATTACCAGTATGTTCTTATATCAAGGACAAACATTTTAAATTTTATTACGATAATGTTTTAAATTATATGATATTTTACAAAAAATAAGCACGCGCCATACTTAAATTTACGCAAAAATGTGCTTATTTTAAGACCAAACTTTATTAGTTTTATTACCCAAAATTCTTAATTCTATGAAATGCATCCTCAAAACAAGTACTATTCACGTCTTTAAATTAACTATAAAACCTTCTTATTTTTATAGCGATTGTCTTTGGCTCGAAATTATTGCCGAAATCTTAAACTTTACGAAAAATTCATTGATTTTCAGTACGCTTTTTTTTAGTGTATATGATATATCTGCCATCATATGCTACAATTCACTACATTTTAAACATAAAACTTTAAAGTAAACAACGGTTACATTTTTAGTCCTTAATTTACTGTTTGGAACAGGAAAAACATTTTAACCGTTAAAATCAGTAGTAAAAATATTTAATTCCAAATTGTTTTTTTGGGGGGGGTGGGGTGGTTTTGAATCCAAGGTAAGCGATGGCCATCTCAGTCATAAAACGGTCAATCCATGTGATTCCATTCACATAATATAAAAGTGCACAAGGTGTAAAAACCCTGTGGGATTTTCCTTCTTCTGAGGACCAGGCTGTAGGTCAGTGTCTTCCGCTCCAGAATTCTTATCCTCTCCATTTGGTGCGACGATATCATAACCCATATCGGGAAGGCATATCGTCGGCTTAATGCTATTTTGGTCCATACGCCATGTTTGTGTTTTTTGAGTTAGGAGTTGAAAATATGGGTTCCAAGCATGCTCTTTCAGAATCTGCAAATATTTTTTTCCTATCTCGCCTAGTTTTCGAGATATTGGTAGGGTAAATTTGTTTTACTCTGAATAACGGGAAATAATTTCGATATTTTCTATGTCTCAAATTTTCTATCGCCCTATATTTTTCACTCAGTATTTTACGTTCTTTCGATCACATATGTAAATTAGTGTCCTTCCATACCGACCCTTTTTGTGGTCCATGTAATACAAATACGAAAAAATATTAAAATAAAAGTGGATATGGACCAAAATGCCAAGTACAAAAATTGTTATAACTTGCTTATTTTTGGATGTAATGGCATAGAAATGCATGAGAATCATACAAACACTGTTGGGAACCCTATGAAATAAAAAGTGTGTAACTCTTCAGTCCCGTTTTTACTCAAACAATAAATTGCGTTTTTCTCCAATCTACAAAATGGCGTATGGAACAAAATAGCATTGAGCCGACGATATGTCATCGTCGGTCTGACTATCTGCTTGTAGATGGTTCGTTTACCCCGCGGGTCAAGGCGTTTCTTTTAGCAATCACACTGTGGAGTTTGTGGAAGTCCGCTCTTCCCTTCAGCTGAGCGTGGTCCAAGTGTCGGGTACAGGTCATGTCTACTTGGAAAAAAACTTAATTATTTCAGCACCTTGACGTTCGCCAAGACGTGCTCATTGTTCAAACCTCTGGTTATCCTCTCGGTGAGAGTTATAAAGGCATGTGTCGTAGATGTACTTCCCCTTAATCCAAACTGGAAGTCCCCTAAGACAGCCTGTTTTGATGTGATTGTTTATTCTACGAAGAATGAAGATTTCAAATAGTCTTTCTATGCATGGTGAAAGGGATATTGGCCTATATCCTTTCAACTTCGATTTCTTCCACCTCGCTGGGAAATACCCAATATTCATGCGTTGGTTGAACAATATCGAAAGGTGTTACCAGGACCTTCGGTCAGCTCTACGCAGGACAAAGTTCGGGATTCAGTCTTCACCGTTGCTTTTCTTATAGTTCAGACATTTCAGTACTGAACCAATCTCGGACGGACTTACCATTTTCAAAGTTGGACTGTCTTGTGCCGACATCATCGTTCCATCAGCCATATGGTGTTGACCAAAATTAATAATTGGCTCAAATGCCGTCATTGTGGATTGCGCTCAAAATCTGACGAGACAATAGGTGCACAGTTCGTCTGAATTCTGGCGAATTACTCAGCCATAACTTCCACCTTCTCTTCCTCAGACATCACTCTTCGTCTTTGAGATTCAACCACAAAATGCCTTTACCTTCCGGAACATGTCCTTATTGGCTGAGATTCCACACAATAGCTGTATGTAGTAGCTGTCCTCAAATATATCTATCCTCTCGCTTATGATCTGACTTACCGTGGCCTTCAATATATTGTACTGTTGTAGATCATGATTTCGGTGAATTCTCCCCCGAAGCGTCTTCTTTTGCCTGAAAAGTCCCAAGATATCCGCCGGGTGCTCTGCGAGTAGTCCATTGTGTGGTCTGAATTTCCGGATACTATCCTCCATTGCATTGGTGATCGACTCAGTGAGGCCTTCTCCCGCCACATTTATCTCATGTTTACTCAAATTTCGGTTCTTCGGCAATCTGTATTTCCCAAGGCTCTCGCACAGTAAGTTGTTGAAGACCCTTATCCGCATGCTCGAGAAATTGAAGACTTCCGGCATCTCCCTCCGCTCCAGTGCACCAACGGTCACCTCCAACTGCACCGCCCTATGGTCCGACTCGTAGTCGAACGACCTAAGTCTGCCCCCTTCCCGTGATTTACCGGGTGATCCAAGTCCTATCGTCGTCATGACAATGTCAATGAACGATCCCGAAGTAGGCGTCCACCTAGTGGCCCCCGCCGTGGGCCTCACCACCACCGTCAGTCCCCAAAATTCAGCCAATCATGCCGAGATCCGTCACCGTCAGCCTGTCCTGCGGCCTCAGGTAAAGAGACATAACGACGACACGTCTCTCCCCAAGTCCACTCACCCTCACGACCGTCCGCTCAATGTCCACCAGGTCCGCCGTAACCCGTCCCCCTCTAAATCGATGCGCCAGGCAGATCGCTGTCCCCGTCAGCCTGTCCTGTCAGAAAATAGTGTACCCCAGCAGTCCGAACCGGTACACACTTGATAAATGATGTTCAGCAATTAGCAATACGTCTGGTTTATGTTCCTCTGCAAATAATAAAAGATAGTGCCTTTTAGACTTAGACGTTTATGAATATAAATTTGAGTCTATCAAAAATAACGTCTGGATCCTCTCCTACTGAACGTCGATGCAAAATCTCCGATCATCGTCATGCAGGTCAAGAAGTCCTTACCGAGCTGTCTCTTACATTCAGAATTAAACATTTCCATCGCCCTGTATGCCTGTTCCGCCACTCCAGCAGTCGGGGGGCGATTGCCACTGGAGTTCTTACAGCCGTTCGTGCCATGTTAGAATAGGTCCTGCCATGGCGGTTGTTATTGGCGTTATTGAGGTTATTCCTGTCGTGTTTCTTGCGGCATTCTCCGCAGTCTTTCTTTCCTCCATCCTTTTCAATATTTTCATTTTCTTCCGGCAGGTCTTGCGACGTGGCCGTCAGCGTTACCGATGACACAGTGTACCTGTCTTCCTACATTTCTCACAACCTGTCCCGTAGTCGGGTCTGTGGTTAATATCTCCTCATTGTTCTTATCCCTTGTCGGGACGTCGCACTTGCCTGGGCCATGCGATTTCACGCATCTGTAGTCCATTCGGCAGTTAGTCGACACATGACCAAATCTTTGGCAATTATCGCATTGTATGAGCCCCTTCCTCTTGTGCTTCTCAATATTCACCTTGCTGTGCAGCAGGTATTGCATTGCGGAATGACTCGACGTGCCGTCGAACTGGACTATCCACATATCACCCTGTGATTTCTTCACCACGTCCGCCGAAGGTTGGTCTAGATTTTTTGGGTGTTATTTCTCCATTCGAGCTTCGCTGAAGTAATTTTCCAATTTTTTTTAACTTTTCTTCAAAGTCTTTGTATTGTTTTTTAAAGCTGAGACAACGTGGCCTGCATCTTCATAGGGAGACTCCCCATCAGAGCACTGACAGCCTCACTTTTTCTTCGTATTTCGTCGCTTTCTTTCAACTTTCTGGTATCCGTCATTCATCGCGCTTGAATTGGACATGAGCGTGATATTGTTGTCAGGTAATTCATCAGGCTTTGTTGCCTGCTTCTCTGTCATGGCTGATGCACCTCCTCCTTTGGAGAGAGGTGTCGACCTTAAGTTGTGTACAGAGTCTGCACCCCGTCGGCGGTGGAACTACAGCCGATCGGGGAACTCATAATAAGGTTCGAAGACTCTTCAGCTAAAGAGACTTCGAAAATGGAAATGGTTGGCGGAACCACCAGGTCCTGCCACACGAGGGAAAATAGTCATTTTTGATATGTTTGAATTGAATAGAAAAATATTTTTGGAAACAAATTTTTTAAATATTATATATTTGTTAACAAATACATTTTATTTGAAAATCAAGAAATTTAGTTTGGAACGCATATAATAATATATCATAACATAATATATTTGCAAATTAAGTTTCACAATTAAATATGTATTTACACCCAAACAAAGCCATTGTTTAAGAAGTTTTCAAATATATTTTTATTTAAACAAGATTTTTAAAACTTTGCTGACTTTTTCCAATTTTAGTTAGTTTTTCCTATACGGAGGAAAATTGGCATTTTAGATATGTTTGAATTGACAGAAAATATACTTGGAAACGATTTTTTTAAATATTATATATTTGTTAACAAATAAATTTTATTCCAAAATCAAAAAATTTTGTTTGGAACGCATGTATTACAATATTACAACATAATTTATTTGCAAACTGAATTTCACAAATAAACACACAAAAAAAGTTATTGTTTAAGAAGTTTTCCAAATATATTTTATATAGAAAGATTTTTAAAACTTTGCTGACTTATTCGAATTTTAGTTAGTTTTTCCTGGTTTTCGCGAAAACTTTATAGCTAAAAATGTCTCAATTTATAAATATTCACTTTTTGTCTATCCATCAATGCAATTATATTTACGAAAGATTATTTGATTTAAGTTTTAATTAAATTTTACAAACATAAAATTTATAAAAAAAAATGCTCTTTGAACATCTGAAAAACAGAAAACTTGTCTTTGAGTTAAGGCATTAATACATTGCCAAAATAAGTAATTACAAATTAATCTTTGTTTCGGAAGTACTATTTGCAAATAAAAAATATTAACTGGAACATATTTTTGTTTACAGCAATATCCTCCCAAACATATAATATTTGTGTGTGTCAAATATTATATATTTATAGTGTACCCTAAACATACGTATATTTCAAGCCGAATATGTTTGGGACAATATACTACAGGAGCAATTTATTTTCAGCGTGTAGATTTCATGTAAAACATTTTTTTTAGTTTTTAAATATTCCAATTCATTACTTTTTGTCAATCCATCAATGCGATTTATAGTTACGAAGATTATATGACTTAAGTTGTAATTGAATTTTACAAACATATAAAATTTATTAAAAAAATGTCAAAATACTTAAATACAAATTAATATTTGTTTCGGAAATATTACTTCCAAATTGAAAAATATTCGAATGTGAACATATGTATATTTCTTGCAATCGTCTGAACTCTTAATTCACCTTTGCCTAACAATCTGTCATTGACCGTACACTTGCAGCACTTTAATAGGGTTGATAACGTTGTCCGATCTGGCAATCGTGTGTACTTAAGCTGAGTATAGACGATTGCCAGATCGGCAAACATTATCAACCCTGCTAAAGTGGTGCAAATATACGGACAATGACAGATTGTTAGGCAAAGGTGAATTGACAGTTCAGACGATTGCAAGAAAACATTACAATTTTATATATTTACAATATATGTTGTAAATATTTATATGCAGGATTGCCAATAAAAATACATTATAGACAGTGTTGCAAATAAAATGTTTTTTCTGGCAATGGCGCCGTTGTTACATGCATGAACTTCGCACATATAACAATCTGCAAATTATCTCGCAATGACTTTTCTGCTAACGTTGCAAAACAAAAATTGTGTGTTCAGACGGTTGTAAATTCACAGGGTTGCATTTTTCCGCCATTTTTCTGGCAACGTTGTCCGATCTGCAAATCGTGTGTACTTACCTTTAGCTTACGAGCACAACATTAATGGTGAAGGGCCATGCAGTCATGCGGCGCGGTGCGAAGACAACATTGCCCGTACACAAAACATGTGTTTGTCTTCAATAAAAGTTGAACAAGGAATTTTGTCAGATTGAGAATAATTTAATCTGGCAATGCCAAATCAAGCGGCGGCGCGGAGAAGTTGAATAAAATTCAACTTTTCTGACACGCCGCGCCGTATTCCGCATGCATTGGCCCTTCACCATAAAATTCAACTTTTGTGACACGCCGCGTCGCTTCCGCTTCGTTAGTAGCTCATCAGCGTTCAACAAAGCAGGTTTATGTCGCTTTTTATCGTAAAGTTGGTACACTGAGAAATTGTACAAATTTCCAAAGCGGAGCAAATCGGCATATGACAAAATGTGAACATTACATAACACTATGCAATGAGAAATGCCGAAAAATAATGAAAGCATATTTAAATGTTACATATGAGAAAACATGGCTCTCTATTGTATAATAAACACGGGAGAAAATCGCCATTTTTGATATGTTTGAATTGAAAGAAATTGTATTTGTAAACAATTTTTTTAAATATTATAAAGGGTTCGCCATCTAACGTTTTTTTCAGCATTTGTATTGCAGCTCTAATTTTTAATTTATAAATATACCTATTCATCAATCCATCAATGCAATTGATAGTTACGAAAGATTATACAATTAAAAAAAAATTAACCTTGATCTTCTAAAAATCAGAAAACTTGCCTATAAATTAAGACATTGATATATTGCCAAAACACTTAAATACAAAATTATCTTAGTCTCGGAAATATTAGTTCCAAATAAAAAATACTAGGACGGGAACATAATTTTGTTTAGAACAATATCCTCCCAAACATATAATATTTGTGTGAGTCAAATATTACATATTTCTAGTGTACCCTAAACATATGTATATTTCCAGCAGAATATGTTTGGAACAATATACTACAGAGGCGATTTTTTTCAGCGTGTATAAAAATTTTTATATATACAATATAAAATATGTATATGAACAACGAAATTTACATACGACTAATTTGTCGTGACAAAAAAGTTGGACACTTCAGAATACGTGATGTTAATAACACTAGTTTACTTTTTTTTGACGAACGGATTTATATAAGATTTTCTGGTGTAATTTGGTTCGGTGTTTTTTTGTACACTTTGTATTTCCACGTTTCATGGAAATCACATTTAGAATTTGTACCATATTTTTGAAGTATATGATCGACAGAACGGGTACCGTAATAAAAATTATCGCTTCTGCAGTACACATATTCTCTTCTGCAGTACATATATTTTTGGGAAAATTAACTTTTTTGCTATAAGTCGGAAAAAATTCTGTAATTTATTTAAACATTTCCCCGTTTTATAAGATAATCTGCACCAACACTCCGTAAAAAGTAAAATTTGTAACAGAGATATTCAAAGATTCCATCCGGTATGTAAATATAATATATTTGCACCAAAGTATATTACATTTAAATTTTGCTCTCAAACATGTTTTGTTTCCTGTTTTTCCTCAGTTTAATTATAAGGGTTACAAATATTGCTGAATTCATTTTTATGTAGATTCTTTGCTTTAGTAAAGTACGTTGAAATTAGTAATTTGCAGATTTGTCATTTCTTACACTGAAAAAAAGTGTACTGAAAATCATTGAAATTTTCTTAATTTTTTATTTTATTTGGCTCCAAAGATAAATACTATTAAAATAAGTACATCTTGTACGACAGGTAAAGTCATTAATCATCTTTAAATCAGGACATTAAACGTCTTTAAAGGAATTACGCCGTATACTACGATGAAAGTCTTCACATTTTTAAATCTATTACGCCTTGTGCTTACATTAAATACGAGTACATAAAATGACTTTAGATTAAGTACATTCTGTAAGTAAACCAAACATATGCTGTGCTTTTCACAAGTGTAAAATATGTTACGTAAATATTTGTATACCCTACACCACACTGTGGTACAGGGTATAATAACTTTGTGCATTTGTTTGTAACACCCAAAAGGAGAAGAAATAGACCCATCGTTTATTATACCGATCGACTTAGAATCACTTTCTGAGTTGATTTAGCTATGTCCGTCTGTCTGTGCATGTATTCTTGTAATCAAAGTACAGGTCGCAATTATGGTCCGATCTCGACGAAACTTTACACATATCTTTTTTTTGGCCCAAGGACGATCCCTATTGAATTTGGTTAAAATCGGTTCAGATTTAGATATAGCCCCCATATATATGTTAGCCCCGATTTGATATGTAAGCGCTGTAAAAACTTTATTTTATATCCGATCAGTATGAAATTCGGCAGAAAGAGGTTTCTTATTATATGAATGAACACTTTACACATATCTTTTTTTTGGCCCAAGGACGATCCCTATTGAATTTGGTTAAAATCGGTTCAGATTTAGATATAGCCCCCATATATATGTTAGCCCCGATTTGATATGTAAGCACTGTAAAAACTTTATTTTATATCCGATCAGTATGAAATTCGGCAGAAAGAGGTTTCTTATTAGATGAAGGAATACTGCTAAATTCGGAGAAAATCGGTTCAGATTTAGATATAGCCCCGATATATATGTTACCCCCGATTTGACATGTAAGCGCTGTAAAAACTTTATTTTATATCCGATCAGTATGAAATTCGGCAGAAAGAGGTTTCTTATTATATGAATGAACACTGTTAAATTTGAAGAAATCGGTTCAGATTTAGATATAGCCCCCATATATACGTTACCCCCGATTTGACATGTAAGCGCTGTAAAAATGTTATTTTATATCCGATCAGTGCGAAATTCGGCAAAGAGAGGTTTCTTATTACATGAAGGAATACTGCTAAATTCGGAGAAAATCGGTTCAGATTTAGATATAGCCCCCATATATATGTTACCCCCGATTTGACATGTAAGCGCTGTAGAGACTGTATTTTATATCCGATCAGTACGAAATTCGACAGAAGGAGGTCTTTTTACATGAATAAGTATTCAGGTAAGATCGGTTCAGATTTATATTAAAGCTCCATATATATGTTCCTCCTGATTTGGTAGCAAACTGCTATAGAAGTTGTATTTTACTTCCGATCATTAAAATTTTCCAGAAATATGGTTCTCAATTTAGGAACGAATATTGCTTAATTTAGCGATTATCGTTTCAGAATTAGATAATATGTTTCTACCCATTTACCAATTATTCCAAATTATTGTGGCAATGACCCTTATCGCATTGGTAGGGAGGTTTAGGGTATTATATAGTCGGCCCCGCCCGACTTTCTGCCTTTCTTTACTGGTTTATTTAATTATTTGTTTAAACGTTCATTGTTATTTTTATTATTTGTTTCTTTATTAAATTATTATGTTTTAAAACATTGGATTTCGATAAAGAGTTTATTCAGCAGCATACCTACATGACGATACCCGTAGGAAAATTTTAATAGACAGTTCAGACGATTGCCAATAAGGATATCTCTTAGGGCATCTCCTAAATACCGGTGAATGCGTCCTGCGTCTGTCAAACTCGATTTCAAATGTATGGAAATGTACTACAGCTACCGAAATACGCACACGGATACGACGGATAATTTAAAAAAATCCGAATGTGACAGTGCGCTTACAACAACGAAAGAAAACAAAACAACAACAAAAGAAAACATAAACACAAACAGATGACAAGCAGCATTTCATTTTTGTTATTTTGGAACAGTGCACGAAGCAGAAAAATATTTAATGTTGAATTTGCTAGAAATACTAAATACAAACCGGGTAGGAATTTAATATTTTACTATTATAATTTATATTAAAATGAGCTTTTCAGATTAACAGCGAAGAAATGATTGAAATAGCTGGGACACTACCCACTTATGGAATACAAAGGAGCCTCTCCACAAATGTGTAAAAATCAAGAAGGGCACATGGCAAGCAATTTCTCTGGAGTTGTCAACACCAAGCAAATTCCAAAACTGTAAAATATGTACCCGCATTTTAGTCTTAATGTTTATTCATTCAACAGGAATACATTTAAAAGTTTCATCGTCGGAGAAATCGACTGGCGATATTGTGGCTGAAGTGATGGCGCCAAAACCACCGAGTGATGAATTTTTCAACCGTACACGTGGTTCGATTATTTCCGAAAATTTAATTATCGTGCCTGGTGGCACTTCACTGACGACTACTGGTGACCCCGTCTACCAATTTGGGGCGCCAGAACATAAAAGAGAAGAGGGTTTTGTTCACAAACCTGTTTTGAGGGGCAGTGGCGCTATGAACGTCACGAAGGACGCGTCCGAGTCGACCGTCGAGTTGGAGGCGAAATTGTCGGACGTTAGCATTGCGACCGACAAGTCTGATAGCAAGCAGCGCAAGAAAAAAGGTGGCAGCGACGCGGTGAAACGTCGTATGACCATATGAAGCTGGAGGCCGCTCTAGCCGAATTGAAGAAGACTGTTGAGCGCCTAGAACAGCGAAACCATGTTCTAGAGGAGGCCAACAAAACACTGTTGGACGCATACTGGGTCAGTTCTTCCTGAGAGGAAATTGACTTTGCCGGATGAGGCAATGGATGATGCCCCGATTAACGGGAAGAATGACAATTGGGCAGCCGAAGACTTCGAGGCGAAGAAGAATGATGAAGACGTTGCACCGCCGGTAACGTCCAACGTAAGCAAGGTGGCTATCCCTAAGAAGACACAAAAAGTGAAAACCAGTTTGCCGAATAAAACATTGAAGAAGCAGCCGGAGAAGACACCAGCTGTACTGTAAAAGGGTATCGTGCCGGGTAATACCCCTACGGCATGTGACGGAGGCCCTTCCACGTCGAGAGGTGGAGGTAGTGGTCGTCCGGTGGGTTGCTCTGGTGGCAAGCTGCTTCCGGCTATCACGGTGTAGGATGTTGGTGTTCGAGCTATCACAGGTGTGTTGAGTAATGTTGTAGGTCAAGGCGATTATTTTGTTAGCATGGTGACAAGTCAGTTCTGTCACTCCGTTTAAGTGGCCTGGAGAATTTCTCCAAGGTTAAGGATATTTTGGTTGAGAGGGGTTATCGATTTCACACCCATACCCCCAAGTCACTCCTGCCATACTCGGTTGAGGTCGAGGGGCTGTCGGCGGAATTTTCTGAGGATGAGGTCAGGGAATATCTTGAGGGCCGCTTGGGTTTTAAGGTCGGTGTGGTTAGTCTCGTCAACTTGTCCGGGAACATGTGGCTGATACGCCTGTCGAAAGACTCCGACTTGACTCGGTTGTATAAGGTCGATCTGGTGCTTCACTGTAAAGTGAAGTTTAGAAAGGACAAGGGTAGGGAAGTGGTGCAGTGCTTCAACTGCCAGCGGTATGGCCATATTGCCGCGAATTGTGGCATGCCATACCGCTGTGTGAAGTGCGGCCAGTCCCATGGGCCGAAGAATTGTCCTATTCCGTCTGTTGCGGCGGAGGGGTCGACTGGCGAATCGGGCGATGGTTCACCTGCAATGGCGATGAGTTGCGTCAACTGTGGCATTGAATGGCACGTGGCGAACTCCCCTGATTGCCCAAGGCGTAAGGCTATTGTGGCCAGGAAGGCGGAGTTGAAGGAGGCCGCTAGGGCTAAGTCGAGTCGACTGGCTGGCATCCGAGAGGATGTAAGCTTCGCTGCTGCCATGGGCGCACGTCATTCGACCGCGGCGGCTGGAGGTGGTCCGGCACGGGCGGGTGCTTCTCCTTATGTTGGCCTGGGCGGAGCCATGAACGACGATTGTCGGTCCATGTTTGGAAAGAATTTCCTCGGAGTCTTTAATGGCGTAGGACAATTCGTCCCTGAATTCAGGAAATTAACGGAGAGGGAAGGCAGAGCCAGTGTCCTTATGGCACTGGTCCTGCATCTCCATGGTTTATGAAATGTTGCGCTGCACTTTCATAAACGTAAACTCCATCGTGTCTCTTGCCAAGAGACACTTTCTGAAGGTGTTTGTGGACCGATATAGGCCCGATGTGTTGTTGCTGGCGGAGCACAAGTTGTCCGCCCATTATGATTTTTCTCTGGATGGATATAGGGTATTTAGACAGGATAGAGTGGGCCGCCGGGGTGGCGGTACGGCAGTATTGGTGCGTGGGTCGTTCAGGAGTGAAAGGGTCTTTCTTGACACGGGTGAGGTCGAGTTTTGGGGCCGACCTCAACGCCAGGCATCCATCCTGGGGGGTGTTGACATAGGACCGAGGGGACGTGCCCTCGCCGGTTTTCTGGTTGATTGTCCGGATTTCGTGGCTTGTGCTGCCGATAGGCCAACGAGACCTAATGGATCGTCCGGGTCGTATATCGACCTCTTCTTGCATACGCCAGAGGCCTCTCTGGTGGGTGGCATTGGAATGTCTAGGACCATTGACTTCGAGTCCGACCACAGGGCGATTCAGGTCGAGTTGTGCTTGGGCGAGTTGGAGGGTGCGGTTGGCCGCTCCTATCCTGATTTTGGTAGGATGAACGTCCGGCGGTATGGTGGATTGATTAGGCGTGGTCTTGAGGGATATGGGCTTCCTGTGAGCTGTAATGTCACAGTGGCAGATGTGGATAGATGCGTTGATGGTCTGGGCACGGTTTTTCGCGAGGCGATTGAGGCCTCTGTTCCTAGGAGGACTGTCCGTGGAGGGTCCCTTGCCAATCTCCCCCGAGGATTCTGGGGTTCATGCGGGAGCGCAGGAGATGATGCCGTGTACTGCATAGGTCAGCTGACCCAGAGCGGCACGGCATACTCAGGGCCGACATTCGGAACCTGACTCCATCCGCATTTTCGGTCGTTTTAGGAGCCACCTTCGGGACATTCGGGTTGATGGCAGGACCTACAGTTGGGTTAAGAGGGCCGCTGGCCTCTCGACTAGGGAGCCTGTGGGCGGTTTGCTCAACCCGGATGGAGCGCGGGTGTTTGATGACTTCCGCAGGGCAGAGATGCTGACCGACCATGTCCAGGGGGCGGTTGATTCCGGCGATGACTTTGATGCGTCTTTATAGGACGTCATCAATGTGGCCGTTGATGGTCTTAGGGATCGGACCCCTGTGGTGGTGTTTTCTGACACGTTCAGGGCTGATGGGCTATTGGTTGCCGATCCTTCTCTGTGGCAGGAGGCAGGGTTCGTGCATGGTACTTGCGTTGGGAAGGCTCTGGCTGGTAGGCCCTCATGGAAGTCCTCTGAGATCTCTGATATTGCCTTGAAGAAGGCGGGTGACGTGGTTACAGAGTTCCTCGCAATCTTGTTCAACCATTGTCTGAACTTGGGATACTTTCCGTCTGCCCTCTTGGGACCCATCCTGTACAATATTTTTGCCAATGACATACTTGATCCCCCTCCAGGTGGATCGTTGCTGGCCTCTGCGGATGATGTGCTGGTGTCGTTCTCGGGCCCCAAGGCTAGTGTGCTCAATAGGCGCGTTGATACGTTCCTTGAGGAGCTAAGGGTGTATTTCTGTAGGTGGAGACTTCGTCTGAATGTTCCGAAGTGCAGTGCCATGCTATTCAGGGGTAGGCCCGGCACTGTGTACCCTAACTTCAGGGCCTTCGTGCCTAGACTGAAGATTGGGGAGGAGGAAGTTACCGTTTCCGGTACTATGAAGTACCTAAGGGTTGTCTTCGACCCGCGGTTCGACTTTGTGAGACACGTGGACTTTGTCCTTATGACGGCTAAACGTGTGTACTTCACGTACAGCGGGGTTATGCATATGAGGGATGGTCTCTCATCGGAGGTTAGGCAGCTGTGGATAGACAGGTGATTAGCCCGATCATGTCCTATGCCTTTCCTGTCTGGTTCGACATTTCGTCGGCCCAGATGGAAAGGCTTAGGACATGGGAGCGACGAGTGCTCCGCGCGTGTCTAGGGTTGCGACCTACTATCTTGGCCGATGGATCTGTTAAGAGGCCCTCTAACCGGAGATTATACGACCGAATTGACTTTGGAAGAAAGATGCCACTATGGTTAGGAACGCGTTGCGCTTCTTTGAGAATAGCCTTGACCTTGGCAACGCCCTTGTTGCTCAGTCTTTACAATGATCAGCGAAGTATGCTGCTCGCCAGCAGGCTTGCCAGTTTTTTTTTGGGCCGAATCCCCAAATTTTTATTTTTTATCCCCAAAATCCCCAAAAAAATATATCTCATCCCCAAAAAAAATCCCCAACAAATAATTTAACTCTTGTGAATGAAATATTTTAAAATTCAATGTATTTGTACAGAAATTCATTTTGATTACACAAATTGTATGTATCTATGTGAAGAAAATACGCTACTAAAAAATAAAAATTATTTTAAATAAATATTATTATAAATAAAAATATTAAATTTAAAATTTCAGAAGTTATCAACATTTATCATATCAAATATTTCTGATTCAAAATCTTCCATCTCATCCACATCATCTAAATTCTTGTACATGTTTTTGGTATTAAAAAGCTTGATCAGTTTTGGAGATGGACTAAACGTTTGACAACATACTGAATTATAATTCATATTGTATTTTATTTCGAATTTTCGTTTTCACGGTATTCATAACAGAAAAAACACGTTCCACTCAAGCATTGCTTGTTGGTACGCAAAGCATATTTAAAACTAGTGATGCAAGTTCTTTAAATGGGTTTGAACCAGCAGCATCCTGGTACAAGTAAACTTTACTCCAAAATGAGCTTAAATTATTCGTAGTGTCGTCTCCGAAGAATTCTCTCCATTTAATAAACGGCATTTTTCTCCACTGCGATTCATAAATATCTATAGAAATATTTGCATTTACTACAGGTTGTAAAATTTTCATTATTGAGCTAAAATTTGGTTGTCCTACTGAATTGCAGCATATACTTGGAGAAAATTTTTTATATGTTTTAAAAAATATCATGTTTTCTGAAAAACGTTTCAACATTTCCAATATTAAACTTTTTAAAAATAAAAAACATGTATCTTTTATTTTTAGAGCTAAGGATTGAGATTGGGTTTTAATTTCTTCTTCGAAGCCGTATCCCAAATCCATCGCTTCTATAGGTAGAAATGCCAAATCATTTTCCATAGCTTCCGTTATTATAAAAACATCATCTTCATCTTTTATTTCAGCAATTATTGACGGCTTCAAAATTCTAGCTGCTAATGACAGGAGACTTACATGTAAACTGTCGTAAATGGTTCCAGGATCCATATTGTCGCTTTGAAATTTTAGGTTCAGACTATTCATTTCACTTAAAATGGGGGCCAAAAAAATTAAGTAGAGCCTAATCTCTTCATTGCACATTAAATTGTGGATCATTTGCGCAGTTTTTTCATACTCTGCTGTAGAAATAATAGAAAAGTGGTATTTCAATTCGGTCCACTGCTCCAGAACTCTCTTGACTGCTAAACCATACGATAACCATCTAGTTGCAGATATTTGTACCAACTTTTTAAATTTTATTACATCGAATCCTGTATTTATCAGGTCAAACACACGTCTATATTTTATAATTCTTAGAGGACTGTTGCTGAAATAAGTGTATATTTCTCTAATTAAAAATTCTACGTCCGTCGAAAATTTCTTAGATGCCTCCGAGCAACATAAATGTAGGGAATGACAGGTACACTTTATTAAAATTAGGTGTGGATTATAACTTTTTTTTAATAAAGTATAAACACTATGATGTTTACCACATAAATTGCTGGCACCATCCGTACCAATGGCTAATATATTCTTAGGTTCAAGCCCTACGTTTTTGAAGTAGTTACTTATACCTTCATAAAGTTTTACAGCAGTTTCCTCCTCCACAAGAAACAGTCCCAAAAATTCTGTTACAATTGCATATTTTTCCTTTCTGAAATAGCGGACACAAATGCTCATCCATTTGTTCCTTGATATGTCTGTTGACTCGTCGAGTATCAATGAATATTTAGAATCGCCAATGTCACTTACAAGGTTGGAACGTAAAACAGGAGCAACCACATACTTTATAATCGCACTGCATTTTGTTCGGTGCAGTCTAAATTTGTCGAACTCTTTGATCGATAATGATTTGAGCATTTCTGTTAAGTGATCAACGGACGATATTGAAGCATGCTTAGCTATAAAAACTGCAACTTTAATATCCATAATTTTTGAGTCTTCTTTGACAGGAACAATCCCTATAGTATTTATAATTTACATTAAAAATTAAAGTCGATTATATTACAAAATTATTCACCATAATTGTCCAAAGTGTTTTTTGCAAAAAGAGAACCGAATTTCTGTTTATGTTTAACTGATTCGCTATGTCTCTTCAGGTCCTTTTTTTGAGATTTCAACGATGTCAAACAAACCACACACCACGAACTGTTTGATGATATATTGGTGGCTTGAAAGTTTTCTGGAGCATATGTAATTGCTTTAAGCCATCCTATGAATAAATATGTTAACATTTTCAAACAATTGCTTTTAAATTACATACCTTGAGCCCAATCTTCAACCTCCCAATCAGCATTATGTTTCCTTTGGCTGGAATTTTTTTGCAGCCATCGTTGACAATTGTTGTTTATTTTTTTCAAGTCACATACACTTTCTCATATACTTACATGCGGGACTTCCCAAAATACGCAAAAATATCAAAAGAGACAGCTATAGTTTGTCAACTGACAACTAATTGTTGGTATAAATGTGAGTGTGCAACCTAAGGGTCACTCTTAAATGCGAGTGAAAGCGGATAACATATGTCAGACTCAATTTCAACTAATTGTTTTCTATACATGTCGATAGACGACGTGCGGTCTGTTTTTCTATGAATTTAAACACAATTTTTACTTTTTTATTAAGGTACAAGATTTAACTAAAAATAAAAATTTTAATATTATGAAGACAACCAACTTGCAATCCCCACCAAATCCCCAGATCCCCAAACCAAAAAATATATCCCCATTTACAAAAAAAAAATCCCCAAATTGGGGATAAATCCCCTAAACTGGCAGCGCTGCTCGCCAGAGGCCACTTTCCTCCTGATTCTCTCCCCAGACTCCGAGAATAAAATAGAAATAAATACAAATGTACTGTAGAATAAGAAATAATTAAATTTTTAAGATCATTTATACAAAATCAAAAGTATTCTTGGTTTCTTAAAGTATCCTTTCTAAAGGACCTTTTGTAAAATAGGCCTTTCAGATTTCATATTTTTGGAAGTCCTTTCCAAAAATATGAGATTTCCTTTCCTTTTTTTGAGATTTCAACGATGTCAAACAAACCACACACCACGAACTGTTTGATGATATATTGGTGGCTTGAAAGTTTTCTGGAGCATATGTAATTGCTTTAAGCCATCCTATGAATAAATATGTTAACATTTTCAAACAATTGCTTTTAAATTACATACCTTGAGCCCAATCTTCAACCTCCCAATCAGCATTATGTTTCCTTTGGCTGGAATTTTTTTGCAGCCATCGTTGACAATTGTTGTTTATTTTTTTCAAGTCACATACACTTTCTCATATACTTACATGCGGGACTTCCCAAAATACGCAAAAATATCAAAAGAGACAGCTATAGTTTGTCAACTGACAACTAATTGTTGGTATAAATGTGAGTGTGCAACCTAAGGGTCACTCTTAAATGCGAGTGAAAGCGGATAACATATGTCAGACTCAATTTCAACTAATTGTTTTCTATACATGTCGATAGACGACGTGCGGTCTGTTTTTCTATGAATTTAAACACAATTTTTACTTTTTTATTAAGGTACAAGATTTAACTAAAAATAAAAATTTTAATATTATGAAGACAACCAACTTGCAATCCCCACCAAATCCCCAGATCCCCAAACCAAAAAATATATCCCCATTTACAAAAAAAAAATCCCCAAATTGGGGATAAATCCCCTAAACTGGCAGCGCTGCTCGCCAGAGGCCACTTTCCTCCTGATTCTCTCCCCAGACTCCGAGAATAAAATAGAAATAAATACAAATGTACTGTAGAATAAGAAATAATTAAATTTTTAAGATCATTTATACAAAATCAAAAGTATTCTTGGTTTCTTAAAGTATCCTTTCTAAAGGACCTTTTGTAAAATAGGCCTTTCAGATTTCATATTTTTGGAAGGACTCTTTTATTGAATTCTTTTCTTCAAATAAAACTAGTAAGGACCCGTAAAAGTCTGGCGGAGCCGACTATATGATACCCTACACCATCTTTATAGATCAGAGCACGCATAAGCTTGATCTAAATTTGAAAAGAAAACCCAAAAACTCGATATATGAGCCAATGGATCTATAAATAAGTTTTTTTAGATTGCATAAAACCCGTGATTGCACAACCGAAATGATTATATATAAATCTGAACTGATTTCTATAATTTTGCGTTTACTCGTCGAGCAAGTGTCTTCCTTTTCCAATTTTCGTAACAGAGGTCTGTAAAATACAGCTTATACAACCCTTAGAAGCCAAATCGAAAGGAATATTTGCATACGAGTAAATGAGGTCTTTAGCTAAATATGATCCGATTTCCACTAAATTTAGTAGGTTTTATTAATGGCTGAAGAGACTTCCCTCAGCCAATTTGTCCTTGATCTGATATAAAATACAACTTATATAGCACTTAGATGTCAACATAAACAATTTGTTTGTGCCCTTATAAGTATTTGATTAAGTTCTTACTGCCGAGCGAATGAAAAATATTCCATATTTTTTTGCCTTAAAAATTGGCTCATTCAAAAATTAAAGGCCAATCCGCCTTATTTTTCAAAATTTAGTTTCCAGTTGTACTCAATAGTTTCGCAATAATGTGGGGAAATGCAACAATATGAAACAGGGGGCGCCCCTCTCCCACAAACACTTCTGCGGGAGAAAATTGCAAGTGTGCCCTTACACTCAGCGTTACCGTTGTGCGACTAAAGTGGCATATTTGCCCCTTTTTTTCGCGCCCCTTTTATTTTTTGATACTAAATGTGCCCGCCCCTTTTAGATTTTTGTGCCACTTTTTGGCTTTTGTAAAAAATCAGCTTTTTATACTCTTCTAACAACACTTTCGCACTAACGTACGGAAATGCCTCACGCGCTACGTTCTGAATTAAGTTATTTAATGGGATATACCCATATGTTAAAACGATTTACATTTATCTTTTGTATGTGTGTGTATATGAAAATTTCATTAAATATATTTTAATTCATATATTTTCAGAAATTATATTTAGTATACATCATAAGAAGTTTTCTATAACATTGTATTTTTTGTTTAGTTTTCGTGTAAACGAATGAATTTTTTTAATGTTACCTACTTATTCACCCCTGTTCTGGAACTCACTTCACATTCATCTCACTTCTCACCTATACTTCACAGGACGAATAGCGAGGTGTCTGGCAACTGCAGAAAGTATTGGCTGCCTAACTTCTGCTTAAATAATGCCTAACATGTGATTTGCCTTCCATGCCATACGGTTTTCAGGCGTGATAGCGACTTTTAGAACACCTCTTTCTTAAGACATTTCACGTGAGATGCTCCAAGTGAGTGCCAGAACATACCCGATTTTGTATGTTAAGCTTTGTTTTTTATTGTAGTTTTCTTTAAATAAAAACCTTAAAATTTATCCCCCTTTTTGAAATTTTCCAACGGTAACGCTGCTTACACTGATTTCCGAAACTACGGTTACGTTTGCCTAACCCATCCTTAAGTCATGTGCACGTTTATGTTTTTCAAGTTTAGGGTAATTACTCCAGGTGGTTTGCTTACTATTTCATAGCTACTACTAAATATATATATACAGATATTCATAGTCGTATACTATGATATATGTTGGTAGCGTCATCGCATTTTTCCGCCATATTTCATTTGTCGTTCGAGTTGTCGATGTGTAAAAAGAGTTCGAGTAATAAGGTGTACAAAAAAGAAAAATTAATTAAAATTAAAATAAAAATGGCCGCGTGCAATTGCAATTCAGCAGAACAACTGCTTACAATTTTGAAGGGCAGTGACGTTATAATGATTTGCAAAGGGAGTGATCAATTTATACGTAAGTATATATAGTACAGTATTGCTAAAATTACTATGGCCAAAAACGAATTTCCGAGAAATATCATGTGGTACTTGTACTGGTTACGGTTTTAATATGGTTTTAATGATATAAAAACCATTTTATGGTTTTAATATGGGTATATAATATATTGGTGCGCCACTATCCACGTGCAAGCTTTGGCTTAGGCAAGAGGCAATCAGGCAGTCCAACGAAAGATGGACATAAATCGCCACCTGCAGGTTAGCTAGACAAATCTGGCCAAGGTATGACCTGAGAAGATCAAAATATCTCCTCGCACTAGAGAGGCAAAGATTGTCTACGTTAGTATCAGTTCTGACGGACACTGCTTGATCGGCGAACACGCCAAAAGATTGGGTATTGACTCTAATGACTTCTGCAGAAGCTGTGGAGATGAGGAAGAAGTGGAGAGCATTGAGCACTTGCTATGCGACTGCCCGCTCTGAGTAAACGACGACTGGACATACTGGGGTCGGCCTTTCTAGGCAGCCTAACAGATTTCCAGTACCGATATTCGTACTGTCAATAAATTTGTATATCAAACAGGTTGGTTTCGATGAGGGGCATTTCAGCCTGTGGTAACACTAGGGACCTAAACTGGTCTATGTGAGCTTATATTTAAATGCCACCCTAACCTAAACCTAAACCTATGGGTATAATACACTGCGTTGGCTATAAAATTTTTTTTCCACAAAATTCAAACAAAATTTCAGAGTAGTGGCTTCAAAATATATGTTCCATGTCAAAGAAAAACCCCTGAAAATCATCCTGTATTTCGACAAATACATACACAATATACCATATGTATGTACTTCAAGATTTGCTATCATACGCCACAATTTGCATTAAATCTTTACGAAATTTGGCATAGAAAAGATGATGGAGCCAATTATAAACTCTGGCAAATTTTATGAAATATGTGGCAGGTTGAGCCATAATCTATAAGTACATAAGATCTACAAAATTTATAAGAAAATTTGTTCAGATTTAGATATAGACTCCATAACATGTCACAGATAGTGAAAATCTGCCACTTATTGTTTATGTGCCAGTTATTGTTAGTGGAAGTCAGATGTTTTCGTTGCAAAGTGTAACGAAAACATGTCTATTATAGTTTAGTGCCTTTTTACGCTTTTTCAATTTTTCATTACGCTTTTTCTTCAGAAAAAGTTGGCATCACTACTATGGTCCCCACATTTTTATGGCAACCCAATGATTTTTTAAATATTACATTTATTACTTATCTTAGAAACATTGAGAATAAAGGTACATTTCAAGACCACACAAAACTCAATGTATGAGCACAATAACTGTATTTAAAAAACATTTGATTTCCATAAAACTTAAACTGACTTTGTGATTTTTTACAAGGAATCCATTTGTCGAATACAAATACATCACCCAAAGCACCGCTACACGATACATTATTATTATTTCCAATTTTTGGAACGATAAACTAGCGATGTGTTGTGGGAGAAATACTCTTGAAGTGTTCTCCTTTCTTTCATTTTTGACATGGGACATATATACCCAAGTTTTCTGAACTATTAAAATTGAGCTTGAGTTTAGTAACCTATTTGTTAACCCAGCAAAACGCGATGTCATAGGAAAAAACTGTTAATGCCGTGTTGTCCATCGAGGACATTTTTGTGCACACATAGTTCTTTTAAAGGCAGTTTCAAACTCCTGTTTCCATTTTTAATTTGAGATTATTTTATTAAATTATTATTTTTGGTTACATTAAAGGTGAGATATACATGAAATTAAAGCAGAAGCTCCTACATGGGCATCATGTTCCAAAGAAATTCTAAACATCAAATCATTTCGTGCTATACAAAAAAGAATCTTTAAAAACGTAGCAAAAAAGCTTTTCCCTTGCGGTTCAAACTCAGATTACATGGAAAAGTCTATGTGGAAAAGATGGTCAAATTTAACGGACAAAATGCGCAAATTTGTGCGTGGCGTGGGCCACAAACCGTGGTTTTACGAACTACTGTTATTTTTACAGAATTACAATTACAATTTATATCAATAGTAAGTAATTATATTGTATTTTATATAACTTACTAAGACACTTTCAATCAATTTTCCACTTTAAAATCGATGTTTTTTTCTTAGCACGGGAATTCCACAAAAATAACATTTAATATTAATGTTAATTAATTTAATATTAATATTTAATATTAATTTATTTTTCATTAAATTTTTACAGCTTCCTTAAAAAGAAAAAGATACGTGAAACACCAAGAAGCTCCAGAAATAGAAAACGTCATCAGGAGCGTCAAGAAGAAGAACCAGAACCTCCTGCAAAGAAGGAGAAGGTTCTGTGCAGCTGCTTCTGTGGGAAAAGAGACAACAAAACAATGAACTCTTGTGACCAGTGCAACAAATGGTTTCACTAAAATTGTGTAAATGTCAAAGAGACCGACGATTTGACGGGAAAGTGTCTGTCCACAAAGTTTATAAATATGTATTGTTAAAAATTAATTACTCGCTTTTGTTTACAATTACCGAGAAAAGTAAAGAAAATAATTTATTAATTATTTGTTGTTTAAAAGTGCAAATAAACATGAAAGACGAATATTTGATTTCATTGGGGCAGTCGCACGAGTATTTATACAATAAA
The DNA here is from genome assembly GCA_963930755.1 of Eudasyphora cyanicolor. Lineage (NCBI taxonomy): Eukaryota > Metazoa > Arthropoda > Insecta > Diptera > Muscidae > Eudasyphora > Eudasyphora cyanicolor. Next base: position 73,852,568 of record OZ005737.1, on the reverse strand, counting down.
TATAATCCAGCATATAGGATATCTGAAAAAAAGCGAGAAGCTTGAAGCAAATTGGCAAGGAGCTGGGCGTTACAGGTGAGTTTTATGAAGATCGCGGCAGACTCCAGTAAAAATTAAATTTATAATCTGCTTCAGGATTCTTTTGACGACAGTACGAGACAATCATTGCGCCAATCTTCATCATTGTGGGTTAATTTGACAGCAATATAAGCGTCTCCACAAACATGGATTTATTTATAGATAGATTGGATTGGATTTGGCTGAGTCCCTCTTCAATGGAAATAGACATAAGTAAAGGGTTTTCCGTTAAGGACATTTTAAATAGAACTGGAAAATATATTTTAATTAAATAAAAATTATTTTTATTCCATTAGATTACTATTAATGTTTTTGACAAAAAAAATTGTAAATAACAATTTTACGAATATTAAAAAATTTTTGTGGAAGGGCTGTCAAATATATTTATATGGTGTAATTTGGAATCCTAAACACGAAAAAAAAAATATTTTCATTTTAATTAACATTTTCATGGATAGTACCTTTAGTATTTGGTCCATATATTTTAAGTATAAAGCCGATAGAACCGAAATTTTCTTTTAATTGAAGGAAATGACCAGGGCTATTAATGTCATTTCACGTATAAACTGTAGTTTAGTAGCTGTCGTTAAAATATTAGTAAAAATTAAGTTTTTGTCAAAAAAAAAAGTTTTGTTCTGGCACGAAAAAAAAAACCCGAAGAAAATAGAAAAAATTGCAAAATTTTGTTTTATTATTCTTTTATCTGAAAGTTGAAATCTAACGAAAATTGCTTATTGACTTTCAAATGAGGCATTGTGCCTCACTTTTATTTTATGAGCATTGACTATTTGATGTGATTATAAAATTGTCGAGTTGACTAGATTTTGTGATCGTATTATCCATAAATGTATGTATTTATTGAATGAGATCAACAGAGGTAGAAAGGCAATAAACAATATTTGTGTTTTTTATTTTTTCTGAGGTTTCCGTTCAGTTATCCCTTCTTAGGGCATTAGTGGAACCCAAGGAATTTCCTGTCGTATTCGCAGGTACATATTAAAATTATATAACCCCACGAAACAAAAAGTATGTAAGAAGCAAAACATATTTCAGATACAGGTACTGTGATCTACGTAACCTTTTTTATAAGTCGCATACATGAATGAATTTTGTTTATTCGTAATTCAACTTTTTAAAGCGATAAGTCGGTTTTGTAAAAATTATAAACAATGTGCAAATGATCCCAACAATTTCTGCTAAATCTGCGAAATATTTGCATTTAAAAACCCACGACCGTTATGTAAAGCAATAATTACAGCATAATTACGGAAACATCATCGAGTTCACCTAAGTGAACTCAACTCACAGCGGTACCAGTTTCAGTCGGAAGCCTGCACTTCCAGCTCAACTCAATGATCTAGTAAGAGATTTGGAACTGACCAAAGATAAGGCAAAAATACTTGCATCTCGCATGAAACAATACAATGGCCCTAGGCGGTTATTTTTTGTTAAAATATATAAAATATGAACAACATGATTAATTTGTTGCGATTTAAAAGTAGTTGCGATGATATGTGAAATGCAAGGTGTATATTAAAAATTTGCTGTTTTTGATGCTTCTGGGATCATTACCTCCGTGCTCGAGAAGATCATTACAAAAAGAAGGAATGGTCAACTAGGGAACAAATTACGTTGGGTGAAAACCGCATCAAATACACACCTCTCACCAAAAAAGAAAACATTGTTTTGCCACAACTGAATATTAAACTGGGACTCTTTAAAATCATTTCAAAAGCCTTACGAAAAGATGGCAATTCACTCTTGTATTTAAAAAAATAATTTAAAGTGTTTCTTTTCAAAAAATCGAAGAAGGCATTTTTGATGGGCCAAAAATGAGGAGACTGATGAAAGATGTAAATTTCGAATCATATTTAACAACGAAGGAAATTACGGCATAGAGGTAATTTATGCTTGTAAAATTTGCATTTAAAAAATCATCATCATTCACCAAGAAATGAAGTCCATCGAGCAGCGGTACCAAGGACACTGAATGACAGAATGATTATATAGGGTGATCCATTTCGAGGTTCCCTACTTTTTTAAAGAAAAAACACAAAATTCAAATTGAATGGGGAATGTTTATTATCATTTGAAAGAACATTCTATGACATTTATTTTTTGAAGATTATGTCTATCAAATGTTGGCCGCGGCTACGTCTCAGATGGTCCATCCGTTGAGTCAAATTTTCGATGACTCGATTATGTTGACCATAAGTTGAGCGAAGTGCACGAAACACATTCCACACAGAACGTTTTCGTAATAAAGTTGAACGATTTGTAAACGTTGTTCAGGCGTAAGTCTTTCCATGATGAAATGCCAAACAATACTTAACAAAAATAACATGACAGCATGACACGTCTCACACGTGATCTGTCAAAAAAGGATATTGAAAAAAGTATCTCTACTTGGATCACCCGTTATTACATTTCCCATAAAAATTTCAAATTATGCGAATGTTTTAATAAAATAAGTTGCAGTCAGTTAATTAAATACCATTTTAAAGGCTAACATATAAAAAGGTAACTTGCTATTGACAATGGGAAACTTTGCCTATTGAGGTGTTAGCTACTAATAAACTAATATTATGTGTGGAATTTCAGAAGATTCGAGTAAGTAGTATCGAAGTTCACTAAATATTAACTTAATGTTAACCCTAAATATTTCACTAAATGTTAACCATTTGTGGGGAGGTATTAGAATTTAGCCGAAAATAGAGAATTGTTTTTGCACTTAGTTAGGCTCAATATCGTTTTTTTTTTGTTTTCAGTATATGCAAACAACTTTGTTAAAAATTAACTCGAATAACCCCAAAATTGCCATATGGCAACGCAAGCTTTTGTAGCTGTGAAAAAGCACCGGCTTCACGTAGTTGTTATAGTTGGTATTTTTAAACACGTGTGATATGTTACTTTCCAACAAATAATCATTTATTGCATTTGAGTAACAGGATCTTGAGGTACAATCGCAAAATGTACCTTTCCGAAAAACAGCAAAAAAATTGGCGAAATGGCGAATATGCAAAGGTGAAAATTGATTTTATTTTCATTTGAGAAGAGGTATAAAGTGAAAGTGTATCACTTTAGAAAGGTTTCAAAGCGCTTTAAAAATGTTTCTAAAAATGCATAGGACAAAAAACAATTTTTGCGTATTTTTTATATTGCAAAACTTGCGTTGCCATATGGAAACGTTAGGGTACTGGATTTTTTCTATGAACAGGGTCCATTTTTCTGAGATATCTTTTTTATTTATGAAGGTATATTTGTTGATTAGATTATTTGGAAGAACTCTCCAACGATGATGAAAAGGGTGAAACTTACAATTTTGAGGCACCTTTAATTGAACCGCCTGAAAATGAGGGCGAAGTAAGTAGTAAAGATGATGTCGATGATCAGGAAGTCAACGGCTTTCCAGATGATATATGTATGTGGGGGACAGCTTAGAGCTGGTTGTGAACTTATACTGTCGAATGGAGATCACATCGATAGTTTTGTCGATGGAAACATTGAAGAGATTGACGAAAGTTCTTCCTCTAGATATAGAGCCAAACAAATAGACATCCATACTACACCATAAGATGTAACTTCTCCGACGCTTTATAATATTGCCATGACATACCCTGTTCCATCGATAGATTTAAATGGCGATTTCACATGGGTTGTTGATAATTCAAATCCATTATTACCCATTTTTCTTGAACCAAATTACAAGGACTGCAAAGATCTCAAGCCACATCAGCTATTCGAAAAGTTTTTTTGACGACAATGTACTGCGTCATATTAGCGAGTGTACTAAAATCTATGCTATCCACAACAATAGGAATATCAATCAGGTGACAAATGACGGAAAGGTGCGTTTATGTTGAATGATTACGATACGTCAGTTTCTTTTTATTTACATTTCAGAACTCCGTATTGTTATTGGAATCCTCTTAGTTGGCGGATATATTGGTCAACAAAGCTTCCTAAGTTTATGGAACCTTGACAATGATTTGAGGAATGAAATGGTTTATAAAGGGTCCGCCATCTAACGTTTTTTTTCAACTAGTGCTTATTTCGTGAATGGTAGTACTTAGCTCATGTCTGATTTGACAGATAATTAGTTTTATCCTTCCGCTGAACGAATATTGTTGTGTATACGCTTGAACAACGCTGGGAGCGATCGACATACAGAAGATGCCGATTTTGCCAAAAAAAAATCATCTTTTCAGATGAAGCTCATATTGATCTTGATCCGCACGCATACATTGAAAAGCCGATACACCCAAAACGAGTCACTGTTTTTTGCGGATTTTGGTCCAGAGGCATAATTGGGCCATTTTTCTTCGAAAATGAGCAAGTGGCCCTTGCTCAATGGCGATCGTTATCGGGCCATGTTGAACTAATTTTTGTTCACAAAAATTTAAGAGGAGGATATTGGCAACATTTGGTTTCAACAGGACGGCGCTACGTCCCACACAGCCGAAGCGACACTCGATGTTTTCAAAAAAAAGTTATTTGGCGGATCCTTTAATAGCATGCGTCGAAATCGTTTTGAAAATATTATATGGATCTTACATTTTGAGAAAAACTTACACTCGCCCCACGCTGTTACAAACAAAATGTGGAAACTTCGTTTGCTGTTTGCGCTTTTAGCAAACAGTTCTCGTTCAATGTTACTTCAGCTGTGCGTATATATTCTAATGATCAACTGAAGTAATCGTTGTAATAAGGATATTGACAATGGGAGTTTGGTGGCGCCCGAAACATATCTGTCTATCCAACCATTACAACCACCCCCAATACATGTCGCTATACTTCTTCTTTGATTATTAACAAAGTTGTTTTCATATACTGAAAACAATAAAAACGATATTGAGCCTAACTAAGTGCAAAGATAAAATATGTACTATGAAAGCAGATCGAATAAAACAAAAACAAGGAAAAATATTACCGCCTACCAAATTTTAAGTCAATCGGTCAATCCCTTCGAGAGTTATGGTGCGCACCAGCTCAGCGTCCTCATGGACGGACGGACACTGCTTAAATGACTTAGATTCACACGAGACAATTTTTTCCAAGCAAGTGTCATAATTTGTATGAGAGAGAGGCAGGCGGAAAAACTCGCTGAGTCTCTCTCCTACAAACTTTGACACTTGCTTCGAAAAATTGTCTAATGTGAATCAGGACTTACAAAATCGAATTTCCGCCAAACATATGGTGAAGGGCCAATCCACCAGCGTTACCGTTGGAAATTTTCAAAAAGGGGCACAAAAAGGGGATTTTTTCGAAAAAAGGGGCAACTGATCATTAAAAAAGGGGGATCAATTTTAAGGTTTTTATTTAAAGAAAACAACAATAAAAAAACAAAGCTTAAAATAAAAAATAAGTAGGTAAAATTAAAAAATTCATTCATTTACACGAAAACTAAACAAAAAATACAATGTTATAGAAAACTTCTTATGATGTATACTAAATATATTTTATCACATACATTTCTTTATTTATAGTTACTTTTTTGTAACTTCCTTTTTATACTTTCTAATTAGATCTGTGCTTGGGACAGATGTGTTTTGTATTGAGTTTTTTTGATCTCACAATAAATCTGTTTAGAAAAAAACTTACATATATGATTATGTACATCAACCTAATGAAAAATACTTATCCATATATTTGTTACATTTAACCACAAGCAAAACAAATTGGATTTTTTATAAACGCCGACTGATTCGAAAAAAACAATTTTCACCATATATTGTTACATTTAAGAAATCACTTAAATTATTTGTATTGTTGCATATACGCCGACCTATTCGCAGAATTTTCACCAATAAGATGAAACGGTGGAAATAAATTCTCATATGCATACACATACAAAAGATAAATGTAATTCATCTTTTGTATCAGAAAGTAGCGCGTGATGCATTTCCGTACGTTAGTACGGAAGTGTTGTTATAAGAGTATAAAAAGCTGATTTTTTACAAAAGCCAAAAAGTGACACAAAAAATCGAAAAGGGGCACATTTAGTATCAAAAAATAAAAGGGGCGCGAAAGTAGCACGGCTGAAAAAAAGGGGCAAATATGCCACTTTTAGGTAACGCTGCAATCCACGCGTCAAGCGGCGCGGTCAAATCATCAAGCGGCGGCGCGGAGCAGTTGAATAAAATTCAACTTTTCTGACACGCCGCGACGCATTTCGCTTCCATTGGCCCTTAACCAATACTTGGGTTGTTAGATCACTCCTTCGATGTGTTACACTTTTGGCTCGTAGATAATATTATATATCCCTCTTTTCTAAGGTGAGGGGTGTTTTTTTTAAGACTAAATTTATGAAAATTTACTTGATTTTAAAGAAATTTTAATTAGTATAAAGAACATTTCCATACTTCTATGATAAGATGTCCATAACACTATGTCATGTTGACTTTAAAGTTACGTCATAAAATTAAAGAAAAAAATCATTGATTGTAGTGCAACTGTCATTAACCCAAGTACACATTTTAATAGTTTGTACGATTTTTCCTTAAAACTGTAGAAATTCTCATGTCATGTTCCTAAAGACAATACTTATATACCCTTAATTTTCAGTCCAGTTTTTTGGTATATTTGAATTAAGGATTACTTATGTTTTAAATTAAGAGATATCGTTTTTATCTGCGAGAGGACAATTAAGACTCTTTTTGGTTGATAATATAGTGAGGGTTACAGTGAAGGAGGGATGGGAAATCAAAATTTCTAATTGTACAAACATGCTTCACAAATTGTACTTTCTGAGCCTCATTGTACCAACAACTTATTTTCTTAATTATGATAAGGATCAATGTTTTTAGTATCGACCCAAGACATTTATTTCGCTCAAAATGTTTGTTGTTCGTTTTTTTGTTATCAGTATACATTTATAAAAAAAAATCATTGCCATTTTATGTGCCAAGAAATTAAAAAAGAATACGTTTTTAATTTTGTCATTATTTGATCGTTCCGTTATCAGATTTATATTGTAGTTTTCAGATTGGGCCAAAATGTTTATATTTTGTACTAGGTTCTAGGCATGTATTTTGGCATTCATTTACATTCACAGAAAATAGAGGAAATCAGACTATAGTCAATATTTCGCGATGTTCCTATTCCAGAGACTGTGTTGTATTCGTACGTACTACACTAATAGTTTTTGTACAGAAAAGTTTCTAATAAAAAAATTTTGTAATTTTGTATGTATGTGTACCAAATTTCAGACACCTAGCTCAAGTATTATAGATTGTAGCGTGATTACAACAGACGGACGGACAGACGTACATGGCTAAATCGTCTTAGAATTTTAAGATTTAAAAACGGGGTGACAAAATGAATATACCCCCCATCCTATGGTGGAGGGTATAAAAAGAAAAATAAGATAGACGTTTTTGAATTAATGTATGCCCTTGATATGTATACATATTCGAGAAGATTTATAAATTGTACCAAATGAGTCATTGGTGTACGTACCATTTTACTTTTCAGGTCGTAAGTGTACCAATTTTAGTACAATTAACTTTCGCATCCCTGCAGTGAAGTTTGTTTGGAATCATTTCTTGTTGAGCGGTGGTAGAGAAAGTTGTGTGCGCATGTGCGAGTGGACATTTTAAATTCTACATTAATAGCATTTAGGCGGCTGTTTGTCGGCAATGTGTGTGTCTCATCTAAAAAAATGCAAGTGGCGATGATATTTCTTGGGTAGCCGAAAAAAAATTTCTGGAAACATTATTTTGTGCATTAATAGAATATCATTGGCTAAACATGCAAATACCTATGCTAAATCCAATTTTATAAAAATTTAGATGTTTGTAGAATGATAGAACATTTAAAAATACATGTTTTCTCCCCTTCTATGTGCAGTGATATTCAAATATTCTAAATTGACACAAAAATGCAAAACATGCGAAGTCTGTATAAAAACGGATAATTATGATAATTATAATTAAAAATTATTGCTATTTATGTGGAACAAATAAAAGATCCTTCGCGTATTAGCAGAAAGAAAATTTTATAAAATAGAAAACAGTTAAAAATTTTCTTTCTTCCGAAAACTTTTTGTAAAGCTATGTAAGTACAATACAGAGAACGAAGCCAGCCAGGTTTCAGCCGATAAGCCGCCGAAGGCGTTTTTTTTTTTGTTGAGCCACGCCGCCGCCGATAGGTCGGCTAAAATTGGCTTTAAATCGCCGCAGTTCTCATCGGCTCATACCGGCTTAAAATCGCAGCCGTTTTAATTTTTTAATTACGCCTTTCATTTATATACAACCAAACTCGTACATGTTTGTGTATATACATATGTATTAAAATTATATGTGGGCATATACATACATATATGGTGTATTTTTATTTAAAAAGTTTCACTTGCTTTAAACTTCTTTACACATCCGACACGTATAATACATATATAAATATATATGTACATAGATATATCGCTTAAAATACTATCAGGTATTTCCCAATTACAACTAGAATTAAAATTTAAAACGTTTAAAAGAGCCAAAAAAAAGTTGCATGTTTTGTATGCATCATTGTGATATTTTTCATACATTGTGATATTTATGTATTCAAATAAAATACATACATTTAATAACAAAAGAATGTTAAATACACTCAATTTAACGTAAGTGGTGCGTTCTATAACGTTTTTTATGTATTTATGTAAGATGTTGGTTAGTTACGACAAGTAAATTTTGACTAAAACAGTGAAAACTGAAATAACACCGGTCGACAAAAACTAATTTTTTCTTGGGTTTAAAGTTAATACCTTACTAAATTAGCTACAACTTTTTAAATAAAGGGTACTATGTTTTTTCAGCTTGAAAAAAATCCACAAAATTGTTATTTCAAGTTGAAAAATTGAACCCTTTTTTACAAAGTCACATTGCATTTCTGATGTGTGTGTGTCGAAATGTCACTTTTATATGAATGTGTGTGTGTATAAGCATGTGCATTTTTTCCTTTTTGCTTTTCTTGAAAACAAACACGAGTTTAAATTCTAATCAATAAACAATTAAATGAAATAATGCCGACTTATAAAATAGTTAATTTAAAGTGCAGAAAGGAAATATTGTTGAAGAACATTGTGCTGTTATACATAAATTATTTATTTTGTGTTGATACGATGCTTGTGAGGCATCAGAAGCCAGGTTACAAATAACAAAATAATTTCCTACTGTTGTACGAATATAAATAAATAAAATGATGAACCGAAAAGATGTTTTATTATTTTTTTTAAGGATTTACATTATATTTGTTGACATATATAAATTAAACTTTCATCCATAAACGGAATTTCTTTTGCCAACTCCTATGGCTGGCAAGAACTCAATATTTTCTTTATAACCATTTAAAAACGAGATCACAAATCTGAGGTGTAAAAGACGTACAGTAACGGCGAAAGTACTGACCCTTGGGGTAATCCGAAGAATGGGTCCCATTTACACAAACTAAGTATTTTCTCTCTTCAAGGAATTCTAATATTATTTTACAAAGATATTTAGGAAAATTTGATTGTAACATTTTGTAAATTAGGCCATAATGCCAAACAGTATCGAACGCTTTTTCCACATCTAGTAATATCAGGCCGGTGGATAGCCTTTTCCTCTTATTTTCTCACGTTGAAAAAACACAGTACCACAAATGAAAAAACTTCACTCATATTTTCACAACTTTGTTTTTTGTATGGGATTTCAGCGTGAAACCGGAACATTGTACCGTTCTTTATGCACATGTGGTACTATGTTTTTTCAGCGTGAGAAATTGACATTTTGCGCCGCTACAATTTAATTGAACGCCGCAACAAATTGAATGCAGCCAGCATTGTGCTCCTATTTATTTATATTCATGTTTGTCCGCGAGAAATTCAATTGTTGTCAATCTTAGTGATAAAATTTCCTAATCTATATATATATAAATGGAAAAATGTTTGTATGTATGTATGTGTTTTATAGACGCTTAAACCACTGGACCGATTTAAATTTTTTTCTTTTGTTTGAAAGCTATTTTGTCTGAGATGGTTTTGGAAAAAAAAATTTTGCAAAAAGTGGGCGGCGCAAATGTGGGCTTGACACATCGTTTGTTTTCAAAAATGAACGGGATCGGAAATCTACATCTGGGGCAACGAAGTGGACCGGGTCCAGCTAGTAAAGAATACAATATTAAATTATCTAAAAGAAAACTAATGCAAAGCTTTGGAACAGAAAATATGTATATTGAATAAACGAGAAGAGCGACGTTCCGATTGGATAGCAAAGCAAAAAAGTGCAAAAGACTCGTTTTTAAATGGTTATAAAGAACATAGTGAGTTCTTGCCAGCCATAGGAGTTGGAAGAAGAAAATTCGTTTATGGATGGAAGTATAATTTATATATGTCCACAAATATAATGTAAATCCTTAAAAATAATAACAAAACATATTTTTTCATCATCAAAACATCATCTTATTTATTTATATTCGTACAAAAGTAGGAAATTATTTTGTTATTTGTAACATTGTATTACCCTGGCTTCTGATGCCTCACAAGCATCGCCATCGTATCAATACAAAATAAATAATTTATTTAGTTATAACATAAGCACAATTATCTTCAACCTTATTTTCATTCCTCAATTTTAATTAACTATATTCTAAGTCGGCATTATTCCATTTAATTGCTTATTGATTCTAATTTAAATTCGTGTTTGTTTTCAAGAAAAGCAAAAAGGAAAAAATGCACATGCTTATACACACACACATACATATAAAAGTGACATTTCGACACACACTTCAAAAATGCAATGCGACCTTAGTAAAAAAGCGTTCCATTTTTCAACTTGAAATAACATTTTGTGGAATTTTTTCAAGCTGAAAAAACATAGTACCCACCTTAATGCATCGATTTTCTTCGAAATGGTCTCATTTTATTTATGACCGATCAGAATTTATGATAAAATCATAAAAAGGTAATATTATTAAAAAGTTCGTCAAAAATAGGATTTTTCACAATATTGTGTAGGATATCGTCGCAAAGGCCGAACGGATGGAAAATGGAATGGAAGAAGTTGAAGGCTACTTAGTTTTGAATTCTTTAACACTTTCCTGAACCAAGTCGGATCATTTTTTCAATATCGCGAGAAATCTAAGAAGTAATTCTTTAGGCTAAGAAAGAAAAGAGGTTGAACCACATATTATGGCATAACTAGAGAATCATTTCTCCTAATTGGTTCCGGAAAAAAAATCAAATTAAGTAGCCAACTTCCCACAATACAATTTTCTATCCGTTCAGCGGTTTCCACAATATCTCAAAAATATTGCGAAAAAATCGTATTTTTTGAAAATTTTTCAATAAAGGTCTCATACAAACGCACTATTGTTATATTTTTATGATTTTATAGTAAAGTCTGATCGTTAATGATAATATGAGACCATTCCGAAGAAAATCGATGTATTAAGCACTGTACTATGTTCCGGTTTCACGCTGAACAAAAATCAAAGGTGTGAAAAACTGAGTGAAATTTTTTCATTTGTGGTACTATGTTTTTTCAACGTGAGAAATTGACATTTTGCGCCGCTACAAATTAATTGAACGCCGCAACAAATTGAACGCCGCCAGCATTGTACTCCTATTTATTTATATTCATGTTTGTCCGCGAGAAATTCAATTGTTGTCATTCTTAGCGATAAAATTTCCTAATAAAGAATACAAAATTAAATTATCTGAAAGAAAACTAATGCAAAGCTTTGGAACAGAAAATAATTATGTATATTGAATAAACGAGAAGAGCGACATTCCGATTGGATAGCAAAGCAAAAAAGTGCAAAACACTGGAAGGACATGTAACTAATGTGGAATTTGTCTTATAATTACGTATGTACATTTACGTTTGTATGTTTGGAACAATCGTGACGAAAAGCCTGGAAAACTTTGTGGACGGTAAACGCTACCAAAGCAGTAGGACAATGGAATTGGGCAGTCGCTGTGATCTCGTTTTTAAATGGTTATAAAGAACATAGTGAGTTCTTGCCAGCCGTAGGAGTTGGAAGAAGAAAATCCGTTTATGGATGGAAGTATAATTTATATATGTCCACAAATATAATGTAAAGCCTTAAAAATAATAATAAAACATTTTAAAAGGTTATCGACCTTATTTTATTTCACTTTTTGTTAGTTTTAGAATATTTCTAAATGGGCTTTCAAGGTCATTGTTTTTATGTAAATAAAAGACTTTATTTCATATTTTACAGCCTACGTTTCGTTGGGATTTTTCCAACATCTTCAGGGATGAATTTTATTGAAATATTTAATCGTTCGTCATATTATTTTAATTGTTTATAAAAATTAATATATAACGACGCAGTACAAAATTAAACATAAAATTAATAAATAATTGCAAAAATAGTTACTCAAATAATAAAATACAGAGAAATTCCTTATAGCTACGATCACAGTTGAAATTGAATTTTTCGTTGAATTTTTCGGTTCATCAAAACATCATTTTATTTATTAATATTCGTACAAAAGTAGGAAATTATTTTGTTATTTGTAACATTGTATTACCCTGGCTTCTGATGCCTCACAAGCATCGCCATCGTATCAACATAAAATAAATAATTTATGTAGTTATAACATTAGCACAATGATCTTCAACCATTTTTCCATTCTGCAATTTAAATTAACTATTTTCTACGTCGACATTATTCCATTTAATTGCTTATTGATTCTAACTCGTGTTTGTTTTCACACACATACACATAAAAGTGACATTTCGACACACACGCAGTGCTACTTTAGTACGAAAGCGATCCATTTTTCTACTTGAAATAACATTTTGTGGAATTTTTTCAAGCTGAGTACCCACATAGTACCCACCTTGTACCCAAAATTGTACACTTAGCCAAATCCCAAAATCGTGTCGACCGGTGGAATTGAAAATAATCGGTATTTAATATCAAAAATTTACAAATATAAATTTAATATTGTATTGCATTACAATATGTGTATATCAGCATTAAGCTTTGTGTTCAAGTTTTACTATAACAAAAAATAAATATTTTTATAAAAAAGAACAAATTTAGAAAACCAATTTAACTTTGTGTTTACTTTTTTCGATCAATGAACTAGTAAAAGTATTAGGCAAATTTAAGAGAGAATTTACAAAATGTCTTTTCCTTTACCAGTTTTTACTCGACGAGTGAAAGTAGTAACATTCAAAATATTTTGGAAGGCATATAAAATAAACTTCAAATAGAAGAAGTCTTTCAGATCTTTCTAGATTTGTCAGATATACGTTTGTACAGCAAACATGTTTATTTTCAGACAATTTTTTAATTATTTCTCTTTTGCTCGATTTAATTTTTAAGGGAAAAATCTATTTTTACACTGTGTTCATACTGTGCTCATACTTCCAATTAAGTTGTACAATAAATGTGTATCTGTTATGTTGCACAGTAAATCGTAAGCCGAAAAGCCGCCGACAATTTTGCCTCGGCTTCGTTCTCTGGTACAATATTGTCAGAAAAATGGCGGACAAAATGCAACCCTTGCAACGTTGACAGAAAAGTCATTGTGAGATAATTTGCGGATTGTCAGATGTGCGACGTTTATGCATGTGACAACGGCGCCATTGTCATAAAAACATTGTATTGGCAACACTGTCTATATATTGTACACATAGATAAAACAAAACATAGACAAACAATATTTGATTTATTTGAATTTTCTACAATATAGATTAATAAATTTTGATTTATTGGAATTAATTTATCTATATACTTAATTAAAAAATCTCTCAAGTTGTCAAGGAAATTTAAATATGATTTTCGAAAGAAAAACAATTAATTTTTTTCGATTTCTATGTAATTGTTTCTTTGATTGTACAGTAAAACTTGAGATCTTTTAATTGAGTATACAAATAAATTATTTCCAATAAATCAAAATTATCCACGTTAATTTTAATAAATGCAAGGTAATTAATTTTTAACAATACATATTTATAAACATTGTGGACAGAACCACTTTCCCGTCAAATCGTCGGTCTCTTTGACATTTACACAATTGTAGTGAAACCATTTGTTGCACTGGTCACATGAGATCATTGTTTTGTTGTCTCTTTTCCCACAGAAGCAGCTGCACAGAACCTTCTCCTTCTTTGCAGGAGGTTCTGGTTCTTCTTCTTGACGCTCCTGATGACGTTTTCTATTTCCGGAGCTTCTTGGTGTTTCACGTATCTTTTTCTTTTTAAGGAAGCTGTAAAAATTAAATGAAAAATAAATTAATATTAAATTAATTAACATTAATATTAAATGTTATTTCTGTGGAATTCCCGTGCTAAGAAAAAACATGGATTTTAAAGTGGAAAATGATTGAAAGTGTCTTAGTAAGTTATATAAAATACAATATAATTACTTACTATTGATATAAATTGTAATTCTGTAAAAATAACAGTAGTTCATAAAACCACGGTTTGGGGCCCACGCCACGCGCAAATTTGCGCATTTTGTCCGTTAAATTTGACCATCTTTTCCACATAGACATTTCCATGTAATCTGAGTTTGAACCGCAAGGGAAAAGCTTTTTTGCTACGTTTTTAAAGATTCTTTGTATAGCACGAAATGATTTGTGTTTAGAAATTCTTTGGAACATGATGCCCATGTAGGAGCTTTTGCTTTAATTTCTTGCATCATCAGTTCAATTGCCGTTCTTGTGCTGTATATCTCACCTTTAATGTAACCAAAAGTAATAATTTAATAAAATAATCTCAAATTAAAAATGGAAACAGGAGTTTGAAACTGTCTTTAAAAGAACTATGTGTGCACAAAAATGTCCTCGATGGACAACACGGCATTAACAGTTTTTTCCTATGACATCGCGTTTTGCTGGGTTAACAAATAGGTTACTAAATTCAAGCTCAATTTTAGTAGTTCAGAAAACTTGGGTATATACAATGTCCCTTGTCAAAAATGAAAGAAAGGAGAACACTTCAAGAGTATTTCTCTAGTTTATCGTTCCAAAAATTGGAAATAATAATAATGTATCGTGTAGCGGTGCTTTGGGTGATGTATTTGTATTCGACAAATGGATTCCTTGTAAAAAATCACAAAGTCAGTTTAAGTTTTATGGAAATCAAATGTTTTTTAAATACATTTATTGTGCTCATACATTGAGTTTTGTGTGGTCTTGAAATGTACCTTTATTCTTAATGTTTCAAAGAGAAGTAATAAATGTGATATTTAAAAAATCATTGGGTTGCCATAAAAATGTGGGCATAGATAAAAAAACATAGATAAACAATATGTGGTTCGTAATTTTGACGCCAGGGGCTGTTAGTGAATTCAGATAATTTCGAATTATCTAGAGTACCTTATAATTCGACGTAAAGCTTTCTCTCTTTATTTTTAATTTCCCAAAACATTGCTTCCAAAAAACATGGAAGAAAAATATTTTTTTGTAAGAAAAATTGATTGTAGACCGCTGAGTTGAGCAAGGTCGAAAGGTATCCACACAAGGTTTCTCTTTCTGTAAAATTTCTAAAGTAACAATTTCTGTCCATAATTATAATTGGTTTTTTAATTTCTTTTTTAAGGCCACAAGGGTGCTGTCTGGGGCGTTGCCTTTAATAAAACTGCAGCTACAGGTGCAGCTGATTTTACCGGAAAAGTTCCATGCCATTACCGCCACCGAAATTCATAGTTTCCAGCACATTGGTGATAGAAGGATTCATACCTGATAGAGCTAAGTATGGTAATGTAATGTGTGTGAACTTGTATGGAGACATTGAAACTTTTACAATATGTTTATGTATTTGTGAGAAGTGTTAACACTCTCTTTATGCACTGCGAGAAATGTATTTGCATTTCCCTAACATATATTTGTTGGGTAAGATAATAAATAAAGTGGACAACGAACATCATTAGGTAGATTTGGGGTTATTATACGCCTACATAAAGAAATCGAACTTTACATATGTTATGATTAGCCACATACATACATATTTATTATGCTATGTAAAGTAATCAATCCAAATTCCCCAATAAAAGTACTGCATACTCGTATTGATTATGCCATATTCTTTATTTAATTCTTTATTTTTTCTATTAACCGATTTCGAGTGTACAACTTTTTTGTTTGGTTATTGTATTTAGGTGTTTATGCAAATTTTATTAAAAAATCGTTAAAAGATAATAATAGGCGTGTTTTCGTTACACCATAAGTGCTTAATTTGTATGGGGAGCTAAGCACTTTTAAGCACGATGAAGTTTGGTGCTTGTGTTCATGTCTTAATCGAGTATAATGTTGCCAGATTGGGCACTCTATATTTAGCAATATGGCATCCCATTTTTGGAGAGATTTTATCAATTATTGTGAATTAACGGGAATAAGAAGAACAAAAATGGGAAATTATTTTAATATTTGCAAAAGAGTGTAAACCATTGAACATAGAATAGTAAATATATGTTTTATAAATACTTTTCACGAATTTTTTGTCTGTTTCGCACTGTTCTTTCTTCGCAACTCATGACACCATTGCTACCAGATAGTGAAAATCCGACACTTATTGCTTATGTGCCAGTTAGTGGAAGTCAGTTGTTTTCGTTGTAAAGTGCTAAACTAAAAAGGCTAGCTTGTAACGAAAACATGCCCATTATATATGTATTTAAAATTATTTTGAAAAATTCGTTACTTTATTTAATTTTGACAAAAAGAAAATAATATGTACATTTCTGCAGTAACATAATAAATAATGTAATCTTGTATTTAGAAATGTTTATAAATTCTTCGGTAAAAATACAATACATACTAAACTTTATTCCTATACTTGAAGTATGTATTGTAATAACTGTATCGTCCATTTTTTCTTTATGTGCACGCTAAGCAACAAGCGACGACACAACCTCATCGATCGAATGTCCAAGCGCGACTGAATGATAGTGAACTATCATTCAATGTGTGTGCTCATGGACACGTGAGAGGAAAAACCCGGGTAGTGCTTTTGCCCATCGCTGATTTAAAAATAAAAATAGAACAATGTTTCATTTCGAGTTGAATTGAATTAATTAGTATAAAAAAATGATTTTAGAAAAATAATCATTTTTAAATTGCTTTGACAACTTGAGAGATCTTTGAATTGATTATATAGATTAATAAATTTTGATTTATTTCAATTTTCTACAATATAAATTAATAAATTTTGATTTATTGGAATTAATTTATATACTTAATATTGAAAAAAATTAATTGTTTTTCTTTCGAAAATCATTTTTAAATTGCTTTGACAATTTGAGAGATCTTTGAATTGATTATATAGATTAATAAATTTTGATTTATTTCAATTTTCTACAATATAGATTAATAAATTATGATTTATTTGAATTAATTTATCTATATACTTAATTAAAAAATCTCTCAAGTTGTCAAGGAAATTTAAATATGATTTTCGAAAGAAAAACAATTATTTTTTTTCGATATTTCGATTTCTATGTAATTGTTTCTTTGATTGTACAGAAAAACTTGAGATCTTTTAATTGAGTATATAAATAAATTATTTCCAATAAATCAAAATTATCCATGTTAATTTTAATAAATGCAAGGTAATTAATTTTTACCAATACATATTTATAAACATTGTGGACAGAACCACTTTCCCGTCAAATCGTCGGTCTCTTTGACATTTACACAATTGTAGTGAAACCATTTGTTGCACTGGTCACAAGATATCATTGTTTTGTTGTCTCTTTTCCCACAGAAGCAGCTGCACAGTACCTTCTCCTTCTTTGCAGGAGGTTCTGGTTCTTCTTCTTGACGCTCCTGATGCCGTTTTCTATTTCTGGAGCTTCTTGGTGTTTCACGTATCTTTTCCTTTTTCTTTTTAAGGAAGCTGTAAAAATTAAATGAAAAATAAATTAATATTAAATATTAATATTAAATTAATTAACATTAATATTAAATGTTATTTCTGTGGAATTCCCGTGCTAAGAAAAAAACATCGATTTTAAAGTGGAAAATTGATTGAAAGTGTCTTAGTAAGTTATATAAAATACAATATAATTACTTACTATTGATATAAATTGTAATTGTAATTCTGTAAAAATAACAGTAGTTCATAAAACCACGGTTTGGGGCCCACGCCACGCGCATATTTGCGCATTTTGTCCGTTAAATTTGACCATCTTTTCCACATAGACTTTTCCATGTAATCTGAGTTTGAACCGCAAGGGAAAAGCTTTTTTGCTACGTTTTTAGAGATTCTTTTTTGTATAGCACGCAATGCTTTGATGTTTAGAATTTCTTGGGAACATTATGCCCATGTAGGAGCTTCTGCTTTAATTTCTTGCATCATCAGTTCAATTGCCGTTCTTGTGCTGTATATCTCACATTTAATGTAACCAAAAATAATAATTTAATAAAATAATCTCAAATTAAAAATGGAAACAGGAGTTTGAAACTGCCTTTAAATGAACTATGTATGTGTGCACAAAAATGTCCTTGGACAACACGGCATTAAGGGCCTGTTTCTGTAACTTTTTTTCGTTCGTCTACAGCGAACGATCAAAAATCACTCAATTATTCCGAGAAATCTATAAATCGCAGAAGTTTATAATTTGATGTGTCTGTAGGAAGTCATGTAAAAACCTTGTTCCTAAAATATTTCTAACCTGCGTTTTAAAGAATTCAAGTAATAGCTGAGAGAATTTTGATCGTTCGCCGTAGACGAACGAAAATAAGTTACAGAAACAGGCCCTAACAGTTTTTTCCTATGACATCGCTCAATGACAAGCTCAATTTATCTAAATACTTAATTAAAAAATCTCTCAAGTTGTGAAAGTAATTTAAATATGATTTTCGAAAGAACAACAATTAATTTTTTTCGATATTTCGATTGATATTTCGAGTTGAATTGAATTAATTAGTATAAAAAAAGGATTTTAGAAAGAAAAGTATTTACTTTTTTATGTATTACCTATAAAAAGTAATACTAATTACGAAGAAACAATTACATAGAAATCGAAATATTGAAAAAAATTAATTGTTTTTCTTTCGAAAATCATTTTTAAATTGCTTTGACAGCTTGAGAGATCTTTCAATTGATTATATAGATTAATACATTTTGATTTATTTCAATTTTCTACAATATAGATTAATACATTTTGATTTATTTGAATTAATTTATCTATATACTTAATTAAAAAATCTCTCAAGTTGTCAAGGAAATTTAAATATGATTTTCGAAAGAAAAACAATTAATTTTTTTCGATTTCTATGTAATTGTTTCTTTGATTGTACAGCAAAACTTGAGATCTTTTAATTGAGTATATAAATTAATTATTTCCAATAAATCAAAATTATCCGTGTTAATTTTAATAAATGCAAGGCAATTAATTTTTAACAATACATATTTATAAACATTGTGGACAGAACCACTTTCCCGTCATATCGTCGGTCTCTTTGACATTTACACAATTGTAGTGAAACCATTTGTTGCACTGGTCACAAGATATCATTGTTTTGTTGTCTCTTTTCCCACAGAAGCAGCTGCACAGAACCTTCTTCTTTTTAAGGAAGCTGTAAAAATTAAATGAAAAATAAATTAATATTAAATATTAATATTAAATTAATTAACATTAATATTAAATGTTATTTCTGTGGAATTCCCGTGCTAAGAAAAAAACATCGATTTTAAAGTGGAAAATTGATTGAAAGAAAAGAAAAGCTTTTTTGCTACGTTTTTAAAGATTCTTTTTTGTATAGCACGAAATGCTTTGATGTTTAGAATTTCTTTGGAACATGATGCCCATGTAGGAGCTTCTGCTTTAATTTCTTGCATCATCAGTTCAATTGCCGTTCTTGTGCTGTATATCTCACCTTTAATGTAACCAAAAATAATAATTTAATAAAATAATCTCAAATTAAAAATGGAAACAGGAGTTTGAAACTGCATTTAAAGGAACTATGTGTGCACAAAAATGTCATCGATGGACAACACGGCATTAACAGTTTTTTCCTATGACATCGCTCAATGACAAGCTCAATTTATCTAAATACTTAATTAAAAAATCTCTCAAGTTGTGAAAGTAATTTAAATATGATTTTCGAAAGAACAACAATTAATTTTTTTCGATATTTCGATTGATATTTCGAGTTGAATTGAATTAATTAGTATAAAAAAAGGATTTTAGAAAGAAAAGTATTTACTTTTTTATGTATTACCTATAAAAAGTAATACTAATTACGAAGAAACAATTACATAGAAATCGAAATATTGAAAAAAATTAATTGTTTTTCTTTCGAAAATCATTTTTAAATTGCTTTGACAGCTTGAGAGATCTTTCAATTGATTATATAGATTAATACATTTTGATTTATTTCAATTTTCTACAATATAGATTAATACATTTTGATTTATTTGAATTAATTTATCTATATACTTAATTAAAAAATCTCTCAAGTTGTCAAGGAAATTTAAATATGATTTTCGAAAGAAAAACAATTAATTTTTTTCGATTTCTATGTAATTGTTTCTTTGATTGTACAGCAAAACTTGAGATCTTTTAATTGAGTATATAAATTAATTATTTCCAATAAATCAAAATTATCCGTGTTAATTTTAATAAATGCAAGGCAATTAATTTTTAACAATACATATTTATAAACATTGTGGACAGAACCACTTTCCCGTCATATCGTCGGTCTCTTTGACATTTACACAATTGTAGTGAAACCATTTGTTGCACTGGTCACAAGATATCATTGTTTTGTTGTCTCTTTTCCCACAGAAGCAGCTGCACAGAACCTTCTCCTTCTTTGCAGGAGGATCTGGTTCTTCTTCATGACGCTCCTGATGACGTTTTCTATTTTCGGAGCTTCTTGATGTTTCACGTATCTTTTTCTTTTTAAGGAAGCTGTAAAAATTAAATGAAAAATAAATTAATATTAAATATTAATATTAAATTAATTAAAATTAATATTAAATGTTATTTCTGTGGAATTCCCGTGCTAAGAAAAAAACATCGATTTTAAAGTGGACAATTGATTGAAAGTATCTTAGTAAGTTATATAAAATACAATATAATTACTTACTATTGATATAAATTGTAATTATAATTCTGTAAAAATAACAGTAGTTCATAAAACCACGGTTTGGGGCCCACGCCACGCGCAAATTTGCGCATTTTGTCCGTTAAATTTTACCATCTTTTCCACATAGACTTTTCCATGTAATCTGAGTTTGAACCGCAAGGGAAAAGATTTTTTGCTACGTTTTTAAAGATTCTTTTTTGTATAGCACGAAATGATTTGATGTTTAGAATTTCTTTGGAACATGATGCCCATGTAGGAGCTTCTGCTTTAATTTCTTGCATCATCAGTTCAATTGCCGTTCTTGTGCTGTATATCACACCTTTAATGTAACCAAAAATAATAATTTAATAAAATAATCTCAAATTAAAAATGGAAACAGGAGTTTGAAACTGCCTTTAAAAGAACTATGTGTGCACAAAAATGTCCTCGATGGACAACACGGCATTAACAGTTTTTTCCTATGACATCGCGTTTTGCTGGGTTAACAAATAGGTTACTAAACTCAAGCTCAATTTTAGTAGTTCAGAAATCTTGGGTATATATGTCCCATGTCAAAAATGAAAGAAAGGAGAACACTTCAAGAGTATTTCTCCCACAACTCATCGCTAGTTTATCGTTCCAAAAATTGGAAATAATAATAATGTATCGTGTAGCGGTGCTTTGGGTGATGTATTTGTATTCGACAAATGGATTCCTTGTAAAAAATCACAATCTCAGTTTAAGTTTTATGGAAATCAAATGTTTTTTAAATACATTTATTGTGCTCATACATTGAGTTTTGTGTGGTCTTGAAATGTACATTTATTCTCAATGTTTCAAAGAGAAGTAATAAATGTGATATTTAAAAAATCATTGGGTTGCCATAAAAATGTGGGCATAGATAAAAAAAACATAGATAAACAATGTGTGGTTCGTAATTTTGACGCCAGGGGCTGTTAGTGAATTCAGATAATTTCGAATTATCTAGAGTACCTTATAATTCGACGTGAAGCTTTCTCTCTTTATTTTTAATTTCCCAAAACATTGCTTCCAATAAACATGGTTTCCCAAATTCCCCAATAAAAGTACTGCATACTCGTATTGATTATGCCATATTCTTTATTTAATTCTTTATTTTTTCTATTAACCGATTTCGAGTGTCCAACTTTTTTTTGGTTATTGTATTTAGGTGTTTATGCAAATTTTATTAAAAAATCGTTAAAAGATAATAATATATATGTATTTAAAATTATTTTGAAAAATTCGTTACTTTATTTAATTTTGACAAAAAGAAAATAATATGTACATTTCTGCAGTAACATAATAAATAATGTAATCTTGTATCTAGAAATGTTTATAAATTCTTCGGTAAAAATACAATACTTACTAAACTTTATTCCTATACTTGAAGTATGTATTGTAATAACTGTATCGTCCATTTTTTCTTTATGTGCACGCTAAGCAACAAGCGACGACATAACCTCATCGATCGAATGTCCAAGCGCGACTGAATGATAGTGAACTATCATTCAATGTGTGTGCTCATGTACACGTGAGAGGAAAAACCCCGGGTTGTGTTCTTGCCCATCGCTGATTTAAAAATAAAAATAGAACAATGTTTCATTTCGAGTTGAATTAAATTAATTAGTATAAAAAAATGATTTTAGAAAAAAATCATTTTTAAATTGCTTTGACAACTTGCGAGATCTTTGAATTGTTTATATAGATTAATAAATTTTGATTTATTTCAATTTTCTACAATATAGATTAATAAATTTTGATTTATTGGAATTAATTTATCTATATACTTAATATTGAAAAAATTAATTGTTTTTCTTTCGAAAATCATTTTTAAATTGCTTTGACAATTTGAGAGATCTTTGAATTGATTATATAGATTAATAAATTTTGATTTATTTCAATTTTCTACAATATAGATTAATACATTTTGATTTATTTGAATTAATTTATCTATATACTTAATTAAAAAATCTCTCAAGTTGTCAAGGAAATTTAAATATGATTTCCGAAAGAGAAACAATTATTTATATTTCGATTTCTATGTAATTGTTTCTTTGATTGTACAGAAATACTTGAGATCTTTTAATTGATTATATAAATAAATTATTTCCAATAAATCTAAATTATCCATGTTAATTTTAATAAATGCAAGGTAATTAATTTTTAACAATACATATTTATAAACATTGTGGACAGAACCACTTTCCCGTCATATCGTCGGTCTCTTTGACATTTACACAATTGTAGTGAAACCATTTGTTGCACTGGTCACAAGATATCATTGTTTTGTTGTCTCTTTTCCCACAGAAGCAGCTGCACAGAACCTTCTTCTTTTTAAGGAAGCTGTAAAAATTAAATGAAAAATAAATTAATATTAAATATTAATATTAAATTAATTAACATTAATATTAAATGTTATTTCTGTGGAATTCCCGTGCTAAGAAAAAAACATCGATTTTAAAGTGGAAAATTGATTGAAAGAAAAGAAAAGCTTTTTTGCTACGTTTTTAAAGATTCTTTTTTGTATAGCACGAAATGCTTTGATGTTTAGAATTTCTTTGGAACATGATGCCCATGTAGGAGCTTCTGCTTTAATTTCTTGCATCATCAGTTCAATTGCCGTTCTTGTGCTGTATATCTCACCTTTAATGTAACCAAAAATAATAATTTAATAAAATAATCTCAAATTAAAAATGGAAACAGGAGTTTGAAACTGCATTTAAAGGAACTATGTGTGCACAAAAATGTCATCGATGGACAACACGGCATTAACAGTTTTTTCCTATTACATCGCTCAATGACAAGCTCAATTTATCTATATACTTAATTAAAAAATCTCTCAAGATGTCAAAGTAATTTAAATATGATTTGCGAAAGAAGAACAATTAAGTTGAATTGAATTAATTAGTATAAAAAAAAGGATTTTAGAAAGAAAAGTATTTACTTTTTTATGTATTACCTATAAAAAAGAAATACTAATTACGAAGAAACAAACAAGAAATATTGAAAAAAATTAATTGTTTTTCTTTCGAAAATCATTTTTAAATTGCTTTGACAACTTGAGAGGTCTTTGAATTGATATACTAAATTCAAGCTCAATTTTAGTAGTTCAGAAAACTTGGGTATATATGTCCCATGCCAAAATGAAATAAAGGAGAACACTTCAAGAGTATTTCTCCCCCAACTCATCGCTAGTTTATCGTTCCAAAAATTGGAAATAATAATAATGTATCGTGTAGCGGTGCTTTGGGTGATGTATTTGTATTCGACAAATGGATTCCTTGTAAAAAATCACTAAGTTAGTTTAAGTTTTATGGAAATCAAATGTTTTTTTAAATACATTTATTGTGCTCATACATTGAGTTTTGTGTGGTCTTGAAATGTACCTTTATTCTCAATGTTTCAAAGATAAAGCTGAGTTTAGACGATTGCCAGATCGGCAAACGTTATCAACCCTGTTAAAGTGCTGCAAATATACGGGCAATGTCAGATTGTTAGGCAAAGGTAAATTGACAGTTCAGACGATTGCAAGAAAACATTACAATTTCATATGTTTACAATATATTTTGTAAATATTTATATGCAGGATTGCCAATAAAAATACATTATAGACAGTGTTGCAAATAAAATGATTTTCTGGCAATGGCGCCGTTGTCACATGCATAATCTTCGAACATATAACAATCAGCAAATTATATCGCAATGACTTTTCTGCTAACGTTGCAAAACAAAAATTGTATGTTCACACGGTTGTAAATTCACAGGGTTGCATTTTTCCGCCATTTTTCTGGCAATGTTGTCCGATCTGCAAATCGTCTGTACTTACCTTAAGTAATACATGTAATATTTAAAAAGTCATTGGGTTGCCATAAAAATGTGGGGACCATAGTAGTGATGCCAACTTTTTCTGAAGAAAAAGCGTAATGAAAAATTGAAAAAGCGTAAAAAGGCACTAAACTATAGGCATGTTTTCGTTACACTTACACGTTACACGTGCAACGAAAACAACTGACTTCCACTAACACTAACTGGCACATAAACAATAAGTGGCGGATTTTCACTATCTGCGACATGTTATGGAGTCTATATCTAAATCTGAACAAATTTTCTTATAAATTTTGTCGCAATGACTTTTCTGCTAACGTTGCAAAACAAAAATTGTATGTTCACACGGTTGTAAATTCACAGGGTTGCATTTTTCCGCCATTTTTCTGGCAATGTTGTCCGATCTGCAAATCGTCTGTACTTACCTTAAGTAATACATGTAATATTTAAAAAGTCATTGGGTTGCCATAAAAATGTGGGGACCATAGTAGTGATGCCAACTTTTTCTGAAGAAAAAGCGTAATGAAAAATTGAAAAAGCGTAAAAAGGCACTAAACTATAGGCATGTTTTCGTTACACTTACACGTTACACGTGCAACGAAAACAACTGACTTCCACTAACACTAACTGGCACATAAACAATAAGTGGCGGATTTTCACTATCTGCGACATGTTATGGAGTCTATATCTAAATCTGAACAAATTTTCTTATAAATTTTGTAGATTTACTTATAGATTATGTATTATTTACTTATAGATTATGGCTCAACCTGCCACATATTTTAATGCCAACACAGTGTAAATACAAAACATTTTATTTTTTGTTTAAAAAAGGATAAAAAACGCCAATAATGTCAATGTCTGTTTTAATTTTTAAAAAATTATGTATTATTTACTTATAGGTTATGGCTCAACCTGCCACATATTTCATAAAATTTGCCAGAGTTTATAATTGGCTCCATCATCTTTTCTATGCCAAATTTCGTAAAGATTTAATGCAAATTGTGGCGTATGATAGCAAATCTTGAAGTACATACATATGGTGTATTGTGTATGTATTTGTCGAAATACAGGTTGATTTTCAGGGGTTTTTTCTTTGACATAGAACACAAATTATTTGAAGAAAATGTAGAAATAAATTTCTACATGGTAGAAATAAGATAATTTCAACATAATCGGTTTTTTATACCCATAGCTTTAGGTTTAGGTTAGGGTGGCAGCCGTATTTTTTTAATATAAGCTCACATAGGCCAGCTTAGGTCCCTAGTGTTACCACAGGCTGAAATGCCCCTCATCGAAACCAACCTGTTTGATATACAAATTTATCGACAGTACGAATATCGGTACTGGAAATCTGTTAGGCTGCCTAGAAAGGCCGACCCCAGTATGTCCAGTCGTCGTTCATTAGAGTCAATACCCAATCTTTTGGCGTGTTCGCCGATCAAGCAGTGTCCCGTCGGAACTGATACTAACGTAGACAATCGTTGCCTCTCTAGTGCGAGGAGATATTTTGATCTTCTCAGGTCATACCTTGGCCAGATTTGTCTAGCTAACCTGCAGGTGCCGATTTATGTCCATCTTTCGTTGGACTGCCTGATCAGAGTATGAAGCCGCCGAGCCGAGCCGCCGTTTTTAGCCGCCGCCGACCTTTTTTCACCAGCCGAAGCCGCCGCCGATCTCTGCGGCTAATATCGGCTGAAACACAGCCGCCGTTCCATAGAAAAACTTTAAAATATGGATAGATACAATTTACATTTTTGATAAGCAAATAACCATATAACAGATATATCGTCCCCTCAATAGAAGAATAGTGTATACACATAAACACAATAATTTTGGTTTGCATTTTAAAATTCTACTTCCACAAATTGGGTTATTGGGTGTTTGAAATTGATTGTTCATTAATAAAAGCTTACGATCCGATAAATGAAACGACAAATGATATGATGAAACGACAAATAAATTATACCCTATTCATTTATTGGGGGGACGATATGGAAAGTGATTTTCGTTTTGATTCGTTTATTGTCACAAGTGGGAGCTTAACATGTATAAATGAGAATATTGATAGTAATAGAAAAATAATTATAAAAATTATTTTTTAAAGGAAATAATAACATTTTTATTTATTATTAGATTACGTACACATAGAGAAACAAATATTTTCGGAAAAAAACAATGGAGTATTACAGAATTTTAATACTGCATATAAATTAATACCTCCATTGTAAAGAATGCTAAGTCGACTTGGTACGTTATACTGGAGATTGCATTTCTAAATATTCTAAATGGTCTTCAGTCATATCCATCAATTCTACACAAATTTAAAATTTCACTAAAACGAAGATTCGTCTCTCCCGAAAACAACCAGTTTCGACTTAGCATACCTTGAAAATCGAGTATATCATAGAGCCGCCTAGCGTCAATTTTATGGCTTATCATTGTATGGAAATCGATAATTTGTATACCCGCCACCATAGCAGGGGGTATACTAGCTTTGTCATTCTGTTTGCAACACCTTGAAATATGATCTGCGACCCTATAAAGTATATATATTCTTGATCGTCGTGAAATTCTAAGACGATTTAGCCGTGTCCGTCTGTCTGTCTATCTGTTGAAATTACGCTACAGTCCGTAATAATAGAGCTAGGTTAATCAAATTTGGTATAAATTCTTCTTATAGTTGCAGGTCGTTTGGGCCATATTGGTCAATGTTTTGATATAGCTCCGCTATAGAGGTCGCTCCAAATTATGGTTTTTGAGCCATAGATACCACATTTGTAAAGCAATTTAGCTGAAACTTTGCAGTTTGTATTCTATTTTGACAAACATTTTACATTCATATTTTGTTATAGTCACCCTATGGAGGCCGCTCCAAAATATACGTACCTTAGCCATAAATACCACCTTTTCTAAGCATTTTAACTAAATCCTTGCAGTTTTTATTATACTTTGGCAAGAATTCATCACAGCAATTTTTTTTTAAATCGGTTCATATGTTGTTATAGTCCACCTATAGATGTCGCTCCCAAAAAGGCTTGCTTAAGCTATAAACACCACATATTTAAAGCAATTTTGCTGAAACTTTTCAGTTTGTATTCTACTTATATTTAGACAAGAATTCATGTCAATGAAATTTATACAAATCAGCTTATACATACAGGGTGGCTGATGAATAAAAATAAAAATAATGGAATTTAAATGCCCCCCTGCTCGTTGATGCATGTGCGGCATCTTACCAAAAAGTTGTTCATTACTGCTTGGAGAGTTGAGACGGGAATAGCCGCAATTGTTTCTCGAATGGATTGTTTTAGTTCATTCAAATTTGTTGGGTTTGCTTTGTAGACTTCCTGTTTGCGATAACCCCATAAGAAAAAGTCAGGTGCAGTAAGGTCAGGCGACCTGGGGGCCAACGGAATGTGGAGTTTCTGGATATCAGCTTATTGGGAAATTTTCGCCGCAATTCCACCATTTGAAGCATCTTCTGGCAAAATTCCAAGCGAATCGGGAAGTCTGCTGAGTCCGATTTGTTGGCCATTTGAATTTTATATGGGAATAACTCCAAATCTTTGTGCATAATTGACTGCAATGACTGTCTGCTTATACCCATTTGGGCAGATAAGGTTCTTGTCGAAACTCTTGGATTGTTTTGTATGCATCAGCTACAGCAGCGATTGTTTCCTCCGTCCGAACTGAAGGGTTTCGATGGTAAGGTATTCTGTTGACTGTCCCATGCCCGGAAAAATTGTTAACAAGTCTCTTTATGGTCCATCTGCTTGGAGGATTGCCGCCAAACGTGCCCCTGTACACTCTTTGAACCGAAACTACGGACTTCAGTGCGTAATAGCGGCGGACAATCCAAATTCTTGTTTCAGTGTCCCAGTTATCCATTTTTGTTAAATCTAAAAATCAATCTGCAAAATCAAAAAAAAAATTAACCAGATTCATTAAATAGAAAAAAAGTTATTAAATTTTTTTTTGTAGCAGCTTTCATCAGCCACCCTGTATTTTGTTGAAGTCCCCGTGTGGAGGTAGCCCTCAAATATGCTAATTTAAGCCATAAATACCATTTTTTAGATTAAGAGTTTGGCTAAAGAGGCCTAAAATTTGGATAAAAACAGTAGCGTTCGTTTTTTCAATGAATTGCTTAAATAAAAAGGTCGTTTCATGACTTGCTCCATATCCAAAAATCTTTCAGTAATAGAATTGCATGCAATTCGTACTGGAGGGTATATAAGATTCAGCATGGCCGAACATAACATTATAATTAACTTAAAAACATCCATTATTTATGAATATATACCAGAGCTTAACTTTTCAACTATTATTTTAAATGTAAAAATGACTATCACAGAGCCGCCGTATGTCAATTTTATGTCGGCTAAGCCATCAAGACGCCGCCGCCGATCTATAATTTTCAATGGCAGCCGCCGCCGCCAATTTTGCCTCGGCTTCATTCTCTGTGCCTGATTGCCTCTTGCCTAAGCCAAAGCTTGCACGTGGATAGTGGCGCTCCAATATATTATATACCCATATTAAAACCATAAAATGGTTTTTATATTTTTATACCATTAAAACCATATTAAAACCGTAACCAGTACAAGTACCACATGATATTTTTCGGAAATTCGTTTTTGGCCATAGTAATTATAGCAAAACTGCACTATATATACTTACGTATAAATTGATCACTCCTGTTGCTAATCAATATAACGTCACTGCCCTTCAAAATTGTAAGCAGTTGTTCTGCTGAATTGCAATTGCACGCGGCCATTTTTATTTTAATTTTAATTAATTTTTCGTTTTTGTACACCTTATTACTCGAAATCTTTTTACACATCGAACGACAAATGAAATATGGCGTATACTATGATATATACCAACATATATCATAGTATACGACTATGAATATCCGTATATATGTATTTAGTAGTAGCTATGAAATAGTAAGCAAACCACCTGGAGTAATTACCCTAAACTTGAAAAACATAAACGTGCATATGAATTAAGGATGGCAAACGTTAAGGTTAGGCAAACGTAACCGTAGTTTCTGAAATCAGTGTAAGCAGCGTTACCGTTGGAAAATTTCAAAAAGGGGGATCAATTTTAAGGTTTTTATGTAAAGAAAACAACAATAAAAAACAAAGCTTAACATACAAAATAAGTAGGTAACATTAAAAAATTCATTCGTTTACACGAAAACTAAACAAAAAATACAATGTTATAGAAAACTTCTTATGATGTATACTAAATATAATTTCTGAAAATATATGAATTAAAATATATTTAATGAAATTCTCATATGCATACACATGCAAACGATAAATGTAAATCGTTTTAACATATGGGTATATCCCATTAAATAATGTAATTCAGAACGTAGCGCGTGAGGCATTTCCGTACGTTAGTGCGAAAGTGTTGTTAGAAGAGTATAAAAAGCTGATTTTTTACAAAAGCGAAAAAGTGGCACAAAAAATCGAAAAGGGGCACATTTAGCATCAAAAAAATTAAGGGGCGCGAAAGTAGCACGGCTGAAAAAAGGGGCAAATATGCCACTTTAGTCGCACAACGGTAACGCTGAGTGTAAGGGCACACTTGCAATTTTCTCCCGCGGAAGTGTTTGTGGGAGAGGGGCGCCCCCTGTTTCACATTATTGCGAAACTATTGAGTACAACTGTAAACTAAATTTAGAAAAATTAGGCGGATTGGCCTTTAATTTTTGAATGAGCCAATTTTTAAGGCAAAAAAATATGGCATATTTTTCATTCGCTCGGCAGTAAGAACTCAATCAAATACTTATAAGGGCACAAACAAATTGTTTATGTTGACATCTAAGTGCTATAGAAGCTGTATTTTATATCAGATCAAGGACAAATTGGCTGAGGGAAGTCTCTTCAGCCATTAATAAAACCTACTAAATTTAGTGGAAATCGGATCATATTTAGGTAAAGCCCTCATATACTCGTATGCAAATATTCCTTTCGATTTGGCTTCTAAGGGTTGTACGAGTAAACGCAATATTATAGAAATCAGTTCAGATTTATATATAATCATTTCGGTTGTGCAATCACGGGTTTTATGCAATCTAAAAAAACTTATTTATTGATCCATTGGCTCATATATCGAGTTTTAAGGTTTTCGTTTCAAATTTAGATGAAGTTTATGAGTGCTCTGATCTATCAAGATGGTGTAGGGTATCATATAGTCGGCTCCGTCAGACTTTTATTGGTCCTTACTAGTTTTATTTGAAGAAAAGAATTCAATAAAAGAGTCCTTCCAAAAATATGAAATCTGAAAGGCCTATTTTACAAAAGGTCCTTTAGAAAGGAAACTAAGAAACCAAGAATACTTTTGATTTTGTATAAATGATCTTAAAAATTGATTTATTTCGTATTCTACAGTACATTTTTATTTAATTCTATTTTATTCTCGGATTCTGGGGAGAGCAGCAGGAGGAAGGTGGCCTCTGGCGAGCAGCATACTTCGCTGATCATTGTAAAGACTGAGCAACAAGGGCGTTGCCAAGGTCAAGGCTATTCTCAAAGAAGCGCAACGCATTCCTAACCATAGTGACTTCTATCCTTCCAAAGTCAATTCGGTCGTATATTCTCCGTTTAGAGGACCTCCTAACAGAGCCATCGGCCAAGGTAGTGGGTCGCAATCCTAGACACGCGCGGAGCACCCGTCGCTCCCATGTCCTAAGCCTTTTCATCTGGGCCGACGAAATTTCGAACCAGACAGGAAAGGCATAGGACATGATCGGCCTAATCACCTGTCGATACACCAGCAGCCTAACCTCCGATGAGAGACCATCTCTCATATGCATAACCCCGCTGTACGTGAAGTACACACGTTTAGCCTTCATAAGGACAAAGTCCACGTGTCTCACAAAGTCGAACAGCGGGTCGAAGACAACCCCTAGGTACTTCATAGTACCGGAAACGGTAACTTCCTCCTCCCCAATCTTCAGTCTAGGCACGAAGGCCCTGAAGTTAGGGTACACAGTGCCAGGCCTACCCCTGAATAGCATGGCACTGCATTTCGGAACATTCAGACGAAGTCTCCAAATACAGAAATACACCCGCAGCTCCTCAGGGTACGTATTAAAGCGCACTATTGAGCACACAAGCCTTGGGGCCCGAGAACGACACCAGCACATCATCCGCATAGGCCAGCAACGATCCACCTGGAGGGGATCAGGTATGTCATTGGCAAACATATTAGGCATGTTTTCGTTACAAGCTAGCACTTTTAGTTTAGCACTTTGCAACGAAAACAACTGACCTCCACTAACTGGCACATAAGCAATAAGTGGCGGATTTTCACTATCTGGTAGCAATGGTGTCATGACTCATGAGTTGCGAAGAAAGAACAGTGCGAAACAGACAAAAAATTCGTGAAAAGTATTTATAAAACGTATATTTACTAATCTATGTTCAATTGTTTACACTCTTTTGCAAATATTAAAATAATTTCCCATTTTTGTTCTTCTTCCCGTTAATTCATAATAATTGATAAAATCTCTCCAAAAATGGGATGCCATATTGCTAAATATAGGGTGCCCAATCTGGCAACATTATACTCGATTAAGACATGAACACAAGCACCAAACTTCATCGGGAACTAATAGTGCTTAAAAGTGCTTAGCTCCCCATACAAATTAAGCACTTATGGTGTAACGAAAACACGCCTATTGTACAGGATGGGTCCCAAGAGGGCAGACGGAAAGTATCCCAAGTTCAGACAATGGTTGAACAAGATTGCGAGGAACCCTGTAACCACGTCACCCGCCTTCTTCAAGGCAATATCAGAGATCTCATCAAGTCCAGAGGACTTCCGTGAGGGCCTACCAGCCAGAGCCTTCCCAACGCAAGTACCATGCACGAACCCTGCCTCCTGCCACAGAGAAGGATCGGCAACCAATAGACCATCAGCCCTGAACGTGTCAGAAAACACCACTACAGGGGTCCGATCCCTAAGACCATCAACGGCCTCATTGATGACGTCCTGTACAGACGCATCAAAGTCATCGCCGGAATCAACCGCCCCCTGGACATGGTCGGCCAGCATCTCTGTCCTGCGGAAGTCATCGAACACCCGCGGACAATCACCAGAACCGGCGAGGGCACGTCCCCTCGGCCCTATGTCAGCACCCCCCCAGGATGGAACCGGCCTAAGGTCCCTGATGTTGAACGCAGCAGCAGGAGGCAAGTACAATGAAACGAACGAAACAGGGGTGCCGTCGCCCCTCCAGACCTTCGCAGCGCAAAACTCGACCTCACCCGTGTCAAGAAAGACCTTTCACACCTGAACGACCCACGCACCAATACTGCCGTACCGCCACCCCGGCGGCCCACCCTATCCTGTCTAAATACCCTATATCCCTCCAGAGAAAAATCATAATGGGCGGACAACTTGTGCTCCGCCAGCAACAACACATCGGGCCTATATCGGTCCACAAACACCTTCAGAAAGTGTCTCTTGGCAAGAGACACGATGGAGTTTACGTTTATGAAGTGCCATAAGGGCACTGGCTCTGCCTTCCCTCTCCGTTAATTTCCTGAATTCAGGGACGAATTGTCCTACGCCATTAAAGAATCCGAGGAAATTCTTTCCAAACATGGACCGACAATCGTCATCCAGGGTCCCGCCCAGGCCAACATAAGGAGAAGCACCCGCCCGTGCCTGACCACCTCCAGCCGCCACGGTCGAAGGACGTGTGCCAATGGCAGCAGCGAAGCTTACACCCTCTCGGATGCCAGCAAGTCGACCCGACTGCGTCCTCGACTTAGCCTTAGCGGCCTCCTTCAACTCCGCCTTCCTGGCCACAATATCCTTACGCCTTGGGCAATCAGGGGAGTTCGCCAAGTGCCCTTCAATGCCACAGTTGACGCAACTCACCGCCATTGCAGGTGAACCATCGCCCGATTCGCCAGTCGACCCTTCCGCCGTAACAGGCCGCACTTCACACAGCGGTATGGCATGCCACAATTCGCGGCAACATTGCCATACCGCTGGCAGTTGAAGCACTGCACCACTTCCCTACCCTTGTCCTTTCTAAACTTCACTTTACAGTGAAGCACCAGATCGACCTTATACAACCGAGTCAAGTCGGTGTCTTTCGACAGGCGTATCAGCCACATGTTCCCGGACAAGTTGACAAGACTAACCACAACGACCTTAAAACTCAAGCGGCCCTCAAGATATTCCCTGACCTCATCCGCAGAAAATTCCGCCGACAGCCCCTCAACCACAACCGAGTATGGCAGGAGTGTCTTGGGGGTATGGGTGTGAAACCGATAACCCCTCTCAACCAAAATATCCTTAACCTTGGAGAAATTCTCCATACCACTTTTACGGAGTGACAGAACTGACTTTCTCACCATGCTAACAAAATAATCGCCTTGACCTACAACATTACTCAACATACCTGTGATAGCTCGAACACCAACATCGTACACCGTGATAGCCGGAAGCATCTTGCCACCAGACCCACCAACCCGACTACCACTACCTCCACCTCTCGAAGTGGAAGGACCTCCGTCACATGCCGTTGGGGTATTGCCCGGCACGATACCCTTCGACGGTACAGCTGGTGTCTTCTCCGGCTGCTTCTTCAATGTTTTATTCGGCAAACTGCTTTTCACCTTTTGTGTCTTCTTAGGGATAGCCCCCTTGCTTACGTTGGACGTTACCGGCGGTGCAACGTCTTCATCATTCTTCTTGGCCTCGAAGTCTTCGGCTACTTCGGCTGCCCAATTGGCATTCTTCCCGTTAATCGGGGCATCATCCATTGCCTCATCCGGCAAAGTTAATTTCCTCTCAGGAAGAACTGACCCAGTAAGCGTCCAACAGTGTTTTGTTGGCCTCCTCTAGAACATGGTTTCGCTGTTCTAGGCGCTCAACAGTCTTCTTCAATTCGGCTAGAGCGGCCTCCAGCTTCATATGGTCATACGACGTTTCACCGTCGCTGACACCTTTTTTCTTGCGATCAGACTTGTCGGTCGCAATGCTAACGTCCGACAATTTCGCCTCCAACTCGACGGTCGACTCAGACGCGTCCTTCGTGACGTTCATAGCGCCACTTCCCCTTAAAACAGGTTTGTGAACAAAACCCTCTTCTCTTTTATGGTCTGGCGCCCCAAATTGGTAGACGGGGTCACCAGTAGTCGTCAGTGAAGTGCCACCAGGCACGATAATTAAATTTTCGGAAATAATCGAACCACTTTTACGGTTGAAAAATTCATCACTCGGTGGTTTTGGCGCCATCACTTCAGCCACAATATCGCCAGTCGATTTCTCCGACGATGAAACTTTTAAATGTATTCCTGTTGAATGAATAACCATTAAGACTAAAATGCGGGTACATATTTTACAGTTTTGGAATTTACTTGGTGTTGACAACTCCAGAGAAATTGCTTGCCATGTGCCCTTCTTGATTTTTACACATTTGTGGAGAGGCTCCTTTGTATTCCATAAGTGGGTAGTGTCCCAGCTATTTAAATCATTTCTTCGCTGTTAATCTGAAAAGCTCATTTTAATATAAATTATAATAGTAAAATATAAAATTCCTACCCGGTTTGTATTAGTATTTCTAGCAAATTCAACATTAAATATTTTTCTGCTTCGTGCACTGTTCCAAAATAACAAAAATGAAATGCTGCTTGTCATCTGTTTGTGTTTATGTTTTCTTTTGTTGTTGTTTTGTTTTCTTTCGTTGTTGTAGGCGCACTGTCAAATTCGGATTTTTTAAATTATCCGGCGTATCCGTGTGCGTATTTCGGTAGCTGTAGTACATTTCCATACATTTGAAATCGAGTTTGACAGACGCAGGACGCATTCACCGGTATTTTGGAGATGCCCTAAGAGATATCTTTATTGGCAATCGTCTGAACTGTCAATTAAAATTTTCCTACGGGTATCGTCATGTAGATATGCTGCTGAATAAACCCATTATCGAAATCCAATGTTTTAAAACATAATAATTTAATAAGGAAACAAATAATAAAAATAACAATGAACGTTTAAACAAATAAATAAATAAACCAGTAAGGAAAGGCAGAAAGTCGGGCGGGGTCGACTATATAATACCCTACAGCTCCCTAACAATGCGATAAGGGTCATTGCCACAATAATTTGGAATAATTGGTAAATGCGTAGAAACATATTATCTAATTCTGAAACGATAATCGCTAAATTAAGCAATATTCGTTCCTAAATTGAGAAACATCTTTCTGGAAAATTTTAATGATCGTAAGTAAAATACAACTTCTATAGCGGTCTGCTACCAAATCAGGAGGAACATATATATGGAGCTTTAATATAAATCTGAACCGATCTTCATGTAAAAAGACCTCCTTCTGTCGAATTTCGTACTGATCGGATATAAAATACAGTCTCTACAGCGCTTACATGTGAAATCGGGGGTAACATATATATGGTGGCTATATCTAAATCCGAACCGATTTTCTCCGAATTTGGCAGTATTCCTTCATGTAATAAGAAACCTCTTTCTGCCGAATTTCGCACTGATCGGATATAAAATACAGTTTTTACAGCGCTTACATGTCAAATCGGGGGTAACATATATATGGGGGCTATATCTAAATCTGAACCGATTTCTTCCAAATTTAACAGTGTTCATTCATATAATAAGAAACCTCTTTCTGCCGAATTTCATACTGATCGGATATAAAATAAAGTTTTTACAGCGCTTACATATCAAATCGGGGCTAACATATATATGGGGGCTATATCTAAATCTGAACCGATTTTAACCAAATTCAATAGGGATCGTCCTTGGGCCAAAAAAAAAGATATGTGTAAAGTTTCGTCGAGATCGGACCATAATTGCGACCTGTACTTTGATTACAAGAATACATGCACAGACAGACGGACATAGCTAAATCAACTCAGAAAGTGATTCTAAGTCGATCGGTATAATAAACGATGGGTCTATTTCTTCTCCTTTTGGGTGTTACAAACAAATGCACAAAGTTATTATACCCTGTACCACAGTGTGGTGTAGGGTATAAAAATATTTACGTAACATATTTTACACTTGTGAAAAGCACAGCATATGTTTGGTTTAATTACAGAATGTACTTAATCTAAAGTCATTTTATGTACTCGTATTTAATGTAAGCACAAGGCGCAATAGATTTAAAAATGTGAAGACTTTCATCGTAGTATACGGCGTAATTCCTTTAAAGACGTTTAATGTCCTGATTTAAAGATGATTAATGACTTTACCTGTCGTGCAAGATGTACTTATTTTAATAGTATTTATCTTTGGAGCCAAATCAAATAAAATATTAAGAAAATTTCAATGATTTTCAGTACACTTTTTTTCAGTGTAAGAAATGACAAATCTGCAAATTACTAATTTCAACGTACTTTACTAAAGCAAAGAATCTACATAAAAATTAATTCAGCAATATTTGTAACCCTTATAATTAAACTGAGGAAAAACAGGAAACGAAATAGGTTTGAGAGCAAAATTTAAATGTAATATACTTTGGTGCAAATATATTATATTTACATACCGGATGGAATCTTTGAATATCTCTGTTACAAATTTTACTTTTTACGGAGTGTTGGTGCAGATTATCTTATAAAACGGGGAAATGTTTAAATAAATTACAGAATTTTTTCCGACTTATAGCAAAAAGTTAATTTTCCCAAAAATATATGTACTGCAGAAGAGAATATGTGTACTGCAGAAGCGATAAATTTTATTACGGTACCCGTTCTGTCGATCATATATGTACTTCAAAAATATGGTACAAATTCTAAATGTGATTTCCATGAAACGTGGAAATACAAAGTGTACAAAAAAACACCGAACCAAATTACACCAGAAAATCTTATATAAATCCGTTCGTCAAAAAAAAGTAAACTAGTGTTATTAACATCACGTATTCTGAAGTGTCCAACTTTTTTGTCACGACAAATTATTCGTATGTAAATTTCGTTGTTCATATACATATTTTATATTGTATATATAAAAATTTGTATACACGCTGAAAAAAATCGCTTCTGCAGTATATTGTTCCAAACATATTCTGTTGGAAATATACATATGTTTAGGGTGCACTAGAAATATGTAATATTTGACTCACACAAATATTATATGCCTGTATTTGTTTTTTGTTTTACTCGATCTGCTTTCATAGTACATATTTTGTTTTTGTACTCAGGCTCAAGATCGTTATTGTTGTTTCCAGTATATGAAAACAACTTTGTTAAAACTTAAAGAAGAAGTAAGTGACATGTATTAGGGGCGGTTGTAATGGTTGGATAGACAGATCTGTTTCGGGAGCCACCAAACTCCCATTATCAATATCCTTATTACAACGATTACTTCAGTCGAAATTATTAAATATATACGCACAGCCAAGTATCATTAAACGAGAACTGTTTGCTAAAAGCGCATATCTTCAAAAAAAGACAATTCAGTAATCATCGTCCCTCGTACATGCACCAACTTCCACTCTCGTGAGTCTTTACAATGTAAAGAATTCACACGAATGATTTGGTGGCTCCCGAAACAGATCTGTCTATCCAACCATTACAACCGCCCCTAATACATGTCACTTACTTCTTCTTTAAGTTTTAACAAAGTTGTTTTCATATACTGGAAACAACAATAACGATCTTGAGCCTGAGTACAAAAACAAAATATGTACTATGAAAGCAGATCGAATAAAACAAAAAACAAATACAGGAAGAAATGGTAGGGCACGACCAAATACGTTGTTGTTGCATAGTCAACTACAGCAAATCATTCGTGTGAATTCTTTACATTGTAAAGACTCACGAGAGTGGAAGTTGGTGCATGTACGAGGGACGATGATTACTGAATTGTCTTTTTTTGAAGATATGCGCTTTTAGCAAACAGTTCTCGTTTAATGATACTTGGCTGTGCGTATATATTTAATAATTTCGACTGAAGTAATCGTTGTAATAAGGATATTGATAATGGGAGTTTGGTGGCTCCCGAAACAGATCTGTCTATCCAACCATTACAACCGCCCCTAATACATGTCACTTACTTCTTCTTTAAGTTTTAACAAAGTTGTTTTCATATACTGGAAACAACAATAACGATCTTGAGCCTGAGTACAAAAACAAAATATGTACTATGAAAGCAGATCGAATAAAACAAAAAACAAATACAGGAAGAAATGGTAGGGCACGACCAAATACGTTGTTGTTGCATAGTCAACTACAGCAAATCATTCGTGTGAATTCTTTACATTGTAAAGACTCACGAGAGTGGAAGTTGGTGCATGTACGAGGGACGATGATTACTGAATTGTCTTTTTTTGAAGATATGCGCTTTTAGCAAACAGTTCTCGTTTAATGATACTTGGCTGTGCGTATATATTTAATAATTTCGACTGAAGTAATCGTTGTAATAAGGATATTGATAATGGGAGTTTGGTGGCTCCCGAAACAGATCTGTCTATCCAACCATTACAACCGCCCCTAATACATGTCACTTACTTCTTCTTTAAGTTTTAACAAAGTTGTTTTCATATACTGGAAACAACAATAACGATCTTGAGCCTGAGTACAAAAACAAAATATGTACAAATATTATATGTTTGGGAGGATATTGTTCTAAACAAAATTATGTTCCCGTCCTAGTATTTTTTATTTGGAACTAATATTTCCGAGACTAAGATAATTTTGTATTTAAGTGTTTTGGCAATATATCAATGTCTTCATTTATAGGCAAGTTTTCTGATTTTTAGAGGATCAAGGTTAAATTTTTTTTAATTGTATAATCTTTCGTAACTATCAATTGCATTGATGGATTGACAATTAGGATTGACAAAACGTGATAAATTGGTATATTTATAAATTAAAAATTAAGCTGCAGTACAAAAGCTGAAAAAAAAAAACGTTAGATGGCGGACCCTTTATAATATTTAAAAAAATTTTTTACAAATACAATTTCTTTCAATTCAAACATATCAAAAATGGCAATTTTCTCCCGTGTTTATTATACAATAGAGAGCCATGTTTTCTCATATCGTCGCTTGGATGACCAACCGACGTAACTAACCATTTTTCAGAAATTGAGTCAAGGCCACCATTCGATTTGTCTAGACAAAGTACAACGTGTGTATACATTTTGTGCATATATATATTACCGTTTTCTCAAAAAACGGTAAATGATTTTAGACGTAACTGACACAATGCAAAAAATTATTTTCACCAAGAGACGTAAGTGCAATATGTCACTTAATAATTCGTTCTCCTGAAATGTTGTACTTGGTGGACTCAGCCCACTCGTTGCTAATTTTTGGATTACGGTCGAAACGGGATCACGGTCCAGTCCCAATCGTCAGATAACGACAGTAGGAATCTCAATAATCCAATCGTAGTAGGTAGGAACAGTAGGAATCACTAAGAAAATAACTTCAAATTCGCTTATTTGGGCGGGGTCACGCCTCCTCAATCAATAACTAATATAGCCTATGTCACCCGCTAGGATAATCGGAAGATTCCCTGAAAACTTCATCAATATCGGTCCAGTTATTTTGGAGTCCATACTTAACAACAAACACATCAATTTATATACATATAGATTCCGTATTCTAATGATTAAATAATAATTTATTAGGATGAATATAAAAGTGTAATTATAATGAAAACGTGATGTATTTTCGATTGAGAGATGACTTTCCGTCTCTCTACAATGTAATAACAATAACGCATATTTTTTAATATACCATGGGAACTATAAAAGTATTACACTTCATAAAATGTGAAGTATTTATATGAACTGGAATCAAAGTCATCAGCCGTTAACTTTTTCTGTAAAATGATCCATTTGTTTGGGAGATGCCAAAAGAGACGTCGCAACTTGGGTTATTTTTCTCAAGATGATTGCGATGGAGAAACTAATACTATATGTGGAATTGTGGAAGATTGTGACCCTTAGCCCTACTCTACCATATTTAACCCTTTTTGCCATATCGTACCATATTTTACCATTTTTGCACTACGGTACTATATTTAACCCGTTTTGCCCCACTGTGCCATATTTAACACATTTTTGACCCACTGCCCAAATTTAATTACTGTCGTTACTGACATTAAGTATAATTTTTTTCCCACAAAGTGTTAATAATATTGTAAAAGATGGAGTTAAGTACACAATGAGAAAAGCAAATTGGAAATATAATAAATATTACGCCGTGGGGAAGAAGGAACATTGTCTCAAAAACAGAAAAACTGCTCTCCTGAACAATTTTGAAAATGTCAGTTACTGCAGTTGGTCATCCAAGCGACGAATATGTAACATTTAAATATGCTTTCATTATTTTTCGGCATTTCTCATTGCATAGTGTTATGTAATGTTCACATTTTGTCATATGCCGATTGCAGATTTGCTCCGCTTTGGAAATTTGTACAATTTCTCAGTGTACCAACTTTACGATAAAAAGCGACATAAACCTGCTTTGTTGAACGCTGATGAGCGACTAACGAAGCGGAATGCGGCGCGGCGTGTCACAAAAGTTGAATTTTATGGTGAAGGGCCAATGTATGCGGAATACGGCGCGGCGTGTCAGAAAAGTTGAATTTTATTCAACTTCTCCGCGCCGCTGCTTGATTTGGCATTGCCAGATTAAATTATTCTCAATCTGACAAAATTCCTTTTTTTTTTTTTTTTTTTTGGATTTGTGTTCCACGTCGTATGGGGTTGGTTGAATACTTTGTGTATTCATATACCAGGACTGAGTAGATACGTCTTACGTGACTTCACAGCGTAACGTCTATCACTAACTTGAGTTATTGTTTTGGTAGTTGTACTCGGTCTTTTAAATTGGTATTCATGTTGTATTTTCTCGTATCACTAGTATTCTCACGTTTTCTTTTATATGTTTGCATTGCTTCTTCTTATGAATGAATAAAGTTCATTCATGTAAAAACTGTTTCTTTCTTTTAGAATATCAGCCAGGTTTGTATATTTATCAAATAATTTGTGAAAATCTTTTCTAAGTTGTATGTGTTTTTTACAGTGGAATATGATGTGGTGCTCATTCTCAACAACGTTGCAGTCTTCACATAGGCTGGTGGACGAGATGCCAACAGTAAAAAGAAATTGTTTGCTGTAAGTGTGTCCAGATAGTAGTCTGTTGATTGTTTTTATTTTTTCAGCAGGTTCATTTACGCCTTTGTACCAAGGAATTTTAGGGGGTTCCTCAAAAAACTGTCGGAAGTAAGTGCCTTTATTTTTAGACGTTTCTTTGTAATAATCTGCCCATTCTTTCCATAGGTGTTCCCGAATACTGTTGGTGGCATCAATAACAGAGAGGCTTGACGAAATTGGACAGCCAGAAGTTGCAGCATGTTTGGCGTAATAGTCGGCGGTTTCGTTGGGTGATATTCCAATGTGTGCAGGAGTCCAGATCACAGTCAGATCTGTCATTTGTGAGTTGTTAACTTTTTTGATAATGTTATTGACTAAGTAGTTTTGAGCTGTATTGTTGCTAAGTAGGTGGCAAGAATTTTTACTGTCGGTAAAAATCGCCGCTTTACTGATGCCGTCCTCTATAATTAGATCAATAGCCTTATCGATAGCGTGTAATTCTCCTGTGAGTGATGAAACTTTGGAAGGAATTTGAAAAAGAAAATTTTGTTTGGATGATATGTTGCATGCAGCGCAACCAGATGAATTATTGGTAATAGATGCATCTGTGGACCAGATCGAGTAGCCTTCAGATTGAAGTTCATTTAGTTTTTGGCGATAGATGGCAATAAAACAGTCCTTATTTAAGGAGTTTTTATCTGCTACAAACAGGTTGAATTTAATTTTTATTTTTTGTGAAGGTTTCACATTTTCGTTTACTTGTATGTTATCAAATATATTTTTGAATTTTAG
Organism: Eudasyphora cyanicolor; assembly: GCA_963930755.1. Classification (NCBI taxonomy): domain Eukaryota; kingdom Metazoa; phylum Arthropoda; class Insecta; order Diptera; family Muscidae; genus Eudasyphora; species Eudasyphora cyanicolor. Next base: position 73,809,726 of record OZ005737.1, on the reverse strand, counting down.
GTAAATCATGCCTATGCTGGTTTTTTTGGTGGCAGATGAAATGAGACAGGTATATAAGTTTGAGTTAAACCATTTGAGTTTTATTAGCTCTTTAGCTGCTAAAAATTGGGACCTTTGTTGGGGAGGCAGTACTCCCGCTAAGGCATAAACAACATGTATTGGCGTAGTTCTTGTCAGGCCAAGGTTTCTTCTCAAAATTTGATTTTGAAAACTGGTGATTTTTTTATTGAGGTATGCGGGGGTGTGAGCCATTGACGATATCGAATATTCCGTTTTGGAAAAGATTATAGATTTAGAAATATTGTTTGCTACCGCAGGGTGTAAGCCATATTTAAGAGTTGTTAGCATTTTTATAGCATTTAAGGATTTACGACATGATGAAGTTATATCTTCGTAGTGTTCCTTTAGTGACAAACTATTTTTTATAGTTCTGCCAAGAAATTTTATTGACTTAACAGGTTTAATCAAATTTCCATGTAGCGAGATGAGTGGTATTTTTCTAGCTCCTTTGGCTACGTACATTACCGCAGTTTTTTCAATGTTGACGTGAAGATTCAAATTCGAAAGCAGTGAAGCGAATTGAATAACTTTATTTTGAAGTATTTTGGTTGCCATGTCAAAATCTTTATCGTGGCTTAGGATTATAAAGTCATCTGCAAATTGAAAGATATGCGTTTTCTCATCCTCAATTCCGTGAAGACCAAGCGTATAAATATTGAAAATAGTTGGACTAAGACAACTTCCCTGTGGTATACCATTGTATATCTCAATACTTTCATTTTCCATAACTAGTATTCTCTTACTCAAAAAGGCGATGATCCAAGATGTAATTTGTGTAGGAAAATTCAGTGCCTGAAGTACATTTTGGAGACTATTTATATCTACGCATTCATAAGCTCTACTGATGTCTAGAGTGACCAATATAACTTTTTCATCTTTTTCCTTGTGTGTTGTAATAGTGTGTAGTATGTCATTTATACAAAGAGAGGCTGACATATGTTTCCTGTACGCATATGTTCTTTGGGGGAGAATATTATTTTCATTTATGAATGCATTTAAACGTACTTTTACCATAAGATTGAGAACTTTAACTAGGACTGATATTAATGCAATTGGTCTATAGTTGGTAAATATCTCGAGATCCTTACCTCTTTTTGGGATAGGTACAATTTTTATTTTTCTCCACTCATCATTTAACCTGCAGTGATTCCATGCTTCGTTTAATGCTGTCAGAAGATTATTTTTTGCATTTGGTGATAAATTATTAATCATTTCGCAAGTTATACCATCTAGGCCTGCCGCAGATGGAGATTTCTTTTCCTTTAGGACAGCTAGGAATTCATTGATTGAGAAATCCGTTGAGTTACCAGCGTATGGTGTAGTTGTAATCGCGGATGAGTTGTTTGGAACTTGGTTTTTTAAATGATTTAGGAAAAGGATATTGTTCTCTTTATTCCAAGAGGTCGATGTTTGAGGATCGAGAGAATTCTTGCAGCCTCTTACAAATTTGAAAAGGGATTTTGCATTCGGGTTTTTGTTGAGTGTATCTATTTTGGAGACAAAAGAGTTTTTTTTCGCTTTTTTGGCGGCATTTTTAAAATTCAAAATGGCCTCTAGGAGTTTGTTGGCATTTGTGTTATTTTTATTGGCATCAAACGATTTTTGTGCAGCTTCCTTCAGACGATAACATTTGTCGACAGTGTCATTCCACCAATTTTTGGGGATTCTTTTTGACGTGAGAGTAAAAGAGCAATTGTGAATTTCATTTGTAAAAGCATTTTGGATTTCTTTTATATTTGGTGAGATATTAAGTCTTCGAACATTTTCCATTAACTTTTTTTTGGAGAGAAAGCGCTGTTTCACATTGTTGTTAGTTTGGATTATTATTTTTATAGGAAAGTGATGACTGCCACCAATCGTAGTTTTTAAAACATTCCATGTGGAAGTGAGATTTGTGTTTGTGAAAGAAAGGTCGAGAACAGAACCATGAGAATTGTCAGTCAGACATTTTTTAAATGTAGTGGATCCATCATTAAGGCAACGAAATATTGAGTTTTCAAAAGTGCATTTGACCATCGAACCACGGACTGAATCAGTTTTATCTCCAAAAGCTTTTACTCTTGCATTAAAATCTCCACAGATAAATACATTAGGTTTATGTTCCAGAAGGGTAATTAATTTGTTTAGTTCATTTTCTAAAACAGTGGCTTTTACAGAGTGTGGGAAATAAACGGACACAAAAGTAAAGTTGCTGGAAAGGTTTGTCGTTTGACACACAATAATGTCTAAATCGGTTTGGAATTTAATTTTCTTTAATTTAATATGTTTTTTGTGGGCGATGGCAACACCACCATAATTATCTGCTCTTTTTTTTATAAATAAGTTATATTGTTGGAAGCACGTTTTTGTTTCATTTTCATCAAAATTAAATATTTCACTTAAAAAGCACACATCAATATTTAGTTTATTTAGGTAGTATTCTAAGTAGGCTTTGTTTTTGCTTAAACTTTGAACATTATATTGCAGAAAGTTCATCATTATTTATACTTTCATTATTTATATTAGGTGGCACTGATAAAATTGCTTTTTTAAATTGTTGTAGTATAACTAATCCTTCAGAACAGTTCATTGCTGTTAAAACTGCCGACATTTGAGCAGTGAAAATGTTCATTATTTTTTCGACATCAGATACTTTGCTAAAATTTTCATATTCGAAGACCGGCTTCGATGGGCTTGACGTTGTTCCTTCAGCCACTGGCAGAAAACGTTTTTGAGGTATTTGTACAACTTTGCTGTATTTTGCCTTCATAATTCTTCTATTTATTTCCTCATTTATCGTTCTCACTGGTGGAGCTGGTTTCTTTGTGATTGTAGGGAAGTTATTTTCATATTTTGGATCATTTAAAATTTCATAATAGTTATTTGAGTGGTAGGTCTGAATACATTCTTTACGAGAAAGATTAGATAAAGCCATTGTACTTCTAAGAGACTTTTCGGCACTCCATTTTTTACAGATTGCGGAATCTTTAGCGTTATGGTCAGTTTGGTTACACAGGATGCATCTTGGGCTTTTACATATTGTGCTGCACTTTGTTGTTGAAATACAATTTTGACATTTTACTTCTTTACAGTCGTTGGGACATATAATGGTTTCTCCACATGAAAGGCATCTTTTCCGTGACCTACAACGCACTGCAATATGACCTAAACGGCCACAGTTCATACAGAGACGAAGTGGCGGGGTATACAACTCTACGTACGCTTTTGTATTGAACATGTAGACATCACTGATCACTACATCATGAATGATTCCAATTTTGATGGTTTCGGAAGGCAAAATTTCACCCCTTTCATTTTTAAAGGTAAATCTTTGCACAGATATGGTAGTAAAATCATTTTTGAGATTTAATTCTTCCACTATATCTTCCCCAGTGTGTTCTGTGGGAACCCCCTTTATAATATAAAATTTCTGGACAAATCTGTCCGGAATGAAGGCTTTCATATTGAGTTCACGTAGCTTGGTATTTTGAATGAAGGTATTTGCTGAGTGGTAGTTGTTAAAACACAGTCTGAATGTATTATAACCTATATTTTTAGCGTTGTAGTTTGATATAATATTAATTTTCCTTAGCTTTGTGAAAAGATGGAGTTCACAGTTTCTTCTGATGTTGCTGATTGGGGTTTCAGACACCAGAAGCACGTAGAAAGGCCCTGGATGATTGTTGGGGTATAGAATTTGTTTATTTTCAAAAACATCGAAATTATAATTTTTTGTTTCATTTTCAGAATTGGCATTGGCACTTGTTGTTGGTTGTTGCGGTTTTAGAGTAGCTGGCTGTTCATTTGGATTGGAAAGTGTATTTCCATTTTCTTTAAATATTTTTGGGTCGTTGTTGCTGAGATCTTCGTTTTTTCTCCTTGGGTCTCGACGAGGAGGTGGATCCTCGTCATCCATTTTGAAATAAGTTTTTAGTTTTATTCACTAATTGTTGTTTTTTAAATAAATAAAGAAACAAAAATAATGATTGTTTGTATATAGGGCTAACTGTAGCCTGTATGTGTTGGTGTTTATGATTTTGTTGTTTTTCACTGCGGGTAAACAAATGAGAAAGCGTCCAGCGCGAAAGCAGTCTAACGTCAACAGATGTTGAGAGATGACTGCAAAATTCCTTGTTCAACTTTTATTGAAGACAAACACATGTTTTGTGTACGGGCAATGTTGTCTTCGCACCGCGCCGCATGACTGCATTGGCCCTTCACCATTAATGTTGTGCTCGTAAGCTAAAGGTAAGTACACACGATTTGCAGATCGGACAACGTTGCCAGAAAAATGGCGGAAAAATGCAACCCTGTGAATTTACAACCGTCTGAACACACAATTTTTGTTTTGCAACGTTAGCAGAAAAGTCATTGCGAGATAATTTGCAGATTGTTATATGTGCGAAGTTCATGCATGTAACAACGGCGCCATTGCCAGAAAAAAACATTTTATTTGCAACACCGTCTATAATAGGCATGTTTTCGTTACAAGCTAGCACTTTTAGTTTAGCACTTTGCAACGAAAACAACTGACTTCCACTAACTGGCACATAAGCAATAAGTGGCGGATTTTCACTATCTGGTAGCAATGGTGTCATGAGTTGCGAAGAAAGAACAGTGCGAAACAGACAAAAAATTCGTGAAAAGTATTTATAAAACATATTTACTATTCTATATTCAATTGTTTACACTATTTTGCAAATATTAAAATAATTTCCCATTTTTGTTCTTCTTCTTCCCGTTAATTCACAATAATTGATAAAATCTCTCCAAAAATGGGATGCCATATTGCTAAATATAGGGTGCCCAATCTGGAAAACACGCCTAATGTATTTTTATTGGCAATCCTGCATATAAATATTTACAACATATATTGTAAATATATAAAATTGTAATGTTTTCTTGCAATCGTCTGAACTGTCAATTCACCTTTGCCTAACAATCTGTCATTGTCCGTATATTTGCACCACTTTTGCAGGGTTGATAACGTTTGCCGATCTGGCAATCGTCTATACTCAGCTTAAGTACACACGATTGCCAGATCGGACAACGTTATCAACCCTATTAAAGTGCTGCAAGTGTACGGTCAATGACAGATTGTTAGGCAAAGGTGAATTAAGAGTTCAGACGATTGCAAGAAATATATGTTCACATTCTAATATTTTTCAATTTGGAACTAATATTTCCGAAACAAATATTAATTTGTATTTAAGTATTTTGACATTTTTTTAATAAATTTTATATGTTTGTAAAATTCAATTACAACTTAAGTCATATAATCTTCGTAACTATAAATCGCATTGATGGTCAATTGACAAAAGTAATGAATTGGAATATTTAAAAACTAAAAAAAAATGTTTTACATGAAATCTACACGCTGAAAACAAATTGCTCCTGTAGTATATTGTCCCAAACATATTCGGCTTGAAATATACAAATATTATATGTTTGGGAGGATATTGCTGTAAACAAAAATATGCTCCAGTTAATATTTTTTATTTGGAAATAGTACTTCCGAAACAAAGATTAATTTGTAATTACTTATTTTGGCAATGGATCAATGCCTTAACTCAAAGACAAGTTTTCTGTTTTTCAGATGTTCAAAGAGCATTTTTTTTATAAATTTTATGTTTGTAAAATTTAATTAAAACTTAAATCAAATAATCTTTCGTAAATATAATTGCATTGATGGATAGACAAAAAGTGAATATTTATAAATTGAGACATTTTTAGCTATAAAGTTTTCGCGAAAACGAGGAAAAACTAACTAAAATTCGAATATGTCAGCAAAGTTTTAAAAATCTTTCTATATAAAATATATTTGGAAAACTTCTTAAACAATAACTTTTTTTGTGTGTTTATTTGTGAAATTCAGTTTGCAAATAAATTATGTTGTAATATTTTAATACATGCGTTCCAAACAAAATTTCTTGATTTTCAAATAAAATTTATTTGTTAACAAATATATAATATTTAAAAAAATCGTTTCCAAGTATATTTTCTGTCAATTCAAACATATCTAAAATGGCAATTTTCCTCCGTATAGGAAAAACTATCTAAAATTTGGAAAAAGTCAGCAAAGTTTTAAAAATCTTGTTTAAATAAAAATGTATTTGAAAACTTCTTAAGCAATGGCTTTGTTTGGGTGTAAAAACATATTTAATTGTGAAACTTAATTTGCAAATATATTATGTTATGATATATTATTATATGCGTTCCAAACTAAATTTCTTGATTTTCAAATAAAATGTATTTGTTAACAAATATATAATATTTAAAAAATTTGTTTCCAAAAATATTTTTCTATTCAATTCAAACATATCAAAAATGACTATTTTCCCTCGTGTGGCGGGAACTGGTGGTTCCGCCAACCATTTCCATTTTCGAAGTCTCTTTAGCTGAAGAGTCTTCGAACCTTATTATGAGTTCCCCGATCGGCTGTAGTTCCACCGCCGACGGGGTGCAGACTCTGTACACAACTTAAGGTCTACACCTCTCTCCAAAGGAGGAGGTGCATCAGCCATGACAGAGAAGCAGGCAACAAAGCCTGATGAATTACCTGACAACAATATCACGCTCATGTCCAATTCAAGCGCGATGAATGACGGATACCAGAAAGTTGAAAGAAAGCGACGAAAGACGAAGAAAAAGTGAGGCTGTCAGTGCTCTGATGGGGAGTCTCCCTATGAAGATGCAGGCCACGTTGTCTCAGCTTTAAAAAACAATACAAAGACTTTGAAGAAAAGGTAAAAAAAATATGGAAAATTACTTCAGCGAAGCTCGAATGGAGAAAGAACACCCAACAAATCTAGTCCAACCTCCGACGGACGTGGTGAAGAGTGTGAAGAAATCACAGGGTGATAGGTGGATAGTCCAGTTCGACGGCACGTCGAGTCATTCCGCAATGCAAGGTGAATATTGAGAAGCACAAGAGGAAGGGGCTCATACAATGCGATAATTGCCAAAGATTTGGTCATGTGTCGACTAAATGCCGAATGGACTACAGATGTGTGAAATCGCATGGCCCAGGCAAGTGCAACGTCCCGACAAGGGATAAGAACAATGAGGAGATATTATCCACAGACCCGACTACGGGACAGGTTGTGAGAAATATAGGAAGACAGGTACACTGTGTCATCAGTAAGGCTGACGGCCACGACGCAAGACCTGCCGGAAGAGAATGAAAATATTAAAAAGGATGGAGGAAAGAAAGACTGCGGAGAGGATCAGTATGAGAGGATCCAGGTGTTATTTTTGATAGACTCAAATTTATATTCATAAACGTCTAGGTCTAAAAGGCACTATCTTCGATTATTTGCAGAGGAACATAAACCAGACGTATTGCTTATTGCTGAACATCATCTATCGAGTGTGTACCGGTTCGGACTGCTGGGGTACACTATTTTCTGACCGGACAGGACAGGCTGACGGGGACAGCGATCTGCCTGGTGCATCGATTTAGAGGGGGACGGGTTACGGCGACAGTAGGCTGAATGGGAGCGGTACGGCGTTGTACAAGAGGCTGATCACGCAGCCAACGGTGGTGGTGAGGCCCACGGCGGGGGCCACCAGGTGCACGCCTACATCGGGATCGTTCATTGACATTATCATGACGACGATAGGACTTGGATCACCTGGTAAATCACGGGTAGGGGACAGACTTAGGTCGTTCGACTACGACTCGGACCATAGGGCGGTGCAGTTGGAGGTGACCGTTGGTGCACAGGAGCGGAGGGAGATGCCGGAAGTCTTCAATCTCTCGAGCATGCGGAAAAGGGTCTTCAAAAACTTACTGTGCGAGAGCCTTGGGGAATACAGATTGCCGAAGAACCGAAATTTGAGTAAACAAGAGATAAATGTGGCGGAAGAAGGCCTCACTGAGTCGATCACCAATGCAATGGAGGATAGTATCCGGAAATTCAGACCACACAATGGACTACTCGCAGAGCTCCCGGCGGATATCTTGGGACTTTTCAGGCAAAAGAACACGCTTCGGGGGAGAATTCACCGAAATCATGATCTACAACAGTACAATATATTATTGAAGGCCACGGTAAGACACCTGTCAGATCATAAGCGAGAGGATAGATATATTTGAGGACAGCTACTACATACATCTATTGTGTGGAATCTCAGCCGATAAGGACATGTTCCGGAAGGTAAAGGCATTTTGTGGTTGAATCTCAAAGACGAAGAGTGATGTCTGAGGAAGAGAAGGTGGAAGTTATGGCTGAGTAATTCGCCAGAATCCAGACGAACTATGCACCTATTGTCTCGTCAGATTTTGAGCGCAATCCACAATGACGGCATTTGAGCCAATTATTAATTTTGGTCAACACCATATGGCTGATGGAACGATGATGTCGGGACAAGACAGTCCACCTTGGAAAATGGTAAGTCCGTCCGAGATTGGTTCAGTACTGAAATGTCTGAACTATAAGAAAGCAACGGTGAAGACTGAATCCTGAACTTTGTCCTGCGTAGAGCTGACCGAGGTCCTGGTAACACCTTTCGATATTGTTCAACCAATGCATGAATATTGGATATTTCCCAGAGAGGTGGAAGAAATCGAAGTTGAAAGGATATAGGCCAATATCCCTTTTACCATGCATAGAAAGACTATTTGAAATCTTCATTCTTCGTAGAATAAACAATCACATCGAAACAGGCTGTCTTATGGGACTTCCAGTTTGGATTAAGGGGAAGTACATCTACGACACACCGAGAGGATTACCATAGGTTTGAACAATGAGCACGACTTGGCGAACGTCAAGGTGCTGAAATAACTAAGAGTTTTTTTCCAAGTAGACATGACCTGTACCCGACATTTGGACCACGCTCAGCTGAAGGGAAGATCGGTCTTCCACAAACTCCACAGTGTGATTGCTAAAAGAAACGCCTTGAGCCGCGGGGTAAACAAACCATCTTCAAGCAGATAGGCAGACCGACGATGACATATGCCTTCCCGATATGGGTTATGATATCGTCGCACCAAATGGAGAAGATAAGAATTCTGGAGCGGAAGACACTGTCCTACAGCCTGGTCCTCAGAAGAAGGAAAATGCCACAGGGTTTTTACACCTTATGCACTTTTATATAATGTGAATGGAATCATACGGATTGACCGTTTTATGACTGAGATGGCCTAGTTCACCTTGGATTCAAAATTGTAGCATTTGATGGCAGATATATCATATACATATATATGTGTGCTTTATTTCAAATGCTATACTCACCGAAAAATTTGACTATTTTTAAATTGCTATCTCAAAAATTACCTCCTTTTAAATTAAAAAGTTGTACACCTAGGAAACTGCAAATGTGTGCTTTATTTCTCTCTGGAAAATTTTACTATTTTTAAAGTTTTATCTCAAAAATCACCTCCTTTAAAATTAAAAAGTTGTACACCTAAGAAATCGCAAATGTGCTGCACATTTGTGACTAACATTCAGAAAACTGTACATTCCAGAAAATTGCTGTAACAGATTTGTAGTAGATGATGACAAATATCGTTTACGTCAAAATGGTATAATTTATCTTACAGAAAAATTTATATGTGGATTCCATTACGAATTTCATCCAGTGAATATGTTTTATAAAAATTAAATAATAATAATAAAACTATTCAATAAATAAATATATTTTTCAGACAAAAATAATCAGAAAATGTTTAACAGTTTTGATGATGGAATTGTTAATAAGAACAATACATTTTAGTTGAAAATAGCGCAAAACTATTAAATCAATTAATAAATTATAATATTTAAAATTTATTATTTGTGCCAATTATTATTAAGAATTTTCCGTTTTGTAGTAAATATACAATAAGAGCAGCGTTAAAGACAGTAGGAATAGGTAGTACCCTATTGTAGATTTCATTGTGTATGACCAAGAGCATTGTACATTTACACATTGTAAACATACAAAATACTAATACACTTAGTACAATTTAAATAAGTGCGGCGAACACGTGACATTAAATTATAAATCGCGGAGATGTGATTGTGTCAATTCGACTATATAGAAGGTCTTCATGAAAAAATATGGATTCCTCCAAATAATAATAATTGTCAAATTGGCATAGAAGTTTAAAATTCCAACTTTCTTGGTTACATAAATATAAATGGTTGGCGTACTCCGCGAATCAAGTCGGTGCTTTCTGTAAAACATGTGTATTATTTGCTCCTAGGGATACATATGTAAGTGCATAACCAAAAACTAGGAATCTTGGTATCAAGACCATTTAATAATTGGAAAAAAGCACTGGACGTATTTCGCCACCACTCATTACTCGAATACCATAGTGTATTGAAAGCTGAAATGAGATCTAATGTAAAAAGCAAGCCACATCGTCCATCGATAAACAATTACAAATTCAGGAAAAGCAGGTCGTAAACGAAAATAGAAAGCATTTGGAAGCAATAGTTCAAACAGTAGTCCTTTATGGTCGACAAGGCTTAGCACTAAGAGGAAGTTGTGATGCAGGCAGAATCGATTCAAATGAATCTATTAAAAATGATGGCAATTTTAGAGCCTTGCTAAGGTATCGGGCGATAACGGATTCAATAGTCACTTGCCAAATTCACCACGAAACGCAATGTAAATAAGCAATCGTGTTCAAAATTAAATTATAAGTATTTGTCACACTCTTATACACCGACAACTCATTAAGAGAATCAATAATTACATAACTTTCACCGTCATGGCGGACGAATTAGCTGATATTTTAGGGGTTGAGCAAGTTTCAATGTGTATCTGGTACCTTAACGGCGCAAGAGCAATGGACTGAGAATTTCATGGGGCGCAAGCATGTTTCCATAAAAAGTACAGCTTAGCACTGTATTCACATTGTGCAGCTCACAGCTTCAACTTGGTTGTAAGTTACGCATGCAAAGTAGTCCCAATAAGAAATTGTCTCGGTCTGTTGAAATATATCTTCACCTACAAGTAGCCGTTTTCGAGGCTTTGGAATGCATCTACACCACCTGGTCTGATCAGAAAACTACAACATCTGGATTTCAGTTGTTGATAGATATAAAAACGTTGGATTTTCAAGTTTCGGTCCACGTAGTTCATTCAGTTCACTGCTAGGTATTATCATTAAGTCGCGTTCTTCAAAGTGAAAATC